>OX336388.2:943379026-944778751 GCA_946902985.2 Meconema thalassinum | reverse complement strand
GTCAACTATTTTTTGACATAGGCACCAAACGAATTGAGACACTTTTCACAGGGTGGTATCCACTTTAGTAGTCCTGTATCATAGAAGTCTGCCACCTGAGGCGAATGGAACCAACGTTTGACAGTCGTATTCAGCTCTTCGTCGTTGTGAAAACGTTCCCGGAGGACAGGAATTTTTCAGGTCGCTCGGAGCAAGATCAGGACTGTATGGTGGATTACCAAACACCCCCCAGCCGAACTCCTGCAGAACAGTTGCTGTGTGCCGAGCTGTATGTGGACGAGCATTGTCATGGAGCAGCACAACACCGGCAGTAAGCATTCCACGCCTCTTGTTTTGAATGGCACGTCACAATTTCCGCAGTGTTTCGCACGCGGCGGGAGAAGGAATAAGAGCCACTATTTTCGGTCACAGCTGCCGCGCTACTGTTGGCAGGCGGGACCTGTCCGTGGTATATGCTTGCTACGCATCAGCAAATGTCCCGCCTAATTACGTCTACTTTATAAGAAAGAAAAAAAAAAAACAATAGAAAAACTTAGTTTCTGGACGCAACTCGTATATTCCAAGAATGGCTGAGATTGTCATCATGAGACTGAGGGTACACCGTTCCATTGCTGGAAACCGAACCCAGGGGCATTTGGACCGGAGTCGTACTCAGAGACTAAACACAAGTCTGCAAGGTGTATTCCAGGTTCATGTCAGCAGTGACACACTTGGAGACGAGGTTCAATTAGCACATCATATTATCAAGAGTAAGGCAATGGAAAACTAACTACCGTCTTCTGGTAGTTCTACGCATAAAGAAAATTTCAACCACTACCTCACATTGTCCATGCCTCAATAGCAGTGGATACGTGAAGCCACAGACTACGTGTTGGCCTTGTAGGCCCGTGCTTAGAATGCAAGCCTCGCGCGTTCTTTAGCCAAAGAAAAAGTCGGAGTCCAGTTTAAGTTGGCTTGCTGTTATAAGGAGCAACTAGTATTACGACATCGCCACTTCTCACGATCTCGCCATGAACAAATAAGTCCAGTGTGTATGGGCCACAGACAGCACAACGATTCTTCAATAGAATAACAATTAAGACCTTGGGGTAAGCCGAACAACCATTCTCGTCCGGACTCCTCAAAATCATCCTCTCTTCTACAATATGAAAGATGTCCGAGAAAAACAACCATTCTTTTTCCATCTACTCGCATCCTGATTTTTCACACATCCGTGAATATCGATAATCTACAATTAGCGAAGGAGTAATATGCCAGCAACACCTTCAATGGTACATGGTTCAGGAAAAAGGATAGCCTAACCTACATCCCTAATGGTACATGGTCCATGAATAAGGATAACCTACAATAATAGTTACCAACTCCAATGGTACATGGATACAATAGTTACCATCATTTCCAATGGTACATGGTTCATGAATAAGGATAACCTACAATAATAGTTACCAACTCCAATGGTTCATGGTACATGGATAAGGATAACCTACAATGGGCCCAATAGTTACCATCATCTCCAATGGTACATGGTCCATGAATAAGGATAACCTACATATCCAATGGTACACGGTCCATGAATAAGGATAACCTACATCTCCAATGGTACATGGTCCATGAATAAGGATAACCTATATCTCCAATGGTACACGGTCCATGAATAAGGATAACCTACATCTCCAATGGTACATGGCCCATGAATAAGGATAACCTATAATAATAGTTACCAACGTCTCCAGTGGTACAAGGTCCATGAATAAGGATAACCTACATCTCCAATGGTACATGGTCCATGAATAAGGATAACCTAAATCTCCAATGGTACATGGTCCATGAATAAGGATAACCTACATCTCCAATGGTACATGGTCCATGAATAAGGATAACCTACATCTCCAATGGTGCATGGTCCATGAATAAGGATAGCATACATCTCCAATAGTACATGGTCCATGAATAAGGATAACCTATAATAATAATAATAACCAATATCTCCAATGGTACATGGTACATGAATAAGGATAACCTATAATAATAGTTACCCACTCCAATTGTCTGCGAATTGCCGAGGATAGAGCGGGCTCGTTTTTACAGTTTCCACATTCGATACATCGTTATTTTCTGTGCATTAGCAGACAGAAGATTATTGTTCAGGAACAGGTGTCTTTAGCTCAGGCTGATTTTCTAAAACAAAAATCTTTCTTCAATAAACACACTTGTATGAGATAGCTCACCAAACAGTTTACCACTCAGTAAGGTGAGCCCCAGTTTTCTCGCTTATAAAACACAGTCATATTCACGTTTACACTCCTCTATCACACTACGTGGCGCAGTCAGTTAAGCGAGCATCCCGATGTCACAGGCTTGCAGCAGGACTGACGGGTCTCATACCACTCCTCAACGACTCTCACATAAAAACTACGTCCAGTGTAACA
Source organism: Meconema thalassinum (assembly GCA_946902985.2). NCBI lineage: Eukaryota > Metazoa > Arthropoda > Insecta > Orthoptera > Tettigoniidae > Meconema > Meconema thalassinum. Next base: position 944,776,322 of record OX336388.2, on the reverse strand, counting down.
GGAAATTAAGTTTGGTAGATCGCGTCACCTCAAATACGTTACTAACCATAACCTTAGCTTTGTCCCCCATCACTATAAACCTGGTCATTATGTTGTTTTTTTTTTTTCTTTTTTTTTTTTTTTTTTGTTTTTTTTTTCTTCCGTTGGGGTGAAGCAGGATCGTCGGATTAACTGTTGCCACTCATGGTTCAAAGTTACCAAGGTTTGCAAACTAGACACAAACTGGCACTGGAAAGTGAAAGTTGGCGGCATTGTTGATCGTCGTCTGTCTACCAAGAGTGTGATGTCATTCAGGGTCGCCAACCTTCACATCGTGGAGGAGTGTTGTTGATTTATTTGGGGCTTTGTGACATCGTGGTCATGTAGCCCCGTGTACTTGGGTGTGTGTATTTGTAATTGAGGTAGGATTTGGGTAGGAAGCGTTAGCCAGACAACATAACCTGTAATGCAAGTGGGTAGTACTATTATGGTTACGAAAGTCCGACAATATTTTGCTTTTAGTGGTCACAGTAAGATCCTAATCTCATCATGCTGACGCATCGTTGATCGTCGTCTGTCTGCCAATAGTGTGCTGTCATTCAGGGTCGCCAACCTTCACATCGTTAGCCAGATAACCGAACCTATAATGCAGCGTAATCATGTTGCCCCGTGTACTTGGGTGTGTGTATAATTTGTCTGATAACCTGTGTCACTGCGATGTCTGTACTAATGTGGTATTTGCAATTGATGTAGGATTTGGGTAGGAAGCGGCCGTGGCCTTACGTAAGGTAGAATTGGGAAGCCACGGAAAATCACTTGAAGGATGGCTGAGGTAGGAACCGATCCCGCATCTTGTCAGTTTTGCCTCACGAGGCTGAAGGTACCCCGTTCCAGCCCTCAGACCAGTTTTTTTTTTTTTTTTTTTTTGGGGCAGAGCAAGGGATCGAACACGGCTCCTTTGCGGTGACAGTCACTACGCAATGAGGCGGATAGAAGGAATCAGAAGAGAAAAAAAAAAACTGAAATGTGGAAAGGCGTGTGATAATGAGTTTCTGTGATGACTAATAGTGTACGTATTAACAGGTGCCCCGGGGCCTGAAATAATATGCTATCATGGTATTTGCCTGGACGGAGTGTGGAAAAAACCGGGGAAATCCTGTCAGGATAGCCGTTGTGAACGCCATGACTCGAACCTCCGACCTCGTTGCAGCTCCCCATCGCGGTCGTGACGTCCTATTTAACACGCTCGGCTACGCCGTAGGGTGGAAGGTAGCATAGCATATAAGTAATAATGGTATGTAAGCCTAATATCATACTCAGTTCGGCGCGCCACGATCATCCACTGTGATCCTCGAGAATGGTTTGCACACGATACTCTTCGATCTATCCGAAAACTCAATTCTGGCTACAGGAAGTGCTGGTAACTCTACAGACTATTACCAAAAATGCATTTCAGTTGGTACCCAATTAGATTTGGCGGGAAGTAGCCCAAAAACTTTATTTTCTCATCCTATTACTGAAAGAAAGTTACATGAATTATTTATACAAGGATAATAAACTAGAGTTGTTGTTGATGAGTTTCCATTAGGGGCTTCGCGACATCGTGGTCACGTAGCCCTGTGTACTTAGGTGTGAGTAGAATTTGTCTGATAGCCTGTGCCACTGTAATGTCTGTACTAGTGTGTATATTTGTAATTCAAGTAGGATTTATGTAGGAAGCGACCGTGGCCTTAAGTTAGGTACCATCCCAGCATTTTCCTGGAATAGAATTGGGGAAACCACGGAAAACCACTTCCAGGATGGCTGAGATGGAATAGAACCCACCTCTTCTCAGTGTTGCCACACCCCATTCCAGCCTTCAGACTAGAATTAAATTTCTTGGCAGAGTCGTAAATCGAACCCGGGCCTCCGCGGCTTCAGCCAAGAATGCTAGCCACTACGCAACGAAACGAAACGGACAATAAAGTAGACACCGGCCGTGAAAACTACGATTTAAATGTTAATAGATTACACAGCCAACATTGAAACAGTGCTCCTAACATATTTAAACTCATTAAATTGCTTTGTCACCTGTTAATACTTAAAATGTTATCTTTCTTATTGATGTAACATGTGCCTTCGTCAGCTACGGTTGCTTAGCTAACACTACAAATGACATTTGATGAAAAAAAAAGTCAAATATAACTTAACATTGCTGTGCTTTCAAATGGATGTTCTTACAATTTTAATTAGGAAATATACTTCAGGTATTCAAATCTAGAAAGCAAATTGTATAAAGGTGCTATTCAATACTGTAGCCTCATACTAACACTCTACAGACACCAGGATCTGCACAGGCCAAGTGCTATTAGTGATTCTTAGAACTGCATGCCTTTAGGAGTCACTTTTAGTTCCATTCATAGCGGAAAGGAACATTCCGATACATAACGGTATGTGGGGACATATACCCTAGGGACACAAAACTTCTTAAGACATGTCACAATAATCATCCTGGATCTGACACTCTGGTAAGAACTTTCCTTTCCCGATACATTATGCTTCGAGGAATCAAAACCGATCGACAATGAGTTCAACATTCGGCAAGTAAGAAATGTTCCAGCGCCATGGATGATGCAAGGAAATTCTAGGTCATGTTCTCAATAATATGAGATCAAAGAAAGGTTCAACAAAGGCGACATATCAGTAGCTACATGTCGCTGTACGAATCATGGAAGATTTTGACCTTTTTTTAGCCTACTCTTCACATTTTACAAACATGCTGAAAAAGTAGACTTATGAGATCACCCATGCAGATGTGTGTCTGATTTTCTAACTGGGTGCCCCCCCCCCCCCCCCCTATCAATTCCCAAACGGCTCCAGCTATCGAAATCAAACTTGGTATGAGTGAAGATCTATAGAGCTTCCACTATTTTTCGTGCGTTCTCTTTCCGTGCGAAGCGCTACTTTCGCTAGCTTCCGGTTTAGTAGTCAGGTAATGGAAGCAATGGGAACATCGTACTACAATTTTCCTCGTCTGTAACTGAACAATTTGTTGTTGCTAGGTTGTAAAATGCTCCAAGAATGATATGATCTTAATTTGTTTGCAATAAGAAAGCTCAATGTGTGGTTGGTTATCTCTTAAAGATGCGAAATGTTAGCGAACGTTGTGCCACAGTACGACACTCGTAGTCTCAAAATGTGCAAATTTTCATATGAAATGCAACATTAGGGTTAACTTATTTGTGTAATTGAGGTCACTACTCCGCCCTCTCCTTTCAGTGATTAGATCACGAAGACTGCTTGGTTTATTAACTAAATTGTCCATGTTTAACATGTCAAAAAGTAGGTAAGGTTAGATTATGAGATGCAACCACTTCTACTATCGAGTATCGCGTTCTTATACGTGAAATAGGTATGGATTATAGTATTTATTATATAATTATGATTAAAATATATTAAAGAAGAAAAGTTGAGTTATTGGTAAATGCTATACAAATCGTAGCCTTTCTCCACAGCACTGGCTGCATGGCCCTGCGGTAACGTTCTCGACTGCTGTATCCAAGATTGCAGGTTCGAATCCTTGCGAATTTTCGGGTGGCGCAAATTCGAGGGAGCCGTTTCAGTAGATTTACTGGCACGTTAAAGATCCCCTTTGGGGCAAAATCCCAGCGTCTCTAAAAGCCGCAGTAATTAAAAGGGACGTAAATCCAATTGCATTATTACTTTCTCCATAGTAGCATTTTAGTGTTTAAAACTGATGAAGTTAATGCATAATATACCAATGCAATGGCCGGATAACTAGCCTACTGCTTACAATAATGGGATACATTTAACTGACACTGAAGATGATGATCGTCCTCCAGAGAGGCCGAGTGCAGGTCTTTCTAGTCGACGCCCGCGGGCGACCTGCGCGTCGTAATGAGGATGAAGTGATGATAAAGACGGCACATACACCCAGTCCCCGAGCCACGGGATTTAATCCCAGGAGATTAAAATCCCTGATGGCTCGGCCGGGAATCGAACCCGGGGCACTTTGGACCAAAACCTAGCGCGCTAACCAGTTAGCCACGGAGCCTGACACTAATTTAACACCATTATGGTCCAAGAGATGTTAGAAAATTGACTTTGAAATGTACAAATCGCTTGTAGGCAAGCTGTTTGCGAGGGTAATTTCTGTTGCGAGGTTTCAACCTACCTCGCGCCACATGGTACGAACTTCATTGTATACGATGTGAGGCAGGAATAACTGCCAATACTCTTTAGAAATGGGGATGGCAAGATTCTCCTCACTGCAACTGCAGCGAAGTAGCTCAAACAATCCAGCATGTTGTGCCAGACTGTCCACTTTGTGGTTTCTCTGGATCTCTGGAAGAGCTGAATGAAGCCAGCCCCGAAACAGTTGTATGGTTGGAAAACTTTGATATTGAAATTTAGTACCATTTGTACTGCATATAAATATTTATTGTCTGTATACCATAGATAAATAATTTTCTTTTACGACAAACTTATGTTAGGGATATCCAAGAAAGGCAACCCCCCTATTTCATAGGTTGAACACCTAAAAACAAAACCACAATCCGAAATAATAAAGAAAATAATAACGGACGGAAGTTCACTATGCATAAGCTTCGGAGCCATTTTGAATCGTGGAAGTTCTATAACAGGAAATCTCTAGGCCATATTTGAAAATGACGTGAGTACTGCCAACTACTGAAAAATAATAATTAAATTTTGAATTCCAAGTTGAATATCTCAGAAGGTAGCCTATGCATGGGTACCGTTCCAAAATTGGCACACATATAGAACATAATATCTCAAATTAATTTTCAGGAACCCGTACATGACAGAGCTACCAACTTGATTCTACGCGTCCGGCATGTTATTTCGATACTATCAAATGGATTCCTTCCAAAATTGTCACATATATAGATCATAACATTTCACATTAATTTTAAGCCCCCCACATATGACACTGTTGCCAACACGACTCTACGTATGCTGATATGTTCAATGTTTAACTGCATGTAACGTCCATACTATGTTCAAGTGATTTAATGTCATTGGAGTCTAGAGCAGATGTAACAAGCTCACTTTTATGAAGAGCAGCATGCTCAAGGGAGTGTTGATTCTGTTAAGGACTTTCCGACATGGTGGTCACGTAGCCCCGTGTCATGGTGATGGTGGTATTAGAGTATTTGTAATTAGAGCCGGGGCAGTAATTGCCTGGAGTAGAAGTGGAAAACCACTCCTAGGGTGGCTGAGGTGGGAATCTAACCCACACCCTTCACACCAGAATTAAATTTCTTGGCAGAGCTGAAATCGAACCCGGGCGTCAGGAGAAACAGCCTTGGTGCCACAAGGTGGTTTTCTTCAGGCTCTCCGGTGCCCCCTCTAGAGAAGTAGGGGCAAGTAGAAAGTAGTGAACAACTGATGGCCCTTATCTTTAGACCCCAACTTCGCCAAATAATTTGTGCACTGATTTATATACGCAGGGGCGGTTCTAGGGGTAGTGCCGCCGTGCCATGACACTACCCTCTAAGAGAAAAGGAAATTATTCATATTCCTGAATGAATTATTGTCGAACGCGTACAGATTAATATTTAATTAATTACAATTACTTAGTACCATAAACATTCCGTCCGTAGAGTATAATCATTGATTCAATCTTCTCCTCAGTGATATCTTGTGCCGGAGTATATCTGACACGGTTTACGCATGCGCAGAATCCAAATTAGAATATTTTCGCAGCCTCACCTGTCACGTAATGTGGAAATAAGCCAGCAATTGTGCCCGAGTCATTGTGGCCCAAGGAAGTACAGGAAGTGAAGTGCAATGCCATCTATCGGTCACTATAAGGTACAGTTTCGTGCGCCGAAGTTAGTAACTCGCGATAGTGAGCGAGTTCATTTCCGTCCCTATAGCAGCCAACAGCACAAATTTTACCACACCAAATACTACCCATTCCCAAAGTTGGATGAATTTAGAAATTTTTACGGAGAAATTTTAGACATGGGAAATCGAACCCTGGTGAGAAGTTAGCATGTAAACAGCTCTGCTATCGTGTTATGTGATTATCTATATTTCAGATTTTTGACCTGGCACTACCCCTTGTTCTGACCTGGAGCCGCCTATGCAAATACACATAGGCTGATAAGACTTCCCAAGTAAAATAGCTTTTTCACTCAACTGTAGTCTACAAGGCCTGGTCTAGAGGTCAACGTGTTCCGGTAACACTGGCCAACAATGTTCCCTTCACTTCAAGAGTCAAATCTTACTAATCTCGAGAAAAAACTAATATGACAAAGAAAAATGTGCATTAGTTCTGTTAGTTTCTGTGATGTACGATAGGTCATATTATAACGGATTAAGATAAAACTATACATTTTAATTAAAAACAACATTGAATAAACCCATTTTCGGGGCATGCTCATTTAACAACTTTTACACTTTAAAGGCGCTCCAAAACCAGAAATTTGTGCACTAATTACGATAGAAAATCACAGTCACAGCTACAATATGAATGTTTATAACCTACAAACACATGGAGAACGTTGTGTTTTGGCAGTTGACAGGTGTGCCAACTCAAAAATCACCCCCCCCCCCCCCAACTGAAAATGTAGACTCTAAAAACTAACATTGAACTATATCTCCAAAACAAGAGCTAATCGGTCATTCTTGTAGGGATTTTTGAATTCAGCAGGTGGAAATACAAAGCTATTTTCATTGTTGGACAGTGTAATCAATGACTTGAAACAAATACGGCGTAAACACTGCAAGGGAGAGCTGGAATTCGGAGAGCGAAGGTTCGAGTCATGATGCTGACAGTGTGTATTCAGGCAAATGTCTAATTTAAGTCCCGGGGCACCCACTACCCTAAAAACACATTCAACAGTCCACCTCTTGACTGTCCGGGTTCGATTCCCGGTTTCTGTAAAGAAATGTAATTCTCGTCAGACTCCAGGGTTCACTCAAGACTCGATTCCTCCCCTTGCCAAGATGGCCGCAGTTACACACACTACTACAGCCACCACAAACGGCACAGGGCTGTTCAAACGAATGAACATTTGGTAGAGTGAGCTCACCTTGCTGTGACGTCGTCTTCTGGGCACAGGGTTCAAGAAGCGATAAGGGTCCATGAACGGCTCGCTCATACACTCCTCGTCGGGCGAGTTCACATGAGCAGTCACGTATCCATCCACGTACACCCACATTCTTCACGATCTTCACTATGCAGCGCAAATTTACCACAACACTCGCATCTCGGGCAGGAAAGTGAAAACACAGTGCGTAGAGTTCCGACATTCACAGCCACCACACTAGCATACAATGAAACAACACTACCGGCACTGTCCACCGCAGTGGAGACAATGTATGAGTCGACAGGCCCCTACGCACTCCAAGTGCCTGGAATGACGTCAGCGTCACACACGACTTTTCCAGCGAAGTCTCTCCTCTCTCTCGGTTTGATTCATACCACCTTGAGGCTTGAGCGTGTTGCTCAATACACACCTGAATCAACTACTCTCGCTTCCACCTCCTTCCTGTATCTCCTGTCTCCAGTTTATAAGCGTTGGCGATCAAAGGCGTAAAACATCGGTTACCTACGATGCAAGACGTCCCGACAAAATAGCGATGGCAGGTTAGAAAGATAAGGCCCATGTTGAATTCCGAATGAGAACAATGATTAACCAATGGAGAACGAACAGTAAAGTTTAAAGGAAGGAGCTCGTCTCTTTTCATCTTTGCTACAAACTCAAGTGACTTTCAGAAAATTCGAATTACTGGCTACGGGAAATTCTGGAGTTCTTAAAATCCCGTATGTTCCAAATTTTAAGAACTGCTGAAAAATCTATTATGCCATAAAATGAAAAGAAATGTAAAATCTCAAAAAATGAACATGGGATATGAACCGACAGAGGTAGCTTTGTTCACTAAGACGCAGCCGTGGTTTCTCATTTAAAAGTCCAGACAAATGCCGCGACGGAACCTTCTAACAGGCATCGGCCGCTTCCTACAAACTTCTCCATTCATTTCTTCTCACATTGGGTTTGTGTCAAGAGGGGCATCCGGTCGTAAAAACACACAACCACCACGTAGAAATGCAGCGCGCCTCATTCTCGTTACCGTAGAAGACACGAATTGATTGCCGGCGGTCGAGATGGGAACTATTCTCTGTTTACTTGTGTCACGTCAGCTTGCTTCGTTGACAGGTACAGTTGCGCGTGTAGGATATGACTCAGCTCCAGTAGCTGTCCGTGGTGACACGTGCTCCTGTGACGCTTCTAAGAAAGGTAGCGCGCGCAATGCTGCTTGACTTATGGGCAGACTGCACTGTGTCGTCACTGCGTCCTCCTCTTTATCCCGCGGGGCTCCTGCTACAATAATCAACAAACGGTGGCGCAGCCGTGCTCAGCGGCAATCAGATCTTAAATGGGTAATACCTCTGTAAGCTCCTTTCTACTTTTGTCGGCATCCATTGACGACTAAGGGACAATAATTTCTAAAATAAATACACAATTTGTGAAGATGCCAGTGGAATTGACTAGGTTTGCATTATATCGATTGGTACAAATAGGTAGTCAGGGACACATGATTAAAACTAGATTATTATTATTATTATTATTATTATTATTATAACTCACGTAATATCCACCAAATGCATGTTCAGAAATTGAATAAGCACCTTTATTTGTCAGTAGAGATGTGGTGAGAGGAATGTGTACTGAAGTCACTGAGGATTAACCTTGATAAGCAAAGATTCCACCATAATTTGCATATTAATATGCAGAAAGCAGTCATGCTGAATACCAGTCCGTTCGTTACGAAGCTGAATACTCAAGAAAACTTCAATAAATTCTATTTTTTCCCCTGCATTCTTGATGTCACCACATCAATTATTCGATTACGTTGAAGGCAAGTTTTACTGTAGTAGCACTGCATCTCAACAAGGTGCCATTTCCGGTTAATGTATGGAGGTTCCCTGGCTCATGATCGTGAGATTAACTGTCCAACCTTCCTTCCCGCCTTCCATCCTGCCTTCATTCAAAGAAACAGAAGAAATAGCAGAACATTTCACCTTAAAGGCTCCCAACTATTTATAAGGAGAAAAGCAATTTCTGATTAAACCTCCTTTACGGAGGTTTACCGCTGAAAGTATGTATGACAGGTCACTACCGCCTACAGCCACTAGACTATGCCAACCAAAAGAAATCTGCCCTTGGCTGTTTCGCCTACTATAGATTTCACTTGCCACATCTGAGACGGGAACTGCACTTGGAGCGAGGGCTTCACCCATTACGTTTCATTGCACATTTGAGAAATTAACTACCCACCCTCACCAATACGCAAGGACGCGTTACATTTTTCACACATACACACCCTTATTTTCTGATTCGAATTCCTGAAAGAATAATTCGCCGAAATTTCTTACATACGAAGTTTTGATAAAATCCTTAGACGGTGATTTCCTCTTCAATACCGGTACATTACTACAATACATTGTGATTAGTCACCTTATCCTGGGAATAGGTGTTGATCCTCGTGGTGTAGCGGCTAGCGTTCTTGACTGTCACCCAGCAGGCCCGGATTCGTTCCCCGGCTCTACCAGGAATATTTAATTCTGGTGTGAGGGCTGGAACCAAGGAGTAACAAGGAGAGGCCCTAACGTCCAGGAAGGGAAGCCACAAGGTAAACCTGCCCTTGTGCTCAATTCGTCGCGTTAGGCTCATGAGAATATCATGGGATGGTGTGACATAAGTTCTAAAAAGTGGTGATATTTCGCGTGTGGGTCGAAATATCGATTTGTGGCGCATAGCCTATGGTTGCACAACAGAACTCCCACTTGCCAAAAGGAATGTCATTTCACAAGTAAATGCACTTTATTTGCCATTTATTGTGTTAAGTTTTCATCCTTAGAGTAGCCACCTTTTAATTACGGTACTGTTCTAGTAACATTCGTTGAATGTTCAAATAGTGGCACATGTGTCCACGAATATAAAAAGTATTTTGATTGTTTGAAATTAATTACGGATATTTTCCTCGTTTGTTACTGGAAATAGTTTCTGCTTGTCAATTAATGAACGGTATTAACCTAATTACCCCAATCTATTTTTAACGTGGTTTGAGCTCTAGATTTATTGTTCGTGGGTGTTAAGAGATTGATATGCCATTATTTGCATATTTTAGCGTGTTAATCTCAAACTTCAGCCTAGGCCTTGTTTATTTTGTTACCCAAACTGAACTGGCCTATTTAAAAAAAATCGTGCAATAAAAACAATAACGCTACCACCCACTCAGTTCACATGCCTCAATATTTTAAATGTAGTCAATACACATTCGTGAATATAATGGCAGGCCTACTGGTATCTCAGTAATTATTTGCCTATTATTTGGTACAGTGGTGGGTGTCTTGTTGCCTAAAATCCCACAATATTACTGTTGTAAAAACTGCATACCGGTATAATACATTCATTTCCCAAGTACTATAGTATATTTTAGATCGGTGTATTGATCTAGTTTATGTTGTAAACTGACGTAAAACGTTCAATTTTATATGATTTTCGACTGCGACGAGAAGTACTGTGACTGCCGTACAATTCACGCTAGCCAGTAAAGAATAACAAATATTCCTCGATTTCCATCGACATATCGCACAACTTCGTCTCACGATTCTTTTACTGGTAATGATGGTAAAGTTAAATCCCATTAAGTTAATAAATAAGTCTACGGTAGGCTCCATTTAACGCTAGAGCCGAGCTAGTATGGGGGCGTGGTCAGAGCTTCAACTCTCCGCATTCTATAGACTCCTTGGCTGGAACAGAGTACACTCAGCCTCGTGAGGCAAAACTGTGAAGAGGTTGGTTCGATTCCCACTTCAGCCATCCTGGAAGTGGTTTTCCGTTGTTTCCCCACTTCTCATCCAGGCTAATGCTGTGATGGTTCCTAAGTTAAGGCCACGGCCGTCTCCTTCCCAATCCTATCTCCAATTTACAAATACACACAATATTACAGCCATCACATTAAAACAAGTTATTACACAAATTGGACACACGGAGCTATACGACCACGGAGCCGCAGCCTCGAAAATAAGCAACAACAAGATCCTACAAAAGATTATGCAGTCACCTCCGTAACCGAACGGACTAAGTCACATATCGCGCACTGACAACGGCCATTCAGAACCATCGACTTTTTCCACACTCACCTTAAAAAAAAAGCTCCTGAGAACTCCTGTCAATTCTAGATCCTAAGCACACAACAGCACAGATCACTCTTGAAAATTCCATATTTTAAACGATAAAAAGTTGTAGCCTATACCAGCCGCATCCACAGCCTTAAAGGGTAGGCTCGTTTCAAAATCCCCATACAAAAAATTATGAAGTAATTTTGTATCTTTTTTTATTTATTTTTTTATTTTTTTAGCGTATGGCTTTTATTGCCGGGAGTGCCCGAGGACATGTTCGGCTCGCCAGGTTTGTAGCTACTTCGAGACGGACACCCAATGGGTGAACTACAAGTACCGTTGGGGAGGAAAGTTGGAATGGAAGGGCGAGGAGTTGGAAGGTAGCGGCTGTGGCCTATAGTTAGGGACCAACCCCGGCATTTGCCTGGAAGGAAGATGGGAAACCACAGAAGACCATCTTCAAGGTTGCCGGCGGGGGGATTCGAACCTACTCGCCTCCCGGATGTGAGCGACTGCCAGCAGTCCTGCCGTAACGACCACGGCTAACTCACCCGGTTATGAAGTAATGCTTTATTTCTATTCGATTGGAGTTACATCGCAATAGCTTTCAGGAAAAGAAACATGAAAAAGCTTAAAATTGAATGCAATGTATCACGCACGTCATCTATAATTCACGAAAGCAACCTTTAAAAAAGATACCATCAAAGTTCATTTATCTATCGTACAAGTATATTTAACAAACTTTCGCTGTGATAGTATGAACATACACTAAGTAATAGGGGTTTAATGAAGATATCATGAGCGCCATCTGTAAATGAGAACTAGAATGTTCCTGCTGGCTGCTAGCCTTACTTACACAGGGGCCTATGAGTTCAACCTCAGGGAACAAACAAGTGAATTACGTAGTCCTAGCTGCCTGAGCTCAAGGAGGGCTACAACTCAGAATATGTCCAAGGTGCCCGCTCCGATTCCATAGTAAATTGTATCCCGACTGTTTGGACCAATTACTTGGTCTCTCATCCGTTGTCCATGATTCACGAACAAGAACATGACTACACCATTCGTGTGATAGAATAACATTGTCAGACTCGGAATTCCAACCCGGGCTGATACCACAGATGTTCTCTTGAAATACACTCAGTATTAGACATAGAAAACACATATAAAAATTATAGTGGTACATTCCCGCACATTGTCCCAAGATCAAGACCGCGTGCTAGCAAATCCACCCCTGAATTCCCACTTCTCGCTATACTGCATCACAATAGGGGCCTCGTGTAAAGGATCCTAGACAAGGAAATCATCCCTAGTAATTCGAGCAGTGGGAATAACAAGCGTAGAGCTCAATTCCCCACATAGATCAGCTCTGCCCTGGCAGTCACATCATACAATGACGAAACCTGGCTAAACTGCAGCCCTTGAGGGGAAAGACCCGGCCATTGTCTGCCATTATATGAAGCGAGTCTCTCATTGCCCCTCAGTTTAGTCCTGGCGCCAACTCCTGAATGGTCTTTTGGACACGCCAATCTCCTTCTCACTTCTATATATGGTCCCGATGTTGGTGCAGTACAGCTAGTGTGGCCAGCACGCTGTCTTGATCTGAACCCTTCTACGAAATATAGGACATAATGCCTGGAATGTGCTCCCTAGAACAGTTTTTCTTAAAATAAACAGCGACCCGATAATTTTGAAATGTTCTGCAGCCCGCTGCCTATTTTAGTTAACTCAAATGTTTTATATAGTTCTAAGCCATATTTACACGGCTAAAGGGTCAAGTATTGTGTCTTAAAAGCGAAGTTACTGTCCATTACATTGAGCATCCGTGGGATCAACTTAGCCTAGTCTGAAGAGGGTAAAACACACACCTTCGGTTCGAGATTCAATACAAGAATTAACACACAGCATTCCTTGTCTGTCAATCATCATAAATATCGAAGTAATAAGGCAACTATAACCTAGAAAAACAAGGCACCCACGCCACAAAGTCTCGACTCTAGATAATCTGCTAGGCCTAAATTTGGCGAGTGCATACGGAATGATTCCTGAAATTCCTCAGTACTAACAACGACATATTAGTCTGTAAACCATCCTGTTGTCTCCTCTCACCCAACGACATCAAGTGTCTTTTGTTCCCATTCTCTGAGTAGGTGCACATAATCCCTGATTCGAGTACTTGACAAATCCTAAGTTCGCGACAGGCTTTCTACCTGCGTTCTGTAAAGTGAAACGATACATCTCTAGAAATTTACGTAGCTGAAGGGGCTAGTGACGACGATCTTGAATCTCCGTTGTGTCACTGAGCTTCATGATGTTCATGTTTACGGTGGAATTCATCTCAAGACTCGGCGGTAAAGAACCTCAAGATGCTGTTTGTGGATAGGAAGCGCACACTTCAAGAGAGCAACGACCAGCCAGAGGTTGCAGCCCCCTTGTGTTGTCACATGAAATAAAACCCACAGGAACAAAACAACCTTTTGTGGGGGGGGGGGGGGAATCCATAAATTGACGAAATGAGAATTTTCATATCGAGAAGCTACATGGAAAGAGGGGAGACGGGGGGACGGGGGCAGGGGGCAGGGGGCACAAAGTGTCACCTGGATGAAAAAAAAAGTTGAAATATGAATAATGTATCGAAATAATGATCAAAGTTGTGAACATTAGGTGTTAATCTTTTTATCTTTTCTCGTCATTGTATTTTATGTTTTGTGTGCGGTTTTCTCTCAACACCCGAGGTCTATTTATAAGGTATGTAATATCAACATGCAAAGAGTGTACACATTTATGTAATAATATTAGGGGAAATGGCTCCGTGGCTTCTGCGGCAGCACGCTGGCCTCTCACCGCTGGGTCCGTGGTTCAAATCCCGGTCACTCTATGTGAGATTTGTGCTGGACAAAGCGGAGGCAGACAGGTTTTTCCCCGGGTACTCCTGTTTTCCCTGTCACAATTTCAATCCAGCAACAGTCTCCACTATCATTTCATTTGTCATTCATTTAATCATTGCCCCAGGGGAGGGCGACAGGCTTCGGCAGCCAGCACAGTTCATTTCCTCGCCGCTAGATGGTTCAATCATCCCAGTCTGTCGACTGGAAGTGGACTGTGGATTTTCATTTTTTCATTAGGGGAAATATGTAGTATTACATTAAAAATTTAAAAATATGTAATATTGATTTCATTTTTATAAGAATGATATATTATACATAATATTACTTGAAGATTCCTCATTTAATTCGTTATATAATTTTGCAAAATAAAGTGTGGTACCGGTACAGTAATTAATTAAGCGTGTCCATATTATAGCATTTTTAAATTAATTCCATTATTTAGTATGAGAAAATGCGTACGAACTCAGAGGTGCACCTCTTGTTTGCGGATGGGAGGAAATATAGCAGCCTTCCTGAACATCAGGGTAAAAAGTACAGTTTCAGGAAAACTGAAATATACTCAAGTCCAGCTGCAGGGTCTCCGGCAGGGTGTGACGTGAATCCCCATCCCCTTTTCACCACTAATATATTTCTTGGAATTCTTCCCTGGCCATTTCTCAGCAGCTTCTGAATTGCTTGGAAAATCCCATTCATGTACAGTACATGAGTTTTAGAGAAAATTGTCATACATACTATTTTGAATTACCGTGGTATATTTCACTAGCGAAAAAATACATTTTTTGTACAGTAAGACACAGAATGTGTAATTTTACATAAAGAAAAGTAAAATACCGGTAAGTTACGTATTTTTACATTTAAAAAAATAAAATATACAAATGTCATTATGATCAAATATGTAACAATAAAATGTAATTATATGACAGCTAAGGTTCTGATTCATTGACATTTATCATTTTAGTTACGTTTAACCATTTTAAATTGATAACAGTTTTATTCGTATTCAATATGTAATTGTGTAATCCACCTTGTCAATAATATGAAGTGATGATTAATAAAATATGTTATGTTCGACCATGGCGAAATGTACATATTAAAGGCCTATATCAGAAAACTGTACTATAATGAGGCTCATTATAGTACAAGTTTACATTATGATACAATTTCCTGCATCAATCAGAGCTCAAGAAACAGGTGTGTGACCAATTAAGTAAGGATAGCATCGCACCTGCGCTGACTTCCATTTTAAATTTCACTGCGTGGCTAGTGTCATAATGGGGTATTCGAGGAGGCCATGGTCGAATACAAGGTATTCTCTGCGTCCCATGCGCTCTGTTCAGTACACAAAACTTGCAAAATCTCGACAGATATTTATGTTCGAATATAAAATAGTTATTATTATCATCGTCGAACATAAACAGTCGTATGCAACTAGCCTATTGACGTCAGAAAAGTTGGATGGCGCAGCCACGCGGCAGAATGTTGAAGCTGTAACATTGTGACTGGTGAGATTTATTTAGATGGTGAAGCATTGACGTCGTGATGGAAACAGAAATAAATTTGTCAAATTCGAGGAGGTACTGCTCTGTATACGGTTGCAAATCGTATTAAACGGCTTCGAAATATCTTCACTACTTTCCTGTACAAAAAGTTCAGAGAGAAAGATGGGCTTCGGCGCTGTCAATTGGAAAACGTATTACATGTTACATGACAGTGTGCAGTCTGCATTTTTGTGAAGACGACTTCTTTCCACCGGTACTGTTGATTATTGATAGTTATTGTCTCTAATTTGTATTCACATGGATTTAGTTACATCAAAAATACTGATAAACTTATAGCCTATTATTTCAGTGCCGTACAAAGAATGTAATCCGCTCTTCGTAAACTTATTTTAGGGGTTCTTCCGATTGACAATAGCCGAATGGTTATAAAACTTAAGAAAAATGCAGTTCCTAGCCTTAATTTGCCAGAGAATTTATATTCTGGCCTTTGAACAGCAAGTATGTAGGTCATTGAAGTATGATTTGGCTTAAATTGTGTTTTTGGCTATGATCTCCCTACTGTTGAATTTAGTTAATTAAAATGTAAAATCTTAGTTTTAAGTATCAGTTTGGTGACCCATCATCCCAGGCTGGCCGGCAACACCTATACTACTCAGGCAGATAGGCCACTTAGCCGTAATTTTGAAGTTATAGTGATGTTAAGTATACATATGCGGTAATGTAGCAGGAGACCGGATCGGCCTAGGCTATTCTAACTTTAATTAGTTCCCATTTCAGGGTTTTACAGTTTTGAGTGCGAATAGTTCGTTTGAAAGTTGTACAACAGTAAGGAGAGTATGTTTTGTATAGGTTTTAATTGGTATTATAGTTTATGTCGAGCTGAGGAGTGAATTTGGTTTGGCTTAAAGTGTAGTTTTTGATCTGTTCCGTTTGCTTATGACAAGTTAAAATGGAGACTCCAGCTTTGTTAAATATCTGTATTTTAAATATTTAATTAAATATATTGATAAAGAGGATGTCTCCATTTTAACTTGCCTGTGGCAAGAGATTAATAAATTAACATTCTTGCCTTTGAACAGCAAGTATGTAGGTCAATATTTGCAATATTGAAGTATGATTTGAGCATCCCAAGTAACGCTTCTTTGAACCCAAAACATTCATGCAAATTCAGGGTTGATTGATTCAATTTATTATCAGGGAGTCGTCCTTTGTGTTATGTGATATATATATGTATTGAAATTAATAAAAACATCGATACCGCTAGGCTCCCAAGTACAGGCTTCATATATGTAACAGCAGACAGTAAATTAACTATCTACATGTGGGTAATATGTTTAACTGGTAGTAATTAAGCAAAGCTTGTAGTTTTAACGTGACCGTTAATCTCGAGATCATGAGCCACGGGACCTCCTTTTTACGTGGAATCCGAACCACAGGACATGGCATTTCACTTCGAAAATCTCACATGCATTGACCGGGAATCGAATGGTAGTAATTAGGCACTGCATTTAAATTGATTATAAAAATATTTCTATCAATGAAAGGAAATATGTAGTATTTTGCCATCACAAATTTGAAGCCATAACAAACGCACACCCAATTACTTCACGTCACTATATCGCCGCCATATTGCAAACAGCTGACCGTAAGCTCCTCCCCCGTTTCGGACGTCAATAATGGTAATTAAGACACTCGGCTCCTGGCAGCTCGCTTCGCTCGTTTTATAAACATACTCGTGTTTTAATTATTGCCATTATAGGCTTGTTGCATAATATAGTCTGCTATTAAACATAGCCTACATGTTTAAAATATTTTATTAAACATGATTATTTTCATAGTATTGACAAGACGGAATACACAATTACATATAAAAATTCTACCCCTACTCATGAGCACATGACCTCAGTCCACCAGTCCGGCCAGTGGGAAGGAAATACGTACAAGGAAAGCCGCTGTGTTCTACGAGAACATGAGGTAATCTCCAACCACAAGCATTTACCGCAGAGAATGATGTAAGATGCAAACAACCTGCCTTATAAAACATTATACTTCGACAAGTATAGCAAGGCTCAGCCTAACGCTCAGAAAAAGATTAAGCTTAGCTATTACCATAGGCCCAAGGGGTTCTTTATATGAATTAAAAGAGCGATTGACCATCTGCTTGAGGAGTGCAGGTGGTCATCGGATGTTGAATAAACACTTGAATATTTGAATGTATATTGAAGTGATTTTTCTTCGGAGCTATGTTACATAATCGCCATTTGTTTCAGTTGTATTTAACTAGGCTGTTGGCAACGTCCTGGTCGACTGAAGAGAACACAGACCATGTGAACGATGTTTCTGAGCATGCTCGACTATTTTTATTACAGAATGCTTTTCAGTCGGTCAACACGATTACACTGAAGAAAATGGAAATTGCAACACCATGAAGGCATTGGTCGTTTGTGTTGATTTTCAAGATATGGAACGATGCCATGTAGGTAAGTTATGTAAACGATCAAAGTTTCAGACCCATTGGATTGTTGCTACAGGTCTCCCCACGTGATTGGTCGCGGAGGAATCAACTCCAGTATACGGACTCTGGTGTAGCGTAGTTGACTTGCAGTCTGTGCAGTGAAGTGTTCCCCGTCACACATGCCTCGACGACAGAGAAGAGCACGCTATCAACAACTGTCGCCGTTTGAGAGGGCTCGGATAATTGGGCTGTGTGAGGCTGGATTATCGCTAAGGACTGTCGCTGCACGTGTTGGCCGACAGGCATCTACGGTACAACGAGTATGGCAGCAGTGGTCAAATTAAGGTACCAACACTCGTGGACCTGGCACAGGCCCAGCGCGACAGACAACTGTGAGAGAGGATCGCCGCATCATTCGGATGGCCCGGATGGAACCCCATGCAATAGCAGCGCAAACTCGAGCAGCTGTGGCACCCCACGTTACACAACAAACAGTTGCCTGCGTGCAGCTGGCTTACGATCCCGTGTCCCTGCAGAAGGTGTTCCATTGACCCCACAGCAGCGACGTGTAAGTCTGGCCTGGTGTCGAGAACGATCGACGTGGGTCGACGAATGGCATAGGGTCGTCTTTAGTGATGAATCGCGCTTCTGTCTTGCCCGCAGTGATCGCCGGAATCGTTTGCGCCGACGTACCGGGGAGAGGGGCCGACCAGACCTTATTGTTGAGAGGTACACGGGGCCAACACCAAACATTATGGTCTGGGGAGCTCTTGGCTTTAATGTGAAATCACAATTAGTACTTGTTGAGGGCACTATGACTGCTCGACAGTACGTTGATAGGGTACTCAATCCAGTGGTTGTCCCTATGATGGCGAACATTGCTAATGGGATGTTTCAGTAGGACAATGCCCGGGTTCACACTGCACGCATCTCCAGAGAAGCTCTCCACGACATCACAACCTTAGAATGGCCCGCCAGATGCCCGGACCTCAGTCCTATTGAGCATTGTGGGACATGATGGGTCGACAACTGGCCAACCGTCCTCAGCCACCCACAACTCTGGAACAACTGGCCCGTGCAGTGCAGCAAGCATGGGCCACAATTCCTCAGAAAGCGATCCAGGGCCTCATTGACTCCATGCCTCGCCGAATTCATGAATGAATTGCAGCTCGTGGTGCGCACATCCTGTATTGATTGTTGTCCAAACTTGCGGTCAGAGGGACCTGAAAGTGTAATCATCGAATCACAACCGAACACTCGTCCTGCATGTTCAATTGCAGCAATGTAGCACCACTCCTTCTGGGTGTTGCAATTGCCATTTTCTTGAGTGTATATTCGTCGGGGAGAAAATACCCTACCCTGAAAGAAGTGGCCGAATTATTAGAATAACAACAGTTACTTTAACTTTATTTATCGAGTAGCCTATATTCCGTCTATTTATTTACACTGCTGTGCAAAACTTGAGGACGAGATAGATAATAATAATAATAATAAAATCGTATGGCCTCGAGTGCCGGGAGCAAGCTATGTTATTTGACGCGCAAAGGGCAGTTTGCATGTCAAATGTTGTTGTTCCTTGGAACGCTATGAAAGTCAAAGAGGTTAGTTATCTAAGCTCCTTGACACTATAGCGCTTCTTAGTAGAGAAAGGAGGAACTTTTGTGTTGACGGAAAATCCAGAGATTAAATTTGCCATTATGAACACGGCCTACTGAATTCAAATGGGTTATTTCACATGCCAACAACGTATGACATGCGTGTCGTGATTTTTGTCGATTTACCCTGGCCAGAAGCGAACCTCTAAGCTTGGGGTTGGTAGACCAACACGATAACCACTCACCCACCGTGGCAAGCACGAGATGAAGCCACATAACATACCAAGAACTCCTTACAAGTGGCCAGCATGGGAACACGTTGCATCGCCCTCCTTGGTGATCACACACCCTTTTAAGAACCATGTCCCTTCTTTTGTGATGTCTAGGGAACCATCATGGGTCACAGGGACTTACGTGTAATGTATTGTCTCTGTATAAAAGTGGCATTTCTGTTCGTCACGTCGAATATTCCTTTCAGTTGCCTTCCGTACCTCACTGTAGCAGGCCTTCCCATGTATGGTTTGAGGTTTAACCAGCTTTGTTACTGGCAGTAGCACGACATGCGACAGTTCGTCCTCAAGTTTTCCACAGCAGTGTAGTTATCGCATGGCATTTAGTGCCGGGAGTGTCCGAGGACAAGTTCGACTCGACAGAGTTTGTAGCTGCTTCTATGCGGACACCCATGGGGTGAGTTACAAGTACCGTCGCGTGTGGATGAGATGAAATAAATGAAGATGGATGAAACTGGGCAAGTTTAATTTCAAGTAGCTCCAACTTTGGCTACCAGATGTCACGGACACCCAGCGGCGAACGTTGGTACGTTGATGAGCGTTTCTAGACAAATAACCTACAAATTTAGCTACATATCATTTTTCATGCCATAAATCTATGACATGGGCCCGTCGGCTTGACTTCCCCTCCGAAGGAAGGCATACTGAAGGATATTAACGTGGCTCTTAAATCCGACGACATCGGCCGGGTTTGAACCCGCGACCTTGGGCACAGCAGGTCAGCATGCTACCGACTACGCAACTGAAGCCACCGTCTGTGTGTTAATTAACTGATAATTATATTTGAATTGCAGCCAATGGCCATAGTAGGGCATTTCAATTGAGCCCCCGTAGGCTCCCCAGCAACTGATAGTTAATTCATGTAATATGCACCTATTTCGAGTTAGGGTGTTTAAATATTTGTTCTCCCCACCTAATATAATTGGGCACAATCGTGTTGACCGACTGAAAAGCATTCTAGTATAATAGATTACTAGGCAACACTGAAGAATGTCTTCTAATAGTCTACTTCGACTATTGTTTTCTATGGAATTGGTACTATGTGCTCTTATCCTCGGGGAAGATGGCGAGGTGTTTTGCAACAATATCGTACCGAGCTAACATGTCCAATGGAGCACAGCTCTATCAGCCTAATAAAATAGAATAGCCTAGATGTTCCACCACCACAATAGCCTTGGCTGACAAAGAAAGAAAAGCAAGCGTATGATGAATCAATCAATAGTATTTGTGCATTCGAGTAATACCGATAGATGCGATATTTGTCTAAAATACACCATTCCATGTTTTAATACCTCTAGAAGCAGATCGTCATCAGGAATAAAACGTGGCATTCCGAGTAACTAACAAGGGAAGTTTCGTCATTTTTTTTTCAGGGACCTTTTTTTTTGCCAAAACTGACACACACCATGGTATCAAGAACTACTTTTTCAAAATAGTCACCACAGTTTGATACTTGTAGCGTGCAATTAGTTTGAAGAAACCACTCTGGTAAAACTCGGAGCCCTGAGATGCAAGGTATTGTCGCACAGCCTCTTCCACCTCAGCATTGGTAAAAAAAAAAAAAAAAAAAGGCGTGCCGAGAGTGCAATGAGCATGTGATGGGCCCGGGCACGACCTATACGCAGTGTGAAACCCACGTCTGCCACCGTTATACGCCTGTCCACTAACACCATGAACGAGCAATTTTGTTTTCACTCGTGGATGTGGAGGGACGCCCACGTCGATCTTGATCCTCCACATTCTGCCGTCCTTCACTGAACATGCAACACCAGCGACCAGAGATCGCTTCAACATAGTACACGGTCTGTAGGCGTTCATGGATGTCTGACAACGCTAGTCCCACGTGCCCATACACACCGGATAACAGCACGCACTTCCTTTGGCGACCACGTTGTCAGTACACGTCTGTCTGCCATAGTGAGTTGTAATGTTATCGGGCACGCCGGTCAGCTGCTCCTCTCTCTTCGTTCGCACTCTGCGCATGCGTCATTCCCCCTCCGCTGACGCCCCTACAGTCGTTGAACCAGCCACGGTTGTGGATTCTTATAGCGATTGCTTGTGTCACCTGGTGTAGCCCACCATCTGCTCGTGCAGTAAAATGATGAAATTTACTTTCGGAACTTCCCTTGTACTTTCATATTTTCAGCAAGCCTAATGAATGAAAATCCACAGCCTGCTTCCAGTCTCCGACCGGGTCAGGAATGGAATGAATGAAGCCCCCATCTAGCGGCGAGGATATGAACTGTGCCGGCTGCCGAGGCCTGACGCACTCCCCTGGGGCAATGATTAAATGAATGACAGATGAAATGAAATGATAGTGGAGAGTGTTGCTGGAATGAAATTTTGACAGGGAAAACCGGAGTGCCCGGAGAAAAACCTGTCTGCCTCCGTTTTGTCCAGCACAGATCTCACATGGAGTGACCGGGATTTGAACCACGGACTCAGCGGTGAGAGGCCGGCGTGCTGGCGCCTAAGCCACGGAGGCTCTTAGCAAGCCTAATACTTACCTTAAAACATTATTACATTTCTTCATAAAAAAATATTTATTTTTCCGGGAAAGAATCTCTATTTTGGAACGATCACGCTTGTTTTTTTTTGTTTTTGTTTTTGTGGCAAAGGAAAACTTCTCGTTCCCAGCACATACCAATAAAGGGCCTTTCTTTTAATATATTGCCAAAATCAGTGCTCAAGTACGTTGTAGCGCTGTAGGTCTATGTCCGGCTTCGAGGCTAAGAGGTAGTTAGATTTGGGATCGGACAGGTCGGGAGAGTTTTGACTTCCTAAAGCTAATTCATCTGCATGGGGGACTATGTTCGTGACGACTTCATCATTCATTTCATCCTTATTACACGCGGGTCGTCCACGGGCGTCAATTTGAAGACCAGCAGCACTAGGCCTTTTCGTATGTCAAACGCCATAGCACTGGATTCTGTAAATTATACGACGGGGGGCGTGGTGGCGCAGCGGTCAAGCTGTATGCCTCTCACCAAGGCGGACCGGGTTCGATTCCCGGTCAATGCATGTGAGATTTTCGATGTGAAATGCCATGTCCTGTGGTTCGGATTCCACGTAAAATGGAGGTCCCGTGGCTTATGATCGCGAGATTAACGGTCACGTTAAACTACAAGCTTCCTTTTTTTAGCCTATTTTCAATTTTGAAAAAATAGGCTTATGAGATCACCTTTTGTCCGTGTGTGTGTGTGTGTGTGTGTGTGTGTGTGTGTGTGTGTGTGAGGTGTGTGTGTGTCCCTAATAAAATCTAAACGGCTGGAGCGATTTCAATGAAACTCGGTAAGTTCATAGCACTATTCCCGGCGACCTCGACCGTGCCCTTCAAATTTTGTTACTTCTCACCAATCCAACATGGCGGCTGTGCGAATTATTTCACTAGCATTCAATATCTCCGAAACGATTACCGATATCGCCCTGAAATTGTGTACGGTGATAAAGGGCACTACTAGAAGTTCACCTATGAGACTTTCAAAAACCTGGTGACTACAAAACCAACATGGCGGTCAAGCGAACTTGAGACTTTTAAATAGACTTTTCACGCGATTTAACTATCCAAACGTAATGAAACTTGGTACAGCAAATGTTTATACACATTGTAATGCACTGGAGTCTAATTTAGTTCAATTGTTTACATGACCTCAAAATGGCGGCTGTGCGAAATATTTCACTGACATTCTATATCTCCGAAACTATTACAGATATCACCCTGCAATTTTGTACGGTGATAAAGGGTACTGATACAAGTTTACCTATGTATATTTCATAAACCTGTAAACTACAAAACGAACATGGCGACCAAGCGAATTTGAAATGTTTTAATAGACTTTTCTCGTGATTTAACTCTCTGAGCGCAGTGAAATGTGGTACAGTAAATGATCTTGCAGATTGTAATGCACTGCCATCTAATTTAATTCAATTGTTTACATAACCTCAAGATGGCGGCTGTGCGAAATTTTAAAATTACGTTTTTATTTCTTGTGTCGTAATCATGCGATCGAAGTGAAAGTTTGAATAATGAACCTAGGCAATAATTGTCCTTGAATGGTACATAACTCTATGGCCTATACATATAATAATCCTAAATGGCGAGTTTCCGAAATATTTAGACGGTTCCCAATATCTATGAATCTTTTACAGCAACCAAACTGATTTTTTAAATGTTCATAGAGACTATGAACATATGTTCACCTATAGGACTTTCAATAACCTGGTGAGCACAAATCCAACATGGCGGTGACGCGAAGTATAAATATTTAAATGGACGTTTCTCGCGAATTAACTATCCGAGTGCCGTGAAACGTTGCACATTAAATGCTTATACAAATGTTGATCCACTTGCATCTAATTTATTTCAATTGTTTGCATAATCACAAGATGGCTGCTGTGCGTAATTTTAAAATCTCGTTTTTACTTCTTGTGTTCTAATCATGCGATTGAAGTTTGAATACCACCCGTACACAATAATCTTAATGTAATAGTACAAAAATTAAAATCCAACCTGGCGACCATCTGAAATATTTAGACGGTTCTCAATATCTACGAATCTGTTACAGCAAATAAACTGAAATTGTGTATGTTGATAGAGGCAATTAACATAAGAAGGATATATGAAAATAGGCTGTATAGTTCTTCACGGAACTACTTGTTTTTTTTGTAAATTATACGAGCAATATTTTGATTAGGAGATATAATTTTTATATCCGTCTACTTATGCTACACTTCAAATGCTATTTCCTTTAAATATTTAGCCTGTGTTCATTTATGTAAAAATAGGCTTATGAGATCACCTATTTTCCGTGTGTGTGTGTGTGTGTGTGTGTGTGTGTGTGTGTGTGTGTGTGTGTCCCTCCCCAATAAAACCTAAACGGCAGGAGCGATTTTAATGAAACTCGGTAAGGACATAGTACTATTTCGTCCGACCCCGACCTTCAAATTTTATTACGTTTCACCAATCCAACATGGCGGCTGTGCGTAATATTTCACTGGCATTCTATATCTCCGAAACTATTATTGATATCACCCTGAATTTTTGTACGGTGATAAAGGGCACTACTAGAAGTTCATGTGGCTTTCAAAAACCTGTTAAGTACAAAACGAACATGGCGGCCAACCAAAGTTGAAACATTTAAATAGACTTTTCTCGCGATTTAACCATCCGAGCGAACTAAAACATGGTACAGCAAATGTTTATACATTTTAGTTCAATTGCTTACATTACTTCAAGATGTCGACTGTGCGAAATTTTAAAATTAAGTTTTTATTTCTTGTGTCCTAATCATGCGATCGAAGTCAACGTGTGAATAATGAACCTACGCAATAATCGTCATCTAATAGTACATAACTGTATGGTCTACATATATAAAAATCCAACATGGCGATCATCCGAATTATTTAGACGGTTCTCAATATCTACGAATCTATTACAGCAATCAAACTAAAATTGTATACGGTATGATGATAGAGGCAATTAACATAAGTAGGATATATGAAAATAGGCTTCACGGAACTACCTGTTGATCTTATGATTACGAACCACAAACGTTCTCTCAGAGAGATGACAGTCCACTCCTAGTGTAATAAGAAGCGGTTTGACAACCTGCCCGAGAGCCTCCTCACTATTTGCGTGGGGCACAACTGAACACCTGCACAGCGTGGTATCTGCCATCAAGCCTGCTGTTTGGTATTCACCTTCTAGGAATTTTGCTTATAAATCCTTCGCATTTACTACGAATGTGTCTCGAGTCCAAAGTTCCTACATTTCGCCCGATATGGCGTCTTCTTAACATTTAATATAGCCTACTAGTAGATGAAATAAAAATTAGCCCGAAAATACATTGTCAACATTAAAAACAAACACATAATCTGATTCGATTGTAGAAATTGGTACAGCAATGCAAAGCAATAATCTAGGTTACTTTCGGTCCAGTAGTAATACCTATAATGATACAACAGCTGTAGCAGATTTATGGCTGTCATTTACATGATCAGATACAAGGACAAAACACAGTATCATATATCAGGCTGCTGCCGTGTTGTAGGTGCGGGCATGGCGCGGAGTACTGGTGCAAGGAATGCTTCAGCCAAGTTGCCTGAGCACAACCAATTGCCATAGCTCGCGCAAATACGTAGTAATGAGTCGCGATTATTCGTTACCTCTTGATCACTTTTCGTGATACTTTCAATGTTTAGCTTGGCCCATTTGTCGGTCAAATTTGTTTCTTGTTACCGAGATCCCCGAATGATAATTATTTCTTTGGAAATGTATTAATTGCCACTCTTCATCCATTCTTCGGTCACGACTCTACGGGCCACTTTGGTGCCACTCTTCATCCATTCTTCGGCCACGACTTTACGGGCCACTCTGGGCCGCTATTCTTCGGGCTTACTCTACGGCCAACATTCTACTGTCAACGTGTGACAATCTGCTTTTTGGTCACCTCTCTGAGACCAATAAATCTTCAAATATTCTCGCCAAGACTTTTCAAGTACCGCATTGAGTCATCATCTAAGACCAATAATAATAATAATAATAATAATAATATTCTTCTTCTTTTTCTTTAGC
Organism: Meconema thalassinum; assembly: GCA_946902985.2. NCBI lineage: Eukaryota > Metazoa > Arthropoda > Insecta > Orthoptera > Tettigoniidae > Meconema > Meconema thalassinum. Next base: position 944,749,884 of record OX336388.2, on the reverse strand, counting down.
GTTTGTCCCACCTTGTGGCAGGGTCCACTATGTGGGATCGTAGTCTCCATTTCCCTCGGTCATGGGCCATGTCTGGATGAAGATTGACAGCCTTTAGATCATTGTGCAGTGTATCGGCCCACCGTTGCCTTGGTCGCCCTCTGGGCCTCTTTCGCCAAAGACAAGATAAGTTTTTAGCACTCATTTATAGAACCTTTTTATTGCCTCTTCCATTTTAAGAAGACAAAGTTGATCTTTGCCATGAACTTTTTAATAAGAAGCTCAAGTATTTTCTCCAGAGGTTATTAATTGATGTTTTGTTTACTTAAACAGTATATTAATAAATTGCATATTTGTTACCTATTATGTTTAATTGTGAAATACTTCAGCCCCTTACATTAACGAATAATTCAGTCTTATTGCTTCACCCTAATGATATTGAATCCAAGCTAATGCTTGTTGCTGTTCTCCCTCTAATGGAAATAGCATGTCCTATTGATATGGCCTACGGCATCAATTGAAACCACGAGACACTTTACAACTCCCAGTAACTACCAAACCTACTGTACCCTATATCCATCCTGATATAGAATTTGGAGCTTCTAGCGATGAGCTCCCGTAATTTTATAACATACCTCTACGAATGTGGAGAAAATATCATCTGGCTTTCCATTTGTTGTAATTTAGAGCAATACCAACATTATTCGTGTCATTACGGCGAAGTGATTCTCGTGATACAACAATATCACACGGTGTAGTGGTTAGCGTATTAGGCAGCCACCCAATTCCCGGCTCTGCTGAGAAACTTCATTGTGGTTTCAGGTACTGAAACGGTATCGAGGACATGCAATCACCCCCAATGGTATCAAATACACAGATTTCTTTACGTGAGATATACCAGTATCACAGAATTAGTAGTCTATACGAGATGTCGTGATATCATGCCTTATGATAGATGGATAATTATTATTTATTTATTTATCATATGGGTTTTAGTGCCGGGAGTGTCCGAGGACATGTTCGGCTCGCCTTAGTCAGTAGCTGCTTCCAGCGGACACCCTTATTAGGGTGAGCTACAAGTTACGTTCAATTTCAAGTAGTTCCAACTTTCGCCACCAGATATCAATGATACGTAGTGGTGAACGTTGGAACTTTGATAGAGAGTTCCGACGAAATCTAACCTAACAATTTAGCTTTACACATGTTTAGTCTGTGAAAGGATCTTTTACATGCCATAAATCTATGACATGGGACCGCCGGCTTCACTTCCCCTCCGGAGGAAGGCATACTGAAGAATTTTTAACGTTCTTAAAAAATCCGACGACTTGGGCCGGGTCTGAACCCGCTATCTTGGGCACAGCAGTTCAGCATGCTACCAACTACGCCACCGAAGCCACTGATGGATAACTGATGATGGGTAACATATATCCCGCTGGTACAGGGTAAAGGCAAATACAGTAAAAGTGGAACGGGAACAGAGTTCCAGGTTACAAAGAAACACATCACAGGAAATGAGATAGTTCGCTAAGCTGCTTATACTATAGCAGATGTTGCAAATAAAAGTGGCCCGGACGACGGGCTACACCAAGCATACGCGCACAGCATGTGATCGAAACCGGCTCATATGTTACAGTAGTGCGGGCTGTGTCAGTGTGAGTTGATCAGTCACAGGTGAAGATGGTACTCACAGTGCAGCAGAGATTGTTCGTTGTGGAAAGGTACGTTGAAACACATTCGTGAAAAGAGTGTGGTCGGTTGTTTGTTTAATGGGGTTAAGGTGCCGCAAAAAGTGCCATGCAACGATTACTCACAAAATAGATTCAGACAAGATCTGTTTTGAACAAGGCAAAAAATATTCCGAAACGTGTCCGCACACCTGAAAATGTGGATGCAGTTAATTAGAGTATGCTTCGGAGCCCTAAGAAATCAACCCGACGCCTGTCGCAACAGACCGGCATATCAAGTCGAACATGAGCCGGCGGTTCCATGACATAGATTTATGGCATGTTAAAGAACCTTCCACTAATTACACCTGCGTGAAGCTAAATTGTATAGGTTAAGAATGTAAACAACGCTCTTAGGATCCTACGTTCGTTGCCAAGAGCCGACTGCGGTGGCGTCTAGTAGCTAAGTTCTCAACTAGGCCAAGTAGTAGTTGACGGTGGCGTTTGCTGGCAAAATTAGGAACTATTTGACAAATTCAAAGTTGCAGTCCTTACTTGAATTAAAAAAAAAACAGATACACACACTAATACAGCCATCACAATTAACACCGGTAATCAGACACATTCTAAACACACCCAAAGTACGCGTTGTCGCAGCCCCTAAACTGAGGAACCAACCACGTCGAACATGCGGACGAAAGTGAAGATTGTTTAAATGTGATCCATGGTTCGGCGGGATGTACGGGCAGTTGCACCTTTCTGTTGGAAGTAACAGTAGGTGTTTTCCTCCTCAGTTAATGCTGCCACAAATGGATTGAAGATGTTGGAAATGTAACGCTCCGAATTCACCGTCAGATGAACGAAAATGGGACCAATAATGCGGCGTGCAGACACTGCACCAAACACCAACCTTCTGATCACGCAATGGTGTATGGTGGGAGTGACAAAGATTCTCCGTTGCCCAGTACCTGTTATTCTGTGAGTTGACGTAACCACTCAGGTGAAACTAGACTTCGTCAGAAATAAAGAAAAGATCCATGTCCAAGTCATGCATTGTTATCTCAGTGAACAGCCAATCAAAAAACTGTAGGCGCTGAGGAGTATCTGTTGGTTTTAATGCATGAACAACAGACACTTTGTAGGGGTCCAGGTGGAGCCGAGGTTAGTCTGATCTCGGCCCTAGCTGTTAGCAACTTGCTGACCAGGGCTGAAAGATGCCAAGAGGCGAATGGTGGTCATTTTCAACATCCGCTATAAGCAGGTTAGTGAACTATCTCCATTCCTTTGGTGAGTTTCTCTGTAACCTGGAACTCTGTTCCCCGGGCAACTTTATTTTCCCCATCCTGTATAATAGAGAGTTCTAGTTGCAATGCTTATGATACCCGCGTATTATAGATGCTACGGTTACCAGTGGGATTATTTCTACTGCTATACCCACGTCCTCTAGTTGCTATGGTTAGACATACCAGTAAGATTGTTTCTACTGTTATACCCAGAAACCTCTGGAATATACGATGCCTAGTGGCCCTGCTTCGATAAAAAGAAGGGGTACCCCTGGCACTATCCAGCCCATGATGGGCTAAGGCCGACCAAGCGACCGCTGCCCAGCCATTTAGCCTGCAGATATTGGGGTGACGCGTGATCAGCGCGTCGGGTCCCCTCGGCCGTTAATCTTGGTATTCGTGATCGGGGCGCTGTCTCACTGTCAGACAGCTACTCAATTGTCCTCACGAGGCTGAGTGCACCCCGTTCCAACCCTCGCGTCAGTTTTAAAATCCCTGACGGAGCCGGGGATCGAACCCGGGGCCTCCGGGTGAGAGGCAGGCGCGCTACCCCAACACCACGGGGCCGGCTTAAAAGAAGGGGTTCGAGGGCTAAAACCCTCTCCCTGTTCAGCTAGGGTCCCGTGGTCACCGAACCACGTCCCACTAAATGTGAGCCCCTGGGGGGCTAAGGTGGCTAAGATGGCTGGTTCATGTGCGGCGAATGGACCTCGATCGAACACCCAAGTCCTCTCTTGAGGACACCACCACTGGAAAATGATTGTTTGGTGACCGGCTGTGCGAAACGGGTTAAAATATCAGAAAGGGAAAGAAGTGAAGATCTGATGACAAAGAGCACCAGACGTAGAGACAGTGGCTTCTTCCTGCACCCCAAAATGCTATGTGTGTCAGAAGAGAAGAAGAGTCAGGTTGGTCTATTTAGCCACACATGACGCTGTAGGACCTGAACCAGTGTGCTAAACAGGACGGAAGGATGCTTCAGATAATAATAATAATAATAATAATAATAATGTTATTGGCTTTACGTCCATTTTAACTACTGCTCATTTTAGGGACATCAAGGAGCCGGAATTTTGCCTCGGAGGGGATCTGGAACGTGCCATTCGCATTTAACCCTTTATAGGGCAGAACTATTCTTAAAATATGTTATTTGTATTTATTTAAATTTAATTATTTTAGCCAAAAGGAAATGTATTAATTTTATTTTGTGTTATTTTTTTGTTTATGCTTTTATCATTTTATTTTTAATATTATTTTTATTATCTCAAATTTTTATAATTCTATTTTATAAGCTTATTAATTTTTAAGATTTATTTATTTTCAATTTTAATTTCCTTTATATTTTATTTTATTGTTTTTGTTTAAAAAAATCAAGCATCTCAGGTCAAGAAGATAGAAAAATATGGTTTCATAAAATACTAACACTTCCAAAAGAAAATTCGTTCACATAAATGCTGCAAGATTCAACCATCGGCATCTTTCACATAGCAGGTGGTTAATATACAGACCACTAACCTATAAAGGATTAAGCGCCAACTGACTGCGTCGGGAATAGAACCCACACCCTTGGCGCCACGCAGTCACTCTCACTACACAGTCCTGCTTTCTGGGCCCAAGGTTGCAGGTTCGTATTCTGGCGCAGTCATCTGGCATTTGAGGGTGCGCAGATGCGAGGGAGCCGCGTCAGTAGATTTACTGGCACGTTAAAGACCCCCTTCTGGGCAAAATTCCGGCATCCCGGCGCCTCTAAACGCCAGAGTAGTTAAAAGGGACGTAAAACCAATATTAGTATTATTATTATTATTATTACGCAGTCCATCCAAGACGAGGCGAGAAAACATCTCACACAGGAGATGGACCATTGAAGTTGGAAAATATAACATCTACGCATTAAAATATTGAACTCGGCTGACGGGAGAATGGGGACAGTTGGGCGTCGCTTCCGTTGGCCCTGACTTCTTCCGGTCAGTTCACGCTTCATTCGGTCCCTATCAGTCACGGGTCAAACAATGAATGATAAACATGAGGGAGCTCATCAATGGAGCCACTACACCATAAACTAATGCACACACAGGTGCAATAGAAATTTAAAATTTGCCGTTTTAGGATGATTGAAAATCAACGTGTGAGCAGATGCAGTTTCTAGATTTTTACTGTTAACATTCTTAGGAAAATGAGAGGAATACACAACATACCGCTGAAGTGGTGCATACGTGAAGTAAGACATCTGGCGGGAGAGACCTTTAACTTTTCGTGACCGCACAGCATTGAACAATGCCTCGTTACCACGGTCGGAGGATGAGAGATGTCCTCGACCGTTATGGGCACCCACACGACAAGTGTCAACTTACTGTTGTTTCACCGCTCACGCCGTTATACAGACCTCATGAGAGGAGTAAATATTGCACCCAGCTTCATTTTATTAATCGAGGGGGTTTTATGACTGAATTTATATGTATTGGCTCAGATAGTTTTGCATTTAAAATTGTGTCTACACAGAAGTCCTCGCTATAGTGGGGAGGGAGGGGGGTGGGGGTGCAGACAACACATGACACATTCACATTTGGTCGTTGGCCCATATGCAGCACAGTGAACGTAATCGATTATTGAAAACCACATTCCCCAAAACAAGTATATCCGCGAAGAACTAAATGGTCTATTTTCATATATCTTACTTATGTTTATTGCCTCTATCAATATACAAAATTTCAGTTTGATTGCTGTTATAGATTCGTAGAAGATGAGAACCATCTAATATTTCGGATTGTCGCCATGATGCATTTTTATTTTAGAGGCCATAGAGCTATGGTACTATTAGATGAAGGTTATTGCGTAGATGTATTATTCAAACTAAAATTGCATGATTATGACACAAGAAATAATAAAAACAAGATTTTAAAATTTCGCACAGCTGCCATCTTGTGGTTATGAAAACAAATGAAATAAATTAAATGTCAGTGGATTAAAGTTAGTATAAGAATTTACCGTACCAAGTTTCACTGCGCTCGGATGGTTAAATCGCGAGAAACGTTCATTTAAACACTTAAATTTCACGTCGCCGCCATGTTGGAATTGTGCTCACCAGGTTATTGAAAGTCCCATAGGTGAACGTATGTTAATAAACTTTATCAACATACAAAATTTCAGTTTGATTGCTGTCATAGCTTGGTAGCTATTGAGACCATCTAAATATTTGGGATGGTCACCATGTTGGATTTTTATATATGTAGGCCATAGAGATATGTACTATTAGATGTCAATTATTGCTTAGGTTCATTATTCAAACGTTCACTTGGATCGCATGAATAGGACACAAAAAAACGTATTTTTTAAATTTTGCACAGCCGCCATCTTGAGGTTATGTAAACAATTGAACTACATTAAATGCCAGTGCATTACAATGTGCATTAACATTTGCTGTACCAAGTTTCACTGCGCTCAGATGGTTAAATCGCGAGAAATGTCTATTTAAATGTTTCAACTTCGCTTGGCGGCCATGTTCCTTTTGTAGTTAATAGGTTTTTGCAAGTCACATAGGTGAACTTCTAGTAGTACCCTTTATCACCGTACAAAATTTCAGGGTGATATCAGCAATAGTTTCGTAGTTATAGAATGCCGGTAAAATATTTCACACAGCCGCCATGTTGGATTGGTGAGAGTAATAAAAATAGAAGGGCGCGGTCAGGGTCGGCCAAAATGGTACTATGACCTCACCGAGTGTCATTAAAATCACTCCAGCCGTTTAGATTTTATTAGGGACACACACATACTGCTCGGGTCGAAGCTCTGTGAACTTGCGGGGTGAAGAGAAAGAGCAGGGAAGGGTCAGGCGAGAAGAGAAGTGTCTGTCAACAGTCCGCCGTGATATCTGGTATTTCTTTCTATTCCAATACAACTAACATAGGGCCGTTGCTCAAACCACTGTGGTGTTACGAATGAGTGAGTGAGTCAGCGACCAATGTATTTGGTTCTGTACTAAGCACGTACCGAGAAACCTCATCACTCGTCAACACCACTTTTCATAGTCCGCGATGCACATTCCTCTCAGGTTCACGCAGCTTAGACCCGAGTAGTACACATACACGGACAAAAGGTGATCTCATAAGCCTATTTTTAGCCTACATTCGATTTTTGAACGAAATTCGGTACAGAGGTAGCACTAGCAAAGGGCACCTCAGTGTCATGTTTTATATCGCCGCCATATTGACGGAAACGTAATAGCGGCCACCCAAATGTTAAAAGCTTAAATCAAATTACGACCAACCTAATCATCTGATCTCTACTAAATTTTGCAACAATATACCTTTATCTAATAAGCATCTTTTGACCAAACGACAAGGTCATCAGCCCAATAGTTTGCAGATAGCGGCCATGTATGTGTGCAAATTGATTCACCATATCAATTCAAACACGGTGAAACCGAATTGAATGAAATTTTGTACAGAGGTAGCACTAGCAAAGGGCAACTCATATTCATGTTTAATATCCGTATAGCACGTTGTATTTCAACAAGCTACTACAACCAACATTCAATTATACTCCTTGAAAAGGACAAAGAGTTATAACAATACCAGGGGCGTGGTGGCTCAGCGGTCTAGCTGTATGCCTCTCACCAAGGCGGTCCGGGTTCGATTCCCGGTCAATGCATGTGAGATTTTCGAAGTGAAATGCCATGTCCTGTGGTTCGGATTCCACGTAAAAAGGAGGTCCCGTGGCTCATAATCACAAGATTCACGGCCACGTAAAACTACAATCTTCCTTCCTTATAATAATACCCATGCATTTAGGAGAAAGTAGGCTATGTTCTTTACTGAACATCTTGTTTCACAGATGTAAATGGGCTAAAAATATCCTAGAAATGTCTGCTGTTGCTCATTTTAGTGGTATTTTAGTGTATTTAGGTGTGTGTGAATGTGTGTGATACCCTGTGTTATTGTGATGGCTGTACTAGTGTGGGTATTTGTAAATTGGGAGATAGGATTGGGAATGAGGCGGCCGTGGCTTTAAGTTAGGAACCATTCCAGCATTTGCGTGGAGTAGAAGTGGGGAAACCACGGAAACCACTTCCAGGATGGCTGAGGTGGGAATCGAACCCTCACACCAGATTAATTATTACAGTATCGTGTTGGAAGACACTTTTCAATGTTGCCCTAGTAATCGAAATGTAATGGTTTTCTGTCGGTCAACACCGATTATACCCAATTTTAATGGATGTTTCCCTAATCCTAAAAAATTAAATTCAGTGTAGACAGTGGTTGGTAGCTGCTGCACGAGAACAGACCGCACACCGCTAAAACAATCAGCTAAGTTCACAATCCGCTCCAACCTGACCACTTAATAACGATCACAGATATCAACAATAAGGTAAATCGCCACTAACAATATCTTAACAACAAAAATCATAAAAACTAACAAGTCTTGACAAGTCGTGCAAGTTTATAATACGGTAACTAAGTTACTGTAACTAAATTCAGTAAGTGTATATACCGGTTGGTTGGTTCCTTAAAGCTCGACCACTCAGAAAGCGGTCTGTCGCGGCGGGAAGCGATCCAGCGGTCGTCGCGGCGGTCTGCGATATGGGGACGTCACATAGGACGCAATACCTCCGTGTGAGCGGTCCAGTCTGGTCTTTTCCTTCTAGAGAATATGTAGTGTGTTTCCATATTAAGTATTGTTTGATATTCTTATTAAGTATGAGCTCGGACGAAGAACAACTCATTCGCCTATTTGCTTTGCAAAATACAAAGAAGAAAAGACAATGTTGGGTGCATGACATCAATAAGAAGAGAGAGAGAGCAATTAGGAGAATACCACCGCGTATGTATCGAACTGGAGTCACATGTAGATAGGTCTTTCAAGTATTTTCCTATGTTGCAAGAATGTTTCGAGGAATTGCACGATTCCATGTTTCAGCCTTCTTTAACATTTTTGATGTTCGTGCGAACTGTCGAACAAATGTATGTGTATTTACGCACAGTTTCAATAAATACTTCAGTTTGGTCACCCATCACAATCGCAGACGGCACGGCGCGGCGGTCAGGCAGTCAATCTGTAAATTTGTACAACCGGATCGCTCGTCGTCGCGACCAAGATTAGCGGGTGACGGTAGACCACGTTATGTGTGCCAGGGTTGATGCAACTTTGGGAAATACAACTGGATCGCCTGACCGCCTCGGTCAGATGTCGCTTCCCGCCGCGACAGACCATTCTGTGTGACCGAGCCTTTAGTTTAGGGGCTGCGACAACGCGGTCATGTAGCCCCATGCACTGTACTTTGGGTTTGTGTAGAATCTCTCTGATAACCGGTGTTAATTAATTGTGATGACTGTATTAGAGTGTGTTGTCTGTGATTCAGGGAAGGACTGCAAACGATAAATTTCAAGTAGTTCTTACTTTTGTTACCAAATGCTACCGTCCACGAAACATAGGTGCGGACTTGGCTACTAGATGTCATCGCAACCAGCACCTGGCGAAGAACGTTGGAACTAATATAGCGTTATCAATCTACCCTACAAATTTTGCTACACACAATTGCAGTTAGTGGAAAGTTCTTTTACAAGCTGCAAATTTATGGCATGGGCCCGCCGGCTTTACTTCACCTGCGAAGGAAGGTATACTGACGGATTTTAACGCTCTTAAAAAATCCGACGACTTCGGCCGGGTTTGAACCCGCGACCTTGGGCATAGAAGCTCAACATGCTACCAACTACGCCACCGAAGCCGCCATTGTAAATACCATCACCCACACTTGAAGATAATTGTAAATGATCTGATGATGGATGATCACTTGACGATCGAAACTGGTCATCCGAGTGTTTTTTAAGGATTAGGAAAACACCCATTACAATTTGCTACAATCGTGTTGACCGACTGAAAAGCATTAAATTTCTAATCGAACCCGAACCTCCGGGGCGACAGCCAAGAACGCTAGCCACATTGTTTTCACCTGAGCTGTCTCCTAGAAATAGAAACTTAAATGTGCCACATGGACTCGAATAATTCATTACTGACTGTTATACCTTTCAGCGTCTAGTGGGTTATCCCCTGCTTCTCTTACTTTCTATAGCCGAGCTTTTCTTAATTTTATTTTTACTTTACTTGTTTTCGTTTTACTTTTTCTGTTTAGTGTGAATTTCTTAATTTCATTTATGAAGACGTCTCAAACACCCAGTCCCCAAGCCAGGGGAATTAATTATAGGATAGTCTACTAAAATCCCTTCAGCTCGACCGGGACCTTTTCGGCCAAAGCCTACCGTAGACGCTTGTTAGCCACGGAGCCGGACTTGCACTGGTTTCTTAACTCATACACAATCGTCCAACACGGCTTTACAGTCTCGTGCAGAGTAACTTGCAATTCTATCCAGCCATTGTACCCATCTATTTGCTCTGCAGTTTACGAATATGGTCCGAGTCCAGAAATGTCTCATTCCCATAGTAGGTCTGAGGTTTTTCGCAGCACTAACTTCCCACTAGCAGAGAGTAGAAGATCGCAACTGATAATTTACTGAATTGGCTGTCTCGCTATATTGCCATCCTGCCAAACTGTTTATATCATTTCCATCCTGTCCATAGACAACCAATAATACCCATTTAAGACAAGAATCGAGAGGAAATAAAATATTCCCTTTATTGAAACAACTCAACATCCTAGACAATAAAGGAAGAAGGATCGCCTAATGGACATTAATTTTTACTATATAGCGGCTTCGGTGGCGTAGTTGGTAGCATGCTGAGCTTCTATGCCCAAGATCGCGGGTTCAAACCCAGCCGAAGTCGTCGGATTCTTATGAGCGTTAAAAATCCCTCAGTATGCCATCCTTCGGAGGGGAAGTAAAGCCGGCGGTCCCATGTCATAGATTTACGGCATGTTAAAGAACCTTCCACTAATTACACCTGTGTGAAGCTAAATTAGGTTAAAATGTGAACAACGCTCAGATTCCTACGTTCGTCGCCAGGAGCCGACTGCGGTGGCGTCTAGCAGCCAAGTTCTGAACTAGTAGTCGTTGACGGTGGCATTTGGCGGCAAAAGTAGGAACTACTTGAAAAATTCAAAGTCTGCAGTCCTTACTTTAATAAGAAACAGATAACACACACCAATACAGTAATCACAATTAACACCGGTTATCAGTACACGGGGCTACATGACCACGTTGTCGCAGCCCCTAAACAGAGGAACTAACCAACCAATTTTCACTATATTCACTAAGTGACTTTGTTCTTTTGCGGCATGTCGTTATATGCTACTTTGTACACCTTTCGTTGCATAGTACACTCGGGCTGACGTAAGATCTGGTTAAGCAAATCTTATGATGGAGGCCATGAACGGCGAGTCTCGTTATTATATGGCATTTGTTCTTGATTCTCGTGGGTCCACGTTCCGTCCACCATCTCTCCTCTCTTTGCTTTCCTACACTCTAATAGGTCTGTGGATGGTCCTGTAGCTGGCAGTGGTCCTCTGTGTAGGTTTCCTTCGCTAGTTCGTAGAACAATCTTGTGGGGGCCATATTTAATACAGAGGAAATGTGTGAATCTAAAAGCACATGCTACCTCATGCCTTTGTTAGATTGGGATGTACAAGGTAGTTGAAATAGAACAAACCAACACCTGTGTAGTGAACTCACAGAACACACGTGACAATGTATAGCATGATTAGAAAGAAAAGCAATTTTTCCTTCGGTAACTTAAACAGACTTATTTTGGCATAGTGCTGGTTTGAGAACTAATATGACTACTGGTCGTCTTACCGTACGCTGAGCTCCGAGAAAGTGGGAGGTGCTTCACTTACCTGAAAACAAAACTAACAACTGTGAGCATTACACGCTGCGGAGACAAGAAATGTGTGTTAATGTTGTTGGGAAGAGGACATTAAGACTGACCTCAACCTGTGATCATGACATGGAACACAAGAGAGTCGTCCTTGAAGATGTGTAAGATATCATTCACAGGTAGCAACAGCGGTGGAGTCTACTGCACCTATACAACAGTATTTACATAGGATGGGGCTAAAGTATTTGAATTTTTTCCAGCAAACTGCTGGTCTCATTGCACCTAGTATTATTGTGACCTAACAATGAATTAAATTGCAGTTATTTAACTTGGTTACAATAAGGCTTAAGCTTTTTACAATAGCCCCTGCAGTTGCCAGATAACAACAGAGAATCGATAGCAAAACAAAAACCAAATAAAGACAACAAGAATGGATCAGAAAAGTTCCAGTTCCATATTACACAACGAGAAAGAAAATTTTCAGCGTAAAATAAATATGATGGTGTACCCGTACAACAAACAGTAAGAACGTTGCTTTGGATATTGTATGTAGATATGCTGTAAATGTTTTGTACAAATATGTTGAGTTACATCGAGGCGATTTCTGAAGCAGCGGTTCTTAGGCCATTACATTCCACAACCGACTGGCCCAAATGGTAAATGATTGAGAACATTACTTTAGAACAGGCATAAGAGTGCCTGTAAATCTGTTGTTACATTGGTGGACAAAATATTTTATTAAAATTTGTGGCAAGGTAGCCTACACAGATCTGATAGATGTAATTTGTAGAACGAGTACTTCTATACGTAACTTTTGGCGATCTTTAATCAATTTAGTTGATGGTAGTATAGAGTTATATGGCAGTCGCGATTTGAGTTTAGTACAAACCAAGACATTCATTCCGTGTCCTTATAATCGCATGCGCAATGTGTTTGAGATGTCACACGATACTGGGGAAATATATTCTAAAATCAGGAGAACCAAGGACTGGTTGTAAAGGAAACGATTGAATATCAGGAGTGGAGGTTTGGGAGCATGACAGGAACAATTAATGTGCAATTTGAGAGGAGAAAAGTGGTAGATAAGGTCAAGATACATCGTGCATGATACGCAGCGCTGAAATAGCTTACCGAATCGTACGAGCAAACTAGTTGCACTACTTCCGCAGACAAAGACGACGGCGATATTTTTGTCTTGAGAGGGATTATAGTCAGTTTGCTGTAACACAAAACAATGTGAGGAAGAATAGGCAATGCATACAGTAACCAATGGGAGACTCAATACTTTGCCACCAGCACAATACACAATCTGTTAAGAGGATCTTCAATAAAATAGAGTCAGAAGAAGTCGGCTACTGGATACCTAAATATATACTCGTCGATTGGTTCCTAACTTATTATAACTGGGCATGTATTTTCCAATCTTCACAAACTGACGTTAACTTAATAGAGGCGTACTATATTGTTTTACAATTTATTTTCTACCCAAACGAAGTACACTATAGATCAGTTGTTCTCAACATAATCTCCTTGCAACTTGATGAACTTTTGCCATCTACATGTCAGTCTCTTCAGACCTTCCTGAAACCATTCTTTCGGAGTGCTGTGTACCCATGCCTAGACAGCGACCACGCAGAGGTTTCTTCATATTCCCGAACAGGTGATAAACACTTGGTGCCAAGTCGGGAGAGTATGGTGGATGTGGCAGCACCGAGCATCCTTTAGATCAATGACAGCGGTGGTCTCTCGGCTAGTGTGGGGGCGGGCATTGTCATTTAGCCCATTTTCCTGGCCGCTTAGTTTGAATGGCACGGTGTAACGTAAGCGCTTAGGGTTGCCACATACGCTGCCTTGTTAATCGTGGCCCCCAATTCCACCAATCAATGAGAATGATGCCCTTTGTGTCCCAGAACACTGTCGCCATTCGCTTACCAACTGATGGCACTGTTCGACATGTCTTTGACGCTAGACTGCCCCTATGCTTCCATTGCATCAATTGTTTCGTTTGTGGCTCATGGCAATGGAGCCATGTCTCATCACCAGTCACAAGCCTAGCCATGAAGTCGGCTGGATCTTGTCTGGAGAAACTGACACATCGATGGCAAAAGTGCATAAAGTTACAAGGAGATTATGTTGAGAAGGTGGACTTAACAACTGATGTGTAATGTACTTCATTTGGATAGAAAATGGTTAAGTGTTAAACAATATAGTACGCCCTTCGAGTCCAAGTTCACATTCGCTGTAAATACGGGAATAATAATAATACTAATTTCTAATAATAATGCGCAATTATGTAAGAGGACACAAGAGGTCAAGGGGCATCGTGCATGCTACGCAGTGTTGAAAGGTAGGGGCAAACCCCACAAAACGGAGGGGGACCTCATTCAGAAAATCGGAATAAGTTTGCCGATACCACGCTACTGTCGGAGCAAGTCATAATTCCCATCTGTCGGTATTCCTGACCAGTGCAGTTCGCAAGGAGAACACAGTTGAAGTGTTCAGGGTCATGCTGGTTACTTGTAAAGAAAGAGCAAATAAAACTGTATAATTCTTTATAAGGAAAGCTTTTCGAATTACTTATATAAGCAAGCAGTTTCTCAGCATACCGCTACATGGGCGTGCTTTGAAAGTAAAAAGACGCACAGGCTGCTATTAAGCTGCAGCCACACAAACAAGTCAATTCATCCTCGTCGTTAGTCCCGTGTACTTGGGTGTACTGTGTTTTTGTGGTGGCGCATTTCTTCATGTATGCGGAGATATTCTAGATTAATCCGAAATCTGACAAATCTTTAGCTACATTTTCACATCCCCTTTTTGGCCAATTGGTGACCTTCCCTCTTCGCTGAGTCAGCTAGTGCCAGTAGCTTCGGGCAACTTCGAGCAACATCTGCTATTGGCTCTCCTAGCGGCGTATACATGGCCATACTGAGCTGTTTGTGGGGGAGTTGGCCCGCTAAGGCACGAAGCTCATATACTGGCCAACCATTACTTGGTCCGCTAAGGCACGAGCTCATGTACTGGCCAACCATTACATACGGTAACATACCTCAGTCGTCATTTGTTTGGAGCCAGTGTAGGCCTACTCGTGTCTCAAGAGGCACACCTAGTGTTGTTATGTCTACTTATTTTGAAGGTCATTTCCTTCCTTTAAACCGCATCTACATTTCTACTTGTTAAGTAGTCTATAGTAAACTTAACATATCTCCTTACTTTTTGATTTTAGTTTTTACTTCGAATTTTACATCTTGTCCTTTTGAAACACCGCATGCAAGGAAAGTAAATTGGGAAGAAAATCGAACTTTTGATAAGTGTTAGAACATGAAGGAATCATTCTTGTCTAAGAAACACTCAGCTAATATTAATACAATCACCGGCAAAAAAGACGCAACACTTAATTTTTAAGATTAAAACTTGCGTATTAGCTGCAAACTGTCACAATTATGTCACTTTATACTATTATCAGACCTTGCTCTGTTCTGAGTGTTTGTTTAAAATCCATTTCCTTTAAATTATCGATATAAAATTTGATTTATGACACCCCAGTTCGCTATCTACCCCAGGCAGACGGTACGCCTCCATTTCCATTAGATCATTTCCTGCAATAAACTTCAAGTGCTTGGGTGATGAGTCTCATCCCTACAAACCAAACATGCTTTGTTTGATAAAATGTATTCTTCAGAAGATTTCTCATCAGTTTTTAAGTACATCTCGCAAAGGAAACATGGTTCTTACACGAGAAGAAGATGCAAAAGCTGTAGCCTTGATTGAAGATGGAAGAAGCATGCGATACGTTGCAAGACAGTTAAATGTCAATGTTTTGACCATCCAAAGGACATACCAACGGTATAGGGAACTTGGAACATACTCCAGGAGGCGTGGGTCAGGCCGCATAAGGGCGACATCAGACAGTGACGACCAGTATCTGCGACTCCAAGTTCTAAGGGACCGATACACCACAGCTGAAGAAGCAAGAAATCGGCTTCAGCAGGCGACATGTGTGAATGTCAGTAAGAGGACAATAAGGAGAAGATTAAGAAGTGTAGAAATCTTCTCCAGAAGACCTGCAACCGGCCCCAGATTGGAACCTCAACATCGAAGGGCACGTCTTCACTTCGCTCGTCTCCATCAGCAATGGACACAACAGCAATGGCAAGCCGTTCTCTTCACAGACGAGAAGAGATTCGGTCTCAATTCGCCTGACGGAAGAGAAAGAGTGTGGAGGAGGGTTGGAGAAAGGTTTTCTCCTGTGACTTTTTCCTCCAGATCTGCATTCGACGAGGATTCTGTCATGGCCTAGGCCGGGGTCAGTATGGATGCCAGGACTGAACTTAACGTAATTGAGAATGGGACTCTCACATCTGACCGGTACATCATGGAAGTCCTTGAAAACCATGTTGTACCATTTGCTCCATTTGTCGGGGATGAATTTCGACTGATGCACGACTGATGCACGACAACGCACGAGCACACACTGCCCGATATGTCCAGCAGTACCTGCATGTGGTTGGAATTTACGCACTGGACTGGCCTGGTCAGCTACGAACCCTGACCTCAATCCAATTGAACATATTTGGGATATGTAGGCCAGAAATGTTCGGCAACGTGCTCCTGAGACTCTCTGCATGAGGAGTGGGAACGCATCCCACAGGAAAGCATTTCACAATCATCGCAAGAATGTCAGTGAGGTTACGCGAGGTGATTCGTGCTAGGGGTGGAAATACCCGTTTTTAAGTGTTCAGTTCTTGTGTGAGTAAGCAAAGAAATGAATTAATTCTGTAATGATAAAATTTTGGAATTCAGATTAACATTTTTAAACGACTTTGTATTTACTCAAAATGTAAGACATTGCCCCATTTTTTCTTATTCTAGGAAATTGAAAAAATAAACAGATATTTTATTTGAAGCATTTTTTGGATGTGACGTGGTTTTCAAATGTTTAGAAAACAATTAACTATGCATAATTTTACACAAGAATAAATTCAGTGCAATAAATTATGAAATAATTAAAAAATACAAGTGTTTTTTTTTGCCGGTGAGTGTATTATTTGGTGCAACTGGTTAACAATCGATATATTTTTTATGCATGACATCACAGAACTTCCCCGGGTCAATCAAATGCTCCTCCACCTCATCTGATCTGTAACAGTTCCTTGTCAGTGATTGCATTACGTGCATCACACGTAACAAACTGTATGAGCGACAAATTATATTATTCTTAGATTTTTTGGCAGGAATATTAGGTTATATTTTTGAAAATGACAATTTTCTATTTATATTTCAGTTAAAGAAGATATGGAAATCTACTACATTCAGACAGGACAAAGGAGGGATGCTTGTGACTATGGACAACTCATTGGCTGATGATGTGAGATAAATATCAAGGTGCCTACAGGTTTTCCAACACTTCAAAGATGTATTGAGCATGTCCTTTTTTATCAACTCAAGACCGAAAGAAAAAATCATAATGGCATTAAATTTCGTTTCAAAAAGTGAATCCCAGAAAAGAACAGTTGAAATAAAACATTACTTTTTTTATGAAAGGCCTAGTTACGTATTGATATCGCGCCAGGAGATGGCAGTTGGGTTTGAACTGCAGATGTATTCCCGCTCACTGCGTATCGCGCATTCCAAACACATTAAGTTGGACACTACTTGCTTCACTCACTCAGCACATTCCTTCTTTCTTTTCGTACTTTTTCTTTGTCTCTTTGTGGATGGAGCATGTACACTGACCGGCAAAAAAAAGTGGAACACTTTAATTTTTTATGTAATTTCTTAATTTATTCCACTAAAATGAATCGGTTTTCCAATATTTGCATTATTCATGTAATTTTTAGATGGTTGGCTACAGAAAATACCGAAACATGTTTTACAACACGCTTTAACTCACAAATTTCGTTACATTTTGCAAATCTTACAATTTTCTAAAGTTCTTTTGGGCTGGTTTTTATCAAACCTATTGCCAAACAAAACAGTATTAATGTTTGCACTGCACTGCACGAGAACACTGGTCACTAAAAACGAGTGTTTCCACCCTTAGCGTCTATGACAGCTTTTAAACGCTCAGGCATACTGTTCACAACTCGTCGAATGGCATCTGCCGGGATGCGATCCCATTCCTCCAGCAGCGATGTTCTCAGTTGTGCCAAGGTGGTGTGGTCACGCTGACTGACGTTCCTTCCAAGCATATCCCATACATGTTCGATGGGGTTAAGTCAGGACTACGAGCTGGCCAGTCCAGGGTTTGAATCCCCACTTCCTGCAGATATTGTACAACACAGCGATCAGTATGAGGGCGGGCATTATCCTGCATCAGCATGACCTATGAAAGGCGCAAAGGGCATCACATGGTTCATCAGGATCTCTTCGATGTACCTTTGGGAATTGAGCGTCGCGTGATCGATGTACATCAACTCAGTGCGGGCCATAACGTTGATGCCACCCCCACACCATAAACGAGCCACCTCCAAATGGAGTCCTGGAGGAGAAAGCAACAGGGCTGTACCTCTCTCCGCGCCTTCTCCACACTCTTTCTCTTCCATCAGGAAATCTAAGATTAAAGCGACTCTCGTCAGTGAAGAGAACAGAGGCCCACTGCTCGTGGGTCCATCCCAGATGCTGCCTTGCGAAGCGAAGACGCGACTCTCTGTGATGTTCGAGTGCGGGTCCACGTGCAGGTCTCCTGAACGAAAGATGAGCTTCTTCAAACCTTCTTCTTACTGTTCGCTTACTCACTCTCACATTTTTGACATTTTCCAGTTGATTTCGTGCCTGAACTGCTGTGGTATGGCGATCACGCAGAACTTGCAGGGTGAGAAATCTGTCATCCCTGGCACTTGTGCACCTTCTACAGTCTGACCCTCGTCTCCTGTCGTTAGTTTGATGTTCTCTGTAACGTTGCACTGCACGGTGAATGCTACCGAGAGATGATCCAATGACCTCAGCAACATAACGGAAGCTGTAGCCATCCTCCACCAATGCAACTGCATGTGCAGCTCCTTCGCGACTAAGAGGCACGTTTTAGTGTGAACTGCACATGGATAACTTGCTAAAATGTATGGCAATGGTTCACACGTGTTCAACAAATGTCAGTTGTTATCCCTAGAACAACAATAAGCGAGCGGCAACACTCATAAACCGTAAACGCTTACAGTACGCTTCCCGCCATAAAACCATTAAGATAGGCTCATCGAAGATCGGGGTTAATTGGTGGTAATAAACCACCCTAAGAAATGTCATATTATCAATTTCTATTCACGGATGTTTCAGATGTTTGTTCTAATGCGTGAAAAGCTTTTAAAATGTGATTAAATCTTTTTCATGACTAATTTTATACTATTTATATTACTTTTTTAACTGTTCCACTTTTTTTTGCCGGTCAGTGTAGTCTGCTGCGCCTAGGGTTGTGGAATCAAATCCCGGCGCAGTTAGTTAGGTGCTTGCGAGGGAGTCGGGTCAATACATTTATTGGCACGTTAAAGATCCCTTTCAGGACAAAATTGCGGCACCCATGCATCTCTAAACGGTGCGTAAAACCAATGAAATACTACTACAGTATATTTAATCGTATTCTGTACTCTGTAAATGAGAAAAGTGTAAAGGGGGCTTCAGTGACATTTTGACTGACAGCACAATGACAGGTTTATGAAAACACGAAAGTAAGCAGAATAGCATTAGTAATGAGATTTTAAGGGGCGGAACAGCAAGGTTATCTGCCCGAGGAAGGACGGTAACACTACACACACATGTGAAGCCCGATAACAAATATTACCATGCAGGAAACCGATATACAGTGGAACTTGGATAATTCGAACCTCAAGGGACCAGTAAAAGAATTCGAATTATCCAAAAATTCGAAATAAGAAAGTTCTATGAAATGGGTAGAGAAAATATATTGTATTACGTTTCCATAATGATTTACGTTCAACAAAGCAGATTAACAGACAACGGAACTTTATAAAAACTGTATCGTGAATAACCTCAAAAGTTTCAAATGAAAAATAAAACCAAAATATAGCCTACTATTCACCTATTTAACGACAGTAGTAATCCAGCAATCTAGTTAAGTCTTAGAGAAATCAACTGTTTTTCAAAATAGTTTGAGATTTTTACCTGTTTTCTACAATTAATTCTCTCAGCCATCACAAAAGAATCTAACAAATTTAAGGAACGGAAAACAGAACTACTTACGTCATTTCTACTTTAAACAAACCGCGTAAGTTCTGTGATGTGGTTTGTTGCTCGGGGCTGCACTCGGGACAGTTTTTTCGGGAACTGACCCAACTGTCTGGCTTCCGATCGGCTTTTTACACTAAAAACTTCGAATTATCCAAAATATAATTCGAAATATCCACGATTTTTTAGCATTGATTGTATATAAAATGCTGGGGATCAAGAGAAAAATTCGAATTAAAGAAGATTTCGAATTATGGAAGTTCGAATTAGCCACGTTCCACTGTATTTAGCTTTGGACCGCGCATGCGTACTGCAAGACACAGCGTGTTGAACTGCCATCTCCTGGCACGTAGACAATACATAACTACTGTGCCAGCAAACCAAATAGGCCTACATTCAAATCTGTAATAAAAACAGGAAATATCTACATAAAAGAGAGATGCTGTGTCGTGGAATGGGACGTGTCATTAATACGACGAAGTGAAATGCCATGTCCTGTGGTTCGGATTCTACGTAAATAAAAAGGAGGTCCCGTGGCTAGTAATCGCATGATTAACGGTCAAGTAAAAGTTTCCTTCCTCTTCGTAGTACTATATATCAATCGTCTAGGTAAGTCGACTGTTGAGCAATCAAAACGCAATCTGATTGTACATGCCAGATTGTTACATGTTGTTGTTAAGTACTCGACGAGTAGAAGTGAAATATATTTCTTTTAAATAAAAGTAATCTACGTCGTTGAATCAGCACATACCGAATTATGTATGATAAAGATTTGGTTGGTTCCTCAGTTTAGGGGCTGCGACAACGCGGTCATGTAGCCCCCGTGTACTTTGTATGTGTTTGATGGCTGTATTAATGTGTGTTATCTGTAATTCAGGTAAGGACTGCAGACGATCAATTACAAGTAGTTCCTACTTTTGCTACCAAATGCTACCGTCAACGACACAGATGTGAACTTCGTTACTAGATGCCACCGCAACCTGGCCACAAACGTACGCACTTAATAGAGCGTTAATCAAATCTAACCGACAAATTTAGCTTCACACAATTGTAGTTAGTGGAAGGTTCTTTTACATGCCATAAATCTATGACATGGGCCCGTCGGCTTTACTTCACCTCCGAAGGAAATCACACTGAGGGATTTTAACGCTCTTAAAAATATCCGACGACTTCGGCCAAGTTTGAACCCGCGATCTTGGGCATAGGTCAGCATGCTACCAACTACGCCACCAAAGCCGCTTATGATAATTATAGAGTATTTCTGTCTCCGTTGGATCTTTTCATATCAAGGACCAAATGACATATTCCCCAGGGAGTCCCCAGCCTGGTTAATGAATAATCAGTGGTAGACCAATACCCCCCCACTCTCCCGAAACCCAGGGGGTATATAGCTCCTACTTTAAGAGTCTTGTGACATGGCGGTGATCAGGCCAATGAACAAGTGCTTCCAAATAACAAATTGCGACATCATAGGAGTCGTCGCTGCTTCAATCTAAGGCTTGGGAAATCTTGGTCACCAGCCCTGTGTACATAGGTGTGTATCTGTTTATTGGGGCCAAGGTTTGGGAGGAGTCCCAGGTACCATTTGCCTGACGAGTGATGATGGCCGCGCAGCAAATGTTCATCAAACTCTTGTCCTAACGCGTTGAGCTACACCAGTGGGTTGTACGATGTGGCTAAAGTGGCAATAATAATAACAATAATAATGTATGGCTTCGGGTGCCGGGTGCAAGCTTTGTTAATTGACGCCCAGAGGGCTACTTGCATGTCAAATTTTATCGCTCGTTAAAGCGCTATGAAAGTCAAGGAGGTTATAGATATATCTAAGCTTCTTGACACTATAGCGCTTTCTAGTTGAGATATGAGGAACTTTGTGTTGGTGGAAAATCCCGAGATTAATTTTGCTATTATGAACACGGCCTACTGAATTCCAAAGGGGTTCTTTAACATGCCAATGAACTACAGTAAGACGATCTTCAGAAGGCTTTAGGCCGTGTCGTTCTGAATGGTTTGCAGGGAGACCCGTAAAGGCTGTTCCCTGACTCAGTTTGTCCCACCCTTCAGTGAGCGTCTGGAAGATTCTTACCCCAGTCTTACACGCTCTAGTTCCGGAGGAAACAGTTACATGCTCTCTTCTGCAATATGCTACGTTTATTTTGGTTGACGAAAGTTGGCCTTCTTTCAGTGTGTAGAGAATAATTATTCGTCAATATAAACATTTGTAAACTAAGGCTGAAATCTAACGGCACTTACAAGCGAAGCACAGCTACAGAACTGGTTAGTGCTTTGGCCGTAGCATCTATTGTACAGAAGCGATTTTTAGCAAGCTAACAACACTGCTTAACACTGCAGGGTGATCAAGTAACTCACAACTGTTCTATGCAACATATCAGATCATTATTACAGTAAGTGAAGGAAAAGAGTTTTACTGTCTATATCTGTTCACTTTAAAACCCATATTTCTCTAGCTTATTGCGGTACAAGTTAGCTGACTAGAATCTATCTATATTTCTGCTACATTCATTGTTTAAATATTGTACTTCATTATGTTGTCATCTCCACCAAACACCAACATGGTATCATGCACCCTCCACCCCACATGATTTGTAAACCGCGGCAATAATTAAAAGGTATAACACGATGTTCAGTAAAGAACATATAGCCTACTTTCTCCTAAATGCATGGGTATAGTTATAACTCTTTGTCCTTTTCAAGGAGTATAATTGAATGTTGGTTGTAGTAGCTTGTTGAAATACAACGTGCTACACGGATATTGACTTATACGTTGATTGAATCCTCTCCTGAATTATATATACACACACCAATACAGCCATCACAAAGCCACGGGTTATCAGATTATATTCAACACTCACCCAGGTACACGAACAACAACAACAACAACACCTTCCTACCCAAATATTTCCTCGTATAAAAGTACACACACTAGTAAGCCTACAGACATGACAGTCACACAGGTTATCAGACAACGTCTACACACACGAGTACAACAAGTACACGGGGCTAAAAGACCATGATGCCGCAAAGTCCCTAAAGAAACAACAACAATAGACTCTACACGGATTAAGGACTGCGAATTTTAATCGCTGTAGTCGTGTTGAAATATGTGGTGTTATAAGTATATTTATAATATTTTGGACTGTAAATACACAATATATATGCTGACAATTTTAACGTGTGAGTAGTCATAAATCAATAGGCTAAATACAACAAAAAATCAAGTTAAAACATTGAACCTGCTTGGATTTGATCCACGGATCTCTTAGACTCTTTGTCTACAGCGCTACCACTACGCTACACACGCGCAGTAGTAACATTAGGTTAACAACTGGTTTATTTGCATAACATATTTTATCTTGGAATGAACGATTTCATTTGCGTTTTCTGCCACTTTTATAAACCATTTGGTACGAAATATGAATTATTTTGTTCAGTACATTCCTAAAAGGATATAAACTTACGAAGTTACTGAAATATGGAATAGCCAGCAAAGAATAGTCTCCATTTTGACCCAACGGGACGGCACGGCCCAGCACGATAAGGCACGGTCAGGCTGACCTGTTAGTCTAGTCACTTCTACGGTTACATATTCTATTATAAAATGCTAATATCTTACCAGTCACCTCTTTGAGGACAGTTTAAACCTCCCTATGTACGATAAATTGATTTGTTGAGGCCAGGCCTTGCTGAATCGTAAGTCACGGTTAGGCTATAATACTTGCATGATTCATACATCCGTCATCTTGAAATTATTTGGCTGATGACCCTGTAGTTGGGCAAAAGACGCTTCCTACATTAATTTATATTGTTGAAAAATTTGGTAGAGATCATAATAATAATGTTATTGGTTTTTTACGTCCCTTTTAACTACACTGGCTTTTAGAGACGCCGGGGTGCCGGAATTTTTCCCCGAAGGGGATCTTTAACGTGCCAGTAAATGTACTGACACGGCTCCCTCGCATTTGCGCACCCTCAAATGCCAGCTGACTGCGCCATGTTTCGAACCTGCAACCTTGGGCTCAGCAAGCGAGAACGTTACCCTTGAGCCACGGTAGAGATCAGATGATTAAGTTAGTCGTAATGTGATTTAAGCTTTGGACATTTGGGTAGCCGCCATTCCGTTTCCGTCGGGATGGCAGCGATATAAAACATGACACTGAGGTGTCCTTTGCTAGTGCTACCTCTGTACCAAAGTTTGTGCGATTTGGCTTTGTCGTGTTTGAATTGATAAGGGGTATCGATTTGCACACATACACGGCCGCCATCTTCAAACTATTTGGATGATGACCTTGTAGTTTGGGCAAATGATGCTTCCCACGTGAAGGTATATTGTTGCAAAATTTGGTAGAGATCAGATGATTAGATTAGTCGTTATTTGATTTAAGCTTCGAACATTTGGGTGGCCGACATTCCTTTTCCGTCAAGATGGCGGCGATATAAAACATGGCATTATCCTTTGATTTCATTTGGTGGTGTTATAAGTATATTTATAATATTTTCGATTGTACCAAATTTGGTTCAATTTGGTTTCGTCATGTTTGAATTGATAGGGGGAGGACAGACAGATCCACAATCACACACACTCACACGCAGACAGACTGACAACTTTTGGCCCGTGTAGATCTCATAAGTCTAATTTCATTTCTTTTGCAAGAATCGAAAGTAGGCTGAAAATAAACATGTCTACGACTGTGAAGATGACTGTTGAAGACACCTGGAAGAGAGAAGAATTTGATATACGGATCTCAATAGGGCGGAAGAGATCAACCCTAATAACGACAGAGAAAAGACCATAATTTGTGAGGAATTCGATCGTTCCAGCCACGGCGTTCGTAACTTAAGAACGCCGTGTTCCAGCCCCTTCGCAGCTGTACTGCCCACTACCAATCCCGGGAGTTCGTTGGGCATGGTTTCCATTTTAACTCCCAAACACGCATTTACAGTTACCATGATAGTGGACATCACATACAACGGGGATGATGAGAACTAAACAAACAGGCACACCATGAAGATCTTATTGCTATGGCTGTAGCAGTGTCTGAGGCAATACTGGTGAGAGCGGGAAGGTAAAACCAGTCAGAATGGTTGTGCAGCGTGTCTCGTACCAAAGCGATGCATGATAATAATCATCTCAAATTGATTAGAACCTTCTACATTGTCACGAAGGACACGTTGATTGATCGCCCCGAAGTGACGCACAGTGCAAGAATCTCAAAAGTCATGACAAAAAAAACCTATTGCCTTCGCTAAAGGAACGTTAACCTATTTCAATAAAACTGCACTAAATCCCTGATATTGGGTAACACTGTACCTCGGCTCACTAGTGACATGCCTTTTCTTGATGCAGCGTTGTTTGTTCAGCTGTTCGTACGTAACTGCCTGTATACTCCCACTGCAACTGAACTAGAGCACTCCACAGTGTCTGAAGTTAAAACGACATTCACCGAAACAATCTACAAACCAAATCAAAAAATGTTTCGTAAAATGTAGTTAGGTGTATGATATTAATGCTTCGGCCCCAGCAACTTTTATCCTGAATCGATATTCAGCAAATTGACAACACTAGTTATCACTGCGGGGTGACCACTTAACCCACAATCCTACATTAATAAATTGCACTATGCAATACTCGTAGATCTTGTAGATTGTAGTAATCTACCAGTGTTAAGACACGGGGAGGGAAAACTGAATGGTTCCATCAGGATGAACATCTTTTGTTGTAGTGCAAAGTATTGAGGCAACGTTTAAGAAGACGCATACCAGATAATACAATGAGAATCCATTCTTGTGAAAATTTGGAATTTTATTGCACTGACCTGCATTGAAACTACAAATCTGTCTTCACTATCACCGCTTTCAGACCTGTCTTCCTCCCCCAATGGGACACCACCCATCTTGCTTATAATGCTGTATTCATGAAGCCTCATGGTCTCCTGACTTCCAAATAACAGAGAGGGGAAAGCATTTTCCACCACCAAGAACAAATGAAATTTCCTCAAGGTGAAATAAAAATTATGCATGGGGAATAAGCAAGCAGTTTGTACTACACAATATGATATATTCGAAAATGTAATTGGTATAATTTTTAGTTAATGGTTAACATATTGTATAGTATTGAACTATTAGCATAATGATTCGTGTGTAATTGCATCTATTGCACACTGCCACGGTTGTGCTAAGTGGTTGGACTTGATCTGTCTGGGAACAGTCTAGAAATGTTATTCCCGATGCATCTTTGTTTAGGAAGGTACAATATTTGCCTGCATTGTTCTCTCTTGTTTACATTTTCGGAACTGTTAAAGTAATTACTTGAGCTCGGATGAACTTAGATTATTTAAACCAGGCCCCATACTTGGTGTCATGAAGTTTTTCATAAGTCCTTCAGAGGTTAAACCTTTAAAGAACAGAGTCAAAGAATCCTTATTTCAAGTACTGTACCGGTACGCAATTACTGTATTGATGACTTAACACAATGAATTGTGTGAAGTATTATGTGAAGTGTGGAGCTATTCAACTGTGCCTGAATTGTTCAATTCACCGTGGGATCTGTCTACGAAGTATCCAGCTGCTAGCATCAGGTATTAGCATTAACTGATTAGCATCGTATGACAATAACCAAATCATATACAGTAATATTCCTTGTCAACTATTTTGTTCAATATATTGAATAAATGTATTGTATAAATATGATTATTGCTGTAGTTGCTGCCCAGTAAATGATTCAATCATTTGCATCACATTTTATAATTAGGCTAATTAAAATAATTATTTCAATCAAGCACCAATAATCACTTAATTTTCTTTATAATACGTCATAATAATTATGTAATTATACAGATTGGTTATCAATTTTTCCCTAAGAGTAAACATGTGTTAGCGGATCAAATGATGAAAATTACACCATATTGTTGGGCTATCGTTGTCATGTAAAATCCGATATTCTGTGCCATTGTGTTGTCTGTAATAGTGCCCACCATAATTATATTTGTAACATTTACGGAGCAATTAGACCTTCCACTCTTCTCCCCAAGCTATGAAGTTAGCAACTAGGCTACCCTGTGCGAGCCAGGCTCGTGTATGACCCAGGCCGCGGGCTTCCAGGAGAGACAACATTCCTGAGACCAGCCTCCACTGCTTCATCCGCTCCTTCATATTTCACACTGCAACGAATTTCAACGATTCCAATGTCGTGGCTTCTACTACTCCGGCTTAAGGAACCCCAAGTTCACGAACTTTGTCCTGAAGGGGATGTTAAACGTGCGGACCAAATTTGAAAAGGGGTTGAACGCGTATACGTGATACTGAGAAATGTGTTTGCCGAGGTTTTGTAGTGGTAGGTTTCTTTTTTTTTCGTGTGGCCTCCTGAGAGGCCGAGTGTAGGTCTTTCTCGTCGACGCCCGTGGGCGACCTGCACGTCGGATGAGATGTGAGATGAATGGATGAAAGTGGGCAAGGTTGTGGAAGGAAGCGGCTGTGGCCTGTCAGAAGGTACCCTCCCAGCATTTGCATGGAGTTGAAAATGGGGAACCCACGGAAAACCATTTCAAGGACGGCCGACGGTGGGGCTCGAATCCACGTCTACCGAGTCAGCCGAGAGCTTGGCCCCATAGCCTAACGCTGCGCTTTAGCAAGCGTAGCCACCCCTGTCAGTAAATTACAACTGTATACAGGGTTTTTCACCTAAGATGTTACACGGAAATATCGTCTAAACTATTCAAGATATCGGTATTATGTTTTCATATTCGTAAATGATACCCAGGGGCTTGTAAAATAATGTGCTACGTATGCTCATGTTGTGAATAATAACCGAGATATTGATACTAACTCCATATTTTTAAATGGAACGGCACAAATGCATACAGCAGGCCTAAAAGTTCAACTGCGTATGTAAGTATTTTCAAAATCGGACAGTTACTTTTTGAGATATCAATAAAAATCGCATTTGGGCTTTTGCCTGTCGCACCAGAGCGTGCAGTCGGGCAAGGACATATTGACGCGCAAGCAGGTTCCTGGGTTCATACCAAATACACTGACGAGATGGTGTCCTGTGTTA
Organism: Meconema thalassinum; assembly: GCA_946902985.2. Taxonomy (NCBI): domain Eukaryota; kingdom Metazoa; phylum Arthropoda; class Insecta; order Orthoptera; family Tettigoniidae; genus Meconema; species Meconema thalassinum. The sequence goes on along the minus strand of OX336388.2, from coordinate 944,721,946 downwards.
TGTTTATTTCTCAATTGATACAGTAGTACGTACTGTACACTCAAACCAGTGACAATTATAGCTTTCGTTATGTTCCTTAGTAGTCGAAGTAATTATTTTATTCCTTTAAAAACATCCACCCTCCCTGTCCTATCATGCGTTAACCTGTCATACACACTTTGCAAAACCCATCAATGTGTACGATATGCTTATGCCTGGTATCCATTATGTGGCTGGAATCACACCCAGGAACCTAATTGCGCGTCAATATGTCCTTGCCCGACTGCACACTGTCTGATGCGGCATGCACAACAGCGCATGCTGTTCTTATTGATATCTCAAAAAGTAACTGTCCGATTTTGAAAATAATTACATACATATTTGAACTTGTACGCAGTTGAACGTTTAGGCCAGCTGTATGAATTTGTGCCGTTCCATTTAAAAATATGGAGTTAGTATCAATATCTCGGTTATTACTCACCCCATGAGAATAAGTAGCACATTATTTTCCAAGCCCCTGGGTATCATTTACGAATATGAAAACATAATACCGATATATTTAATGGTTTACACGTTATTTCCGTGTAACATCTTAGGTGAATAACCCTGTAGCCTATATAGGAACATGCTGAAACTTGATTTACGCTCACTTTTCAAAATAATAGGTGCATTACTCCACTCCAACTCCCAACACTGACCTGCACGTGGTGTCCCCTGCTAAGCTGAGCAACCCAGTGGAAGGTTGGGTAATCAATCCCAGCGGGAAACTGGGTCAGTGAACAGACTAGTGTTGGGGGGGAACTGAGAATTAGTTTCTCAGTTCTTTCACCTTTCTGAATAACATTCAGGATTGTAATTCGAGGATTTATCCTCCCCTCAAGGTGAAACCTTAGATAGTCGACCATGAAAAGTCATTTGAAGAATAATTCCGCCGTCTGTAATGATAGATTACAGAAAAGACAGCATTCGGATACGGTGGGCTGTCATGCGGAAGATAATGACGAATCGGAGCGTCTGAAAACTCATCAAGTAGCAAACAAACAAATACTACGGAAAATCAAACCTAAACAAGTCTCATTCTTTTCTACACATAATGTTAACTCTCGGGTTCAAACCGGAAAATTGAAGATCATCACGGATATCATGAGAAGTCATAAAATTCTAATTATGGCCCTTCAGGAAATTAGAAATAGTGATCAAGACCATCTGGAATCACAAGGATACAGACTATATGAAGGAATTCCAGGAAAACGAGTTATGAAAAATTAATAGATCTCCGAATCATTGACTCGATAACAGAATTTAAATCTCAATCCTCCAGACTTACGACCCTAACTTTGACATCGGCAAATAAAACATATACAATTATTAATGCACATGCTCCTACTAATCCAAAAAAACAACACCATTAAGGACAGAGAAGAAGTACAAAAATTCTGGGATCTTTTGGATCAAACTTTAATAAACATCCCTTCATCAAACATCAAAATTCTCCTTGGTGATTTCAATGCGCAACTTGGACAAGAAAAAAGATATAGAGATATCATTGGAAAATGGATAGCACATAAAGGAACCAATAAAAATGGTCAAAGATTAGTCGAAATTTGTAGAAACCAAAAGTTAATCTCTAAATCAACATGTTTTAAAAGACAGCCCCATAAATTGAAAACTTGGAAACATCCTGACCTCAGAAGGGGTGAATGGCAGTTGGATCATGTCTGCATGGATAAATTTCACCATCGCGAAATTCACAATGTCAAGGTTCTAAGGGGAGTTGAAATAGGATCAGACCACTATGTGGTAAAGATAAAAATAAAATTAACTCCAATGGCCAAGAAAAAAAACTAATAATAACAATAGGAGGAAATTTGAACCATCTACCTTAATAAAAAATATGGAGTACTGTGCAAGAACGGGAGAAGAATCTCTCAACACTAAAACATTGGACGAATTAATCACTAAATTAAAATCATTAGCAGAGGAGTTAGCACCAATAAATCCAAGGAAAAAACATGAATGGTGGAATGTAGATTGTGATCAAGCAATAGAGAAAAGATACCAAGCATGGATAAAACATCAAGCTCTAAAGTCAGAAGAATCAAATTTAGAACTAACTATACAAAGAAAATTAACCCATAAAATCATCAGACAAACGAAACGTTATCATCTTTTATACACTGGAAAAGATAGAAGACGATTTCAAGAAAAAGCAATCTCGAGATTATTACAAAACATTTGGTAAATATCAAAAAAAATAATTGAAGCTCCAACATTAATGTTGAAAAATCAAACAGGAAAGTTAGCACATTCTAACCAAGAAAATACAGAGATCCTTGCAGAAACATTCGAGAAACTGTTAAATTGTGATGATCCACTGGAAACCCTGCAAGTAAACACTGATACACCTATTTTAACTTCACCTGATTTAATAAATCCTCCAAACATTAATGAAGTAGAACTCGCAAATAAAGAACAAAAAAAAAATACAAAACTTGTGGCGAAAGCTTAGTCTTTGCTGAAATCTGGAAAAATGCTGGTAAACCTGCGATTATAAATCTTCATCAACATCTAGTTAAAATGTGGATTACTGAAGAAATTCCTGCACACTGGACCACAGGAATAATCCATCCATTATTTAAGAAAGGAGACAAAACGAACCCAGATAACTACAGAGGAATTACCCTTCTGGACTGCACATATAAAATTTTCTCTCGTATAATTTACAACAGGATCAAAAACATTCTGGAACCACAACTTGGAGAATATCAAGGAGGATTTCGCCCTTACAGAAGTTGTCCAGACCAAATCCTTAGCCTGAAATTAATAATGGAAGATTACAAAAACAGAAATAAGCAACTCTTTATCTCTTTTATAGATTTCAAGAAAGCCTATGATAGTATTCATAGACTTACACTGCTAAAAATCCTCAGATCATACGGTCTCCATCCTAAATTGATAAAAATCATTCAATTAACATTAACAAACACAAATTCGAAAGTTAAATTTAGGGGAGAAATATCAACAGCTTTCACAGTAAAAACTGGTCTCAGACAAGGTGATGGATTATCCCCTCTACTTTTCAATGTGGCTCTTGATTATATCATGAAGGTTTGGCAAAAGGAAAACCCTCCTAAGATCAAAATTGGAACAAAACCATCAATAAAAATAAACTGCTTAGGATTTCCAGATGACTTGGCTCTTTTAGCACTAGACAAGGAAGAGGTTTGTACTCAAATCACTAGTCTCCAAGAAATTGCTCAAGGGATAGGATTACAGATATCCTTTGAAAAAACTGAGATCATGCCTATGAAACCCTTAGATATAAAGGAAGTCTATATAAATGATCAAAAAATTAACCTAGTTCCTCAATTTAAGTATCTTGGAGAAATTATAACACATAACTTAAACAAAAAAGGGGAGGGGCATTTTTGATTCGGCTCGTAAGCACTTGGAGACTCACCGACACTGGCGGTTGAAGGGAGGTCCAGATCCTTATTCTCTTTTCTGTATTTAGGTGGAGTTTAGTTGGAGGTTAAAGGGGAGGGGGATTTTAACATGGATATATTTTTGGGATGAGGGGTCCATCTGGAATTAGCATGGACAAATTCCCGATAACTAGTTACCATGGCAACAAGTCCATATCCATGAGTCTATGTCGGTTTTCTATTCTATGCCCTCGGTGATGTTGCTCAATATGTTTGCCAACAATGGGCATCTATGTTTTTAGATAATGTGTTAGTTATTGTTTTAAGGGGGCGGAACAGCGAGTTATCACCTTTAAGATTAAACTCGTACTGTTTTTGCTGGGAGGGGGATAGGGTACGATTGAGGAATTAAAGGGAGACATCGTTTTTTTATTAAGATCGGGCTAAGTAGCCTACGTTGCGATCGGAGGGAGACGTGATCTGTGGTATTTGTGTGTGTGGTTCTGTTTAGACTTTTTTAGCCTATTTTCAATTTTGAAAAAATAGGCTTATGAGATCACCTTTTGTCCGTGTGTGTGTGAGAGAGGTGTGTGTGTGTGTCCCCCTAATAAAATCTAAACGGCTGGAGCGATTTCAATGAAACTCTGTAAGTTTATAGCACTATTCACGGCGACCTCGACCGTGCCCTTCAAATTTTGTTACGTCTCACCAATCCAACATGGCGGCTGTGCGAAATATTTCACTAGCATTCAATATCTCCGAAACTATTACCGATATCGCCCTGAAATTGTGTACGGTGATAAATGGCACGACTAGAAGTTCACCTATGAGACTTTCAAAAACCTGGTGACTACAAAACCAACATGGCGGCCAAGCGAATTTGAGACTTTTAAATAGGCTTTTCTCGCGATTTAACTATCCAAACGTAATGAAACTTGGTACAGCAAATGTTCATACACATTGTAATGCACTGGAGTCTAATTTAGTTCAATTGTTTACATAACCTCAAAATGGCGGCTGTGGAACTATTTAAACTGACATTCTATATCTCCGAAACTATTACAGATATCACCCTGCAATTTTGTACGATGATAAAGGGTACTGATAAAAGTTTACCTATGTATATTTCATAAACCTGTAAAGTACAAAACGAACATGGCGACCAAGCGAATTTGAAATATTTTAATAGACTTTTCTCGTGATTTAACTCTCTGAGCGCAGTAAAATGTGGTACAGTAAATGATTTTACACATTGTAATGCACTGCCATCTAATTTAATTCAATTGTTTACATAACCTCAAGAAATTTTAAAATTAAGTTTTTATTTCTTGTGTCGAAATCATGCGATCAAAGTGAAAGTTTGAATAATGAACCTAGGCAATAATTGTCCTTGAATGGTACATAACTCTATAGCCTATACATATAACAATCCTAAATGGCGAGCTTCCGAAATATTTAAACGGTTCTCATTATCTATGAATCTTTTACAGCAACCAAACTGATTTTTTTAATGTTCATAGAGACTATGAACATATGTTCACCTATAGGACTTTCAGTAACCTGGTGAGCACAAATCCAACATGGCGGCGACGCGAAGTATAAATATTTAAATGGACGTATCTCGCGAATTAACTATCCGAGTGCCGTGAAACGTTGCACGTTAAATGCTAATACAAATGTTGATCCACTGGCATCTAATTTATTTCAATCGTTTGCATAATCACAAGATGGTTGCTGTGCGTAATTTTAAAATCTCGTTTTTACTTCTTGTGTTCTAATTATGCGATTGAAGTTTGAATACCACACGTACACAATAATCTTAATGTAATAGTACAAAAATAAAAATCCAACCTGGCGACCATCTGAAATATTTAGACGGTTCTCAATATCTACGAATATATCACAACAATCAAACTGAAATTTTGTATGTTGATAGAGGCAATTAACATGAGTAGGATATATGAAAATAGGCTGTATAGTTCTTCACGGAACTACTTGTTTATATTGTGCTGCACATCCGATCTATCTTAAAAGATTAGAGATTAGGCCCAACCCTCAATCAGGGTTTATGAACCATCCTCGGTATAAAACGTGCCAAAGCTCCTGTACTATATATTTCGGACATGTCTCTGTGGTCAATTTTGAGTAACACATTTTCCACTAGAGAGCCTGAGAACACAAAGCGAAATTTTATTACTTACGTACTTAAGACTTGGAGGAGTTGGAACTAAATCTGTCAAGTTTTATGATGTACGCCAAATGTCATGTTCAAATCAACTTTGAGGTATTACTGCTCTGGCGAGATTGAAGTGTTATTAGTGTCTAGACTCATGCCATTGTTATGGAACAGAAAGTAATGCATTGGCCATCATATTTCATTTCTTATAATCGGATGTAAAGTATGCACAGATGGAAAAATAATGCAGAGTAGTCGCAGTTCCGCAGCAAACTTACAGAAGCATGTGCAGGTAAGACATTGGTAATTCGATAGCTTCAAGTTATTATTGTTGTTCTGGTTACAAAATATTCTACAGTGTAACTGCATGCTATTCACTTTCTATGAATTGTATAATTTTTTTGCCATGGGGTGTGCTACCACACGACGGGAGGCAGGTTGTTGTAGTGATAGTTCATTTTGTTTCTCCATATCAACATAACAACAAACAAAATTTTACGGAATACAAAAGTTAGAATTTGAAATTTTAAAAAAGAACAAGTTGTTTGAGTGAAATAACATTGTCACTTATGACGCGACCACGTCTACAAGTAAAACAAGAATGTAGTCGAGACAGCACAAACAAAACTTTGATGCTTTCCAAGTTTCCAATCAGGTGCCTTGAATTATATGAACAGCCCTCGTAACGCTATTGTTGGCGAAAATGCATTGAAGAACAGCCAGTCCTGTCCAGCACAGTATGCTGAAGGTCGGGGCAGATCTGAACGTGCTCAACCCTGCCGATGCTGGTGGGTCGTCGCACGCCGCTGTGACCTTTCAAACATCACAGTCATCTTGGGCTGCGTAAAGGTGCGGAGCAGGTGTTAGCGAGTAGAAAGTTGAGTGAAAGTCATTCCCAAATGGCAGTGCAAACAATTTGTTTAAACTCGTCCTGCATATGTTCCAGCCTTCATCTTTCCGGGGGAAAATGACATAACGTTGATCCACCAATTTGGTAGACAGAAGGTTCGAGAAATCCAGGGACTGAAACCTCGCTACTCAGAGGACTTGAAGCACGATTCACATGTCAATGTACGCGGCAATCAGCAGCGAAAGCGTGAGCCTGCAATATAGTGTACGTTATCTATCACCACGTCCCACTACAATGTACTCGTTTTATCTCTGCAACTGTCTGACCTTGAACCCAGTCCGGGGTGATGTCACTTCTGTTAGAATATGAGTTATATGGACGCGTATCAAAACATATTTACGGCAACCTTTTAACAGCCTTATTGTATCGCTCTATTCAGCGCACTTGACCGTGGCGAGTAATAAGATAAATAATTTTGTGCATACAAATGGCATGCGCTAAGTACAAAGTATGGATAAAAGCAAGACAAATAATATTTTTTCAGCTCATACTGTAAAATAATGATGCCTCACAGATGCTGCAAGTCTCCATCCCCGTGATGAAGCCCTTAAATACAATTATAAAGCTTGTGGTTATATATACTGAACCCGATGGGGTTATGCTGACTGGAATCGAACATGGTTCTCAGAGACTGTGATCTCAGTATAAAGGTTCCACCAGGAAGCGAACCAGAGATCTGAAGAGGGAGTTTCTTGGTAAAAACCCCTCGAAAGAAATGTATATTTAATCACGGGTGTGATTTTTGATGAAATGGCATTATTTATTAAAATAATGTAGGGAATAATGAGCAGATTATATCATTATAAGACGATTTGGTGTAAGCTATTGGAGGCTTGAAGCACGGAGAAGGGCAGAGCTGACATTTACTAATTGGCCCAGAATTGTGGGTTGGTCCCAGTGGAGCCACGTCCATCTCAGTCACCCCATTATGTCGTCTGGAGCAGGGGTGAGGCCTGAATAATGACATAGTTATTCCCCGACGGAGAATGGATTTGGAGTAGGGGCGGAGAAATGCCCAGAAAAATCATTGATTACTCGTGATTGGAGTAACGAATCGAGATGAGAGTTGCACACAGGTGAATATTTTGGCAAGAAGATAATTTTAGAGTCTTTTACCTGCGAAATTGGTGCATATTTAGGGATGTGCGTAAGGACTGTAAAACGACCATTGTTCGCGGATGGATGTGAAGATGTTGCCGGGGGTTTCCCGTTAGGTAGCGTCCCACGCCATGGAGAAAGGAATTAATATTAATTAATTGGACGAGCGATTCCTTTGCACACAGATAGTTTTGGGACCTGTGAAGAGAGAGGAACACAATGATCATGGTTTGAAGACCTGAATCATGCTGTGAGAGGAGCCAAGATTACGCGGGAAGATGTTGCTCTACTTTCTGTGGAAATCCGATATAAGGGAGTAGACCCCAGGAGGAGCTCTCAGCTATGCTCAGTTGTAAGTCAGTCAAGCACAGTCGAAGTGGTAACGCAGCCAAGCTCAGTCTACATGCCGCCAAGCGCAGTTACAGCCAGTTACAGTCTTACTCAATTGTCAATTGTAGCACAATGGCAATAAGTTGTAATCAGTATGCAGCAAATATGTAGCAGTACGAGACAGCGTGTAAGCCGCATACAGAAGTCTTCAAATAAGTTACGTGCAGTCTTCGAGTGAAACTTCAGTCAGCTACAGCCAGGTTGAAGCAAGTTCGTCAAGGCAAAACGCATGACGGATCTATTCATCAAGACGCCGAACAAAGACTGGTATGTGTAAAAGAAACAGTAAATATGCTTGTATGAATAATAGTCGTGATACAGGCATAATCAGCAGCACGAACTATGACGTGTTCAGTTACGAAGCACCGTATAGACTAACGGTAGAACTATTGTATATAATTATTTGTGAAAGTGTTGAACTTTATTAAGCGCAATGTGTATAGTATTAACTAATCGTGTATGTGTAACTACGATAGAATGCGCGAAAGAAACTCTACTAAGTGTTTGGTATTGCCATGAGAGTACCAGATGTTAACGCTCATGTTTGGGAGCCAAAGTATTGATGTAACGCAGGACGCTTACTGTAGGTGGAATGATATTCATAAAAACTGTTGGAGAGTTCCGAGAGCAGATAACCAGACTTTCAATCAGGAGTTGGTAACGTAAGATGCCGTCGACACCTGCAATTTCGATCTCTGCTAGGGAATTTCAGCATTGAAGTGTGTATAAAGTGACGAGTGTTCAGTGTAATGCATATGTAAAAATATCATTTAAAGTAGTGTTTGATGAAGTGTTTCACATGTTTGGGGAGTGATAACTTCCTGAAAGGTATGCAACGTGTCGTGTTGGTGATAGAAATTATGTGTAATCAAATGTGTGTAAACAAGAGAAATATGTCGCGTTAAACCCATTATGGCGGGCGACATGGAAGAATATGATTGGTCGGAGCCACCTTAGATGCCTATAGAGATGTAAGTACCCCACAAATTATGGTTATGATTATGTAGAAGTATGGACCGCTGCATGTCTGTGATTCCGTAAAGATATTGTGAATTCCTTATAGATGCCAGTAAAAATCAGTTAGGAGGCTGATCCTCCATGTTTAATCAGTATTGAGTTGATTTTTATAGAGTTGAGATGTTAATTTGCATCATTAAGTGGAGTAATTATTCCCACTATGAATTAAGAATGGCAATCAGTTATGTAAATGTAACGAACGCGATTGTTCGAGTTTAAAACGTCTAGCTATGTCGGAAATTTTGGTAATTTATATGAGAATAATAATAAATAATGATTTTGGTCATTTATGTCAATGAGATTTATAATAATAATAATAAATAGTGATTTTGGTCATTTATGTCAGTGAGAAATGATGATAATAATAATAATAATGGTTATTAAGAGTATGAATGAACACATCAGGAAACAAATAAATGTTGTAAGCGAGAATTATTAACGCTAAGTGCAAGACTTATCAATCTAAGCAGGAAGATGTTACAGTGAGATTACATTACAGTAATTATGGAAAGAAGTTTTATATCAGAATATTGCAGATATTCAGTAATGATACCAGTAATGAAAGAGCTTTTAGTGAATTGAATTTGCAGCTTAATTGAGAAGCTTATAGAGTAAATGTTAGATTTCTCTTAATATTATAGGTCGGAGTGTCGTAGCATGGAGCATTAGGGGCCAGATAGTCTATTCTACGTATGAATTCTCCTATGTCGTGGACATTGTTGGAGATATTATTTATTCCAGAGTTTTAGTGATGGACCCTAACTCTGAAGAAAGGATTGAAATGTGTTCCGGACTGGAATCTTGACAGAGTCGAGGAAACAAGGACACCTCGCAGCTCTATGATTTCCCGAGAACTTATTGATGAGTTATTTACGCTCGTTGGCAGCGAAAACTCATGGCGACAGTGGTTTTGTGCGCCTATATTGTACTTGAGACATCGGTCAAAACCGCCAGGCTCATGCATTGCGAACCCCGAACCTTCATGTTGAATGGACCCATGTGAGGCCATTAATTAATCATTATCCTAGACGTAGGAATAATTACAAAAGCTCATTCAATACCTGTTGGCATAATAGTCAATTAAGATCCTTTGGGAACATGTGTGCCGGTCAGGACACAGTATTTGTCTTGTAAATCTTCGCTGCTTAGAGAGGGAAGCTTTCAAACTTTTAGAAAGGTCGAGATAATTGGTGAAACGACCCATTCCACTTTCTATTGTGTAGCGACTTCCTTAGCCGAGGGTCGGTGCTAGCCACCCGGGCCGCTCAGGCAAGTTATAAGAGGGAAGAGTCTAGACCTTGTTGAAATGACATATAATGCAAGATTGTTATGTTGAGTATTATAGCCATGTGGTTTGTGAACACATGGATAATTATAGTTCATCCTGATGGTTCATTATTTTAGCTATCTGACGAATAGTTACATGATATATTTGTACTGTCACTGGAGCCAAGTCATGTAGTTGGTGACTAGATGCCAATCGCCATGAGCGCGAGGTAGTCTATCGTACAATCCGACATAAGCTATAACGTAACGTTTTATCTAGGAATCACAGACAGCATGCGGTGAAACCATATAATTGGAGGATGTGTAAGGGGGTAGCTTACATAATTATGGAGTTGCACGTTGATTTTGGTGCAACGTCCAAATAGGTAAATGCATGCAAAGCATTTCATTGGTGAGAAGAAAAATATTAAAACACGCACGGCACACATAATTGTTTAACATAAGGGGGTTTAAGGAATGATCCTTGTTGTAATATTAAAGAAGTCACATTGTATGACTTATGTTAATGTACAGTTTGTTTTGAAGTCGTAGGTGCATCAGCGCACTAGTATATCCTTGTGAAGTTCACAGAAGGGTAAAGCCTTATGGCTAGGTATGACTTTGTTGTGATTTTATATTTGTTTACTTATGGATTGTGGAAGTAAAAATTTTTGTTTGCTTTATTTTATGCTTTTTGGGTCTTGTTTTGTGTTTGAAGCCATGATTTATTTTAATGAATTAAAGTTTTAGAATAGAGTTGTGCCTTATCATTGTAGAGTTGATACCTTTTAGCCTCAAATCCAAAATATGCACTGCTCAATTGGGGTTACCGTACACGCCTGAGAGCTGATGCTAGTTGGAGGCAGATGCATAGTATCCTCCGAGATTACTCACATGGGTACAATACGTTAAATTAAATTAATTTTATTAGGTTATGTGTATGAAGCAAAATTATTGTAACATGCAATACCGTACCTAAATAGGCCTACTACTCACGTAGATTGTTGACAAAAGAGTTAAGTCGCATTTCACCCTTTACACTTACATATTGGTGGAAGTGAGATGTTCTTTAGTGACGACCTAAATGGAACTTGTTAATACCTAATATCCTACCACACACCAAACATAGTGCTCCACTTTCGATTTCGATTAACAAGTAGACAATTAATCATACTCCCAACACAAGTTGAACTGTACAATAGAACGCCGCTTACTGTACCTTACTCTATGATTAAATGTATCGTGTATATTTACGTTACATTGCCGAAGCCTTGATTGCGGTGTTACTCCACTTGTCGCCATCTAGTCTTTACAAAACAGTTAGCTGGTCGCAGCTCATGCCATTAGCTCAAGGAGCGAGCTCTCTCACTACCCACCTATGTTTTACACCAAGAACCTGGAAAATAAGACAGAATTGACGCTTCTTGGTCAGTTCCTGCATTTTTCAGTGCCTAGTTGAAACTGGTACTACCATACACTGCTGTGGGCTTTGGCTAACCAAGCAATAGGTCCTGAAATTAATTACAAGGTAGAGCATCAACGCTTGTAAGTAAACAAAAGTTTGATGCTTTTCAATCGGTCAACATGATTGTACCCAAAAGAGATGGGTTATTCCCCAATCATGAAAAAATACATGAGATTAATAAATAACTTACAACAAATAAATGTATTTATTAATCTCATGTAATCTTTTTCAGTATTAGGGAATAACCCATCTCATTTGGGTACAATCGTGTTGACCGACTGAAAAGCATCACACTTTTGTTTACTAAGGCAACACTGAAAAATGGCTTCCAACACCATAATGTTTGGAAGTAAAAAACAAAAAGTTACTCCCTGCGCTTGGCTGACTGGCTAAATACAAGCGCCCAGTAACGTATTCTGTCTTGTTTCGGAGAAAGATCAAGACAACAACCATAATTATCCAACTTAGAATGTGAAAAATGAAAGAAGGCTTATGATTTATGATCTACACGGGCTAATATCCGTGAGTAGGCCTATTTAGCCTATACGTATTATCTGCCATCTTCCTATCAATTTCCAAACTACGAAACCACATTGTATCAAATTTGGTACAGAAGTAGCACTAGTAAAGGGCACCTCAACGCCATATCTTATATCACCACCATCTTAAAGAAAACAAAATGGCGTCCACCCGAGTGGTCAATGCTTAAATCGAATTACAACTAATCATCCGATCTCTATACACATTTTTAGAAATAAAACCTTCATGTGGGAAGCGCCTGAGGCCCAAATTACAAAGCCATCAGTCAGATAATTTCAAGATAGCGGCCACGCGAATTATGCAAGTACGGTATTATAGTCCACGACCATAAGTTAAGATCCAATGAATCAATGATTGCAGTACTTAGCATTCAAGTAGTTTCATATAAAGACCCTCAGTTATTAACGTGATGACCATACAAATGAGAGTGACCACTAACCACAGCCGCCATCTTGAAACTATGACTATAATTAACACTCAACACGTAAGGACTACAGTATTGAAAATTAGTGACATGTTAGGACCGTATATGTGGCCTTGAATGGCCGAGGCAAAAAAAAAACACCTCCAAACATTCAAGACGGCAGTTGTGCGAACTATTAAAACATTAAAATCTAAAACTCAAAATGAATTGTGTAATTAAGATGAATCTTGGCAAGTGATAAGTATCATAAGGTTTCTCACTTAGGTTGTTCAAAAAAAAACGAACACGGAACATAGCACACAGCGGCCATCTTGAAATTCAAAATAAATTAATAACTCTAAGAATCTTAAGACTATAATAAAAAATGTAATGAGGTAGAACCATAAAAGCCACTTGATATACCCTAAGCATAAGAACAGTGTCTCCATTCATTAAAGATGGTGGCTAGGCGTAGGCTACTGTTAAAATATACACATTAACTTAGTAACTCAGGAAATAATTGCACAATTAAGACGAAACTTAGTAGAAGAAGAGTATCATATAAGATGTCTCAATAGCGTTAGTAATACATTTTACTAGCGGACCCGTGCGAGAAATCTCGCATGTTCAAAAACCACACTTTCCCCAATAGGTTTATAATGAGACACTTAAGGAGAAAGGTTATGTTTTTTATCTCAACCAAATGATTATAGAACACTATTTACATTTCAGGATAAAGGAAAGACCTCAGAATGTTAATATGACATGAAACTGGCGTGACAGCGGCCCGTGGACAGCAATTATGGAGCGTATTTTCCTTCATTAACGGTGTTTGCAAATCACACACTTCGTACAATATTTTTAAAATCATTTTTTAAAGAAAGTATAGATATTTACGGAATTAGAGTGCAATTCGTCACTGCTAATGTCTATTCTCTTTCATTTACATGCTCATTTTCACGATCGGTCGCTTGTGAGTGCCGCAGGAGGGATGCATACTACTGAAATAATATATGATAGCGGATATAGCGCGTAGCGGCCATCCTGAAATTTCATAATTTAAAAATAAATAACAATAATGAAACTTATTGATCAGGCAGTGATAATGCAGAAGCATGCATGTGATATCGAATGCCTAAAGCAAAATGACAGTGACTCCAAATTTAAAAGATGGCAGCTGGGCCTGCTATTAAAACGCAATAATGAATCATTCAGAATGCAAGTGCGAAATTAAATTGATACTTAGTAACAAAGAAGTACCCTATAGGGGGCTTTGCTGAAAAGCCATAATAACACAGAATATAACGAGCAGCGGCAATCTTGAAAATATAGAATATGATAATTAATAACTCAAAGTATCTTAAGCTACAATAACGAAAGTTCGCAGTAATGTAGAACCTTGTAAGTGGCTTCCCATGACCAAGGCAAAAGACCAACGACTCCATACAATCACGATGGCGGCTGGGGGTATTCATAAAACTTGTACATATATTTTCGTTTAAGCCCTTAAAGACTACGTTATGCAACAATTACACATTATTGGAAGCCTTCTTCGCCGCCCAAAAATCTTCGCATTCTTTCTCTGGCGGCCTGTCTTCGTTCTTCCGTCCAACCCCTGTTCATTTTTGGTTCGTCGTGGAATCCTTGGAATTTGTCGATAACTGACCTAAACTTAGCGACGTTTTAAATGACTTCCGTCTTTACTCCAAACTGACGAAGATCCTTCCACGCCATCCTGAACCATTTGTCAGACACCTTGGTCTACTGTCGAGTATTCTAACAATTCTCTTCCTAAGTCTCCGCTCACCCAATCGAACTAAATGCACATAGAATTTGAGTCTCCGTTTTCTCATCGATTCCATCAACCTTTCATTGCCCTGGTAGAGTTCTTCCCTTCCTCGCAACCTATATTGACCGTCCACAATCTTTGGACCCATTACCATGCGAAGGATCTTCCTTTCGAATTTCTCAGCGTCCCTCAAACCCGCCTTCCCTGTCGTGGAGGCATTCATAAAACTTGAATACCATTAATTGACGATATAATAGCACAATTAGTGCGTAATTTGGTGGAAGAGGAGTACCATAATTATAAAAGACCCTTCTAGCATTACTCATAAGGATATCACTGAATATAGCACGCAGCGGCCATGATGAAAATTGTACTGTAGAATATTTCTTTTATATAAGAGATACATATGAATAACTCTATATATTTCAGATCCAATACAATAGCTAAAATTAGTATAAACGTAACTTTCTATGTCAACAATCATAACAATGGCTAAATGAACAGTTGACCATTTTGCTCGTTGAATAAGTGTTAAGTTAGGGTGACGCTAAATAATTTACACGAGTGAAAAATAAATGCTTTCAAATTAGTGAGTACAAACGTACACAATCCAAACATTTGTCATCAATCCGAAGACTGATTTTATTCTATTCCAATATCAGCCCTCAGTCCTTTGCGTCTGCAGCGCCGCCGCAGTCGTTACGAACACACCGCCCAATAATGAATCATTTGGGCGTATAGTTCTCTCACTTTCTTCGTTAACGAGCGGCTCGCCTTTGAAACCTAGCTGGGCGGATATGTTTACATTCTATGTCTGCCCAGAGCCATGGATTTCCCCACACAGTGTTGTCAACTATCCACCGTAGCCACTGAAAGTAAAGCAGCGAGACTGGACAGAACTACGTACAGCTATGCAACACTGGAGACCTGATACGTGAACAGACCGCCAAGACTGGCCTCTTTAGTCCACGTGGAGAGATAGAGGAAGCATGCTATTGGTCAGCAGCGAACAATGGTTACTCACGGCGCGTGTCACTGCCTAACAATTGAGTCGCCGCTCGTTAACGAGGAAAGTGAGAGAACAACAACAGCAAGCTTTTCTATCCCCATCAGGATCGGGGAGAGTTTGAATGTGGCGATGCCTTTCTTCAAGCCTAAGAGGGGTAAGTGAGAGATGAAAGAAGATGCGACCAAAGCCCGTTAGAAGGTACCATCCCAGCAATTGATTGAAGTTGAAAATGGGAAACCCTTTCAAGGATGACCGACAGTGGGGTTCGAGTCCCGAGAGCCGTACACATTAGCGTGCCTAGCTCCCGCGATTTTCAATGAAACGAAGAAATACTGTAACTAAACCGCGCGACATTCAACAAAAAGGGCGCGCTAACTCTGCTTTACACGATAATTAGACAAGGGATATTACATGTGGCAGGCAGAATTGATCTACTTGAATTCCGTTATTCTCGAACCAGAGACCGACCAACGGCGAGCCCGAGCGAAACTAATGCACGGCCCACGCAAACGTAATTAAGGTGTCACCGTTTCTTTTACCACGACAACTTGTTCTGTAGTGCAATGCACCTTTAAGACACATGCATTCCAGACGAGGCGACCTCTTGCTATCCCCAAGCACTTGGGGTTCACACTATTAAATCTTATCGCGCAAATTTACCGTTACTGCATATTGCGATCAGAGATTGGAAACTCAGCGCACTTTAATCGGAACAAGGCCTTGGCACACACGTACAAACCACTCATGAAATGTGACAATTTTCAGGAAAGGGTTTTTAATTACTATTATTATGATGATGACATGACGCGAGGAAAATATCCCCTCAGACCTGAAAGGTTGAAGGTCATACAGATGACAGAACACTACAGATACAAACATTGTTATTCGACACAACTGTTGTATTTTTACAGTAACCTACCAAGTAAATGGAAATTGTTAATTTACTTTCCTCGCAACTAATCAAATCACATAGCACTCATCTGATGAACAGTATTAACTATTAATTTTCACCAAACATACCGGTTCAAGAAGGAGACTACGGTGTGTTAAGGCTGTGCGATCTCCACCGCCGTCAATCGCATGGCAAGAGATGGCAGCACTACTGTATTACCGATAGCAGCCGCTGCATTTGTGTTAGTGACGTGTCTACCCTTCAATTATCACCTCCTTCCGCCCCTACTCCCACCGCTTCTCCTCGTCACTCAATGTCTTCTCTCTCTCTCTCTCTCTCTCTCTCTCTCTCACACTGATAGCGTTGCTTTGCATCTGAAAAACCAACCAGACTTGCTTTCCGAGCCGTATTGCCAATTTGTGGACTACTATTGGATGTTATTATGGATACTCGAGTTTAGGCCTTAATTACAACCAAACCAACAGACCTATTGAAAAACGAGTTATACCAATATTTTCCTTGTTTAATTCTGCGTTAGACTATATAAGCCAATTATTTTAAAGTTTATTAATTATTTATTTATGGTTGTATGAAAAATTGTCCGTGTTTTTGACGTCTTTTCTAGGAACCGCTCACTTAAAACTATATACATGGAAAACTACTTGGCTGAGGGTAATGCAATTTTTATATGTGATAGGCACAAGTATTGGTAGTGCAAGTCTCAAGTTTCAATTTTTTTCAACTACCCGATAAAAAGTTCTTATACTTTTTCTGACGTAACGTTTTCTCAGCCCAGGATAAACGTACAGCAGGAAACTTGGTCTCATTTTGAAGCTCTCATTCGTGATTATCGGAAACTACGACCACTGTAAACGTACAGTGTGATGACGAATTTATGAAGAGTAATATTAATGGGAGGTTTTGTGCGTTGTGTGTAGGTATTCTCCCTCCGTCCAGCCCAATAAAAAAGAATATATTATGATATAGGCCTATTATGATTATATTTTGATATAGTATGATATGATTCACGGAGTGAGGTTGTGGTTAGGGTTGTGCAGCTGTGAGCTTTCATTCCGGAAATAGTGGGTTCGAACCCCCCTGTCGGTAGCCCGGGAGATGGTTGTCCCTGGTTTCTCATTTTCACACCAGGCAAATGGGCGCTGTACCTTAATAAAGGCCACAGCCACTTCCTTCCCACTGCTAGTCTTTCCTATCCCATCGTCGCCATAAGACCTACAGTATCTGTGTCGGTGCGACGTAAGGCAAATTGTAATATATATATATATATATATATTATTTTGATATATATTGAAGATTACAACTCGCATAATAGGCCAGGCGACAGGTAGTTCAATAAGGAAATAATTAGTGGAAAGCTGGAAATTGCTTTAATCGCTTTATTTGGACCCAGATATTACTCTCCCAAGTTTCTCCCTCGAGCGAAGTCGGTGTTGGCCCTTCTGGCCCTAAGAAGGTACCATTTTTCAATTGTTTGCAAATATCTCCCAAATCTTCAACTTTATCAACAAAATACCTATTATAAAAAATAATCTAGAGTAAATTTCCTACAAAAAATTTCCCTACCTTTTGTCTCTAATGTGAACCGTTACGATGCTACGACCATTCAAAGTGGAGCCCTTTTTGATTCATGCGGAAAAGCTATGGAAATGATATGCCATATCAACGTTTCTACATGTTTTAATATTTGTCAGCATTCCAGATGCACAAGCTGTTAACTTGTTACAAGTATAACAGATTTTCAATGTAAACAGCTGTGGCAAAATACCTACCATTAGTATCATTTTGCAATATTGAGTTTTCGACTACAGAACAGCATGTGGATGCACGGTGTGCGCGGATCTCGCGGGATGATGCGGACTTGAGAAAATTTGTTGGATGGTTATCAACTCAAGAGCCCTTTCCTCGTGGACAACACGTTGTTTCGTTAAGCACAGGAGTTGTCGGGGATGGACAAATCACTTGTCATATGGCCTATGAAATTGGAATAGCAGCACAAAAAGGCATAACCGGCAACAATTTTCACGATGTGAAGTTCCTTAGAAAAAATGGCGTGATGCCTCTCCGCGCGGTAAATTCGAAAATAAAAATCCGCAACACGGATATTCCTGTTGATCCTCTTGTGCTTTTCCAATGCATTTGCCTTGCAAAGAAATCCGATGCAGAATTGAAACAATATTTCCGGTTGCGATCTTTGATAAAGCGGGAATGCGTAGACGAAAAAGTCTGTGTTCTATAAATTATTCGATCCTGTTACCGATGAGCCCATATTTGAGGACCCACATCATGTTCTCGACGGAGGATGTCTTCTGCACCGTGTAATTTGGCACCGAACCGATACTTTTGTCGACATTAGTGCCAAATATGCGAGTTACGTTAAAAGATACTTCAAAAACAGTGTCATTA
The DNA here is from genome assembly GCA_946902985.2 of Meconema thalassinum. Classification (NCBI taxonomy): domain Eukaryota; kingdom Metazoa; phylum Arthropoda; class Insecta; order Orthoptera; family Tettigoniidae; genus Meconema; species Meconema thalassinum. The sequence goes on along the minus strand of OX336388.2, from coordinate 944,703,163 downwards.
TTTTCTATGGGTATCCTGACGACCCAGCAGCTCGCAGTACCAAGTCCGTTGAACGTCTTCGACGATCGCACAAGCATGAAGCTGCTAATGTTTTTTTATGAGTCCATGACGGCACCTATGCCACAAGCAAACTTCTTGTCTAATGTCACAAACAAACGAAGATTGATCGACTTGTTGCGCGTCAAATTCGAAAGCGAAGGAATCGAAACCAGACAAGTTCCAGAAGATGCCGATGTGCTCATCGTTACCACCCCACTCGAGTTATCTCGGCCCGACAATTCAGTCATTATAGTGGCTGAAGAAACAGATATCCTGGTCATCTTGGCGGCTTGTGTGCCACCCTCCACGAAAATGTATTTTTTGAAACCCGGCAAAGGTTCAACCAAACAACAACTATTTTGCACAACAAGTTTCAATCTCCCAACATGTGTGCAAGAAAACTTCCTATTCTTGCATGCGTTTAGTGGGTGCGATATAACGTCTTCGTTACACAGGCAGTGCAAAATGAAATTCGTAACACTGCTGAAGAGTAATGAGGAACTGCAGACAGCTGTTAGGGTTTCCGAGGCGTGAACGCAAACCCCGATGAAATTGACAAAGCGGGCCAGTTGGTTTTGGCTGGGCTTTATGACAACAAAACCACGGGAAATATCCTGAATGAGCTGCGGTTCCAACTGTTTGAAAAATCTCTAAGCAAACATCGATTTAATCTCGCAAGCTTACCTCCCACCGAATCAGCGGCACGTGAGCACTCTTTAAGAACATATCAAATCCAAACATGGTATGGAAATGATACAAATCCACTGGATTGGGGCTGGAAAAATTCTCAATGTGGTTTGGCTCCCATACCTACGAGGGATCCGGTGCCACAAACTATTCTAAAAACAGTGTCCAGCAAATGTTCGGAAGGATGTAACGCAGCTTGTGGTTGTAGGAAAACGGGCCTCCGATGCTCCAGAATCTACATGAATTGTATGGGACGGTCATGTACAAATGCTGCAGAGGAAGATGATATGGATGATTGTGACGGAGACATCGATGTTAATCTTGAGCGCCCTGTGACGTCGGACATATGTACCGATACAGACGATGAAAGCGATGATGGAGAAATTGAGGCCACAGCTGTTTATATTGAAAATCTGTTATACTTGTAACAAGTTAACAGCTTGTGCACCTGGAATGCTGACAAATATTTTATAATATGTAGAAACTTTGATATGGCATATCATTTCCATAGCTTTTCCGCAAGAATCTAAAAGGGCTCCAATTTGAATGGTCGTAGCATCGTAACAGTTCACATTAGAGACAAAAGGTAGAGAGCGTTTTTGTAGAAAATTTACTCTAGATTATTTTTATAATAGGCATTTTGTTGATAAAGTTGATGGTTTGGGAGATATTAGCAAAAAAAAAAAAAAAGGAAAAATGGTACCTTCTTAGGGCCAGAAGGGCCAACGCCGACTTCGCTTGAGGGGGGGAAAACTTGGGAGAGTAATATCTGGGTCAAAATAAAGCGATTAAAGCAATTTCCAGCTTTCCACTAATTATTTCCTTATTGAGGCTTTTTTCCGACCTGTCGCCTGGCCTATAAAGTTCTATTGATTTTAAACATGTTTTATTCTGCGAATATAACTTACAGAATTTTATAAAGTAACTCATAAATAATTTTTAACATTCTGTAAACGAAACACTCACATATTTTATTATGAGCAAATATTCTCATGAAAATAAATTTTATTATTTCAGATTTTGAAAAATCATTTACATATCATATTGTTCTATATTGAAACATCTTTTTTTAGTAATAATCTGATACAGGTACGAAGTACACCATTTTATACTGACTGTATAACAATATAAAGTATTGACAGTAAGAAAACAAACAATAAAATTTAACCAAAAAAAAAAGGGACTTAATAATAACAAATTCATTGGAAATTAAATAACAAATAAAATAAATAACAGAGGTTATAAAGATATGTATGTGAGTCGTCCAATTCCAGAACTACCTAAGTCAATTTCATGAAATTTGTGAGAAAGGGCAAAAAACTGTCTTGAGTTCTCCGTGCGCGTTTAAATAGAAACAGTTTGTATAATAGTTACAAAATACGATTAGTTTTCATTTTATGTATGTTTTAAAAATACAGTAAAAGCAGTTTTTACGTAATAATAGAAAATATATTGCACTTAAGCAGTTTTGATACAGGATCTAGGACTTAAGTAGTTTTGGATTAGTTTCATTAAGTCAGTAATTATGGTTTCTATGTGAAAGTGAAATTATTGCTATATTTTAAAGTTCTCTAAGAAACTAACCAGTATACAATAAAAGTAACCTTTCAACCTTAAATTTCCATTCACAATATGCTCACAGCTTTTCAAACTAGGCGAAATAGAGTCCATTGGACTGCACAGCAACGTCATGTTCCATGGAGTCTTCTTCTTCTTCTTCTTCTTCAGATACATTTTGTCGAGCTATGTCTTCGCCACATAGTAGCAAGTCTCGGTAGAAGCCTAGATCCTCTCTGTTGTGCCACTCAGGGCCGAAATGCTTTGACAAAAGCTGTTTCACATCAGTCACTTACATATATATAAATATATAAAAGTGTACCCGTTCTTACGCCACTTTAACATGTTTTCTTGGCGTTGATTAGCAGTGTTTAGCTAAGGACAATTTCATTGTTAAACGTAAATGCCTGGACAGTGAAAGTGAACAGTCGGATTCTACTCCCGAACCGTTGAATTCAACATAAAGAAGACAAACGAAAGAAAAGAACATACCAGGACAGTTACGTAGTGTATGGATTTACGTGGAATAAGAACGAGGAAAACCCTATCCCTGTGTGTTTAGTTTGTGGCGAAACACGAGGCCATGGTACCTAGCAAACTGAAGTGGCATCTCACAATTAAGCATCCTAGTGGGTCAGGGAAGAGTGTGATGTATTTTTCACGGGTACTAGGAGGGGAGAAAAAAAACAGCTGTGCGAATGGTAAAGAGAATGACCATAAGTGATACTGCTCTTGAAGCCTCGTTTAAAGTAGCAGAACTGATAGGAAAAAAGAATCACACACACACCTCATACTCTTGGAGAGGAAATCATAGGTCCTGCATGGAAAATTATAGTTTCAACAATACTTGGTGAAGGAGCAGCTAATCAAATTTCGAAAGTTCCTCTTTCCAACAACACAATCAGTCGCAGGATATCTGAAATGTTTGCAATATCAACGAACAAGTCGTGGGGAAAATAAAAACTGATCGAGCATTTGCTTTGCAAGTAGATGAGAGTATCGATAGTGGTGACAAACTGCAACTCCTTGGTTTTACCAGATATATTGATGATAAAGATATTAATGTGCAGTTTCTGTTCTGTAGACCGCTGGAGACTACAACCTCAGGCCATGATATTTTCGTTTCTATTAATTCCTTTCTCAATGACCAAGATCTTTCATGGAAAGACTGTTTGTTTGGTTCTTAAGTTTAGGGGCTGCGACAACGCGGTCATGTAGCCCCGTGTACTTTGGTGTGTGTAGAATCTGTCTGATAACCGGTGTTAATTGTGACGACTGTATTAGTGCGTGTTATCTGTTTTTAATTCAAGTAAGGACTGCAGTCTTTTGAATTTTTCAAGTAGTTCCGACTTTTGCTGCCAAACGCCACCGTTAATGACTACTAGTTCAGAACTTAGCTACCAGACGCCACCGCAGTCGGCTCTTGGCAACGAACGTAGGAACCTAAGAGCGTTGTTTACATTCTTAACCTATACAATTTAGCTTCACACAGGTGTAATTAGTGGAAGGTTCTTTAACATGCCATAAATCTATGACATGGGACCGCCGGATTTACTTCCCCTCCGAAGGAAGGCATACTGAGGGATTTTTAACTCTCTTAAAAAATCCGACGACTTCGGCCGACATGGAAAGACTGTTGTGGTATATGTACAGATGGTGCACAATCTATGTCTGGGAAATTTAAAGGTTTTTACTGCCAGAGCTCAAGATTTTGCTGCAGTGTTTAACGAAGTTGTGAAAATGGTGAACTACATAAAGTCTCGACCTTTAATGTGCAGGATTTTTAAACAGTTATGTCTCGCAACAGATGCACCTCATACCTCTTTTTTACTTCATACAGAGTAAGGTAGTTGTCGCGGGGTCGTGTATTGAAGCAGTTTCTTGAACTTAGAGAACAGGTGAAAACTCTTTTTAAGGATGAAAATCAAGATACATTTTATGAGCTGTTACTAACTGATTCTTGGTGCTTGGAACTGTCGTATCTGGCAGATATTTTTCATAAACTGAATTAACTGAATGTTTCAATGCAGGGTAGACAGGAAACAATAATTTCCTCAACCAATAAAATGAAAGATTTTAAAAGAATACTTAGTTCTTGGAAGTCTGCAGTTCAGAAAGGAGATCTTTCAAACTTTCTTCATCTGGCAGTAGTTAACGATCTGGGTAAGCTGAAAGACCGCATTTGTGATCACTTATCAAGATTGCAAGATGCAATAGATACATACTTTCCATCTATTTCCACTATGAATGTCAACTGGGTTGTCTCACCATTTGATTTCATAGATAGTACGAGGAAATAGATTTCACTGGTTGCGAACGAGATGAATTTATTGATCTTTGTGCCGATTCCACACTCAAAGGTAAGTTCACCAAGAGTGAGGCGTCGGTGGCTACTTTTGGGCTTCAGCGGAGAGAGTAGTATCCTAACCTAATGAAGAAAGCAATTAACACACTTTCGCCCTTTCCAAAATCCTATCTATGCGAGCAAGCCTTCTCTGCTCTGGTGACAATAAAATCCAAAGCAAGAAATAGACTGAATAACCTTGAGGAAGATTTGCGTGTTTCATTGTCAACTGCAAGGCCCGATATCACGTACCTGTGCTCTAAGCATCAATCACAAGTTTCATATTAACGATTTATCGAACAAAATTATTGATGTATTTTTACTCACTGACTGGAGTAAAGTTGACTGTATTATGTTATGGTGTACGTTACTTATTATAAAATATTTCAATAAATTTACATATGAAACATAATTCTTTTTTATTCAAGGAAGGGTGCCCCTACTGTCGACAAAAGTATTATGTGCACTCGAGTTTGAAGGTTGTTTGTGAAGTAACCAATAGGCCTACATAAAATCCAATAACATCATCATTTTTTTCGTTCTATTGTACGTTAGTTCATGTAGGTTTGGAATTTTTAATTTATATTTTAATATTTTTTTATCGCAGTTGGAACACAAAATGTGCCCATTTTTAAGCGTGTTTCAACCATGCGTCACATTTAAGAATTATTATCTCAAAACTCCGTCATCAGATCGAATGCAAATTTTAACACAATATACATCGAAATGTTGTTTAACTGGTTTATTAATTTCAAAATTTTGTGTGTCCAAGAAACAAAGTTATCATTTTTGTAAGGTAACTTTTTCTCGGCTCGGGGTGGTTGGAAAATATAGCTCTTGGTCGCATTGTAATCCATATTCATCAAGAAGTTATGGTTTATGACTGTGAAATACGTAAATTAATTCACTTATTTTATATCGGTTTGTGTTTGTTCGTGGAAATAAGGCATGATTCACCAGCCAGCCGCTCAGGGGTAAGCTGTACTGCGTTGCTGAGATGGAGCCCATAACTGCCGAGCGAGGCGAGGTCGTATTTCCCCGTTCCAATATAAACCGATATAAAATAAGTGAATTAATTTACGTATTTTTAAGTCATACAGCATAACTTTTTGATGTATAAGGAGTTCTACGCGACCAAGAACTACATATTCCAACCACCCCAAGCCGAGAAAACGTTACCTTACACAAATGATAACAACGTTGTTTCTTGGACACGCAAAAATTTGAAATTAATAAACCAGTTATACAATATTCCGATGTATATTGTGTTAAAATTTGGATTCGATCTGATGACGGGTTTGTGAGATAATAATTCTTAAATGTGACGCATGGTTGAAACACGCTTAAAAACGGGCACTTTTTGTGTTCCAACTGCGATAAAAAAATATTAAAATATAAACTAAAAATTCCAAACCTACATGAACTAACGTACAATAGAACGACGAAAATGATGATGTTATTGGATTTTATGTATGTCTATTGGTTACTTCACAAACAACCTTCAAACTCGAGTACACATAATACTTTGGTCGACAGTAGTGTTTAATGTTATTCCCAAGGTTGCCGTGAACTTCAAAAGGTTGGTAAACTCTGCTCTAGACTGTGGTCGTGTGGCCTGGCATGATGAGTCAGGGCGGGAGGGAGGCGGAAGCTGCGATAGCAAAGGTGTTGAAGGAGACGGTAAGGCAGGTGCCCGAGCGCGCTCTTGCCCAAGACCTTGTCTTACCGCTGTGTGTGTGCGCGCGTGTGTGTATGTGTGTGTGACTGATTCAACCTGCGTTTTGTAGAGTCTGAAAGGTACAATCACCACGGGTATATCGCTGAACCAATTTTCTTTATCGAACTTTTCTACTGCTCAGAATAAGAGCCACATCAAATTAATAAAACTTTGAAGTTAATATAACAATTTTTTCTCACTAAAAATGGTATTCAAATCTGAAGAGGTTAATACAAAATTTGAATTTCGTAATAAGAATTGTTCCTATTGCAGGTACTACTACAGGGGTGGTTGTACATAAATTTCGGTGTCTTCCGATTATTAGTTTCGTCGTGGAGATTGTACCTTTAACGCTCAAAATAGCCACTTTGAAGCCATGTCCTCAGCAAACGAGCCGTCGTTATTTTCTTCAAAACGCATATAATATCTCACAAAGACCTACATTAGAGATTAAGAGTAAAAATAAAAATAAAATTTCAATTTTTGACCGCACAGCCTTAAGTGACACTAGTGAGGGACATAGGCCTAGTAGTTTGGATTTACACCATAAAACTGCAAATATCGGAGCTTCTACCAGGCACCGTTTCGTGCTCTGGTTTACTATAACATGCTCTCATTTGGTGCTGTAAACCTATTCTTCAATACGCTGTAGGCACTTTTTGTAGTGGATTATAACGTACACAACTAGACCTTACACAGTGGTATACTTGATTACGTAGAACACAGCACTGATACAGAAAGTCAAGAAGGCTGCGGACTTTCAGAACGGGTTAAAGGTGGAGAGTAATAAGCTTTCTCTATCGTCCACTCCAATTGAACGCAAGGCCAATGTCACGCAACAGGCAGGTTTGAGTCACACTTTTAAGTTCTGTCATAAGGCATCTTCAATATCACCATTAACAACTGAGGGGTCTAAAAGCAAAACCGGTAAATCTCCACATTTTTAGCATACTTTTTTAAATTTGAAAAAAAAAAAAATGTAGACTAATGAGATCGATCCGGGCAAATGTCCGTCTGTCTCTCTGACCGTCTGTCGTTCTCTCTGTGTGTGTGTGTGTGTCACCGCCCTCGATCAACTCCTAACCGGCTGCAGCTATCGAAACAAAATTTGGTATGAGATATACCTGAATATCTCACGGCCATATTTGAAAATGACATCAGTAGTACCAACTGCCGAAAAATCACAATTGAAATTTGAGGTCTACGTCGGATATCGCAGAAGTTAAATAAGTTAAATAAATAATTTTTTGCACGTAACAAAGCCACAGATGCGTCTCAACCGACATCATTCAACATGAACATTAACATGGGTATGGGGGTTCTATCTGGGATTAGCGACGAGAAATGTACACCTAGTTACCAGGACAACAAATGCAAGCGCACATACCGCAGTTCCCACTCGTGAAGCGTGCGCGGTCACCGTAAACAAGTCGAAGGTGCTACTTAAAATATACAATTAAAAACATAATCCGACCACCTTGTGGTGTAGCGGTTAGCGTTCTTGACTGTCGCCCCGGAGGTCCGGGTTCGACTTCTGACTCTGCCAAGAAATTTGAATTCTGGTGTGAGGTCTGGAACGGGGTACACTCAGTCTCGTTAAGCAAAACTGAGAAGACGACGGCTCGATTCCAATCTCAGCCATCCTCGAAGTGATTCTCCGTGGTTTCCCACTTCTTACTTCTACTCTATAGGCAAATACTGGGATAATTCCTAACTTAAGGCTACTGCCACCTCCTTCCTAATCATATTCCCTAATTTACAAATACACACACTAGTAGAGCCATTACAATAACACTCATACAAATTCCACCTACACGAGGATATTGTCATATTATGACAACGATGTCGCAGCCCCTAAATAAAGCAACAACAAACATATCCATGATTCTATGTTTTGGTTCTGTATTTGGTATGAAAATAAATATTAATAAAACAAAAGTCATTATGTTTAGTCGAAACCCACATCCATTGCACGTGATGATCAGTGGTGAGCCTGTACAACAAGTAGCACAGTTCAAATATCTTGGCCAGAGCACAGCAGAAAATCTTCAGTGTCACACTGAAATAAAAACACGAATAGGCCTAGCAATAGCAAAGCAAGCCTTAAGAGATAAAGTCCCTTCTAGGTCAGAAAACATTAGTTTACGAAAAAGAATAATGAAATCTGTAGCGTTGTATTGTGCTGAGACCTGGACGTTAACCAAGAGTGATTTATATTAAGAGGCTAGAAGCCTTTGAAATGTGGTGTCGGCGTCAGCTACAAAGGATAAGTTGGGTGGAGAAGAAGACTAACACTGAGGTACTGAACATTGTTGAAGAAAAGCGACAACTGATGAGTCAGATTAGGAAGAGACAACTTTTGTGGATGGGACATGGGCTTCGACATAGGAATGTGTTGTCGGAAATATTGGAAGGGAAAATACCAGGAAAACGCTCTCGTGGAAGGCCAAGAAAGACATTCATGAATACATTTCTTGGGAACTCAGGATGCAGGAGCTATGCAGACGCCAAACGTACAGCACAAGATCGACTCAGTTGGAGAAGACTCGTCGCAGGGGCGAACCAGTCATCAGACTGAATTAATCTAAGAAGAAGAACACCAAAACATTTTCTATTTGGATACAAAACTTCACTCGTAAGGCAAGTGCAACAGATGCCAAAGACCATTATAAATCTCTCAAGGAATAACGTCGCGATGACTTCCCAGGTTAAATGTTGTATTGTCATCAGGTTTTCCCAGATATAGGTCTCACCTCACAGTTGCGAGCTTTAAGTGTTATGTGTGAACATTTTCATCGTAGCCATAAAGAGTATTCTTGTTAGAGCCTAGCTACTGGCCATTTCATAAGTAGACACTTTGGAAAACATAATTATCTTGAGCACTAATGATCCGCTGGCAGCTGCAATGACGTGAGCACTAGGTTGTGATATGCGATTATTTCACAATCCTCGTGAACACAATTATTTTCAGAGCAAAAACCCTGGTTGGTTGGTTCTACAGCTCAGTGGCTGCGACAATGCAGTCATGTAGCCCCGTTTACTTTGGGTGTGTATAGAATGTGTCTGTAAACCGGTGTTAATTGTGATGGCTGTATTCGTGTGTGTTATCTGTAATTCAGGTAAGGATTGCTGACGATCAATTTCAAGTAGTTCCTACTTTTGTTACCAAATGCTAGTCAACGACACCTAGTCGCAACCTTGCCTACTAGATTCCACCGCAACTTATAAAGCGTTAATCAAATCTAACCTACAAATTTAGCTTCACAAAATTGTAGTTAGTGGAAGGTTCTTTTACATGCCAGAAGTTCGACTCATGAATCTCATTTCTGCTGTATAGAAATAACGAGAAGTTCGTCTCTTGAATCTCATTTCTGCGGTTGTTAGTCAGTGACATCTGAAGATATAGTTGCCTCACTTTCCTGGTTAACGTGCGGGTCCGCCTTTGAAATCTAACTGGGCGGATATGTTAACATTCCATGGCTGCCTTGTGCTAGGGCTTTCCCAGTGCGAGCCACAGCGTTGTCAACTTTCCACCGTAGCCACTGAGAGCAAGTAGTGAGTCTGGACAGAACTACGTGCAGATGTGCAACACTGGACACCTGATACCAGTGTGTGACACGAGGTGACCGCCAGGGCGGGACTTTGGCGTCCACGTGGATTGATAGAGGAAGCATTCTATTGATCAACAACCGTCAGCTATTGGTCAGAAGAGAACAATGGTTATTGTCGGCGCGTGCTACTGCCTTACGTTTGAGTAGCCGCTCGTTAACCAGGAAAGTGAGGCAACTACAAAATCTTACTGTACAGTCCGCGTCACCTTAAATAAGAAATACGAGTCCCCCATTACCGTTGTGTTGAATTATCCATTGCCGCTACTTAAGTTTCAAAATGTTAGTCAGACCTATAATTCAACACCTACTGTAATTGAAGAACACTAACATTAAATCGTATATATCTACTTCGCATTATTGTGATTGGATTACATGTACATACAGTGTCAGAAAATGAAATTGCAACACCAAGAAGGAGTTGGGCTAGATAAACGAAATTCGGAAGGCGTGTTTACACATGCGAAAGATGACTGCCATTTAAATTTGCGCGATGGTTGACGAAGAGTAGTGCTAGAAGCACCACCATGACCTTGTCAAGATGTTTGCTTTAAATACGCGCGTATACTACAGTGATCGTAGACTGTACTGTAGGTGTGTGTCAAACATGCCTTTAAGGAGACGAAGAAGACAGTATCAGCAGCTTACTGACTTTGAACGGGGCCGTGTAATTGGACTTCGAGTAGGTGGATGTTATTTCCGTGATATTGTAGAAGGGCATGGAAGGGTGAATCCACAGTCCTCGGTGCTGGCAAAAATGGTCAAGGAAAAGCACTGTTCCCAAGACCGAGTCTGGCCGCACACGTGCCACTGCATCTACAGCAGCCATTAGAGCTTTAGTTGAAACCAGGGTGACACAGCGAACTGGATCAAGTAGATTACTAGAGGAACTGATCCGAGCCAGACGTTCTATAGCGTTGTTCATGCCACGAACTCCGAATAACTGCCATCTGCGACTTCGGTGGTGTCAAGCTAGAGCTCATTGGAGGGCGGGGTACAGAGGTCTGTTGTGTTCTCCGATGAGAGCCGTTTCTGGCTTGGTTCCAGTGACGGCCGCACGTAGGTAAGGAGGAGGCCAGATGAGCGATTGGAACAAAGCTGTCTGCATCGTCGAGACACTGGCCTAACATCAGGAGTTGTATGTGGTGTGAGGAACAATTTTCTGTGACAGTGGGAGCACTCTCTTCGTTATCCTAAGAACCTTGGCAGCACATTTGTAGCCTACGCCAGACTAGTGATTGAACCAGTTGTACTGCCATTCATTCGCAGTATTCAAAGGGGTGTTTTCCAGAGGATAACGCTCGTCCTCACACCGCTGTTATCATCCAACGTGCTCTACGGAGTGCCGATCAGTTGCCTTGGCTTTCAAGCCTTTCAGGCCTTTCGCCTATTGAGCACGCATGGGACATTATAGGACGACAAATCCAGCACCATCCAATACCAGCATTAACCGTTGTTGATTCGACTGACCAAGTGTAACAGGAGTGGAACCCCATCCCGCAAAATGACACACAGTACTTGTACGACACAATGCATGCACATTTGCCTGCTTGCATTCAAAATCGTGGCGACTACAGCGGCTGTAAATGTACTTTTATATGTATTTATTTATTTACCATCAGGTCACGAGTCTTCTAGCGCTTACTTGAACCTTTGATCTGGAAACTTGAATCAAATAAATATGTTACCTAGGGAATTGCCTATCATAAATTGCATTCACGTCAAGTAATATCTTCTTGGTGTTGGGATTCTATTTTCCGCCAGTTTAGGCCAATCCAATGTATACTGTATTGACTATGTTACTACAGCATGAATTTACGACAATCTATGCTGGTTGTACAATTGCGGTCGACGAATTTTCTTTGCGTGTTTAGTGCCTAAAGTTAAATGACTCCAACTGGAATAGCTCGGAACTGATAATGAGAACCCGATTAGCAACCATCAACTTGACCCACCACTACTATCAGCGCAACGAATAACGTTTATTACATGGAAGAAGCTCCAAAATGTCACATCGGATAACGCCCACAAGACAGAAATAAACCCTGAGAATGACGTGACAAGAATACTGAGGTTTTCTCAACATTTTCCCTTCAGCTTTACGATTCAACAAAACCAACGGACACCCCAATATATTACATAAGCGTATGAGTTCTAAAATATCTCATTATACTAGTAACATAAATAAGCAGTATGCAAGGAAGGTAGCCCCATCCTGCGAACTTATCGACCCATAAACCAGCCCGGCAGGCTACAAACTTGTTTTAATAAACGTTACATTGAAGTGATATTCATGACCATATTTTGAACACTTCAATTATATTTTTACGACACGACACTCAAGCAGTAGATCTATAACCATGGTCTACTAAATAGTACAATGAACTGGAAGTAAATTTAAGGAAAAGAACAGAAATAAACAACACAGAAGCATGCTTTAGAGAAGATCGTCGCCCAATGTACAAGCTTATGACAATGTTTGTTAGTTATTGTTGTTTTAAGGGGCGGAACTACGAGGTCATCTGCCCCTCTTAACACAGATTAAAATATACAAAAATGGTGGGAGTTGAAATGTCAGATGAGTTACTGAGGAATGAAGAAATATTCTAAGAATTTTAAAAAAATATTATTATTATTGCGCGTAGTCACTGATTTGCTTAGACTACCGTTTCAAGTGCGACATGTTGGTTTCGGACCCTAAAAGACGTGAAAAATATAATAAAAGTATTAAAAAAAACTATTTTTTGAATTTTCATTCGAATCAATTTTTATGTCATTCCTGGGACTTAAAAAATTCCAGCCAAAAAATACAAAATCATTAATAACTCCCTAAGTATTCGTCGTATGATGAAATAGCAAGAGACAAAAAAGATGTAATGTGTTATTGTCTACAACATAGGCCATGTATAATTTTACACTCAGACATATTACGTTTCCCCCCTCCCCCATAATTTCACCCCTCCCCATGGGCCCCTTAAATTGGATTTATGAAAAAACGTCAAACACCTGTTTAGTTATTTTTTATGCTGATTTTTTTCGGCTGAGTTCCAAACTCCTCGCCTATGTCGTTTCTGAGATACACGCTCCGTTAGGAATCCTTCAACCCCCACTTTTCACCCCTTTCACCTCATAATATACACCACATCGAAAAACCCTCAGACACATGTGTTCTTATTTTTAATGATGAGTTTATATGCCGAGTATCACATCCCCCAATGAAAGCAATCGGGAGATATTGCTATTCAATGAAATGCAGGTCTACCCCCTTAACACCCCTTTAGAACCTGAATATCAAAAAATCCTATCTTAGCGCGCGTTTGCGGCCCTTGAGGAAGCTGGATACCAAATTTCATTCCAATCCGTTCGGTGGTTTCTGAGATTTCGTGATGAATGAATGAGTCAGTGAGTGGTATTTGAGCTTTAAATAGTATAGCATCAGTCCTAGTGGAAAATAATTCAATCACCTGAAACCAAAAATGCATGGGACGAAAAAAACATCAAAATATTATGTTGGTTTCGGACCCTAAAAGACGTGAAAAATATAATAAAAGTATTAAAAAAAATCTTTTTTGAAATTTCATTCGAATCAATTTTTATGTCATTCCTGGGACTTGGAAAATTCCGGCCAAATAGTACAAAATCATTAATAACTCCGTAAGTATTCGTCGTATGATGAAATAGCAAGAGACAAAAAAAGATGTAATGTGTTATTGTCTACAACATACTTTTTTGAAATTTCATTCGAATCAATTTTTATGTCATTCCTGGGACTTGGAAAATTCCGGCCAAATAGTACAAAATCATTAATAACTCCGTAAGTATTCGTCGTATGATGAAATAGCAAGAGACAAAAAAGATGTAATGTGTTATTGTCTACAACATAGGCCATGTATAATTTTACACTCTGACATATTACGTCCCCCCCCCCCCCAAAATTTCACCCCTCCCCATGGGCCCCTTAAATTGGATTTATGAAAAAAAAACGGTCAAACACCTATTTACTTATTTTCTATGCTGATTTTTTCCCGCTGAGTTCCAAACTCCTGGCCTATGTCGTTTAAGGGATACACGCTCCGTTAGGAATCCTTCAACCCCCACTTTTCACCCCTTTCACCTCATAATATACACCACATCGAAAAACCCTCAGACACGTGTCTTCTTATTTTTAATGATGAGTTTATATGCCGAGTATCACATCCCCCAATGAAACCAATCGGGAGATATTGCTATTCAATGAAATGCAGGCCTACCCCCTTAACACCCCTTTAGAACCTGAATATCCAAAAATCCTTTCTTAGTGGGCGTTTGCGGCCCTTGAGGAAGCTGCATACCAAACTTCATTCCAATCCGTTCGGTGGTTTCTGAGATTTCGTGATGAATGAATCAGTCAGTCAGTGGTATTTGAGCTTTATATAGTAGATAATGACAATAATAATAATAATGTCATTGTTGCTCTTGGAGGGGATTGACACAAGTTGTCCCATTAAATTAATCACTCTTAAATGTCATCGGATGAGCAGAGTTCGAGGCCACCATCTTGGATATGGAGTAAAGATAGATTTGAAGCCATTCTTCAGTGTTGCCTTATTGACAATTAATATTGAAACTTTCAGTCTGTCAACAGAAAATAATCCCATTTATTGGCATATGTAAAACAAGTAGCTCCGTGAAGAACTAAATAGCCTATTTTCATATACGGTATTCTGAAGGTCCTACATAGCCTAGGACATTAGAAATGAAAACTAGATTTTTAAAAAATGCCCAGCCGTCATTTTTAAGTTCTTACAAAATTCCATTAAATTAGACATCAGTATATTAAGGCTTGTATGAAGATATACCGTGCCAAGTTCCACAGCACTCGGATGAGGAAAATCCATTTAATTATTAAAATTTCGCATCGCCGCCATGCTGGCTTTGTGCTCACCAAGTTATTGAATGATCCATAGGTGAACTTATGTTAATAGCCTCTATCAAATTACAGTTCGATTGCTGTAAGAGATTCGTAGATATTGAGAACCGTCTAAATACTTCGGATGGTAGCCATGTTGGATTGTTATATGTGTAGGCCATCGAGTTATGTACCATTAGCTGAAGATTAACTTATTGCACAGGTTCATTATTGAAACGTTCACTTCGATCGCATGATTAAGATACAAGAAATAAAAACTTAATTCTAAAATTTCGCACAGCCGCCATCTTGAGGTTATGCAAACAATTTAACTAAATTAAATGTCAGTGCATTACAAGTTGCACAAACGTCTGCTGTACCAAGTTTCACTGCGTTCTGATGGTTACATCGCGAGAAAAGTCTATTTACATGTTTCAATTTCACTTGCCCGCCATGTTAGTTTTGTACTTAACAGGTTTATAAAAGTCACATAGATAAATTTCTAGTAGTGTACCCTTTATCACCATACACAATTTCAAGGGGATGTCTGTTACTGTTGCGGAGATAGAGAAAGCCAGTGAAATATTTCGTACAGCCGCCATGTTGGATTGGTGAAACGTATTAAAATTTGAAAGGCACGGTCGAGGTAGTAGTATGTACTTACCGAGTTTCATTGAAATCGCTTCGGTCGTTTTATTGGGGAGCACACACACACACACACACACACACACACACACACACACACACACACACACGGACAAAACGTGATCTCAGAAGAATTTTTTTACAAAGGAAAATAGGCTAAAAATAATCACATGTAATTTATTTCAGGTCATTGTTTTAAATATTTCAGTAGGCCTAATTGGAATTATTTTGCGTTGACCGACTGAAAGTTACAATATGAATTGGATATGGAGTGCCACGCTTAACCGGCTGCGTCACTTTCCATATATCAGTAGATAAGCTGAAGATTAGAATATTGAAGAATGGTCGCAATGAGCACCGAAAGAGACCTCTACGGCCGTCAATGTACGCAGGCAATCAGGCAATGAAAAAGCCTATCACTTCAATTTGTCGGCAAAATGGACACTCATTGGAAAGAGCTGATGGTCGTGAGTAATTCCATTCTCTAATCTCCAAAGATGCACAATAAATGTTAAAAGTTAGATCGGGTATGCTTCATACAGGAACCAATGACTGGCATAGAACTCCGGAGAAGAACCCCCGCAATGGCACCGCAACTCATGAAGGGCCTTGGCCTACCAAGCGACCGCTGCCCAGCCATTTGGCCTACAGACTGCGGGGCGACGCGAGGCCGGCGCGTCGAGTCCCCCACGGCCGTTAATCTGGGTTTTCCTGAACGGGGACGCTGCCTCATTTGTCAGATGATACACATTGTCCTCACAAGGCTGAGTGCACCCCGTTCCAGCCCTCACGTCAGTGTCTAACATCCGTGTCGAAGCCGGGAATTGAGCCCGGTGCCTCCGGGTGAGAGGCAGGCGCGCTACCCCTAGTACCACGAGACCGGCGATCTCCGAAGAAGGTCAGAGAAAACAGCTTCAATCAGTTGCTGAATGTTTGTTGGAGGATTTGGACGGTGCGAAATTGCCCTCTTGAGCTCTCTCCATGCATGTTCAACACAGTTCAGTTCCGCAGAATAGGCAGGCCACTCCATTCTCTGTATGACATTGCATCTGAAGGAACTGATTGATCACACTAGCTCGATGGGCACGAGAATTATCGTCCACTAGTGTAAAGCCCTCGCCAATTGCGGCAGCGAATTATGTAACCAGTCAAGGAGTAATAAGGAGTGGCCCTAACGGCCAGGAAGTGAAGCCACAGGCATATGCTCATCATATGCTCAAAACTTTGCGTTAGGCTCATAGAATAGCATTGGATGGTGTGACATAGTTCTAAAAAGTGGTGATATTTCGCGTGTGGGTCGAAATGTCGACGTGTGGGGCATATTATTGCACAAACGGAACTCCCACCTGCCAAAGTAATGTAATTTCACAAGAAAATGCACTTTATTTGCCATTTACTGTATGAAGTTTTCATCCTTAGGGTAGCCACCTTATGGTACTGTTCTAGTCAAGTTTTCATCCTTAGGGTACGGTACTGTTCTAGTATAACTCGTTAAATGTTCAAATAGTGGCATATGTGTCCACCAATATAAGTACTTTGATTGCTAGCAATTAATTACAGATATTTTCCTTCGTTTCTTACTGGAAATAGTTTCTGCTTGCCAATTAATGAACGGTATTACTGTTATCTAATTAGCCTACCCCAATCTATTTTTATCGTGGCTTGAGCTCTAGCTTTATTGTTCGTGGGTGTTAGAAGATTGATATGCCATTATTTGCATATTTTACCGTGTTAATCTCAAACCTCAGTCACCTTGTTTATTTTGTTACCGGAACTGAACTGGCCTATTTTTTAAAAAACATCGTGCAATAAAAACAATTCGCCACCACCCCATTAGTTCACATGCCTGAATATTTTAAATTTATTTAATAGGCATTCGTGAATACAATGGCAGGCCTACTGGTATCTCAGTAATTATTTGTCTATCATTTGGTATAAGTTAAGAATAGTGGTGGGTGTCTGGTTGCCTGAATAATTACAGGTTATAAAAATCGTACACCGCTATAATACATTCATTTCCCAAGTGCTATACTACATTTTAAATCGGTGTATTGCTCTAGTTAATGTTGTAAAATTAAACGTTTTACGGCAGTTTACATGGTTTTCGAGTGCGACGAAAAGTATTGTGATTGCCGTACACTTCACGCTAGCCTGCAAAGATCAACAAATATTCCTTGATTTCCATCGTCATTTAGGCCCTACCTTACAACTTCGTACTATACCTGCACACGAATCTTTTACTGGTAATCATACTTAAATCCCACTAATAAATAAGTCCACGGTACTGTAGGCTTCATTTACAGCTGGGGCCGGGCTAGTATGGGGGCATTGTAGGTGCTTCAACTCTCCGCAAGCTATAGCGCTGATAGGGCGTCTCCTTATTACTCCTTGTAACCAGTCATGTTAGCGTGGATAGGAATCACATGCGTACGTCGACCAAACTTGATTTAACCCCAAAACATGACTGAACCTTCTTGCTGTTAGTGGAGTTCCTGGATGAAGGGCTCGTTAAGTCTCTCGCCCACTCGTCGCCACTCTCGAATGCTCCTACTGTATGGGTGCAAACCAATGGAGACCTTATCCAGGATCGCCACCAACAGCAAGGAGCAGTCACACGGCGACATTTCCTAAACGCTTGGCTATATGCAAGGCAGGGGCAGATGACGAAGTTTCACGCCTCAAAACAACCTATATGCAGGGGACGCAGTGGTCAAGCTACTAGCACGTCTCCGTTAATGTGTATGAGGTTTTTGAAGTGAAATGCTAAGTCATGTGGTTCGGATTCCACGTAGAAAGAACGTCCCGTAGCTCAAGATCGCGATAACGGTCACGTGAAACTACAAGCCTCCTTCACTCTCTATATGCAAGGTAAATGTCGACATCCGTTCACTAAAGTATAGGCCCTGATAGCGCACGCGGTGCCTTGATAATAACGTGCCTACATGGCCCACATGACAGGATTTTACAAGCCGGACGTTTGTTTTAGACGATTACCCTTGACTTTGAAGCTTGCGGGTGAGCCTGTACACAGTCACTCTCTAGCCCTATCGCTTCACATTTGTCACCACCGGTCTGATTTAATGGAATTCCAGACTTGAGCACGTGACGACATCCACTGTGCAGACAGTACAGTTCACGTCTAAGTATTGTGTGACGCTGAAGTACACGTTACATAGTTACGGACAGAACGCCATTATATTTGCCAATGACTGTACTTCAACAGCAGTGTGAGAAAGCTTTGTCAATCATCTGACCGCATGGGGCAGGTGACAGCAACACATGTAATGTAGTAACTCGCCTCCAGGCTTCCATTAAGATTTTTCACTCGTCTAAAACAAACTCCGGGCTGTATTTTCCCCGTGCGCGCGACTTGTGGGACAACCTGTAGATAAGGTTTAATTTGTCTAACGTATATGCCTCGAATTAACAACATGGAGTAGGGAGGCCTATATATTTGCAATATATAAGATGTGATTCTTTTTTGGTCTAACAAACAAAAAAACTCACATGCGTGTAGGCCTTTAAAGGTACACCGGTTTCGACGCAAACCCCGATATTTTTTGTAACTATACCATGATATTATATGAACAGCTATACAGTTAAATCTAGGCCCAAGAAACATGATTTTATATGAACACCTATGCTTTATTCTTGACCAGGAAACATGATTATTATATAAAGGAAAAACCATAGTCTATCACGAGATTAGCAAAGTGTAAAGGATTTTTTGAGGGAACTGGATTTCCTACGTCGTAGTGGAATTGTCCGTATTGGCATAATTGAGGGGCCCAGTGGAAAAAAGGCACATGCCACCTAATTGTGTTTTGTGAGGAGAAATGAATTTGGATGATAGTCATGCATAATAGCAAAATATGTTATGCTCTCTTTCAAAGAATGGGCTCATGCCATTGTGCTAGAAGTTACTACCGATGATACTAGATGGCATCGGCTGTTTTCCTGTACCAAAATCACTGCACAGGTGGCATGTGCCCCTTTTCCACTGGGCCCCTCAATTATTGTGTGTCCACAACACCATTTTAAAAGTCACGTATAATTTAAGACTATATGGATGGATGGATGATGTCATGGTAAAGGGAATAACTCCGTGAAATTATACAAAATAGATATTGTAGCCTATATATAACTGCCGGCCCCGTGGTGTTGGGGTAGCGCACCTGCCTCTCACCCGGAGGCCCCGGGTTCGATCCCCGGCTCCGTCAGGGATTTTAAAACTGACGTGAGGGTTGGAACGGGGTGCACTCAGCACAATTAACACTCCGAATTGTAGAGGATTGCAATTCTGGCTGTATAACATTCATTTTAAACATACAACTTTACATAGCCTATACAAACGACTATCTCCTCAAAACTAAATGTGTTGCTTTAATATTTTATCTAATTGACAATATTATTGTAATGCCAGTAGATTCGGATAACAAAAGTGCGGATAAAAGTCGTGCGGATGCGCGGTTTAAGTGGATAACAGTCGTGGGGATGCGAATAACGTTTTGTTGATCCGCGCAGGGCTCTAATAGATACAATCCCGTTTTCATCGCAGGTTTTTTTCCTTCACTTTGAGTGCCACACCTGCCATTCACTTGTTGGTTTCTTTTTCTTGTCAGCCATTGTGTTGCGTTCTCAGCAGATTTCATCGCGATAGTCGCAAAGGTTACGAAAAAGACAGAAGTGAAAGCACGCAGACTCATCTTCACTCTTGATTGTATCGTGGGATGACTCAAGTGTCGTTTCGATTGTCCTACGATCTTTCTACAAGACATAGATCTAGCTGACCTGCTGCGAGAACTCGAACGTCTTGCACAACGGTTGCTTTGAAATTATTCTAGGAAAAACTATATGCGTTGTTGCATTCCATTATTGTGAACCAGTTTCGTGCTTCACCTGGAAATGTAAGTGTTCAGGTGTAATATGTATAATTACAGTAAGGAACGCACCTTGGCGGCTAACGGTAACGAGACTGATGGAGTGCTGTATCAGCTAGGTCAGAATACTTAGTGCTTCTCCGAGGCCATTTCGCGTTATTCCTATTTTTCAGGAAATACAGTAGGAAAAAATGTTGCACCGGAAAATCCTGCTGTTCTTTCTGATTTCTTCCTCGTGGGATCGCTCAAGCATACCTCGCGGTAAATGAAGAAACCATTATAAACAAATCTGTTTTGTCTATATTTTTGTGCCACAGCAATGACAAGAATGTACACAAATGTAATACAATGTTTCAAAGTTAAAATCTTGCACGAAAATACTCTTTAATCTCTAAATTCATATGTTTGTACATTGGCAATAATGCAATTTCACGTGGCAAACAGCGTCTGGCTGATGTGTAGTTGCCAACTTACTTTTCTCGTAGGCTACGCAGAAAATGATCTGACATACAGGATCTTCTGGGAAACTGTATGAATGTCTTCGTGGCGAGTCACTAGCGCTTTGGCGTGGGGAAATTGAAGGTTTCCAGTTCGAGTCAGACCTTGGTCAGCACTTTTTTTTTCTTTTACTGATACATCCCTTATTGTCTTTTGTGTTTTCTATAATGTATTTGCTGTGGTCTCTTCGGTTTTGGAGCTTTGTACAATATTTTAACATCATTATTCGTCCGTGACGCTTGAACGTGTTGTAAGTTTTATTCGTTAGAATTTAAATACAGCGTGGCCGGCGACGTTACGTTCATTCGCACTGCGCCGAGTCTATAGAGCGTCTCTACCTTAAAAGACAGTACGCATTAAATGGAGCGCGCTGATGCCAGATCTGCTGCATATACAAGTTCTGCAAGGCCGGGCACATGATGTAACATAACTCGTATACAGGCGTGCTTTTACGCAAATTTCAAAAAATATACAACAAGTATAAACTGTACCTCATGTCTTGACGCGAACGACGGTACAATATTTAGATATGATACACCGAAGCTCAGGGCGCGATTTTAATGCACACATTATAATAATTTATAATTTCCTATTATTCATGAATATGATAATATTATAACATGTTATAATATTACATTTTCTCGAATATCATAGGTTATAATAAATTATAATATGAATGAATGATGAATCCTGCCCGATTTACCAAGAAAATCTTTGACTTCTTTTACAAAAAGAAGATCAAACCTAATTGGTTTACGGAAGTGGAAAAGGACCTGCGAGAGCTTCAGATTACTGAAATCATGTTGATGAATGGTACAGCCAAAACCGTGACCAAAGACAACACCAAGAGGTTCCAAGCCAGAGCCGTCTCCAGAAAAGCGATGCAGATATCAGAAGAGGAAAGGAAGAGGAGATCAGAGAGAATGAAGAAGTATTGGGAGAAAAGGAGAGCACAGGCATCTAAGAAGTGATTGATCTGACGTACCCCAAAGTGGGTGATTCGAAAATAATAATAATAATAATAATAATAATATATTGTGATCCACGTAATTTACCCAATTTTGTGTGGTCAAGTGATGGTATGCAGCCGAAATTAAATTATTCAATTCTTGTTTCTTGAATGAGACGTTGTTTAACTTTATACAGTTCTTCATTTGCACCCAAACCATTTCGATGGGGTTACGTTTACTGTGGTATGGTGGCAAGCAAGGAACATTTCTCTGCTGTGATAGCCTACATTGTCTATTACTAGGATAGATCCTTCGGGAACATTGGGCAACAATTGCTCGGCGACCCACTTTTCATACACTTCACCTGTCATTTCGTCGTGGGTGTCTGCCGTGTTCTTTTTGGCACAGGAGCGTTAACTCTGAACCATTAACGAACCCTTGTCCATTCCCGGGACGAACAAAGGCAAACCACGGAAACCACTTCGAGGATGGCTGAGGTAGGAATCGAACCCGCCTCTTCTCAGTTTTGTGTCATGAAGTTGAGTACACCTCGTTCCAGCCCTCAGACCAGAATTAAATTTCTTGGCAGAGCTGGGATTCAAACCCGGGCCTCCACGGTGACAGCCAAGAATGCTAGCCACTACGCAACGAGGCGGACAATATATAAAGAATACAAGATCTACTTCATTTCACAGTTTAACTTCACCTACCCTCCATAAAACGCAGTCGGGGATATACGCGTCATCTGAGTAAACGAACATTCGCTGCGCCAGCGATCCGCTGGGAGGGAGGACTACGCGAAGTGCGATAACTTATGAATGCTATCTGATATCGAGCTCTGGTTTGTTTTAAAAACTATTTCAGACATTAATGAACATTTCTTCTCGCTTTGTCACCAACGTAAAATCAACAGTAAAAAAGTTTCTCGCTACGTAACTTTTCTGTGACACCATCCCAGATGTTTCAAGTAACATTTAAGAAAAAATCATAACTTTCTTATTATGAAAATAATTACTGCCCTGAGAAATAAGGCGTCTTCTACCAACATCAGGCAATCTAAAAATAAATTCTTAATCTGTTGCGATCATTAGTTCGTTATCTATGGCGTGATAAGTTTTATATCTGCAAAAATATAGATTCGCGCTAAAATATCGTAATTGTGAAAATTGGGCCATGTGATAATTATTTATGGCTTTTATTTTTACATCATAAAGAGCGAAAAATTATCTATAAGACCACGCAAACATTTTCTTAGATTTGCCACTTTCAATTCTTGGGAAACGGCAACATCGCCGGGGTAGAAGAGGGCGAAGCGAATTGCAAGACATAGGAGTGAGAGGCAAATAACGGTACTACATTTAATTCCATACTGTCTTTTAAGGTAGAGACGCACTATAATGCAGAAACGCAAGAGTCCTTCCCTCTGTTCCACCACCAAGCTAAACTTGATGTATGTAACCAATAACGTAAATGAGAAAAAGCAACAACAAATAAATAAAGTACTTGATGTAATCTGCCAACTTATGTATTGTACATAAGATAAAACAAAACATGTCAAAGAAAGATAAACAACATAATTAGAAAAGAACAAGGTAGGTTCCGATCACGGTACAATTTCCAACACGCTAGCGACTACCCCACGAAGACGAACCGAGAAGGTATGTGGGAATAACACTACAAAAGTTTGAGGATTGATTTCAAACGTTCAATTTTGAGCACACTAAGGCCCATTGGCAAAAGCGCTCGAACAGGGGTGAAATATTTCTTTATGAAGAGCTAACCCACCAAATGTGAACAGTTTTCTAGTAAACCACATGGCGACCTCTCCTTGTTAGCCTTAAGTAACACCAAATCAATTAAAATATTGCTTCTGCCAGGTCAAAGAGCGATTGTAAGCTGTCTCCTCGCCAGATCTGGGTGACAGGAGGGGAGATATTGAACTGCGCCCATAATCAGTGGTAATTCCAGATCATTTTAATTAGGCCGATTGAACTGCGCCCATAGTCAAGTCGGCCGTTAGCCCAAGTTCGGTTTAAGGGGAAGTGACGGACTGTCTCCCACCACTAGCTTCCCCCAGGGGCTCACATCTTGTGGGACGTGGGTTGGCGACCACGGGACCCCAGCTGAGTCCGGCATTGCTTCCACTTACTTGTGCCGGGCTCCTCTGTCTTTTTTTCCTGTCGACCTCCCTTGGCCAACTCTTGTTCTTTTCCGACCCCGACGGTATTAGGGTATCCGAGCCCTAGGGAGTCTTTCACTTT
Source organism: Meconema thalassinum (assembly GCA_946902985.2). NCBI lineage: Eukaryota > Metazoa > Arthropoda > Insecta > Orthoptera > Tettigoniidae > Meconema > Meconema thalassinum. The sequence goes on along the minus strand of OX336388.2, from coordinate 944,679,089 downwards.
CCCGCCTTAATTGGCCCTTGTCTCATCTTTCCTGATCCCTCCTTCTTCCAGGGGTCAGACCTCTTGTTTTCTTTTCATTATATTTCCTTTTCTCTTTAAGATTCCCGCACTGTTTTTGTTACTTGGTTCCCCGTGTATCTAAATTCCCTCTAGCGATTTTTTGTAGGTATTTTTAATCTATGTTGCCTTTTGTAAGTTTTTACGATCTAAATTACCTCTTGCGATTGTTTTCAACCTCAATTGCATTTTGTAAAGATTGACAATCTAAATTGCTTTTTAGTAAGTCTAACAATGTAGGTTCAGGGCATTTTAGTAAGTATTTTGAATTTCAATTGCATTTTGTTAAGTATTTTCAACCAAAACCGCATTTCTCAAGAATCTTAAATATAAATTGCATTTTGATTGGTGGGCATTCTGCAAATATTTTGATTCTCAATTGCATTTTGTGGGTATTTTGAATCTAAATTACATTTTGTAAAGTATTTTCAATCTAAATTGCATTTTGTAAGTATTGTCAATCCACATGAGTCGTTTGAATCTACCGTACATTTTGTAAGCATTTTGAATTTCAATTGCATTTTGTAAGTATTTTGAATTTCAATTGCACTTTGTGAATAATTTGGATTGGAACTGGGATATTTCAATCTGAATTACATTTTCAATTTCAATTGCATTTTGTAAGTATTTTGAACCTCATGAGGCAGGGAAATCAAAAACCCACTAACTCCAGTAAACCAAATTTTACAGGAGAGAGAAAAAAACTGAATATCTTCCTCACTGATCTTAAATCTAATGGGTCTATGTGCTCATGTTAAGTAAAAGTATATTCTTTATCAATTAAATACTTCATAACCTAAGTGTTTATATTACTTAATGCTACAATTGGAATTAAATAGTGATGGAGTTAGGTTTTTTTTTTTACTTCCGGAGTGTATGAAATATGAAATAGACAATAAATATGACAGAAATGGCACTAATGTATCATAACTACCGTATGAAACGATAGAATATGAAATTTTATTATGAAAATTAGCATTGTACATTTTTAAATTTAAATTTCAAAGGTACAGTGTGAGTCTGAAATCCACTCTAATCTAAATCATTCCAAACTGCAGAAATAAAACCACAAATGAACTTAATACTTTCATCACTCTGATTCGTGGTACAGTTATTCTATTTCACTTTCACTCTCTTGTTCAGTCTGTGATTCAGGGTTATTACTGCTAGCAAATAGAGTTTTGTAATACATCCTAATTTCCTCAGAAATAAACTTCATTAAATTTTGCAAGTCCTTTTGCTTTTCTCTTTTCAGTGGCAAGTGTGAGTTGTACTTTTGTTGAGTGGTAAAAGAAGCAGTTGTATTGGGTCTCTGGATGTTAAATAGACTCCATATTGTACCTTTCATAGTTTTACTCATATGGATTTTATTTTTGTGGGATGCCGAATATCGTATCACTTTACCTTTTGATATGAGGAATTCCTCGGTTGGACTATGCTTAGCTTCTTTAGTATGAACAAAATCACAGTCATTTGGTAAGAAACCGTGACCTTTCGTGGGATAATGTTGCTCTATAAAATGAAAGCGCCCCTCCTGTATCAAGGTGTAAAAGAACTGGACCACCAATCTCTGCTCAGCTGGTTAAGCGATGGTGTTGCCATCTACCGGTAAACAAAGCATGGAAAGCAAGAACACACTAACTCCATGGAATAAGAGAGGCGCTGCTGCCTAAGCCACGGAGGCTACACTAAAAATAATAATAATAATACAACTCTCTCTAATCCACCATAAATAACTACCCCTCTAAAAATATAATAATCTTCTAAATGGTAAGATTACCTCAAACTAGATTATTAAACATTTTCAATAACAAAACTATTTTTAAAATATGGTTAGGTTGTTGAAAACATCCCAATGTACCAGTTAATGCTAATATTGCTAGATCAAAAATTAAATATTAGTCTGTTTTGAAAACTGTACCTGTTTTATGTATCCCAGTCCAACACTAATCTCTTGTCCCCAATCTGGACAGGGTATATTTAGTTGTTCGCAATCTGGACGGTTTTTGACTTGTTCGCAATCAGGACACAACCGATTTGAAATGAGTCACTTCAAATTCACACCATTAGACACAACATAATTCGGTAGAGGGGAGGAGGGAGGGACCCTACCTGACCGCTCTCAATGGGCGCAGTTCCAATGACACTATTTAAAAGTTGAATCTAATAACCAGGGTTATTAGTGAAGCTTGGGCGCAGTTCCATACAACCCGACAGGAGCGATGACTCCTCAGACGAGACAGTGGGACGACGAGGCTTTCACAGTCAGCTAGATGACCAAAGTACGAGTATGTTGTAATAATAACAATAAGCGTTCAATACCTTATCCCATTTAATTGGGGCGGGGGCAACGCCAGAGCCAAGCTGGCCAATATTTAAATTTATTTTGACCGGTAAAAAAAGGGCAAACCCCCTCCTCTCGATGACACATGATTTTTCACATGAAAATTCAACCGCACTGTCACCGGGATTCGAATCCCGGTCATACGGGTGAAAGACGAGCAGCTATGCTCCCGACATGATAATAACAATACTGTAATGAGGCCTGTCTACACATTATCAATGGGCCGGCTGCGAGGCGCAATCGGTAAGGTATCCCCTCCTGGGTCGAAGGCTACAAGGTCGCATCCCAACACAATCAGTTGGCATGTAAGGATGTTTAAATTTGAGAGTCTTGTTTGATGCCAAGCAAAATAAGCCCTTCAAGTCAAAATTCCAATCCCCAGCTCATCTAAATCCAACAGTTAGTTAAACCAATTAAAATATTAACGTTATTCATCCAATAAAACACAAAAACCCATTACTATAGAAGCAAAAACAAAAAAGAATGAGATGATTTTTACGCTATTTACTTAACCTACAGTACCAATGCCTCTCACAAACTAACAAGCGGAAACTATGAAACAAAACACCTCCAAGGAGCTTGGAGAAAACGTGGAAACCATTAACTTAGTGGCAGTAACTACAGGTATGTATATAAGGGGGCGTGATGGTGCAGTGGTCAAGCCACTTGCCTCTCACCAAGGTCGACCAGGTTCGATTCCTGATCAAAGCATGCAAAATATCACGGTTGCAAACAGGGCAGCGCCTATTGGGTGTACTGAGATGTCCCCAAAAAACAAGTAGGCTGCCGTCATGTTATCAGCCCGGAGGCTGGTTGGATCATCAAAAAGCTTTGCCGTAGGTTATAAAGGTGTAGAAAACCCCTAAATCCAAGTCTGCCCACAGGAACACGCTCATACCTCGGCAGCCATACATGTTAAAAGCACACGTGCGGCATGCGTAGTACCCAGTAGAGAGACATCTAAGACACACTTCTCGTTTTCTATGAATCAAGAGTTCTATCCCAAGTCGTTCAACAGTTAAAACTCCTCCCCTGCCTGTTTCACACCACCAGACGAGCAAATGATCAAAACACAGCACGTGTATGGTAACAGATTGTGTCGAGCAGGATAACCACTGGTGAAAGTCTTGGCCGTTGCTATGCGAGCAATCGCTCCGCCCATCAATTATAGAAGAGAACCGGTGTCTCTCTGGTCTGGGTGGTCCTCAAACTTCAAATATTAACAACATCCACCAAATGACAAGTTCAGTTACATGTAAATTACAACCATCCACTGTTATTACATGATCCAACGATCAGCATACGAACGGCATTTTAATCACTATCTCAGCGATTCACTAGAAAGAGAAAAAAACTATGCTAAATAAATAAATAAATAAATAACTAGAAAGAATAAAACGCGCCCAGAACATCCCAACGGTTAAAACACAATGCTAGAAACTTCGTCGAAGTGGTTGGTCAAAACACATAAAACCCGCCACATTTCCATATTTCTGAATAAAATTTTAAACGAGCTCAGTTTCCGCTCGTTAAAAATGGCTACCATTCATATCCAAGTAGCAAGTTTTTTTGTAGGCCTACTACACGTATTCCTATATCCTTCCTACATTGCGGAGATTCTATATTTATCAACAGCACGTTCAATGCCTAGATTTCATTAATAGGTTGTTCCATTCACTTTGTCGATCCCCAACAGCATGCGGACACCTATCCAAACTATGACCACACCCAGTGTTGTGTAACTTCGATATCCCTCATTGGATGTGGAGTTAAAACACAAATAGGACTACGAGGCATTGTTTAAAAAGGACAAAATAAGCAATATTCTACATATAAAATTACCTGATATTCTAAAATTGCAATGTAACTTGAATTCTCATATTATCATCATTATTATTAGGACAGATCCCAGAATTTTTTTTACAACAAAATTCATGCCGGTCCCGGATTCAATTCCTGGCTCCGTCAGGGATTTTAGAATCTGACGTGAGGGCTGGAACGGGATTCACTCAGCCTCGTGAGGACAATTGAGTAGCTGTCTGACAGAGAGGCAGCGCCCCGGTAACGAAAACCAAGATTAACGGCCGAGGGCACCCGATGCGCTGACCACGGAACACCCCAATATCTGCAGGGCAATGGCTGGGCAGTGGTCGCTTAGTAAGCCTAGGGCATTCATGGGCTGTAGTGCCAGGGGTTATTATTTACAACATAATTCATAACTGAAGCTGCCTGTTTTCCTTCAAGATGCCTCAAGACACAGCATGCCCATCAGTATTTACTTAGGGCATCTAACGAAATAGGATACAAATTGTAAAACAAATTTTATATCGTGCGTTTTTTGATTTAACAAAAATGTTGGGTGTTGGCGTTCTTGTAGATGCGGTGCTGCAATGTGGCCAAAGTCAGCAATGTTTTCTGAAAGTGTGTTCAGCGGATTCTATAATAATAATATAGTATTTCTGAATGTATTGCAGCTAAAACCCCGCAGTGCATAATTACACTGCTGGGTAACGGAAATGAAATAATAATAATAAAAAGAATCTGGATTTATTTTCTTGTGTAAATTCTTACTACGGTACAGCAGAAAAGAACCAATTAAGGTAGAGGACGTATTATTATCTAACCACAATAGACTCAATAAACTATAACTTACCTCTTGTGAATACGTAACGGTTGAAAAGTTCTATATAAAAACATGTTCAATTTTCAGAGACGCTATCATCCCATGACACTTAAGTAATTATGAACCATAGGCTAAAGAAATCTCCCCGCTTTATCAAATTCCTCGGCATTGTAGGCTTCCTACAAGCAAAAAACGGAAATCACCCCAAACAACAAAGGCTGTACACACAGCATAATGATGATGCCAATTGAGACAAGAATAAGTTAACGATGAACACTATTCAACTGTTAACAATAACATGACTTCAGATCTTACCTTACACTGGAGTTATTTAATTCCAAGACAGCAATAATTGAGCATCCAAGCAAGTGAAGAAACACAGTCACACGCAATCGTCTTCTTATCTCAGCGTACTTCGAACTCAACCACAACAATATTAATATTCTCAATGCGGAACGAAATTTATTTAGTCCGTCAATGGTTTCTCTTCACATAACACACACAATCTTGTTACTGGGTTTCATCACTGCACTAGCTATGATCTCACAGACACAGTCTGACTGTTTACTGTTAGTAAACTACACAACAGTAGAAATACAATCACTCGCGTAGACAACAATAGCAAACTACACGCTGTTCTTCAACGTACAAGGCATATACAAACCGCCATTCGCGCAAGCACGTTGGCAACTGTCAACGCTCTCCACTGCTGCTCCCTGTGTTGCGCGATGCTAGCGCTCCATACTTGCGCCACGTGAACCAAACCTGCACCTGACATAGCTACCTGTCCGCTCATAATTGATGGGAACAGGACAACATTTTAATGATATATGATTAATTTACTTCCCAGCGAGAGGAAGACTTCAATAATAAATTATTCCATATCAAAACCGTAGATGCACCAAAAGAGAAAGTGATAACCAACTCTCGAAGTCCATGCATCTATAAGAAAAAGAGGCTTATGATCGATCATCTTACTTAAACCACTATAAAGCAGGTTATTAATTGTTTGAAGGCAGTTTTTCAGCCGAGGCAATGCTGCCAATATACCGGTAGTTTTCTTTTTTTTCTTTCGTAAAAATCGTAAAATCACGCCGCAATACATTTCTTAGGGCCTTTACAACATCGTGGTCATGTAGACCCTTATATCTGGATATATGTAGAAGTTGTCTGATAACATATGTCATTGTGGAGTCCCTACTATATAGTGTGTGAATTTGTAATGGAAGCGGCCGTGGCCTTACGTTAGGAACCACCCCGGTATTTGCCTTAAAAGAAATTGCCTGGGGTAGAAGTGGGAAACCGAGGAAAACAACTTCCAGGATAGGTGCGGTAACAATCGAACTCACCTCTTCTCAGATTTACCTCACGAGGCTGAGTGCACCCCTCTCCAACCCTCAGACCAGAATTAAATTTCTTGGCAGAGCCGGGAATCGAACCCGATAACCCAAGAATGCTATCCACTATGCAGCGAGGCAGACGGCGCAATAACATATCAATAGGCAATTATTATTGCCGGCCCCGTGGTGTTAGAGTAGCGCGCCTGCCTCACACCCGGAGGCCCTGGGTTCGATTCCTGGCTTCGTCAGGAATTTTAGAAACTGACGTGAGGGCTGGAACGGGGTGCACTGAGCCTCATGATGACAAGTGGGTGGATGTCTGACAATGAGGCAGCGCCTCGGTCAAGAAAACCAAGATTAACGGACGAGGGGACACGATGCGATGACCACGCGTCACCCCAGTATCTGCAGGCCAAATGGCTGGGCAGCGGTCGCGTGGTAGGCCTAGACCCTTAACGGCCTGTGGTGCCAGGGGTGATATGTTATTAATATTATTATTGATGGCATAACTTTGAGCTATAAAAGGTAAAATATGCTGTCTGTATGAAGTGAAAATGTATTCATGTTCTTCAATAGGATTTGTCTTATTGCGTTATTGTAAATGAATTGCAGTCAATGGCCAAAGCTGGGTTTTTTGATTGAACGCTCGAGGGCTCCCAACAAGTTCAATTTCAAGTAGTTCCAACTTCCCAACACTAACAACTAGCGGCGAACGTTGGAGCTTGACAGAGCGTTAATCAAATCTAACCTACAAGTTTAGCTTCACACAATTGTAGTTAGTGGAAGCTTCTTTTACATGCCATAAATCTATGACATGAGCCCACCGGCTTTACTTGCCCTCCGAAGGAAGGCATACTGAGGGATTTTTAACGCTGTTAAAAAATTGACGTCTTCGACCGGGTTTGAACCCGCGATCTTGGGCATAGAAGCTCAGCATGCTACCAACTACGCCACCGAAGCCGCCAACTGCTGGCAGTCTGCTTCATGATTACAATAAATGCATTATAGTTACCCTGAAATGTATTTGTTAGCTGTGAAAACGAATATCAGGTCTCTCTTTATCCCAACAGTTTGTACATTCGTCCGCGGCACAAGAAAGACCCATCGCTAAAATATTGTCCGCCTTTCTTTCATTACATACTGGCCAACTGCGATCGAGCACAGACGGGGCTGCACTTTCCTCCAGGCAAATGTAACCGATCATCCTGGACACACTTTTCGGTGCAGCCGAAGGCGAAGCGACCAGTGCGACATCTAGTGTATATAAGAGAGATCAATGGTCAATACTAGGCTGAAGAAACAAATGATGTACATGTTTCAACTCACATTGGAGCCATCGTCAGCATTACAGGTTATATTAACGCATTACTATCATTAAAAGCTTTATGTTCGACCATGCCGAAATATAAATATTATAAGCCAGAAAACTTCATCTTAAAGAGGATCATTATAGTTTAAGTTTCATTATGATAAAGGTTCTCCAACAATCAGAGCTCAAGATTTTCATTACGATACAGCTGTGTGACGATTAGATAAGGATAGCATCGCACCTGCACTGCTTTCCCCGGCCTCCTATTTTAAATGCCACTGCTCGCTGGTGTCATAGTGGGGTATTCGAGGAGGCCGTGGTCGAATACAAGGTATTCTCTGCGTTCCATACGCTCTGTTCAGTGAACGAAACTGGCGGCATTTCGACAGATACAGTATTTATGAATATTTATGTTCGAACATAAAATAAAGTTGAATTTGTCTGATAACCTTATGTGATTAACGTCATGACTATAATAATGTGTGTACTGTAGCTGTATTAGGGACAGGGATGAGGTAGGTGCCCCGGGACTTGAAATTAGGTACTACACCGGCATTTACCTAGAGGGAGTGTGGGAAAACCTTGGGTAGAACAACACTCAGGTTAGCGTCAGGGTTCAAACCTACGATCCCCGGTCTTGCTGCAGCTGACCGTGTGGTCGTGGTGCACGGCTACGCAATAGGTTAATAGGATTGTTTGTGTTGAATATTGGTTACATTCCCTCGTGCTATCGACAACTGATTGTTACATCTTGAAAAATAACAAGCATTATCATTACTTCATTACTCTTAAAAGTAACAGCATTACCTATTTTAAAAACTAATACCGTTACGGTACCCTCTTGTTATAATTATTGTCGAACATAAGCAGTCGTATACAACTCACATAATGTAGTCTACTATTTTTAAAAAATAGGGGCAGATGACCTCGTAGTTCCACACCTTAAAACAACAACTAACTAACTACTATTTTAAAGTAGCAGAATATTATTCTAATCTAAAAAACAAAGTTAAATTATCTATAGAAATATATGTGGAAATCGTTACAAAATTAAAAATTTAAACTGACAAATTAACTACAAAGTATGTATTATTCTTCAAAATAAAATTCAAAAAGCAAGAAAACTATTAAAAACGAAAATTCCGTATTATAATTGAATGTTGAATTCTTTCGTCATGGGGGCAGATGACTTCGTAGTTCCGCCCCTTAAAACCTCAATAACTAACGCACTCTTTTGTCATGGCAGATGATTACAGGTCAGTACGGATAATTTTAAACAATCGGTAAATAAACGTCGAAAAACTTGCTGACTGGATAGTACAGTGAGATTCATTTGCTGGAGCGGTTCGGCGGCCGACTGCCGGGCACGCGCGCCCTCCGCCAGCGAACCGAGCTGGGGCCGCAGGGTTGCGTGAGGCGGTGGCGAGCTAACCCGGGTCATTAAAGTCATTAAGTCACTAAACTTCCATCAACGAGGGTGTGTAGTGTCAGCGCACAGATAAGAAGGTAGCATAAACAACAGCTGCAAGATTTAATTAAAGAAGCACAGAAGTGTTTATTTTATTTCTTAGGAATCTGAATGACCTCACGTCACCAGTTAAAGGTTAGAACTTATCTTTTCACAGAAGATACTAAAAATGTTCTCCTTCAGCTGACAGACAGTAACTTTGAAAGTTACATCGATACTGTTACGTGCCACCCCCTAGTGGCACTTCCATTAACTGGATTACGGTGGGTAGAAGCACAACACGAATTGTTCCTTTAAAGCTTTATTGCGGGCCAGAAAGACACACCACACAAATAGCAAATACAAGCAATTAGTATCTCACTCTAGTTTCCTCTTGTAGGGAACACTTGCCTTTCACTTGTCAATAAGCCACAGAAGTTAATCCCTCCTAATGGGACCTGTGGCCTCGGTAGAACTACCTGCAACACTTCCTTGAATACACACGCTACAGTTATTTACGATAGCCGGTCACTCACCACTACACTCTGCTTCGCTGTCCGCTGGCTAGGGAAACAGCCCCCGGTGTTTTCGCAATTCACCACACTAACCTCTGTTGCACTGGAAAACACACTCGCTGAAGACACAGTTCCTCCGTAGGCTTCACACTCCTTCGCTGTCAAGAGAATCAGCTTCACTAGGGTTTCGCAAGTCACGTCACCAACAACTGTCGCTCAGGTAAAAGCGCGCACTAGCTCGAAAACACTGTCCACCTCGCCGGCCAGGTCGCTCTTATATAGCAGGCTGGTGACTCAATGAATGCTTCTAGACCCGTCCAGGATTCACGGCTTCTTGAGATTTCCATCACTGGCTGGGTCACGAATATTCTGGACCATCCCTTTGTCCTAGTAGCCCTGTTGCGAAAGGCGCAGGTAATACACAGAGGCAGAGAATAGCCCGGGGGCGGCGGTGACTCACGCGGCGAGGCGATGAAACAAACTCACAGCCTAACAATACATTATGTAGCTACTCCTGCACCCCCCCCCCCCCCCCGCGTTCACTGTAATTAATCGAAGAACGGACCTAAGCCCGTTTGATGTTCAATTGTGGGTTAATTTCAAATACAAAGCGTACAGGTCAATTACCTGTACTCCAGTGGGGCTGGAGAACATATATGGCAGCAGATCTCCCTCACAACAGAAGGGAATCAAAACGTGTAAACGCTAATTTATTTACACGATACAACTCCTGTCTGTCAGCTGAAGGAGAACACTCTCAGCATCCCCTGTGGATAGGTAAGTTCTTTAATTATGATTTTCTGGTGAATTTACCATTGATTAATGTACTTTGTTACGGTTTCCACCAGCGCGCAATCCGCGGTGCGAGCTCGGTTGGCTGGCGGAAGGCGCGCGCGCCCGGGAGCCGGCCACCGGCCCCGCTCCAGCAAAATAATCACTCTGTAGATGATACGTGAAGATAATGCAGTAAATGAAGTGCCCACCAAGACACTATAACAAAAAGAAAATTATTAAAAAGCTAAAATACAGGGAGATAAAGGTGAAATGTGCGATTAAACTTACCCAATGGTAATAAGCAATGATTTTTTAGATTGGTTATCTCTTGAAATTATAGGTAAAGTGATTACTATTAATTATTCAAGAATACCGTATATTATTGGAAAGTCCTAAATCACAACCGCCCCAATTTAACAGCATTTAAATGTGATTTAGAACTTTGATTTCTCGCAAACACGAGGAAAAACTATCATATCAAAATGTCTTCGTTTAAGGCCAAATATTTTGAAGTTCACGTGTAAACACGTAAATGCGAACTTTATATGCAATAATATGTATATAACAGTCGTCAAAATATGAGAATTAAATGTTATGTTTTCCTAATGTTCAAGACAGGGTCTATATTTAAAGGTATCTGCCACAGTATAGAGTAGACCCATGAAACGTAGCGTACCGCGTTATGTCACACTCCTGTCTGAGGATAGATGTACAGCCAGCAGTGGAGAAAGTGCTTCCAATTGTTTCCCAGGAACATGAGTGTGTTTATGGGACTGACAGTTGTTCAAAATGTCACTAGGAGCTATTGCACGAGAAACAACGAAGCGCAGATACTGTGTAACATGTGCGCTGTTGCATAAGACTAAAGTGAAACCTCTCAGAATAGAACAGTTCCACTTACCGTATTGGCCCGAGAATGAGCTATACTTTTTATTTAAAATTATTTGGATGAAGAATCTGGGTGCGGCTTATATTCGCTACCTACACTTTTATGTCATATACTGTTTAAAAGGAACTAGCGGACCCGTGCGAGAACTCTCGCATAATGGGTTGTGTGCGCCCCATATGTACAAACTACCCGCTCTACTCTAGTGCTATGTGGGCTGTACGCGACACAGTTCTGCCAGGGGCTACCGTCTTGTTTATTTGTTTAAAAGCACTTTATAAACAAATAAATATATATCAGTTGACTTTTCAAGAAATGCAAGATTTTTACTGTGCTATTGAGGCAATTTGGAATATTTTGGTACAAACCACACCTTCTAACTCCCTCTGGATTAGGAGCTTGACTTTTGTGTAACATACACCTTACCCCTTAGCGTATTATATAATAAGATAAGATGCTTATTAGCAAGAACATAGAAAGAAACAAAGAAACTAGCGGTATTTAAAGACAACAATGCGAACTTTTGATTTGGCGGTTTTTTAAATTTAATATCATATGGCCTCGGATGCCGGGCGCAAGCTTTGTTATTTGACACCCAAAGGGTAGCTTGCATGTCGAATTTCGTTGTTCCTTGAAGCACTATGAAAGTCAAGGAGGTTAGATATCTAAGCTCCTTGAACACTATAGCGCTTTCTAGTAGAGAAATGAGGAACTTTGTGTTGGCGGAAACTCCCGAGATTAATTTTGCCCTGGGTTCTTTGACATGCCAACATCGTATGACATGGTGTCGCAATTTTTGCCGCCTTTCAAAAATCACTTACCACGGCCAGGAGCGAACCTGCAAGCTTGTGGTTAGTAGACAGACACGTTGGCCACTCACCCACCGTGGCAAGCATTTGGCGGTGACATCGTTATTCGGTAACACGGTATTGCTTCGTAAGATTGAATAATCTACAGTAGCTCAGTCTCAGCAAGATTGCAAGAAAGCCTGTTTAACGCAAAAATGAGCATTAATTTACCGGTAGAGCGAAAAGCTTCATCAAGCATAGGAATTCGGCGTGCTTATAATGCAGCCTTCAAACTTGCAGTTGTGCGTTATGCCAAAAGCACAACCAACAGAGAGGCTGGAAGAAAATACGGATGTCAGAAAAAAAAGCTTACAGTATAGTAAGTGCAAGAAAATAAATGTGTCTTCCCTCAATCCGGATGCAGCTTATTTTCGGACATTAACTCTTTTTAATTTTTCGTCTTCGAATATTAAGGGTGCGGCTTATATGCGGGGGCGGCTTATTTTCGGGCCAATACCGTATTAACTAAAGTAGATACCACGGGCTCCAGGGGTGTGTGAGGGCTACTATCCATTCTTTTGGAAAGTAATCTTTCCATCCTGTCTCTTTTAATAGAAATGGATAAATGTCCCTATGTCAAAAACCAATACATTTGGAGGTCCCGAGGCTCATGATAATTAGATAAATAGTCACTTCGAAACTAGCATGCATTATTATTGGATCATCTCGTTGCGTAGTAGCTGTCACCGAGGAGGCCCGGGTTCGATTCCCGGTTCTGCCAAGGAATTTAATTCTGGTCTGAGGGCTGGAATGGGGTACACTCAGCTTCGTGAGGCTAAACTGAGAAGAGGTGGGTTCGATTTCCACCTCAGCCATTCTGGAAGTGGTTTTCCGTGGTTTCTCACTTCTACTCCAGGCTAATGCCCGGATGACTCCTAAATGAAGACCACGGCCGCCTCCTTCCCAATTCGCATCTGAATTACAAATATACACACTAATACAGCCATCAAAATAACACAAGGTATCACACAAATGCCACACACACACCCAAGTCCACGGGGCTGCATGAATACTATGTCGCAAAGCCCCTAAACGAATCAACAACAAACAATAATACCGACAATAATAATACAATCTTGGCCATGGGGATATCTGCGGAATCGGTAGACGTGGGTTCGAGCCCCACCGTCGGCCGTCCTTGAAATTGGGACGGTACCTTCAGATAGGCCACGGCGGCTTCCTTCCACATCCTTGCCCAGTTTCATCCATCCTCATTCATTACATCTCTCATTAAACTCCACTCATGAGGTTGGCGTCAGGAAGAGCACCCGGCCGAAAAAAAACACCCGCCAGATAGACTTTAATCGCATCTCATCCCCGACCCCGTTGAAAACGGGAATAATAAGGAGTAGACATACATACACACATTTGTTTATAATCGTTTCGGTCTTCTATGGACCACGTTATTTCAACTGCCTTCTTCCTCGTTCTTTCACGCATTCTTCTTCGGCGAGCTTCTTTTCGTCCTTTGGTCCACTTCTTGCCGGTTTTCAATATGGGTTTTGGCTGAAAACTCTGTATTTCCCCAAGTTTCTTCTTCAAAGAGTCACGTTCCGAGATGTCCTCATGTGATATCCCCAGTTCTTGTATGTATTTTTCTACCTTTGTAAACCAGATCCCTTTGGTTTTCTTTCCCACCAAGTAGGCACAGATTCGATTGAACAATCTTCCAGAGCTCATTCGAGTTAAATGGGCACACATTATTATTATTGGGCTATTATTATAAACAATAATAAGTTACTGATGATGTGTTCCAAATATATTCTGTGTTTTGTAAGAGAAGGCCATGCAACCTCAAGAATACCAGGAGGGAGGTAATAAATAAATAATTATATAAATAAAAACATAAAGTTGCTGATGACCTTGCTCTCTTAGCCAACAACCGAGAAGATGCTCGAAATATGCTTGCGAGTCTTCATGAAATAGCTGGAAGAACAGGTCTTCAAATCTCCTATGAAAAAACGGAATATATGGAGTGCAGACACCAAAATGAGAAATATATGGAAGAAAATCATGGGAAGATTAAGAGGACAGAGAAGTATAAATACCTGGGGGAATTGATTCAACCCAACGGACTGGATAAGGAAGCAATCAAAGGAAGAACCAGAAAACTGGACCTGGCCTACAAACTAACACAGAATAAGTTAAATACAACAAACGAGCTTCATCATACAAGACCAAAATCAGACACTACAACTCGGTAGTACAACCTGAATGATTGTACGCTTCAGAGTGTCTTATTTTAAGTAAAAAGGGAGAACATCAAGAACTAGAAAAGATAAATGAAGATCTTTACATTTTAAGTAAAAAGGGAGAACATCAAGAACTAGAAAAGATAAATGAAGATCTTTACAAGTGTACTGAAAAGATCACAGACGTAATGAAGAAGCGGAGGCTAAAGTTCTACGGACATTTAACTTACTACGAATGGATGAAGGCATGCAGACCAAAATTATCTTCAGCTACTTCATGGGTTTAAATGTCACATCTAAATGGGTAGATGAAGAGAAGAGGGATGCAGCGGAAGTTGGAATTACTCCGCCGATGGCGTTCCGCAGTCGAGTTGGCGGAGTAAAATCATTTCAGGAGAAAATACCAAGCAGGAGGCCCACACGGATCATTTCCGGGGAGGAGAGAAAACAAAGAAGTGACAGGATGAAGAAGTTCTGGGAAGAGAAGAGAAAGAAAGCCAATAAGTCTTGAGTTCCTTGCGGTCCATAGTTGGCCGAATCCGATAATAATAAAGAAAGAAAGAAAGAAAGAAAGAAAGAAAGAAATAAGCAAGTAAATTAAAAAAGGAAAATAATAATAATAATAAAATAAATTAAAACATTAAGTAAATGTGCAAAGAATTACCATGATATTCGAGAACGTTCGTGGTCACGCTCGGTTTACAGCACTGGCTTATCCTACGAGAGGCCGGTTCTAATGAACCGCACGAGTCTGATGTTAACTTCCAATTTCCCGAACATCCCTGGAAACAAGACTTTTAGCACAATCTAAACGAGACGGAAGTGATCATTAAGGTCTATTCCTCCCTCGTTAAAACTCCATCCATGAGACCATTCATTACAAGATATCTCGGCCGAAAGTCAACAATCAAGACATGCGTAAAATAGTCATTTCCTTTTCTCCTGATAACCACAAGTTTTTACATGACACTGCCAGTTCACACGAGGTCTTCAACCCCGAACTGAACACCTTAACAGACCTGATGATTTACATCAGAGTTCACCAAAGCCTAAATCAAATGCGTTTGTTGCTATCATTTTTAGCCTATTTTCAATTTTGAAAAAAAAAAAAAAAAAAGCTTATGAGATCACATTTTGTCCGTGTGTGTGTGTCCCCCCCCCTAATAACTTTTAAACGGATGGAGCGATTTTAATAAAACTCGGTAATTTCATAGCACTATTCCGGGCGACCCCGACCGTGCCCTTCGAATTTTGTTACGTCTCACCAATATAACATGGCGGCTGTGCGAAATATTTCACCAGCATTCAATATCTCCGAAACTATTTCCGATATCACCCTGGAATTTATTACGGTGATAAAGGGAACTACTAGAAGTTCAGCTTTGTGACTTTTGAAAAACAGGTAACTACAAAACCAACATGGCGGCCACGCGAATTTGCGACTTTTAAATATACGTTTCACGCGATTTAACCAACCAAACGCAACAAAACTTGGTACAGTATATGTTCATACACATTGTAATGCACCGACATCTAACTTCGTTCAATTGTTTACATAACCAAAAGATGGCGGATGTGCGAAATAATTCACCGGCATTCTATATCTCTGAAACTATTTGCAATTTTGTACGGAGATAAAGGGCACTACTGGAAGTTCATCTATAAGACTTTCAAAAACCGCTTAACTACAAAACGAACATGGCGGCCAAGGGAATTTGAAAATTTTAAATAGACCTTTCCCACGATTTAATGTTCCAAACGCAATTAAATCTGGTGCAGGAAATATTTATACACATTGTAATGCACTGGCATCTAATTTACTTAAATTGTTTACATAACCTCAAGATGGCGGCTGTGCGAATTTTAAAATTATTATTTTTATTTCTTGTGTCGTAATCATGCGATCAAAGTGAAAGTTTGAATAATGAACCTACGCAATAATTTTCCATTAATGGTACATGACTCTATGGCCTATACGTTTAACAATCCAACATGGCGACCATCCGAAATATTTAGACGGCTCTGAATATCTACGAATCTATTATAGCAATCAAACTGAATTTTTTCATGTTCATAGGGGCTATGAACATAAGTTCACCTATAGGACTTCATATAACCTGGTGATCACAAATCCAACATGGCGGCGACGCGAAGTATAAATATTCACATGGACGTTTCTCGCAATTTAACCATCCGAGTGCAGTGAAACTTGGTACAGTAAATCCTTATAAGAATGTTAATCCACTGGCATCTAATTTATTTCAATTGTTTCCATAACCACAAGATGGCGGCTGTGCGAAATTTTAAAATCTCCTCGTTACTTCTTGTGTCCTAATCATGCGATTGAAATTTGAATGCTACACGTACACAATAATCTTCATGTAACAGTACATAACTCTAGGACCTACATATACAAATTCCAACATGACGACCATCCGAAAAATTTAGTCGGTTCTAAATATCTACGAATCTATTACAGCAATCAAACTCAAATTTTGTATGTTGATAGTGCCAGTTTACATAAGTAGGATATATGAAAATAGGCTGTATAGTTCTTAACGGAACTACTTGTTAACCTCCTTTCGTCCGTGTGTGCGTGTGTGTGCCTCCGAGTATGTGTCCTCCCCTAGTAACTTCTAAACGGCTGGAGCGATTTCAATGAAACTCGGTAAGGTCCGACCCCGACCGTGCCCTTCAAATTTTATTACGTCTCACCAATCCAACATGGCGGCTGTACGAATTTTTTCACCGGCATTCTATATCTCCGAAACTATTACTTATATCACCCTGAAATTTTGTACGGTGATGAAGGGAAGTACTAGAAGTTCACCTATGTGACTTTCAAAAACTACAAAACGAACATGGCGGCCAAGCGAATTTGGAACATTTAAATAGACTTTTCTCGCGATTTAACAATCCAAACACAGTGAAACTTTGTCCAGCAAATGTTTCTACAAATTGTAATGCACTGACATCCAATTTAGTATAATTGTTTAACTTACATAACTTCAAGATGGCGGCTGTACGAAATTTTAAAATTATTATTTTATTTTTTGTTTCCTAATCATGCGATCGAAGTCAACGTTTGAATAATAAACCTACGCAATAATTCTCATCTAATAGTACGTAACTATATGGCCTGCATATATTAAAATCCAACATGGCGACCATCTGAAATATTTAGACGGTTCTCAATATCCACGAATCTATTACAGCAATCAAACTGAAATTTTGTATGTGTATAGATGTAATTTACGTAAGTAGGATACCGCATATGAAAATAGGCTAAATAATTATTCACGGAACTACTTGTTTTACTTTGCTAAAACAAAATAAAAATAAAATGAAATAAAATCATAAAACATAAATTATATAATAAAAATAATTAAAAATATAATAAATTAAAATTAAAAATTAAAATAAAGTTAAAAAATAAAAAATTGAAATCAAATTTAAAAATAAAACGACAATAAAATAAAATGCTTAGGATAGACTAATCCTGGGTCCAAAGATAAAGGATGGAGAGAGAAGACTGAGGGTACCATCTTTGTTCCTGACTGGCCGGTTTCTCTGCATCTGCTTTCTTGCCAGTACTCGGGTGATTGTATATAGTTCTTTAAGATTTCCCTTCGTGGCTACCTCTTCTGCCTGTTTAGATAGGTCATCTATCCAATTTCTTTGATCTCTTCTTGCACTTCTCTTAACTTCCTTGTCCTTTGCAGCATATTTTGCTTGTAATTCTGCCTTTTTTGCTCGTGTCCTACATGTGTTCACTTCCTCCTTTATCTGGGTCCTTTCTCTGATGATATCCCATGTCTGTCCAGTTATCCACTCTTTTTTCCGCCTATCTTTGAAACCCAGGATGTTTTCACTTGCTTTGGTAAAGACAGATCTAATCTTCATCCAATTTTCCTCAAAATTTCATCCTCCACCTGAGCAAGTGCTTGGAATCGATTCTATACTAAAGGCCTCCTTCACCTTTATGTCATCCTTTAGCTTTCCCACATCATACCGGTTCCTTTTCTGTTCCATCTTCCTTTTCTGTGCCTGAATCTTCATTCTGAAGGCAGCCACAACAAGGTGGTGATCACTGCCTATGTCCGCACCGCTCTTATTTCTCACATCCAACAAAGAACGTCTCCATCTCCTTTCAATCGCTACATGATCAATCTGGTTTTCTGTCTTATGATCTGGTGATACCCAGCCCACTTTATGGCAATCTTTATGCGGAAATACAGTACTACCAATAATCAAATCATGGTTGGCACAGAAGTCCACAAAGAGTTGTCCATTTTCATTTCGATCTCCTAAACCATGCCTTCCCATAATATGCTCTAGTCCTTCATTTTCCTGGCTCACTTTTGCATTCAAGTCTCCTCCAACTATAATGATATCCTTCCTCTTCTGTTTCTTAATTGTACTATTTAGATGTCCATAAAACGCCTGCTTATCTTCTTCCTGCGCTGCCTCCGTGGGTGCATAGCAAACAATCATCACAATGTTCCTAATATTGGACTTAGAACGTGCCACAATTATCCTTCCCGACACTGGATACCACTCTATAAGGCTCCTTTTGCCATCCTTATCCATCATTATACCTACACCTTCACAACTTGCTCCATCACCTTCGGGCCTTCCAGAGTATATAAATGTAACTCCATCATGGGTAGCCAGCTCCCCAAAATCTCTCAATCTTACTTCACTCAGACCCGGGATGTTCAGACTGTAATTCTTCACACATGCCACTGCTTGCCGTAGTCTTCCGCTTTCCCGCAGAGTTCTCACATTCCATAATCCCAATTTTCGTCAACCTCTTCAAGCCAAAAGTCGTCGTCTTAGGATCAGTCCGGTTTCTCTTCATTGATGTTTCTTTAATAAGTTGTTTTAAGGTGTGCGAGTTATTAGCCCACAGCATCCGATCTTGGTGGTGGGGCTGCCTGCGCCTCCAAGCTTGCGGTTTTCTGTTGGGGTTTTCTCCCTTAGCCTTTGAAGATCCCTCTTCATCACAAGACAGTGGTTTTCCTCCTTGTTTACCCCCAAGAGGAAGAGTTGCCTTCTCCGCCAACTTCGCCGTACCAAAGGTCTCCTTCTCCGCCTCCGTTGCCGTTAAGGACTTCACCAGAGCCCCGTTAGCCATTACTTTTCAGGGTTCCTGTAAGGCCTTCACAGTTACCGTAGCGATCCTGGAGGCACAAGGTCCCCACTGTACTTCACCCTTACAGGCTATCCCCTACTTCATAATGTTGCCCATCCCCCACGATGTGGACGAGGGGTTGGACTTCTAGGGGACCAAGTCGAAAAAATAAAAATAAATAAATAAATAAATAAATAAATTAGTTAAATAGTTATTGATCTTTTGAGGGGCGGAACAGCGAGGTCATCTGTCCCCTATGAACACAGATAAGTTGAAAAATTAAGATTGATTTAATAATTAGAGGTGGACTCTTAGATATGAAAAGAGCCTAGGGGCGGAACAGCGAGGTCATCTGCCCCCTATTAACACAGACAAGTAGATACAAATTTAGATTGATTTTATTTTTGAGATGGACGCCTAGATATGAAAAGAGCCTAACATTAATAAAACTGAAAATTAAATAAAACTAATAAATATATTCATAAACAAAAATATACGGAATACAAAAAATAAAGACGGTATGCAGAAAAATCAGAAATTCAAAAAATTCTTACAAAGAAAGAGAAAAAAAAAGACACACGACCCAGCATAAGCCCAAAAATATTGCTGAGTTTTAATTCCTTGCCCGTGAAAGTCAATAGACCATCCATTTCGAAGCCTTGATAGGGAGGCGAAAGGCTGATTGGGCTTTTAGCTCGCTTTATAAGAAGAGGTAGTGCACAGTTCGCTACTCTTGTGGGGGTCCAGGCACGGACACCAAGGAGCCCGCTGATGAGCCAGCTTGTTGTTCCTAGACGAAACCCCACACAAGACAACGGCATAATCCTAGAAAATTTGCTGAGTTTCAATTCCTTGTCCATGATAGCCAATATACCATATTTCTTATAAATAATTAAATTAATATACCCGGATGTTGAGCGGCGACCGATAGAGATTATTGTTGGTGATAATTGCGTCATCGTGGTCATTAACTTCGTGTACTTGTGTATGTGTAAGACTTGTCTGATAACTTGTGTTACTGTGATGTCGGTATTAGTAAGTGTATTTGTAATTGGGAAAATGATTGGGAAGGAGGCGTCCGTGTCCTTACGTTGGAATCATCACAGCATTTGCCTGGTGAAGTAACCACTGAAAACCACTTCTAGAATGGTTTAGGGAAAGATCGAATCCACCACTCTGTTCTACCTCCGAATGCTGAGTGTGCTGCATTCCGTCCTCAAACCAGAATGATAATTTATTGGCAGAGCCAGGAATCGAACCGAGACCTCAGGGGTGTTAGCCACTACACTACGCTAGAGCGAACCAATATGGCCCGTCCCGACACTCCGAAATATGAGGCCATGATAGGCACAAGCACGTGGAAGCAATGACGGCGACTCCATGGTTGACAAATCACTACAATTTAGAATTCACCGGGAATATCCTCACCACATAGAAATGTACGTGTGTGCCGTGCGTCTGTGCTGTTGCTATGGTTACGTGCCTGCGGCGCAAATCTCAGATGTCTTCGGGAAAACCAACAACGAATGGATCACGTGTGTTGAATGCTTCGACATTTTCCGTTTGTGTTTGTATGCGGGGAACACATCCACGCTGACAAATTTCCTTGCGCACACAAAACTTTGCGCCGCGAGTCAAGTACAATGTAAACTTAACAAGAAGTGTTGGTTGGTTGGTTGGTTGGTTACTTAGATTAGGGGCTGCGATAACGCGGTCATGTAGCCCCGTGTACTTTGGGTGTGTGTAGAATTTGTCTGATAACCAGTGTTAATTGTGATGGCTGTATTAGTGTGTGTTATCTGTGATTCAGGTAAGGACTGCAGACGATTATTTTCTCAAGTAGTTCCTACTTTTGCTACCAAATGCTACCATCCGCGACACCTAGAAGCGGGCGTGGCTACTAAATGCCATCGCAATCAGCACCTGATGGCGAACATTGGAACTAATATAGCGTTATCAAACTAACCTTCAAATTTTAGCTTCCACAAGTGTAGTTAGTGGAAGGTCCTTTTTCATGCCAAAATCTATGACCTGGGACCGCCGGCTTTACTTGCACTCCGAAATATGGCATACTGAGGGATTTTTAACGCTCTTAAAAATCCGACGACTTTGGCCAGGTTTGAAAGAAGAAGTGTGGAGGCAGTTTTAAGTGTGATATATCACAGGCATACAGATACGGTCCCGCTTAATGTCGGCCACTGAGGAAGGATTCTGAGATGAGCAAATGAAAATTTAATATCCTATCACTGCTAAAATTCAAGTGTAATCCAGTACCTGACCGCATCGTTGCATAGTGGCTGACACTGAGGAGGCTGAGGTTCGATTCCCGGCTCTGCCAATAAATTTGATTCTGGTCTGAGTCCTGGAACGGGGCACACTTAGCCTCGTGTGACAAAACTGGGAACAGGAGGGTTCGACTTCTATCTCAGCCATCCTGGAAGTGGTTTTCCGTGGTTACCCACTTCTACGCCAGGCAAATGCTGGGATGGTACCTAACTTGAGGTTACAGCCACTTCCTACACAAATCCTACCTCAATTACAAATACAAAAAATGAGAGATCAGAAACATGATGCATATAAATTACAGCACATTGGGGGAAGTAGATACAATGTAATTTTATAATTTTAGATGACATTTTCCCAATAAAGGGCAGCCCCCATTTAAGTTAGAAGCGTTTCTTTTTTTCTTTCTTTCTTTCTTTCTTTCGATTTTGGCCTACTGTGGATCGCGTTGAACAATTGGCCGACTTGCCAATCTCTTCTACTCCCAGAATGTCTTCATGCGTTCGCCGAGTCTCCTCCTTCTTTCTTCAGACCAGATAACCTTGGTTTTTGAGCTAGGTTTTTCCTGAAACCCTTTAAATTTATCATCCTTCCTTCGAAACAATGATTTGTTGAGAATATCTTCTTGGGCGATGCCAGCTTCTTTGAGATCTGCTCGTGTTTCCTCAACCCATTTTGTAGTGGGCTTTAATTTGCTAGCATAAGTGGATATCCTTTTGGTTAACCTATTGTTGCTCATTCGTGTGAGGTGGCCATAAAATGTAATCCTTCTCTTACGCATCGTGTCCGTAAGTTTCTCTGTCTGGTTGTACAAGTCACTATTCCTCCGTCTCCTCCATAAGCCATCTGCTCTCTGTCTGCCCCCAATATTTTCCTTAGGATTCTTTGTTCTTTCTTTTCTAACTCTTCTGTTTCTCCTTTCATTAAGTTTCATTAAGTGATTAAATAATTCATACATTTTATTTTAAGCAATATAATCAGAAAATTAATTGTAACACTCCGGCCGATCTTCACACGTGTTGACCAATTGAAAAGCTTCTAATGATAAACTGTAGCATGCAAGACCCAATACAGTAATGCTCGGGTCCAAGCTCCGTGAACCTGAGGGGAATGTGGATCGCGGACGATGATGCTAGATGTGCGCTGTTTCCGGTCCGTGCGTAGTAACAGAACCAAATACATTGGTCGGTGACTCACTCACTCGCAACACCACACTGGTATGAGCAACGGCCCTAAGTTAGCAGTATTGGAATATACAGGAATTCCAGATAACACCGCGGGTTGTTGACAGGTCCTTCTCTTCCCGCCTGCCACTTCATCTCACCCCGCAGCTTGCCACGGTGGGTGAGTGGTTATCGTGTCGGTCTACTAACCCCAAGCTTGCAGGTTTGCTCCTGGTCGTGGTAAGTGATTTATGAAAGGCGGCAAAAATTATGACTCGCATGTCATACGATGTTGGCATGTCAAAGAACCCATTTGAATTCAGTAGGCCGTGTTCATAATGGCAAATTTAAATCTCAGGAGATTCCGCCAGTGTTCCTATTTTCTCTACTAGAAAGCGCTATAGTGTTCAAGGAGCTTAGATATCTAACCTCCTTGACTTTCATAGTGCTTCAAGGAACAACGAAATTCGACATTCAAGCTACCCTATGGGTGTCAAATAACAAAGCTTGCACCCGGCACCCGAGGCCATGCGATGTTATTATTATTATTGTTACCCCGCAAGTTCATAGAGCTTGGACCCGGGCAGTACGAGCGACTAGAGCAGAAGGAAGCGGCACACGTGAACACCCGGCATCTTCTGATAATGGGCAAGGAGTTGGCCCTGGCCGTCATTTACCTGGAGATGAATAACCACAGAAAACGATTCAAGGACGACCGACACGACCACTGAGTCTGAAGACAGCCTCGCTCCATGAATCGCCCACAGTTAGCGCCTGATGTGTAACTAGGGAAAGCTAGGGAAATGACCCAGATTACTTTGCTAAGTAAGTATTGTTCTTGACCTTGAACATGTATTTGGGAATACTTGGATAATGATCCAGACTTTTCTTTTCAATTAAGAGCATACACTAATGATAATTGTGTCTGTCGTGAGAAGTTAAAAGTACCATCAGATGAGAACAGCAATGATGCTGAAAACATCTCACCTCACACAAGATGTTATCAACCGATTTTTTATCGAGTACATTTCTGTTTCACACGAGATATCTCGACGTCATGACGTAAATTAGAAATACTACGTGAGTCCAACAACGTTAGGACTGTGATATACTAGTTTCTAAATGTTTAATGTTATGCCGAAATAATTTATATACGAAATATACCAATTTCCAGGAGGATTCCACTATTGACAAACATCTGCAGAAACCTTCACTCTCTCTTACCGCTTGTCATATATATTATTTCAGTAGTATGCATCCCTCCTGCGGCGCTCACAAGTGACCGATCGTGACAAATGAGCATTCAAATGAAAGAGAACAGACATTAGCAGTGACTTATTGCAGTGACTTATTGCACTATAATTTCATAAATATCTATAATTTCTTTAAAAAATGACTTTAAAAGAATTGTACGAAGTGTGCGATTTGCAAACACCGTTGATGTAGGAAAATACGCTCCATAATTGCTGTCCACGGGCCGCTGTGACGCCTGTTTCATGTCATATTAACATTCTAAGGTCTTTCCTTTATCCTGAAATGTAAATAGTGATCTATAATCATTTGGTTGAAATAAAAACATAACTTATCCCCTTACGGTAGGTCTCTCATTAAAAACCTTTTGGGGAAAGTCTAGTTTATGAACATGCGAGATTTCTCGCACGGGTCCGCTAATCTTAAAAGATACCCTAAGCTGAGTTGTTTCCGTCATTTCCTTCTTTTCCCCTCCTATTTTTTATCTTCCGTCATAAATTTTACACC
This sequence comes from Meconema thalassinum, assembly GCA_946902985.2. Classification (NCBI taxonomy): domain Eukaryota; kingdom Metazoa; phylum Arthropoda; class Insecta; order Orthoptera; family Tettigoniidae; genus Meconema; species Meconema thalassinum. Next base: position 944,654,416 of record OX336388.2, on the reverse strand, counting down.
ATTGTCCAATGAACACAAGATAAAGGCTTTCGGGGGGCGTGGTGGCGCAGCGGTCAAGCTGTTGGCCTCTCACCAAGGTGGACCGGGTTCGATTCCCGGTCAATGCACGTGAGATTTTCGAAGTGAAATGCCATGTCCTGTGGTTCGGATTCCACGTAAAAAGGAGGTTCCGTGGCTCATGATCGCATGATTAACGGTCACGTAAAACTAAAAGCTTCCTTCCTTAGATAAAGACTTGCATACATTCTATATGGCCTAACTTCATCCACGTCTACATAGACTAGATGGATCTAAGACATCTTAAGGTACAGGATACGCATTCGACTCTCTCGGCTGTACCTTATTTTCAGAGGCAATCTCTGCCACTGGGAAAATCTTTCTTCACTGCCGAAACGCTCGCTATCAAATCAGTCATCGAATACAGTATTTCCAAACAATTCAACAAATTTCTTATTCTTTCAGGCCCTCAGTGCCCTGTTACGCCTTCAACATCCGCAATGGAATTCGCGAAAGCACAAGTATATTTTTCACATTCTTCAGCTGATCCATGATACTAAGATGACCACAATGTGGCCTAACGCCATAAATGTAAAGACATAAAAGATAAAGGTTGAATGTTGTGATGAAGACGTAAACGCGAATTTTTTCATGGTGAGAACTTGGAGGTTTGGCCTTTCTATATGCGTCTGCGCATTATTGCCATTTAGCGATATTTTGGCTCCAGCCAGCGACCTTAAATATCATGTTGTGAAGTGATCTTCTATTGTTTATAAAGGGATTAGGCTCCACAAACATCTCGCTCATTGACTGTTGGTTGGTTCGTTCCTTAGTTTAGTGGCTGCAACAACGCGGTCATGTAGCCCCGTGTACTTTGGGTGTGTGTAGAATTTGTATGATAACCGGTGTTAATTGTGAAGGCTGTATTAGTGTGTGTTATCTGTAATTTAGGTAATGACTGCAGACGATCAATTTTAAAGTACTGAAGTTCCTACTTTTGCTACCAAATGCTACCGTCCACGATACCTAGCTGCAAACTTGACTGCTAGATACTATCGCAACCAGCACCTGGCGGCGAACGTAGGAACTAATAGAGTATTATCAAATCTAACCTACAAATGTTAGCTTCACACAATATTGTAGTTAGTGGAAGGTTCTTTTTCATGCGCATTATTGCCATTTAGCGATATTTTGGCTCCAGCCAGCGACCTTAAATATCATGTTGTGAAGTGATCTTCTATTGTTTATAAAGGGCGCCGCCGGCTTTACTTCCCCTCCGAAGGAAGGCATACTGAGGGATTTTTAACTATCTTAAAAAATCCGACGACTTCGGCCGGGTTTGACCCAGCGATCTTGGGCATAGAAGCTCAGCTACGCCACCGAAGCCACTCATTGACTGTTGAGATTCCAGTCTGCTCACAGCTGTCAAAATCACATGTAACACCAAACTAGGCCAAAAACAAACCTAAATTTAGTGTAAAAAAACAATCTGCTCTAAAATGACACACGAACATGGCAGGGAATATTTTGGGTGACCCAACCTTCTGTTTCCTACCAACTATGATTGCAATATCAAACGAAGTGCTTATGCAAATTTTTGCGACGCAAGTTAACCAATAAGTACAGGAATAAGATGATGTTTGGTTCAAATTGTGAAGAAATCAAATTTCGTACATGAAATTAAGCTTTCCGAAATACCACCCATGTTCAAATGCGACTAAAAATACTCCATGGTGCCCCACAAAAAACGGCATAGACATAATTTTAATGTACACCGACTACAGCTAAAGAATCCCTCATATTTATCAAATCGTTCTTTCAAATGTTTAAAGTAACAGTTCATTAAGTTTCATGTGTTTGAATCTTCAGTCTTTTGACTGGTTTGAGGCAGCCCTCAATGCCTCCATGTCCTGAGCTAATCGTTTCGCCTCTACATAACAACCACACCCTACATCTGAGGCAATCTGTTTAACATATTCTAACCTTGGTCTACCCCTACCATTCTTGCCCTCCGACCCTTCCTTCCATAACTAAGTTTGCTATTCCTGGGTGTCTTAGTATGTGTCCTACCAACCTATCTTTTCCCTTCATTATCAGTCAGCATAAACAACTATCCTCTCCCACTCATCTCAATACTTCTTCATTTGTTACTCAATCTGATCTTCATCATTCTCCTATAGGCTAACATCATATTTCAAATGGTTCTATTCTCCTATCGTCTGCTGCACCAATAGTCCAATTTTCACTTCCATAGAGCGCCACGCTCCAGACAAAGGCTTTCAAAAATGACTTTCTAATACTTAAGTCTATATTCGATGTCAACAGATTCCTTTTCTGTAGAAATGCTTTCCTTGCCTGAGCCAACCTACTTTTTGTATCCCCTTTGCTTCGTTCATCACTGGTTATTCGCCCGGTGGATTTATTCATTTGTTTATGGATGATAATGAATTCTACTACTGAACTGTGACACACACTAATAGAAAAAAAATATTTTAAAAATAAAATAAATGCCTTTTTGTTTTGTTTTGTCGTTGTGGTGATAAGCAGCGGTGTTTTAGTACGTGTGTAATGAAGTTAGAACGCACCGTACTATAGGGCACGTAGAAGCTCGTCCTGTGATCTTCAGTTGTACCAATGAACACATGTGACGTACAGCGGATAAATTGACTGAACACATGGTTCGTCGTCTATCGTGGACGGGCTGGCCGTTCATAGGGCGTGCGTCATCTCAACTCCGTGCGATACTAGTCTCATAGCACTGTTTACGTACTAAGACCCCACAGCCTGGTAATAAATAGTAAAATGGACGTAATGTCCAGGTCATTTTCCCGTAATTAGAAAGATAATAATGAACTTGTAGTTTACTAATGAATTGTAAAAATTGATTAGAAGAATGGTTGGTTGGTTCCTTAGTTTAGGGGCTGCGAGAACGTGGTTTTCAATTCGAGTAAGGACTGCAGACATTGAATTTTCTTTCAAGTAGTTCCTACTTTTGCCGCCAAGCACCACCGTCAATGACTACTAGGTCAGAACTAGGTTACCAGATACCACCAAAGTCAGCTCCAGGTGACGAAGGTTTGAACCTAAGAGCGTTAGTCAAATGTTTAACCAATAATTTAGCTTCACACAGGTATAATTCATGGAAGGTTCTTTAACATGCCATAAATCTATGACATGGGACCGCCGGCTTTACTTCCCCTTCGACGGAAGGCATACCGAGGGATTTTTAACGCTCTTAAAAAATCCGACGACTTCGGCCGGGTTTGAACCCGCGACCTTGGGCATAGAAGCTCAGCATGCTACCAACTACGCCACCGAAGCCGTTGATTAGAAGAAGAGTGAGTGAAATAAAAGACACTGCTATCTTATTGGCTGTAATGCCTAGTACGCCTTATTACAGCGCTGCTTTTTGAGGATCCTGCCAGCCTGTGGACTGACAGACAAGACAGAAGCCCCAATACTCTCCAGATACATAAGCGCAGAACTATCGGCAAGTAATGCGGGGAACTTTTGCTGCCATTTCTTTTCATCGCGATTAACGACTGGAAAAGTGAAACCCATTATCGCTTCCAAAAACAACAGAATTTGAATAAAACCCGCCAGATTTTGATGATGATGATGATGATAATTGTTGTTTAAAGGGGCCTAACATCTAGGTTATCGGCCCCTAATGGTTTAGGTGAGAGTGAAAATAAAAGATGATCAAATGAAACGCACAACTAAAACTAACTACTCTCTTACAAACTAGAAGAGGAAATGGGAAACAACAAGGAGAACAATGTAAATAAAAGACAGGAGGATAGGAAATGCCCTCAACCCTCGAATAATGAGAATTGAGGGACTTTGAAGGCAGGAGAGCCAAGAAAGCCAGCGAGGAAAGGGAAAGAGGAGAGAGGAGAGCGTCCGTCCCAAAGGCAATGGAAAAAGGGAAAAGAACTTGACCCAGCTCAAGAATCCCTCGGGGTCGCCAAATCCCGAACTCACCAGCCGTGAGCCATTGAGGGTGTAGCACTATCCAGGGAGCACCAGAAGTGCTGACTCCTTGAGGGCCTTATGCAGAAGGCAGGAGATATCATGAAAATAACTAGAAGGCTGACCCCTCGAAGAATGAGGGCATCAGGAAGATGAGAAAAGGGCCAATTAAGGCGGGAAAGTAAAATACGCCCTAGGCCACGGATACCCTAATACCGTCGGGGTCAGAAAAGAACAATAGTTGACCATGGGAGGTCGATAGGATAGATGACAGACAGGAGCCCGGCGCAAGTAAGTGGAAGTAATACCGAACTCAGCTGTGGCCCCGTGGTCGTGAGCCCCTGGGGGGTGGGGGCAGATTTTGAAATGCTGTATCAAGTTCCAGCATACTACAAGCATGTAGAGTGCAGTGGGAACATACAGTAGTAATGTAATGTGACTCTTCCTGTCATTAGTAACGTTGGGAAACACTCTCCCGTTGCTCGTTAAGCGAGTCACATACCATTTCCGTTACCATCATTACCAGCGAAATATGTGTTACCAACCGTCCGACATTATTCCCTGACCTCAGCGCTATATTATAGCACATTTAAAACATAAGTTAATTTAATTCATTATTTCTACTTAGCACTTCGGATGCCAAGCTAACTATAACGAAATCGCAAGTTTTTGATAAACATTAGCCTATCTCCTACCTATAATTTTTAAGATATTAATACATGTATTTAACTGTAGGAGGCAAATATAGTATATGAGATGCTAAATAATTCAAAAACCTGTGTTTCATTTGTTTCATTAAAAGATGCTTCTTTAATAATTTGAAATGGACATTTTTCAAAGTCGTCGTAATGTGTCGAAAACGTACTCTCACACGCTTCACTGAATGTTAAAGCCTCATTTATTTCCCCATCGTTCCAAGAGCTAGCCATATTTATCACCACGTATCTCAATTAGCTCCGAGTACGAATGTAAACAAACATAGTTTCAAAAGATCACACGTGTTGGTAATCAGCATGTTCAAAGAATACTTATAATGAACACAGTTTTTCACGGAACACAAACATATCGATATCTAGAGAGAGAATAATTCCTACATTGTCTTGGTTACAGCAGTGATAGCACTGCCTGGTTAGAAGTAGTAGCCTAATAATAAAATATCTACCGCCATTTCGTTTAGCAGAAGAGCCCTTGGCCGATATATCGCTATAAGGGTTAAAATACAAAATACAATCAGAATATGAATCTGAATAAAAACCATAAAACAATTGTCAACGTCGAGCTTAATACCCAAACACTGACTGCCCACAGGGGCGCATATAGGGTTTTATTTGCGAATGGGGGGGGGGGGGGGGAGGAGGAGGAGTGAGGGGGAGACTTCCAAACGAGCATATGCAGTCGAACGTTTATATATCACGAATTGTCGAAGTAATTTTAATTTTCCGGCAAAATTCTACACAATTTATATGCCATGTTTTTTCTACAGAGGTGTGCAAATTATTAGAAGCATATAAAAAGATTTTATATCAGTCACAATTTATTATTATTATTATTATTATTATTATTATTATTTAATCTCCCAAGTGCAGTGAACCTTATTTTACCATAAGGTATGTTAGGTTTTAGTTTATACAAAATATACAATTTCTCTGATAAAACCCAAATACATAAACAGCAAAATAGACATGAACAGAAATGAAAAGATAAAAGTATGATATGTACAATCCTTAATACTAGAGTACTAATATTTAAAATACCAGATCATAATATCTATAATACACGTGTTAAGCAGCTATTAAGCAGACAATATCAAGTTATATAGTGTTTTAAATACATAATCAATAAATTCTGAAAATTGAAAAGAGAAGCATTTTTTTTATAAAATATGAAATTTAGTGGTTTTTCGAAATAGCAGTTGCAAGTTAACAAATGCATCTTAAGTTCAAAACGTGCTCTCTCAAAAGCAGGACAGTTGAACAGAATGAGTTCTACAGTTTGAATGTCTTCAGTGCAGAAGCACAATAAGCCATTTTGTGTTGGAAATTTTGAAACGCTCAAAGTAAGCATTGAATTTACCATGACCTGATAGCACTTGAGTTAAATGAAAGTTGCACCCTATATATTTACGTTCCAGCCTACTATATACTAATATACAATTTTTTATTCTAAACCATTTTTTGACCAATTGCTGGCATCGTTTGTTACCCTACTTAGTAATATTTTTTCTCCCGTGGACTTACACCTTTTCACATAAGGAATTGCGTCTGGAAAATTTCAGAATAGGGGATTCCGTGGGATACCTGAGCTGGACCGTTTTCTATTTTTTTCAGTAAAGTCAGGTAATTTCAACCCATGGTTCATGAATCATTGAATAGTTTAAAAGCGGAACATAAGTTTAAAGACTCCAAATCCCTCTGCTCTAAATTCACAAGTAATCAAAATATAACGTGAGACATTTTGCATTAGCAAGGTTCCCCTGTTAGTGGAAGTTCTAAAACATCATTTTACTTTCAGTTTCTTAAATGAAAATAATATAACTAAGAATCTTGGTTAACCATTTGAAGTAATTTCAGCGTCTTGTAAATATATTTAGTGCATTAAGTCGTGGGAAGTAAAAATGCAATTTTGGAAAACTGACGTCGAGTCTAATAATCTGCACACCTCTGTATAATTCGAAGTTCTAATACTTAAAATGTCGATACCTCGAAAGCTATTTTTTTTTTCAGACATGAAATATGTGTCTTTGACTGGAATTTGGGGTGAATTACGTTCTTTAGATGTGACGAGAGAATTAAAATATGGATTCAGTTGTGTAGGTCACCTGGACTGTGTATTTCTGTCAACAGCTATTTATGCTTGGAATTCCAACTAAAACGCTGTCAACCATCTCCACATAGTATTAAAAAAAAACTCCCCGATTCTTCGATGTTCCGGGTAATGTCGAGAACCACTGGATAGATTTTGATGCGACTTTCACCATGCTGTAAAGGATTTCTCGAGGAAGGTTTCTGTAGAAAATAATATATTTGTGACCAAAGGAAGCCGAGCAGTAATGATTTCAGTGAATCGAGTCGAAAAAAAAACAACCTACCGTCGGTGCGCCTTTTAAGCTTATGATGAGTAAACCGTTTAAAAATCTATATTCTATGAGTGCAAGAATTCTTGAGCATGATTAGTTCTACAAAAAAAAGTGCCGGACAGCATATCTCTATCTTCAATACATCGCCCACTATACGTGTTTTTACGTTTTAATTTCTTCCAACAATCTCCATTCAATTACTAGCTTCGGAGACAGTTTACGAGCTAGCTAGCGAGCGAGCCTAACACCCCAGTTTCAGCCTTCGTTTCGCAGAATACACAGTCAATTTTAGATTGGTCGGAAGGGGATTTGTGTTTCATGCACCTCGCCTTCTTCAATTACGTCTGCCAAGAATTCGTTACACATGCTATGATATAATTAATAGTCCAGTCAGTGATTTTAACCCATCATGCCGAGACGGAAAACGATATACTGTAGGTCGTAGTTCACTGAAATCGAAAAAAATACGCCTTTTAAGCTCACGCCGAGTAAACTGTTAAAGATACCGGGCGAAGCCGGGGTGGGTTGCTAGTTATGAAATATAAACACAAGATTTATAGCGCTATGCAGGAGTCAAGTTTTTGAAGGCATAGGAAAATACTTGCAGTAAAATTAATCGAAATGTTAGTATACCTGCATGGGTACACCTAGTGACGTAGCTACAGTTGACTATTTATGTATTTATGATAATAGAACTGCATTTTTTCATGTATTTCTATATCTCGAATTTTCGGTAAGTCGAAGTAAGTTAATTTATATTTCCGGAAGCACTTCGAGATATCAAAGTTTGACTGTACTTGCACTTTTACTGGATCCTGGCATTTTCGTCACACCCTACTTTTCCAATCCAAAATTGGTTTATTAAAGTTCATTTTGTTGAAAAGAATGAAAGATCTGACAGGAACGAAACAATGTTAAAAAATAACAAGTCTTTACGTATTGTAGACCTAACCTGATTTTGATTGTATACATAATAACTCAATGAATGCCAAATTTTAGCATTACAATTTCGTTGTTAAACCCGAGGCAACTTATGGTACTGAAACACTCTTCAAGTTGAACATCAAATCAACACTGACAAAGTGAAGAAAGCAGACAGAAGAATCATCAGAACAATTATTAACAAAAAACACCAAGTAAATGGTCAATAGAGATTACTGCCGAATGAAGTGGTATATCGAGAGAGAGTGAATCAATAATAGATACAATGCGGAAAATGAGAATCTCTTTTTTCTCCCATATCTCACGCCTACCAGAAACCAGACTAATAAAACAGCTCTAAGTTACTTCTGGAACAGTAAAACGAATAACAACTGGTTCAAAGAGATCCAGCATGATTTAGATGAATTAAATGTAACTATGCTCCAAATTAAAAATAGAGAAGAATATTTTAAGGAATAAATACTTACGATTCACATTAACAACATTTGAACGGAAAAACTACACCATCACAGATGAACAAAGGGAAGCCAGGTCTGATAGAATGAAGAAATTTTGGGTGGAGAATAAGCTGAAGCTGAATCGCTAATCTCCAAATACCGTTGTTAGACTTAATTGTATTTGTAGTGATTAAAGTGCTCCAATGAGGGCCTAAAATATTGGGGGGAAACTTGTTTTGTTTAATTCTATATAGTTTGACAATACGAAATATTGGTCTCAATCTGTTCGGATTATCGACCTTCCACTGTAATACAAAATAATATGCAATCACTCTAATGAGCGCACTCTTGGTAACTCCCTTGTCCCCGTTGTAGGGGACAGAACGACGTGTAAATCCTAAGACAGTCCTCATTCTTTGAATGACTAAGTGTGCTGTACAAAAATTAGAATTCTCCAAAACATCGCATATCCACTGCCCCACTGACAACTTAAACAATCCACTAAATTGATCGAAATTGACCGGCGGTGGATTCGCTTGGGAAAGCCCAGCAACGCACAAACAATCTCAGAAAAGGAGCAAAGAACTAGGCTAAATAAGGCGCCTTTAGCTCAGTTTAGAACATGACGCAAGACGTCAAATATTCGAACTCTCAATAGCCTCGGTATGAATTGCGTGTCTGCGTTTCGCAATACAAGCAGGACGCATTCATTGCTTAGGGAGTTTCATAATTATGGAAATGTTTGTAGCACACAGGTCATCGCCCCTATTAGTCGCCGCGTTATTCCGGAAGTACCACACTTTACCTCGAGAGGACACCCTAGCGAAACATGAGAGAGTTGGTTCCCATGGCCACTGTAGACTGTCACCTGCAACAGACAGAATATCAGCCTTACGCGATATGGTCTCGGGAAGTGAAAGAGACCAGCTGGGAAATTTTCCCAAATACATCTCATTGCCAGTGTGATTCGAAGAAAGAGATACTGTATCTATATATGTAAAAAAAAAATGATGAAAACTAAATTCAGTCATTTCGGACGTTCTACCTGTTCGATTCGCTCAATTCTTTTTAAATGAAAGGTATAAATGCCCAGACATGTCATCAGGCATACAAAACCACCTACCTCTCACCTACTTGAGTTATATTAAAACAATTATTTCCTCCAACTTTTTCTTCATTCAATCACCCTATAATTGCTGTACACCACTGGTGTATGTCTTGATACACTCCATAAATCAAGAGCTCTCTTTTGTGATGTACATCACTCAAATCAGTAGCGTCTGAGGAACGTTCTGAGGTGACACTCAAATCAACGTATGCTTTTTCGAGAATTTCTTCCATTCAAGCGACTATGTCTCGGGTTAAAATTGCTGTATATCGACTTTAAAAACTGAATATATCAGTATCTCTCGTTCGCACTATTGGCCACTTAAATCGGTTGCGTCTGAAGAAAGTTCAGAGCTCGACTAACATTCAATCCAACTCAACTCAAATTGTATGTGGCCATGCTTCCGCCAGCTGCCACCACGTAATGCTAGCGGTCCGCCACAATCCTTAGCAAACGACTAAGCAACAGACAGAGAGACTAATGTTAACTTTGCTGAAATATCTACGAACAGAGAGCCCCGACTTCGTAGGAAAAAGTAAAAAGGAAGGCGTGAATGGCGCTAGTATTGTTTCATGTGAAAGTAGCTTGCCACGGTGGGTGAGTGGTTATCGTGTCGGTCTACCAACCCCAAGCTTGCAGGTTCGCTCCTGGCCGTGGTAAGAGTTTTTTTTAGGCGGCAAAAATTACGACACGCATGTTATACGATGTTGGCATGTCAAAGAACCCATTTGAATTCAGTAGGCCGTGTTAATAATGGCAAAACTAATCTCGGGATGTTCCGCCAACACAAAGTTCCTCATTTCTCTACTAGAAAGCGCTATAGTGTGTCAAGGGGCTTAGATATCTAACCTCCTTGACTTTCATAGTGCTTCAAGGAACAAATAAATTCGACATGCGACGTTCTTCTTCAAATAAGTTGACAGCGGTCGATGTAGTATTCCGCCACAGTAAACGGTACGCAGCAGATGTTTCCCATGAGTGGATAAGAATACCAGTCGTCGTCATGATGTGTGTCTGGGTGTCAAATAACAAAGCTTGCACCCGGGACCCGTGGCCATACGATATCATTATTATTATTATTATTATTATTATGTGAGTTAAGACGAGTGTGAGGTGTTGTTAATTATGGGTCTTGGCAGGAAAACCAAATGTGCTCAGCGTTTATGCGGAAATGCAAAACGTGCGAAAGTAGGAAACTAACAACAACTAATAATGTCTGGAAGGAAGTGTTAGGAAATTTGTATCATTTGTTTATCTCTACGAGTATCAGCTCATTACGTGTAGATAACCATTATTATTTTAGTGGAAAACTCTAAACCAGAGTAGAATTAGAATTTATTGTCCTCGTGACGTTAGAAATTGTAAATCCCTAACAACTTTCAAACGTGCATGTAAAGATTTCCTCTTGAATTCGTAGGCCAACTAGAACAATTTGTGTATGAATGTGTGAGTGAATGGCCATAGTAAACCTTTGTTAAAACTCCATGTATTGTTATTACTGTAATGCCATTTGTATAGCTTAGTTAATATCACGCAGTCGCCAATTTAATTCTAGTATCTAAGTTATCCTAGTATTTATGTTTGGTAGGTTAAGAATAACATATGTGAGTATTCATGTAAGTTGCACTGTGTGTGGTTAAGTGAAAGAGAAGCATAGAGCCCTAACTTCGCCAAAATAATTAATGAATGAATTAATTAATTAATTAAATAATTACATAGGAAAATAATTAAATAAATAAATACATCAATAAATAAATAAATACATAAATAAATAATAAATAACTGAGTTAGGTTGCGTATCACTCACAATGAAACTGATATCTTCGAATCTCAATATTGACTGATGCTGCACGGGTTGACTAGTTATCTAATCTTTTTTTATTCATGGTACTTTGTGTGTAAGTCATACAACCAACCACATAATGAAAATTGAAGGATACAGAGATGTTCTAATATAAAACACTGGCATTTATGCATATTGTCCATGTTTTGAGCATTTGTTGTGTAGTAGGAGCAGATACCTGCAAAAGGGAAGCAAACAAACAATTTAGATTATCGTCGTCGGCTGTAATTCGATTCACAGTACACATACTTCTTCCAGCATAGAGTTTTTCAGACCAGCTTGTGTATGTGTTTCTGATGACTCAACAGGCTAATCCTGGCATAAAACATGCGCCCACATAAATTGCACTCGATGGTCGGGGAAGGGCGGGGTTGTAATTGACGAAGCTTTCTTGCTTGTCGTTTGGCCTCTTCATGTCTGCGACGTTCTTCTTCAAATAAGTTGACAGCGGACGATGTAGTGTTCCGCCACATTAAACGGTACGCAGCAGATGTTTTCCATGAGTGGATATGAATACCAGTCTCGCCGTCATGATGTGTTTTAGCTTGTCTTTAAAACGCTTCAGATGGGCCCCATGAGGTCTAGTGCCGGAGCAAAGTTCACCAGAAAGGAATTGACGTGGAAGCCTGGTATCACTCATACGGTGAACATGGCCTAACCATCTCAGTTGATGAGCGATGATGGTTGCCTCAATGCTATTGAGATGCGCTCTCTCGAGAAGTGCAGTGATGGTTACGTAGTCCTCCCACATGATATTCAATCTGTATTTAGATTATAACACTGAGGAAAACAAAAGAGAGAGACACAAAAACCTATATGCGGAGGTCAGTGTCCGTCAAATACTGGATTACTGCGAGGTAGGTCTCTTGGTGCTGAGTAGCTATATTAGTAGGGTAGAGATGGTGCAGGTCCTGGATCCTCTTGAGAAACGTAGCCTGTTGCGTTCAAGATCGCGCACAAGCAAAGAACAAATGATTGATGTCACCAAAAGAAATGTTGTCACACGAACAGTGTTAAGTACATATAAGCGAAAGAGATGACTGGGAAACTGCCATGATTAAAGCACATTCTGATGAAGGAGGCAATGTATCTTCGGCTAGCATTCCATTTGGAGAACCAATGTTTCCGTGGAGGATAGAGTGGTTTTGGACAGCAACCATTCCCCTGAAGGAAGTAGGAGATTTCTGTTACTTAGGAAGCAAAATAACCAGTGATGGACGAAGCAAAGAGGATATAAAAAGTAGGTTGGCTCAGGCAAAGAAAGCATTTCTACAAAAAAGGAATCTGCTGACATCGAATATAGATTTAGGTATTAGGAAGTCATTTTTAAAAGCATTTGTCTGGAGCGTGGCGCTCTATGGAAGTGAAACTTGGACAATTGGTGTAGCAGAAAAGAGGAGAATTGAAGCATTTGAAATGTGGTGTTACAGGAGAATGATGAAGATCAGATGGGTAGATAGGGTTACAAACGAAGAGGTATTAAGACGAGTGGGAGAGGAGAGATGTTTCTGGCGACTGCTAATGAAGAGAAGAGATAGGTTGGTAGGACACATACTAAGACACCCAGGAATAGCAAGCTTAGTTATGGAAGGAAGGGTCAAGGACAACCAGTCAAAAGACGGAAGACTCAAACAACACCACCATTCCCCTGTACACTGCACACGTTCTCTGTCTTTAAGTCGTGGAATGAAATCTGAAGGAGGAAAAGGGGGCGCTCCAAATCTGGTTTCCCTGTGCAGCTTGTTCGACAAGGTGATCCACAAATGCATTGTGTTGGAGGATTGTCTAGTTAAGTTTAATTTAAAACTAATGTATCTAACATTACTCGATAGTTACTTCCCATATGAGAACAAACATGCTTATCACTGGATAAGACATTGGTCGTTCACGTTCTCCATCTGTGTTAAAAGCCCAAGAGTTGGTTTAACGTTACAATAGAATGGCGACAGGAGTGGAACAACGCTGCTTTGTACCCAACACCCACCAGTAGATTGTCCTTAACAGGATACGAACCAACCATGGGCGGTGTGACTCGTTGCTATGTAAGTGGGCATGAAAACGTCACCCAACTGTGACTGTGTTGCGCCGAGACAGACCATACATCATAGTGTTACCGAGTGTTGTAACAGGGCGTAAGTACTTGGGATCGCTAGAAGACTTTGTGAGAGTCTACCAAGGCTGGACAACTTAGATTTAAAACTTGTATTTTCCAGGTACAGATCTGACTGTTAAGATGTGTATTGTGCACTTTGCCATAAACTTAATAATTGTTACCATCTGAAGTCAGTGTACCACAAGAAGTGTTGGCAGACATCTTCTAAAGGAGAACATTTGGAAGATTTCGCGCAACTGGCTCTTGTAGTCTTGTTGAACCACATATTCTTGCGAAGCACGATTTTCTGTGACGACTAATATTAAAACAATAAAGCTTGGCAGTTTCTTGCGAGTGAACAAGCTGTACCCGGCATGCGTTGCAATGCCAATCAAAGGAAGTGTTGGCATTGTAATTTTGTTTGTCGAAGCACTTTTGGAAACACAATATATTTTGTTTCTTTTTCCGTGAACTGCCTCTAAACTATTGTAAAATTGATTTACTAATTCAGAAACATTCGTGGGAGCGTGCACAACAACTCACCACAATTCGATCGCAATTGGATAATTGGTATATGAACGCACACGGTATTTTGTTGAAACGATTCGCACGCGATCACTCATTTGTTGAATTTACTCGTGTGTTACCAATTATAAAATGGATTTACTAAGTCAGAAGCCTTTGCAAGAGTGTACACAATATCTTACCAAAGTTTCATCACAATCGGATGAATGGTGTATGAAGGCATAAAGGACACACACATACACAAACTATCACGTAACATTAATTTGTATATGTAGAGATTCGTCCAAACTTTAAAGATATTTGTAAGATTCGCTAAGCACAGCTGTTGATGTAACGTATTTGGTGATTACAAGGCAATATCGAATCTCACCCAAACAGCCTCCTGGTTTTCTCCGCTAGATAACAGTGGAAAAAAGGGACGCCGAGTTCGGTAAATTGATCACCGAATGCCTCTACGTCAAAAGTAGCTGAGGTCACATCATCGCTCATAGAAAAAGCGATAGCCTAAAGCGGCCAAGCTTAATTTATGAATTAGAATGTGGAAAATTGCTTCCAGCACAAATACAAACCGAGATGTTCCATTTGATTTGACCAACCGCTAGAGGGGCTGAATTCCCTAGTGTGGCAGTGCAGACCTCACCGCTCGGCCACGTTCAACTCTGATATCACAACAAGCTCAAATGAGTTGACTGTAAACAAGGTTTTCTTTTTTAATCGCGAACACAAAGCAGATAAACAGTGCTTAGAGTCGACCTATAACACTTTATAGCGTTGGAAGCTATTTCTCCGTGTTGCGTTAGTAAATCCAAGCATTGGATATCTCCTCGGAAGCACACTTTGGCCACCATCAAATCCAAGCATGGGATATCTCCTTGCGAGCACACTTTGGTCACCATCAAATCCAAGCTTGGAATATCTCCTTGCAAGCACACTTTGGCCACCATCAAATCCAACCATGGGATATCTCCTTGCGAGCACACTTTGGCCACCATCAAATCCAAGCATGGGATATCTCCTTGCGAGCACACTTTGGCCACCATCAAATCCAACCATGGGATATCTCCTTGCGAGCACACTTTGGCCACCATCAAATCCAAGCATGGAATATCACGCTGATAGCAGCTCTCCGCTGCACGAGAAAGGACGCAAGGTTGAGCGCGCGGTCCGCCATGTTGGGGTACCCTTTCTCGATCTCTCCTTATGGGGAAGCAATGATAATCTAGTCAATTTTAAATCGTAATTAATGGTGAGTTGAACCAAATAAAAATATAGAGATATGTTCACTCATAGCATAAGGGCATTGGGATCATGACTCGTCATTCCGAGATCAGCAAATCTCCGGAATATCAATAAAAATGAATGTATAATAACGGCTGACAAATATCAACTTAGGTGCTGAGTACACGCAATTAGCGATCAGTAACAGAGTAACGAGTGAAAAACAATTTCTGGAAACATTCTTGTAAATTGTATACGGTATACATGTAGTATATATATGCCACGAAATTATGCAATTTTTCAAATGATGTACCTATAAACGTAACTCACTATACAGGCCTAGATTCGACATATCGTAATCGGTGCTTGGTAATGGATTCCTGTTTTCATGAAATAACCAACATTTCCCCCAAGTAATCCCAGCACTCTACATCAAATACTATAGCTTTTAATCACGCTAGCAGCACAATAAACTTAATAATAACGGGAAGTAGATGAAAGCCAAAAATGCACTTTAAGCCAAACCAATTTCACTCCTTAACACAACTAAAAACCTACTCAAAATATACTCTCCCCACCGTTTTACAACTATTAAGCGAACTATTCGCACCCAGAACCGAAAAACCCTGAAATGGGATCAAATTTAAACACGCAATAGCCTAGCCCGATCACGTCTGCTTCAGCACCACCGCATATGTATACTTAACTTCACAATAACTTCAAAATTACGGCTAAGTGACCTATCTGCCTGAGAAGTAAAGGTATTACCGGCTTGCCTGGGATGATGGGTCACCAAACCGGTACCGGTACTTAAAACTAAGCTTTTACGCTTTAAATAACCAAATTCAGCCCATTTTACAACTACAAGAAACACAACATTTTTACTGCCAGTATAAATACATGATTGTATAACATCAAACTACCAGTAACCAATCACAGAGCCGGATTACCAATATTGCACCATGCGCTCGCTGCCATCTTGCTATACCTGTCATCGTCTATTCGGCTTACTGCTGCCTTAGCTACCAGCCATCCATGCATAGAGATCAGGGAATATCTCCTAGCAAACACACTTTGGCCACCATCAAATCCTAGCATGGAATATCTCCTTGCGAGTTCACTTTGGTCACCATCAAATTCAAGCATGTAACTCCAGCCCACGATCTTGATGACCTCCGACGTACAGGAAAAGTCTTATATTGTAATCGAATTCTTTTAGTGTAAATTACAACCTGAATGGTTCGAGAAACATGGACAGAGTAACTGTTCCAGCTGCTTTTACATAAAAATTAATGTCGGAGGGGCCCATTAAACAGTTAAATGGCCAATGACACACCTCTACAGGGCGCGCCACGGGTCAAATTTCATTTACATACCTTGTCGAGCAAGCGCAAGGTGGTTTATCTTGTCTGTCTGGATCCGACAAGGCCGCTCCGCACCGCTCGCCCACTCCACATCGTGCCTTATGCCTGCCTCGTCTTTAGCTTGCGACTTTGGTGTTTCCCAGCAGCGACATTTCTCACCGGCCAAGCTAGAGCGACTTGGCAACTTAATGGTCTTCTATTTCATATTGTTAGTGGTATGGGGAGCATGATGGTGCAGGGGCTTCGGTGCTCGCCTTTCACCCGGACGACCGGGGTTCGAATCCCGGTGAAGAGGGGTTAAATTTTCACCTGAAAAATCACGTGGCGTCAGGAAGGGCATCCGGCCTTAAAACCCGGCTAAAAAATTACCCTGGTTGGCTCCGGTGACCCCAATTCATTGGGATAAGCCAAAGAAAGAAAGAAAGAAAGAAATGATAAAAACATGTGTTAGTGGTATCACAGAGTCGTAAGTCAAACAGTACCTTCAGATTTTGGAGGCCGTGATCAAAAACAATGCATTCACTGCCTTACTAATATATTTTTAGCCTATTTTCATTTATCAACAAGATGTTCGGGAAAGAACATATAGCCTACTTTCTCCGAAATGTATGGGTATAGTTATAACTCTCTGTCCTTATCATCTCCTAATTTCTTCCTATTTGAAGTGCAAATTGGCACACAGGATTTGAACAGTGGCGTTCAAACCATAGTTTATAATTTACCCCAGCATTTTGCAATTTCATCAGCAAACACTCCAAACACCGACTACTTACAATAATTGAAACTTCGTTGCTCTAATAAGGCCCATCTACAATGCGCAGTCGGCAGTCCGTAGTTGGTAGTCCTCGGTCGGCAGTCGCGATCGACTCCGTGTATACTATAGGCACCATACACAACATGAAGTTGCAGTTGGTAGCTGGCAGTTGGCAGTCGAGAATTTTATCCTTGACTGCCAACTACCCGACTGCAGCAATGTAATAGCCAATCAGAGCAGATCATAAACTGACGTCACGTTGTTGTTCTGTGTCGTGTACGAATGATATAGAACTAAGTGAAGTAACTTCGCAACCCGTAAATTTATAGGCTAATCTTAAATACACGGTATAACAAAATAATCCATCTCCAAATCATCCATATTGCAAGTTTTGAGATTATCAACAACGCCTCTGTGCACAAGGAATAAACGAATGTTACTGTCTTATTACTCCTAGCAGTCGTTAATACTGGGTTCACTAACTGGCCGGTATAGAGCGCTGCTCGAATCTATAGTTTCTGCATAGTACAACTGAAGGATGGAAGATGTCACTCCAGTGGAGAATGTCGTTTTTTTTTAATATATAATTTCCATTGCAAAAAGCACCATATAAAGCTTTATTTTATAACGTCTCAGTACTCAAGAAACAATAAATATAAAAACTAGTCGTGATATCTAGTTGTGAAATATCGAACAATATAATCCTAACAGAGCGAGTGCATTCTAGCGGCCAGAAGAAGAAACTTTTCAATAAAATCTGTTACCTTTTTGTCAGCTAGATGTCTCGATTAAATCTGCTGGCGAATTATGTTTTAATTAAGTATATGTTTTGCACCGTAATATGCACAATATAACGCTTAATTTTAAAACGTCTGAGTCATTACAAAGCAACAAATATGTAAAATGTCAAGCAAAAAACATATCTCTGATGGGGTTTGAACCATAGGCATATGAATGACAGACTAGCGCTTTACCACTGAGCCATTTGTGCCAACGAACATTGATCCATATAAAATGACTTACATAGAACTTGTTAGCAAATAATGATTTATACTAAACGATTTCATCACTGAAGTATATTATTTATATATAAAGCATTTCATACAAAGTTTATTTATTTTGTTTTCGTACGCTATATTGCATGCAATACTCAAATTAGTGAAATATAAGTCAGGCACAAGATATCCGCTGCCATCTTGTCTTATTAATGAATCAGCTGAGCTTTTTAAAATCACGTCTGCACTATAGTATTACAAAATAAACTTTTAATTTCGTACGTGCCTCTTCCTTTAGAACAGTTAAAACGATTCTCGGCTCGATAATCGGAACTGGTGGGTCCCATGATATGGATTATAAAGTTTGCATAATTCGCACGGCCGCCATCCTGAAATGGTATGGCGGACGACCTTGTAGTTTGGTCACAAGACGCATCCTATACGAAGGTATGTTGTTACCAAATTTGGTAGAGATTGGATGATTTGGTTAGTCGTTATTTGATTTTACGTTTTGAACGTTTGAGTGGCCGCCATTCAGTTTTAGTAAAGATGGCGGCGATATAAAACATGACACTGAGGTGTCCTTTGCTAGTGCTACCTTTGTACCAAATTTCGTTCAATTCGCATTCACCGTGTTCGAATTGATAGGGGGGGACAGACATTCAGAGTACACACACTCACACACACACACAGACTCACACACACACATACACACACACAGACTCACACACACACATACACACACACAGACAGACACACTTTTTTCGCCCTGTGTTGATCTCATAAGTCTACTTTCATTTTTTGCAAAAATCGAAAGTAGGCTAAAAAATAGGCTTATGAGATCACCTTTTGTCCGCGTGTGTGTGTGTGTCCCTAATAAAATCTAAACGGATGGAGCACCTTTTGTCCGCGCGCGCGCGCGTGTGTGTGTGTGTGTGTGTGTGTGTAATAAAATCTAAACGGCTGGAGCCATTTCAATGAAACTCGGTAAGGACATAGTACCACTTTGTCCGATCCTGACCGTGCACTTCAAATTTTAATACGTCTCACCAATCCATCATGCCGGCTGTGCGAAATATTTCACTGGCATTCTATATCTCCGAAACTATTACTTATATCACCCTGAAATTTTGGACGGTGATAGAGAATACTCAGTTAAGTTCAGATATGTGATACTTAAAAGCATGGTAAGTACAAAATCAACATGGCCACCAAACGAAGTTAAAATGTTTAAATGGCATTTTCTCGAGATTTAATCAACCGTTGCAGTGAAACTTGATACGATAAATGTTTATACAAGATTTAAACTAGTGGCATCAGATTCAATTCAATTGTTTACATAACCTCAAGATGGGGACTGTGCGAAATTTTACAATTAAGTATTTATTTCTTGTGACCTAATCATGCGATCGAAGTCAACGTTTGAATAATGAACCTACGCAATATAGTACACAACTCCATGGCCTACATTTATATAAAAATCCAACATGGCGACCATCCGAAATATTTAGATGGTCTCATATTTACTAATCTATGACAGCAATCAAACTAAAATTTTGTGTGTTGATGGAGGCTATTAACGTAAGTATGGACTTTCCAATAACCTGATGAACACAAATCAAACATGGCGGCGATGCGAAATATACGTATGTATATTGATGTTTCTCGGAAAATCCTTGTAATAGGCAGGAGAATTTTAATGGAAAAGACCAGTGGGATATATGAAAATAGGCTATTTAGTTCTTCACGGAACTACTTGATGTGTAATGGGACAGGGTGAGAAGGCCGTGGCAGAAACAAAAGGATTTTTAGGCAGATTTCATTAGAAAGCTACCTAATGCAATGGGTACCGGTACCACGTTGAGACTTTCGGAAAATTTCGACATATCTTCGCAATCCCATCCCCCAGACCCCAAAGTCACCCTCCATTAAATACTGTATATACCAGGTTACCAAGGAAAACAGAAACAGACTATAACAGATCACGACATAACAAGGAAATATACTCCCATGTGGAGAACATAATTCACACCATGCGCAAATGACGAATGTCATTTTTGGGCATTTAAATAGAATGAATAATGACAGGCTAACAAAACTAATTTTTAATAAAATTTTAAAACTTCCAGCGTGGTTTACACAGACATTAAAGGATCTTAAGGAAGCAGACATTGACATTACAGATACATATAATAGGGATTTATTCCGGGACAAAATTCAAAAAGTGATCTTCAGGGAGGAACAAGAAAGACAACGAAAACATCCACGTAACATTGAACAGCTCCGAAAGCAAAGATCAGAATGGATGAAGCGAATGTGGGCAGAGAGAAAAAAGACATGTGGCAAGATTTGAAGTATTAATTTACGTGCTGTGTGATAGTGCGATTCGATTAAATTAAATAAATCATAATATATATCACTTTCTTGTAGACAGGATAACTATCGTCATTTGGCACCAATCAATTTCAAATGTACCTGCATCCATAAAATATAACTAGTTGAAATCTCGATCGAGTCGGTAATGGAAAAAGCTTGTAGTTTAACGTGACCATTAATCTCGCGATCATAAGCCACGGGACCTCCGTTTTACGTGGAATCCGAACCACGGGACATGGCATTTCACTTCGAAAATCTCACATGCAATGACCGGGAATCGAACCCGTTCCACCTTGGTGAGAGGCATACAGCTTGACCGCTGCACCACCACGCCCCCTGAGTTGTTAATGGGCAAAATCGGACCAAGGGTGGGGGGAGGGGAGGGGAGGGGTGGGGAAATATCGCTATAACTTTGGCAATATGTGGAAAAAAAAAACTAATCCATTCAAGCTCATACTATTCTTCGGATAAGGGCCAAAAACGATACCCAGTAAAGTTTCTTGATAGCACCATCCATTGACCAAAAGGGATGGGGAAAATTAGGTTTTGAGAGAAACTTGAAACCAAAGAAAGCAAGATCTTACGGAAAATCTTGGGCCTAGTCAAGGAAAACGGTGATTACTGACGGAAGCACAACCATGAACTGTACACACACGTTACCAAAATCACTGACGTGACGAAAAAGAGGAGGATTGTGTTCTATGGTCATTTAACAAGACTGAGCCCAATACGATTGTCAAACAAAATCTTGACTTACTTTCTGGATAAGAAAACCAAGGGAGCATGGTTCACAGAGATAGAAGAGGAATTAAAACAAGTAGGAATTACATACATCGAAATTCAGATGCCTACGCCCCTTAAGATAAAACTAAAAGAACACCTGAGTTTCCAGGAAAAGCCTAAACTAACAACAGGCAAGACGTGGACTGAAGCCAGGAAACAGCAGCATCGACAACACATGAGGCGTTACTGGGCGAATGGTAAAGCTCTAGGAAGAGAGCAGTTGGATTAACGTGGTCCATAGCTGGCCGAAACGTCAAGAAGCAGAAGAAGAATAAACGGTCTAAAGGAAGTTTTCGTCATCCCAGTTGTTGTCTTTGTGAATGGTTTAGTCACAAAGGACTGGGATAATGCAAAGGAGAGGGCTTGAAGAGGAACCATGTTACTTGGTATTGCAAGCATAGAACGTAAAGTTTTGTCTCGTCAGTGACTCTGAACATCTTGAGATCCAGTGTCTTTGGCTCGCAAGGAGTCCGTATTATTATTATTCATTCATTCATTCATTCATTCAATTTCGCTAATCGGCCAACTAGGGACCACGATAAGCCTCATTTTACATTCTGGCATTTGCTCATTTTTTTCTTGATCCACATTGCCTTCATGAGCTCACTGTGTTTAGCACGACGTTCCTCTGTCCATTTCGCACCAGTTGTCCGTTTTTCGTCCCGGAAAGTCCCCAACGTCTTGATGGCTGCTCTATAAAGATTTCGGTCTTGTGCATCTTCTGCTCGTATCCCCATTTCTTTCAGATCTTTCTGGACGTTAACATACCATGGGATTGTCGTTTTTGGTTTTGAGTCGAATATACTGAAGATACGTTTCGTCCATCGGGAATCGATCATCCGTCGCATATGACCCTAGAAGAAAACAGCTGCCAACAGGGCTCGTACAATGAGCTGTGCTGACAGCTGGTCTACGTGACTGAAGCTCTTGTGGCTAACCACGTCCTCCAATTACTCATTGTATTTTGATCTGACTCCATCCCAAACAATTCCTTCCAGCAAAAGCATGACTAGACTATCCAACCCGACCCAAATAAAAGGTTTGTTAAGCGCAATAAAACACAGCTATTTGCGTGCTTTTGATCTACAACATAGCGCTCGTGAGACTAGTGATAGGGGTTAGCTTAGCCACCTTGTTTGGGCTGCATTATTCGACTTAGAATAGGTACTGACAAAAATGTACTTTTGAAGTGTAAACATTATTATTATTGCGACACTACAAGACAGTTGTATTGCCGGAAGCTTTTTATGCCTCATAAACCGTATGGCTGGGTGTCCACTCTAAAATTGCAGACATTGAAAAACATGAATGGAAAATTCTCCGGAAAATATATGGTCCCACGAGTGTAAATGGAATGTGGATTAAGAGGAGAACAGCGGACCTCTACTCCTTCACTGACAGGTTCACTTATGCCGTACGGAAGCGACGCCTGAATTTCTATGGCCATATCTATAGAATGAACAGCGACAGACTAAGAGATTATTCAAAGTAATCAACTCAAAGAAGGTCAAGATAAAATGGCTAGAAGAAACTAAGGCGGACCTCCAAGAAATGAATATCACAGACGACATCATAGACAATCGTGGAGCTTTTAGGACAAAGGTAGCCAACCATAAATTTAGGGAGAAACCCATAAAGAAAACTGGTAGGAAGTGGTCGACAGAACGCAAGATGCAACACAGTACATTCATGAAGAGAATTTGGGAAGATAAGAAGGCGAATGGGCATATGACGAAAGAATAGTAATTATTATAATACTACTACTAATAATAATAATACAGCAATACATTTTATTCAAAAGAGGCTTGTCACCTCAAAGGAGAGCTTGGAATGTTTCCCGTCGAGGACACAACACAAACCACCCCGCTGCCAACAGGGCTCGTACAATGAGCTGTGCTGACAGCTGGTCTACGTGACTGAAGCTCTTGTGGCTAACCACGTCCTCCAATTACTGTATTTTGATCTGACTCCATCCCAAACAATTCCTTCCAGCAAAAGCATGACTAGACTATCCAACCCGACCCAAATAAAAGGTTTGTTAAGCGCAATAAAACACAGCTATTTGCGTGTTTTTGATCTACAACATAGCGCTCGTGAGACTAGTGATAGGGGTTAGCTTAGCCACCTTGTTTGGGCTGCATTATTCGACTTAGAATAGGTACAGACAAAAATGTACTTTTGAAGTGTAAACATTAGAGAGAAACTACCAGCCAGCACACAAATTCAAATATATAGAGTTTTTATAAAATATTGACTTTTGTCTCTAAGGAAACAAAGTTAGTTATTGTTATTTTAAGGGGCGGAACTACGAGGTCATCTGCCCCTTAGGAAAGTAAGTGATTGCACAATTATTATCATACTTCCCTGGAGAGATTTTCGCATTTATCTCAGTAAGAGTTCATTACTACAATTAATATTCTTACCTGGAAATGTTCATAATTAAATTCCCAGTAATTATAGTTAGTTATTGTTGTTTTAAGGGGAGTCGCAGTAGTTAAAACGGACATAAAACCAACAACAAATGTTTCAAGGGGCGGAATTACGAGGTTATCTGCCTCTTTTAACACAAATTAAATGATACAAAATGGAATATATAGTTAAATTTTGAGGTGGACACCTAAATAGGAAAAGACCGAAAATTAATAATAAAGAAACTAATCAATATAATTATAAACATAACATTACAGAAAACAAATAAATCTGAATTCGAAAAAGAATAAAGTCTTTGAGTCAATGATCACTTGTAAATTGAGATTGCTCATCATAACCCACTCTCACTTATAAAGCGGATGACGAGATCAGCAGCCACCACGTCATTAGCTAATATAAGTTTGAGTGTCATCTTCAAACCAAGGTTTCTTCATTAGTCAGCAAGATTCACACACTCGGTTAAAATGTGGGCCACGGTGAATACGATACCACAGGTACAAAGTGGGGTCTTCCCTTCTCATTAGGTACGAGTGGATGGATCTTGCATGACCTGTCCTTAGCCTACACAAAATGACGGACTCCCCCCGTGACCGGAAGGAGCTCCGCCAAACGGGAGTAGTTCTCTTGATCGCTCTCAACTTATTGGACATTGGGTCAGCTAGCCACTGACTCTCCCAGAATGCCAGTACTTGTCGGCGTAACTGAGAGCGAATATCTCAAGCGGGTACCTCCATTGGTCGAGGTGGTAGTGATACCGCCTCTTTTGCAGCTTGATCCGCTAACTCATTTCCCGCAATTCCCATGTGGCTTGGAAGCCACAGAATGGTGATTCGAGTGTCAGCGCGGCACAATCCGCCTAGTAGGTCGTGGATTCGCTGCACTAGGGGGTGTTTCATTTTCAGCGTAGTTTGTGAATTAAACTGACCGCATTGAAGAAAAGAGCGGAAAAGATTAAGGGCTCCCTTTTAACCTCCTCATCCCTTAGCATTATGTACTGTAAATCATTTGTAGCCAAGCTTTATTTTAAGATTGTGTTCTACCTAAACAGTTTTGCTTTCAACCCATTACAGACAAAAAGTAAACTGAGGGTTACTAAACACTTCATCCGGGATAAATACAAAGATTTAGCAAAAAATTCTAAATGTTCCGACAGAAAGAGACGAAGCTCAAAACATGTACAAATAAACATTGGCTTTGCCTATTTTCATCAAATGATAAACAAGGCTTATGAGAACACCTTTTGTCCGCGTGTGTTAATGTGTGTATGAAGAAATCTAAACGGCCGGAGTGGTTTCAATGAAACTCGGTAAGGATATGGTACTATCTTGTCCGGCTCCGACCGTGCCTTTCAAATCCTATATTCCGGAATTCTATATCTCCGAAACATTACTGATATCACCCTGAAATTTGGTATGGTGATAGAGAATAGCAAGTTAAGCTCAGCTATGTGACGCTTCAAGACTTACAAGTGCAAAACCAACATGGCGGCCAAGTGAAGTTAAAATATGTAAATTTATTTTTCTCATGATTTAATCTCTTGGTATCTAATTTATTTCAATTGTTCTCATAACCTAAAAAATGCGACTGTGCGAAATTGTAAAATTTTATTTTTTTATTTTTTGTGTCCTAACCTTGCGATCGAAGTGAACGTTTGAATAATGAACATACGCAATAATATTCATCTAATGATACATAACTCTATGGTTTGCATAATATGGAACAATTCAACATGGCGACCGTTCGAAATATTTAGACGGTTCTCAATATCTATGAATCTATTACAACAATCAAACTGAAATTTAGTATGTTGATAGAAGCCATTACCATAGGTTCTCCTATGGGACTTTCAATAACTCGATAAGCACAAAACCAACTATGGTGCGACGCAAAATTTAAATATTTATATGGATTTTTCTCGCGACTTAATTATCCGAGCGCAGTGAAACCTAGCACGGTAAATCTTGAAACAAGGCTCAATATATAGGCGTCTAATGCAATTCAATTTTTATGAGAACTTAAAAATGGCGGCTGTGCTAAATGCTTAAAGTCATGTTTATATTTCTTGTGTGCTAAACAAGCGAAGTTAAAATATGTACATTTAATTTGTTGAATATAAAACCATTTCAAAGGCGGATGAATCCACCCACCTACTGAGCCTGGTATAATGTATCTTCATGCCAGAGTGAAGGTAGTTGGGAGTCACCCTGTGGACACACACCCTCAGCTGTCGGCCTCAACAACTTCCACATGACGGCTCGTTGGAATGTCGTGGGCTCGCTTTTATAAGCCCCTGATTTGTTGGTCGAAGTTAGGACGCAGTAAAAGCAAGTGATTTAAACCATCCCATGTGTAACATAAAAACAGGCAGTGAAGCATCATGTGCGTTTCAGCGACAAGACACGTACAGTCCCAGCCTGTTTCCAACGACTTAAGTCTATCGAGATGTTCAACTTTATTGTTATTTATTTTCGTTTGCTATCTGTGATTTTGTTTACAGCGTGTTTCAATATTCCTGAGATCTTGAAAGACCACTTTCCTCATGGCATCCAAAAACAGAAGAGTCTGCATCGAGCTTGCAGTAGACTATAGGGGCAGATGACCTCGTAGTCCCCCCCCCCCCCCCCCCCCCCGCTTAAAACAACAATAACTAACACTAACGAGCTTGCAGTAAAAACTGGCGAATCTTTACACCTACAACCTTGCAACTCCATGTCTTGTGGAAAGCGAAATTAATGTCTTTAGTTTATCTCTCTTCTAAAATCGTGCATCCCGAGATCGCAGATATTATACCACCTTCCAAAATTCTCATAATTCATATATAAATTTCTTCCAAATTAAAAACTAACGCCCTCCCAGGAGGCGGCTTCGGTAGCGTAGTTGGTAGCATGCTGAGCTCTATGCCTAAGGTCGCGAGTTCAAACCCGACCGAAGTCGACGGATTTTTAAGAGCGTTAAAAATTTCTCAGTATGCCTTAATTCGGAGGGGAAGTAAAGCCGGCGGGCCCATGTCATAGATTTATGGCATGAAAAAGAACCTTCCACTAACTACACTTGTGTGAAGCCAAAATTTGTAGGTTAGAATTGATAACGCTATATTAGTTCCAACGTTCGCCGCCAGATGCTGACTGCGATGCCATCTAGTAGCCAAGTCCGCAAGCTAGGTATCGTGGACGGTAGCATTTGGTAGAGAAAGTAGGAACTACTTGAAATTATTGTCTGTAGTCCTTACTTGAATTAAAACAGATAACACACACTAACACAGGCATCATATTTTACACCGGTAATCAGAGAGATTCTATACACACCCAAAGTACACGGGGATACATGACCGCGTTGTCACAGTCCCTAAACTAAGAAACCAACCAACCCCAACCCAGGGGCTCACGACTAGTGGGACGCGGGTTGGTGACCACGGGACCCCAGCTGAGTCCGGCATTGCTTCAACTTACTTGTGCAGGGCCCCTATCTGTCACCTTTCCTTCCGGCCTCCCTTGGTCAACTTTTGTTCTCTTCCGACCTGGACGGTATTAGGGTATCCGAGGCCTAGGGAGTCTTTCACTTTTCCGCCTTAATTGGCCCTTGTCTCATCTTTCCTGATCCTTCATTCTTCGAGGAATCGGACCTGGTGTTTTTCTTTTCCTGATATCTCCTGCCTTCTGCTGAAGGCCCTAAAGGAGACGGGGTGTGTGTAGCCCCACCACTTCTGGTGCACCCTGGATAAATCTACACCCTCAAGGGCTCACGGCTGGCGACACCGAGGGATTCCTGAGCTGGGTCAAGTTTTCCCTCTTTCTCCATTGCCTTTGGGGCAGACCCTCTCCTCTTACCTTTTCCTCGCTGCCTTTTTTGGCTCTCCTTCCTTCCAAGTCCTTCAATTCTCATTCTTCGAGGGTTGAGGGCATTTCCTTTCCTCCTGTCTTTTATTTACATTCTTCTCCTGTTTGTTTTCCATTCCCTCTTCTAGTTTGTAAGTAGCTTGCCACGGTGGGTGAGCGGATATCGTGTCGGTCTACTAACTCCAGGATTGCAGGTTCGCCCCTGACCGTGGTAAGTGATTTTTGAAAGGCGGCAAAAATACGATACGCATGTCATACGATGTTGGCATGTCGATGATGATAATTATTGTTTTAAGGGGCCTAACATCGAGGTTATCGGCCCCTAATGATCTGGGTGATAGCGAAAATGACAATGAAATGGAAACCAGAACAAAATTATCTGAGACGGAAAATACGTACAAAAAGGAACTCAGATGGAAACAACTCACAATATGGTCTTACAAAAGGGAATTTAGAATGAAAAGTTGCACAAAAAGAATAGATTGAAAAAAGACCCACAAAACGGAGGCGAGATTCAAAATACGTACAAAAGGCAATGTAGCGTCGAAATACTTACAAAATGTAACTGAAATTCAAAATACTTACAAAATGCAAATGAGATCGAAAATACGTACAAAATGCAATTGAGGTTCAAAATACTTACAAAATGCAATTGAAATTGAAAATACACAATGCAAGTTTGATTGAAAAAAAAAAACCGGTTCAGATTCAAAATACTCACAAAGTGCAATTGGAATTCAAAATACTTACAAAATGCAATTGAAATTGAAAATGCTTACAAAATGTACGGTAGATTCAAACGACTCATGTGGATTGACAATGCTTACAAAATGAAATTTAAATTGAAAATACTTGACAAAATGTAATTTAGATTCAAAATTCCCACAAAATGCAATTGAGAATCAAAATATGTGCAAAATGCCCACCAAACAAAATGCAATTTAGATTCAAAATTCGTGCGAAATGCGGTTTTGGTTGAAAATACTTACAAAATGCAATTGAAATTCAAAATACTCACTAAAAGGCCCGTCTACCTGCATTGAAAGACTTACTAAAAAGCAATTTAGATTGTCAATCTTTACAAAATGCAATTGAGGTTGAAAACAATTGCGAGATGTAATTTAGATCGAAAAAACATACATAAAGCAACGTAGATTAAAAATGCCTTAAAAATCGCTAGAAGGGAATTTAGACACACGGTGAACCAAGTAACAAAAACAGTGCGAGAATCATAAAGAGAAAAGTAAATATAAGGAAAAGAGGAGTGGAGAGGAGAGGAGAGGAGAGGGGAGAGAGGAGAAGGTCCGCCCCAAAGGGAAGGGACAAAAGGAGAAAACGGACCCAGCTCAGGAATCCCTCGGGGTCGCCAACTCCCGAACTCACCAGCCGTGAGCCCCTGAGGGTGTAGCATTATCGACGATGCACCAGAAGTGGTGGGGCTACATACACCCTGCCTCCTTAAGGGCCTGGAGCACAAGGCAGGAGGTAAAAGGAAAAGAAAAAGAAGGCTGACCCCTCACAGAAGGAGGATATCAGGAAAGACGAGACAAGGGCCAATTAAGGCGGGAAAGTGAAAGACTCCCTAGGCCTCGGATAACCTAATACCGTCGGGGTCGGAAGAGAACAAGAGTTGACCAAGGGAGGTCGACAGGAAAGAAGAAAGAGAGGAGCCCGGCACAAGTAAGTGGAAGCAATCCCGGACTCAGCTGGGGCTCCGTGGTCGCCAACCCACGCCCCACTAGATGTGAGCCCCTGGGGGGTGTTGACATGTCAAAGAACCCATTTGAATTCAGTAGGCCGAGTTCATAATGGCAAAATTAATCTCGGGAGATTCCGCCAACACAAAGTTCCTCATTTCTCTACTAGAAAGCGCTATAGCATTCAAGGAGCTTAGATATCTAACATCTAACCTACTTGACTTTCATAGTCAAGGAACGACGAAATTCGACATGCAAGCTACCCTCTGGGTGTCAAATAGTAAAGCTTGCACCAGGCACCCGAGGCCATACGCTATTATTATTATTATTATTATTATTATTATTATTATTATTAGTTTGTAAGTGAGTAGTTAGTTTAAGTTGTAGGTTCCATTTGATCATCTTTCATTTTCACTATCACCCAAACCATTAGGGGCCGTTAACCTAGATGTTAGTCCCCTTAAAACAACAATAATTATCACTATCGAAAGCTATCAAAGTAGCTTTCAATAGATCGTACGCTGTTGTGGTTCTGATATTCCCAAACCGATAGATAGTGTTAGTGAGTTGGTATTGCTGCGACATTGTGATCACATACCCCCGTGTATTTGGATGTGTGTGGAATTCTTGTGATAACCTGTGTTGTTGTGATGGCTGCACTAATGTGTAAATTGGGGATAGGATTGGAAAGGAGGCGACCGTGGCCTTAAGTTAGGAACCACAGAATACCACTTCCATGATGTCTGAGGTGGGAATCAAACTTCCCTCTCTTCTCAGTTTTGCCACACGTGGCTAATTGTACCCCGTTCCAGCGCTTAAACCAGAATTGCATTTCTTGGCAGAGTCGGGATTTGAACCCGGACCTCCAACGACGACAGAATTATATTTAAATTCTCAGTGAGTGTTCGGCACTGTTACTGTAGTGTCAATGCGACTGACTGCGTAGCTCAGAGGTAACTTTCTCGCCTGCTGTGACGAAGGTTGCAGGATCGAATCCTGGCGCAGACAGTTGTCATTTGAGGGGCGCAAATGCGAGGGAGCCGTGTCAGCAGATTTACTGGCACGTTAAAGATCCCTTTCGGGGGGAAAAAATCGGCACTTTGGCGTCTCTAAAAACTGCAGTTGTCAATGGGACGTAAAACTAATAACATTACAGTGAAACCTCTATTAAGAGACCAGTGACGGTTCCATGGAAAACTGGTCTTTTAGAGGGGTGGTCTCTTAATAGGGGTGGGCATTAAAAATTATTTTATAACTTACTGCATTATTAATAAAGTACAGTTGGAAGACTGCATTGGTTCACATTTAGTACACATTATATTACAATTGGTTATTATCTGAGCTCTGTCATTTTAAAAGGTCACGAATTTATCTCTGTTTCAAATTAGCACATCATTTTTTAACAATTTCACTTTCTTGATTATCTCTGAGTGAGTTTGGAAGTCCATTAATTTGTTCTGGGTTCGAACAATCTTCTAGGGGAGCCGTTTTTTATTTCTTAATCAATATAGCACTGCCTTGGGTTTTTGTGGGTATCTACCCACATAACCTAACGGCGGTGCTTTTTGAGGATCCAACCAGCCTTCGGGCTGACTACCTAACAGACAGACAGACAGACAGATACGTTACATAAGACTTTTTCTAATGACATTGTATGCTGATGCAGTTCTGTGCCAACGGAACCATTGTTTACATCATCACCCTCATCACCATCTCCAATGGGAAGGCAGTCTTTTGAAAGAGGTCAGACTGAGAAAATGCCTGGTCTTTGGTCGGGGAGAGGGGTGGTCCTTAAATAGAGGTAACAAATACATTGAGCTTATGAGGTTTTAAATCGGTTCCAAGAAAATCGGTCTTTAAGAGGGGTGGTCTTTTAATAGGGGTGGTCTTTTAGAGAAGTTTCACTGTATTATTGAAATTCTCACCGACTCAAAGATATGTTAAGATGTGTTAAACTTTGGCTGTCTTCATCATCGACATTCTGGGTGAAAATATCTTATTAGTTCTCGGATGTTTAGGAAAAATCATATTTTTTCTTTGCCTCTATTTTCATGCCCGATTGGTTTCTGATGCAAATCAAGTGATTATCGCCACAATACATTGGTTTTTATTTGTCATATAAATGTCCACCCCGAACATTTTTTACCATTAGGTCATATTTTGAGCATTTGTTGGTAAGAACGTCATATTTCAGTAGTTTGACGGCAGCTGTAGGTGTGCAGTCATCCTCAACTTACCGAACGGGAACTAGTGTTTACAGAAATAGACTGTAAATAACTACTTAAACATGTGTATATATAGAAAAGTAATATGAAATTAGGAATAAAGAGTTTAGTTAACAATTTAATCCCTCAGTATGCCTCCCTTCGGAGGGGAAGTAAAGCCGGCGGTCCCATGTCATAGATTTATGGCATGAAAAAGAACCTTCCACCAAGTACACATGTGGAAGCTAAAATTTGTAGGTTAGTTTGATAACGCTATATTAGTTTCAACGTTCGCCACCAGGTGCTGACTGCGATGGCATTTAGTAGCCACGTCCGCAGCTAGGTGGCGTGGACGGTAGCATTTGGTAACAAAAGTAGGAACTACTTGAAAAACAAAATCGTCTGCAATCCTTCTACCTGAATCTCAGATAACACACACTAATTAAGCCATCACAATTAACACCGGTTTTCAGACAAGTTCTACACACATCCAAAGTACATGGGGCTCCACGACCGCGTTGTCGCAGCCCCTAAACTAAGGAGCCAACCAACCAATCTCGAAGGGATTGTTGCTTGGATTTGTTGTTGTTGTTGTTGTTGTTTGAGTCTTCAGTCTTTCGACTGGTTTGATGCAGCACTCCATGCCTCCCTGTCCTGAGCTAATCGTTGCATCTCTACATACCTACCACACCCCACATCCGAGACAATCTGTTTAACATATTCTAACCTTAGTCTACCCCTACAGTTCTTGTCCTCGACCCTTCCTTCCATAACTAAGCTTGCTATTCCTGGGGGTCTTAGTATGTGTCCTACCAACCTATCTCTTCTCTTCATTAGCGGTCGCCAGAAACATCTCTCCTCTCCCACTAGTCTTAATACCTCTTCGTTTGTAACCCTATCTACCCATATGATCTTCATCATTCTCCTGTAACACCACATTTCAAACGCTTCAATTCTCCTCTTCTCTGCTGTACCAATAGTCCAAATTTCACTTCCATGGAGCGCCACGCTCCAGACAAAGGTCTTCAAAGAATGACTTCCTAATACCTAAATCTATATTCGATGTCAACAGATTCATTTTCTGTAGAAATGCTTTCCTTGCCTGAGCTAACCTTCTTTTTATATCCTCTTTGCTTCGTCAGTCACTGGTTATTTTGCTTCCTAAGTAACAGAAGTCTCATACTTTCTTTAGTTTTTCACCTGCCAATTTGATTTATAATTTAAAAAATGGCCGTATTTAAATCAGTAAGTTTTAGGTCATATTTAGTCATTTTTTGAGTCATATTTCGTCATTTTTAAAGTCATATTTGCTTGCAGATTCGGGTTATTCTTAGGTCTTCAAGATCCCGGCCCTAATTATTATTACATATCTATACTAATATAATAAAGCTGAAGAGTTTGTGTGTTTGTTTATGTGTTTAAACGCGCTAATCTCTGGACTACCAGTCGGATTCGAAAAATTATTTTTGTAAATGATAGCCAGATTCGATAGGAATAGTTTAGGCTATGAAGCATTATGCTACATCACCAAGGTAACCATAAAGATTGATTTTTGTTCAGTAAATCGGAAGAACAAGCGCTCCCGGATAGCTCAAATAATACCTACTGTCGACCAAAGTATTATGTGCACTCGAGTTTGAAGGTTGTTTGTGAAGTAACCAATAGACCTACATAAAATCCAATAACATCATTTTCGTCGTTCTATTGCACGTTAGTTCATGTAGGTTTGGAATTTTTAATTTATATTTTAATATTCTTTGTCGCAGTTGGAGCACAAAAAGTGCACGTTTTTAAGCGTGTTTCAACCATGTGTCACATTTAAGAATTATTATCTCAAAAACCCGTCATCAGATCGAATCCACATTTTAACACAATATACATTGGAATGTTGTATAACTGAATTATTAATTTCAAAATTTTGCGTGTCCAAGAAAAATAGTTGTTATCATTTTTGTATGGTAACTTTTTCTCGGCTCGGGGTGGTTGGAAAATGTAGTTCTTGGTTGCGATGTAATCCTTATACATCAAAAAGTTAAGCTGTATGACTGTGAAATACGTAAATTTACTCACTTATTTTATATCGGTTTGTATTTGTAGGCGGAAATACCACATCGTTCACCAGCTACCCACTCCCGGGAGAGCTGTACAGCGTTGCTGTGATGGAGCCCATCACTTCCGAGCGAGGCACGCCATGATGCGTGTTATGAAAATGAAAATCCACAGCCTGTTTCCAGTCTCCGACCGGGTCAGGAATGGAATGAATGAAGCCCCCATCTAGCGGCGAGGATATGAACTGTGCCGGCTGCCGAGGCCTGACGCACTCCTCTGGGGCAATGATTAAATGAATGACAGATGAAATGAAATGATAGTGGAGAGTGTTGCTGGAATGAAATTTTGACAGGGAAAACCGGAGTACCCGGAGAAAAACCTGTCTGCCTCAGTTTTGTCCAGCACAGATCTCACATGGAGTGACCGGGATTTGAACCACGGACCCAGCGGTGAGAGGCCGGCGTGCTGCCGCCTAAGCCACGGAGGCTTCTGCCATGATGCGTGTTATATACATGTTAAAGTTACGCTTTTTTTGAATTGTTATATAAATTAAATATTTGGTTTTGGATTTATCATTTCTCAAATACCACGGTTAAGCAAGAGTCTGTCTTCCCTGACTCTTCCAAAGTTTATGCCATCGTTAATACAGAACAATTCTGCTACTATTTGTCTGGCCAGACCATCACTCTTCCCCATAGTAGTCTTATACATGCTTGGGAGGAAATACACTAAAGCCACTCTCTTGCAAACCGCCCAAGTTCTAGCTGTGTTTCCCGTCAGCTTAGACCAAGCCCTTACTCATTTTAGGTATCCGAGAGCGGATTTGCGATGGCAACCGCCTCTAAGTGTGTTTAAGGTTAAACTTATAAATTTTGTGGGACTCTCCTCCTATATTTCTATCCTTTTTCTCCAATCCAAAATCTACTTCCTTCTCTTAATCATCTTCCCTTGGTGGGTGGGTTATTCCTTAGCCTATAATCTACCCACCAGTTATACAACATTCCAGTGTATAATGTGTTAAAATTTGGATTCGATCTGATGACGGGTTTTTGAGATAATTCTTAAATGTGACGCATGGTTGAAACACGCTTAAAAACTTGCACTTTTTGTGTTCCAACTGCGACAAAAAATATTAAAATATAAACTAAAAATTCCAAACCTACATGAACTAACGTACAATAGAACGACGGAAATGATGATGTTATTGGATTTTATGTAGATCTATTGGTTACTTCACAAACAAGCTTCAAACTCGAGTACACATAATACTTTGGTCGACAGTAAGTCTATTGTTGCCTGGTAATGCAGGCTGCATCACGTCGCCCCTACCAGTGTTCTGGTGCAGAATTGCGAGCTGCTTATAAATTGCAGTCATGGGGAGTAATTCGTGCAAAAAAATTCTTAGGCCCTTTTAAAACAGTTATCATAATGACAATAGTATGCCTCTGTATAAGGGCGATGGTGTTGGTGCAGTATACTGAGGTTATCAGCTGCAATACGTGTTAGTGCTTTCCGATCCTTATCCTTGAGCGCTCCAGTTCTGTAGTAGTATTAATTATCATTCATAAAACAAATAAATCCACCGGGCGAAGCCGGGCACTACTGTTAATACAGTATAAGGCGATTAGCTCTAAAAGGAGCACGTAGAATCATTATTTAGCATTGGTCTTCTTGTTCTTCTTATCTTCCCAAAGCTTCCTCATCCTTTCACTGTCTTCTTTCTTGTGTCTATGCAGCCTTGAGTTTCAAATTCTGTCCCTTAGGGAACTTGGGAGGAAACTTATATGAATTCACTTTCTGTCTACGCAGTCCGTGTCGTTAGTGGGTCAATGTTGACTTCAGTGACAACCTTTTGGATGTCTGCTAGCCAGCGTTCTTGGGTTTGTCGGGTTCCATTGACTATGAGGAAGATATTCTGGGTCAGTCGGGAGTTGTCCATTCGAGCTATCCGTGCAAGTGAGGTGAATCGTTCAGTCAGTGAACACAGTTCTTCTGAGCGCTTCCTCTTCCAGATAACGTCCTGAAGGTGTGGTCCAAATATTTTCCTCAGTATCTGCCGTTTTATCTTCTCAAAGTCTTTGATGTTGATAGTTAACGCATAGAGTGCCTCTGGGAGAACGACTGTGTGGTAGAGATGGAGTTGGGCTTTAGTGGAAAGTGATTTCTTGTTGTAAATATTCCAAGTGATTGTGTAAGCTAGACATAATTTATTATTATTATTATTATAATATAGTATGACGGAGCTAAGATTCATTCAACCCGGGTGAAGCGATACATAACGAGACTGAAGCTATCGATCTGAGTGATGTAAGCGCGATGGCAGGCCGCACCTGTCCACAGCTGACCTCGAGCTGGGGTCTCTGTTGTGAAAGAAACCAGTTTATAGCCAGTGACAGAAGGAAACAATTACCACATGTGCAATGGCTAACAGATTAGAAAGCGAATGAATGGGGCTGTGGTCTTCCTGGATTCCAGGGACACAAATCCCCACATTCCATGATCAGGTGCGCCCAGACACCTGTACGCTGCATTACGTAATGCTTGTGCTCGTAACCAATCATAGAACACAGATCAGACATTGATTACGACCCAAAAGGTCAAAGATGAGGAGAACCGAAAGTTTAACACATGTTTACGTTGAATCGGTGAGAATTTAATTTCATGTTCAAAGTCCACCCTACGGTACCTTAAATATATTTCTGGCTTTCATCCCATGCAGCCACATGTTTTAGTAAACAATAATAATAATCTTATTGGTTTTACGCTCCTGTTAACTACTGAGGCCTTTAGAGAAGCAGCGATGCCGGAATTTTGCCCCGAAAGGGTTCTTTAACGTGCCAGTAAATCTACTAACATGGCTCCTTGACATTTGCGCACCCTCAAATGCCGACTGACTGCGTCGGGATTCGATCCCACTATCTTGAGCCCGGCAGGCTCCTGGGAGAGCTGCAAGTGTTGTTAGAGTTGCGACACCTAACTTAGTCTCCTGGGAGAGCTGCGAGTGTTGCTAGATTAAGGACACCTGTCTCCTGGGAGAGAGCTTTGCTAGGACAGGGACCCGTAATTAAGTCTCCTGGGAGAGCTGCGAGTGTTGCTACAGTAATGACACCTAACTACGTCTCCTGGGAGAGCTGCGAGTGTTGCTAGAGTAGGGACACCTAACCAAGTCTCCTGGGAGAGCTGCGAGTGTTGCTAGAGTAGGGACTCCTAACCAAGTCTCCTGGGAGAGCTGCGAGTGTTGCTACAGTAGTGACACCTAACCAATTCTCCTGGGAGAGCTGCGAGTGTTGCTAGAGTAGGGACACATAACCAAGTCTCCTGGGAGAGCTGCGAGTGTTGTTAAAGTTGGGACACCTAACCAAGCCTCCATGGAGAGCTACAAGTGTTGATAGAGTAAGGACACCTAACCAAGTATCCTGGGAGAGCTGCGAGTGTTGCTAGAGTAGGGACACGTAACCAAGTATCCTGGGAGAGCTACAAGTGTTGCTAGAGTAGGGACACCTAACCAAGACTCCTGGGAGAGCTACAAGTGTTGCTAGAGAATGCACACCCAGCCAAGTCTCCTGGGAGAGCTGCGAGTGCTGCTTGAGTAGGGACACCTAACGCAGTTTCTTGGGAGAGCTGCGAGCGTTGATAGAGCAGGGATCCCTAA
Source organism: Meconema thalassinum (assembly GCA_946902985.2). Taxonomy (NCBI): domain Eukaryota; kingdom Metazoa; phylum Arthropoda; class Insecta; order Orthoptera; family Tettigoniidae; genus Meconema; species Meconema thalassinum. Next base: position 944,617,066 of record OX336388.2, on the reverse strand, counting down.
CGAAGTCTCCTGGGAGAGTTGCGAGTGTTGCTAGAGCAAGGATACCAAACTGATGTTCCCTGGAGAGCTCCGAGTGTTGCTAGAGTAGGGACACCTGTTTCTTGGGAGAGCTACGAGTGTTGCTAGATCACGTGTACCTAACGATGTCTCTTGGGAGAGCTGCAAGAGTTGATAGAGCAGGGATACGAAACTGAGGCTCCAGAGAGAAGAGCGGGAGTGTTGCTAGAGCAGAGATACCAAACTGAGGCTCCCGGGAGAGGAGCGGGAGTGTTGATAGAGCAGGGATACCAAACTGAGGTTCCCGGGAGAGGAGTGGGGGTATTGGTAGAGCAGGGATGCCAAACTGAGGCTCCCGAGAGAGGAGCGGGAGTGTTCCTGGTGCAGTCAAGGACGTAGCCGATTTAACCGAAGGTACCCGAATGCACCTCACTAGTGAGGGATACGCGAAGCTATCGGTGTCTTCGCTGAGGAATACGTGGGAGAAATGCAATGATCGTTTCCCGTTAAAGAGAAAGATCGTTACTGGAATGATAAACCTCTTCACATTGCAAGATATAGAATTACAGGACATCTTACATTTCAAGGGAACAAATCGTTTTCGTACTTTACTCAACAAGTTTGGCGGTATAATTCCTAGCCGTCATTAACAGAAAATAATACGAGTAAGGTGCCAAAGCAAAAACTTTAATGGTTGTATCAGTTTTGTTGCTTTCTTCGTAATTCTTTGCGCTTCAGAAAGCCCGTGCTGGAACAAGCAAGGACGTTCCGATCGCTAGCGAATATCAACGATCTGTCTTGGCAACTTTGACTACCTTCGACTCCCAGTTGCGACTGTGGCTCTACAGTCTTCGCCGAAAACTAGTTGAGTCGAGGTCACATTGTGGCTAATCGTATCTGCTAGGACAACAGGAGAATCCCGACGGTGGTCACAATATCTAGTTTTACTGAATAGTCATGACCGCTCCTACGTTCATTTCATTTCATTCCATTACTGTGGATAATTCCTAAGCGAAAACAACCTCCCGGAAATCTCCAAAATATTGTGTATTGTTGTTTTAAGGGGCAGACCATGGAGGTTATCGGTATCATTGTTAATTGTTGATAATTGTGTTCTGTATCTTGATTTAGAGGAGATTGTGTGGGAGGCGAAGTATTGAATTCCCGTTAAAGAGAACGATCGTGAAGCTATCGGTCTCTTCGCTAAGGAATACGTGGGAGAAATGCAATTATCGTTACCCGTTAAAGACATCTAAACTAAGGGGGCTTGGTTTACTGAGGTAGGCAGAGATTTACAATAAATTGGGATTTCATGTGACGATGTGCAGGAGCGTGTGTCACTTAAGATGAAATTGAGAGCTCACCGGAGTTTCATGGAAAAACCTAAGCTTAAAACAGGCATGGAGGTGACGGAAGAAAGGAAGCAACAACATTAAGAATTCATGCGACAGTAATGGGCGAATATTAAAACTCGACGTAGAAACCAGTTGAAATGACGTGGTCCTCAGTTGACCGAAACGCAACAAGAATAAATAAATAAATAAATAAATAAATAAATAAATAATAAATAAATAGACAAAGCATACCGTGCCTGTAAAAACCTACGCTTCCAAACATTTATCGATGAATGCCAAACGAAGACACTACAATGCCGTAGTCAGACCTTCAGTTCTCCATGCAGCACAGTGCCTATATCTAACTAAGAAGATCCCATTAAGAGCCCTTGAGGTGCAAGAAAGAAAGTTCCTGAGAAGGATAATAGGACCAAGGATTCTACCAGATAGAAGACGATGGTATAAACCAAATCGTGAGCTCTACCATCATCAAGAAAACCTCATAGATGCTATCAGAAGAAGGCGACTGACTTTCTACGGACACCTGTCCAGAATGGACTCTAACAGGTTATCCCATAGGATCTTCAAGGTTGCTAACAAGGGCAAAGCCATTGGATTATTGTGGATGAAGCAAGTAGAGAAGGATCTTGCGGAACTCCATATTAATCAAAATGACACAGAGGAGCGGAGTAACTATCATATAACTGTCAAAACTACACCCTCACAGAAGCTATCCACAGACCAAAGGATGAGACCAGGAAATGGTCTGAGGAGCGCAAGATTGAATTTAGCAGGAGAATGAAGGACTACTGGGCCATCAGAAAAGCTCAAGGCACCTACAAGAAAGCAGCCGCCAAACCCACCACTTAGAACACCAACCGTGGCAAACTACGACGATGACAGCGGAAAACATTCAGCTAAAACACAAGCATCGTGGTCCACAGATGGCCCTAACGAACTAAATATATATACAGTATATTATATATATATATAAGGTGCGTTCAAAAAGTAACGAGCCGGAGGCTGGAATGCGCAAATCGGTGACATCGGCTAATCGTGGCGTGTGTAACGAGGTGTGGTTCCGACCATAGCGTGGAAGGTCACAGCCCGTCGCTAGAGGGCACGCGTGCACGTCACGTGACGATACAAAGCGAGCAGCAGCATGCATCAATCGTCCAACCAAGACAGTAGGCCATTCGACATGCTTCCTGGTGTGGTTGAAGACTGTGGGGCACCAATTGGGCACACACTTTCCGCAAGTGCAGTCATTCCTTCATGATGGTGTGCACACTTCCGACGCTCAATCCGACCACGGCGGCTATGACGTTCACTGTCACTCGGCGGTCCTGGTTAATGAGTGCATCAACCAGCTGGACGTTGTCATCGGTAATGCAGGGGGGTGCCCCACACCGGTTATCATCGGCTAACGACACCCGTCCTTCACTGAAGGGCTTGTGCCACGCCTTGACCCTTGCAAGGGACATGCAGTGTTCGCCGTACACTTGTGACATTCGGCGATGAATGTCCGTCCCCCCTACGCCTTTCGCTGTCAGAAACTGAACAACACCTCTTTGCTCTTCGTTTGACGCCTCCATGTCACTGTTTGAAATGTGACTGGCAGCGTTGGACGATTGATGCATGCTGCTTCTCGCTTTGTATCGTCATGTGACGTGCACGCGTGCCCTCTAGCGACGGGCTGTGACCTTCCACGCTCTGGTTGGAACCACACTTCGTTGCACACGCCACGATTAGCCGATGTCGTCACCGGTTTGCGCATTACAGCCTCCGGCTCGTTACTTTTTGAACCCACGTTATATATAAATATGGCAAGTCAAGTCTCTTGCAAACACACTAAAATATCTAACGAAATACCCAAGTAGGCTTAGATCCGAAACTTGAGGTAAATATGTCCATGTCACGTTAGAATATGTGCACGGATCTTGAAAATGTACCGCCGTACTGAGATGTGCTCTTGCACAATGCCATGTGGTTGAATCATTACAGCTAATGGTCACAAAAACAATACATCACGTGTGTATTTGCAAGGACGAGACGCAATAAATCAACATTATTACATTTATCAGTAGTGGAAACATTACAAATAGTGTGGAGAGGATGAGTACGGCGAGGAAACAGTATCAAAGAAGTTAGTCGAAGGTCTATGGAGAAATGTGTGTTGCAGGTGTAATAATAAATCTTATATAAAAGACGATTATAAGGTACAGTATGAGGTAATGGCTTAAGTACCCGTTTTTCTTACGGGTTGTTGGGAAAGGTTAAATCAATTATATGTACTGTGAATGTGTGTCTCACGACATGGAGACTGAAAGGAATATAGTAAAAACAATCGAAGAAGAGATGTAAAATCACGTTTCAATTTGGGTGGTCTTAAGAGTTCACACCTATTAATATGAACGTACACCCATGCGAGGTACTGTTATGCGAGATCGACGCGACACATTTCTGGCAATGACTATCGTCTTGGTTATTTGCTTAAAAGCACTTTATAAACCAATAAATATTCTTTCGTTGCCTTTTCAAGAAATGCAGGATTTTACCTGTTCTATACAGAAGATTTGGTAGATCTTGGAACAAACTGCATTTTCTAACTCCCTCTGGTTTAAGAGCTATACACCTTAGCATTTTACACTTCTTAAGTACACAGCATGAGCTCACCAAGGATATTCAATTGTAACAAGTAGTTTCGTGAAGAAATAAATAGCCTATTTTCATATATCCTACTTATGTTAATTGCCTCTATCAACATACAAGATTTCAGTTTGACTAGCGGACCCGTGCGAGAAATCTCACATGTTCATAAAACACACTTTCCCCAATAGGTTTTGCAAATCGAACACTTCTTACAAAAATTGATATTCAAGAAATTAGAATGCAATTTGTCACTGATAATGTCATTTGTGAGCTGAGTGTGCTGTAACACTCAACGGTTATGCGATATTTATGACATTATACAATTTGAGTACACATTCCTTTGATTTACTGTTTCTGAAATCCATGCTAAATGATAAAGGAAAGACCTCATAAAGTTAAAATTACATGAAACAGGCGTCACATCGACCAAAATGTATGGTGGACAGAAATTATGGACCGTATTTTAATACATCAACAGTATCTGCAAATCGCACACTTTGTACATTTTTAAAAGTCAGTTTTTAAAGAAATTATTGATATTTATGGAATTAGAGTGTAATTCGTAACTGCTAATGTCTATTCTCTTTCATTTGAACGGTCATTTTCACGATCGGTCGCTTGTGAGTGCCGCAGAAGGGATCTATACTACTGAAATAATATATATGATTGCTGTAATAGATTCGTAGATATTGAGAACCTCTAAATATTTCGGATGGTCGCCATGTTGGATTTTTATATATGGGAGACCATAGACTGCTATTACATGAAGATTATTGCGTACGTGTATTATTCAAACTTCAATCGCTTGATTAGGATACAAGAAATATAAACGAGATTTTAAAATTTCGCACAGCTGCCATCTTGTAGATATGAAGACAATTGAAATAAATTAGAAGTTAGTGGATTAAAATTTGTAGAAGTATTTACCGTACAAACTTCACTGCCCTCGGATGGTCAAATCGCGAGAAACGTCCATTTCAATACTGTATTTAAATTTCACGTCACCATGTTGGATTTGTGCTCACCAGGTTGTTGAAAGTCGCATAGGTGAACTTATGTAAATAGCCTTTATCAACATACAAAATTTCAGTTTGATTGCTGTCATTGATTAGTAGATATTGAGAAACGTCTAAATATTTCACATGGTCACCATGTTGGAATTTTACATATGTAGGCCAGGGAGTTATGTACTATTAGAAGACGATTATTGCGTAGGTTCATTATTCAAACGTTGACTTCGATCGTATGATTAGGACACAAGAAATAAAAACTTAATTTTAAAATTTTGCACAGCCGCTATCTTGTAAACAATTGAACTAAATTAGATGCCAGTGCATTTCAATGTGTATAAACATTTTCTGTACCATGTTTAACTGCACTCGGATGGTTAAATCGCGAGAAAAGTCGATTTACATGTTTTAACTTCGCTTGGCCGCCATGTTCGTTATGTACTTAACAGGTTTTTGAAAGTCACGTCTAGTAGTACCCATTATCACCGTACAAAATATCAGGGTGATATGAGTAACAGTTTCGGAGATATAGAATGCCGGTGAAATATTTCGCTCAGCCGCCATGTTGGATTTGTGAGACGTAAAAAAAATTGAAAGACACGGTTGGGGTCCGACAAAATAGTACTATGAAATTACAGAGTTTCATTGAAATCGCTCCAGCCGTTTAAAAGTTATTAGGGGAACACACACATACACACACACATACACACGGACAAAAGGTGATCTCATAAGCCTATTTTTTTAAATAATTGAAAACAGGCTAAAAAAGAAGTTCCGTGCAGAATAAGTTTATACAGCCTATTTTCATATATCCTACTTATGTTAATTGCCTCTATCAACACACAAAATTTCAGTTTGATTGCTGCAATAGATTCGTAGATATTGAGATATTTCGGATGTAATTTTAAGTCCACATATAATTCGATATTTCAATAAAAATTAATTAATTATTAATTATTAGTACATATAGCCTAAATCCGTTCCCTGATCATTATTTATGTATTACAAACATTGTACCTCACCCAGTCATTGGACAAATTTGTATTGACCGACTGAAGAGTCACAACTGACAGTTTGTTTGTATTGGCATCACTGAAAAAAAAAAGCCTTGAAAACTTTCACATTCTTTCTTGTTGTATTGTTATTGTTTTAAGGGGAGGAACGGCGAGGTCATTTGCCCTACCTTTACATTCAACTTACAAGGTAAGGCTTCTGCTAATTTTATAAGTAAAACAAAATTGAGTTGATGTTTATATAACAGCTTAGGCGTTCATAATTGTGTACCAGTTGCCAGGTCTTGTAGGCAGGATGTTAGCTCCCGACGATTCGCCGAAAACTGCGTTCCACTCCTTCCGTTAGTCAGCAGTCGCTTGATAATGCCGAACGCAGTTTTCAGCGAAACGTCGCGTCGGGAGCTAACATCCTGCCTATAAGACCGGGCAGCCTGTACACAGTACACAGTTATGAGTTGATTTTTGTTTGTTAAGTGATTACGCAATAATTTCATTTAACCCCTCCCCGCATGGCCTTAACGTAATCATAAGTTTCGACCCGTCCTCTTTGCGATTACGTAATATGTGGACGGCCCATTTATTGCATAATAAGCCACAAAACACACAACTAAAAGACAGAAAGTACATTAGCGGTTATTCATAGGTTAGCTTAAGTAGCGTTGTACTTGCAATATACACTCATCTGTTTTTACTGAGCTCAAGAGACTTGTATCGTGATTTTATTGGAATATTTAACTTTTATAAAAGTTAAACTTTATCAAATCTCTTATAATTATAGGCCTAACAGAAAGTGTCCTGACTGACTGACTCATTCACTCATCATCGCCCAGCCAAAACTATTGTGGTTAGAAACATGACATTTTGGGGATATGTTCGTTGCATGTCGAAAACGTCCACTAAGGAAGGATCTTTGGATATTCAGGTTCTAAAGGGGCGTTAAGGGGGTTAAACCTGCGTTTCAATGAATAAGAATATCTCACGAGTGGTTTCATTTGGGGATGTGATACTCGGCATATAAACTACCAATCATTAAAAATGAGTGGACATGTGTCTGAGGATTTTTCGATGTGTTTTATATCATGAGGTGAAAGGGGGAAAATGTGGGCGTAGAATATTTTGATTTGTATAATTTTATGATGTGCACTCTTTTTTTCATAGGAATTTAGGTTAATGGATTTTGTGTTTAGTCAATGTGTTCAATATATCTCATTTATTTTATATTTACGTTTGTGGTCGGAAACCGTGTTGTGATTTTGAGTCGAATTATTTATACATGCGATGCGACGTGACGTTCGTGAAATTTTGATATTTATATCACATTGTTGAGTTATATTGTCTGATTGTTTACGGTCTTTACCAAATTAACATCATTATTATTAAAAATTAAATAATACATAAGTCATAGCATTGAGACGTTGCTAAGTGTACTCTTTACAACTACAATATTCGCGGGCGAAGCCGCGACGGGTAATGCTAGTATTTCATAAAAATTCTACGACAAATTTCTTTCACCACCGTTCGCTGGAATGTAATGATCCATTTGCAAGGCTTTAAACAAGTTTTCTCCGATAAGAATCTGTGTACTCGGTGATATCAACACAGAGTTGGTAGCTAAATGCAGTCGGCGGACATTCAGTACATCGCCTCTTTGAGCGCTGCTGTACAACAAGTTACACGTGTTGTTCGTCTGGGTACGATCACATACGGTACTCAAGATAGTTCTGGGTCTAGCAAACATTCCGATACTGCAACGGGCTAGCACCAAGGAGTATAAGGAGGCGCCCTGCCAGCTTTCTAGCACTTTCAGAATGCTAGGCCAACGGGATTTACGCTACCTCGTCTTGTATGGACACTGTTTTAGAGGATGAACACTGTTGTGTTGAGTGCCCTGTTGGTCTTATCGTTGACCAAAGAGATGATGATGATGATGATGATGATAATTGTTGTTTTAAGGGGCCTAACATTAAGGTTATCGGCCCGTAATGGTCTGGGTGATAGTGAAAATGACAATGAAATGGAGACCATAACAAAAATTAAGCTGGACTGTAAATACTTACAAAATGGAACTCAGATTGAAACTACTCACAAAATGTAGAGTGGAAATACTTGAAAAAGGTAATTTAGAAGGAAAATACTCACAAAAGGAACTTAGATTGAAAAATACCCACAAAATGTAGTTTAGGTTCAAAATACTTACACAATTCAATTTAGATTCGAAATACTCACAAAATGCAATTGTAATTCAAAATACTTACTAAATGCAATTGAAATTGAAATACGTACAAAATGCAATTGAGGTTCAAAATAATTACAAAATGCAATTGAAATTGAAAAAACACAATGCAAGATAGATTGAAAAAGGCCGGTTCAGATTCAAAATACTCAGTGCAATTGAAATTCAAAATACTCACATAATGCAATATAAATTTAAAATGTTAAAAAATGTAAGGTAGATTGAAAATACTTACAAAATGGAGTTTAGATCGAAAAAACAAAATGCTATGTAGATTGAAAATACTTACAAAATGTGGTTGAGATTTAAAATACTCACAAAATGTAATTTAGAGACACAGGGAGCCAGTTCAGAAAAACAGGGCGAGAATCTTAAAGAGAAAAGGAACTACAAAGAAAAAGAAGGCTTATACCTAGAAGAAGGAGGGATCAGGAAAGATGAGAGAAGGGCCAATTAAGGCAGGAAAGTGAAAGACTCCCTAGGCCTCGGATACCCTAATACCGTCGGGGTCAGAAAAGAACAAGAGTTGACCAAGGGAGGTCGACATGAAAGAAGGCGGAGAGGAGCCCGGCACAAGTAAGTGGAAGCAATGTCCGACTAAGCTGGGGTCCCACACACGTCCCACTAGATGTGAGTCCCTGGCAGGCCAAAAAGAAGACTTGTTGATGTAATACACTCAACAAGCGGTACTGCCAAGTTTACGAACATATCGCTAGATCTAACATAGCACAGTAAATCCTCGATTTAGCGCGCTTTGAGATGCCAATCCTCAAATGCTCGACGTTGTACTAACGAATAATACTGATATTTGTGAATTATCGAACAATTGTATTGTCCGTGGAACGATCAATTAGTTGTGTTCTATTTAATAAATGGATGTTTGTTGTTCTTGCATCCACGATTATGGCCAATAAAAAAATGTTTATATGAACATTATTTCGTGGTTTCATTTGGTCGAGTTGATAAACAGGAATGCTCTACGCGGTTATTCATTTTACAGTAAGAGTGGTAAGGTTATGTTTATATCGTGTCGGCCACTAATTTATTCTCGCGCTTGATCGTGATGATTAGGTTGATTACAAAAACGCTTTGAAAGTATTTTTCATTTTATAAAGAATACTTTGCGTTCTCCAATGATTTCTCCTTGTTTTGTAATATTTCTCAATACTATCGAGTTTATTTAGGTTGGTAGGTTGATTAGCTCCTTAGTTTAGGGGCTGCGACAACGTGGCCATGTAGCCCCGTGTACTTTTGAGTGTGTGTAGAATCTGTCTGATAACCGGCGTTAATTGTGATGGCTGTATTCGTGTGTGTTATCTGTTATTCAGATAAGGACTGTAGACGATCAATTTCAAGTAGTTCCTACGTTTGCTACAAAATTATATCGTCAACGACACCTAGCTGTGAACTTGGTTACTAGATGCCACCGCAACCGGCACCTGGCGACGAACATTGGAACTTAAAGAGCGTTAATCAAATCTAACCTACACATTTAGCTCCACACAATTGTAGTTAGTGGAAGGTTATTTTACATGCCATAAATCTATGACATGGGCCCACCACCTTTACTTCCCCTCCGAAGGAAGGCATACAGAGGTATTTTAGCTCTCTTAAAAAAACAGACGACTTCGGCCGTGTTTGAACCCGGGATCTTCGGCATAGAAGCTTAGTAAGCTACTAACTACGACACCGAAGCCGGCGGAGTTAATTTCAAGGATGCGAGAGTTATAGGTTATGTTTCACGTTGTCCAACGATTTCTCGTTGTACATTTGAATATGATTCGGATGCTGAATAGTTTAATAATCAAGAGTTGCTAAAAGGTGTATCAGTAATGGCACGTTTCCATTTGGTCGCAAGATTTGGGCTTTTGGGTGTTTTTTTTTGGCAGTGATAAGGTTGGTTCGGTTAATTCGAAATCCTCTTTTTCTGTCCCGATCACTTCGAATTAACGAGGTTTCACAGTAATTATTCAGCAATCTAAATTTTCCAGTGTACATTGACTCAACGACTTGTTCGTTTTTGAATGAGGAATTTTTGTTTTTCCGTAATTTTTGTTTATTTATATAATTATTAGTTTCATTTAATTTTTTGTTTTATTAATTTTTGGTCTTTTCAAATTTAGGTATCCACCTCTAAATTTAAAATTCCATTCCAGATTTGTATACTTTAATCTGTTTTAAGAGGGGAAGATGACCTCGTAGTTCGGCCTCTTAAAACAACAATAACTAACTAACAGTAATTAGTATACCGACAGCAGTGGCTCAGCTGGCTAAAGCGCAGCGTTAGGTCATGGGACCAAGCTCTCTGCTGACTGGGTAGACGCGTGGGTTCGAGCCCCACCGTCGGCCGTCCTTGAAATGGTTTTCCGTGGTTTCCCATTTTCAACACCAGGCAAATGCTGGGACGGTACCTTCTGATAGGCCACGGCCGATTCCTTCCACATCCTTGCCCAGTTTCATTCATCTTCATCCATTTCATCTCTCATCCCGACGCGCAGGTCGCCCACGGGCGTCGAATTGAAAGACCTGCACTCGGCCTCTGAGGAGGCCACACGAAGAAAAAAAAGTAATTATTCTAGTATTTACTGTGCTGCTTAAATACAAATTTCAGGCGCACGCGAAGTAGATAACACTTCCGTTTCGTTCTGACCGCGGAACATTTTTTAAAAATCTAGGCTGGTCTAAGTCTGCCAGTTAAATCCCGAGGGTTTACTGTGACCAACCAAGCGACAGCGCATTGCGTAACGACGCACGTCCGATTGTTTGCTCGGCCCACGATACGAGGTGGCATGCGACCTTCAAAGTGGCAAGATGAACAACCTACCGCAAATATTTAACATTCTCCACTCGGCTATTTGGCATTTTTAAAATGTTCGTTATCTTTACACTTGAAAAATGTTCTGCTTAATAGCGGATGCCTGGATAAATAAACTCATTTACATAACTTACCATAATTTTTTGGGAATAACATGCACCTCATTCATGGAGCATGGCCTCGACATTTCAACAAGTTAGTTTCTATTGGGTGTATAAATAGAAAATAAATATAAACTGTATAGTAGTTGGTTTCCTCCTGATGAAAGCAGTGTTCAGCGGTTTCGGTGGCGTGGTTGGTAGCATGCTGATCTTCTATGCCCAAGGTCGCGGGTTCAAACCCGGCCGAAGTCGTCGGATTTTTTAAGAGCGTTAAACATCCCTCAGTATGCCATCCTTCGGAGGGGAAGTAAAGCCGGCGGTCCCATGTCATAAGATTTATGGAATGAAAAAGAACCTTCAACTAACTACACTTGTGTGAAGCCAAACTTTGTAGGTTAGAATTGATAACGCTATAATAGTTCCAACGTTCGCCGCCAGGTGCTGACTGTGATGGCATCTAGTAGCCAAGTTCACAGCTAGGTGTCGTGGACGGTAGCATTTGGTAGCAAAAGAAGGAACTACTTGAAATTGATCGTCTGCAAGCCTTACTTGAATTAAAACAGATAACACACACTAATACAGCCATCATAATTACCATAGGTTATCAGACAGATTCTACACACACCCAAAGTACACGAGGCTACATGACCGCGTTGTCGCAGCCCCTAAACTGAGGAACCAACCAACCAAAGCAGTGTTATCTATTTACGGATATTCTTTTTACCTTTTAAAATATTTATTAATTGCCTGCCCCGTGGTGTTGGGGTAGCGCGCCTGCCTCTCACCCGGTGGCCCCGGGTTCGATTCCCGGCTCCGTCAAGGATTTTAGAAACTGACGTGAGGGCTGGAACGGGGTGTACTCAGCCTCGTGAGGACAATTGAGTAGCTGTCTGACAGTGAGGCAGCGCCCCGATCACGAAAACCAAGATTAACGGCTGAAGGGACTCGACGCGCTGATCACGTGTCACCCCAATAGCTGCAGGCCAAATGGCTGGGCAGCGGTCGCTTGGTAGGCCTAGGCCCTTCATGGGGTTATTTATTATCAATTAATTAAAATGCTCCGCCAATTAATACAAATTCTATTCAAATGTTAGTACATGTTTCGATACACGATGAAATCTTCTTCAGCGTTTATACAATTTTAAAATAAAATAAAATAAAATAAAATAAAATAAAATAGATAAATAAAGGTTCTAAATATGTAAATGTAATTTTCAAAATCACTCCGGAGATGCTTGGTCAATGGAGCCGTGATGGATGGTTGTGAAGTTGGGTTGAGACTTCCACACTCTCGACATCTACCAAATTTAAAGCCACGATTGCCGGCCTATTCTCTTTGTAGTCGTTTGGATTGCTTCATGAAATGTTTATGTACAGTACTTCAAAGGAAACTAGTCATTCAATTAAAAAATTGCAATACGGTAGCGTAATAATAATCTTTTAGCAATGAAAAGCTATGCATTTCCTCTTAAACGCAAATAAATTAATTTTGTTCTTTAATAATTCAAGAAATCTGTTTGAGAAAGCGATGCGTGCCTTCAATGTACTTCTCGGATCTAAGCTGCGTGAACCTAAGAGGAATGTGCATCGTGGTGTTGACGAGTGATGAGGTTTCTCGGTCCGTGCATAGTACAGAACCAAATATATTGGTCGGTGACTCACTCACTCATTCGTAACACCACAGTGGTTAGAGCAACGGCCCTCTGTTAGCATTTTTGGAATAGAAAGGAATACCAGATATCACGGTGGGCTGTTGACAGATCCTTCTCTTCTCGCCTGACCCTTCCCTGCTCTTTCACCTCACCCCGCAAGTTCACAGAGCTTGGACCCGAGCAGGTAGGAGCGCCCGTTGCCAAACTTGAGTACCGACCAGATCTCAATAGTATGGCATAGATGCTAGACCGAGTAAGTCCTATTAATATCAAGAGTGCATAGTTACAACATGGATGTCACTTATTAGAGATATCCGCAACAGTTAACTCGGCTGGTCGTGTCCATCTCATTGCTCTGTCTACTGCCGATTGTTTCGCAATGTAATTTGCGCGGAGTGCAACACGTGCGGATCTTTCTCGCCCTCCTGTTTAGCTTATGCTGTTTTCTCGTATATGTGATGATTTCTGGACTGCGGCATTCGTGACGCATGAACTAAATCAGTTTTACCGCGCACGTGAATTATTTTACCTTACCCCTCTCCTTAGTGAATATAGTGCAATGCCCAGAACAATTATTCGCCAGTCGCCACTGCACTGCAACACGCTCGTGTTGACCGACTGAAAAGCTTCTATACGTGATATCGTTACATCAGTTGTTAAGTTCTTCTCAACATAATCTCCTTGTAACTTTTGCCATCGATGTGTCAGTCTCTCCAGACTTTCCTGACACATTCTTTCGGAGTGCTGCGTACCCATGCCTTGACAGCTATGTCCAGCGGTTTCTTCATGTTCCCGAACAGGTGATAATCACTTGGTGCCAAGTCGGGAGAGTATGGTGGGTATGGCAGCACCGTGTATCCCATTTGATCAATGGCAGCGGTGGTCTCTCGGCTAGTGTGGGGGCGGGCATTATCATGTTGCATAAGCACACCTTTAGCCCATTACCCTAACCACTTAGTTTGAATGGCACGGTGTAATCGCTGAAGGGTTGCCACATATCCTGCACTGTCAGTCGTGACCCTCAATTCCAGCCAGTCAATGGGCATGATGCCCTCTGTGCCGCCATTCGCTTGCCAATTGATGGCACTGTTCGACATTTCTTTGGTGTTTTTTCTTGTCTTTTGAAGCGTATGGCTTTTATGCCGGGAGTGTCCGAGGACATGTTCGGATAGCTAGAGTTTGTAGCTGCTATATGCGGACACCCATGGGGTGAGCTACAAGTACCGTTACGTGTGGAGTGTTGTCTGGGGAGGGAAGTTTAAATGTAAGGACGAGGACACGGGAGGTAGCGGCTGTGGCCTATAGTTAGGGACCAACCCTGGCATTTGCCTGGAAGGAAGATGGGAAACCACAGAAGACCATCTTCAGGGTTGCCAGCGGGGGGATTCGAACCTCCTTGCCTCCCGGATGTGAGCGACTGCCAGCAGCCACGCCGTAACGATCACGGCTAACTCACCCGGTTTCTTTGGTGGTGGACTGCCCCTATGCTTCCATTGCATGGTCACCGTTTTGCGGATTTTGCAGAATTGGACACGGCTGTCAAGGCAAGGCTACGCAGCACTCCGAAAGAATGGTTTCAGGAAGGTCTGACTGACACATCGATGGCAAAAGTGCATAAAACTACAAGATTATGTTGAGAAGGTGGACGTAACAACTAATGTGTTACGTACTTCATTTGGATAGAAAAAATAAAGTGTAAAACAATATAGTACGCCCTTCGTACAAATACAGTGAACTGCACATTTCAACACAGAAATCTCTCTACATCGCATGAAAATACCGGCGCTGATGCCCGCATCCTAATCTTGGTCTGTGATGTCTGGAAGTGAGCAACAGCATTGGATCTCAGTAGAGGCGCGAAACGTAAAACAAACACACTTTCGTTAAACATAGCGCAATTATTGATCATCTGAATCTTTCTTTCGTTATGCGTACAGCCGCTCTGTGTCCGGTATTTATTTACTAATTAATTAATTAATCTAATTATTTTTACTTATATATATTTCACTTATGTATTTATTTATTGCCACCAACAGAATGCAAATCCATACCGGGAACTGACCAATATTATACCCCATGATCACAATTTCATATTAAATATTACATAACGCATACAATAATAATACCGTGCATAACATACATAATACAGTAACTATAGCTAGTGTTACACTAACCTTAAAGTTAAATTAAAAACATTAAACCCGCAAAAATTTGGTGAATCATCAGATTCAAAAACTAGACAAACAAACTTAAGTTAGAAGAAGATGAAACTCATAAATATTTGGTGACTATTCTAAGTAAAAGCTAGATAAAATTATACGCTGCAAGCTGTACCCGGCATGCGTTGCAATCAGTGATGTAAAATACCCAGGTATTTATAAATCGGGGTAAATAACCAGGATATATATTCGGGTAAATACCCAATTTGGGTAAATACCCAGGTATTTTAGATTTTTCATTAGAAATCCTGTGTCGTGGTAAGTTGAACCTTAAAAAGGGTACCGGTATGCAAACTATTCTACATTAACTTTTTAGAAATGTAACAACATTAGATAGTTAATACAATTCAATTTAATTAGGATTGGGACTTAAAAACAATAATAGTTCTCAAAAATTATGTTATCAAGTGTTTTGACTTAAGACATCAACTTAAGCTAAAGATCTCTTAAGTTCAGATAAAAGACTGAAATGAAAATCTGTTGCCACTATAAACTAACAACTCAACTACGCCGAACAAGTTAGGTTTAGTACAGTAGGCATCAAACAAAGAATAGAAAATGGAGGGAAGTACAGTGTCAGTTTGAATTCTAGGTAGGATGAGCTGAGCAGTGTTGCCAACCCATATGCATGCTGGCATACACCTTCACCCACACTACAAAAACTTCCTGACTTGCATTTATATTGTTTACAATATGTTTTTTTAATAATACTTTTTTATATTTCAAATTGATGAAAAATAACTTAAAGCAATTTTACTAAGCTTTTTTTTTTAATGTCCTTCTATTGAACATGTTTATTACCTTTTGAGTTTAGGCATACACATATTTCAATTAATATGCATATAGCCTACTCTTATTACTACAAAAGTAGCTTTTCCCTCCCACATCTTTGTTGCTCATTTCCAGTACCGTAATTAAAGTAGACCTTCTCAATATCTTGATATTTATTAAAAATTTAAAACACAAAACAACCTAAAGCTGTTATCCAATATTTTACTTTAGTTTAAGGAATAAACACACTTAAAGACAAGGTTACAGTGCCAAAACATATAAATACCCAAAAATACCCGGACGTCCATTTTCCTTTTCTTTTTAGTTTTGAAGGATCAATATTGTTCCTGATTTCAATTTAAGGCATCAAATACCTGTGTTTCGGTCCTTGTTTGTCCAACACTTCATCAACACAACATAAAGTGATGTACAAAGCTCAAAAAACTGAAAAAGCCCTCATTTTGGATATTTAAATGACCACTGGGTATATATTCGGGTAAATACCCAATTTATATTTACCTTCCCACTGGGTATTTACCCGGCCCACATCACTAGTTGCAATGTCAAACAAAGAAAGTGTTGGCGTTGTAATTTTGTTTGATAAGTACTTTTGGACAAACTGTCTTTTCTTTTTCCGTTAACTACCTCTAACCTATTGTAAAATGGATTTACTATTTCAGAAACATTCGTGAGAGCGTGCACAACAACTCACCAAAATTCTATCGCAATCGGATGTATGGTATATGAACGCATATGGGACTTAGTTGAAACGATTCGTGCGTCGTCACCCATTTGTTGAATCTACTCGTGTGCTACCTACTGCAAAATGGATTTACTAAGTCAGAAACCTTTGCAGGTGTGTACACAACAACTCACCAAAAGTTTCATCGAAATCGGATTAATGGTACTGAACGCAAACGGGACTTTGTGGAAACGATTCGAGCGCAGTCACTCATTTGTTGAATCTACTCGTGCGCCACCTATTTCAGATTGAATTTACTAATTATTAAACCTTCGCAGGAGGTTACATAACTCACCAAAATTCTATCGCAATCGGATGTATGGTATATGAACGCATACGGGACTTGGTTGAAACGATTCCCTCGCCATTACTCACTTGTTGAATCTATTCGTACGCAACCTATTGTAAAATGTATTTACCGAGTCAGAAACTTTTGCAGGAGTGTACACAACAATTCATCAAGATTTCATCGCAATCCGATAAATGATATATGAACGCATACGGAACTTTGTGGAAACGATTCGCTTGCCATCACTCATTTCATGAAACTACTCGCGCACTACCCATTGTAAAATAGATTTACTAAGTCAGAAACCTTCCCTGGAGTGTACGCAATAACTCATCAAAGTTTCATCGCAATCGAATGAATGGTATATGAACAAATAAAGGACATACACACAGACAGACAAACTATCACGTACCATTCATTTTAATATTGCAGAGATTTGATACGACCAGTGAATAGGGAGCAATCGTTTTCTTCTCCCAGTTAGGGGCAGATGACCCTCTTAAAACAACGACAACTTCTCCCAGTTGATTTGTAGGGGACCATGAGATCTACACCCAATGAGTAATATTACAGTGGTGGTTTCGTACTAGTGTGTACGGATATATATTTGGTTACGAAATAACAAAGTGAGGAAATGTAACATTTACATAGAGAAGGGAGACACGGGGACACATTCTTCACGTTCACGTGACCCATAATAATCCAATCTATGACCACGCCCCTTTTGTACTAAAAAACATGGCAGCTTCCAAATTATAAATCAAGGTACTTTCTGAGATATGTTAGAACTATGAAAGAATTCAGCAATATACACGGCATTAACCTACACGACTTGCTTCAGTTCAATTACTTCGACGTGAAAGCAAGCCACTAAGGAGGAGTTAAAAGCACTATGATGAGCTTCAAGTGGCGCAACGTTCGCTATCCAAGCCAGGATCGACCAAGACGTACACTTGCCCTACATCATACGATTTGCTGGAGTTAAAACCCCAATATAGCTCGTACAAGAACCTCAAATCATCGAACACGCCCAGTTTCTACTCATTGGGTCCTTCATTGTGATATTGCATGTGAGATTTTCGAAGTGAAATGCCATGTCCCGTGGTTCAGATTCCACGTAAAAAGGAGGTTCCGTGGCTCATGATCTCAAGATTAACGGTCACGTTAAACTACAAGCTTCCTTTTTTCGTTGTGATATTGCCATTACAACTAACATAACTATTTCACAAATACACAAAATTTAGTTGCAGAATCGAGATATTACAATTAAAAAAGGGGGTAGAGGCTTAGTTAAAGACAAGGACATAGTAAGCTTGTTTACGTATCTCGTGGAATGCGCCATTGTTCACTCGGAGAACACAATGGTCCTCGCCCACAGAGGGCTTTTGCTATGAATAATAATTTGAAATCACTAATGAAGCGAAGTGGAGGGGCAACGAACAGCCAGCCCACATGACCCTTGGAGGTCACGTGGACATGCGCCAATCTCCAAGGTCGTAAAGTTACCCGTAACACGAACCCATGGAAGTCACGTAAACTTGAGCTCCCATAGTCGTAAAGTTAGTGGACACATGATCCCATGGAGGACACGTGGACATGCGCCAATCTCCAGGGTCGTAAAGTTACTAGACACATGACCCCTTGGAGGTCACGTGGACATGCGCCAATCTCCAGGGTCGTCAAGTTACTAGACACATGACCCCATGGAGGTCACGTAGACATGCGCCAATCTCCAGGGTCGTAAAGTTTCTAGACACAAGACCCCATGGAAGTCACGTAGACATGCGCCAATCTCCAGGGTCGTCAAGTTACTCGTAACACGACCCAATGGAAGTCACGTAGACATGAGCTCATCCCCATGATCGTAAAGTTACTAGATACAAGACCCCATAGAGGACACGTGGACATGAGCCAATCCCCATGGTTGTAAAGTTATTAGACACATGACCCCATGGAGTTCACGTATACATGTGACAATCCCCATGGTTGTAAAGTTACTGAACACATGACCCCTTGGAGGTCCCGTAGACATGAGCCAATTCCCAGGGTCGTAAAGTTACTAGACACATGACCACATGGAGGAAACGTGGACATGCGCCAATCCCCATAGTCGTAATGTTACTAGACACATGACCCCATGGAGGTCACGTAGACATGCGCCAATCCCCAGGGTCGTAAAGTTACTCGACACATGACCCCATGGAAGTCACGTAGACATGTGCCAATCCCCAGGGTCGTAAAGTTACTAGACGCATGACCCCATGGAGGTCATAAAGACATGCACCAATCACCAGGGTCGTAAAGCTACTAGACACATGACCCCATGGAGGTCACTTAGACATGTGCCAATCCCCAGGGTCGTAAAGTTACTAGACAAATGACCCCATGGAAGTCATGTAGACATGCACCAATCCCAGGGGTCGTAAAGTTACTAGACACATGACCCCATGGAGGTCACGTAGACATGTGTCAATCCCCAGGGTCGTAAAGTTACTAGACACATGACCCCATGGAGGTCACGTAGACATGCGCCAATCCCCAGAGTCGTAACGTTACTAGACAAATGACCCCATGGATGTCATGTAGACATGCACCAATCCCCAGGGTCGTAAAGTTACTCGACACATGACCCCATGGAAGTCACGTAGACATGTGCCAATCCCCAGGGTCGTAAAGTTACTAGACGCATGACCCCATGGAGGTCATAAAGACATGCACCAATCCCCAGGGTCGTAAAGTTACTAGACACATGACCCCATGGAGGTCACGTAGACATGTGCCAATCCCCAGGGTCACGGAGTTACTAGACACATGACCCCATGGAGGTCATGTAGACATGCGCCAATCCCCAGGGTCGTAAAGTTACTAGACACATGACCCCATGGAGGTCACGTAGACATGTGCCAATCCCCAGGGTCACGGAGTTACTAGACACATGACCCCATGGAGGTCACGTGGACATGCGCCAATCCCCAGGGTCGTAAAGTTACTAGACAATGGCCCCATGGAGGTCACGTGGACATGCACCAATCCCCAGGGTCGTAAAGTTACTAGACAATGACCCCATGGTGGTCACGTGGACATGCGCCAATCCCCAGGGTCGTAAAGTTACTAGACAATGACCCCATGGGGTCACGTGGACATGCGCCAATCCCCAGGGTCGTAAAGTTACTAGACAATGACCCCATGGAGGTCACGTGGACATGCGCCAATCCCCAGGGTCGTAAGGTTACTAGACAATGACCCCATGGAGGTCACGTGGACATGCGCCAATCCCCAAAGTTACTAGACACATGACCCCATGGTGGTCACGTAGACATACGCCAATCCTCATGGTCGTAAAGTTACTGGACACATGACCCCATGGAGAGCACGTGGACGTACGGCAATCCCCATGGTCGTAAAGTTATTGGACACATGACCCCATGGAGAACACGTGGACATGCGCCAATCTCGAGGGTCGTAAAGTTACTGAACACATGACCCCTTGGAGAACACGTGGACATGCGCCAATCTCCAGGGTCGTAAAGTTACTAGTAACTTTTTCTCTCGTTATTACAATTATTATTATTATTATTATTATTTGTTTGAGGGGCTTGGGCATCATGGCCATTTAGCGAAGAGAGCAGATAATCTTGAAAGAACAATCGCCATAAAATGCCTTACTTGGAATACAGTGTCTATTCACTGGGCACAGATGCTGTTAAACGGAACTCTGTTCCTCTTGACCATGCCTATACTGTAGGACCATTAGTATTCAGCACGCGGGCCCAGTCAAATAGCTATGCGGATAACGCTCTAACTTACACTCGTACCCCTAAACAATGTGCTAGTATCTGACATGAATTAGTGCCGATGACCCTGATGGTAAACCTTAAAATAACAATCAATTATTCGATCGTATTATACCGGGTGGTCCATACGCGCCTTCCGTTCTAAATGTATGCAACCCGTCAAGTTTATTACAATTTAGAAACACATCGGTCCCTTTCGCTAAACCAGGGTATTGCGTATAACGAGGTGTGTGCTTACACCATGAATTGATTGGGGGTATCGTGAATGAACCCGCAAAACGAGTACAGTTCATTAGAACAGAAGGTGCACACACACGGCAGAGGCGCTGGCGGACAAGGCTGTAGGGAACGGAGGTTCGAATCCAACCCCTCACAGATTTAATTTTACAGTACTTTAACAACAACAGCTGGTATGTGGCCAGTTTGAGTGCTTCATAGTTTCCACAGACTAGTTTTTTGTTGTTTAAAAACAAGGGCCGTTTGTATCCTGGTATGGGGTATGGAGCTGGATTGAACGAGGATGAGGCTAGGACACAGGCTCGCAACATACGCCAATCAATGCATTACCAGAACATATTCATATATCAAAAGGCACATGTTTCAACTTACCAATGAGTCCTTCTTTATATTAATACCGAATTTTGATTTTGGTATTTTTGTGAGAAATCCTATATTATCATCATATATATTATTTCAGTAGTATAGATCCCTCCTGCGCCGTTCACAAGAGACCGATCGTGAAAAATGAGCATTCAAATGAAAGAGAATATACATTACCAGTGACGCATTGCACTCTAATTTCATAAATATCTTTAATTTCTTAAAAAAAACGAAGACTTTTAAAAACTGTACGAAGTGTGCGATTTGCAGATACTGCTGCT
The DNA here is from genome assembly GCA_946902985.2 of Meconema thalassinum. Lineage (NCBI taxonomy): Eukaryota > Metazoa > Arthropoda > Insecta > Orthoptera > Tettigoniidae > Meconema > Meconema thalassinum. The sequence continues at coordinate 944,595,563 of OX336388.2, read as the reverse complement.
CCAGGAAGATATGCTCTATAATTGCTGTCCACTTCACATTTATGCCGCTGTGACGCCTGTTACATGTCATTTTAACATTCTGAGGTCTTTCCTTTATCGTTTTGCATGGATTTCAGAAACAGTAATTTAAAGGAATAGTACTCAAATCGTATAATTTCATAAATATCGAATAACCGGTAAGTGTTATGGCTAAGCTGTCAATCAATGAACTCAGCACACAAATGACATTAGCAGTGACGAATTGCATTCTAATTTCATAAATATCAATTTTTGTAAGAAGTGTGCGATTTCCAAATAGACAGAAATACACAGGAAAATACACGACTTCATTGCGATTCAGTTCGTATTTTGGCTATAGGGACGCCTGAAACGTAAATAGTGTTCTATAATCATTTGGTTCAAATAAAAACATAACAACCATTCTCCTTAAGTCTCTTATTATAAACCTATTGGGGAAAGTGTGGCTTATGAACATGCGAGATTTCTCTCACGGGTCCACTAGTAATTCAATAATTTGACTCATTTTGTAAGGAAATCCATTTCATTACGTTGTTTTACATTTAATATAGAATTTGTAACTTATCCAACATTAGTTAGTAGACTAAGATATAACAATAATAGTTTTTATATATTCTTGATGTTGGCTGGATGTTAGGGAAACTTGTACCTTTGATATAAGAATACATTATGTATCAAGCAGCTGGCCCATTCCACTATATTTTCGAATTATTTGGGGGGATTCAATTATAAGTTAGTACACATTTAAGAACATTATTCTTGTCACTTCTGGTATTTGTCAAAATACAGACACAAAACAAAGGCTCGTTATCAGGGGTGACATAGACAATAGTAATGTTGTTGTTGTTGTTTGAGTCTTCAGTCTTTCGACTGGTTTGATGCAGATCTCCATGCCTCCCTGTCATGAGCTAATCGTTTCATCTCTGCATAGCTAGCACACCCTACATCCGAGGCAATCTGTTTAACATATTCTAACCTTGGCTTACTCCTACTGTTCTCATCCTCGATCCTTCCTTCCATAACTAAGTTTGCTATTCCTGTGTGTCTTAGTATGTGTCCTACCAACCTATCTCTTCTCTTCATTAGCAGTCGCCAGAAACATCTCTCCTCTCCCACTCGTCTTAATTGTAACAGTAAGCCTCATCCCTCCTTACCCTGTTTATTAGCCAAAATGATAATAATAATAATAATATTAGCATATCAAAATAAATGATCACATGACATTACCACACCCAGAATTAATAATAAAAAAAACACATGAAAGGCCTAATTTAATTACTCGCTAGGCCAGCTGAGTTCACAGCAAAAAACCTAGGAGTGAATGTTCCGATTTGCTTGGTTTTCAAGAACATGCCCAATTTGATTTAGAAAAGAGAGAACAGGCGGGACGAAACCAACGTCAAGACCAGCTTGTTGGGTGGAACGCTGAATGCGTACCTCAGCAGGCCGTATTAAATTGACCCTGCCAAAGATGAAGAATGAAAAGGGGAATAATCTTCCTAGTGACTTCATGCAATAAATAATATGACAAATCGAAATAAGCTAACATGTATTGAGCAGTAAAATAAAAGAATTACAAGAGACGGGGTTCCACCACTTAATTAACTAACTGACAAATAAGATCTAATTAAACACAAAAGAATGACTTAATTTAAACAAACCAGACATTTGCCCGTTTGGCAAGGTTTGACACATCTACATTTGTGATAGAAACGAATTTATCGGGAATGATTCCCCTGACGTCAAAACTAATGGAATAATAACATGAAGTCAGACTCTGTGCCACTTCCAAAACAAGGTTACATAAGTAATTTAAGAGCCGTTTAATACGACTAAGGCGGTCCGAAAGCCTGCTTCTGATTTAACGTCTTCACCAGCCTTTCTGACCAAAGTTAAAACCCTTTTTCCCTCCCTGAATCTAATGCAAGCCAAACGCATCTGGGTATCCAAAAACTTAGCAAAATATACTTATTAACTAACAATCGTAATTCTAGAAATATTAGTCCAGAAACGCCATTCGACACATGGCATGTAAAATTCACAGTATTGAAAGTCAGTCCGGTATGAGTTAAACAAAACGTCAGTTACCCCCAAAACAAATTGTACTTTGATACTTCCTGCATCCTGAACCCGCCTCGAGGAACAAGTCCCGAGGGACAAGTTCCTCGGGGAGTCGTTTCTCAACACGTCAAGCTTGCACCAGTCTCAGTCGAGAAGTCCCTCTTACACACTTGGTAACGCGTTCAGTCGGAGAGAAGACAACCCCCTCTCCTGACCTCAGATACAGGTCGTGCCAACATAACATGGGGGTGCAGACCACCATGACAACGACAGAGTCCTTGAGAAATGTTGGTACCACAAATGGTGCCATGACCTAAATCGTTAAGAGTTTACTCAGAAATGCAACGACGAAATGTTCCAAACTAAATCCACTAAAGGGGCTTAAAGGGATTCTAAGAAATAATGCGCAGCAGTCCACTTCACAACAACAGCCCAGAAATGTCAATCTTCCAGGGTATTAACGTCAGCTCCTTCTCAGCCAACAAATGTATGTTCAAAACCAATAAGCTGGTAGCAGGGGCGCCTGCGAAATACACCAGCTCCAGACTGTTGCGAAATAATTTCATTCTTCATGTAACGATGTTAAAAGTCGTTACATCCTCGCCCTCCCAAAGAAGACGATGGGGAGAGAACAGCAGGAATGGTGGTGAGTAGCTGGACATCTGGCAGTTGAAAGGTCACCTCCGAACTCCGCCATCAGATCTCGAAGTATAACCCCTCAGGAAGGAGGTTGCCATCGAACTTGGTATGGTATGGTACTGTCAACCTGGGCCCAGGTTGAGATTACACGTCCCACATGAAATTTCCCAACTGAAACACACCATTACTACACCAGTATAAATTCAATTGGGTTCCCTTAGTGGGAACGGGTGGCTCCAGACTAGCACGCTAGCCTTGAGCAAGGTTATGCCATCTGAGGACAGATGAGAAATATCACACGAAGCATATGTGTGCCACCGAAATTCATTTAAAGAGTTCTACAAGTCACACACCGGGTGCTTGAGGTCAAGAACGAGGTTCTTCGTAAGATAGGGGTTCCAGGACATAATGAAAAATTCACTGAAGCATGAAAATCACACGACAGGGTAACTGACCACACGAAGGACTGACATTACGCTTTGAAAGGAACTACGGCATGTTAACCACAAGAATAATCAAAACAACTTACAAGTACCCACAAAATTTGAAGGTACAGCAAACCAAAATTTACTCAAAACGCAACTCAAGGGAGCCTACAAATTTGCCCACCAAAAATTTTAAACAATTTTTCAAAATGAATTTACTTCAACAAAACCGAGGGACCATTTCTCTGCGACTTCATGAAATCAGGACAGCACGTAACTATTTCAATACTCGCAATGACAATTACGTAATTATGCCACACGGGGCATTCCATCAAAACTACAATTTATTATACCGCCCGGGGTATTGCTCAAGTTAAATACATTACAAATTACCTACCGCACCGAAGGCATCACACAGAGCTCGTTTTGATATGCACACAAACACAAATTACATGTCTTGCTCAATTTTACATGTTCCTGACCCACGCTGCCCTCAGTGGCCTCCAAGGACAGGAGGAACAGAGACCACAACATCCTATCACACAAGCACACTAGCAGCAAGACAAACCAAATAAGGAAAAACCACGTCACCCACATAATTCACACACACATTCACTCTTTAACAATAAGAATGCCCTTAATTCCATCGGGCTGTCACCCCGATATTTCTCCCACTCCATATCTGCCAACGGGCACTGTTCCCGGTGACAACACAACGTCTCCCACTCCATAACTGCCTACGGGCACTGTTCCCGGCGACAACACAAAACATAAATAACCCTAAATTCCATAGGACAACTAGCGAACCAGGAAAACAGCACGAGGACTGCAGTTCATAACCTGACGTGAATTATTAAAACAGTATGCACTGTCATTCACACACTACACAAACAAACACCGCCCTGTCCTTCACATGACAGGTCCTCTCCCTTATGACACCGGGAGGAACATCACTCTTGCGCCACCAAACCCTGGCCATCACGACAAAATCAGCTCGGTACCTGAGCTCCCCCTCCGAATCAACACACGACCCCACAGAGGGTAATCAACATCTTCCCCTACAAAGGCATGGCCGCCTCAGAAGATGACAGTACAACACATTACCAAAACATAAATACACATTCGACACAAGGTAGGGCACCCACTAAGCGTCACACACACCCAAGTGCACGTGGTTCACCTTCCAATCACACAACACAGACAATCACAACCCCGAAAATTTCTCTACGTGGCGTTACCACAGACTACAGACTTCTCCAACTAACAACGTGTGTCACCTACCATTAATATTCACCATCCAAATACCGGGTGACACTTTATGACCACACTCAAATCGAACCCATGATGCTTCAACTCACCACTGTCATCAAAACGTTCTTAAAACATTAACTTCACGAAGCTACTTAAAATCTCAAAATTCACAACCTCCTTGACTAACAACACGTGTCTGTATCTCACCAAATGCTAACGCCAATAAAATCTCTCCCAGAATATCAAAACTAATTTATTCAGAATTACAAATCACAGAAGTGACAGATGTTACATCTCAAAAGGCACGAAGCAATTAAAATTTTCAAAATAAGTCCATAAATCCAGCTCGCACCTAACCACATTGGAACCTCGCACTAAAAAAAACTGCCAAGCTATCAACATTCTATTACTCAGAGAATTTAAATTTATTTACCACAAAAGATGATTACTCCAGTAACTACCCAGGACACTAACTGTCACTAAGGCTCACAATCGATCAGAACATCCGGTGGCAACAGCCGACCTCTCACACACCCAAGATGACGGGGCTACTCGAAATTTTAACGAACCCAGAACTTTTCAGAGTTGAGACTACAACAGAGACCCTAGCGGTCTAACAGATCAAGGCTGCAAGTTATAAATAACTAACCAACTAATGCACTGAAGCACCCTCAAGTGAAAACTCCAGAATCAAAATATCAAAATATGCATGAACGCCTACAACAGCTGATTGTGAAGTAAACACACCCAAGCTAACGGGAGTCTACATGAAATCTCACGAACCTACAACCCTTCAGAAATGCGACCACAATAGAAAAACCTAGCCGCCTAACAGCAAGAAACTGCAAGTTATTAATAACTAACGAACCAGTTTATTTCAATGCCATCGCAAACGAAACTTTGCAACCTCCCAAAAATCTCAAAATCAGACTAGTGAACACAGCAGCTGACATACAACGACAACTCAGCATGCCACCACAGGATATCTCCCTAAAGGAAAACTTTCACCAACCGAACTACCAAATAATTTTTTTTTTATATATACCAAAAATCAACAAGTATTCCCAGAGCTAGCAACTTCATCACTGGAACTCGAACACAGGACTCCAGTTCCTAACATTTATCCATCATCCATCACACATCCTTCTCAAACATACCATTATAAGATTTTACCACCCACTACAATAACCCATTACATTCAATTATGCAAATTAGCAATCGTACAGATATCATGAACACAAAATTAATGGTATTGCGGACTCTTACCAAGAGGGCCTCCGTAGAGGTCTTTTAACCCCGACTCCCCACTGACTGAGCGGCCTCAACTACCCCAAAAAAAATTTGCCTTTCACCGAGATAACGAAGTCCCATTCCTATAGTCACTCGACTCGGGCAAATACTATATACACCCTGCCTGGGCCCAATCAAGATGGTACTCACACCCCAAATTAAATGGACTCCTGACAGTAGATCCCCATACGAAGCACATCTGCATAATAGGTCCATTTTCAAAATGCAACTAATACAACTAATATAAAATTAATAATAATCCATCTTACGTTACTGGCAATTAGGCCTCAATTACTCCCACCCAAATTCAAATTGCAAACCTACATCAATTCATTCACACATGACTTTCATTCAATCAGCAGGATTAAAAAAAACTGAAGGATTACCAAAGAAAATAAATACAATTTTGACCACCAAAGAACACCAGTTCGATTCCTAGTCAGGGCAACAATACAAATCGCATCACACATACTCTTTCACCCTGAACACAATCAACCACAGAAATACATTCATACCTCCACCAGACATACATGATCCCTTCCCTGACCAATTCTAAAATTCCCCATTTACATCAGTATGTTAGTATTCGGATCGTCAAGACACTATAACGCCAACGGAGTATCAACTCACGTAAGGACCTGATAAAACAACCCAAAGTTGTAGCCCTGAAATCACAGTTCTCCTTACATCGTAAAAAAACGTCCTAAAACGAAAGACACGAATCGGGGGAAAATATTTATTTACACCCTAAATGAGATGCGACGTGAAGGTGACTGCCTCCCAGAAATATCCCACTTAGTAAGTCACTCAACGAAAACACACTAATATACTGAATATTAAAGCCATTTAATACTTGACCAATTTAGATGACAATCTAACCTTAAAATCCCCATGTCACAACAAGACTATTTACTCTCCCCCCAATTACTAAGCAAACTTAAACATAAATCATACATACATAAACACTCACCTGATTCATTTATACTGAATTAGCACACACGCAATTCGACATTTAACATCATTCAAAATACAATTACCGAACGTACATATGGACAGCAATTCGACCATTTTCCAGAATTAATTTAACGCAGAATAAGTTGACAATACCAAATTTTAATACTCTCACGGTCCAATTCAATTTGACAGAACTACCAACAGCGAAATAATTAACCCCCAGCTAAAGAAATGACAACAAAACTTGAAATGTTTGGCCTAATGAACAGCTGATCACTACCAATTATACCTCACACGTATTATGCACAGCGAATCGCAGAATTTCAGCCCTACATCACTAACAATTATTAAGAATAATTACTGATTTACCCCAAGGAACCTGCTGATGATAAATCCACACACGCAATTCACATTTTCACTGACATCAGTTGTATAAAATAATAACTTGTCACAGACGTCTGCCATGATGGTTCAAAATCACTACGTGATTCAACAGGCGTGTACTAAACGCACATCAAAACAGACACTAAGTTATTCTTACTGGAAATACAAGTTTATCAATTTCAGCCTATTTTCAAGAGAATTTAAAACCTCACTAATTTAAATTTTACCAAAACTACTTCCAATCAGACAAAACTTTATTCTTTCCAAACACGTGACACAATTTGTCAAAACAACACTTCCCGAGGTGTAGATTTAACACAGGTGCAGTAAAATTGAGCTGGACTATTTCCTACAAGAACAGAATGAATTTACAACCACCCCAAAACATACAAACAGCATATCAAAACTCACCACGTGTGAAATTCTTTCAGCCGGTCGACTCGTCAATCTGGCAACGCAGCAACGCCATTTTTATCTCAGCAGTCCTGAATTTCGTTCAGCGCATGTGACTGCCACTTCTCGCCTGACAGCTGACGATATGAATTGCTCATATGGTCCATGGTGTACACAGCAAGTTATTTTACATGAAATCAAATCACAACATGTATTAGGTTCTGCTCTAATTACTAGCCTACCTATTGGAGAAAAGATTAGTAGTATGGAGGGCCCAATCTACATTAATTAAGTTACTGAATTTAATTTTAATTAATTACTGCAATCAGTCAATAGGAAGGATTGTTTACTAATGGCAAGATCATAGAGCAAAACCACGCTCTGCTACCATTGTAACAGTAAGCCTCATCCCTCCTTACCCTGTTTATTAGCCAAAATGATAATAATAATAATAATATTAGCATATCAAAATAAATGATCACATGACATTACCACACCCAGAATTAATAATAAAAAAACCACATGAAAGACCTAATTTAATTACTCGCTAGGCCAGCTGAGTTCACAGCAAAAAACCTAGGAGTGAATGTTCCGATTTGCTTGGTTTTCAAGAACATGCCCAATTTGATTTAGAAAAGAGAGAACAGGCGGGACGAAACCAACGTCAAGACCAGCTTGTTGGGTGGAACGCTGAATGCGTACCTCAGCAGGCCGTATTAAATTGACCCTGCCAAAGATGAAGAATGAAAAGGGGAATAATCTTCCTAGTGACTTCATGCAATAAATAATATGACAAATCGAAATAAGCTAACATGTATTGAGCAGTAAAATAAAAGAATTACAAGAGACGGGGTTCCACCACTTAATTAACTAACTGACAAATAAGATCTAATTAAACACAAAAGAATGACTTAATTTAAACAAACCAGACATTTGCCCGTTTGGCAAGGTTTGACACATCTACATTTGTGATAGAAACGAATTTATCGGGAATGATTCCCCTGACGTCAAAACTAATGGAATAATAACATGAAGTCAGACTCTGTGCCACTTCCAAAACAAGGTTACATAAGTAATTTAAGAGCCGTTTAATACGACTAAGGCGGTCCGAAAGCCTGCTTCTGATTTAACGTCTTCACCAGCCTTTCTGACCAAAGTTAAAACCCTTTTTCCCTCCCTGAATCTAATGCAAGCCAAACGCATCTGGGTATCCAAAAACTTAGCAAAATATACTTATTAACTAACAATCGTAATTCTAGAAATATTAGTCCAGAAACGCCATTCGACACATGGCATGTAAAATTCACAGTATTGAAAGTCAGTCCGGTATGAGTTAAACAAAACGTCAGTTACCCCCAAAACAAATTGTACTTTGATACTTCCTGCATCCTGAACCCGCCTCGAGGAACAAGTCCCGAGGGACAAGTTCCTCGGGGAGTCGTTTCTCAACACGTCAAGCTTGCACCAGTCTCAGTCGAGAAGTCCCTCTTACACACTTGGTAACGCGTTCAGTCGGAGAGAAGACAACCCCCTCTCCTGACCTCAGATACAGGTCGTGCCAACATAACATGGGGGTGCAGACCACCATGACAACGACAGAGTCCTTGAGAAATGTTGGTACCACAAATGGTGCCATGACCTAAATCGTTAAGAGTTTACTCAGAAATGCAACGACGAAATGTTCCAAACTAAATCCACTAAAGGGGCTTAAAGGGATTCTAAGAAATAATGCGCAGCAGTCCACTTCACAACAACAGCCCAGAAATGTCAATCTTCCAGGGTATTAACGTCAGCTCCTTCTCAGCCAACAAATGTATGTTCAAAACCAATAAGCTGGTAGCAGGGGCGCCTGCGAAATACACCAGCTCCAGACTGTTGCGAAATAATTTCATTCTTCATGTAACGATGTTAAAAGTCGTTACATTAATACCTCTTCATTCGTAAACCTATCTACCCATCTGAACGTCATCATTCTCCTGTAACACCACATTTCAAACGCTTCAATTCTTTTCTTTTCTGCTGCACCAATAGTCCAAGTTTCACTTCCATAGAGCGCCACGCTCCAGACAAAGGCTTTCAAAAATGTCTTCGTAATACCTAAATCTATATTCGATGTCAACAGATTCCTTTTCTGTAGAAATGCTTTCCTTGCCTGTGCTAAACTACTTTTTATATCCGCTTTGCTTCGTCCATAAATAAATTCAAATTCCATCACTGGTTATTTTGCTTCCCAGGTAACATAAGTCACCTACTTCCTTTAGCTGTCCACCTGTAATGTTACGTCCCTTTTAACTACTGAGGCTTTTAGAGACGCCATGGTGCCGGAATTTTGCCCCGATGGGGATCTTTAACATGCCAGTAAATCTACTGACACGGCTCCCTCACATTTGCGCACCCTCACATGACGACAGAATACGCCAAGATTCAATCCTGCAACAGTGGGAACAGGAGGCGAGAACGTTGCCACTGAGCCACACAGCCAGTGGGTGACATAGAGAAGATAGGTTTACAAATCAAATATACAAGTTCAATCTTACAGTATTCAAGTTAGCACTTTAGTCACGTAAATTTTAAAAAATGTCTTTCTGAAAAGTTAAGCCGTAATTCTCCGAGCCTTGGTCATAAGCTGAGGATTCAAGGTCGGCTACGGACTGTACATACCATCACCAGTAAGTAGCCATCTTCCCATCCAGCACTTACCTGGAAAGAAAAAGAAGAGCATTACTACATAATTACCACATACAAGATCGCTGACATCTGATTGTCTCACACCGCTACTTCGATCATTGAATGAAGAACATATCTTACAAGTAGACAGTCTGGTGCTGTGAGGTATTGGATCTCATACAAGAGACTTAGTTCCCAATTAAACAGTTTTCTCAACTGTCGGACCGTAGAGGTTTCAGAGTGTATTAAAATTCACATAAAATGACGGTGAAATTATCAAGCTCGGATATGAAAGTTCAGTTTACCACAATGGCATTCACCACCTCCTCATAAACTTATACCTGAAAGGGACAACGCATAATCTATACTACGGTATAGATATAGAATGACCATTTCGGATATAACAGATAAATATAAAATACCATACATTCTAAATCCTGAGAACAAGTACAATTATACATACTTTTGAGACACGCTTCAGCTGAATGTTCAGTATTAACATACAGTATACGATAATATCCCATAAAATTCCCTGGGCTGCGATGTGAACCAGTTCCGCACGTACAGCTGGACGTCGGCGTCCGAGGTGAATCGTTGGCCCCGCAGAGCCCTTTTCAGGGGACCAAACATGGAGTAATCACAGGGAGAGAAGTCTGGACTGTATGGAGGGTAACCGAGAACGTCCCATTTCAATTTCTGCAGGAGTGCCGCGACTGTGTTGGCCGTATGAGGTCGTGCAATGTCGTGGAGAGACCACGGCGGCTATGGCGTTCACTGTCACTCAGCGTTTCTGGGTAATGAGAGCATCAACCAGCTGGACGTTGTCATCGGTAATGCAGGGAGGTGCCCCAGACCGGGCATCATCGGCTAACGACACCTGTCCTTCCCTGAAGCGCTTGTGCCACGCCTTGACCCTTGCAAGGGACATGCAGTTTTCGCCGTACTCTTGTGACATTCGACGATGAATGTCCGTTGCCCCTACTCCTTCCGCTGTCAGAAACCAAACAACACCTCCTTGCTCTTCGGTTGACGCTCCATGTCACTGTTTGCAATGCGACTGGCAGCGTTGGACTATTGATGCATGCTGCTGCTCGCGTTGTATAATCACGTGACGTGCACGCGTGCCCTCTAGCGACAGGCTGTGACCTTCCACGCTCTGGTCGGAACCACACCTCGTTACACACGCCACGATTAGCCGATGTAGTCACCGGTTTGCGCATTTCAGCCTCCGGCTCGTTACTTTTTGAACGCACCTTATACTATTACGGCTCGGTAGCTGGCGATTGGCCTCCGATTAGTCAGGTACAGTATAACTACATTTCTGGCATTTTGGGACTTTCCCACATAACAATAATGAAAAAATAAAAAACACACATTTCTGCCCCGGTTGGGCCGTAGATCCTCCTGACCCACAGCTTTAAAATTGTGTACAAATTAGCGAGAGAAAGCACGAACTTGGAGATTGTACCCGCTGGACAAGGTGAGCAAATGAAAATATGCATAAACTGCACAGATGTAATTGAATTTAAAATCCAAGTCGATAGACCCATTGAATTTGCGAAGAAAGAATGGGAATAAACGTGATGTACACTGGTTGTAGATGAGGGTTCTCACTGAACCACCTATACTAGAGATGGCGAGGTGCTCCCAGCATTAGCCAAATGACTTCAACGTCTTGATGAATAACGGAATCTGCTCCGGACACCCCTGGTCCAGCTAAGACTCTTACAAGATACATATTTCAAGCTCACGACTTGCAACAGAACACAGATAAATGAAGACATATGTACATTCTTGGTCCAGACGTGTTCGGTGTTAAAGGTCGCGACCCCACCAAGGTTAATTAAGATACTCACTAATGCCAACAATATGTTTACGACCGCTATTCATTAGGCGCACACAAACATGCCATTGCACAAGAAACGATATGTTTTAAGTTAGATTGAAATGTTTAACATCAAAAACCACTCTTAGACGAAATGTAGCTTCTGGCGTGATCTATCACGTACATGTTACGTACAATGGGTAATGCTGGAATTAACTACTACTGAAATTAGGACTAATGCACATGCTACTAACATGGCTGAAGTAGTGCAACACTGCCAGCCAATGAGACGAATGCGAAGAGGAATCCGACCAATGAAATGCTCCCGTTCAGGCAGTGTGCTATGTGAGCAAGCTATCCCTAGTCTAACCAGGCGCGGATTCAAAGGGGGTTGTCACGGGGGTCATGACCCCCCCCCCCCCCCCAAACGGAGACCAATTTTTTTTTTAAACTCAAAAAACAAAAACACAATAACCAGACAAATAAAACTTAACGAATTTTAACTGAAAAACAGCGTGTTTTTTTTTTCATTTTATTCAATACTGAAAATATCTTTATTGCAATTATTATGTTCTGTTACAACTGTACATATTTACAACTTCATACCTGTTATATAAAAACGATTATTTTTCTAACAAAATCAACTCGTCTATTTTGTTTAGCAAACCTTGTGTTTACCAAATCGATGTCTATAGTGATGTCACGATGAATGTGCAGCAATGCACGGATAGGAATTTGGGGCTTTTTTCGCACCAAAAAATTTTGCCGACGTCCAAACTGCAAGCTTGGTTGGCAATTTAAGCTGTGACTTTCTCCCTTTGTCGGTACCAACTCGACTTGCCGAAACTGTGACGTACCTTGATACTTTTCTCGAAGCTCGATGTAAAAGTCGCAAAACACGCCGTTGCAATTTGTACGAATATTTTTGGTGCGCTAAACGCATCAAATTTATATCCATGTAGTTTGCAAAAAATTGGTCTGGTTTTGTACGTTTGGTTATTTTGTGATTGCGTTGTTAGTGATACCATTTTTTTTAACAATTTCGATTCTGTGACCCCCCGCCAAAGCCAAACTCTAGATCCGCGCCTGAGTCTAACATATTAAATTGTCGTTTTAAAAGCAGTAGGCCTACTTAGATCACCCTGACTAGCCCCCCTGTTCACTTTAAATAAAGGAATAAGCTCTCTGTCCAGTCTAGTACAGGTTTTCTTTGCCCTCCCAACATGGGTTGCACTCTTGATGTTGCCAGCCTCTGCAACTTTCTTCAATGTCTGCTCTACACATGTATTGCTAGCGTCCAAATTAGTCCCAATTTGTCGATAACTCTTACCACCCTTGTGCAAACAACAATTTTCCACTTTATTTCATCCGGAACACTGTGACGACACATTTTGTTTCAACAAACAAACTAACGAACTCTCACTTATCTTAAAATTATTGCAAGCTGCTCAGAGAACAAAACAATCAGCTGCTCCCAAATGTCATTTCCCGACTAAACAGACTTGGATCAAGTAAACTGTGACAACATTTAATCAGCGGCTTCGGTGGCGTAGTTGGTAGCATGCTGAGCTTCTATGCCCAAGATCACGGGTTCAAACCCGGCCGAAGTCGTCGGATTTTTTAAGAGCGTTAAAAATTCCTTTAGAGGGGAAGTAAGCCGGCGGGCCCATGTCATAGATTTATAGCATTTAAAGACCCTACCACTGCAATTGGTAATGAGTAGCAAAAGTTTAGGTTTTATTTGGCTGTTTAGAAACGATCAATCAAGTTCCAACGTTCACAGCTAGGTGTTAGTGACGCATCTGGTAGCCAAAGTTGGAACTACTTGAAATTGAACATTTGGAAGCCCTCGGGCGTTCAATTAAAATACCCTGGTTGGTTCCTCAGTTTAGGGACAGTGACAACGCGGTTTCTTTTTTGTCGTGTAGCCTCCTGAGAGGCCGAGTGCAGGTCTTTCTAGTCGACGCCCGTGGGCGACCTGCGCGCCGGGATGAGAGATGGAATTGATGAAGATGAATGAAACTGGGCAAGGATGTGGAAGAAAGCGGCCGTGGCCTGTCAGAAGGTACTGTCCCAGCATTTGCCTGGTGTTGAAAATGGGAAACCACGGAAAACCATTTCAAGGACAGCCGACGGTGGGGCTCGAACCCACGCGTCTACCGAGTCAGCAGAGAGCTTGGCCCCTTGACCTAACGCGGCGCTTTAGCCCGCGCAGCCACTACTGTCGGTGACAACGCGGTCATGTAGCCCCGTGTACTTTGGGAGTGTGTAGAATCTGTCTGATAACCGGTGTTAATCGTGCTGGCTGTATTAATGTGTGTTATCTTTAATTCTGGTAAGGACTGCAGACGATCAATTTCAAGTAGTTCTTACTTTTGTTACAAAATGCTACAGTCATCGACACGTAGCTGCGAACTAGGCTACTAGATGCCACCGCAACCAGCACCTGGCGACGAACGATGGAACTGTATAGAGCGTTAATCAAATCTAACCTTCACACAATTGTAGTTAGTGGAAGGTTCTTTTACATGCCATAAAACTATGGCCTAGACCCGCCGGATTTACTTCCTCTCCGAAGGAAGGCATACTGAGGGATTTTTAACGCTCTTAAAAAGATCCGACGACTTCGGCCGGGTTTGAACCCGCGATCTTGGGCATAGAAGCTCAGAATGCTACCAACTACTCAACCGAAACCGCCTTGTTGTGATGTTGAGGCTGCTTTATCTTCCCCGCAACCGAGCTACACCGATAAAAGCAGCACAAGAAGGATTCCTTTTTGGATTCAGTTGAATGGGAAGTAATTTAGCTAAGTCAGAGGCTTAAAACAGAAGGCAGTATCACATTTCTAAACACACATGCTTCACACAGAACTTGCGTCATTCGTCATTAACACAATTTTGTTAATCAAAACGCATAGTTTTATTCATCTGGATAGTTTAGTAATATGTCTGCGTGCCTTAGTTTCTACAGCTGTGGAGTTGGTTGCCTCATCTACTAAGTTGGAAACCGGTTGTGGGCTCGAGGAAGATCTGGGAATACGCATTAATTTGCTCAGAGATCTAACAAGCTAACCGTGGTTGTAGCGACTCGCTAATAAACTGTCCACTTCACATCCTCGACCGTCCAGAATTGCCAATGCTGTATTATATAGTGCCAGGTGTTAATGCTGAAAACTCAGGGCCTTATTAGGGCCGTTTTCACCAACTCTTCACTAACGATTATTTAGGTAATTCCCATTTAACTTAAATACGAGATTTAATGAGTGATTATCTTCGATGTATTTCACGAGGCCATTCGGGTTTGCAATATTACTTAAATATGATTTACGGCTCTCGCGCATGCGTAGACTCGATTTCATCTTGGAGAGCATGGCGGACATAATAAGAAGCGTCAAGCACTGATGCTGTTTGCGATGCTTCCTTGAGACTTTCTGGAACATAGATAAAGGAAGAGAAATACAGAAGACCTTATTCGTGGCAAAAGCTTAAAATGGTATGAACAAAGTATTTAGGAGAACTGGCAGTTGTGTGAATAGATAGCTTAAATGGACGCGCTTACCCAGTTGTCTTCGTAGCGTAAGCGGTTGAGATCCGGACTCTTAATATCTTATACAGCGCTGGAAGGAGTTCGAATCCCCCTTCGGATATATTTTTTAAATTTCCGTATTCGTCGTTCTTGGTATTAAAATTTAGTAATGTGTGTGATCTTTTGTAATTTCATTGTCATAAGCATATTTTATATTCATATGGATGAAAGTACGTGTGAAACTCTCAATCAAACCGCCATTGTGAGATGCGCGAGGCACAGTTCAGCTGTTTCCCGCCACTTTAAAGATGCTTTAGTGAGTTGTGTGGTCAGATTTGGCCAAAACTATTACGGATACCCTGAAATTTGTTCGGTGATAAAGGGTACTGCTAGAAGTTCACCTAAGTGACTTTCAAAATCCTGTTCAGTACAAAACGATCATGGCGGCCAAGCGAAGTTGAAACATTTAAATCCACTTTTTTCGCGATTTAACCATCCGAGCGCAGAGGAACATGGTACAGCAAATGTGAATATAGTCCGGGACAGCTTAAATAAGTTACTAGATCAAAACAAAGTGGGCAACATTAACAGCCGTCCCCTATGCCTACGTAAGGGCCGTTTTCACCAACTCTTCACCAACAATTAGTTAGTTAATTCCCATTTAACTTAAATACGAGAATTAATGCGTGGTTATCTTCGATGTATTTCACGAGGCCATTCGGGTTCGCAATTACCTAAATAAGATTTACGGCTCTGGCGCATGCGTAGACTAGGTTTCATCGTGGAAAGCATGGCGAACAGAACAACATGCGTCTAGCACTGATCATTGTTTACGATGCTTCCTTGAGACTTTCTGGAACAGAATTATAAAGGAAGGGAAATACAGAAGACCTTGTTCGTGGCAAAAGCTTAAAATGATATGAACAAGGTATTTAGGAGAACTGGCAGTTGTAGGAATATATATCTTATTAGGACGCGGTACAGTGTTGTCTTCGTAGCGTAAGCGGTAGAGGTGCAGGCTCCGAATTTATTATGCAGTGCTGGGAGCAGTTCGAAACCCCCTTCCGACACATTTTTTTTTATTATTTCCATTTTCGTCTTTCTTGGTATTAAAACTTAGTAGTGTGTGTGATCTTTTATAATTTCATTGTCATAAACATATTTTATATTCATATGGATGAAAGTACGTGTGAAACTCGGAAACAAACCGATATTGTGGAATGCGCAAGGCACAGTTCAACTGTTTCCCGCCACTTTAAAGATGCTTTAGAGAGTTGAGTGGCCAGATTTGACCATTTAACGTAATTCCTTGTTAGTGGTAAGTTAACGAGCGTTTCTGTTTGGTGAAATGCTCGTGCAAATTTAAATAACCTTTAATGATGAATTAAGAGATAATTGACGTTGGTGAAAACGGCCCTTAAATGTTGGTTTATGGTTGCATTTCGTGAAGGTAAGTTGTTTTCAGGTGCGAGCACATTGTCGCCAACCCTGCTTAAAATCTCGCCATCTCGAAAGACCAGAATACCAGTAAAATTACGTACCACACAGTTGCCGACATGTTTCTGGCAATAACTCCCAGAATGCACTTTTCACAAAGTCAGCCAACATTATAATTACGACTTTAACTAATGACTTATTATTTAAATAATTTCACAGTTTTCTTTGGAAATTCAGTCTAATGAAGTTGTAACAAGTTGTACAAGGTAAGTACTACTAATATACATCGATTAAAACAGTTTTTGCAGTTATTATAGACTCTTGATATGTGTGTGTCAAATCCACTTGTCTGAGATGTTTCGAAGCTTTTATTTAATTAATTTTTGGATAAATTCTTATTTAGATTTCATCATGACGCCTAAAAGACACGAAAACAAGATTGGAGATGAATTGGAGTAACTCTACGAAGATCACTACAATTTAAGTAAGTAGGCCTAGCCTAGACCTACAAAATTAAAAGTACAGAGTTATTTAATTGTTGTTTTATTTATTTTTATATTAAGTCAGAGCACAAATAACGTTAAAAAAACCTTAATGGTCTTTGGAAATTTTGAAATCGTCTTCCGACTGCATTTTCCGTATAGGCCTAATTCAAACATAACCTAAAATATAGCCTATGTAAGTTATCTCTCGGGAATATATTCTTAGGTTCAATTCGCCTTCTAATATAGTAATGTATATTATTCTCGACTTCCAAATGCCGTCAGCCATATTATTATAATACATTGCACATGTAACTCTTAAGCTTGGAAGTAGGCCTAGTCTATGATTCACACTCGGTTGGTGGTAGTGAATGTATTGGTGATTATTTATGAAGCATATAACTTATGTACTTGGCTACTGACCTATAGCCTACTTAGTAGTAGGCAGATAAAATATTTATATTAGGCCTATTTTTTATTTGTTTCAGTCATGGTTGCGACAGAGTAGTGTGATGCCCTTCAACGAACTTCAAGGGTTGTGCAACATGAATCAATCATCATTCTGAAGAGCCATATACTCACATGTGCATGGTATATGCACTACGCTGGAGTCACATATGCAAATTTTCAGAGAATACCAACAATATCTCATAGCTCTCCTTTAGTTCTCGACATAAGTTACTGCACCACTGAATGTCTGGGTGAAAATTACTGATGAACTAATGTTGGGTGAGACAAAGTCATTGTTCGCTACTTGGTTAGATGACACGGTTTGGGCGAAGCCACTGGTTGCAATACGTTATAAATATTGGTCGCAGCTATAGCCTACTTGTATTATTAATTCTGAATGAAAGTAGAACGTGGCTTATACACCTGCATCGGACATGATTGTGACTGTATGCTGTGATGGCTGCGCTAGAATTATTAGCACACAGGTAACGATATTTGTAGGCTATACATTATACGGTAATCGAAAACTAAAAATTTCATAGATCTCTGAACTAATGTTGGGTGAGACAAAGTCATTGTTCGCTACTTGGTTAGATGACACGGTTTGGGCGAAGCTACTGGTTGCAACACGTTATAAATATTGGTCGCAGCTATAGCCTACTTGTATTATTAATTCTGAATGAAAGTAGAACGTGGCTTATACACCTGCATCGGACATGATTGTGACTGTATGCTGTGATGGCTGCGCTAGAATTATTAGCACACAGGTAACGATATTTGCAGGCTATACATTATACGGTAATAGAAAACTAAAAATTTCATATATCTCGTAGGCCTAAAATTCATGACACATGAATAATGAAATAAAAGGCAAAACCATTGGCCTAGATAAATATTATTGATGCGTGACTACCCCCACTGTGCGTGACAAAACCCGGGGGTTATATATATTAGCTAACGCGGCCCGCGTTACCTCAATTTTTCATATTAAAGCATTGTTGTTGTTTCTTATGGCTAGCCCAGATTCCAATCCATCAGCTTTCTTGCATTCCAATAGAGTTGTGTGAGGTTTCCTGAAATTCTAGCAGTCACATCAAGTTTGTTGCAATGTGGCAGGTGCCCCTTATCCATTTTACTTCCAGGTTCGTGACAAAGTGTGCATTTTTCAGATCTCAGGATGTCCCAAATAGGATCACGACTTATATAGATGGAATTCCAGCTGAGTCTGCCATTTTCGCTGTTAATTATGCACGAGTACAGTATTGCCAATCCCACACTTACGGGACTACTTTGTATAAGCGTGGTACCATGAAACAAAATAGCGCTAAGTTTGAACCAGTTCGCAATGGATTGGGCAAGCTGTTTTTGTCTAGACCAATAATTGTTAATTCATTAGGCCATACAAACACCCCTGGATTTTGACACGCACAGTGGGGGTAGACACGCATCAATAATTTTCATCCAAACCCATGGTTTGTGCCTAGACCAATAACTTTTAGGCAGTGAGGCGCTGGTTTTGCTGATTGGTTCGAAACATGAAATTCTTGCGATCAGCGTTCATTACAGTGGTAAATACTGTTCTACATACAAAACAAACCTAACCTGGGACTTACGCCCAGACCTCCTTGCTTGTAGTGCAATCGGTAATTTTCGTCCAGTCGTCTAACCAAGTAGCGACCAATGGTTTTGTCCAGTCAGTCGTCTAACCAAGAAGAGCTCGTTTATTTCTTTTTCTCACATAATTACAACATTACATGTGTCGTCTAATGTAGGCCTATTTAGTATCGGATATGTTGGTAACTAATGACGTCAATGTGATCGCTCACTGCGGCAGTTTCATATACCAAATATGCTGTCGAACATGGCTGCGGTTGTTAAATATACAATAAATAAAAACACATATTTAAGTGATTTAGCACATATATCCGGTGCAGAAGTGATCAAGGTTAGTAGTTACAATTGATAATGTCCCTCCCCCTCCCGCCAAAAGATGAAATAAGGTATTAAAATGATATATTATCAAAGTGAAAGCGAAAAGAAAAAAAGAGTGATACATGGTACAGAATTAATCTAAAATTTCACTGCAGTATATGTCGTTTTATAAAAGGGCATAGCGGGTGGGTTACAGACAGCGAAGGAGAAAACATCTTAGGACATCACTTCCATAATTATTATCCATCATTACACAAGGTATTTAGGCTAATTTAAGTATTCTACTTGGTTCATCACTCCTGAAGGGTTACCTCTATTACGTATGTCGTTTTGCCTTGAACATTTTTGGTTGAAGGCGGGCTATTATTTTATTTTAGAATATGCACTGAAAATTTGATGTAATCAGCGTAACCGCAGCCTTCGTAAAGAGGTTTACGCAGGCCAGCGCGTATCCCATTTTTGAAAGCTGACTGCGGTTGACTGTAGCGTTGGGGGTCTGCACCACTAGCGCTGGCCAACAGCGGGGCGCGCTTGAACTCGGTCAGTACTTAACTCGTCAATTTCTCAGTGACTTTAAGTGGCTTTTAATGTGCCGGCTGACGAGAGGTCAGGAGATTATTCTACCAACCATCTCGCGTTGTGCGGCTAGCATTTTTTGGCAGTTGGTCCAGGTTCAATTTCCAGCTCTGCCAAGAAATTTTAATTTTGGTCTGAGGGATAAAACAAGGCACACTCAGCCTCGTGAGGCAAAACTGAGAAAAGGAGGGTTCAATTCCCATCTTAGCCATCTTGGAAGTGGTTTCCACGCTTCTACTCCTGGCAAATGCCGGGATGGTTCCTAATTTAAGGCCATGGCCACCTCGTTCCCAATCCTCATCTGAATAATAAATGCACACACTAATCTAGCCATCACAATAACACAGGTTATCACATAAATTCCACATGCCCAAGTACACAGATCTACATGACCATGATGTCACAAAGCCCCAAAGTCAACCAACTGCTGCTTTCTACCATTCCAAGACGAAATCTTTGAGTTGCCATTAGTCTTATGCCCCTAAAATCCACGACTAGTTCGAATGGTTTTAGGCCTAAGCATTGGATCAACCATCTTCTTGCATCTCAATAGGGATTTACCAATAGGCTTTCAACAGCTTGTCTCAATTCTGCCTTCATATATGTAGGGCCTATACATGCAAGAAATGAGTACGGTACTTATCAAATATAAAGAAAAAATAAGCTAATATGTACCCTACTATTGTATTTCTCTCCTACTCCTAAATCCTTCTCTGAACACTCATCTTAAAACAGAATGGTCCGCATTTTTGGACTAATTATAAAAATATAGCCTATAAGAAGAAATGAACGTGCTCATCTTTAGCTCCCTGGCGAAAATAATTGAGTAAGTATTAATGTTTCTGTTCTTATGCATTTTATATGATGCTTTAAAAATCAATCTAGAAGAGATAATTTAAGTTAACTTCACTACCATAATACTGCTTAAGAGTCCCTGTCGAGGACTGATGACCAAGATGTCCCTAACTTGAGCTAGGACTGCTTCACAACTTCATGTAAAACGTATTTTCGTAAAATGGCCTTGACTTAGTTTGGATCATTTGCGATACGTGTTACATGGATGTGTGTGCTGACTTTTTGGTGTTAAATGATGTAAGTTGGCAACACCAAATGTGGCGGCCATGTTGGTTTTCTAGTAACTTATTTAAGGTGTCCTGGCCTATACACATTGTAAATGCACCAATATCTAACTTAGTTGAATTGTTTACATAACATCAAGATGGTGGCTGTGCAAAATTTAAAAAATAAGTTAACATTTCTTGTGTCCTAATCATGCGATCGAAGTCAACATTTGAATAATTAACCTACGCTATAATCGTCATCTGTTGTCATCGAATATAGATTTAGGTATTAGGAAGTCATTTTTGAAAGCCTTTGTTTGGAGCAAGGCGCTTTATGGAAGTGAAACATGGACAGCAGAAGAGGAGAATTGAAGTGTTTGAAATGTGGTGTTACAGGAGAATGATGGTCAGATGGGTAGATAGTGTTACAAACGAGAGGTATTAAGACGAGTAGGGGAGGCGAGATGTTTCTGGTGACTGCTAATGAAGAGAAGATATAGGTTGGTAGGACACATACACAGTGGAATAGCAAACTTAGTTATGGAAGGAAGGGTAGAGGACAAGAACTGTAGGGGTAGGCCTAGGTTAAAATATGTTAAACAGATTGCCTAGGATGTAGGGTGTGGTAGCTATTTAGTGATGAAACGATTAGGTTAGGACAGGGAGGCATGGAGGGCTGTAACAAACCAGTCAAAAGACTGAAGACTCAAACAAACAAACAACAACAACAACTGAGCATCTTGTGCCATGTCGGTAGAAATAAGGCTCATGCGTACTGGTTCCGTATTAGAGAATCTCAAGCTCATCCAGCTCTCATAATTTATGCTTGAGGGTGTCAAATGTTCCTTTTTCTTGCCAAGGTTTGTTCTTTTCAATTCATTTTTGGGGCTGGTGATCAGCCCCGTGTAGTGTTGGAACACACGGGTCTAAAATGTAGTCTTATTTCGAGTCACAGTTTGTGGTTGTAAGCTGTTGTTTGGGGGCTGCGACATTGTTATATAGCCCGTGTGTGTGTATTTTTTTTACAAATTTGTCTGATAACCTGTGTTATTGTGATGGTTGTACTAGTGTGTGTACAGTATTTGTAATTTGGGGGATAGGATTGGGAAGGAGGTGGCCGTGACCTTAAGTTTAGAACCATCCCACCATTTGCGTCGAGTTGAAGTGGGTAAAATCACTTCCACTTTTGCTACACGAGGCAGAGTGTAACCCGTTCCAGCCCTCACGCCAGAATTAAAATTTATTTCCAGAGCCGGGGCGGGGTTGGAACTCGGAACGCAAGCCGCTACACCACGAGGTGATGATGTCCCGTGCTTCTTTGACTGGATACTCCTACAACTTCCTGTAGCGCTTCGCCTAACATATCACACACAGTATGTAAGGTCACTCATCAGTCATCACAGTACAAATTATAGAAGACTAAGTGACACGGTTTTGAGTACTAACTTAGTGGCATTTGGGGAACAAATAATGTATCTAGTACAGTATTTTGTTTCCTTCGTTAAAGGAAATTCTTTTTCATTGAATGGTAATAGGCTACATCATCTGATTCCTGTGCTAATATCGATGGTTCATCCTACGTATTTAATAATCATCATATATATTATTTCAGTAGTATAGATCCCTTCTGCGGCGCTCACAAGCGACCGATCGTGACAAATGAGCATTCAAATGAAAGAGAATAGACATTCGCTGTGACGAATCGCACTCTAATTCCATAAATATCAATACTTTCTTTAAAAATGACCTTTAAAAAATTTACGAAGTGTGCGATTTGCAGATACTGTTGACGTATGAAAATACGCTCCATAATGTCTGTCCACTTCACATTTTGGTCGCTGTGACGTCCGTTTCATGTCATTTTAACATTATGAGGTCTTTCCTTTATCATTTTGCATGGATTTCAGAAACAGTAACAAGAAGTTCCGTGACGAACTAAAGAGCCTACGTTTCTTAAAATTTAAGATTCATGCCAATGATTAATGACGAAATTAAGTTGGTAATATCGAAATTTCTAATTAGTTCGAAATACTGTATACCTGACATAATGTAGCCTAATAAAGCACTACAGTTGTCAGCCCTGGTGACTGAATATATTCTTAGATCCATTTCTTAGGGTACAGAATACAAAATTTGGTTGAAGTCCAATGGATAGCATGGACGTTACATGCAGTTAAACATTGGATCTAACAGCGCGCGTAAAATCATGTTGGCAACAATGCCATGCATGTATTGGTCAGAAATAATCTGAAATAATATGATCTATTGTTGTGCCAATTTTGAATGAAATCCTTTAGTTAGTATAGAAGTTACATGAATTTAAAGTTGGACGTCTCAGCAGGCTTAGAATCATGTTGGTAGCACTGACGTATATAAGTTACTCCAAATTAATATAGAATGTCAGGTACTATACGTGTGCATAGTTTAAAACTGTCGGCTTGCATACTTTCTGATATATGGGTATTTGGATTAAAACAAATTGAGAGCATTTATTAACAGTTGGCAGCCCTAGTGGCTCTTAAGAATACGCTCAGTCATATCTGTTTATGTACACATAGCACATACGAAATTTGGTTGAAATCCAATTGATAGTGTAGAAGTTATATGCATTTAAAATTTGGACCAATCAGCAGGCTTATAATCATTTTGGCAACACTGCCATGTATGGCCTCCTGGAAATTAAACTGCAATATTATTATCTATACGTGTGCCAATTTTGAAATAGCTCCGATTCATACTTTCCAAGATATCCAATATGGAGCTCAAATGTCAAATGCGATTTTTCAGCAGTTGGTAGCACTGACATCATTTTCAAATATGGTCGTGAGATATTCAGGTATAGGTCTTTACTCTTACCAAATTTTGTTTCGTTTGCTGTAGCCGTTTAGGAGTTGATAGGGGGGGACTCACACACACAGCCAGCCAGCCAGCCAGCCAGCCAGCCAGACAGACAGAAGGACAGATAGACACACATTTGCCCGATCTCATAAGTCTACTTTTTCCTCATTTTTGCAAAATGTGAAAAGTAGGCTAAAAATCAAAGGAATGAGTACTCAAATCGTATAATTTCATAAATATCGAATAACCGGTGGGTGTTAAATATCAATTTTTGTAAGAAGTGTTCGATTTTCAAAACCTATTGGAGAAAGTGTGGTTTATGAACATGCGAGATTTCTCGTACGGCTCCTCTAGTTATAAGAAATAAAATCAAAATTGGATAAAATTAGAAATACGAGAATCAGAGAAATTATGCTGGTAAAAAAAATGTACTAGACATGGTTCAAAGAAGATTGCAATGGTTTGGATATGTGAAGAGGATGTAGAATAGTAGGATTCGAAATTTAATGATGCATTGACAAGCTGAATGCAAACGGAAATGTACTTTTTAAACAAATTGTCTATATTTATGAAGTGAGAGTGTAATTAGTCACGGCTGTGGGTAATTATATCATAAATTGTTCATTAAACACAGTTCTTAGGGTATTCGGCAAAACTTTGGTGGGTTTACACAAGGAGTTTGGTTGGTTGGTTGGTTAGTTCCTCAGTTTAGGGGCTGCACAACGCGGTCATGTAGCACCGTGTACTGTGGGTGTGTGTATAATCAGTCTGATAACTGGTGTTAATTGTGATGACTGCATTAGTGTGTGTTATCTGTAATTCAGGTAAGGACTGAAGACGATGAATTTCAAGTTGTTCCTACTTTGGAACGTTGGAACTTGAGAGCATTAATCAAATCTAACCTACAAATTTTGCTTCACACAGTTGTAGTTAGTGGAAGGTTCTTTTAAATGCCATAAATCTATATAACATGGGCCCGCCGGCTTTACTTCCCCTCCGAAGGAAGGCATACTTAGGGATTTTTAACACTCTTAAAACATCCGTTAACTTCAGCCGGGTTTGAACCCGTGACCTTGGGCATAGAAACTCAACATGCTACCAACTACGCCACCGAAGCCGCCTATTTACACAAGAAGCATTGCTGGTTTTCAATCACTATTGAAGAATTTCCCGACAACATTACAGCTGTCCAATATTGCTGTCTTCAGTATTTTCTGACGTATTATTATTATTTTCCTAGCTATATCCTGAGTTGAAGAAAGGGCAACAACGATCGAAGAAGCACAAACTACTTGCACACTATCATGATAAGAGCTCGGATTTTTAGGTTAATAATTTTTTTTTATGTAAATACATATTTTAAGCATTTTTTCTATAAATACATAAATTCCTGCTTTTCACTTATAAGCACATAAAGAGGCATAATATTTACATGTTTTAAATCAGTATGCTAGATATTTCAGTTTATTGAATTTTTGTTCTGTGTTACTTCAATGGGGAAGAACCTGTGAGCTAACTAATCGTCATGCAACTGTGTTATTCTTAACTTATCGCCCCGTGCCACTCACTGTGGAAGCCGGGGATTTCCTTGTCCATAGCCATATTGCACCCTAGCTACCTGGAACCAGTGTCATTCACATGCAGTTCATTTCTGGCACTGTGAAGTGTAAGGCAGTTCTACGATGCCTGAAGTAAAAACAACTACAAGTTATCGTCTGTTGCAGAATTTAAAGATAATTTTACTTCTGATGGGGGCGTTCTGTTCTGACAATCATGTGGGAAAGCAATCAAGGCTGAACAGCGAACTTAAGTTACACAACACATCAAGGGCAAGAAACATATTGCAGCAGTTTCGCGCCTTCAGAAGAAGTGTTTCGCGATAATCGTCGGTCATTTGTGATGGACAACCTAAAGATGTATCTCGTTGTGTATTGTAAAGCTTCAGCAGTCAGTGAGATATAGAATACATTGCATTCGTGAGTACTGGATATTGTCTGTATTCACAATAATAAACTGAATTATAATTACATATTTTTAAGTTTTAGTCACATATTTCAGGTACTTTTAATACATAAAAAATAAATATTTTCCCGATTTTTAGCACCTAAAAATCCGATCCCTACTCATCATATATCCTGAATTTTTGTTTTCATAATCACAGAAGCTATCTTCCAGACTGCAAGGCGCTGACAGCGATCGTCCTGAGTTAGGTTTACCCATACTCCCTATCAACTACCACAATACCTGATCTAAATTTTTTTAATTATATTTTTTATAAGCACGCTACTGTACGGGCCAGGGGCGTATAGAAGGGGGGAGCTGTGGAGGCTCCAGCCCCCCCCCCCGCCCTCAAAAAAAATTTGGTTGTACCCTAATCTTAACTTATTGGCTAAGTTATAAACAATATTAAGATTGAAATTAGTCGACCTCGTGGTGTAGCGGCTAGCATTCCTGGCTGTCACCCCGGGGGTCCGAATTCGATTCGTTGCTCTACCAAGAAATTTTAATTCTGGTCTGAGGGTTGGAACGGGGTACACTCCACCTTGTGAGGCAAAACTGAGATTTCTACAAAACGGTGCTTTTGAGAAATAGCCTAAATTATCAATTTGTAAAAAAGAAAAATAACTGTTTACCTTTCTGGTTAATAAATTGACAAATATTTAGATATGTATCATTCATACCCCATAGAGAATTCATTACGGTAAGTATAAAGTTTTATTTGTGTGTTGAGTTGTATTTTAAAACTTTTCTTGTATTGCCTCGAATTGTAGGCTATATAAACTTAGAATTTTATAATTAACTCTTATCTAAAACAATTACACAAAGTTATATGCTCTAAGATATTTGTTGATATTTCTGTGTATTTTGCGGTGACAATCCCCTGAGAATATCCACAATTTTCCAGGAAATTTTCCGAAAAGAAATGTATAGGCCTATACGCCCCAGGCACGGGACTGATGACGAAGCTCTGTCATAGCCACTAAATGAAGTAACAAATGCAAGTGAGTTTCCCAGAAAGTCAATGTTCGCAAATAAAGACGCCACGCCTATTTCGCCATCTGGCGATTGTTGGGTACCGTTGGGTCGGCCCAGCCCGGCCGCACTAAGCCGTCTCAGCGCCTGACACTCACGATCCGTAAACTCGCACCTGTTGGCAGGGTACTTTTATTACGATGACTGATGACAGGCTTCCATAGCTCAGAGGTTGTGATCGCGCACAATGTGCTACAGGAAGGAATACACTTCCCTATCAACACGTCCTCGAAGTTGTACGTCGAAATGCCAAATGTTCACAGCTGTTGATGTCTTGATATAACCACTGGAACATCAGTGCCCAAGGCCGGATTTAGAATTTCTCCGCTCCTAGGCCCGTGGGTTTTTGCCGCCCTTTCTTCAAACCATCGTGAAAGATGGAGAATTTAGACCACAGAAAGGTCTTTGTGAAGGTAATTTATATTTTATGCTAATGTATCGTGAAGTAAAATCAATTAAATAAATTAAAATAATGAGAGGATCAACTATTTCTTAATTTGTATAGACTATATGAACTATAAATAAAAAGGCCAACGAAATATTAAAATAAGTTGAAACCATTTAAGACTCATTATACACATACAGATATTCAGATATACATATACACACTGCATCATAAAACCTACAACTATGCATAATGAATCATTCAAATTAGGCTAAACTGATATTAATATTCAAGACTTAAATTTTCTCCTAATAATTCACAAAACATTCCTGTTATAAAGCTGAAGTAGAAAAATCTGCTGTTAAAAAAAATGTTGGAAAATTATGGCCACAATATAAATTGGAAAAGTGTCAAAATTTTGGAAAGTTTAATTTAAATCATAAAATTATACGAAATTGGCTTTAAAATAATCATAAGTAGTAAAAGTCTGTTAAGTCTATTTTTGAACTGTAAAAAGATTTTTTGAAGTGCAACAAGATTATAACATTGGATGGAAATTTTCTGACAAAAGAATTTGCGGGTTAATGTTGCGCCCCTCAGCATGATGCGCCCCTAGGCCGGGGCCTATGGGGCCTATTGGTAAATCCAGCCCTGTCAGTGCCTCACATGTCTTACACCCAAGTTTCATGACCGCTAAGGCCGACACGCCTAAGGATTTGAATGAGTTTTTGAATGGTATGGACTCCGTCTTGAGGAAAGATTTCATGATGAAAATTAATAAATGTAAACAAAAATATTGGAATGCAGCCGAATAAATCAGAAACCTCTATGGACATCAAATTGGCAGGAGAAAAACTAAAGGAAGTAGAAGACTTCTGTTACTTAGGAAGCAAAATAACCAGTGATGGACGAAGCAAAGAGGACATAAAAAGTAGGTTAGCTCAGGCAAGGAAAGCATTTCTACAGAAAAGGAATCTGTTGACATCGAATATAGATTTAGGTATTAGGAAGTCATTTTTGAAGGCCTTTGTCTGGAGCGTGGCGCTCTATGGAAGTGAAACTTGGACTATTGGACTGCTTCATACAGTTGTAGTTAGTTTATTACAACACAATGTATGTTTGTGTTGTATTTTATTTACAACGCAATGTATTGCTTTTTAACCCAATACCACAAAACAGATACAATTTGGAAATGATTTGTTACAAAATTGTACTGTAATCAGTCTTCGAAGCGACTAAAAAGTTAATTTATCACAGACGTTACATCTACTGCAAATGGACATTCACATAAGGTGTTCGAAGTGGCGTCCATCATTTTCCAAGCAGAGGGCAACTCGTCGTATGAAGTTCTCTCTTGCGTTCGACAACATCTGCGAGTACAACTATGTTGTAAAATAAAATTTTATTTTAAAGAATTGCTCTGCAAAAGCCATTAACAGAAGCGTAAAATAATAAGTTCTGAAACAGAAATCGTTCAAACTTATTGTGAAGCCTGTGTACATATATTTTGAAACAGCAAAATACTTTGCAATGCTGCATAAGAAGGCGACGATATTGAAATCGAACTCAGCCCCGTCGCTAGCGCGCTGCGTGCAGATTTCAAGCCAATTGCGGGTGGGTAGGCAACCCATTTTACAGTTCCGTGTTGAATTAGAACACGCTGTACGTTATGGAGCCTGTTCAACAGGTGCTTGGCTGACGGAACAGTGTAAACCAAATCACGCAGCTATAGCAAATAGAAACGTTACAGAAGAGCATAACGGCGATTGCCTTGCACGAGCCACTCCCGGTCCCTGAAGATCCACCAGTGGCATGACCTGGGTTCAAGCCCCGCCCAGTATTGTCCTCATGGAATTTGGCAACTGTCACGAGGAGAATCGACAGGTTATGAAAATGAGCTGTGGGGCTCAACCGAGGCGCACGCACTTGACTGGAACCGGTCTCAGTAGGTCTTGAGAGTGTAGGCGCTCATCTGCCCCTCATTACATATGGAGCTGATAGCATGCCGAGGTTCTATGCACAAGATCGCGGTTGAAGTCGTCGGATTTTTAAGAGCGTGAAAAATCCTTCAGAATGCCTTCCTTCGGAGGTGAAGTAAAGCTGGCGGGCCCGTCACACACACATATATTCATTTATGGCATGTAAAAGAACCTTCCACGAACTACAATTGTGTGAAGCTAAATTTGTAGGTTAGATTTGATTAACGGTCTATAAGTTCCAACGTTCACCGCCAGGTGCTAGTTGCGGTGGCATCTAGTTGCCAAGGTCGCTGCTAGGTGTCGTTGATGGTAGCATTTGGTATCAAAAGTAGGAACTATTTGAAATTGATCATCTGCAGTCCTTGCCTGAATTACAGACAACACACACTAATACAGCCATCAAAATTAACACCGGTCATCCGACAGATTCTACACACATCCAAAGTACACGGGGCTACATGACCACGTTGTCGTAGCCCCTAAACTGCAGAACCAACCGACTGCTTTTTTTGCTTCATTTGAGGGGCTTGGACACACTTGTCCCATGTACTTGGGAGTGTGCATTTGTAATTCAGGTGGGGATTGGAAAGGAGGCGGCCGTGGCCTTAAGTTAGCAACCGCTCCAACATTTGCCTACAGTAGAAGTGGGAAAGCACTAAAAACCACTTCCAGGATGGCTGAGGAAGGAATTGAACTTAACTCTTACCAGTTTTGCCTCACGAGGCTGAATGAACCTCGTTCCGGCCCTTACACCTGGCAGAGCTGGAAACCGTATCCGGACTTTCGAAGCTACAGCCAAGAATGACAGACGCTACACCAGCAGATGGTCGACACATCGTACACAGTAGATTCAAGCACATGCACTATTGATTTCACGGAGTAGCAACGTCTTGGTTATCCTGACTAATGTTTCTTATCCCAATGTGCGGATAAACAAAACTTTATCCGCATCCGCACAACTGTTATCCGCCCCGCATCCGCACAACTGTTATACTCATCCGCACCACATCCGCACAACTGTTATCCGCCCCGCATCCGCACAACTGTTATCCACATCCGCCCCGCATCCGCACAACTGTTATCCTCATCCGCCCCGCATCCGCACAACTGTTATCCTCATCCGCCCCGCATCCGCACAACTGTTATCCTCATCCGCCCCGCATCCGCACAACTGTTATCCGCATCCGCACCACATCCGCACAACTGTTATCCACATCCGCCCCGCATCCGCACAACTGTTATCCACATCCGCCCCGCATCCGCACAACTGTTATCCACATCCGCCCCGCATCCGCACAACTGTTATCCTCATCCGCCCAGCATCCGCACAACTGTTATCCTCATCCGCCCCGCATCCGCACAACTGTTATCCTCATCCGCACCGCATCCGCACAACTGTTATCCTCATCCGCCCCGCATCCGCACAACTGTTGTCCTCATCCGCCCCGCATCCGCACAACTGTTATCCTCATCCGCTGACATTACAATAATATTTTTAATTCATTAGATACAGAGCAACACATTCAGACATTTGAGGAGAAATTCGTTCCCCTAGGCTTTGTGAATCGCAAGGCAATGTTGACAGTTCTGTCCCTCTGAGTAACGCTATGACTAGAATTGTGTATATTGCGAGAATATATCAGTCGTCAGTTGTTGATACACAATCACAAATGGAACTTACAAAGTTGGAGGTTAGAGTCCTTCTAAAGCACTACTGGAAAAAAGATTACAAAGCTGCTGCTGCGGCTCAAAGAATATATGAAATGAAAGGAGAAGGTGTCGTTAGTGAGCATGTGGCACAACGATGGTTCCAACGTTTCAACACTGGAGAAGATAACACTACAGATTTACCGCGTTCTGGAAGAACTAAACTATCGGATATTGAGAACACACACAGAGCTTTGGAAGAAAATCCGCAAAGAAGTACTCGTAAGAACTTGGTGCATCAAAAGACGCCATACATTGCCAGATTAAGAAACTTAGAAAATCAAACATAAGTTGTAGATCTGTACCTCATGAATTGACCCCTGATCGAGTGGATATCTGTCGTCAGCTTATCGGTAACCCCATGGATGATATATTTATCAGGAGAATTGTCACATGTGATGAAAAATGGGTGTGTTACCGCAACACTGACGCCTCGAAACAGTGGCTCAGTCCCCGCCAACCTGCCGAAGTCATCGTTAAAAATGATCGGTTCGGTACCAAAGTGATGTGTGTCTGGTGGAATTTTGAAGGAGTGATTCACTAGGAGTTTGTTCCAAACGGGCACGCGGATCTTTCTCAACAACTGGAACGAGTTCATGAAATGTTGAGACGGAGATACCCAACATTAGTCAACCGAAATAGAGTTATCTTGAAGCACGGCAATGCGAGACCTCATACTGCCCCAACAACCATGGCAAAATACTGGAATTGGGAGGAATCGACCAGCTACCAACACACCCAGCATAGAGTCCTGATCTTGTGCCAACAGATTACCATCTTTTTCGATCCATGACCCATTTCTTGCGTGGATGAAATGTCGGAAACATTGATATTGTGAAAGTGGTTCTCGCCTAATTCTTCGCATCATCACCCAGAGACTGGTAGTCGTACCGTCGCGGGGTAAGAAAGATGGTCTCTACTTTGAAGAATAGTTTAATTTCTTGTCAGAAAATGTTCCAAATAAAATTTTCTTAAAAAAAACGAC
This sequence comes from Meconema thalassinum, assembly GCA_946902985.2. Lineage (NCBI taxonomy): Eukaryota > Metazoa > Arthropoda > Insecta > Orthoptera > Tettigoniidae > Meconema > Meconema thalassinum. The sequence goes on along the minus strand of OX336388.2, from coordinate 944,563,266 downwards.
ATTACTTATGAGACATCCCCTGTAAATTAACTGTTTGGATAAAAAAAACAAGAACCACGACTCAGCGAGCGCCCTCCAGCTCACTGTGCCAAGCTTCTTTTGTCTCTTCTGCATTAAAAGTATCAAATGATGACACCAGGAACACGGATAGAAGCAGGTAAGCGTAATCTGGTGGAGCATATTGTGGTGTATCGGCTAGCGTTCTTGTCTGCCCCACCGGAACTCCTGGTTCGATTCCCAGCCTTTTCAAAGAAATCTGACTGGAACGGGGTACACTCAGCCTCGTGAGACAAAACTGGGAAGAGGAGAGATCGATTCCCACCACAGCCATCCTGGAAGTGGTTTTCTGTCCCCCCCCCCCCCCTCCTTCTACTCCAGGAAAATGCTGGGATGGTTCCCAACTTAAGGCCACGGCCGACTCCTTCTCAATCCCATGCCCAATTTACAAAGACACACACTAGTAGAGCCATCACAATAACACAGGGTATCACACAAATTCCACACACACCCAAGTACACAGGGCTACATGACCACAATGTCGCAGTTCCTAAAATAACCTTGGTGAGAGGCCAACAGCAAGGGCAAAGGGTCATGGAGCAACACCAAAATGCATGCCAGTGCTTCAAATTGAAGAAGGGAATCCAATGGTAATGGCATGTTCTAAAAACCGGAAAAAGTTTTGATTCCAATTTCTCGCTGAAATGTTTTTCTATATAGGCTATAAAATTTCCCTTTTAGTTTTTGGAACTTTTCAACATACAAAGATGTAATTCCTCCTTATAGGCTATGTGTTATATTTTAACACGTCCGTTTTTCAAAATTTACTTAAGTTTAATTTTGCCAGATGGAAATGAAAGTGATGTTAAAATTGAGGCGTCTGGTATCAAAACAAGACACTTCACTTCAACAAAATTCTTCAGCAGACACAAAACACTGAATAAGTCTGTTGTTTACTGACAAATAAATATGCCTTTTCTTTGAAAGTTGTAAGTGATATAGACAAATGTTTCCCAAAAGTTTCATAACTCTCGCTGTTTTATTCTCCTTTTCATAAGCATTTTAATATTTGATGTGTCTTTTTTTGTTTTAAAACTTGCTGATGTATCTTGTTTTGCAACTCAGTAATGAAAATAAAATAATCACTCTTCACAAGTATAAAGTCGATTTAACACAACAATACAAATGTGAACACACCGGCTCAAACAGAACACCAAACACTTGCATAAGCAGCACACAGACAGCGCCCTTCCAGCTAATGCACTGATCAATGCGCAATAGACCCTGCCAAGATGCGTCTTGTTATGATACTCATTCATCTACTTGTCTTATTTTGAAACCAACCGACTACTTCAGCATTTAATAACAGCCTGATATGTCCTGTTTTGAATACCTTTCTCTTCCCACACGTAAAGAGGGCATTACGAACTTGTGTAATCTCAAAATCGCAAAACAATTGATGTGTCTTGTTTTGATACCAGACGACTCAATTGTCCAATTATAAAAAAGTCTAGCAGTAGTGCCCGACTTCGCTCGGTGGATTTGTTTGTTTTATGGATGCTAATGAATACTACTACAGAACTGGCACAAAATACTTAAACTAACAGAAAAAAATATTTTAAAAATATAACTTTTTGTGTTGGTGGTGGGGGTGATAAGTAGTACGGTATAATGGACGTAACATTCAGGTCATTTTCCCGTAATGATAATGACAATAATGAATAGGGAAACGGCTATTTACTAACTACAGTATTGACACATGTAATTTACAAACGAATTGAAAATTATGATTAGAAAGAGGAGTATGTGAAATAAAAGACACTGCCTAGGACCTATATCTAATTGGCTGTTAGAAAAGTAGAGATCAATAGTGTCGTCTTTTGTCACATAGTGCCATAGGAAAATAATCAGAGCACTTTGGAAAACTTCGGCTGTCCCGAGCTCTGAAGTAGCAATAGTGTCATTTATCGCCACATATCGCTCAAGAATAAGGATCTGAATAAATGAAAGTAAATTCGAAAGCACCAACGCTTATTGTAGCTGATTACCTCTATGTACTGCACCAACACCATCGCACTTATACACAGGCATAATATTTTCATGATGATAACTGTTTTAAGGGGCCTAAGAAATCTTCTTGCAATAATTACTCCCAGTGACTCCAATTTCTAAGCAGCGCAAGTTATAACTATTTTCGCAATTCTGGTAGGGGTGACATGATGCAGCTCAAATTGCCAGCCAACAATAGACTTATTAAAATATTCTTACAGTTACACTATACGGACATGAATGGTTCTAGGATCTTAAAACGTAGTTTTTAAGTTCATTTGATGTTCTAAATATAGAGTATGGAGAGAGTTGTCAAAAATATCATGTGTACAGTGTTACCCGCAGGGTTCCAAAGGGTAAGTACATTAAGTTTGGTTAAGATCGGTGAAACGATGTAGACTTGTGCCAAAATGCCTAAATGCAGGAAATGGAGTGGTCTGTCCGAAATTTCACGTAGGCAGTGTTACTCGTCGGGTTCCAAAGGGGTAAGTGTGTAAAATTTGGTTCAGATCTGTGAAACAGTGTAGATTAGTGCCAAAGGGCCTAAATGTAGGGAATGGAGTGGTCTGTCCGAAATTTCATGTAGACAGTGTTACTCGCAGGTTTCCAAGGGGTAAGAATACACATTTTGGTTCAGATTGGTGAAATGGTATAGATTTGTGCCAAAGGGCCTAAATACAGGGAATGGAGTGGTCTGTCCGAAATTTCATGTAAACAGTATACTCGCAGGATTCCAAAGGGTAAGTAAACAAATTTTGGTTCAGATCGGTGAAACGGTGTAGATTTGTATAAATAACAGACAGACAAACCAACATTGAGCTTTATACCGTATTTACACATGCTAGTGCAACAATCACAATAACGCAGGTTATCACAAAATTCTAAACACACACCCATGTACACGGGGCAACATGACCACGATGTCTAAGCCCCGCAAATGAAATATTAACAAACTGTTGATACGATAGCATAGAGAATACTACAGTCCAATAAATCCTTGAGCAACACTGAAAAATGGCTTCAAATACCATATCCTATCTCCAATTTACACATGCTAGTGCAACAATCACACAACGCAGGTTATCACAAACATCTACACACACACCCATGTACACGGGGCAAGATGACCACGATGTGAAGCCCCGTAAATGAAATAACAACTGTCTACACGTGAAAACTGCAAAACTGAGATAGGAGAATTTAGGAATGTTTGCCACTATTTTTCTCTGACAGGATAGCATTACATTACAATTTACTAATATGCTGATTTACTCTGCATACGATAGCATAGAGATCCCATGTGTCCTTGAGCAAATTTTACCGGACTATCATGATACAGAGTAAATCGTTGTTGCCTAGTGACAACCTGTCCATCAATGGTGCGGCGTTGACTATCATGATACAGTGTCAGTCGTTGTCGCCTAGCGACAATATGTCCGTCAAGTTATTAGATCGGTGAAACGGTGTAGATTTGTGCAATAGGGCCTAGATGCAGGGAATGGAGTGGTCTGTCCGAATTTTAACATAGCCTACTATTCCTCTTGAATCTGGCTATCATATACAAAAATAATTTTTCGAATCCGACTGGTAATTCCAGAGATTAGCGCGTTTAAAGACACAAACACACAGACAAACTCTTCAGTTTTATTATATTAGTATAGATTCATGAAAAGTCAAAAATACATTTATTTTCAAAAAGTTAGTGTTAAAGTGAGGAGAATATCCCTGATTAGTTCCTTTTAATAGTTTCTAAGACAAGTTTAAATGACAAGTTGGAAATTACCCTGGGCAATGTAGGACATTCCGGAGTTCCTTAGAACAAACTCCAATGAACCCACAAGTGTCCAATAAGTATTTGAGCGCGCTGATGGCCCCTATGTCTCAGGCTAGTGTACACACAGTATAACGGAAGATTGCGACCAAGGTGAACTGGAGTGTAGACTCCCAAGGTTCTGTATAGATTAGAAAGCAACACGTCCATTCATCGGAGGCACGTCTCGTCATCAATATGTCTAATGTCTTCCTTGAAGAGAATTAGGTCTTCCCCTGACTCGTAACTGATACAGACTGCGCTGTAAATGGCACATCACATCAGGCTTATCAATTTCCACAAATAAAATTAAGAGTTTTCCTCTACTTTCCGTGGAACTAAATGCCATGTCGAAATGACCGTTTGATCAGACACAACGGGGAGAAATGCAAGTTCGCAGAATCCTGGTCATTCTGAATGGGGGCTTTCCCCTATGATTTTGGACACACTCTCCTGACAAATATTTGGATGCTGCCTCATTTCGAGTACTAGGACAGTCTCCAGTGTCTCGAATGGTTTGATGCAGCTTTCCAGGCCCCCTGTCCTGAGCTAATCGTTTCATCTCTACATAGCTACCACATCATACATCCGAGGCAATCTGGTTAACATGTTCTAACCTTGGTCTACCCCTACAGTTCTTACCCTAACCTCGACCCTTCCTTCCATAACTAAGTTTCCTATTCCTGAGTGTCTTAGTATGTGTCCTACCAACCTATATCTTCTCTTCATTAGCAGTCACCAGAAACATCTCTCTTCTCCCTCTCGTCTTAATACCTCTTCATTTGTAACCCTATCTACCCATCTGATCTTTATCATTCTCCTGTAACATCACATTTGAAACACTTCAATTCTCCTCTTTTCTGCCACTCCTACAGTCCAAGTTTCACTGCCATGAATCCCCACGCTCCAAACAAAGGCTTTCAAAAGTGACTTCCTAATACCTAAATCTATATTATCGATGTCAACAAATTCCTTTTCCCTGAGCTAACCTACCTTTACTTCGTTCAATGGTTATTTAACTTCTTAAGTAGCAGAAGTCTACTGCCACCTTTAGCTCTCCACTTGCCAATTTGACGTCGATAGGTGTTTCTGATATTTTTTTTCGGCTGCATTCCAATATTTTTGTTTTACATTTATTGATTTTCATCATGAATTCCTTCCTCCAATCTTAAACCTACGAAATACACGTACGCACAAGTTTATACTGTAGTCATCCCATAAACACAGGTTATTAGAAAAAGTCAACACGCGCACCTCTCAAATGAATTTTACTCAACAGCAAAACAAGAAACTAAGGAAGATGACGTTGAACATTTGCTTTCCGAAATGATCATGATTTTGTTCAACGCATTAACGTATTTAGAGACTGGCTGCGTGGCGCCTACTGCTCCCAAGGGTGCGCGAATGCGAGGGAGCCGTGGCAGTAATTTACTGGCACGTTAAAGACCCTCTTTGGAGCAACATTCTGGCACCCCAGAATGGCCGCAGTAGTTAAAAGGAATGTAAAACAAATCACATAGAAAAGGCAAGAATGTGACCCTATTCGTTATTGACGAAGTTTAAAATATTCAGAAAATTAATACTTTAAGACAAATCAATAATAAGTTGTACTTTTTATTATAGTACCGGTTATGGACACATTGTGACCTTCCTCAGCGGTAAATTATAATATACGTAGAGATGTAAGACTTACATTCAAGCATTTTCCATATCAAAGATTGATATCAAAATTATTTAAAAGAAATACTAATCGTCTACTTCAAGCTGGTTTTGTTAATCAAGATTTATATCTTTCGTTTTTAATACATATTGTAACAGAAAAGATTTTTAAAAATTGTAATGTATGTTTTTAGACGATTAGTATCGTTTAGAAATAATTTTGATAACAACCTTTGACATGGAAAATGTTTGAATGTAAGTCTTGCATCTCTACGTACTGTATATTATAATTTGCCGCTGTGGAAGGTCGCAATGTGGCCGAAATCGGTACTATAATTAAAAGTACAACTTACTATTGACTTATGGTTTCAATTTTCTGAATATTTTACAAATAACATTATTATTATTATTATTAATCATGTCGCCTCAGTTGTGTAGTGGTCAGGGTGTTTAGCTGCCACCCCGGGGGTCCGAGGTTAGATTCCTGGTTCTGCCACGAAATTTGAAAAGTGGTATGAGGACTGGAACGGGGTCTACTGAGCCTCGGGTGGTCCAAATGAGTAGAAGGAGTTCGATTCCCACCTCAGCCATCCTCGAAGTGGTTTTCCATGGTTTCCCACTTCGTCTTCGGGCAAATGCCAGGATGGGATGGCCACGGCCGCCTACTTACATCTTCCTTGTCTATTCCTCCCATTCTTCCCATCCCTCATGAGGCCCCTGTTCGCTTTGCAGGTGAGGTCACCTGGGCGAGGGCTGGTCCCGCCTCCCCAGTTGTATCCCACAACCCGATGTCAAGCTCCAGGACACTGCCCGTAGAGGCGGTAAAGGTGGGATCCCTCGCTGAGTCCGTGGGAAAAGCCTACCTGGAGGGTAAACTGACTACGAAAATAAATTATTAATCATCATATAAACACAGGTTATCAGATAAACTCAACACACACCCAGATTAATGTCTCAATGATGATGATGATGATTAAGATGATGATGATTATGATGATGATGAAGATGATAATTGTTGTTCTAAGGGGCCTAACATTTAGGTAATCGGCCCCTAATAATGTCTCAAGCTACTCAAATTAATCTTACACAAAAACAACAAAACTCAACAAGAAACGAAGGAAGATGACGTTTTAACATTCGTTTGGTATCACAGCTATCCGAAATGATCATGATGTTGAATGTATGTATTAACGTATATAGGATTCTGTAAGTTTGAGTACGCACCATCCGAAAACGGCAGATTGTGATACCATGGAACTTGCCATATTTAATTGACTAAACTGTTTATTGGAACATAAATGCATTGATATCTGTATTAAAGTGTGTTTTAACAATCACACATTTATGACCTTTTGCAGTGCGTTGTATCCAACTTGTCACCTTCGTCCATCGTGGCTGCTTTTTGACAACCGTTGGTACCACTGTTGGTGGTCACAAGTTGGTCACATGAGGAACTGTGTTCTCGGTTTGAAGGCGCAAACATGAGGCCATGTGGCTCGTGTAATCTGTGAACCAGTTGGACTGTGAGGAATGTCTGGCTCCATTATCTTGTCACCCAAACAAATGAGAGAGAGCCGCTTGATGCCGACACGTGTACAACACATTAGCCCTGTGTTTGATAACCCGTGCTATTGTGCTGTGCGTCGTCCCAATACACTCGTATAACGAGTTGGAATATGACCTTGCGCTTTGACGCACAGGGTAACTGGTATATTAATAATAATAGTGCCAGTTTAAGAAGTTACACAGTTTAGGAGACGCACGATATCTGTCACTTCACTCCCTAATCGGATTATAACCCTAACGAACCGCCCCGCAATAGATCATTACAGGGTCATTGGACTGACTGACTAACATCAGCCCACGATCAACGCCTGTGTGCTAGCAAGCTACTGCCCGCTCACCGCAACTGTAGGAAGAGTTACATGTGTCGTAGGCGCTACACTCGTTTGGCCAACAACACCTCTGAGTCTTGTTATTTATGTTAATTCATCTTAAGGACTTGCGACATCTTGGTCATAGTGGATTCGGTGGTGTAGTTGGTAGCATGCTGAACTGCTGTGTCCAAGATCGCGCGTTCAAACCCAGCCGAAGTCGTCGGATTTTTTAAGAGCTTTAGAATCCTTCAGTACAGTATGCCTTCCTTCGAAGGGGAAGTACAGCCGGTGGTCTCATGTCAGATTTAAGGCATGTATAAGATCCTTCCTCTAACTAAACTTGTGTGAAGCTACATTTCTAGGTTAGTTTTCGTTGAAACTCTCTATCAAAGTTCCAACGTTCTCCACTAGGTGTTAGTGACAACTGGTAACGAACGTTGGAACTACCTGAAATTGAACGGAACTTGTAGCTCACCTCATGGGTGTCCGCTTGAACTTTCGCTACTTAGCTCGTTTTGTTTGTTAAGCTAAGATCCTTTCGGATTCTTTACGCTCTGAGTAGTATCGTTTTCAAATGAATGAAGAATTCCAACTTGATGAATGCTTGATATATTTATTTAGTTAGAACATACTGTATTTCCAAGGCTTACGACAGGGAGACGTACTTTCCACGCTGCTGTTCAATATAGTACTAGCGAAAGAAATGAGGAAGGTAGATATCAGCCATCCAGGAGGCACGCTGTTAAACCGTATGAGCCAAAATCTAGCGTATGCTGATGATGTAGGTATGCTGTCACTAAGACTGAAGGATCTTGAGAAGGGAAGGTACGGTTAGAAAAATCAGAAGAAGTAGAATTACCAGTGAAGTACAACAAAACTCAATATTTATTATGGGTGATACCGAGCTCCGCTAATGAGTTCTCTCCATGGGGGTCAATTAGGAAAATCCTAACAGGGGAAGTTGCCTGAGGCGAGTTACACAGCCCCCCACTCCAAAGTGGACGTGAAGATAAATATATTTTGGATAGTGCCAACCCGCCTTGATCTTTACGGTGTTCGCCACTAATTACTCTTGTTATCTCAAAGACGTATTCGATACTACTCAGTAGGAACGTTTGGAATTATTCCTGGTTTTCTTTAGCCTTGCAGTTGATAAATATAAGTTTGGGTTATTTTCTTTGTGTTTCACAGTTACTATTCTGCATATTTTAATTTTTATGTTGTAGCTTCGTCAACATGCAAGTTATAGCCTGCATTATGAGCTTTAAAACGATATCATGGGAACCAAAATGCTTATATGTATTCTGCTACAAAATAAGGTACATTCCTTGTTGGAACACCTCCACTTTTGGCCCCGTTGTGACAACTCAAACTTATAGCATTTATAGTTTTCTATAACTCGCAATCCTGCACTTCTTTGACTGCACATGGATAACATGTTAGCTGCACTGATTATGGTATCAACGGAAACCCCACTCACTTCCCAAACCCATTAGCGTGAGCTGACTGGACTGTTCGGGTTTAAACTAATTAGCGGAGTTCCACCATTACCTAGGAGAAATACTGCGGAGAAAGAAAAATATATAAATGTATTTATAAACCTAAATGGGGTAAATTTTGAGAGGTGTGAAAGTTTCAAGTATTTGGGAGTACTGGTTACTGAAGATAATAGCACAATAGAAGAAATAAAAGCAAGATATGCAGCCGGTAATAGAGCTTATTGGGCACTGATAAAAATCCTCAAAGCGCGCATCCTCAGTAAAAGATCAAAGGTGACAGTGTACCGAACAGTTATAAGACCGGTGGTAATGTACGGCTCGGAAACATGGACTAAGACTGTGACAGAAGAAGAGCTTTTGAGAAGATGGGGAAAACACTGAGGAAGATTTATGGAGCAGTGAATGAGGCAGGAAGATGGAGAATACGGGAAAACAAAGAATTGGAGGAACTATATGGTCATTCTGATATAGTTTCGGAAGTAAAGAGTAATAGGCTAAGATGGCTGGGACATGTGGAGAGAATGGCAAGTGATAGAGTGGTTAAAAAGACCTATAGAGGAAATCCAGGTGGAAAAAGATGCAAAGGAAGACCTAGGAAACGATGGTTGGATGACGTGGAGGACGACTTACGCAAGATGGGAGTAAGAAGATGGAGGAAACGTACAGAAGATCGTCAGAATTGGGCAACGATTGTTGGAGAGGCCAAGGTCCTACACGGACTGTAGCGCCGAGTAGTAGTAGTAGTAGTAGTAGTAGTAAAACATATTTACAGAGTAGTTACAGAAGCCGTGCGGCTTGTTACATAATTGTAACACGACAATATATTATTGAATATAGAGTGTTGAGCTCACTTGAGTCAGTTCTTATATAATATCATCTTATGGGCGGGCTGACATCAATATGACAGAGGGAGACGCCCGATGTTTTAACTAATCATATTCCATTATTCTCTGGGAGAAAACAATGCTTTTAAGTAAAGTAAGTTTGAAATATTATTAATGTTCTGTAAAAGGTTTACTCTTGTTAACAAGGCTAATCTGTTTACGGCTATTCCGAGAAAACTCTAAAGACATTACATTGGCTTTTACTTAAACTACATGGGATATTTTCCTGTTGACTCAGAAATGGAGACATTGATGGACATGGCAAGCTCTTATACCAAGGCTTCATAACGTAACAGAATTGTCAGAAATAACGAATTAATTTTTGTTACGTTACTGCTTCCGTACCCAAAACAAATGGTATATGAATAACGTTTTTAGTGCGGCAACGAAATAAGGGGTTATAATTTTCCCTGGTTTGTGCTATTAACGTTATAACCAGCAGAGGAAAAGATTCCGTTATTTTAAAGTGTGCTCCCGTTATTAACGTTATAAGTCTAGTAACGGTATGACAGTGATTTTTACCCGCTGCACGCCATCAATAACGTTATTCAGGCAGAGTGATCGATTCGGTTATTTCAAAATGCAAACCTACTAATAACGTTATATGCCTAGTAACGGTATACGAGAGATTTTAACCTGTTATACGCTATCAATAACGTTATTCAGGGCAGAAAAATGAATTCCGTTATTTAGAAATGTGAACCCACCAATAACGTTATAAGCTTTGTAACGGTATACGAGCGATATTTACGAGCTATGCGCTGTCAATAACGTTATTCATGGCAGAAAAATAATTCCGTTATTTAGAAATGCGAACCCACCAATAACGTTATAAGTCTAGTAACGGTATACGAGCGAATTTTACCAGCCATACGCTATCAATAACGTTATTCAGGGCAGAAAAATTAATTCAGTTATTTTGAAATGCGAACCCACCAGCAACGTTATAAGTCTAATAACGGTATACATGCGATTTTTACCAGCTATGCGCTATCAGTAACATTATTCTAAGCGGAGAAATTGATTCCGTTATTTCAGAAAAGAATCTCGTCAATAACGTTATGGAAGTGTCTATTTGCCCGCTTCCCGGACAAGCATGGAAGGTGACCGTGAACTGACGATGCTGGGCCATATGTAATTCCAGGCCAATTACTTCTTGAAATATCAATAATAATCAACATAATGATTTCAATCTGAGCGCGTGCCCCATCAGACAGGGCAAGGCACCTTGCTCGTTTCGATCGCGGTCATATTGTAGCCTACGTTAGAAACATGTTTCCTAAAATCAATACGATGGATCCCATTGATTCGAAATATTTCTTGTTGCTTCATATAGGGGTTTGGAACATAGCCTATTGTTCATCAGTCCCATGTAGTTGAAGTCTGATAAACTTTGTTATTTTTGGAGTTGGCAATGGCCTTGACTTAGGAACTATCCACGCATTTTCCTGGAGTGGAAGTGGGAAACCCCAGAAAAACACTCTAAGATAGCTAAGATGGGAATCGAACTCACCTTCTCGCAGTGTTGCCATATAAGGCCGAGTGTAACCTACACACCAAACTTTCACTCCTTTGTGACCAATAAGAGTATTTCTTTCCTAAATGAAACCTCCCGTTCTTGCTTTTCGTTTACTTGGTATCCTATTTTCATTTAGTAGTGATAGAAGCCATTTTTCAGTGATGGTTATTTCTAATGAAGAAAGCTATTCAGTCGGTCAACACGAAATTCGCGTAGACCGAATGAAAAGCTTTCTTTATTATTTTCATTTATGAAAAAATAGGCTTATGACATCACATTTAGTCCGTGTGTGTGCGTATGTGTGTGTGTCCCCTAATAAAATATAAACGGCTGGAGCGATTTCAATGAAACTCGGTAAAGTCATAGTACTATTTTGTCCAACCCCGACCGTGATCTTCAAATTTTATTACAGCTCACCACTCCAACATGGCGACTGTGCGAAATATTTCACTGGCATTCCATATCTCCGAAACTATTACAGATATCACCCTGACATTGTGTACGGTGATAAAATGAACTACTAGATGGGACTCTCAAAATTCCTGTTAAGTAACAAACGAAAATGGGGGCCAAGCGAAGTTGATACATTAAAATAGATCTTTTTTTCGCGATTAAACCATTCGAGCGCCGTCAAATGGTATAGCAAATGTTATACACCTTGAAATGCACTGATATCTTATTCAGCTCAATTGTTTACATAACCGCAAGATGGTGCCTGTGAGAAATTTAAAAATTAAGTTTTAATTTCTTGTGTCCTAATCATGCGATCGTAGCCAACGTTTGAACAATGAACCTACCGTACGCAATAATCGTCATCTAATAGTACATAGCTCAATGGTCTACACATGTATTTAGAAATATTTAGACGATTCTCAATGTCAACTAATCAATGACAGCAATCAAACTAAATTGTTTTCATAACCACAAGATGGTGCCTGTGCGAAATTTTAAAATCTCGTATTTAGCCTATTTCCATTTATGAAAAAAATAGGCTTATGAGATCACATTTTGTCCGTGTGTGTGCACCAGGGTCGTGCAATGGGCAAGGTGAAGCAGTGCTAGCAGGTGAAGCGCAGCCCTATTCTGCCTATTTCTGAGCTGTGCAGCACGACATCACACTAGCACTGCAGCGCTTAGTCGCACTATCACTGTCCATTTGACGGGGTGCTGCAGTACGTTTAGTACTGAGCGCAGAGCCTGGACACTAGGCGCACTGGAGCCAACATTTTGTAATATGCTTGTGGTCTGCCGTGCTCATAACGTCTTTTGTGCCTGGGGAGCACAAACATACCATAGTGGGAAAGTCACACCTTAAAGAAACACACCGAAGACGTATAAAACATGATATTTGGACGTACATGAACCAGATCTGCAACAAGGATACAAGAAGTTGCGTACGTTTTAGCCTATTTTCATTTATGAAAAAATAAGCTTAGGAGATCACCTTTTGTCAGTGTGTCTGTCTCTGTGTGCGTGTGTGGGTGTGTGATATGGTGTGTGCCCCCCCCCCCCCCCAATAACTTCTAAACCACTGGAGCGATTGCAATGAAACTCGGTAAGTTCATAGCACTATTCCACACCACTCCGACCGTGCCCTTCAAATTTTGTTACATCCTACCAATCCAACATGGGAGCTGTGCGAAATATTTCACCAGCATTCGATATCTACCAAACAATTACCGATATCACCCTGGAATATTTCACGGTGATAAAGGGAACTACTAGAAGTTCACCAATGGGATTTTTGAAAACCTGATAACTACAGAACCAACATGGTGGCCAAGCAAATTTGCGACTTTTAAATAGACGTTTCTCACGATTTAACCAACCAAACGCAATGCAACTTGGTACAGTATATGTTTATACACATTGTAATGTACCGACATCTAACTTCATTAAATTGTTTACATAACCTCAAAAAGGCGGCTGTGCGAAATATTTCACCGGCATTCTATATCTCTGAAACTATTAGCGATATCACCCTGAAATTTTGTACGAAGATAAAGGGCACTGCTGGAATTTCATCTATAAGACTTTCCAAAACCGGTTAACTACAAAACGAATATGGCAGCAAAGCGAATTTGAAAATTTTAAATAGACCTTTCTCGCGACTTAATGATCCAAACGCAATGAAACTTGGTACAGGAAATGTTTATACACATTGTAATGCACTGGTATCTATATTAGTTCAATTGTTTACATAACCTCAAGATGGGGAATGTGCGAATTTTAAAATTAAGTTTTTATTTCTTGTGTCGTAATCATGCGATCGAAGTGAGAGTTTGAGTAATGAGCCCTTGCAATAATTTTTCTTTAATGGTACGTGACTCTATGGCCTATACATATAACAATCCAACATGGCGATCATCCGAAATACTTAGATGGATCTCAATATCTACGAATCTATTACAGCAATCAAACTAAATATTTTAATCTTCATTGGGGCTATGAACATAAGTTCACCTATAGGACTTTCAATAACCTGCTGATCACAAATCCAACATGGCAGTGACGCGAAGTATAAATATTCACATGGTCGTTTCTCGCAATTTAACCATCCGAGTGCAGTGACACTTGGTACAGTAAATCCTTCTACAAATGTTAATCCACTGGCATCTAATTTTTTCATTTGTTTCCATAACCACAAGATGGCAGCTGTGCGAAATTTTAAAATCTCGTTTTTACTTCTTGTGTCCTAATCATGCGATTGAAGTTTGAATACCACACGTACACAATACACTTCACGTAACAGTACATAACTCTAAGACCTACAGATATAAAAATTCAACATGGCGACCATGCGCAATATTTAACCGGTTCTCAATATCTGCGAATCTATTACAGCAATCAAACTGAACTTTTGTATGTTGATAGAGGCAATTAACATACGTAGGATATATGAAAATAGGCTGTATAATTCTTCACGGAACTACTTGTTGGGTTAGTTATTGTTGTTTTAAGGGGCGGAACTACGAGTTCATCTGCCCCTACTTTTTGGGTGATGTAGCAGGTGCAGCGAGATATAATAATCCTAAAAATGGAATCAAGCATATTGGTAATCATGCATGTGACAGTAACAGGGCCGGTATGGAATCAGGAGTGTTAAAATATATTTTTTAAATTTGTTGACATAATGTCACAAACCAGCCGACGTAGCTACACACGCTAACGTGCATGGTCAGACTAGAACGAACTCGAAATACCACACACAACCATTTCATACCTTGCCTCATTAATTTCATTTGTCATTAAATCCTCTCATTAGATTGACGTCATGAAGGGCATCTATCCGTAATATCATTCCCACAAGGAAACTGTCTCATCATATCCCCTTCCTCATAGCAACCTAAATAATTACGGGTAGAACAAAAAAACTACATTAGGACTATAAAGCTATGGTCTACAGTATTTCAATAACAAGATTCTGAGTTCACCAACTGATTAGATTGGTGCTGTTCAGGGATATGTGAATTCGAAAAACGTGCGTTAGTAAATTTATCAGGTTTTTAAACTGAACAATATTCCGTCGCAATCTGAGGTAATTTATGTATTTTATTCGTATTTTCAACATCGCCTGAAACAATAACTCATTGAATTTACCTACACATAAGATATACGGCAAAATAAGCAAGTTGACATGAAAGCCTTCTAACTTTTGAAGTTTTAGGACAATTTTCATTATTTCAACAGTATGGAGACCAAGAGTGCTCTTCATTGGAAAACAATTTTGCTCTGAAAATTACAAAATCTGTTGTCTGTCTTTCTACCAGCTTGTCGGTATTTCTTTCGGTTGTTTGTTGGTTTTTGGAATTATTCGGCTCTTTGGTTATGGTATGCGAACCATCTCTCTAACTTACCAGGGGCAATGTAATGCCAAAAATACGAAGAAAGGTGTACTATTATAGTTTGTGCTGAAATTACATGGCATCGTGCAATAGATTGCGCTGACGATGAAAGAGATCACCTTGTGGTGTAGCGGCTAACATTCTTGGCTGTCGCCCCGGTGGTCCGGGTTTGATTCCCTGGCCTGCCAAGAAATTTAATTTCGGTTTGAGGTACTGAAATGGAATCGATGATACCTAAGTCATCAAAGGGGTGTTCATTTTGAGGACTTGCACCAGGTCAGTGAGCACAAGTTTTCCTTTTTTTTCTACATTCTTATTCTGCAATTCGAACATTCATATGGGAACTCGGAGAGAAACTCACCTCGTAGAGTTGTTAGAATAGCTTCCGTAAACTATTCTCAAAGGCCAATGCTACAAGTAGCCGTCGTGAGTTAATCCAATTGCATATTTACATGTAATCCACACATCGTATTTAGGAACATTTGATTGTCATAGCATTCTATGTTCTGGGCATAGGAAAACCTCGAAGCTAATTTCGCAATTTTCAGTGAATGAACATCCAAAGTATAGTAATCAGCATGTAGGGACACCGTGCCACATATATACAGAGAGTGCAAGAATTGCTTGAAGGCAAGGTGACATGGTGCGTAATTTGTGTTTGTACAACGAATGAGGTTTTCATTACGGTGATGATGATGAAGATGGTGGTAACGATGAAGACGGTGATTTACTAGTTAGGAACCAAAGGAATACTTGAGAATTAAGCCTGAAGTGAATGTATGGAAAAAACAAAATGAACTTGCTGGTTGATTGCGAAAGTGTCTAATCACCATATTTTATGGAGAACAACTTATCCAGAAGTACACATGAAAGGGAGTAGTCAAGCACAAAAAGGTGGAGGCAAAGGTTGCTCTTGTGTGAGACTGTATGCTGCAACCACTGTGGAGTGTCTGATAACCTAGCTCCGTTCAAACACCAAAATTAAGAATGGAATCACCGACATAGATCTAAGATACATCTGTAACATTTCAGAAATGTTACGCGATCCATGTTTTCGTGTCTTCCTTGTGTTAGATGCAAAAGTACAATAGAATAATAATTGTTATTGGCCGTAAGAAGGATACAAGATTTATGCTGGACCCCACCATCAGATGTGAAGTAACCATCGGCATAACAAGACAGGTCGTTTAGAGCTAACGATAGGCTTCAAAGAGAATTGAAAGCTTGTGGTACGTTTCGAATAAGGGAAAGAAACAACATCAACATTTTTTAATAACTTATCGTGTTTGTGTATGCCTAACTTAAGTGTAAATGGCATAATTTTGCTATCAAATGAATCCATTCAATAATAGAGAATTAAGCCTCCGTGGCTTAGGCGGCAGCACGCCGGCCTCTCACCGCTGGGTCCGTGGTTCAAATCCCGGTCATTCCATGTGAGATCTGTGCTGGACAAAACGGAGGCAGAGAGGTTTTTCTCCGGGAACTCCGGTTTTCCCTGTCAAAATTTCATTCCAGCAACACTCTCCACTATCATTTCATTTCATCTGTCATTCATTTAATCATTGCCCCAGAGGAGTGCGTCAGGCCTCGGCAGCCGGCACAGTTCATGACCTCGCCGCTAGATGGGGGCTTCATTCATTCCATTCCTGACCCGGTCGGAGACTGGAAACAGGCTGTGGATTTTCATTTTCAATAGAGAATTCATCTACAATGTACTCGGGAACAGTATGAGACGTAGTCAATTGGTATCCAATAACATTTTATTGCCAATAATAATAGTCTAATAATAATAATAATAATAATAATAATATGAAGAGAAGAGAGGAACGACTTCGAGAAATCCAGCCGCGACAGGCTGGCCACGCGCCCCTGAACTGAGAGTTCCAGCGTAGACAGTGTGCGCCTGGGTCATATGGCCCTAAAAGCACTTGCCTGGCTTGCAGGGTACCACGACATACTATACACAGCTCACTCGCACACGTAGCTAGCGGCAGGCGGGGAGAGTCAAGGACACAGATTACCTACTGACATCACATGACGTCACGCACCTACGCCGGGACTTGGTGTGCATCCCCACCCCTCCCCCCTCTTTCCCCACACCCCGCCTAATAAAATCTAAGCGGCTGGAGCGATTTCAATGCAATTCGGTAAGGTCATAGTAGGCCTACTATTTTGGCCGACCCCGATCGTGCCCTTCAAAGCTTATTATGTTTCACCAATTCAACATGGTGGCTGTGCGAAATATCTCACTGGCATTCTATATATCCGAAACTGTCACCGATATCACCATGAAATCAGTAGCGGCTGGCGGATAATTTTTCTGGATGTTGCACTATTTTCATTAAGGTGGTACATGGGCACCCGCAGGATTTTTTCTAGGGGAGGGGCTGTATTTTTTTTAAATTTCGTTACCTACAGCACATGTCACTAGGTGATACTGAGACTTACATCCCCCCGCAATTTTTGTTTCATTTCTTACTTGCTTCGTGACATTCATGATTTGGCTGCTCTTAAACCGTTGGGTACATAGTCTTTATGGCATAAATGGGAGGATTTTTTTTAAAGTTCCGAGTTTTTGTTCATAGGAGTTCGCTTTTCTTTGTGAATCATCGCCATAATGTTCATTCTTTAAAAACAGGCAAAAAGTAGTGGTATCACAATGTATCGACAAAAATAAAAATCAAGCAGTTCATTAAAATAGTAATGTTAATCCAGTTCGCCGATTTTTTAAATAACTGAAGATATTCTCAAATAATCCCAAATTACTAAGTTAATTGAAACTCTGGAATTATCCTTACATCTAAATCAGTTAACCATCAGTAACTTCACTTCATGAAATCAACTGGTGTGACAATGAACAATCGAAATATTCTCGGAATTTCAGGGGGAGGGGACACGGCCCCTCCTTGCCCCACCTCCTGCGGGCACCCATGAGGTGATAGGGTAAAAGACTGCTTGATATCGGAGAAAACTGTATTCAATTGCGTGGTAAAACGGATGTACCTCATTCATAACGAATGCCGCAGTTTAGAGACATCACAATTTCATCGGATTAAATGGAATACAAGTTAGTCTACATGAAAACAGCAACGTAAGTTAGGCTATATGCGAGAGCGACAACTGCGAGTGTCACAAGTTCACGCGCAACATTGCAAGACATGGACGGAGCATCTCGGATGTCTACGTCCACGCCTGCGCCTCAGCTCCTGGTTGCAGTCAGCGGGCAACGACCAGCCGAGTTAACTGTTGGGATAGGGCTTACCCGGTCTGGCATCTCTGCCATACCCTTCACTATTGAGATCTGGTCGGTGCTTGGGCTTGGCAACGACCAAACGGACGAGCGCTCCTAGACGGCTGGCGCGCCTCGCTTTCTCAGCCAGTTCACAGTAACTTACTATAAGATTTCTTGAATTATTAAAGAACAGAATTATGAATTCCTGCACATATAGAAGGAAACATACAACTTCTAGTACTAAAAATATTATTTCGGAATTAATTGTTTTTCATGAATTAATCTGGTCGTTGTGCAACACTGCATCCTTATTACCGGCCGCCACTGCATGAAATTTTGTACGGTGATAAAAGTCACTTAAGTGACTTTCATAAACCTGTTAACTACAAAACGAACATGGCGGCCAAGTGAATTTGAACATTTAAATAGACTTTTCTGGCGATTTAACCATCCGAACACAGTGACATTTGGTACAGCAATTGTTTATATACATTGTAATGAACTGATATCTAATTTTGTTAAATTGTTTACATACACTCAAGATGGCAGCTGTGCAAAATTTTAAAATTATTATTTTTATTTCTTTTGTCCCAATCATGCGATAGAAGTCAACGTTTGAATAATGAACCTAAGCAATAATAGTCATCTAATAGTACATAACTCTATGGTCTACATATAGGGTCTTTCATATTAAGTAAGAACGACGAGCGGCGGTTTTGTTATTCGCTACTGCAGCGGGCATGGCCGAGTTTCTGGCGCCCCACGGCCCCCTGCTGTAGTATTGAAAGCGCGCGCTAGTACAAACTTGACCTTGCAATAAGCGTGCAGATGTTGTCAGTCGCCAGTCTGAACCTCAGATGGTAACATGTTCAGACAGTTATCATTGCAACATCGTATTTTTGTATGTAAAACTTATTTTAAGTACGAGTCGGCCCGGTGGGTAAGTTCAGCAATTTCCTGATGAAGTGTCACCTTCACTAGCACAGATTCACGTAGTTGTAAATAAGTTTGCCACTAGGCCTACTGACTCAGTGCTCAATAAAGAACATAAAATACAAAATCAGAAACATTACAGTGGCAGAACTCACTCGCGTGAGCCAAAATGTGGTTACCGGATACAATGCCTGTATAACCCAGGAAGGACGACACTTCCAGCATCTTTTATAAGGTAATATTTCATACAGGATTGTACACACGCTTAAAGCAGGCAGCCAAGGCGCGCCACAAGCTCGACCAAGGCCACCGCAGCAGCAGGAAAGGGGAGCGAAAGTCAAGTGAGAGAGTGATGCCCTTACCCCTTACCTGACGGTATGGGATTCCTGAGCATCTAGTCCGATGTTGCGATTGACTGTGACTGTGATGGCTAGTTCTGAATTATTATTCAGTTCTGGATATTTCTGAGTGATCCTTTGAAATGTTACCAGTTTGTACTTACGACTTCTAATTTTCCATGTTGTTTTTCCTGTTTTTAGTTCATCGATCCCTTTAATTACTTTTTACTTAGTTTATTTTATCTGCAACACCATTATTTTCAGTGTTCGTTAGGTGTTCTATTTTCGGCAATTTAATTTTGGACAGTATCTCTGGTAGATCATATACATGTACGATGTACATATAGGTACGACTGATGGAGAGCATTACGGTCATCAAGTGCAGTTAGTTTTACATTTTAGGTGAAAAATGGAGCCACCACCAAAACCGATTCAAGGCAGAACTGGCATGCAAAACGAAATGTATCATCAATTTAAATTAGCGTCGCGAAATTAAATTGTTCAAAGGAATAAAATTTCACTCCTGGCGCAAAATAAAATTAGTAACAGAATTTTAATTTCGCTGCAGAGGCGAAATAAATTCATTAGTCTTTTAATTTCGCTTCCGGCGCGAAATAAAATGCATTACTGACTTTTAATTTCGCTCCCGGTGCGAAATAAAATTCGTACCAGACTTTAAATTTCGCTCCCAGTGTGAAATAAAATCCGTTACATACTTTTAATTTCGCTCCCGGCTACAAACAGAATTCTTAACAGACTTTTAACTTTGCTCCTGGCGTGAAATAAAATTCATTAAAGACTTTTCATTTCGCTCTTGGCGTAAAATAAAAACTGTTAGTCTTTTAAATTCACTTCCGGCGCGAAATAAAAAAAATACAGACTTTCAATTTCTCTCCGGGCACGAAATAAAATTCGTTACAGACTTTCAATTTCGCTCCCGGCTCGAAATAAAATTCATTACAGACTTTTAATTCTGCTCCTGGCCTGAAATAAAATTCGATACAAGACTTTTCATTTCGTTCCTGGCACGAAATGAAAACCGCTTCAGTCTCTTAATTTTGCTCCCGGCGCGAAATAACATTTTTAACGACTGTTAATTTTGCTCCTGGTATGACAAAAATTGCTGGCCCCATGGTGTTGGGGATAGCGTGCCTGCTTCTCACCTGGAGGCCCCGGGTTCGATTCCCGGCTCCGTTAGTGATTTTAGAAACGGACGTGTGGGTTGGAACGGGGTGCACTCAGCCTCGAGAGTAGCTGTCTGAAAGTCACGAAAACTAAGATTAACGGCCGAGGGAACCCGATGCGCTGACCAATATCTGCAGATGCCTGGGCAGCGGTTGCTTGGTAGGCCTAGGCCTTTCATGGGATTTAGTGCCACGATTTATTTTAATGACACAAAATTCCCAAACAGCATTTAGTTTCGCCCCCGGCGTGAATTTAAAATGCATGGAACATATCATTTCATGTCTGAAATTAAATCTGGTCTGGCATGCGAAACAAAATGGTTGTGGACGCGTTAACATTTTAATTTCGCCATGAGCGTGATATTCGGGTGCGAAATGATATTGATTGTAAGCGCGAAAATTAAAATGGAAGCAAAATGTAATTCTAAGCACAATAACATAGTGAAAAGCGACGCAAAACTAATTGCACTGCGAAACGAAATACTGTACGTGGCACAGGGGTTTGCATTCGTGCCATGGTCAGTATAAATGCGCTGAGGGTAAGAAGGAAGTAGTAAGGAATGCCAAGCCCCCCCCCCCCCCCCGAAATTTCCGGAAGTGTAAGAATAAAGAATGTAGAAATGAGAGGAATGACCCCTCAACCCTCTTGTTCGAGTAACCCGCCTCCGAAACAGAACTCCATATACGCCGCGGTACTACCACAGACGATTTTCTGTTATTTGTAACTCTTCAGTCAGTCAACATTAATTTACACGATAACTGGGTGGGGTACAACGTATGTAAGATGTAAGTTACACTCCTGAGAAAAAAATTACATGTATTAGATTTAAGATCACTAAAATTGCTGCATTATAATCGTGACCATAAACTAATACATATAATGTTATTTACATATTACTGTATATACATTGTACCCCTCCCAGTTATTGGGCAAATTAGTGTTGACTGACTGAAGAGTTACAACTGACAATTTGTATTGTAATTGGAGTTCGTCAGTTATCTTGAATGTCTGTCCACACAGCACATTCGTCTTCTTGTTCGCTATAGAGCAAGTAAAGGTACTTGTTGCCCCATTGCGTTATGAACGTCAGGGAGGGCCAGCCACGAGTCCGAGGTGCAGTCAACGACGATGGTGATGTTGATGCCATAGCACTGACTTTCTCCTCTACTGGAGTGATGACCATTGAATGACTCACGTTGCTGTTGCAGCCCTGCAGATTGTGCAGGCGGTGAACGGTAATAAGACTGCTACTGCTGCCAACGTCAGGACTTTGAACATCGCTCCGAACATAATTTCACTCTCGAAACGAATACATTTTAATTTCAACAACGAAATGAAATGTTCCATTCATTTTAAATTCACATTGGAGGGCGAAACTAAATACCGTTTGGGAATTTTATTTCACGTCGGGTGCGAAATTAAAAGTCTGTAACCGAATTTTATTTCGCGCCGGGAGCGAAATTAAAAGTCTGTAACGAATTTTATTTCGCACCGGAAGCGAAATTAAAAGTCTGTATTGAATTTTATTATGCGCCGCGAGCAATTAAAAGTCTGTAATGAATTGTATTTCGTGCCAGGAGTGAAATTAAAAGACTGCAACGAATTTTATTTCGCACCGGAAGCGAAATTAAAAGTCTGCATCGAATTTTATTTTGCGCCGCGAGTGAAATTAAAAGTCTGTAATGAATTGTATTTCGCGCCGGGAGCGAAATTAAAAGATTGTAAGGATTTTTTTTTCGCGCCGGGAGTGAAATTTTATTCAACTGCACAATGTAATTTCGCGTTGCTATTAAGTTTCGCGTTGATTTCGCTACGTCATTTCGCTTCGAATTAAGTTTCGCTTCGATTTAATTTCCCGCCGACAATCATTACCAATTCGCTCCTGAGTATCGTGCTCAGGGCGAAATTCAAACATATTCGCCCCCACAGCCATACATTTCGTTTCGCATGCCAGCCCTGATTCAAGGGCATACCACTAAATCCCAGGGGGAATTGCGACTACTATCGACCAAAATATTATGTGTACTCGAGTTTGAAGGTTGTTTGTGAAGTAACCAATAATAATGATAATAATAATGTTATTGGTTTTACTGCCCTTTTAACAACACTGGCTTTTAGAGACGCCGAGGTGCCGGAATTTTGCCCCGAAGGGGATCTTTAACGTGCCAGTAAATCTAAAGTAACCAATAGACCTACATAAAATCCAATAACATCGTCATTTTCGTCGTTCTGTTTTACGATAGTTCATGTTGGTTTGGAAATTTGTATTTATATTTTAATATTTTTATCGCAGTTGGAACACACAAAGTGCCCGTCTTTAAGCGTGTTTCAACCATGCGTCACATTTAAGAATTATTATCTCACAAACCCGTCAACAGATCGAATCCAAATTTTAACACAATATACATTGGAATGTTGTATAACTGGTTCATTAATTTTAAAATTTTGTATGGCCAAGAAACAAAGTTGTTATCATTTTGGTAAGGTAACTTTTTCTCGGCTTGGGTTGGTTTGAAAATGTAGTTCTTGGTCGCGTTGTAATCCTTATACATCAAAAAGGTATGCTGTATGATTTTGAAATACGTAAATTAATTCACTTATTTTATATCGGTTTGTATTTGTATCGGGAATTAAGACATGGTTCACCAGTTGGCCGCTCCAGTTAAAGCTGTACAGCGTTGCCAAGATGGGCTCCATCACGCGTCATGGCGCGCTTCGCTCGGAAGTGATGGGCTCCATATCAGCAACGCTGTACAGCATTTCCCGGAGCGTCTAGCTGGTGAACCATGTCTTAATTCCCTGTACAAATACAAACCGATATAAAATAAGTGAATTAATTTACGTATTGCACAGTCATACAACGTAACTTTTTGATGTATAAGGATTACAACGCAACCAAGAACTACATTTTACAATGACCCCGAGCCGAGAAATAGTTACCTTGCACAAATGATAACAACTTTCGTTCTTGAATACACAAAATTTTGAAATTAATAAACCTGTTATACAACATTCCAATGTATATTGTGCTAAAATTTTGATTCGATCTGATGACGGGTTTGTGAGATAATAATTATTACATGTGATGCATGGTTGAAACACGCTTAAAAACGGTCACCTTTTGTGTTTCAACTGCGATAAAAAGAAATATATTAAAAAAATCCAAACCTACATGAACTAACGTAAAATAGAACGACAAAAATGATTATGTTAGTGGATTTTATGTAGATCTATTGGTTACTTCACAAACAACCTTCAAACTCGAGTGCACATAATATTTTGGTCGACAGTAATTACTGTACCAAGAAAAGGAAGCCAGGCCCTAAGAAAAACCTCTACACATACATATGATTTTTTCCCTAGTTTATATTTGAAATTATATATTTCTTTACGCTTGCATTAGAGAATGTGTAAAGTACTGAGGAGTTTTGATTTCACTTCAAATTTATTTGTACAAGTTGGATGACTAAACGTCACCCCACAATCTGCAAGCTACATGGCTGAACAGCGGTTGCTTGGTAGAACTAGGCCCTTCAACGGCTGTCGCGCCACGGGTTTAGTCTTTTTTTTGAACTTCTGATATATAAGTGTAAGAGTACAAGACCACGAACTATTCAGTGACAACTTTTTTCAGAGAAGAGAGTTCGAATTCAAATGGAAACAATGCGTTGTGTGGAAAAGTGAGACGTAGCCATTGTGAAAATGGAAAATTGGTCTCCATAGATACTGACGACAGTCAAGCGCATGTTCTCTAGGTGCAAGCGTCCTGCATAAATATCCTCTTCCTTTGTACGCTCACAGAAAACGAAGAAAAGTCCCAGCAGAGCTTGTGTATTGGCGTATTGAACGAAATAAAATGTAAGGAACTGAAACAATGTTTCTTACAGCAGATGTTTATTGCCACTCAGAAATTCCTTCTTATTTTATGATTTTTCCCCCAGCAAACTGTCATCAGTCCAACATCTCTCATTGACTAGTTCACCTGTCAATCAACCTACCATTGTGGTTGCACCTGAAGTTCAGTTGTGTCTTGTGTTTCGCAGGGTTTTCCACACTCCCTCCAGGTAAATGCTGAGATAGTACTTTACTTGAAGACTCAGGGCACCTGCCCCATCCCTGGCTCTAATACAGTAACATACATACTCAACTAAATGGGACTGATGACCAAGATATCCCAAGCCCCTACAATGTATTATTATCAACAAAAACAAGAACAAGAATGTTTGAGGAAGTAAGAAAGTATCTGTATAAACACATTGTGTCAACGTTACATAGCCTAAGCGTGACATTACTATAATTTTATTGCTCAGATATTGTTCCACTCCTAGGCACTTGTACATGTAACTCGCCGAACTACAATATTCGTCAACACGGCGTGTTCATCATTTTCCTTGCGCTAGAGATCTTGTGTATCCGCGCCGCTACTCCTACCACCCTTTTCAAAACAATTCCCAAACTAATGCCGACGATTCCATTCACACGATTTTATTTATGAAAAATGCATTGGAATCAGGAAATAAATCTCCGTTTTCGTATTACCATTTTTTTTTCATATTTAAAGCAGAAATATAAAAAACTG
Source organism: Meconema thalassinum (assembly GCA_946902985.2). Classification (NCBI taxonomy): domain Eukaryota; kingdom Metazoa; phylum Arthropoda; class Insecta; order Orthoptera; family Tettigoniidae; genus Meconema; species Meconema thalassinum. Next base: position 944,537,860 of record OX336388.2, on the reverse strand, counting down.
CTAGTAACGTCTTTGTTTTTCACATTTTGGAAAATGCATTGAATTGATATCAATTCTATTGCACTCTAGTATACATAGTGGTTTTGACATCGCAAATATGAGCTTTCATTGAAGAGAAAACTTAAAACAGAAATTGTCTCACTTTGGTGCTGCTACGTGGTGTCAGAATTACAAACTAAAAATCGGGACATTTAGTCTTAGAAGTATCTGGCTGCTGCACAGACTGCTGTGTTGCCTGCTAGTGTGTCCCTTTCCCGTGCTGTCTGATCGTGACGTCACAGTTCCCTCTTCATTGCTATGTAAAGTAGTCAGGGATGTTTCAGCTACGTTATCTGATGGTTGAGTTACTTCCGCAATGCTATATGTGTTTGTAGAATGGGGCCTGTTATGAAAGGCCTCTGATATGGCTGGATATTCAGGGGAAGGTACTGCAGTTTCCATGTCGGTAGTGTTGCTTAGCTTACTACTCCCATCTGACTCGCCCAGCTCCGTGCTGTAGGTTTGTTGTCTGACATGAAGTACGGGGCGATTCCTTCTGTTCAGACAGTCTATTTGCGAGTAGGAGATGTCTTTACAATAAAAGCAATACTTAGCTTGTCCTTCATATGTTAACAGAACTTTACAATCATTGACCGTCAAATATGATGGAATGGGGTATTTAAGTTCAATTGTTACAATACGTATGCCATTACTTACAGCAGTAAATTCGTATACTTCATTCCAGCACTCGTTCCGTATGTCCTTGAGAACTCCATGCGTAGAAAGCACGCGGGAGAGCCTTTCATTGTTGACTTCGGGAGGAGATTAAACAGACACGCGCACGTTTTGTTAACGAGTCTGAAGCAGTGATAGTTACCTTTGTGGTGTTACCGCTAGCAAGCCGGAAGGATTTCACACCTTCATGTCGAGATAATATGTTTACATAAAGTAAGGTGTACACTAATTTAATGTACACTGAATTTTCCCGGTTGTCTAGTTGATTCGCTAGTACTTGATCTCTATTAAGCTTCAGGTCGTTTGCTATCCACCTAGGCCTATGTATTTCAAGTGGTGTCGGTCTGTTGTTCCTTTCTTCAAAAGCGCATTTAAGAGTGTTTTTCCGGACATTGACCACTTTCGCAAGTTCAACAAGCAGTTCCGTGACAAACTAAGGAGCCTATTTTACTTAAACTTAAAGATTCATGCCAATGATTAATCTATATGGAACTATCTAAGTTAATGACGAAATTAAGTTGGTAATATCAAAATTTCTAATTAGTTCGAAATATACCTGCACTACAGTTGGAAGCCCTGGTGACTTAATATATTCTTAGTTCCATCTCTTAATACAAAATTTGGTTGAAGATCAATGGATAACATGGACGTTACATGCAGTTATATATTGGATCTATCAGCGCGCGTAAAATCATGTTGGCAGCAATGTCATGCATGTCTTGGTCAGAAATAATCTGAAATATTATGATCTATTGTTGTGCCAATTTTGGACGAAATCCATTTGTATGTATAGAAGTTACATGCATTTTAGAATTGAACTTATCATCAGGCTTAGAATCATTTTAGCGGCATTGGCATAATATTAGTTACTCCTAATTAATCTAGAATGTCAGGTACTATACGTGTGCAAAGTTTAGAGTTGTTGGCTTGCATGCATTCTGATATATTAATATAAGGGTAAAAAAGTAGAGACAGCAATTATCAACAGTTGTCAGCAGCTGGTTGCTCTTAAGAATACGCATAGTGATATCTGGTTATGTACACATAGTAGACTACATACGAAATTTGGTTGAAATCCAATTGATAGTGTAGAAGTTATATTAATTTAAATTTTGACCTATCAGCATGCTTAGAATCATTTTGCCAACACTGTCATGTATGGCCTCCTGGAAATTAAACCGAAATATTATTATCTATATAATTATGTGCCAATTTTGGAATAGCTCCCATGCATACCTTCCAAGATATCCAACATGGAGCTCAAATTTCAATAATTTCAATCTTTACTCATACCAAATTTGGTTTTGATTGCTTCAGCCGTTTAGGAGTTGATAAGGGGGCGGGGGGACATGCACAGACAGACAGACATTTGCCCAGATCGATCTCATAAGTCTACTTTTTCCTCATTTTTGTAAAATGTGAAAAGTAGGCTAAAAATACAATACCCTATCACGGTAAGCACTTCCGAGTATTTATTAACCTCGCGGCTAAACTCAGAACCTAACACGACGTAGGTCGCAAAGTGACACTTCCACTCTTTCTACTCTATGGAGTTCTCCAACGCAAAATGTATCAAAATGGTGTCATTCTCAATCGATGATGCCGTTTGTAATATATAAACGATATGCGAATAACGTTATTAGTCCGAATAACGGTATTGAGGGAATATTTTTCGATAGATGTATTCATATAACGTTATTTCTAGTGAGCACTACCATTTCGTTCCTGCGATAACCGATATCCGAATAACGTTATTAGTCCAAATAACGGTATTGGGGGAATAATGTTCGAGAGATGTATTCAAATAACGTTATTTATAGTGAGCACTACCATTTCGTTCCTGCGATAACCGATATCCGAATAACGTTATTAGTCCGAATAACGGTATTGGGGGATTTTTTTGGAGAGATCTATTCAAATAACGTTATTTATAGTGAGCACTACCATTTCGTTCCTGAGATAACCAATATCCGAATAACGTTATTAGTACTAATAACGGTTTTGGGGGAATATTTTTCGAGATATGTATTCCGATAACGTTATTTCAGGCGGGCACTACCATTTCGTTCCTTGGTTAACTGATATTCGAATAACGTTATCAGTCCAAATAACGATATTAGGAGATTTTTTTCGAGATATGTATTCCGATAACGTTATTTCAGGTGGGCACTAGTATTTCGTTTCTACGATAACCGATATCCGAAGAATGTTATTAGTCCGAATAACGGTATTAGGGGATATTTTTCGAGAGACTTATTCAAATAACGTTATTTCTGTCGGACAATACTATTTCGTTTCTACGATAACCAATATCAGAATAACGTTATATGGACCAATAACGTTACCATGCGATACAAATGACTTCCGGATATGAAACGTAACGACCACAATGTGACCAAGACCCATTTTGTTACATAATCTACCCAAACAACCATTTTCGTTATGTTAAGTTATGAAGCCTTGTCTTATACAATTACAAGGTAGTTTGCTTAAAGTTGATAACCAATACATGGCTCCTTAAGAAGTCGTTACATTCCTAAAATGTTACACACGGCTTGTGGTGAAATTCCACATTGCCTTCATTTCAACAGTAATAATAAATAATAATAATAATAATAATAATAATATCATCTTATGGGCGGAATGCCTCACCATGAACAAGAAAGGCCTGATAGAAAAATTGGAGATCAAGGAAAGAAAGATCTTGAGGAAAATTCTTGGCCCGATTAAAGACAACGGTGAATATAGACGGCGGCATAACTATGAGCTGTATATTCATGTCCAGAAGATCTCTGATGTAATGAGGAAAAGGAGGATTGCATTTTATGGCCACTTGCTTAGAATGAAACCCACACGATTGACGAACCGGATCTTTAACTATTTTAAAAATAAGAAGACCAAGCCAGCCTGGTTCGAAGAGGTGGAAAGTGACCTGCAAGAGATGGAAATTACCTGTGGGGATATTCATGAACGCAATTCCCTCAGGAAGAAACTACACGACCACCAGGGTTTTCAGGAAAAACCGAAGTTGAAGACGGGAAAGATGTGGACGGAAGAAAGAAAAGAGCAACACCGGCAACGTATGAAAGAACACTGGGCAAAGATCAAAGCCCAGAGAAGCCAGTTGAAATAACGTGGTCCTTAGTTGGCCGATACGATTAAAGAATAATAATAATAATAATAATAATAATAATAATAATAATAATAATAATAATAAAGAGATTCACAAGTTGAATCTCTAGGGAAACATAGTCCCTGGTTTGATACCGGGTAATGCATATAACAAAAATTACAATTCTTGGCAGAGCGTAGGCCTCCGCGGTGACTGCCAAGCATGCTAGCAACTACTCAACGAGTCGGAAACTGGGCACATTGAAGTGATCCTTGCGACTGTGTTGCCAGATCTAGTGGACTGTGTATTGTTGTTTCAGAGGCTTGGGGCATACTTGTTGTGTGAGTTGAACCTGTCTGTTAACCTGTGTTTCTGTGGCGACTGTGTGTAGTTGTAATTATACGAGTCGAGGATGAGATAGGTGCCTCAGGACTTGAAATAAGATCCTATCCCGGAACTTGCCTAGGGGAAGTGTGGATAATCCACAGTTAGGTTAGCCGCTGTCAGCACCGGACCTCCGATCTGCATCTGCCCGTCCCGTCGCCATCCCCACTTAGTTAACTCGATAGCTCAACTCGAGTCTGCCAATGTTGGTTGGGGTGACAATATCTCTCCAGATTGGAGAGATATTTCAGAGCGCTTCGGAACGTTGGGTACAGTGGCGTAACTAGGATTTGCTTCTGGGGGTGGATGACCAGAGTCAAATATAGGCTACATTGGTTGGAGCGAAATGAGACACAATCAATTAAATCAATACTACACGTTTTCATGTTTAATCTCGATAGTTTTATTTGCACATGCAATTGTTATTTAGGTAGCACTAAATGATTTACACAAGTCAAGGGAATTGTTCTCGACCTATAAACATACATAATCCAGTCGTTTGTCATCAATTCCAAGATTGGTTTTATTAAAAAAATTAAAAATAGTCGAAATATGTATCTTTAGCCTATTTTTATTTATGAAAAATAGGCTTATGGGATCACCTTTTTGCCCGACTGTGTGTGTGTGCGTGTGTGTGGCCCCTCTCCCTAATAAAATCTAAAAGGCTGGAGCGATTTCAATGAAACTTGGTAAGGGCATAGAACTATTTTGTCCGACCCCGACCGAGGCCTTTAAATTTTAATACGTCTCACCAAATTGATATGGCTCCTGTGAAAAATATTTCACCGGCATTCTATATCTCCGAAACTATTACTGATATCACCCTGAAATTTTGTACGGTTATAGAGGATACTCAGTTACGTTCAGCTATGTGAAGCTTAAAAACATGGTAAGTACAACATGGCGGCCAAGTGAAGATGAAACATTTAAATGGACTTTTCTCGAGATTTAATCAACCGAACGCATTGAAACTTGGTAGGATAAATGTTTTTACAAGATTTAATCTACTGACGTTTAATTCAATTAGATTTTCCCATAACAACAAGATGGCGACTGTGCGAAATTTTAAAATACTTATTATTTTTTTTTCCTAATCATGCAAGTGAACGTTTGAATAATAAACCTATGTAATATTCTCCATCTAATGCGACATAACTCTATATATAGACGCTTACAGCAGTTAAACTGAAATTTTGTATGTTGATGGAGGCTATTGACATAAGTTCACCTATGGGCTTTTGCAATAACCTGATGAACACAAATCCAACATGGTAGCGATGTGAAATTTAAATATATAATATTGATGTTTCTCGGAAAATCCTAGTAATAGGCAGGAGAATTTTAATGGAAACGACCAGTGGGACATATGAAAATAGGCTATTTAGTTCTTCACGGACTAACTTCTTATTATTTGGCTCTGGGAGGAAATTGATCCCCCTAATCAACCCCTGTAATTACGCCACTGGTTGGGAACGTTGTCGCGTTTACACTACACTAAACTTGGATCTAAAGACAGCACTTGCCTTGGTGTCGGTACTCGCCCTCAAAGTGACACCGATGATCGCCATTCCGTGACTGGCGTGGGGCGTCTGAAGCCATACAGGGTTACCAGGACACAGGGTGGTCCAACATCCCCTCAACATGGCTACTACGGGTAATATGATTTTCAATAGTTTTAAAACTACATTTGAAAGCTACATAAATCTCAATAATAATAATTTATTTTATATTGTATGGCAAAAATTGGACCACTGCAATCAATTATACAGTACATAGCCTTAGCCAATTTAGGTTTTCATCCTCTCAGATGTTAACTTCTTCTCTGCAGCAGAGAACACCCTTTCTTTAGCTATTTTATTAATTTTTCTACTAATTCTAGTTTCCGGCGTTCGAAGAAGATGTCCAAAATATTACATCCGTTTCTTTCTAATTGTAATGCGGCTTCGGTGGCGTAGTCGGTAGCATGCTGAGCTTCTATGCCCAAGATAGCGGGTTCAAACCTGGCCGAAGCCGTCGGATTTTTAAGAGCGTTAAAAATCCTCAGTATGCCTTCCTTCGGAGGGGAAGTAAAGCCGGCGGGCGGTCCCATGTCATAGATTTATGGCATGTCAAAGAACCGTCCTCTAATTGCACCTGTGTGAAGCTAAATTGGATAGGTTTCTACGTTCGTTGCCAAGAGCCGTCTAGTAGCTAAGTTCTGAACTTGGCCTAGTAGTCGTTGACGGTAGCGCTTGGTAGCAAAAGTAGGAACTATTTGAAAAATTCTAAGTTGCAGTACTTAAAAAATTAAAAGAAAACCAGATAACACACACTTATACAGTCATCACAATTAACACCGGTTATCAGACAGATTCTACACACACCCAAAGTACACGGGGCTACATGACCGCGTTGTCGCAGCCCTTAAACTTAAGAACCAACCAACCAACCATTTCTAATTGTATTCAATACGGGTTCAATTTCCTTATAGACTGTATTATTAGATGCTATTCTCCAATGACCATTAACTTTATATTGCTTATTTAAGCATGTCCTAATTGTTCTTCGTGCTGTTTTCAATATTTCATGTATGCCATCTGTATTAGTAGTTTTGAAAATAGTTTCCCTAGCATAAGTCACATCTGGCTATGTAACTGTCTTAATAATAATATCGTATGGCCTCGGGTGCCGTGTGCAAGCTTTATTATTTGACACCCAGAGGGCAGATAGTATGTTGAATTTCGTCGTTCCTTGAAGCGCTATGAAAGTCAAGGAGGTTAGTTATCTAAGCTCCTTGACACTATAGCACTTTCTAGTGGAGAATGGAGGAACTTTGTGTTGGCGGAAAATCCCGAGATTAATTTTGCCATTATGAACACGGCCTACTGAATTCAAATGGGTTCTATAACATCCCAACAACGTATGACATGCATGTCGTGATTTTTGTCGCCTTTCAAAAAACTTACCACGGCCAGGAGCGAACCTGCAAGCTTGGGGGGGGTTGGTAGTCCGACACGTTAACCCCTCAACCACCGTGGCAAGCACTGTCTTAATAATAATAATAATAATAATAATAATAATGAATAATTTAATTACGTGAATTATCTATGTATTTCACATATATTAAGTTTTTAAGATAAATCTCACGTTATTAATCACAGTTAAAATGTTCAATTTCATTACGAATGTGAGTTGTTGTGTATCTTAATTGGCCTTTAAATTAAGACTTCTGATTATAATTTGTATGATGTACTTTGTAAATTTTACAATGTAATCAGAGTAAGCTACGGCAGGCGGATACCGGGCATGTCCGGCCGGCGCATTGGTGGTGTTCGCGGGCCGGTCCTGATCTACGGGATTGTGGAGGGTGATGGCCAAGGAATGCTTTGAGCTGATTACTGTATGAACACCGGTCTTATTTCATGGTCCACCTCGTAGTTCTTAGCTGTCGCCCCGGAGGTCCGGGTTCAATTCTCCGCACTGCAAATAAATGTAATTACTATCTGTGGGCTGGAACGCTGCACACTCAGCCTACTGAGGCAAAACTGAGAAGAGATGGGTTAGATCCCACCTAAGCCATTGTGAAGTAGTTCCGTTTCCCGAGGTTTCCACTTCCACTCCAGGCAAATGCCGTTATTGTTCCGAACTTGAGGCCACGGCCGGCTCCATTCCAATCCCCAACCGAATTACAAATATACACTATTACAGCCACCACAATAAAACAGGTTATCAGACAAATTCTATCTATATACACCTTTGTACACGATATCCAAGCACCTCGAATGAAACAACTTATTTCGTGTTTAACACTTTTTATCGCAAATTAAGATCGTCATTATCCAAAAAGAACTCAATTTTCTTTTGTATGACTAACATTCATTAAAGAAATGCGATTGGGGATAACTAGAACAATCCCTGTACGCTACGTCCTTCCAGCTTGTGGCGCGAGGCACGAAGGTCAATCAGAGAAATGCCACATCACAGAAAGTAGGAGCATTACGATATGACTCACCGCAAGAGGCAGCACACGTGTACAAAGCAATTACCCTCAGTCGAAGACAAAACAATTGCCAGAAGGACATAATGGAATCCCGGTACAGTTTCACTTCGCATGTGTCAACAGAACTCTTTCAAGGAACCGTAACAGAAATTGTTCCTGCTAAAGTTAGTACCTCAGAATGAAATACAAGAAACTAACTTCCCCGGAAAAAAGAAAAAAAACTGCAATTCCAACTGCTTCAGTCCCACAAAAAAAGGCAATGGGAGACGTGTGGCTCATGCCTCCAATAAGTTAGTTCAAATGAAATATAGATTCATGCCTAATGCAATATGAACTACAACAGGGAGGGGGAGTCTACCTCCACTCTTTAAGGCAGCTGACCGAATGCTGAACAAGGCTCCATGCGTTGAAGGAGAAATACACCCCCACGCTATAAGTAGGCCTACCCAGACTTATAAAATCTTGAGCGATGTGTCTGTGTAAATTCAGAAAATAAACGTCAATTAGTGAGGCATATCCAGACATCCAAGAAACATGAAACAGGGTACGAGTCAAGCTGATACTCACAGTATCGCTACAAAAATCTAAAATATCCTAAACGTTTCGAGGGGGCCGAGCTGGAGGTGTTTGAAATGGCGGCTTAGGAGAAGAACGGTGTAAGTACGCAAGCGCAAGCATTTCTTCACCCAGAGAAAAACTTTGAACATCAACAGACCTAGTTGGAGATTCGCTAATTAAATCCCAAATACACAATTTAAACTTGCTGCTTGCGATCACTTCTTCTTATTCCTCGCCTTTTCCCGTTCCGCGGGGTCGGCTTTCTTAATCCTGAGGCACCAGTCATTTCGTTATAAAGCATCATCAGCAGATAGGCCCAATACCCTCATGTCCCCCTGGACATTCGTCATCCATATTGTTTGAGGTCTGCCGCTCCCTCTCTTTTGCGTAGCCATGAAAGGCACTTCGTCACTACATGATTTTCCGGTCTTTGCATAACATGTCCATACCACCATAGCCAGGACTCAAGTTTCTCAGTTATAGGCGCTAATTTGAAACTGCCTCGCACATGTTCATCACGTATTCTATCTTTGAGAGTAACTCCTCCTGCCCAACGTAACATACGCATTTCAGTGGTATGTAGCTTTTGCTCATGTGCCTTTGTAGTAGCCCATTTGTTTCACTACCATAGAGTAGGATTGGTCTTGTAACCTATATTTTATGAGTCCCCCATGACAGTTTTAATGTAGGCTCGTAGGTTTGTTATTTCTTTATATCATGTTATCGTGTTGGCAACGTGTTCAATTGCATTGGACACGTCTGCAGTAGACGCAGTGTCATTATTATTATTATTATTACTATTATCATATACGTATACTTTTTATTATTAATTATTCAATGTATTTGACGAGATTCTGAAGCTAGCTCTAATCATATGTTGTCTAAAAAAGTTTATTAATGTTGTTCAGACCACTGAACCAGGAGTCAGGTTCATGTTCTGGTCACACGTGCAGGAGGCAGCACTTCATGGACACTATTGTCTCAAGCAGGTATGCTCGCTCACCCGGGGGGGGGGGGGGGGGGGGGGGTGATGAGAAAGCGGCCAAGGGGCTTGCTATGAGTGGCTTGGACAAACAGGCGTATGAAAATAAGGCTTCGAGAAGGACTCCCTGGTAGGAGCTGTGGCATTGAGCTGCTGCAAGGCGATTGTCTCTCTAGACATTGAGATTACTGGTTGGTAGTGTGTCTCTTGAGCTGAGTGCTTCGTGTTTCGACGGAGGGTGATTGGGTTCTGGCTGTTATGCCACAATCACAGTAGGGCTGATGCCTATGCAAATAATTGTGCAACGTTGAAGAGGACCATGAAATGTGAAGGCATGGCTGACCAGCTTCAAAGTGGTGTAGAGGTGAAATGGACATATGGGGCAGACGACGGCATTGCCGGTAATGTGAAAACCAAATAAGAAATCTTTACAGGCCTAAATATTATTATTATTATTATATTATTATATTATATATTTTTAATTGCATTTCTTGTGTGTCACTCTTTTTTTATTATATTTATCCATTTCTTGCATGCAGCTTCAGAATATAAAGTAAATTTATATTGGATAGTTTCTTTTTAGTTAGATGCATGTAAACCTTCCTTCGTCTTTATTAATTTATAGGAGGTTTTGGTAAGGCCTATGTACGAGCCAGTCCTTTCAGAATATCTGCAAACGCCCGGAGATAAGAAGAGCTTCAAAAAGGTGGATTTGTTCAATTACAGTACTAATTATGTCATTTGCTTAAATTTTAAAGAAAGGCCATTTATGAGGCAGAATATTCATTTTTATTTATTTTTTGTATCTTCAAAGTTACAAATGGCTTTTCTGAGTGAAGCCATCTTGTGGCTAGAATTGAAAGATTACAGTCTTACGGCAGTTTTATGAACTTTACCCTTCGTTCTTATGGGTATTTTCGGATCACATATAACTCATGTTAGTTCGCGCCATTTGTTCCACCCAGACGTGGCCCTATGGATTATATCGACGGTTATCGTGCCATCTTCAGCAATGACAGAACCTAGATATTTAAATTTTGTTACTCTTGGTAAGGTTTCACCATCTACGTAGTTTAAGTTCTATATTTGTCATACTGGGTTTATTGTGGTGGAGTGCTTGCGATCACTGTCTTTTCAAAACCATCTCGTGTCGTGAAGGAAACGCGTCGTCATTTTTGCCGCCTTTCAAAAATCACTTACCAGAGCCAGGAGCGAACCTGCATGCTTGGGGTTAGTAAACGGACAAGACAACCACTCACCCACCGTGGCAAGCTATTATATTTGGTGATTGGCTGATTGCTGATTACAGCCAGAGGTCGCAGTGGCTGCCAGATGACAGTGCTAAATCGAGCGTAGAAATTGGAAAGTAAATCACATGGAGGACTCCAACTTATAACATCTAGCCTACGCCAGGTAGCGGATAGAATCATCATCATAGTTAGGCCTATTCAAAGTCCACTTTAATTTCTGTTCTACCGTAAATCAAGACCAAATTAAAGTATAAAATCAACATAATTATACCGGTAATAGCAAGAATAATTTTCAGTTGGTCAACGCCAATCTGTCCAATCATGTCCAGAATTATCAGCACCGCCGCGCGTCCACTCGGCTGTTGCCCGTGCATCGACCGACCGCAGCTGGTTTAATTGTCGTAATTGCCGCGCGGTGACAAATGCAGCTGACGAGACGAGTGCGCATAGAGATGACACGGGGAATTACGTCATCCGCGGTTGGCCGATGCACGGGCAACAGCCGAGTGGACGCGCGACGGTGCTGACATATAAATATAACCCTGTATACAATTTCAGTACAATAGATCCTTTTGGGGCGCGCACAAGATACCGATCGTAACAAATTACATTCAAAAGAAGGAGAATCTCTACAGTACTTAGTATAAGACAAAGTCTCCGATTCTTGGATGTCACGGATAATCTCGAGAACCACTGGATGGATTTTAATGCGGTTTTCAACATTCTGTAAAGGATATCTCAAAGAAAGTTTCTGTAGAAAATTATTTATTTATGATCAAAGGAAGCCAACCAGTAACGATTTCAGTGAAAAAGTCGAAAAAAAAACTGGCGTCCGTGCGCTTTTTAAGCTTACGCTGGGCAAACCGTTAAAAATAACAGTATACTATGAGTATAAGAATTGTTCAGCATGAAAAGTTCTACAAAAAAGTCCGCGAGAGCATATCTCTATCTTCAATACATCGCCCCTATAAGTGTTTTTACGTTTTCATTTCTTACAACAATCTCCATTCAATTACTGAGGCGACAACTTACGAGCAAGCTAGCGGCGAGTCTATCACCCCAGTTACAGCCTAGCTACTGGGTGAGCCTATTACCGGAGATACAGCCAGCAGCAGACTGTCGGGTCATGTTGAGTTAAGACTTCAGAGAAGAGTGGTTGTGTTTGGAGTTTCCCTGGAAGAGCAACTCTGCTTTTCTTCATTTCGCTTGTGAACTTTTCGTTCCGAAAAATACACAGTCAAGTTAAGATTGGACGGGAGGGGATTTATGTATCATGCACCTCGCCATTCTTAAATTACGTCTGACAAGAATTCGTAGTAAATGCATCTCCATGATAATATAATTAATAGTCCAGTCAGTGATTTTAACCCATCATGCCGAGACGTAAAACGGATATAGGTCGTAGTTCATTGACATCGAAAAAAAAAAGCGCTTACCACGTAATGCATTCATAACTGTTCCCGAGCGAAGCCGGGGTGGGTTGCTAGTTTGTTTATAAACAATGGTTAAACAGATAAGCAAGACGATAGTCCCTGTCAGAACTGTGTCGCGTAGAGCCTTATTACTATTGTGCGAAGCTAATGATGTTGAAATGCAAGATTTTGCACGGGTCTACTGGTTAACAATTATTTGTACAGATACAGCAGCATACACATACCGGCCACGGTGGCCATGAGCACTCGAATCGGAAGAGCGTGGATTGGAATCCCACCTCGGCCGTCCTGGAAATAGTTTCCGTGGTTTCCATGTTAATCACCAGGAAAATGCCGGGACGGTTCCTTTCAACAGGGGGGGGGGGGGGGCGTGGTGGCTCAGCGGTCTAGCTGTATGCCTCTCACCAAGGCGGTCCGGGTTCGATTCCCGGTCAATGCATGTGAGATTTTCGAAGTGAAATGCCATGTCCTGTGGTTCGGATTCCACGTAAAAAGGAGGTCCCGTGGCTCAGGATCTCAAGATTAACGGTCACGTTAAACTACAAGCTTCCTTCCTTCCTTTCAACAGGTGCACGGCCGATTTCCTTCCAAAATCCCTTCCTTGACCCTACACAGGACACGGCACAAACCTAGAAGAAATGCTGAGTTTTAATTCACTGGCCGTGAAAGTCAATATATCATCTTTTTGGAAGCCTTCGTCGGGAGGTTATGGCAGCTTGAGCTTTTAGCTCTTGCAGTAAAATGGCGCAGGTGCTCTTCATAAAAAGGGAGGTAGCGCGCAGTTCGCTACTCTTGTGGGGGGGTCCGGGGACGGACACCATGAGCCAACTTGGTGTCCTAAGCAAAACCCCACACAAGACACGGCACAAACCTAGAAGAATTGCTGAGTTTTAAGTATACGGTTATTTGGAAAAGAATGTGAACCAAAGAGATGGAGTGACTGGAATATGAGCTAATGAATCAGTGTGTACAGTATCCAAGTTACGCTTGTATAACATTCCTATGCAAAGGATGGGCAGATGAAAATCTCGCCGGATATATCAACAAGTGAATTTTAATCTGGAGAACCTGTGTTATTGTTTCAGTTTTCATGTTACGTGAGTTTTTATATTTACATTTTATATGGATAGTGTTGTGAAACGAAAGATGTACAAATCTGTGGTGAGGCCTGCAGAAACTTGGCCAATCCAGTGGCGACTGATGATTTTTGTAATGTGTAGGACGTAATATGATAGGCTTAACTTAAGATAATTATTATATCCTGGCTAAATTGAGATATTAGACTCAGTCTAATATTAATTACTAGCATTACCCGTCACGGCTTCGCCCGCGAATATTCTAGTTGTAAAGAGTACACTTAGCAAAATCTCAATCATGAATGCTATGACTAGGGCTCGGATTTTTAGGTAAATACATAATATTTTTATGTAAATACATATTTTAAGCATTTTCTATAAATACACAAATTCCTGCTTTTCACTTATTAGCACATGAAAATACATAATATTTAAATCTTTTAAAATCAGTATGCTAGATCATTCAGTTTATTGCATTTTTGTTCTGTGTTACTTCAACGGGGAGGAACCTTCCAGCTAGGCTATCTAATCTTCATGCAGAGCGTATGTCAGCTTGCAACTGTGTTATTCTTTACTTGTCGCCCCGTGCCACTCACTGTAGAAGTCGGTGATTTCCTTTTCCATAACCATATTGCACCACGTGCAAGACCTCCCCTCCCCCGGCTACCTGGAACCAGGGTCACCAACATGCAGTTCATTTCTGACACTGTGAAGTGTAAGGCAGTTCTACGATGCCTGAAGTAAAATCAACTACAAGTCTGCTGCAGAATGTTGCAGAATTTAAAGACAATTTAACTTCTGATGGGGGCGTTCTGTTCACCAGTGGGATAGCAATCAAGGCTGAACAGCGATCTCAAGTTACACAACACTTCAAGGACAAGAAACATATTGCCGCAGTTTCGCGCCTTCAGAAGAAGCGTTTCGCGATAATCGTCGGACATTTGTGATGGACAACCTGAAGATGTATCTCGTTGTGTATTGTAATGCTTCACCAGTCAGTGAGACATAGCATAAATTGCATTAGTGAGTAGGCCTACTGCATATTGTTTATATAAATGTATTATTAAATATTTTTAATTTTTGTCACATATTTCAGGTATATTTTCCCGATTTTAAGCACCTAAAAATCCGAGCCCTAGCTATGACTGATTTATCCTTGATATGAATAATCAGACTTTATCAATTCAGCTACTGATACAGTGGTTACGGGTTTGTCATTCCTTCATAGGTATATCAGAGCGAAGTTAGTTTTCTGGGAATATCACAGACACTGTTAATTTAAGGGCCTTTAAATGTGGTTTTCGGACACCCTTTATAGTCGGGTGAAAAAGACCTTCCGTACCACACTCACACGTGAAAATTGCGTGAAAAAGTCTAGAGTGCCCCTTGACCCCCTTAAGCGCATTATACTGTATGTATTGATGAATTTTACAGCTTAATTTGGTTCAGTGATAACCTTATAAACGTCTGGAAACTTTCACAGTAATGTAATAATTGGAATTGCATTGCGTCTTACAGAAATAGATGGACCTGTGAGATTCTGTTACCATGGTTACCGTGTTGCAATCTTTCATTATTTCATTTTATGTTTTAAGGTATTTATTTAATTGTGAGGCATTTAAAGACTAAGTGAGTGCGTTTCGCTTACGCATTGGGTTATGCTGAACTTGTAGGTACCCCATATGTGTAGGTTGGTGTCAATGGGACCTTATTTCGGTACAAAACTGGAATGGGACCTTAGCAGAATAATATAGGGAGGGATTCAGTCGCACAGCACTATTACGAAAACATAACACAATACAATCGAATACCACTCCAAAGATGTGCACACGCTAAAAACAGACTATTCATTCTGACCTCACAAAACTGTAACCAATAAGCCCGTAGTGTTGGTT
Organism: Meconema thalassinum; assembly: GCA_946902985.2. Taxonomy (NCBI): domain Eukaryota; kingdom Metazoa; phylum Arthropoda; class Insecta; order Orthoptera; family Tettigoniidae; genus Meconema; species Meconema thalassinum. The sequence goes on along the minus strand of OX336388.2, from coordinate 944,522,477 downwards.
TAAATTTAACCAAAAGCGAGACTTGAGGATCACGTCCTCAGACCGCCATTGAACAAACCAAACCTGCCACTTCCCCCTCAAGGGCTCTCATACATTTCTAAAGCTATAAACACGTGCTTTGAGGATGCAGAGCTTCCTTCCTCAGCTTTCTACTCCGGGTGGTGAAGGTCACACAACACTCATCTAGGGGTGAAATGTAGAACTAGTTACAAGTACTGACAGTGAGAGGACGCGCAAGGTAGCCCCAAAGACAATTTTACAAAACAATCAATTTAATTTTCTAAAACAGTTAAAGCTGAAAGTTGACTGTCTTACATGGAGGAATCGCCACTGGGCCGATTACAAAAGCCTTAGAGAGAAAGATGGAAGTGGCAGAAATGAGAATGTTAAGGTGGATGAGCGGAGTGACAAGAAAGGATAGAATAAGGAATGATTGCATCAGATGAGCAGAGAAAGTGGGACCCATAGGAAAGAAGGTTCAAGAGAGTATGGGTATGCGCCGAGAAGAGAGTAGGACTGCGAGGGGAAAGGAGTTGGTTGGTTAGTTCCTTAGTTTAGGGGCTGCGACAACGCGGTCATGTAGCCCCGCGTACTTTGGGTGTGTGTAGAATCTGTCTGATAACCGGTCTAATTGTGATGGCTGTATTAGTGCGTGTTAGCTGTTTTTAATTCAAGTAAGGACTGAACACAATAATTTCAAGTACGGTAGTTCGTACTTTCGCTACCAAATGCTACCGTCCACGACACCTAGCTTGCGGACTTGGCTACTAGATGGCATCGCAGTCAGCACCTGGCGCCGAACGTTGGAACTAATAGAGCGTTATCAATTCTAACCTATAAATTTTGCCTTCACACAAGTGTAGTTTAGTGGATGGTTCTCTTTCATGCCATAAATCTATGACATGGGACCGCCGGCTTTACTTCCCCTCCGAAGGACGACTTCGGCCGGGTTTGAACCCGCGATCTTGGACATAGAAGCTCATCATGCTACCAACTACGCCACCGAAGCCGCCGGAAAAGAGTTGGAAATGTAGAAATTGAGGGGTCAAGGAAGAGAGAAAGACCAAATGAGATGGAAAGACAAGGTTAAGGGGACCTCGGAAAAAGAAACACAAAAACGAGCCTTACAGTAGTCGCATATGATGTGTAGCATCTGACATAGAAGAAACCTCACGTGAAATTGTTGATACACCGGTATTTTATACTATTATTGGCACAAATATTAATCTATTGTAAAAGGGAGTGTTTTACAGATATTGTAGTTTATAATACGGAACTCATTTTATTAGATGTTTTGTAGCTTCCACCAGCACTAGCCTAAATAAAGAATACGATATGGATCAACTAGATTAATAGACGCAACACCGCTCATAACCTTAAATTCCTTATAGACAGAACCTCTTCACAGACCAACACGTAATTTCATATGGATTCTGTTAAAATGAGTCAAATTGATATGATAAATATCGTTTAAAATGATAATCTGGTAGCAAAAATATCTACCCCGTCCGGGATTCGAACCCGAGATCACTAGATTCACAGTCATAGGCACTAACCCCACGGCTATTTCGACTACGCAAATATTGTGCACAAGATGGTGACTTATTTCCACGTTCCAATAATACTGCACTACGAAATTTAGTTTCATTTATATTTTGCTAGTTTCGATAATGTTCCTGCGTGAAATTGAGTTTTAAATGCCTTATGAATAGGCCCTCTTGTGAGTATAAAGAATGTATTCAGCAATCGTTTATGAAGGCTCGCTCAATTCTCGTATAACCACAACGATTATATTATATTAATGACTGCATTACTGTTATGTGGGTTAATATTTGAATAGCCATTGCGCAGAAACATAATACCGGCAATGCCGACTACTTACAATGTTTGATATTCAGTCAGTTTACCATTTAAATACTGATACGAAGACTTCGAACATGTACCATGTGCTTTGTTTCAATCACTTGACACCAGAGTTCGCATGAGCGTTTACCGTTCAGCATGTCATTTACGTTCCACACGGCCAAGAGTACGTCATGGTCAGTGCCGGATTAAGGTAAAATGAGGCCCAAGTCCCTTAGATTTTTGGGGCCCCTTTATTTTTTTCAAATAATTCTTATTATTTAGCATCAGAACATTTAATAAAGTATATACAAGAGTTCTTTTTCTCAAGATGAATAATACACTTTTTATTAAATCATACATAGGCCTATACATACATTTCAATTGAAACGTTCATCGTTATTTGAAAACATTCCAGATGATTTGATGAACAATTTAACAAATCATACTATATTTTACTTCTGTAAAATGTAATCAAAAATATTTTTTTCTGTTTTTTTTTTCTGTCAATGAAATCTTCTAGATTGCCATCAAAATCAATTTCCAGCAGAACATCTGACTCGATATACATTAAACTTAGCATATCTAATCTTTCTTGTGACATGATACTTCTTTGCGCACTTTTGATGCGTTTCAATTTTGAAAACGAACGCTCAGCAGAACAATTCGTTACCATGAGGGTCAGGAAAATACGAAAAGCAATTTCAACGTTCGGAAAAACAGACTCAAGCTTGTCTCGAATAAGAATTTCGTAAAGTTCAGAATGAGTGAACTCAGTTTTTAAGGACATTGTAATTTAATATAATGCTGAAACTGTCTCAGTTCCGGATAAAAAATTCTAAATCTTCGGAATAAAATTGAACTAAAATAGAAGTTGCTTGGGGGCCCCAGATAATTGGGGGCCCTAGTCGGGCCTAATGTGTAATCCAGCACTGGTCTTGGTATCAATTTCCGACACCGCGCGCTCATTGTTTCTCTTACCACTGCCAGCTGGATCGATCGATCGAGTTGGCAGTGCTTCTTAAACTTCCGTTTGAACCACCACTGCCAGCTAGCACACTTCCGTTTGATCGAACGGAAGTGTGCCAGCTGGCGCCACCTCGATCGTTCCAATCCACTTCCGTCCTATTTTTCAAAATCACTCCCACAAAAATATCCAGCAACCGAGTGGAAAGATGTTACACATCAAAAATACAATTATTAGGCGAAATTGAAGAAGTAGAAAGTTTTAAATACCGTACCTTGGTAGATGGGTTGTACAAGATAAGATATGTTCAACAAGAGTTGCGTCAGTGAAAGAAGGCTTTAATAAAAAGAATATCACTTTGTGGAGCATGAATATAGACTTAAGAAAGAGATTAGAGAAGTGTTATGTTTGGAGTTTGGCAATGTATGAAGCACAAACCTGGACAGAGCGCTCTAGAAATGTCGATTTGGAGGTGGATGGAGGTAATAAGTTGGAAAGAATAGAAGAGGTATCGCAGAAAATAAGAGAAGGAAGAATGATGTTAAAGAAGATACGAAATAAAAATTCCTCTCGGCACGCCGGAAGGCGGAGGTAGATTTCACCGGGCAAACTAGGGGATAGGCTATAATAGGCAAAATATGCAGGTTTTCGTAGGAGGATCAGACCTCATTTATTGCGAGAAAGTATTTTACAATTGGAGGTTAGTTAACATTTTTTCGTCTTTCTATGCATACTTTTAACATTTTACTGTCTTATGGGGATGGTGACCTTCTTGTCATTTGGGGTTAATTTTTATACTTGTGATCACACTGTCCTTATGCAAGGTTTGGAACTAATGTGTAACTATCTAACAGTCTGTTACTTCTTCACGCAAAATTTTATCTCCCGCAGAGATGTTGGTTGGTTCCTCAGTTTAGGGGCTGCGACAAGGTGGTCTTGTAACCCGTGTACATTGGGTGTGTGTAGAATCTGTCTGATAAACGGTGTTATTTGTGATGACTGTATTAGTCTGTAATTCAGGTAAGGTCTGCAGACGGTCAATTTTAAGTAGTAGTACCTAATTTTGTACCAAATACTAACGTCAACGACACCTAGCTGTGAACTTGGCTGCTAGATGCCACCGCAACCAGCAACTTGCAACGAACGTTGTAACTTCCCCTCCGAAGGAAAGCATGCTGACGGATTTTTAGCGCTCTTAGAAAATCCGGCGACTTTGTCCGGCTTTGAACCAGCACCTTGGGCATAGAAGTTCAGCATGCTACCAGTTAGCCGCTTCCCTCATAGTCAGATGGAACAAGAAGTTCCGTGACGAACTAAAGATGTTATTGGTTTTACGTCCCTTTTAACTACCCTGGCTTTTAGAGACGCCGGGGTGCCGGAATTTTGCCCCGAAGGGGATCTTTAACGTGCCAGTAAGTGTACTGACACGGCTCCCTCGCATTTGCGCACCCTCAAATGCCAGCTGACTGCGCCAGGTTTCGAACCTGCAACCTTGGGCTCAGCAAGCGAGAACGTTACCCCTGAGCCACGCAGCCAGACACGAACTAAAGAGCCTACTTTTCTTAAAATTAAGATTCATGCCATAGATTAATCTACAGTATATGAACCTATCTAGAATAATGACGAAATTAAGTGGGTAATATCGAAATGTTTTAATTAGTTCGAAATAAGGTATACTAGGCATAATGTAGCCTAATAGAGCAATACAGTTGGCAGCTCTGGTGACTGAATATATTCTTATTTCCATCTCCTACTGTACAGAATACAAAATGTGGTTGAAGTCTGAAGGACGTTACATGGATTTAGACATTGGATCTATTAGTACACGTAAAAGCATGTTGGCAACAATGTCATGCGAGTGCTGGTCAGAAATAATCTGAAATATTATATATTTTTGTGCCAATTTTGGATGAAATCCATTTGTTGGTATAGAAGTTACATGTATTAAAAAATTGGTCCTATCAGCAGGCTTAGAATCATGTTGGTAGAACTCACGTATAAAGTTACTCCAAATTAATGTAAAATGTCGGGTAATTTACGTGTGCATAGTTTAAAGCTGTTGGCTTGCATACTTTCTGATATATTTGGATACAAAATAGAGAGCAATTATTAACAGTTGGCAGCCCTGGTGGCTTTTAAGAATACACCCAGTCATATATGTTTATGTACACATATTACATACAAAATTTGGTTGAAATCCAATTGATAGTGTAGAAGTTATATGCATTTAAAAATTGGACTAATCAGAAGGCTTAAAATTATTTTGGCAACGCTGTCATGTATGGCCACCTGGAAATTAAACTGAAATAGTATTATCTACATGTGTGCCAATTTTAGAATAGCTCCCATGTATACCTTCCAAGATATCAAACATGGAGCTCAAATTTCTAGTGCGTTTCTTTAGCAGTTGGGAGCACTGGCATCTTTTTCAAATATGGGCCTGAGATATTCCGGTATACATCTTTACTCATACTAAATTTGGTTTCGATTGCTGCAGCCGTTTAGGTGTTGATAAAGGGGACACACACACACACACACACACACACACACACACACACACACACACACACACACACACACACACACACACACACACACACACACACACACACACACACACACAGCCAGACAGACAGAAGGACAGACACATTTTCCCGGATATATCTTATAAGTCTACTTTTTCCTCATTTTTGAAAAGTGTGAAAAGTAGGCTAAAAATGAATGTGATCTCGTCAATGGCGTTGTCTTGGCAACCTCTGATAGATCATCCCTTATCAATTTAAAAGCGTTGTTATGGTAACCTCTGATGGCACTTGGCATTTTTTAAAATTCCGAAATCATTTTTCTCATCCCTTGGCGTAATTGTGGGTCATATCAAAAATTCTTTCAGACAAACGTTTTAGGTAATTATTAGGGGAATATTTTCCATTTTGTACGGGTTTGATATTGTGCCTATTAAGAGAGATATGATTAATGTTTCCCGAAAAACCCATTTTTTTCCACCCCTTTGTTCAATGGTTGGTGCTATCAAAAAAACTTATTTGACATAAATTTTTGGCACTTATCCGACACATATTATGAACTTTGAATGGATTCGATATTTCACGTATTAAGAGAGTTATAGCGAAATTTCACTTTTTCGAAAAAAGCCCCCCATTTTCACCCCCTTCGACCGATTTTTCCCATTAACGAACTCGACCGAGATTTGACCGAGATTTTATAGGGATACATATTATGTAAAAAATTCAAAGTGATTGGTGCAAAACTACGGCAGTTATCGTGTCCACAAGAAACTGATATATATATATATATATATATATAAATTATATATAAACTTTTGAACTGACGGTGGTTTTGGGGTCTGGGGGATGTGAAACGCGAAGATATGTCGAAATTTTCCGGAAGTCGAAACATGGTACCCATTGCAATAGTTAGCTTTCTAATGAAATCTACCTAAAAGAAAATGAAAAATGAATTGGATTAAACATTGCATAAGAGGAAATAGGCGACCAGAGCGTTGGAAGGGACACTAAATGGTCAAATCAGAAAAAGGTTTCCGCTGATTAATTACATAAAGATTGATAAATATTATGACCTAATGACACGTTATGCAGAAGACCGGATAAGATGGAGAGAAAGACCATGAACAAACTAAACTGAACTGCTAATGAATGCCCTGTACATGAACGTTATTTGGTCAAGTGAGTCGAGAGTTGTCTAGCAACATTGAGCGTTTCCAAGATTGTTTGCTGCCGGATTAATTAGAATGTGAATAGATGTTTAGGTCAATGGACATAGCCTGACGAGGCAGGTTGAAGTCTCCTTGGTTTTAGCGTTCATTTCCGCATTTTGCAGTTCTAGGTACCCCCAAGTCTATTGGGGGCCTTGGCACGAACAATAGTAAGGTCACGAGAACCACGAACTAGTACCTCAACTACTTTCCGCCAGAGCGCTCTGCCTCGCGACCTTGAGCCAGCCAGTTGCAATATCGGCCAACAGGTTTCGCCACCTGTTCGCTTGTCACAGGTCACGTGGGTCAAGGCGATCAGCTGATCTTCAGCCATTAATTGAAAAAAAAAACAAGGCAAGTATTCCTGCAGTTCAGTGTCCGCGCCCGCCTCAGCACAGCGAGCAACATGACGGATATTTTGAAGAGAGAAGACTATCAAAGTGATGATATTATCGCCAACAAGCTAGTTTACGGTGAATACCGGTAATAATGTGTGCAACTGTCGGGTATTGATTTAACATCTGATTCTAAATACTTAATATTTGTTTTCGGTATTAAACAATACTTATCAGTCATCACGCATGTTCGTTCTTAAAACCTAGAGCTTGGAAAATATGCTAGATATATCAACTTCAATCCCTTGCTCTTGTATGATTATGCTTGCCTAACCCTCAGATTCGGTCTGGGTTCAGTAACCAGAATAAAAGTAAGAGTGAGAAATAAATTTAAAATGTTGTCAGTTTAACTGGAATGTCTCCTAAACTACGGCAGATCCCAGGAACAGTTTTTATATAAAAAGAAACATTACTGCACTGTCATCCGGCCAGAAGCTTTATATGCAGGGAATGCTTCGCCATGAACAAGAAAGGAATGATGGAGAAATTGGAAACCAAGGTAGGAAGATGTGGAAAATCTTAGGTCCGGTTAAAGAGAATGGTGAGTTTAGAAGATGGCATAACCAGGAGTTATTATGCAGAAGTGAAGAACATTACTGGGGCAATGCGAAAAGATGGATTACGTTTTATGGGCAATGGTAGGAATTACGTCAACACGATTAACTTATCGCATTTTTACTTTTCTCTTAGATGATGATGATAATGATAATTGTTGTTTTAAAGGGCCTAACATCTAGGTTGTCGGCCCCTAAAGGTTTGGGTGATAGTGAAAGATGAAATGAGAATGAAAACTATAATTAATACTAACTACAGACTTACATATTAGAAAAAGAAATGGTACACAAATAAAGGACACGAAGAAAAGAAATGCCCTCAACCCTCGACGAATGAGAATTGAGGGACTTGGAAGGAGAGCCATGAAAGGCAGATAGGAATGGAAAAGAGGAGAGGGCCCGTCCCAAAGTCAGAGGAAAAAGGGCAGAAAAACTGACCCAGCTCAGGAATCCCTCGGGATCGCCAACTTTCGAACTCACCAGCCGTGAGCCTCTGAGGGTATAGCAACATCCAGGGTGCACCTGAAGTGGTGGGGCTACATACACCCTGCCTCCTTGAGGGCCTTGAGAAGATGGCAGGAGATAACATGAAAAGAAAAAGAAGGCTGATCTCTAGAAGAATGAGGGATCAGGAAAGATGAGACAAGAGCAAATTAAGGCGGGAAAGGAAGAGACTCCCTAGGTCTCGGATACCCTAATACCGTCGGGGTCGGAAGAGAACAAGAGTTGACCAAGAGAGGTCGACAGGAAAGAAGACGGAGAGGAGCCCAGCACAAGTAAGTGGAAGCAATACCGGACTCGGCTGGGGTCCCGTGGTCGCCAACCCACCCTTGAGGTTTTTCTCTAAGACAAAAAGAAAATAGAAACTGGTCCAGTGAGATAAAAAATATTTACACGAGATCTCATGTGAAGATATCCAGGAACGTGGCCAGCTTAATAAGAGAAAACCTTTCGAATATCGGAGTTTCCAACCAAAGCTGACGCTGAAAACTGGAAAGGCATGGATAAAAGAGGGAAAGGAACAACACCGACTACGAATGAAGAGTACCAAAATAATTGTAAATCTAAGAGGAAACAGTTGAAATGACGTGGTCCTTAGTTGGTGGAAACCAAACTAAGAAAAAATAATAATAAAAATATCACTTATCTATGGGCACATCTTCTGAAGACCGACTGACTAAGAAGTTAACATAGCCAAAGGCATCCAAGAATGTGAGAAAAACCTGATGCAAATTGCTATTCCAGAAAAGAGAATCCTCGACAGATTTGAATTTCGAGAAATGATTAAAAACTACCAGGATTTTAAAGTGGAATCTGAGCCCAGGAGACGGAGAGGGCCTTAGACAGAAGCACGAAAGAAGGCACTGATCGATGGACTCAAGAAATACTCCGAGGATGTCAAGGCCGGTAGAAGAACAAGATCTACAGTAGACACAAATGATTGTTAACATGCAGTCCGTAGAGGAAAGAAAATTATAAGGAAAATTATTGGACCAAAGCACACAGATGAAGGATACAGGCTTCACTCCAGAGACACCACAGAGAATTGTCCAACCTCGCAGCAGACATCAGAAAGAGACGACTAAAATTTTACGGCCACATCAGCAGACTTCCACAAACCAGACTCACCAGCAAAATTCTTAGATACATACAGCGGCTCAAGACTACTACACCCTGGATGATGCAAGTCAAAATTGATCTGGAAAAAGCACTGATCGACCGAGAAGGCGTCGTAGACAAAAGCATCTTTCGACACAGAGAGTAGAAGTGGGAAGTGTTGTCAGAGGAAGCAGATCGCGAGTTCAAACCCGGCCGAAGTCGTCGGATTTGTAAGAGCGTTAAAAATCCCTTAGTATGCCTTCCCAAAGACCAAAGTGGACCGAAGAAAGGAAGAGGGCCTTTAATGCACGAATGAAAGAATACTGGAAAAAACTGGAAAAACAAGTAGTCATGATTGCTTCGTGGGGTCTAATAGGCCTGTAACGTATGAAAATAATAATAATAATACCCTTAAGATGAAACACAAAGATCACCGGAATTTCCAGTAAAAGCTGAACCTAAAAAAAAAAACAGGAATCAACACTGAGACGCTAAATATCGCTATAACTTTCTTAGTACCGGTATGTGAAAAATGGAATCTATTCAAAGTTCGGATAAGTGGCATCGGTGGCGTAGTTGATAGCATGCTGAGCGTCTATGCCCAAGGTCGCGGGTTCAAACCCAACCGAAGTCGTCAGATTTTTCAAGAGCGTTATAAATCCCTCAGTAAGCCTTCCTTCGGAGGGGATGTAAAGCCGGCGGTTTCATGTCATAGATGTATGGCATGATAAAGAACCTTCCACTAATTGCACTTGTGTGAAGCTAAATTATAGGTTAAATTTGATTAACGTTCTTAGGTTCCAACGTTCGTCGCCAGGAGCCGACTGCGGTGGCATCTAGTAACCAAGTTCAGAACTAGTTGGTCGTTGACGGTGGCATTTGGTAGCGAAAGTATGAACTACTTGATAATTCAATGTCTGCAGTCCTTACTTGAATTAAAAACAGATATTACTAATACAGTCACCACAATTAACACCGGTTATGAGACAGATATTCTACACACACACACACACACACACACACACACACACACAAAGTACACGGGGCTACATGACCGCGTTTTCGCAGCCCCTAAACTGAGGAACCAACCACCAACCATTCTTCGGATAAGGGCCAAAAACTTATCTCAGTAAAGGTTTTTTGATAGCACCAACCATTGAGCAAAGCGGTGGGGAAAGATGGAGTTTTGAGCGAAAAATATATCATACGTCCCTTAATAGACACAATATCAAAACCATTTAAAATGGTTAATACTCCTTTAAAAATTACCTAAAACTTTTGTCTGAAAGAATATTTGATATGACCCACCCTTACGCCAAGGGATGAGCAAAATGTTTTCGGAATTATAAGATGGGGCTTTTGTAGGCATACAATTGGCAAATTTAGCGTGTACGAAATATTTTCATTTACACGGTAAAATCTACCTCCGCGTGCCGAGAGGAATTATTTCTTAGGATGTGGTCGGTCATGTAGTCTCGTGTATTTGTGTGTGTGGAGTATCACGGCGCGGCGGTACATTTTAAGGGACAGTTTTCATGCACTGCCTTTTTTAAAGGCTCAGCGACATTTTTAAATCTCCTCTGCGTAAAAAGAAGATGGAAGGCAAATCATAGAAAGTAGGCTATACTTTTAAAACTACAAATCCGAGAAAGTCTTAGGATAACTCAAACGAAAGGTCTCGATGCTCTTTATCTCTAAAACAAAACATTGTATTTTTCCGATTTTTTCCAAAATAGTTTCATTGGGTGAGCCAAACTGGTTAATATAGCATGCGATTTTATAAAAATGCTTTTATCTCCAAACAACATTATTAGGTAATCAAAATGCTCCATCTGCATGAGATATTCACCAATTTTACTACAAAAATCACTGGATATTCAGAAACACATGTGTTGTAAGATAACATTGCAATATCTCCAGTCACATTGTAAATTACAGACCAAAAATAAATAAAAATAAACTATGAAAAATTATCAAAATTCATAAAACATGATGGCACATCAATAAAATATTAATATGACAGCATACATGTATCACTTTCCTGAAATGTCTAAATTTTATAATATTTATAATAGTTTTATGTATGTGTGATGAAAATATCAAGCGTTTTACACAATTTCCTATGCGCATGGAGCATTTTGATCACACGGTATATTTTAATAAAATAATTAGTAAAAATCAATTACATTTCATCCAATTGTTTTCAAATTTGGTATGTGACTTAGTGTTACTATTCTAAGTATGCAGTTTAAATTTCAACTCATTCTGATGAAAAACGTGGAAGTTGAAAAATTCAGTCCTAGGGTCCCTTAATAATATAGGCCTCGGTCCCTCCCTTCCAACATCATTAACTCCTCTGATTGGGCCAGGGAGGGCTTTGGCCATAAAAACCATCCACCACACAGGAGATCCATGTCAGCTCATTTCGACCCCGCTGAAATGGGAATAATAAATGAAGCGATGTCTGTTGGAGAAAGGTAGGAAACCCTGAACTGGAGATGAAACGATTAAAATTAAAAAAAAAAAAACTAACCTTACCAATCATCCATTCCCGCTGTTGTGACATCATCCCATAACTGTAAAACCGTGCAGGTCAGACACATTTGCTGAATATTATTTAAGGAAATTTCTAATTAAGAAGGAAACAGCCTCAAGGTATTCACACAACTTGTTTGGTACCAGCTGATCGCTAGCCCAGATACACCGGCCTCGTTAGCTATTCCTTATTGTCAGACAATAAAATAGCATCGAAATACATCAGCTACACAATGTGCAGCATTTTAAGCTATTTCATTTGTACAGAAGTGTAAATGGAATATGATCATTTTTAGAGCTCGGATGTTTGAAAATGAAAATCCACAGCCTGCTTCCAGTCTACCGACTGGGTCAGGGAATGGAATGAATGAAGCCCCCATCTAGCGGCGAGAATATGAACTGTGCCGGCTGTCGAAGCCTGTCGCACTCCCCTGGGGCAATGATTAAATGAATGACAGATGAAATGAAATGGAGAGAGTTGTTGGAATGAAATTGTGACAGGGAAATCCGGAGTACCCGGAGATAAACCTCTCTGCCTCCGCTTTGTCCAGGACAAATCTCACATGGAGTGACCGGGATTTGAACCACGGACCCAGCGGTGAGAGACCGGCAAGCTGCCGCTTAAGCCACGGAGGCTCAGCTCGGATGTTTAAGACCTAAAAATAGCCCGAATATGCAAGCAAATAGGACCTTAAAAATTACTGATTTAAATATGGCCGTTCTTTTTAATTAAAAATCCCTTCGAAATTAAATTGTTAACTAAGTTCTTTATTCCAATTTTCGTATTAATTTTCTGAATATAAAGTACATGTTTAAGTGTTTTTTTACAGTATATTTCAGTAAACACTAGTTCCCGTTCGGTAAGTTGAGGATGACTGCACACCTACAGCTGCCGTCAAACTACTGAAATATGACGTTCTTACAACAAAATGCTCAAAATATGACGTAATGGTAAATAAAAAATTACGAGCCTTATAGTAGTCGCATATGAGCCTCCGTGGCTTAGGCGGCAGCACGTCAGCCTCTCACCGCTGGGTCCGTGGTTCAAATCCCGGTCACTTCATGTGAGATCTGTGCTGGACAAAACGGAGGCAGACAGGTTTTTCTCCGGGTACTCCGGTTTTCCCTGTCAAACTTTCATTCCAGCAACACTCTCCACTATCATTTCATTTCATCTGTCATTCATTTAATCATTGCCCCAGAGGAGTGCGTCAGGCCTCGGCAGCCGGCACAGTTCATATCCTCGCCGCTAGATGGGGGCTTCATTCATTCCATTCCTGACCCGGTCGGAGACTGGAAGCAGGCTGTGGATTTTCATTTTCATAGTAGTCGCATATGATGTGTAACATCTGACATAGAAGAAACCTCACGTGAAATTGTTGATACACCGGTATATTATACTATTATTGGCACAAATATTAATCTATTGTAAAAGCGTGTGTTTCACAGATATTGTAGTTTATAATACGGAACTCATTTTATTAGATGATTTGTAGCTTCCACCAGCAATAGCCTAAATAAAGAATACGATATGGATCAACTAGATTAATAGACGCGACACCGCTCACAACCTTAAATTCCTTATAAACATGTCCTCTTCATTCACAGACCAACACGTAATTCTGTTAAAATGAGTCATATTGATAATTATGATAAATATAGTTTAAAATGATAATCTGGTAGCAAAAATATCTACCGCGTCCGAGATTCGAACCCAAGATCTCTAGATTCACAGTCACAGCACTAACCCCACGGCTATTTCGACTACGCAAATTTTCTGCACAAGATGTTGACTTATTTCCACATTCCAATAATACTGCATTAAGGAATTAAGTTTCATTTATATTTTGCTTGTTTCGATAATGTTCCTGCGTGAAATTGAGTTTAAAATGCCTTATGAATAGGCCCTCTTGTGAGTCAAGAGAATGTATTCAGTAATAGTTCATGAAGGCTTGCTCAGTTCTCGTATAACCACAACGATTATATTATATTGATGACTGACTGCATTACCGTTATGTGGGTTAATATTTGAATAGCCATTGTGCAGAAACATAATACCGGCAATGCCGACTACTTCAATGTTAGATATTAAGGCATCTTACCATTTAAATACTGATACGAAGACTTCGAACATGTACCATGTCATTGTTTCAATCACTTGAAACCAGAGTTCGCATGAGCGTTTTCCGTTCAGTATGTCATATACATTCCACATGGCCGAGAGTACGTCGTGGTATCAATTTCCGACACCGCGCGCTCATTGTTTCTCGTACCACTGCCCGCTGGATCGATCGATCGAGCAGGCAGTGCATACTTCCGTTTTCCACCACTGCCAGCTAGTATACTTCCGTTCGATCGATCGAGTGGGCAGTGCATACTTCCGTTCGATCCACCACTGCCAGCTCGATCGATCCGATCCACTTCCGTCCCCAATTTTCAAAATCACTCCCACAAAACTATCCAGCAACCGAGAGGAATGATGTTACACATCAAATAATGCTCGAAATATGCATATATATGACAAATAAAAACCACTATATTGTGACGATAATCACTTGATTTACATCAGAAACCACTCGGGCATGAAAATAGAGGCAAAGAATAAATATTATTTTTCCTAAACAACCGAGCCCCAAGTATTACAGTATATATAAATTGTAGCCAATGGACATAACTGGGTATTTTTGATTGAACGGCCGAAGGCACCCAACAAGTTGATTTTCAAGAAGTGCCAACTTTGGCTACCAAATGCTACTGCCACTAACACCAATCGGGGAACGTTGGAACTTGATAGAGCGCTTTTAACTAGCCAAATACAGTATAATCACACATTTTGCTACACACTACCAATTGCAGTGGTAGGTACTTTTACGAGCCATAAATCTATAACATGGGCCCGCCGACTTTACTTCCCCTCCGAAGGAAGGCATACTGAAGGATTTTAACGCTGTTCAAAATCCGACGATTTCGGCCGGGTTTGAACCCGCGATCTTGGGCACAGCAGTTCAGCACAGTACCGACTACGCTACCGAAACGGCGTACAATGGAATATAAGGACTCTGGATGAAACGGAAGTCTCGGGAGTTTTATCAGCATGCTCTAAACACCAGTGACTCCTACAGGAAAGGCGATTGAAGTTTTACGGCCACATTCACAGAACGAACAATGTCAGGCTCACTAAAAGGATTCTCATCTCTCAATGAAAGTCAAGAACAACTGGCTTAGTGAAAGGCCTTCAAGAAATTACCAGGACCAAGAAATCATGGACGGGAAAACGGAAGAAGATCTTCAGTGCCCAGATGAATAGATTTTGTGAGAAGAAAAAACACCATTTGCTAAATGAGTTCTATCACGAAAGGAAGATTGTAGTTTTACGTGACCGTGAATCTTGTGATTATGAGCCACGGGACCTCCTTTTTACGTGGAATCCGAACCACAGGACATGGCATTTCACTTTGAAAATCTCACATGCACTGACCGGGAATCGAACCCGGACCGCCTTGGTGAGAGGCATACAGCTAGACCGCTGAGCCACCACGCCCCCAGTTCTATCACGCTCCACAAATGGGCATAATAATAATAATAATAACTAGCGGACATAACCTACAAAGTATTGTTGTTGTTTCATTTGGACACCGTGCCTATAAAGTAGCATCAATTGAAGAACATCGACACATAGACTAGCTGCGGTAACGTCCTCTCCTGCTGTTCCAAGATTGCAGGATCGAATTCTGGCGCAGTCATTTTGCATTTGAGCGTGCGTAAATTGCGAGGGAGTCTTGTCAATAGATTTACTAGCACATTAAAGATTCCCACCGGGTCAAATTCGGCACCCCGGCGTCTCTAAAAGCCGCAGTAGTTAAAAGGGACTTAAAAACCAATATCATTATTATAGGTTACCTAGCGGCTTCAGTGACGTAGTTGGTAGCATGCTGAACTGCTCTTCCCAAGATAGTGAGTTCAAACCCGGCCGAAGTCGTCAGATTTTTTAAGAGCGTTAAAAATCCTTCAAAATGCCTTCCTTCGGAGGGGAAGTAAAATCGGCGGTCCCATGTCATAGATTTATGACGTGTAAAAGATCCTTCCACAGACTAAACTTGTGTGAAGTTAAATTCTTAGGTTAGATTTCGTCAGAACGTTCTATCAAAGTTCCAACGTTCACCACTAGGTATCATTGATATCTGGTAGCGAAAGTTGGAACTACTTGAAATTAAACGGAACTTTTAGCTCATCCTAATGGAGCAGATACAGACTCAGGCGAGCCGAACATGTGCTCGGACACTCCCGGCACTAAAAGGCATACGATAATAATAGGTTACTTGTGAGCACCCCGCCCGGCTTTAATGTTATGCCGGTTGGACGCGACACAGTTGTGGCAGGGGCTTTAGTCTTGTTTATTTCTTTAAACGCACTTTATGAACAAATTAATATATTTCCTTTGACTTTTCACGAAATGCAAGATTTTTGAGGGGATTTGAAGATTCTGATACAAACACACAAAAATCTAGCTTTTGGTGGTGGCCCTTTTCTTCTTTTCTTCCACCCAAATCCTTTTCATCCGTTCACTGGGTGCCTTCTTCTCTTTATCTGTTCATTCACGCCTATTCTTTTGGGTTGTGGTCTAAATTCAAATTTCTGGTTTCTGATTTTTTTTCTCTACAAATGCTACGGTCATGAATGCCTTCTATGGTGATATGTAATTGTTGTAAGTCTAATTATAGTATCTTTGTACCAAGCAGTACCCAATCTCGACGTAGAAATTATGTTGAATATTCTTTCAGTCAGTCTGATGTCGTTCATTCTGGCGATACGTGTAAAGAACTTAACTCTGCGTTTTCTGACGAGTGTCGTGATAGATTCAGTATTTCTGTATAATTCTTCTGTGGGTATTTTTTGCCAGAAATTATCTCTAAAAATGGTGCCGTAAATTTTTCTTAGAATTTTCCTTTCTTGTTTTTCAATGTCTTTAATTTTGGCCATTCCCTTGGTGCTTGTGTTTTTTATTATTATTATCTTTTTAGTTTTGTAAAACATGCACCATAATGTTTTATATGATTCAATCTATTGCGATGTTCACCAATAATCCAATAATGGGTAGAACAACACCCAAGGCAGAAACCGACGAGCCGCCGCTGTACTTCAATGACTGCATATTGGGATGAATGGATGGAACGGTGATTCAAATATCGTATGTTCTATAATGATATACACGTTTCATTTCGGAGCCTTGGGACTTCTTGGTCATTAGCCCCGTGCACTTTTGTGTGTGTTGAATTTGTTTGATAATCTATGTTTCTGCTGTGATAGTGTGTATAATTGTAACTAATAGGGTAGTGGTTTCGGGACTTGAAATAAGGCACTGGAGTTAAGAAAACCACACTAAGGACGTGTATTGACACGTTAGAAGGACACCCTGAGGCCACGAAGAAGGCGCTAACTGGCCTGTTGTTTTTGTGGCCGGCCAGCTCCGAGACGCAACAAATCAATTAGATTGCAGTGATGCGTCCATTCGCACGCCGCGCGGCGCTGCTGCAGAAACAGCTGAATCACGTGTAATTAGCCGTCACGTGACAGGCAACGGGAACGGAACACTCAAAGACTCTGCTGCCAGGTCGCTAAATCCCTTCCTGCAAAGTATCTTACAGTAGGTTACAGAATGCCGTCTTCCAACGCTGCCACTCCGCGGATAATTTTAAAAGTTTGGCACAAACAATACTCAGGTAATTTAAGTACAGGGAGCGGCAAGAAGATCTGACGGTTTTTAATGATAGAACGTACAAGGCACTGCCGGCAGGACGTTACGTCCTCATTTGAGTACGTAATTCAATTGCTTATGTGAGGACGAAGCGTCCTGCTGGCAAGACCGTTCCTTTTTCCATTATAAAGAGGGAAATGTAACGAATCAGCGCTTGCAAGTCTGAAGTTGGTAGCTCTCACCGTTCAGTAATGGCGGCGATTATACGTAAGGGTGACCGTGTTTATGTTTTTGCTACCTATTTCGATGCTCCAAACAGCGGAAATGCATGGAGTCGCTCGTTGTTTGCTAGTAATTATGATACCACTTAATGGCATAGTACTGTAGTTAAAACTACGTGTAGTTGTGCAACAGTGTTGTGGGATATTGACAAAAACACAACTAGGTGTTTGTTAAAAGATTTGTTCTCGAGTGATGGACGCGCCGTCACTCATACATTTATATAGTCTCTGTACAGTAAGAAAACACGTTTATACTTTATACGTTTATACATTTTACAGTCAATAAGTGATTACGAGACAGTTACCGGTATTGCATTAGTCAATATGAGTCATATTGCACTGTTTTAGAATATTTACAGACTTTTATTGCTTGCCCAGTACCAGATCTGCAGTATTATTACGCTCTGATAACCCAAAGTACTGTCGGAAGGACGCGTCCTGCTGGAAGGCCAGTTCAAACATTTGCCATAAGGGTCCAAAGTCCTACTGGAAGGACGCGCCGCTGTGTACAAAAGTACTTCCGGAAGGTCCTTCTAGCAGGACGAGTGACTGTACGCTCTATCATTAAATCACAACAACACAAACATTTTAAATGATAAAAACTCTTTTATTACTTATAACAGCAAGGCGTACATGTCAATTAATGGAAAACATGAAAGAACAATAGATTTTAACTTTTAAGATTTGAAGATAACGTCTTTCAAATGATGCCCATCTTTTGCCATGCATTCTTCCAGTCTTGCACTGAAGCTTTGCATGGTCATTAGGCTTAACTGCTGGACAATAACCATTTTATACGGATGAAAATGCAAATCGAAACGCAATATTCGTCTCACTGTTCGATCAGAGCGAGTGAGACAAGCTGTGGAAACCAGTTCACGGCGGCCGGCTCGTAAACAAGCTGCTGCTTTGCAAATGTCTGATCGAACAGTGAGAACTGCATGTGAATGACACTGGCTCCAGGTAGCTGGGGTGGCACGTGGTGCAATATGGCTATGGACAAGGAAATCCCCGGCTTCCACAGTGAGTGGCACGGGGCGACAAGTTAAGAACAACACAGTTGCAAGCTGACATATGCTCTCCACGAAGATTAGATAGCGCACAGGTTCTTCCCCGTTTAAGTAACACACAATAAAAATGCAATAAACTGAAAGATCTATCATACTGATTTTAAAAATGTAAATATTATGTATTTTTATGTGATAATAAGTGAAAAGCAGGAATTTATGTATTTATAGAAAAAATTATTAAAATATGTATTTACATAAAAAATATACTTATTTACCCAAAAAACCGAGCCCTAGTTATTTCTATATTATTTACTGTTGGGTCAGATTTATCCATGGCGCCAGTTCTCGCGTGACAATTTTCGGCTTACGTTAGTTGGAACTATCTGTAAAAAAATAAGGGGGGAAATCTACCTATTTTGGTGCAGCACAATCACATAACTCACATGCGTGGTAAGATTGATCCAGACCTAGTATCTTGCCTTCCCTGCCATTCTTTAGTTATGCTGAAGTTGGTGTTCTCCAAGTCTATTGCAGTCCTTCTGCTATTATTTAACAAAAAAAGAAACTATCAGCTACACATTTTGTCTAAGCATGTTAAAACAATCCTTTGCATTCTCTTGGGCGCCACTGCCATGTTTTTGATGCCTATTCAGAAATTGCCGTTCACTTCAAGAAATGAACCACGAAATGCGTTGCCAACGTAAGCTTATAAAGAAATCAATACACGGAACATAAAACCACTATGCCTTGTTGGTGTGAACTGAGGTATGACAAGCGAAAATGAACGTGTGATAAGAATTCAACGATAACATCGAAACAGCACTACAATTCTTGGTCCAACTTGTTGAATGGAACAGTCATTTTTTAAATTTATTTATTAATCGGTATTGTTACAGTTAGGCAAAACCTAGAGGTAACAAGATATTGACATAGTGTATATCTCAATTTCTCTCTATAATGCCTCTGTGTTCCCTGAATACAACACTATTCTTCTTGAAAACTTTTAAACTGTTAGGAAAAGGTTCTAAGACTTCTTCAGGCAACTCATTCCATGTTGAATACCCTGCTTATAAAATGATACTTAACTAAATTTGATTTTTGAATTTTGGGCCTAATTTTATATGCGTGATATCTCCGACCCATATAATCTAGCTCATGTATTCTGTTTCGCAATGCATTCCAGGCCGGCTCCTCTGTGTATGCTTCGAACATCTCCTGGAGTCTTCTTTTATGTCTTCCGCTGAGTAGGGATTCCCATCCCAATGACTTGTGTACCATACTAGAGTGTGAGGACATCACTGACTGAGGAAACCGCTTCATTTCTAGTACTGTACCTTGTCGAACTGAACCTAGAGTAGAGTTAAGTTCTTCGTGTGAAGAAAGAGACTCAGAGAGAACACAGGTATAATATCTAGTGTGACCGTTCACTTGCTGTTTCACAACGGTGACAACCGCACGACCAATTGATTTATTCGCTATTTAGTAATCGTGCCACCAGTAACCTTTCCTTTTGTGTTCAAGTATTTTTCTCCCCATACTTGACTGGAATGTCTTGTCGCTCCTTCGGAATGTTTAGCAATCGCTACCGGCAATACACACACGATCTGCGAGCTTTGTTTGCACTAAATGAAGGCTGGATTACATTAAACGACTTTACAAAAAAAAAGTGTGTATTACGAATGAAGAACGCTGATAGCTGTCATCCACTCGCATGGTGAGGTGAGCAGAGTAACGGTTTCCATGGCAACAGCAAGCGGGTGGTTTGACGCAGTGTCTTACTGTGCTGTGACTCGTCACTGCCATCCTCATCATTAGTATCTCGTGTACCTATTCGTTTATTGTTACAGTTAATGTTATTGTGCTGCATTTGTTGAGGGGTATGTGTAAATACAGTTTTTGATACCGTAGTTTATTTCGTTTATCCAGCATCTGGCTGCACAAGTGGGGGGGAAACTCCAAGCCCATTCTGGAACTGTGCCAATCTACCTCAGACCATTCAGCATGTTGCCCTCGAGTATCCAAGGAGGAGATTTGAAGGAACTATCCATGACCTGCACAGTGCCACCGACGATGCTGTCAACTGGCTGAATACCCTGGACATTGTGCTGTAAATGTCTGTTACAGTAACTTACCTACAATCTACTCTGTAAATATTGTATGTACCTATATTTTAACCTTTTTGTTATCTGTTAGTTTTTAATTCTTAGCCGCAAACAAACAAATAATTAAATAAATGAGAATAAATTAATAAATAAAATCAATCGTGCTTTTATTTTACGTTGCATAAGAATAAGACATCGACATTTTGGCGGACACGCCTGAGGATTTGAACGAGTTTTTGAATTGTATGGACTCCGTCTTACGGAAAGAATTCATGATGAAAATTAATAAATGTAAAACAAAAATACTGGAATGACGTCGAAATAAATCAGAAACCTCTATGACATCAAATTGGCAGGTGAAAAGCTGAAGGAAGTAGGATACTTCTGTTACTTAGGAAGCAAAATAACCAGTGTTGGACGAAGCAAAGAGGATATAAAAAGTAGGTTGGCTCAGGCAAAGAAAGCATTTCTACAAAAAAGGAATCTGTTGACATCGATTATAGATTTAGGTATTAGGAAGTTAGTTTTGAAAGCCTTTGTCTGGAGCGTGGCACTCTATGGAAGTGAAACTTCGACTATTGGTGCAACAGAAAAGAGGAGAATTGAAGTATGAAATGTGGTGTTACTGGAGAATGGTGAAGATCAAACGAAGAGGTATTAAGACGAGTGGGAGAGGAGAGATGTTTCTGGCGACTGCTAATGAAGAGAAGATATAGGTTGGTAGGACACATACTAAGACACCCAGGAATAGCAAGCTTAGTTCTGGAAGGAAGGGTCGAGGACAAGAACTGTAGGGGTAGACCAAGGTTAGAATATGTTAAACAGATTGCCTCGGATGTAGGGTGTGGTAGCTATGTAGAGATGAATCGCTAGCTCAGGACAGGGAGGCATGGAGATCTGCATCAAACCAGTAAAAAGACTGAAGACTCAAACAACAACAACAACAACAACAAGAATTGCATCGGTACGTGCTGGCGGGGGGCACAGGATCCATTTTCCGCGACAACAACATCCTTTTAAACCCGTGCACATTTTGTATAGCGCTTTATCCTCCATAACTCAGCTGAATAGTTTGTGGATATCTTAAACGTAGCCCAAGGAAAGCTCACGAGGTATAAAATGTTTTGAGTTATTTTGCAAAACTCATTACTGCTCGGCTTCTCTTTGTCCCAGTTCGACATTTAATACAAAAATCCTTCCTCGGAAGATCCTGTAGGTAAGAATGAAAACCGCATCAAAATTAGTGCAGTGGTTCTTGAATTACATGAACATAAACAACATATGAGATAATCTGTCAAAATGACAACGCGGCCTTTTTCCCGTGTGCTGGCGCTGACAGTCGTCAGCGTTCTTCATTCGTAATACAGATAATAGCCGGCGTGTCACCTAGTGCGATAGTGACGATGACACCTTTCCACTCGCTCTATACAAAATAAGTTGACAGTAGCCAACAAGCTAGGGAATTGAAAACACGTGTTGTGAATATGTTGTTGGTACCTTTTTCTTTTATTTGCTGAACTTTTCTGGGTGTTGTATTAAATAATGAAGTGGAACGTACTCCTCGGGTCCAAGCTCCGTGAACCTGAGAGGAATGTGGATCGCGGACTATGAGAAGTGATGGTGACGAGTGATGAGGGTTTCCGGTCCATGCGTAGTAACATAACCAAATATATTAGTCGGTAACTCATTTGCAACACTACAGTGGTTAGAGCAACGGCCGTATGTTAGCAGTATTGGAACAAACACGTATACGAGATAACACGACCGGCCGTTGACACGTCCTTCTCTTCTCGCCTGCCCCTTCCCTACTCCTTCCCCTCACCCCACCAGTTCACGGAGCTTGGACCCGAGCAGTAAATAGTATTGTGGAATTTCGTAACGTCTACCAGCAGTGCCCTGTGTTATGGAATATAAAAGACAAAGATTATTCAAACAGAAAATTAAAAGATGAAATTTCCCAATGTCTTTATAATGAACTTAATGGAAAACAGTTAATCGGAGAGGGATGGATGTGGAGCAACTGAAGGCTAAAATCAAATCAATAAAAGATGTCTACAGACAAGAGCTACACAAAATTGATACTCCTATCAAACAAGTCCAAACGCCAGCGAGTAGCGAGTCAAGTAGCCTGTATTCAACCTTTCTCGCAGATTGTTACTTATGATGATGATGAAGATAATTGTTGTTTTAAGGGGCCTAACTTCTGGAGAATGAGAATTAAGGGACTTGGAAGAAAGGCAGATAGGAATCGGATAAAGGAGAGTGTCCACCGCAGAGGCACAAAGCCTTGGGGTCACCAACTCCCGAACACACCAGCCGTGAGCCTTTGAGGGCGTAGTGCTATCGAGGGTACACCGTAAGTGGTGGGGCTACACACACACCCTGCTTCCTTTAGGGCGTTGAGCAGAAGGCAGGAGACACCATGGAAAGAAAAAAAAAAGAGGTTTGACCTCTCGAAGAATGAGGGTATCAGGAAAGCTGAGAAGAGGGCCAATTAAGGCGGGAATTGAAAGATGATGATGATGATAATTGTTGTTTTAAGGGGCCTAACATCGAGGTTATCGGCCCCTGACGAAATGAAATGACGTGAAATGGAAGGATGAAGATTAAAAAAAAACAGCTCACTGCTATGGATAAAACGAAAATGGTTTAGATAAAATATAGACAGTGAGCCCCAACAATTATGCCTTATGTAGCAGGAAAAATACTTACAAAAAGGAACTCGGATTGAAACTACTCACCAAATGGAGAGGGGTAATACGTGCATAAGGGAATTTCGAACGAAAATACTCACAAAAGGAATAGATTGAAAAATACGCACAACATGTAGGTTTAAGTCCAAAATACGTACAAAATGCAACGTAGATTAAGAATACCTACAAAAGGGTGCGGGAATCTTAAAGACAAAAGGAAATATAATGAAAGGCGGAGAGGAGAGGAGAGGGGAGAGAGGAGAGCGTCCGCCCCAAAGGTAAGGGACAAAAGGGGAAAACGAACCCAGCTCAGGAATCCCTCGGGGTCGCCAACTCCCGAACTCACCAGCCGTGAGCCCCTGAGGGTGTAGCATTATCTAGGGTGCACCAGAAGTGGTGGGGCTACATACACCCTGCCTCCGTAAGGGCCTAGAGCACAAGGCAGGAGGTAAAAGGAAAATAAAAAGAAGGCTGACCCCTCACAGAAGGAGGGAATGAGAAAATATGAGACAAGGGCCAATTAAGGCGGGAAAGGAAGGAATTGAAAGACTCGCTAGGCCTTTGATACCCTAATACCGTCGAGGTCGGAAGAGAAAAGAGTTGCCCAAGGAAGGTCGACAGGAAAGATGATAGAGAGAAGCCTGGCACAAGCAAGTGGAAGCAATGCCGTACTCAGCTGGCGTCCCGTGGTCGCCAACCCACGTCCCACAAGTTGTGAGCCCCTGGGGGAATCTGCTAGTTAGCTGGTAAACTCGCCCAGTGTGATACAGTCTTTATGGTCTATAGAGCACTGTGTGGATGCGGATATCCGCACATTTTTTCGCCAGGCGGATGTAGTTTGCATGGTTGTGCGGATAGCAGATAAGCTGCAGATAATGAATGGAGTAAATTTGCGGATAATTTTTTAGAATAAAATCCGAACTTTCTTTAATATCATTACTAGGAC
The DNA here is from genome assembly GCA_946902985.2 of Meconema thalassinum. Taxonomy (NCBI): domain Eukaryota; kingdom Metazoa; phylum Arthropoda; class Insecta; order Orthoptera; family Tettigoniidae; genus Meconema; species Meconema thalassinum. The sequence continues at coordinate 944,498,128 of OX336388.2, read as the reverse complement.
CCGGATGTTTTATGACATATATTTCCGTTATGTTTTTTCATGACAAATGTAATATGATGATTTAAGCTAATCTCATTAAAATTATGTCATTAAGCATAATTAACTGAAAAGGGTTGCAATTCTGGGTGTATAACATTCATTTTAAACATAGCACATGACATACAAAGTCTAGGGGAGCGACTTTCTCCTCAAATGTCTAAATGTGTTGCTTTAATGCTTTATCTAATTAAAATATTACTGTAATGCCAGTAGATTCGGATCACAAACGCGCGGATGCGGGGTGGATGCGCATAACAGTCGAGCGGATGCGTTTTGTTTATCCACGCAGGGATAGAGCACCTCGTGGTGTGGGACCCGGCTCTGCCAAGAAAAGGCGAGTTCGATTCCTACATCAGCTATCCTACAAGCTGTTATCCCACTTCTACTCAAGGGGAATGCGGGGATGGTTCCAAACGGACGGTCACGGCCGCATCCTAGCCTCAATTACACTACCAGACACCAGCACACAAATATTGCTTACACCCAAGTAGACGGGGCTGATGATCACAAAGTCCTAGCCCATTTAAAACAACATCAAAAACAAATTCTAGATTTTATGAGAATAACTTACATTTTTGTCTACTGAGAATTAGCCTGTCAAGATACGAGTGCCACTGTGCTTGTTTATAGCAACAGGAGCCTTGTGGGATTATACGCACGCTACTTGTGTTAGACCCAAGATGGGTGAGTGGTTATCGTGTCTTGATTATTAACCCCAAGCTTGCAGGTTTACTCCTGGCCGTGGTAAGCGATTTTTGAAAGGCGACAAAAATCACGACATGCATGTCATACGTTGTTGGCATGTTAAAGAACCCATTTGAATTCGGTAGGCCGTGTTCATAATGGCAAAATTAATCTCGTGATTTTCCGCCAACACAAAGTTCCTCCATTCTCTACTAGAAAGCGCTATAGTGTCAAGGAGCTTAGATATCTAACCTCCTTGAATTTCATAGCGCTCCAAGGAACGACGAAATTCGACATGCAAGCTGTCCTCTGGGTGTCAAATAACAAAGCTTGCACCCGGCACCCGAGGTCTTACGATATTATTGTTATTATTATTATTATTATTATTATTATTATCAGCTGGAGCCTCCGTGGCTTAGGCGGCAGCACGCCGGCCTCTCACCGCTGGGTCCATGGTTCAAATCCCGGTCACTCCATGTGCTGGACAAAACGGAGGCAGACAGGTTTTTCTCCGGGTGCTCCGGTTTTCCCTGTAAAAATTTCATTCCAGCAACACTCTCCACTATCATTTCATTTCATCTGTCATTCATTTAATCATTGCCCCAGAGGAGTGCGACAGGCTTCGGCAGCCGGTACAGTTCATATCCTCGCCGCTAGATGGGGGCTTCATTCTTTCCATTCCTGACCGGGTCGGAGACTGGAAGCAGGCTGTGGATTTTCATTTTCATTATTATCAGCTATCCTACAAGCTGTTATCCACTTCTACTCAGGGGGAATGCTGGGATTGTTCCAAATGGACGGCCACGGCCGCATCCTAGCCTCAATTACACTACCAGGCACCAGCACACAAATATTGCCAACGCCCAAGTACACGGGGCTGATAATCGCAATGTCCAAGCCCTTTAAAACAACATCAAAAACAAATTCTAGACGTTAGGCGAATAACTTTCATTTTTGTCCACTGAGTATTAGCCTGTCAAGATACGAGTGCCACTGTGCCTGTTGTTTATAGCAATAGGAGCCTTGTTGGACTATACACGCGCTACGCAGGAGCAAAAGATTAATAATGGGCGAGGTGCGTTTCTAAGCGTAACGGGAGCTCATGTCAACTAGATTCAGAAACCACGTTGTTGTTTGGACGCTACTGGCAGATGAATTACAAAATCACGTTGTATATTGAGAATGACACGTATCACGTGTATTATCCACTCATGGCCAATAAGTCAAGGGAAATACAGTGTAAAAAATTTCGACGTCATCAATATTCTCGGGGAATCCGCTAAATGTAAAAACCCTTAAGAGCCCGTGGCCCTCTCTCTTAGTGACGGATAACACTAATTACTGACCTTCTCGTGGTGTAGCGGTTAGCATTCCTGGTTGTCGTCCAGGAGGTCCGGGTTCGATTCCCGGCTCTGCCAAGAAATGTAATTCTGATCTAAGGGCTGGAACGGGGTACACTCCGCTTGGTAAGGAAAAGCTTGTTGTTGTTTGAGTCTTCAGTATTTTGACTGCTTTGATGCAGCTCTCCATGCCTCCCTGTCCTGAGCTAATCGTTTCATCTCTACATAGCTACCACACCCTACATCCAAGGCAATCTGTTTAACATATTCTAACCTTGGTCCACCCCTACAGTTCTTGTCCTCGACCCTTCCTTCCATAACTAAGCTTGCTATTCCTGGGTGTCTTAGTATGTGTCCTACCAACCTATCTCTTCTCTTCATTAGCAGTCGCCAGAAACTTCTCTCCTCTCCCACTCGTCTTAATACCTCTTTGTTTGTAACCCTATCTATCCATCTGATCTTCATCAGTCTCCTGTAACACCACATTTCAAACGCTTCAATTCTCCTCTTTTCTGCTGCACCAATAGTCGAAGTTTGAAGTTTCACTTCCATAGAGTGCCACGATCCAGACAAAGGCTATCAAAAATGTCTTCCTAATACCTAAATCTATATTCGATGTCAACAGATTCCTTTTCTGTAGAAATCCTTTCCTTGCCTAAGCCAACCTACATTTTATGTCCTCTTTGCTTCGTCCATCACTGGTTATTTTGCTTCCTAAATAACAGAAGTCTCCTACTTCCTTCAGCTTTTCACCTGCCAATTTGATGTCCAAAGAGGTTTCGGATTTATTTCGGCTGCATTCAAGTATTTTTGTTTTACATTTATTAATTTTCATCATGAATTCTTTCGTCAAGACAGAGAGTCCATACCATTCAAAATCTCATTCAAATCCTCAGGCGTATCGGCCAAGATGACGATCTCATCAGCAAATCTCAGAGTTGAAACAATTTCTCCTTGAATCTTCACTCCCACTTTAAATTTTTCTCGAATTTCCATCATTGCTTTTTCAATATAAAGATTGAAAAGTATGGGTGATAAGTTGCAGCCTTGCCTTACACCTTTCTGAATACCAGCATCTTTCTCATGTCCTTCAGCTCAAAAGACTGCTGTCTGGTTTCTGTATAGATTGTAGATCACCCTTTTTTATTTTTATTTAAGTTTTTGTTTAGTTCTATGGCATATGAAAGATCACTCTACCAGGTAGCGACACCCTTCATACAAAATGTCAACAACGTCGCTGATCCGCCCCTTAAAACCTCAATAACTATCTAACTAACTATTGTGTATTAATTATTACCGGTATATGCTTTGAATCAATGTAATCTGCATTGTTATTTTGTATATTACCAGATCTGTGGATAACGAAATGATGATGATGACGATAGCAGCATGTGGTAGGCCTGGTGTCGTGCTTTGCGAACAGTGTTATTATTGTAAATGTAGATGTTTATACTGAAACTTAGTATTCTTGAGAAAGATGTGAATGCGCTGGTGTTGGTTGCTATGCGAGATGCCTCGGCAGTGAGGTCACGCTAAGACAAGACGCGGCTGCATACCAAACATTCCCTGAGCCCCTCTCAACCCTCTCACGATATTTATCATCATCAACTTCAGCAAGGGGGAGCAATCAGCATTCGTCCCAATTATACAAAATATTATAAAAAATGAAGAGTTTCCAGTACGTTTAGATCTAACTGAATTATCTGATCCTCCGGATATCTGGTCGCAGTTTTTTAAGCTCTATCGCTCGTCTTAGTGTCTGTACTCGTGCTTTTAACTGTGAGACTATAGTGGGGTGACTATGCAGAAAAAAGTTTCACATCTGGCAACCAATGCGCCCTTTTGTATTCAGATTGTACATGGGTTGACGAGTCTGAAAAGCCCGGGACAAATTTTTCTGGCCCTCTAGCGGTGTTGGTGACGTAATCAATATGGCCGCCAAAAATTTGAGACACGCTTCTACATTTCCCGTTATAGCTCTGTTTTCCTTTTTGATATTAACATAATAGTTAGTGGTTATGAATCAGGAGAAAACGCGCTTTCCAACGGTATATTTGATTTCATTGTTAGGGTTCACAATATTAAATATTATATATATATACATAATTTATTTTGATTTTTTCAACGCATTTTGCTAAATCACTTGAAATCCGTTACATGTAGCTGATAACGTGTCCCATACTTTTTTGTTCATTAAGGAATTACCTTTCCAACGGTATATATTAGCTCTGTTTTATCGTAAACAGTTGCTAAAAATCTGCCAAAACAATGTAGCGTTGCACGAGTCGTTATTGTAACTAAGCAATTTATATAGGCCCCGAAAAGTAATAGAGCGTCTTAATAACTATTTAACTAGTAGCAAATAATTACTGTATTAACATGTATATGTAAAATAATAATAATAATAATAATAATAAAAAGAAAATACCTTCTAAAAACGTGAAAAATGTAATAATACATACGATTTCATTCAGTAATACTAAATGTGTATTTCTTTTTCAGGCAGACGTTGTGTGAGGAAATTCTACATCTAAAGAAGTTATTGCTTTCGTGTATGTAATAGAAATTACTCAATCATGTCAAGGAAGAGGAAACATGAATTGGTTGATGCTACAACTGACCCAGTGGTGGCTCCGTTTGTATGGGACCTGTGTTTGTTATGCCAGAAGAATTCAAAAGCACGCTTAATCATCCCAAAATATGAAGGGTATATATCAATGGCGAAGAATCTTGAACTTTTTGCTGATCATGGTCAGAAGTTTGGACCAGTTGAACGATGGGCGTGGTCTTTCACAGACATTAGTAGCCCATGGAGCAAAATATCATAAATCTTTCAAAAATAAATACTATCAAAAAGCGGAAAGACTATCTACTGAAAAAAGAACAGAAAGGACGTCCTCATTGCTCAGATCAAACTCCATCTATATCAAAGTTAACAACAAGATCATAATTATTTTGTTCAGATGTAAAAAAAAAGTTTGTCTGTTTTGTGATGAAGGAGAAGGTAGAGAGAAGCTTGTGACTGCATCCACGCTGGGTATTGGGCCTTTCCGCGGGAAACAGCAGCATGTCAATGAATCGCTATTGTCAAGTGAAACAATTACATGAATAATGATAATACATCCAAGAAAACAATTAACCTTACTTCAATGCTATAAACAGTAAGTTATGTACAAGGCCTTTATGCTCTAAACAGTAAGTTATGTACAAGGCCTTTTAGCGTTCATATTTATGATTTATATTAAAGTAATGTTGAATGTTTCAAGTGATAAGTTTCCTTTGCCGGTCAGTTTATTTGAAGGACAGTGCGCCTGCCGTACAGGAAAATGTTTGTTATTAATTCTTTTGAGGCATATTGGTCATCAGCTCCGTGTCCCTGCATGTGTGTTGACTTTATGTGATAGACTGTATTACCGTGTAGCACTTAGGATTGGGGTGGTTCGTACGGGCTTTAAATAACTTATTGGCCTGGAAGCAGTGTGGATTTGAACCTTGCTATGGTGGAGTCCTCCTGTGTTATGTCTCTCCTTGTATTAACTCTGCTAAGCACCAACACAACTCCTTTTTGGCCATAAATGCGCTCGTTAAAATCCAATTCTTATTCAAACTTTAATTCCCTTTGTATTGCACACACTGCAGTGCGGTGGGACAACACACATGCTGAGATCCCACACAGCTCGCCAAATACGACACCTCACTTCCTATAGGCCTATAGCGCAACGCGAGAGCTTGAGAGACATATTCTCTCAGCAGATTGGCGAGACAGACAAGGTCATCAGTAAGGTTCGGATGTTTAGGACTTAAAGAGGCGAGAAATATGCAGGCAAATATGCCCTAAAATACTGAAATATGATCCATAAAAGGTACAATATGACCTAATATATTTACTGGACATGCTTTCTAAAAAACACGCGTTAATAATGTAGAGAAAAAAGTGGCTTCGGTGGCGTAGTTGGTAGCATGCTGAGTTTCTATGCACAAGATTGCGATTTCAAACCCGGCCGAAGTAGTCGGATTTTTAAGAGCGTTAAAAATCCCTGAGTATGCCTTCCTTCAGAGGGGAAGTAAAGCCGGCGGTCTCCCATGTCATAGATGTATGGCATGTTAAAGAACCTTCCACTAATTACATCTGTGTGAAGCTAAATTAGGTTAAAAATTTTAACAACGCTCAGGTTCCTACGTTCGTCACCAGGAGCCGACTGCGGTGGCGTCTAGTAGCCAAGTTCTGTACTAGTAGTCGTTGACGGTGGCGTTCGGCGGCAAAAGTAGAAACTACTTGAAAAAAATGAAAGTCTGCAGTCCTTACATGAAATAAGAAACAGATAACACACACTAATACAGTCATCACAATTAACACCGGTTATCAGACAGATTCTACACACACCCTAAGTACACGGGGCTACATGACCGCGTTGTCGCAGCCCTTAAACTGAGGAACCAACCAACCACCCAACCAATGTAGAGAAGTGTTATTAGCCTATTTTCATTTATGAAAAAATAGGCTTATGGGATCACCTTTTATCCGTGTGTCCGTGTGTCTGTGTGTGCGTGTGTGATTCGTGTGTGTGTGTGTGCGTGTGTGTCTAATAAAATCTAAACGGCTGGAGCGATTTCAATGAAACTCCGTAAGTTCATAGCACTATTCCGGTCGACCCCGACCGTGCCCTTCAAATTTTGTTATAGCCCGACCCAGCGGTTTCTGCCGCGACATGACCGGACAGGCGTGGCTTCAGAACAGTGGGAGGCTGACGGCTCGCGTCACGCGTCACCGAAACGAAATATCACGCGCACCGAGGGGTCAAGTGTGACCGGATACGGTTTCTACATAAAAGTAGGATGAAAGGCAGCATTTTACTGAGTATATAGAAACTTGAATCACAATTCTACGCCCAGTAGTTTACTTTTTATGTTATTTTAAAAATAAAGCGCAAACTGCTTCGATACCAGCCACTGCTGACTTGGGGAGCCAATGTAATGTTGCCAAGTCGTTGCACAATGACGAGCGGGTGAGCGAAGCTCTCGTCTACATTGCGTAGCATTATGTTATCACGGCCAAGTCCAAGCAGAGAATGAACGATGTTGGTACATCGGGACTCGGGGAGTCAGGACGTGTCACGTGTGCCAGAGGTGTGAACGAATAAGTGCGTAACTGCGTCACGGCAGACATTCCTGGGTCGGGCTTTACGTCTCACCAATCCAATATGGTGGCTGCACAAAATATTTCTCCAGCATTCAATATCTCCGAAACTATTACCGATATCACCCTGGAATGTTGTACCGTGATAAAGGAAACTACTAGAAGTTCACCTATGTGACTTTTGAAAACATGGTAACTACAAAACCAACATGGCGGCCAAGCGAATTTGCGACTTTTAAAGAGACGTTTCTCGCGATTTAACCAGCCAAATGCAATTAAACTTGGTACAGTATATGTTTATACACATTGTAATGCACCGACATCTAACTTTGTTAAATTGTTTACATAACCTCAAGATGGTGGCATTGCGAAATATTTTACCGGCATTCTATATCTCTGAAACTATTACCGGTATCACCCTGAAATTTTGTACAGAGATAAAGGCCACTACTGGAAGTTAATCTATGAGACTTTCAAAAACCGGTTAACTACAAAACGAATATGGCGGCCAAGCGAATTTGAAAGTTTTAATGAAAGTTTTAAATAGACCTTTCTCGCGATTTAATGATCCAAACGCAATAAAACTTGGTACAGCAAATGTTTATACACATTGTAATGCGCTGGTATCTAATTTACTTCAATTGTTTACATAATCTGAAGATGGCGGCTGTGCGAATTTTAAAATTATTGTTTAATTTCTAGTGTCGTAATCATGCGATCGAAGCGAAAGTTTGAATAATTAACCTATGCAATAATTTTCCTTTAATGGTACATGACTATGGCCTATACATATAACAATCCAACATGGCGACTATCCGAAATATTTAGACGGTTCTCAATATCTACGAATCTATTACAGCAATCAAACTGAAATTTTGTATGTTGATAGTGGCAATTTACATAAGTAGGTTATATGAAAATAGGCTTTAGTTCTTCACGGAACTACTTGTGTTTATTATTAATTCTACATTCAAACCTAAAAAAATTGTTAAAATCTACGCTCATTTCATGATTAGGCCTACAGTAAAAATGTTTTCCACAAATTTTTAACGCAGGATGTTTCAAGAGACTCGCGGAAAGCAGCATATTCTTCACCTTTACTCGCGTTAAAAACTACGACACAAATCATATTTCCTGTAAAAGAGAAAGAAAATACCCTAAGTTAAAAATACAGTACTACCACGTTTAGTTACAGTTAAATATGTCCTGGTAGTCTGCAACAATTGGCAAGTTTTTTTAATTTTTAGCACTGCTAACGCACAGAAACATTGCAGCGGTCAGCGGCTACCACCACCTACCCCTAAAATATTACAAAAATATGACCTTAAAACATTAATATTGATGAAATATGACAATAACTATGAAAATGACCCAAATGTATTTTAGATGCTCTGACCCACATATGTGTATTTTAGATGCTCGGACGCAAATATGTATTTTAGATGCTCTATAAAATCCACCTAAAAATAATCAGGAATATTGAACTCCTGTTTAATTACAGTTTTTAATGAAAACCTTAGGCATCAGTCACGTGTACTTTGGTCATAAAGACAGTCAAGTAATTCAGTAAACACTCCAGTGAAATGTCCTGTATTTCAGTAGATAGTCCCGTATTTAAAACCCCATTTTCTCCAGGATGTGTACATATAATAATAATAATAATAATAATAATAATAATATCGTATGGCCACGGGTGCCGGGTGCAAGCTTTGTTATTTGACACCCAAAGGGTAGCTTGAATGTCGAATTTCGTTGTTCCTTGAAGCACTATGAAAGTCAAAGAGGTTAGATATCTAAGCTCCTTGAATACTATAGCGCTTTCTAGTAGAGAAATGAGGAACTTTTGTGTTGGAGGAAACTCCCGAGATTAATTTTGCCATTATGAACACGGCCTACTGAATTCAAATGGGTTCTTTGACATGCCAACATCGTATGGCATGGTGTCGTAATTATTGGCGCCTTTCAAAAATCACTTACCATCGCCAGGAGCGAACCTGCATGCTTGGGGTTTGTAGACCGACACGTTGACCACCCTCCCACCGTGGCAAGCGGATGTGTACAAAATTCTGGGTGGCGAAATCTAGTGGTTATCCCATATCCCACACATTCGAAAACAAACCTCAGTAAAAGCTCTGCAGCCTATATCTTATTCTGCTATAACTACAAATGAAGATTTGATTAATTTTCTAATATTTTCTGGGTGAGCTGAAAAGCGACAATGCATTTTTTGTGTGTGTGATGAAAAAATCGATCTCTCAGACAAGGAATGATAGAGTGAGTATGAGTTGAAATTAGATATTCTGAAGAATTCTTTTACATTTTCAGATGGTTGATTTGATCTGTAAACTCACGTTTATATTCAACAACCAGTTCTTCTCAAATTGTTCATGCTTCAGTCTTTAATTTAGAGCATTGGAAACCAAGGCGTGGTGGTGCAGCCCCTCATCAAGAAGGACTGGTTTCGAATGTCGGTCTATACAGGTGCGGATTATAGAGGAGAAATTGTCCCGAGCTCAGATTTGGATTCCCCATAAAAAGAAGGAGGTCCCGTGGTTTATGACCACGAGATTAACGCTCAAGTTTTGTTCCATTGCATATATGTGCGCGTCTTCTTTGTTGCAGTTCGCAAGCCCATCCGAATTCCAAGCCAGGCATTAGTAAAACTTGCAATTCCTGTTATTGGCTCGCTACACACCCAACTCGAGATAAGTATTTAAATCGCGATTAAAAGCATGTCCAATGAAATATATTATCCGCGATAAGACACATTAACTAAACATCTTATGATGCACATGCTTGCATGTTCACCGACAGATGTGTACTGTCGTAATTCTCACTCACTTGACCTGTGAGATTAGAGTAGGCTCCATGCTAAAAGCAACCATAACGCTGTTGAGCGTCAACGCATAAGATAGCAGAGAGGTCATTGTTCATCGATCAGGATGAAATTGTCATTCCCTCATGATTGGTGACTAGAAATATAGCAGCGTTTCCCAAACTGCTGCAGTGGTACGCGGTGATGTTACGAAAAATATATAAAAATATTAGATACGTTACGAAAAATATAAAAATATAAAAACATTCATATTTTGCCGGAGGACTTGAAGGTCAAAGAAAAGGAGCAGTGAATTGTGATTCAGAACTAAGGCAAACGTTTTCAAAAATGACTCTTGAGAACTTTTGGGTTAAGAGGCGCGCAGACTATGCAGACATATGTAGCTGACAAAGCAGTTAGATTTTTACTGCCTTTCACTACTTCGTACTTGTGTGGGGCTGCATTTTCTTCACTTGTTTATCTCAAGAATAAATACCGGAATAGGCTCATTACAATGGAAAACGATATTAAACCAGACATTCCTAAGTTGGATTCTAATCTACAAGCTCACCCTTCACATTTAAGTTGTTAGTTGAACTTTGGTTTTTATGTTTAATTATTACGAGTTCTTTTATCAATATTATTTGTACAGTGTCATTTCTAAATGTTTGAATTGAATACTTACTGTAATAAATAATAAATCAACTGGACATACTTTTTATTATTTGAACTCCAACAGTCTAACTCTAACAAACACAACTTACAATCCATCGTTTGGTCTGTTACGTAGTGGTGGTGGTGGTGTGGGGTTATAGTTATTATATCTTCCAACCATTAGGTGGTACGCGAGAGATTATCATCCCTTAAAGTGGTACATACACAAAAGAGTTTGGGAAACACTGAAATATAGAACCTTATGATATGAAAGATACACTACTGTTTGTAGAAAGTGAAATAACAAGAACAAGAGATGTGACCACATTGCACTTTATACCACATATTAGGGACATGAATGAAAAAATGATCGTGTGGTCTCCGGAGAGGCCGAGTGCCGGTCTTTCTAGTTGACGCCCGTGGGCGACCTGGGCGTCGTAATGAGGATGAAGTGATGATGAAGACGGCACATACACCCAGTCCCCGAGCCACGGGAAATAACCCTAGGAGATTAAAATCCCTGATGCCTCGGCCGGGAATCGAACCCGGGGCACTTTGGGACAAAGCCTAGCGCCACAGAGCCGGACATTAGGGACATGACAATACATTACTGATTAGAAGGACAGTCCGGTACATGCACGCTGACCGTCGATCGTCTGTACGGCGTCGCGCCACCACGTGCTGCACTCAGAGTCGCTAGACGTCGTGGCATGGAATCATACAGCGCTTGAATACGCTGCTGGGGAATACCGTCCCACGCGGTTTGTAGGCGCGTCCACAAAGCATCAACAGTGGCTGAAGGAGGACCTGAACGAACAAGTTGCCGACTGACGATATCCCAGACATGTTCGATGGGTGACATGTCAGGAGAACGGGCAGGCCAGGGAAGCCGAGGTATCCGTCGTTCTGCGAAGAAGGCTTGCACATTCCTCGCCACATGCGGGTGATCATTGTCCTGCTGAAATATGGCCTGTGGAATGAACGGCCTGCAAGAGAGGCAGTGCCGCGGGCTGTAAACTTCAGTGGTGTAGCGGTCACTGTTCAGATTGCCCGCAACACGTACGAGGCGCGATCACCTGTTATTGGCAATTGCCCCAACCATTACACGACGCAGTGGCATACGTGCTACCAGTCCAGCCCTTAAAAGACGGCGGCGCACCGTCCACGAAGACATGTCCACCCCCGTTGCAGTGTTCCAACGTCGAACCTACACCGAGGACGACGCTGCTCTGTCCGATACGGCCATGCGGAGAAGATGGCGGTCGTCTCGCGCTGTGGTCACACTGCGTCGTCCTGTACCCTATCGTCGCTGTGTACGGCCCTCCTCTCTCCACTGGATCCACATACGGCTTACTGTTGACGCAGCGTGCCCTGCGCGAGCCGCAATGTCCCGGAACGACAGACCCGCCTCCCGGAGTCCAAGCATTCTGCCCCGTTCAACCACACTCACATGCTGATAGTCCACTCTGTGATGTCGGCGAGGCATCGTTGCACTTGCATACAGGTTTCCACTTGGTATGACGGCCCCACGCCGACAGAGCTGTGCGGAACACTGACCTGTCCGGTCCCATGACAGAGGGCACTGGTGCGCCAATGTGCACGACATCTCTCTGCGATTTCAATCACTTAGTATGGTACCGCAGGCCTACATGACCCCTGTTCTAGGAGTGTCTCCGACCATTTCTTCTGGATGTTTCACTTTCTACCAACAGTACTGTATGAAAGCACAAGCTCTCATACCGGTGGTGATACAACAGCTCGGTTATACAAGCTCTCATGCCGGTGTTTTGAGATGGAGCCTTTAAGGCGATCTACTCCCCACTCTGGTTGGGTTGTTCCTCAGTTTAGGGGCTGCGACAACGCAGTCATGTAGCCCCGTGTACTTTGGGTGTGTGTAGAATATGTCTGATAACCGGTGTTAATTGTGATGGCTGTATTAGTGTGTGTTATCTGTGATTCAGGTAGAAGGACTGCAGACAATTAATTATTTCAAGTAGTTCCTACTTTTGCAACCAAATGCTACCATCCACGAAACCTAGCTGCGGACGTGTCTACTAAATGCCATCGCAGTCAGCACATGGCGGCGTGCGTTGGAACCAATAGAGCGTAATCAAACTAATCTACACATTTTAACTTCCACAAGTGTAGCCTAGTTAGTGGAAGGTTCTTTTTCATACCTTAAATCTACGACATTGGACCGCCGGCTTTACTTCCCCTCCGAAGAAAGGTATACTGAGGGATTTTTAACGCTCTTAAAAATCCGACGACATCGGCCGGTTTTGAACCCGCGATCTTGGGCATAGAAGCTCAGCATGCTACCAACTACGCCACCGAAGCCGCTTACTCCCCGCTGTACTGAGCGACCTGTGACTCACACCAATGAACTTGTAGAGTCGACATTGTAGGCTACTTTTTGGAGTGCCGTGGGTTTTTGTCGATCTTCAATAAATATGATTTCTTCGGCCGGGAATCTAACCCGCGATAAAATTATTTGATTCTTTGAAGAACGGATAATTAGTATTTGACATGTACAGAAATTTCTTTAATGCTGGCAACAATGTTGGGCGCTGAGGTGACGCATGCGCACTGCTGCGAAGCAGTAGGGATTGAGTGACGTCATGGCTAAAGCTGAGCTTCACCATTAGGAAGTTAGATTACCAGAAATATACAAGTAGGGTAGAGTCAAGTTACTCCGTGATATCAAGTAACACCGTGATAAAGCGTATTTTACACTAAAGGATTATTGCACAAAATATTCAGCCGATCCAGGAAGGGCAGCCCTTGCAAAAATTGGAAAGTCATTCGTTGCGTCACCTGAATTTTAAGTGAAGATAGTGTGTCAAGATAGCCACAATAGATCGGTCTAGCCTAATTCCAAACCCCAGAACAATGACGAGGATAGTTGTGTTGCGTGAGGTGGCTCCCCTGGCGGATGATACCAAGAGGAAGAATGGAAGCCGAATGGACTGATTATCAGTTTTGTAATGTCTGGTACCTATAATGTCTACTTTATGTGTGATAGGTGTGAGGAATCTGATAGTGACTAAAAAGACTTAATATATCTTTAATGGAATATTTTAATATAATGTTTCTTTTGTATAAAAAAAACTGTAGGCTATAGTGAAATGTTTCAATATGGGCAATATGGGGTAATAAAAACTAGTAGTCTACATACGATTTGAACACTTTTATTGCATTAAACATTAGTTTTCACAATTAAAAAGTACACTGAATGGTGAACACCATGCTATCACGGAGTAACTTAAATAATATCACGGACTAACTTGAATATCACGGCGTTACCTACTTCTACTACCGGATTTTGTTAGTTAGTGCCTTGAAATAACTTATGAATATTTGTAAGATATATGCCAGAAATGTTCCGTAGGGTATCTTTCTTTAACATGAAATGAATCGAAATAACTGAAAACTAAAATTTCTGAAGTAGTAACAAAAAAAAAAAAAGGTTAGTATCACGGAGTTACTTAACTTTACCCTATGTTACAGTGTTGCCATCATTAACAAGTATTCACATCGTAAGGTGTTAGTGACTTTCATTAAAGTGTCCGGGAAGTGTGATCACAGAGGATGGAAGGATAAAGGAGGAAATTCGAAAGAGAACACAAAATGCAAGCAATTTTTATCCGAGTGTAAGGGGTATTCTTAAGAACCGACCCGTCCCAAAGAAATGTAAAAGATGCAATATTCAACCAATTACGAGCCTATACTTACATATGCAGCTGCAACATGGAATACTACAAAAAGAGAGGAGAGTAGAATACAAGCTGCGGAGATGAAATTTCTAAGAGGCATAGAGATGAGAAAAGGGACAGGACAGGATAGAAACAACAAAGTTAAAGTCAACAAAAGTCAACCTCTGAGACTATACAGCCCATGATGGGCTAAGGCCGACCAAGCGACCGCTGCCCAGCCATTCGGCCTGCAGATATTGGGGTGACGCGTGATCCCCTCGGCCGTTAATCTTGGTTTTCGTGATCGGGGCGCTGTCTCACTGTCAGACAGCTACTAAATTGTCCTCACGAGGCTGAGTGCACCCCGTTCCAACCCTCACGTCAGTTTTGAAATCCCTGACGGAGCCGGGGATCGAACCCGGGGCCTCAGGGTGAGAGGCAGGTGCGCTACCCCAACACCACGGGGCCAACGAAAATTAAAGTGGTATGGTCATATGATGAGGATGGAAGAGGAGAGTGTACCAAAGAAATCTTTTCCCGAAAAGACGACAGGGAAGACACCACGAGGAAGACCCCGAAAGAGATGGGCGGATACAGTCTGGGAGTGCATAGAGAATAGGGTTGCCAGACGTTCCGTTTTACCCCGAACAATTCCGTTTTATCTTGTTTTGTTCCGCGTT
Source organism: Meconema thalassinum (assembly GCA_946902985.2). Taxonomy (NCBI): domain Eukaryota; kingdom Metazoa; phylum Arthropoda; class Insecta; order Orthoptera; family Tettigoniidae; genus Meconema; species Meconema thalassinum. Next base: position 944,483,087 of record OX336388.2, on the reverse strand, counting down.
CCGTTTTAATCTTTAACTGAACGCCAAATATTCCGTTTTTTGGTTAATTTGATAATGTATTCAATTTTGCACCAATGTTAAAATATCCCGCTTCAGAATTGATTGTAATATCTAGCTTGTTTTCTGGTGGTACAGGTGCAAGTTTGAAGGAGAAAATGATTTCTATGTCTGTGTCAGATGGGTACATGTTATAGATTTATTAGGGGCAACAAAATTAAGGAATACAGTATCTTAGTCCTTGTGAAGTTCATACTCAGCATTTCCCCCTGCAATGCTTTTCCGGATAGAGTTTTTTCTATCATGAATGTCAAATGAAGAGATGATAGAAACAGAAGCTCCATTAGTTTGATAAATCAAGAATTGTTCACATATTACAATTGACGAAAATTGTAGAGAATTTTATCAGAATAAACAAGAAGTTCCGTGAAGAACTATACAGCCTACTTTTCATGCCAATGATTATTCTACAGTATATGAACCTATCTAGAATAATGACGAAATTAATTTGGTAATATCGAAATATCTAATTAGTTCAAAATATACCTGGTATAATGTAGCCTAATAGAGCACTACAGTTGGCAGCCCTGGTGACTGAATATATTCTTAGTTTCACCTCGTAAGGTACAGAATACAAAATTTGGTTGAAGTCCAATGGACGTTACATGCAGTTAGACACTGGATCTATCAGCACGCGTAAAAGCATGTTGCCAACAATACCATGCGTGTGCTGGTCAGAAATAACCTGAATTATTATGATATCTTGTTGTGCCAATTTTGGATGAAATCCATTTGTTAGTATAAAAGTTACATGTATTTTAAAATTGGACATATCAGCAGGCATAGAATTATGTTGGCAGCACTGCCTTGTATTAATTACTCCAAATTAATCTAGAATGTCAGGTGCTATACGTGTGCAAAGCATAGATCTGTTGGCTTGCATACTTTCTGATATATTGATATTAGGGTAAAAAGAATATAGACAGCATTTATTAACAGTTGGCAGCCCTGATTGCTCTTAACAATACGTATAGTCATATCTGTTATGGTACACATAGCACATACGAAATTTGGTTGAAATCCAACTGATAGTATAGAAGTTACATGTATTTAAAAATTGGTACTATCAGCAGGCTTATAATCATGTTGGTAGAACTGACGTATATAAGTTACTCCAAATTAATCTAAAATGTCAGAATATACGTGTGCATAGTTTAAAGCTGTTGGCTTGCATACTTTCTGATATATTGGTATTTGGATTAAAAAAATAGAGAGAGCAATTATTAACAGTTGGCAGCCCTGGTGGCCCTTAAGAATACGCTCAGTCATATATGTTTATGTACAGATATTGCATACAAAATTTGGTTGAAATCCAATTGATAGTGTAGAAGTTATATGCATTTAAACATTGGACCTATCAGAAGGCTTAAAATTATTTTGGCAACACTGTCATGGTTGGCCTCCTGGAAATTAAACTGAAATAGTATTATCTACATGTGTGCCAATTTTGGAATAGCTCCCATGCATACCTTGCAAGATATCCAACATGGAGCTCAAATTTCTAGTGCGTTTTTTTCAGCAGTTTGTAGCACTGACATCATTTTCAAATATGGACGTGAGTTATTCCGGTGCACATCTTTACTCATACTAAATTTGGTTTTGATTGCTGCAGCCGTTTAGGAGTTGATAGGGGGGACACACACACAGACAGACAGACAGACAGACAGACACACATTTTCCCGGATCGATCTCATAAGTCTACTTTTTCCTCATTTTTGCAAAATGTGAAAAGTAGGCTAACAATCCTTGCAAAGGGTCGTTCAAATGAAAAGCATTTGTAAGTTGCTGGTGTCATAGGCCTATACGATATGTCAGCAATATCTAGTTTTAATTTTGTGTATTTGATTAATTGATTATGTTATGCTTATTTAATACATATGTGTATTATTACAACATTTAACAACCTGGATTAAAAAAAGCAATGTTTTGGGACGTGTGTTCCGTTTTTCCATTCTTGAAATCTGGCAACCCTAATAGAGAAGAGGGGAACAAAACCTGAAGAAGAACTTAAAAAAGGAGGGGAGTGATGGAGAGACAGGCAACAGGTCTTTAATTCACAAACCGACCCAGGAAGCTGGAAACGGGAAATGAAGATAGTTAGTTATTGTTGTTTTAAGGGGCGGAACTACGAGGGCATCTTCCTCTGGAAATGAAGATGATGGCGATATTAATCACTGTAACTCAATGTACATATTAAAAAATATATTAAGAATTATTGGAAAATTTGTTTACAACAAAGCATTAACACTGGCCGCGGTAGCAGAGGGCGCTAACGCTTAACCTCGTGCCTCGCGTGGTTTGGAACCCCACCTCTTCTGTCATGAGAATGGTTTTCTGTGGTTTCCCATTTTCACCCCCAGACAAATGCCAGGACGGTTCCTTTGAACAGGACCACGGTCGACTTACTTTCCTGAGTTTTCCTTCCTTAGACTCAAGTTAGCTGTCGCCTGCCGATCCGTCTGTCATCATCCCCAGTTGTATCTGCTGACCGAGTGTGTCCACCTCCAAGACACTGTCCTTGTGACGGTAGAGGAATGGTCCCTCGCAGAATCCGCGGGTGAAGCCGAGGACAAGCGATTTAAAAAAACGAGCCTTACAGTAGTCGCATATGATGTGTAACATCTGACATAGAAGAAACCTCACGTGAAATTGTTGATACACCGGTATGTTATACTATTATTGGCACAAATATTAATCTATTGTAAAAGGGCGTGTTTTACCGATATTGTAGTTTATAATACGGAACTCATTTTATTAGATGATTTGTAGCTTCCACCAGCACTAGCCTAAATAAAGAATACGATATGGATCAACTAGATTAATAGACGCGACACCGCTCATAACCTTAAATTCCTTATAGACAGATCCTCTTCATTCACAGACCAACACGTAATTTCATATGGATTCTGTTAAAATGAGTCATATTGATATGATAAATATAGTTTAAATTGATAATCTGATAGCAAAAATATATACCCCGTCCGGGATTCGAACCCAAGATCTCTAGATTCACAGTCATAAGCACTAACCACACGGCTATTTCGACTACGCAAATGTTGTGCACAGGATGGTGACTTATTTCCACATTCCAATAATACTGCATTACGGAATTAAGTTTCATTTATATTTTGCTTGTTTCGATATGTTCCTGCGTGAAATTGAGTTTAAAATGCCTTATGAATAGGCTCTCTTGTGAGTAAAGAGAATGTATTCAGTAATAGTTCATGAAGGCTTGCTCAATTCTCGTATAACCACAACGATTAGGCTATATTATACTGATGACTGCATTACCGTTATGTGGGTTAATATTTGAACATCCATTGTGCAGAAACATAATACCGGCAATGCGACTACTTACAATGTTTGATATTAATGCATTTTACCATTTAAATACTGATACGAAGACTTCGAACATGTACCATGTCATTTGTTTCAATCACTTGACACCAGAGTTCGCATGAGCGTTTTCCGTTCAGTATGACATATACATTCCACATGGCCGAGAGTACGTCGTGGTATCAATTTCCGACACCGCGCGCTCATTGTTTCTCGTACCACTGCCAGCTGGGTCATACCACTGCCCGATCCATCGAGCGGGCAGTGCATACTTCAGTTTTCCACCATTGCCAGCTTGTACACTTCCGTTCGATCCACCACTGCCAGCTCGATCGTTCCGATCCACTTCCGTCCCCAATTTTCAAAATCACTTCCACAAAACTATCCAGCAACCGAGCGGAAAGATGTTACACTTCAATAATAATAATAATAATAATAATAATAATAATAACCAGGAGTTTAATTTCCAGTGAATAATTGAGTGTCGATTAGTCTGTGGAGAGAGCTAACTTTCGAGTACACTGAGCGCGCTAATTGAGAGCTTAACTTAACTAACTAATACGCATGCGAAAAGGCAGAGTTACAATTGAGTCGTCCAGTTGCAAAACTCGTTTAATCCACTTGTAAATAAGGATCATGTCGTATTTTTTTTTACTTAACTTTATTTCATTTTACTTTACTTTGTTTTTCTTTGTTTAATTTAATTTTGTTTTATTTTTTGATTTTGTTTTATTTCATTTTGATTTAGTTTTGTTTATTTTGATTTATTTTATTTTGCTTTTATTTTAAATTAAATTTTGTTTTGTTTTATTTTGATTTTCCAGAAAACAAACACAAAACAAAACAAAAACACGAATCAAAAAGCAAAATTCAAAAGCAAAAGCAGAAAACTAAAAACAAGGAACACAAATCAAAAAGCAAAATTCAAAAAAGCGAAAACAAAAAACAAACACAAAACCAAAACCAAGAAAGAAAAGCAAAAAGTAAAATTCAAAAGCAAAAGCACATAGCAAACACAAAACCAAAAACACAAAGCAAAAAGTAGAAAACAACAAACACAAAAGATACATGAGGCAAAGTCCAGAGAAACTTTTCTCATGAAAATGATTCTTATTCACAAGTGGATTAAACGAGTTTTGCAACTCGACGTCTCAATTATGTTCAGTAATGACGTCGCAGCGCGAGTGTGTGATTTTAGCCGCTCGCCACGTTCCGAGAGAGATTAGGCCTACCTGAGAATCACACCTCATTGCGACATTCTGGTGAGGATGTTTACTACACCTGTAATTTTTATTTTTATAAAATGTATAATCAAAAGTGGTCAATTTTTACATAAAACATGAGAGACAGTAGTCTGTTAAATGTAGGTTGATAATTGTTTTTCTTACAGATAACGGTAACCATGGTGTCAAACTACAAATATGATTCAGACAAACCTCCTGAACTCGAATTGGATTCTGACTATTGTCTTCTACAACAATCCAAGTCTGCCAGTCACTGTATCCACTTGTAACTCATGGGTTCTCTTTTAGCTCCACCCAACAACAATCACCCATTAGTGACTTAAAACAACTCATTGACATGTGTAGCTAGAATCGGAACTCTGTATATATGCCAGCTAGGCTCCATCTATTGGTGGTTCTGCGTACTCTTAGTGACTTCACACGACCCTACGGAGATTACCAGATCCCTAGTTTCAGCTTGGTGGCTAGACAGATAGTTGGTCTGCCAGCGAATGAAAGAGATCCCTTCGGTATTAAGGTGGCACTAAGTTAATTTAGGTTTTGGTGGAAACAATCAATTTCCTCTTTTCAGATGTTCTGAGTTCTCAGCATATTAAAATACTTTGGGTGTGAAAAAAGGAAGTTTGTAGTTTAACGTGACCGTTAATCGCGTGATTATGAGCCACGGGACCTCCTTTTTACGTGGAATCCGAACCACAGGACATGGCATTTCACTTCGAAAATCTCACATGCATGACCGGGAATTGAACCCGGTCCGCCTTGGTGAGAGGCAGACAGCTTGACTGATTTTGGGTGTGTGTAGAATCTGTCTGATAACCAGTGTTAATTGTGATGGCTGTATTAGTGTGTGTTATCTGTCTTTAATTCAAGAAACGACTGCAGACATTCGATTTTCAAGTAGTTTCAACTTTTGCTACCAAACTACACCGTCAACGACCAACTAGTCCTGAACTTTGTTACTACATGCCACAGCAGTCGGCTCCTGGCGACGAAGTCGGAACCTAAGCGCGTTAGTCAAATATAAACTATAATTTAGCTTCACACAATAGTAATTAGTGGAAGGTTCTTTATCATGCCATAAATCTATAGCATGGGACCGCCGGCTTTACTTTCCTCCGAAGGAAGGCATACTGAGGGATTTTTAACGCTGTTAAAAATGCACCGACTTCGGCCGTGTTTGAACCCGCGACCTTGGGCATAGAAGCTCAGCATGCTACCAACTACGCCACCGAAGCCACCGCACGCATATTCCAGTTCACTGCAATTTCCGTTGGTTTGGCGAAATTCACCTTCTTTTAAAACTCAGCAATTTCTCTAGGTTTATGCCGTGTCTTGTGAGGGGTTTCACCTAGGAACACCAAGATAGGCTTAATTCCTTGGCCGTGAAAGACAATATATCACCTTATTTTGTTTAGACATGGCCGCTCGTATGCAGTCCATGTGTTTACTGTTTATTTTCTCATAATCATTTCGGTGGTTTATTTTGATAAATTAATGTTATGAATCTAATATCCGGTGAAAATATGTTGAAGTCGCCTCCTTCTTCTTCGTGGTAATGACAAGTGAATGGTTCTTCTTTTGTTGTTGTTAATGATGATTCTTTTAAGGGCTTTGCAACATCGTGGTCATGTAGCTCCGTGTACTTGGGTGTGTGTAGAATTTGTCTGATAAACTGTGTCACTGTAATGTCTGTGCTAGGTGTGTCTGCCACGGTAAGGAAGCTTATTTTAAGAATTTAAGTTAAAACCTGTTTCCATAGTACGTGTTCGAAAAACTACCTTTCCTATACTTTTGAACAGATATTAGTTGCAGGTGTACGTGTTATTCTACTTGACACATGAATAATGTTCACTACTGGGTACTAAATTTTGTGAACTGTGCTCAGATATCGTAGGAAAATCGTAAAAAAATGCTTATTTTCGATGTGGCAGAGGAATTATGGCAATTTCTGCCGAGGAAATGATCCAGGCTACCACTTTATGTGACAAAACAAGGTAAGGAGTCTACGTTTTGCCATGGTTCTACTGCTATAAGATAAGAGGTAACATACGGCATAAGAAACCAAAACAGTAACGACCTGTGCCTGTCATAAATCTTATACAACAATTACATGCATTTCCAAGGAAACACACACATCTTGTTATTAGAAGCAAAGTTATACATTTTCAAAATTCAAATCGTAACTAACTTATATTATCCATTTACAGGCTTGCCATATTTTTGGTGAGTGAAACCGGGACACATTAATATGGGATGGCCTTACCTCGCAAGTGATGGGAGGCGGGAATCTGGCACCCTAAATTGTTAGTTCTACACATCTTTTAAAAATAAAAAATTTTTGCTACATAAACATATATTTTTATACTTTTTAATGATATTTTTTTCTTGTCTACCATCTAGAAAGAAGTGTTAATAAACTACAATTTTAAATAATTCATAAAATTGTTTAATTGAACAATTACAAAGTCTTATTAAAAAAAGAAAAAACATTTTGTCTAACTACAACTGGGCAAGTACAGTAGTTCCAGCGTTTGCTCACAGATTACACTACTCTCACAAAGCGCTGAATTAGCAGTTTGAATACTTCTGACCTCTTTGACGCTGTGCGCGATAGTCAACGATGTTGATTGTTGAAAAGTAACCGATTCATAAAAGATTCTTAAACACAATGGCGGCTGGTGCAGAAAATCAGTTGTGTGCTGTAGCCTATTCCATCCCCCCTCCAAAAAGGACAAATATTTATTAAGTATTTATAGAAATTTATAGAAACACTCAATCAGAAAGTTTGGCGGCAAAAGTAGGAACTACTTGAAATTCAATGTCTGCAATCCTTACTTGAATTAAAAACAGATAACACACACTAATACAGCCATCACAATTAACACCGGTTATCAGATAGATTCTACACACACCCAAAGTACACGGGGCTACATGACCGCGTTGTCGCAGCCCCTAAACTGTGGAACCAGCCAACCAACCTCACTCAGAAACACTCAAGAGGCTCTCCACTGAGTTTTGCAAACTGAACAAACTCATCATATTCCTCATACAAAATTAACTCCCAATAACACCTGCAATGACAAAATACAGTATTCACCTCATTTCGTGTGCCTAGTGCTGCCGCTGTGTGGTTGAACGAAGAATCGCTGTGGTATCCTGGCTCTAGTCTTGGCTGTTATAAGAATTCCTATTCTTTGACTGGCGTCTGTTCTAATGCGCTATATTTATTGTTAGGTAATATTATTATTAAAGTAGTTTTTTTTTTAATAAAACAATGTGTTGCAGCACTTCAGCACACTAGGTGTAGCCGCCCCTGCTTAAACACAAATTCATTACATTTTACATCTTATAGCCGTTTTCCGGGACATTGATAAAACCGGGCGGGACACCGGGACAATAGCAAAATACCGGGACTGTCCTGAAACGGGGGGTAGGAGCTGCCGTAGCAGCTGGTAATCATACATCATATTGTGTTGATTTAGGCGTTCAATTTTCTATCTTTCTTTATGGTGCACCGTATAAGATTTAATGACAAGGGACTTTTTAATGTTACGCTATACAATCATCCTGTGTCTTTGACATTTAGGGACAGATGACTTCGTAGTTCCGCCCCTTAAAACAACAATAACTAACTCTTTGACATTTATTGATTCAATCATATCGGCCGATGAAGCGGCCAAATAAATAATTAGGCCTCGAAACATGTCCCACCAATGACCACACAGTGATCATATTTAATAAAAGTATTGACTAGGCGGAACTTTTAACCTATTTAATATCAATTAGTTCATCAATACGGAACTGGAATGAACCTTTTAAGTTCTAGAACAATTATGACTTGCTGTGGAGTAGGGCCAACTGTAGCCTACCTCGCATCACGTGAACATAGTTAGGTATAGAACAAAACATCGAACTTTCTTACGTGGGCAGTACACTATCGCCGAACATTCGCCCGAATGTTTCGCCGAATGTTCGGGTGGGATTGCGACCGCGAATGTAGACGAATGTGCAACCCGAACCACCCCGAACTAACCAAGTACACCTTTGCCTAAGTTCGGCCGAACCATGCCGTACCCAATCGTGCGTATTCGCTGCAAAACATTCCCGCCAAACCCACTCATTGTGACCTTTATCGTTAGAACAAAACTTTTATTTTTTTCCAAAAAAAGTCCATTTTTGAAATTCCTATATTTTGAAAACTAGGAAGCTTAAAAAAAGTTTGTCTCACGTAAATGAATGGTCCTTACCTCCTCTACCCCCCCCCCCCCACCCCCAAACCAAGTTTCAAGTCTCTAGGACAAAAACCAAAAAAGTTCAATTTTTAAAGTAGGCGATTTTTCGAAAACCAAACATTCTAAGAAGTGTTATATAGGCTTAAAAGAATGGTCTCTATGTTCTTTACCGTTAGAACAAAACTTTTTTTTCATTTTTTCCAAGAAAGTCTAAATTTGAAAATGGCTATATTTTGGAAACTAAGAATTGTACAAAAACTTTTGTTTGACATAAATGAATGGTCTTTACCCCCCCCCCCCCTACCCATAAACCAAGTTTCAAGTCTCTAGGACAAAAAAAAATAGTAGGGTGATGGTGGGGCTTCTGACGTCAGAGGGAGTGTTGGTGATGGTGGGGGCTTAGAAACAACAGCGTTTCCTCATTAGGCCACTCCATCAATAAATAAAGAAATCGCACCAGTTAACAAATAAATAATCAACGATCACTGCACTGAATACTGTAGACAGAGCGCGTGCGTGGCTACACGCATGCAAGCGAGTGTGTACTGGCTCAAGTTAGTACACTGTTCGCGCTCGGCATTCACCCTCGCTCGTCTCCTTTTATTCGTGTCGATAGACCGCCAAAATAGCGAGCGCAGCCGAACACGAATGTTGGCGATGCGAACTACGCCCAATGTACACGAGCACACCGGGTACACTATCGCGCTCGTATCAGTTCGCCTACATTCGGCGATAGTGTACTGCATGCTATTTAGTGGGAATTTATCTTCTCACGAAGAAGCTTGCAGTAAATTTGTTCGTAAGTTTCAGCGCCGTGCGATTGTTACTTATGAGGGAACCTCACACTAAAGTTATACAGAAACAATCCGCGTACACTGGAGGCTCTCGAGAACGAAATAACTGCACTGATACTAAATATCACTGAGGATGAATTACAGCGAGTAATCAAAACTTCCTGGAGAATCCAAGTGTCAGTGAACGAGTTCAGTCGTGTTGATTAAGTGTGCTGATTTATTCTCGAATTGATTGGTTGCAGGACTTCAATTGGGAAGTTTTCCAGGTTAATTGTGAGTACAACGAGTCTACTCATGTAATTGAACACAGGACTGTGATATACTGTTAATATAGAGTGAAAAAATATAATTTTATGTTTTACAAGTGCCAGATCAAATCAACAAAAGTCGACAATTGAATAACGTAATTCAGCGAGGCTTTTCCAAAGCCCTTCGCTATCCAAGAATGGCTACTAGTAATGGCATCGAACCATTACATAACCCTACTAATAGTTCGTTCTACAATGTACCAAAGAAATCCCTTCCAAGTTACGCATCCGTAATTCAATCAACTCCAAGTAAAGAACAAGCAATTATCATAGACGCACATGACGGAATCCCATTAAAGGATTAGATCATCATTGTTGGTAAAATAACTAGTCCTGATAACATACGATATGTATCTCGCATTTCTAATTCGAGAATCTGCATATTCCTATCGAATAAAAATCTTGTTCAAGAATTATCCTTAAACCACCCTGTAATCAACATCAACAACATTGACCTTTCCCTACGTCCACTAATAGTTCCAAACAAACGAGTGATATTATCAAATGTATGTCCTATTTTACCTAACTCAGTCATTACAGACTACCTTCAACAACTGAATATCAAACCAATGTCCTCCATATCTAACCTCAAGGCTGGAATTAATATCCCAGGTTTTGCACATATACTCAGCTTCCGCCGACAACTATGTTAAACCCTGTGACTTTCATAAACTACCACCTTCATTCCAGATATGCTACGAAGGAACGAGTTATTGGATATACACCTCCTCTGATATCCCAACCTGCTTTACTTGCAAAGAAGAAGGCCACTTGGCCCGTGCATGTCCATTGCTAACTAATCCTTCAGACGAAGAAAACCAACCTTTCAACCTACCTCCAACCCCTTCCAAGGAGCAACCATCCAATCCAGCCGGCAATACTTTGGAGCATGAACAGGATAAGAATCCTCTTCAAACTATTGAACATAACACCGACTCCCTTCCTACTTATCAAAACACTCCTCTAATGGAAACGTCCTTGAATGGACAACCACCGCTACCTGAAATCAACAAAGAATCGTCTACCACCATACACCATGGAATAAAACGACCTTTACCTCCAAGTGACTCATCAGATATCTCTTCCAGAGCTGACATCAAGTCCTTTTGTGATGACCTCTCTATATCGGGAGATGATAAAACAGATGATGAATTCCCTACTCTGGGCTCAAAAAAAGAAACTCCAGACATAATCCAACCCAAGAAAAAAACAATGAAACCGAATTCCTTCAACTTAGAAAATCAACTCCTCCCTGTGAAAGAAGTGATAGAAGCTGATCCCTCTAACTTTTCACTTGACTTTTTACAACTAAGAAGTCTTTTTGAGAATACTAAAGGCGCATCAGCACCTAATGCCTTATCCATTGCACTATCTTACACATCTAATATTGAAGAACTCATCGAGACTATGCGCAAACTACATCCCTACTATCAAGACAAGAACATCAAGAATAGTAACACTCGACTTATCAAGAAACTTCTCAATGCACTTAATAATGACAGCAACTCCTCTCCTCCTATAACTCCTCAAACCGAAATGAACCCAAGCCAATAATCCTTCTATTTAAATAATCTTCATGAATCCCAGTATATTACAGTGGAATATAAACGGGTATTACCCCCAAAACGAATACTTGAAAATTTTAGTCAATGAACATCAACCTCAAATATCTGCTTACAAGAAACCAACTTTAGAGACCACAATGTGGCTAATATTAAACATTATACAGCATACTACAAAAACCGCAACAATCCTACTTACGCAAGCGGAGGAGTTACCACCTACATTAGCAATAAAGTTCCTCAAAAAGAAATTCCACTAAATACAAAATTGGAAGCAGTAGCATCTATGATCTTCCTTTCACTTTCCTTCTGTATCTGCAATATATATCTCCCCTCCAGCCAGGAAATAGACCTGCAAGACCTAGTAGATCTAATAAACCAACTTCCCAAACCATTTATTCTCTTGGGTGATTTCAACTCCCACAGCACAGTTTGGAACAATGACTATACAAATAAAAGAGGAAAAATAATTGAAACACTAATAGATTCTGAAAATTTAATCCTACTAGACTCAAATGGTCCTACACACTGGGACATACAGCACGGAACGTTCAGCACAATTGATCTATGTTTATGCACTGCAGACATAGCAGCAACATTCACATCGAACGCTAGTAAAAACCTCTATGGAAGTGATCACTTCCGTATATCAATTAATAAAAACAACAAACTTCGCCCTCAAATTAATCCTAAGAAATGGAACTCAAAACATGCCAACTGGAGTCAATACAGAGAAAATATCAAGACTGAGCTCAACAGATTACCGCCATCTTACCTCATCAAAAATTACAATATCAACTATATTGTAAACGAATTCACTAAGGCAATACTCAAAGCCGCAGAAAAATCAGTCCCTAGAATTAACAATGTAACCCACAAAGGAGTAATTCCTTGGTGGAACAACACATGTAAAGAAGCGATCAAAATCAACAATCAAGCTTTTTACAAATACAAACGACACCCTACTCTTGAGAATAAATTAAATTTTCAAAGAAGTCGAGCAAAAGCACGAAAAGTTATCAAAGAAAGCAAACGAAATTCCTGGATAAAATACGTGTCCTCTCTTTCCAATAAGACCCCTCAGAACTCTGTTTGGGAATACTTACGGAAAATTAAAGGAATCCAAAATCCCTCAAAAACAATAACTCTCTCAACAAAATCTGGATCAACAATAACCAACCATCTAGACATTGCCAATACCTTAGCCAAAAACTTTGCAAAAATATCAAGCGATTCCAATAATGAACAAGTACTCTCAAATTTCCGTGGACCTGACAATAACTCACTCTCAGACCTCTTTGATAATACCAATGATAGTTACAATGATAAAATTAGCACAAACGAAATATCTCAAGAACTCAACGACTGCCGAAACTCTAGTCCTGGCCCTGATGATATAATATATGAATTCTTGAAAGATCTTCCCCCTGACGGATTAGAATATCTCACCGAAATTTTCAACTTCATTTGGACTCAGAAAGTATTTCCAGATGCTCGGAGGAAAGCCATAGTGATTCCTATACCCAAACCAGGAAAGGACCACATGATTCCTGATAATTATCGACCAATAGCTCTAACATGTACTATGTACAAATTAATGGAAAAAATTATTAATAAAAGACTAAAATGGATACTAGAGCAGCAGAATTTCTTTACACAAGAGCAGTGTGGTTTCAGACAATTTCACTCAACAACTGATACCTTAATAACCTTAGAATCAGAAATTCTAGATGCTTTTCGACATGGACTCCATCTCCTAGCAGTCAGTTTAGACATACATAAAGCATATGATACGATACGCAACAATCAAGTCATAGAAACCCTAAAACAACACAATATCAAGGGAAATATGATTGGATTCATATACAATTTTCTACAGAACAGAAGCATCCAAGTCCGAGTTAATGGTGCCCTATCTCAAGAAATCAGATTAGAGAAAGGAGTCCCACAGGGTTCAGTCATTGGTGTAACCCTTTTCTTAGTAGCCATAAATGGCATAACTTCCTGCATCAACCTCCCAGTAAATTCTTGCCTCTTTGCGGATGACATCACCATTTTCTGCAAAGGCCGTAATCTATCAACAACCCAAGAAATAATACAAAAATCCCTCGACAATCTTGCCAATTGGGAGAATCTTACAGGCTTCATTTTCTCTGCAACCAAAACCAAATGCATTCTATTTTCCAAACAGAGAAGACAGAATGAACAACCAGAATTATATCTCAAGGGAAATAAAATCGAAGTGGAAAAAGAAATAAAAATACTGGGAATGACCTTCGACGGCAAACTAACATGGAACTCCCATCTTAAAACTTTAAGAAACGACTGCCTACGTCGAATTAATGTTCTCAAATCATTAGCAGCTAACAACTGGGGAGCTAACGCTCATGTATTAATGTCCACGTACAAAGCAGTCATCCGTTCTAAGCTAGACTATGGCTCCATTATATACAATTCAGCCCCAGCATCAGCACTTAAATTACTTGACCCTATTCAAAACACATCTCTAAGGATCATCTTAGGAGCTTTTAGAACCAGTCCGATCTCCAGTCTACTAATGGAAGCTTATGAACCTCCGCTCCAATCTCGCAGAAAACTACTGACTATCAATTATGCAACAAAGGTCGCAGCGTCTCCGCACTCCAAAACTTACACCTATGTTTTCCCAAATAATCAATCTCTTCGCTACCCCTCGCAGCAAAGAAGACATCTTCCTATCCACATTAGACTTTCACGACTCCTACATGATGTCCACTCTCATTTTCCCCCAATTGCTCCGAGAACTACAACAAATATGTCAATTCCGCCATGGAGAATTAAAACGCCACCAACTATTTTAGACTTATGTGAAATTAATAAAGAATCAACTGACAGTAGCACCTTCAAGACACTCATTATAGAGAAAACCAAAAGATTTCCCACCTTTACCGCAATCTATACAGAATATGGTAGCGGCTGCGCTATTGTATATCCAGATCATACGATAAAGTATACATTACCAAAAATATGCTCTATATTCACATGTGAACAATACGCCATTCTAAAAGCTATAGAATCCATCAAGAATTACACAAAAAGAGAAATCTTTTTAATCTTCTGTGACTCCTTATCTACAATAAACTCCCTTCAAGATTAATCGCCTTCCAACTCCTTAGCCCAAAATATACTGGAGTCATATAACACGGCAACAAATAATGGTCAGCAAATTTACATTATGTGGATTCCCTCACACAAGGGGATAAAAGGCAACGAACAAGCAGACATAGCAGCCAAAGAAGCAACTCGTCTCTCCCCTCAAGATCCAAACTTTCTCACCCCCTACAATGATGTGGCCTCTTCCCTTAAACCAAAAATCCACAAACAATGGTTAACCGACTGGATCCGGTCCCCACACTCAAAGCTTCATGACGTCCGGAATGATTCTACAAATAAATTCGACATCCCGTTCCTTCCACGCCGAGAATACGTCCTCATTACCAGAATACGAATAGGTCATACCAAAATGACCCACGCACACATCTTCTGCAAGACATCTCCACCGGTATGCGAGAACTGTCAAGAACGGAAAACGGTTAACCACATACTACTAAAATGCCCTTTGTACGATCAACAAAGAACTCTATGCAACCTCCATCAGAGAAGAAGCCTAAGTGAGATCTTAAATGAACACATCCATTTCAAAAACATAATTAATTCTTTTAAACTGACGAATATGTACCAAGATATATAACCTCTGTAACAACTTTTGTAATACAGCACCTTAAGTAAATGTTTGTATCCAACATTGTTATAGCTATGTACAAAATTCTGTATGTCGCGATATGACTCGACGAGTTAAAGCGACAATAAATAAATAAATAGGAATATAAAAAAAAAACTTCCTACATCGCCGCAACGTGTGTTTAGAAATTGAAGGACAGCATTTCCAGCAACTACATTACTTGGAAATGATGATTATTAAATACCTTAAGGGGAGTTCCAATGGATAAAATATGAAAAAATATCAATTTTCAGATTTGTATACTTTGACGTTTAAAATGATGTATAACACTTGATATTTGTTATTTGCAAAACATGTCTAATATTTATTTAAATAATGCAGTGCGCGTTAGAAAACATTGATAATTATAACATACAAAGGCATTTCCCCAGAACTTACTTTTTGCACATAAATGTTCCATATTTTTCAGTTGTTTCTTATCACAGGGTCTCAAATTTTTACCACCTGTAGCGTGGCTTGTAAATGAGATTTTAACACAGGGATTTTGTTCTAGCTCAAATACATTATGAAAAAAAATTGATATATCTAGATTTTTTAAACGAAAAATTTGAGATTAAATAAAAAAAATATTACTATGGTCACAATAGTAGAAACACCAAACGCCCGTGTTTAAGTACTAAGAATTGATAACTAATTACGGCAAAAAAAATCATCTAAATCTACCCTGTAGTTTCTGCGAAATAGGAACATGAATTTATTAAATATTAACATTAAGAAGATAGGCCATTGGAACTCCCCTTAAAAAGCGTAAATATGTTAAACTAGTTGGGCGCTACGGTGCTCCTAGCACCCATGCCTTGCTTGACACGCTGCAATACACAATGCCAATTTCGCCATACGGCCTCTGCGAGTCTCCATTCTAGAGGATGGAGATAATTGTTGTTTTAAGGGGCCTAACATCTGGGTTATCGGCCCCTAATGGTTTGGGTGATAAAGAAAATGTTAATGAAATGAAACTAACCCTAAAACTAACTAGATACTTACAAACTAGAAGAGGAAATAGAAAGCAAAAATAAGAATGAGGGAAACAAAAGACAGGGGGAAAGGAAATACCCACAACCCTCGAAAAATGAGAATTAAGGCACTTGGACGAAAGGAGAGCCAGGAAAGGCAGATAGGAAAGGTAAAGAGGAGAGGGACCGCCCCAAAGGCAATGGAAGAAGGAGAAAAACCGGACCCAGCTCGGTAAGCCCTCAGGGTCGCCAACTCCCGAACTCACCAGACGTGAGCCCTTGAGGGTGCACCATAAGTGGTGGGGCTACACACACCCTGCCTCCTTTAGGGCCTGAGCAGAAGGCAGGAGATACAATGAAAAGTAAACAAGAGGTCTGACCCCTCGAAGAATGAGGGATCAAGAAAGATGAGACAAGGGCCAATTAAGGCGGGAAAGTAAAGGACTCCCTAGGCCTCGGATACCCTAATACAGTCGGGGTCGGAAAATAACAACAGTTGACCAAGGGAGGTCGAGAGGAAAATATATAACAGAGAGGAGGCCGACACAAGTAAGTGGAAGCAATGCCGGACTCAGCTGGGGTCCCTTGGTCGCCAACCCACGTCCCACTAGTTGTGAATCCCTAGGGAGCGTTCTATAGGGAGGGATGTAGTAGCATCATACATTTTTACTGTCAACCATATCAGCAGGAGCAGATGTTGAACGACAATCACCACCGCTACACTTTGCCGTAAAATACTTATTACAGTACATCAGGCGCGGATCTAGAGTTTGGCTTGGGGGGGGGTCACAGAATCGAAATTGTTAAGAAAAATGGTATCACTAACAACGCAATCGCAAAATAACCAAACGTACAAAACCAGACCAATATTTTTGCAAGCTACATGGATAGAAATTCGATGCGTTTAGCGCACCAAAAATAATCGTACAAATTGCAACGGCGTGTTTTGCGACTTTTACATCGAGCTTCGAGAAAAGTATCAAGGTACGTTACAGTTTCGGCAAGTCGAGTTGGTACCGACAAAGGGAGAAAGTCACAGCTTAAATTGCCAACCAAGCTTGCAGTTTGGACGTCGGCAAAACTTTTTGGTGCGAAAAAAGCCCCAAATTCCTATCCGTGCATTGCTGCACATTCATCGTGACATGACTATAGACATCGATTCGGTAATCACAAGGTTTGCTAAACAAAATAGACGAGTTGATTTTGTTATATAAATAAACGTTTTTATAACAGGTATGAAGTTGTAAATATGTACAGTTGTAACAGAACACAATAATTGCAATAAAGATATTTTCAATATTGAATAACATGAAAAAAACTGTTTTACAGTTAAAATTCAGCAAGTTTTATTTGTCTGGTTATTGTGTTTTAGTTTTTTGAGTTTGCAACAAAAAAATGGTCTCAGTTTGGGGGAAGGAGGTCATGACCCCCGTGACCCCCCCCCCCCCCCCCCTGAATCCGCGCCTGCAGTACATGGAATATACTAGATCTAGTAGGGCACATGACCTTGAGTTTTCGCCCGTTAAAAAAATCGCCACCATTCACATCTGGGCTCTATGGAGTTATTACCAGTATCTTTCATGTCGAAAAATGAAATTAAAGCTTAAACTCAGGAATATATTCAGTTCCAGTTTAAACTCGAATGACATTTTAAACCAGACGAGAGGACATGGTTGGCAACGCACTCCACTTCCTGCTCGCGATTGGCTCGTCTCCACAGGCCGACGCGACCTCAGTCGGACCATTCACACTTCTCAGAAGCTTTTGGAAACCTGTAGTCAACACGAATATTCTCGCAGCGCAACCACGCTTATCCTCCTTCCATAGAGGCCTGCTAGACGATTTCAATTTCTTATCTTACTTTCTCGTCTGTATTGGTCCTGTTCCTGGTGTAGTGGTTAGTGTTCTTGGAAATCCAGGTTCGATTCCCGGCTCTGACAAGAAATTTCAATTCTGGTGTGAGGGCTGGAACAGGGTACACTCAGCCTTGTGAGGCAAAACTGAGAAGACCCCTGGCACTATAGCCCATGAAGGGCCTAGGCCTACCAAGTATATTGGGGTGACGCGTGGTCAGGGAATCGGGTCCCCTCGGCCGTTAATCTTGGTTTTCGTGATTGGGGCGCTGCCCCACTGTCAGACAGCTACTCAATTGTCCTCACGAGGCTGAGAGCACCACGCTCCAGCCCTCACGTCAGTTTCTAAAATCCCTGACGGAGCCGGGACTCGAACCTGGGGCCTCCGGCTGAGAGGCAGGCACGCTACCCCAACACCACCTGGCCAACCTCAGCCATCATGGAAGTGGTTTTCCGTGGTTTCCCCACTTTTACTCCAGGCAAATCGCATTTCTGCTGCTCATAAATTGCACTCGACTTAAACGTAAAAGCACTAAACAATCTACATTGTCTACGTCATGATTTACGCACCATGGCCTGTCTTTCTCGTTGGCCGTGGATACGACCTATAAGGCTTAATTTCCAGAGTAGCACACCGCACTTCAGTACTGTCCAGTTCCAAGGCTAATTGGTTACCTTGGATCTAAAGGGTCCCGGGTTCAACTCCCGGCCGGGTTGTTGGGATTTTTAGCCATTTTCATTTATGAAAAAATAAGCTTATGAGATCACGTTTTGTCTGTGTGTGTGTGTGTCGCCACTAATCTAAACGGCTGGAGCAATTTCAATGAAACTCGGTAAGGGCATAGTACTATTTAGGCCGACCCCGACCGTGCCCTTGAAATTTTATTATGTCTCACCAATCCAACATGGCGGCTGTGCGAAATATTTCACCGACATTCTATATTTCCTAAACTATTACTAATATTACCCTGAAACTTTGTACGGTGATAAAGGGCACTACTACAAGTTCACCTATGTGACTTTCAAAAACCTGTTAACTACAAAACGAACATGGCGGCCAAGCGAAGTTGAAACATTTAAATAGACTTTTCTCACGATTTAACCATCCGAGCGCAGTGAAACGTGGTACGGTATATGTTTGCTCAAATTTTAATCCACTGGTATCTAATTTATTTCAAATGTTTTCATAACCACAAGATTGCGGCTGTGAGAAATTTTAAAATCTCGTTTTTATTTATTGTGTCCTAATCATGCGATTGAAGTTTGAATTGTACACCTAGACAATAATATTCATGTAATAGTACATAACTCTAAGGCATACAAACATAAAAATCCAACATGGCGACCGTCCGAAATATTTAGACGTTTCTCAATATATACGAATCTATTACAGCAAAAAAATGAAATTTTGTATGTTGATAGATGCATTTAACATAAGTAGGATATCTGAAAATAGGCTATTTAGTTCTTCACGGAACTACTTGTTATCTCATGTGGTTAATTCACCTTAGTGGTTGTTTGTGCTGTCCTCTTGTAAAAATACTGAAAATAGAGCAAAGAGAAACAATAAACCAAACAAAGGTAGGAAATATAAAAAAAAATGAAGATCTGAGCTTATCTAAGAGTGAAAGTTGAATATTTTATAATAATAACAATCTAAGTTATGTCTACCCCTTATTATTCCCGTTTCCAGGTCTTTGTGGCGGATGGCTTTTACGACCGGATGACCTTCCTGACACCAACCTCATGAGAGGAGTTAATGAGAGATGAAATGAATGAGGATGAATGAAACTGGGCAAGGATGTCGAAGGAAGCGGCCGGGGCCTGTCAGAAGGTACCGTCCCAGCATTTGCCTGGAGTAGAAAATGGGGAAACCACAGAAACCATTTTAAGGACGGCCGACGATGGGGCTCGAACCCACGTCTACCGAGTCCGGAGAGCGCTTGGCATCATGGCCAAGAACTGCGCATTAGCGGTCGGTATTTAGGTAATAATGGTAATAATAATATAATAATAATAATAATAATAATAATAATAATAATAATAATAATAATAATAATTTCGTATGGCCTCGAGCGCCGGGTGCAAGCTTTGTAATTTGACACCCAGAGGGTAGCTTGCATGTCGAATTTCGTTGTTCCTTGAGTCACTATGAAAGTCAAGTAGGTTAGATATCTAACTGTAAGCTCCTTGAACACTATAGCGCTTTCTAGTAGAGAAATGAGGAATTTTGTGTTGGCGGAAACTCCCGAGATTAATTTTGCCATTATGAACACGGCCTACTGAATTCAAATGGGTTCTTTGACATGCGAACATCGTATGACATGCGTGTCGTATTTTTGCCGCCTTTCAAAAATCACTCACCACGGCCAGGAGCGAACCTGCAATCTTGGGGTTAGTAGACCGACACGCTATCCACTTACCCACCGTGGCAAGCTAATAATAATAATGAAGTACATAACGACACAGATTGCGCAGATCGAAGGTTCGAATCGTGACGCTGCGTGTGGTTTTCCCTACTTCCTCATGCAAATGCTGGAATTTTACCTTACTTTAAGGACCGGCGCACCTCGACCCTATTAGTATTTATTTAGCGTATGGCTTTTAGTGCCGGGAGTGTCCGAGGTCATGTTCGGCTCGCCAGACTTTGTAGCTGCTTCTATGCGGACACCCATGGGGTGAGCTACAAATACCGTTCAATTTCAAGTACAGAAATTACAACTTTGGCAACCAGATGTCACTGGCACCTAGTGGCGAACGCCGATAGAGCATTTCAAACGAAATTTAACATACAAATTTGGCTACACACTACTCATTGTAGCAGTAGGTTATCTGTCATGCCATAAGCCTCTGACATGGGCCCGCCAGATTTACTTCCCCTCTGAAGGTAAGCATACTGAAAGATTTTAACGCTCTTAAAAATCCGACGACTTCGGCCGGGTTTGAACCCACGATCTTGGGCATAGCAGTTCAGCCGTTTCTGTATCCAATCGTATACAGGGTTATACCAGCACCGTCGCGCGTTCACTTGCTACCCGACTTGCTTCGACCCTAATAATTAGAGTCACACACACACACACACACACACACACACACACACACACACACACACACACACACACACACACACACACACACACACACACACACACACACACACACACACACACACACACACACACACACACACACACACACACACACACACACACACACACACACACACACACACACACACACACACACACACACACACACACACACACACACACACACACACACACACACACACACACACACACACACACACACACACACACACACACACACACACACACACACACACACACACACACACACACACACACACACACACACACACACACACACACACACACACACACACACACACACACACACACACACACACACACACACACACACACACACACACACACACACACACACACACACACACACACACACACACACACACACACACACACACACACACACACACACACACACACACACACACACACACACACACACACACACACACACACACACACACACACACACACACACACACACACACACACACACACACACACACACACACACACACACACACACACACACACACACACACACACACACACACACACACACACACACACACACACACACACACACACACAGAAGTATGAAGTAACAACAACAAACATAGAAATCTTGCAGTATTGTACATGACGCCACTCTTGGCTCGCAGGGAATATCTCGTGAGACTACCAGATTATATCCCACACGAAGACAGACATTTACATAATGAGCTCTCTGTGTTTTGACCAGTGTGCAAATAGCCAATTAAAAGCTATAGACTACCGAAAATAAGATAAACTATCGGAAGTAGCACCAAATTACTACCAGTGACTAATAATATACCGTAGTCCTTACCGAGAACTCCCAAATGTTTCCTAGAGTACTGATCAAGGATGTCACGAGATCTGGTTCCCATTCTGTACGTTGCTATGAGGAAGGCAGGGATATTAGTCTCCTAAAGTGGGTGATAATGATGATGACATCAACGATGTATCAAAGTTGGAGAACTCCCATTTTTGTCAGTTTTGTGATTTTGGTTCACACTTATGTGACTTATTATGCTGAATGCAAATCTACAACTGTTCTGCTTCAAAACAGGACAGAACTTAGGGAGAATATCATGTATTTGCTCGGTTCAGAATCAAACAATTCCACCATAGTTTCGTTTCAAAAATTGACAACTCCTTCAGTAGCCAATGAAAAGCTTGCATTCATGCAATCTGCTCCCAATATGCACTGAAAATCCATCATGGCTGAATGTTTAACCTGTAACGACGCTGGTAATATTCTAAACAGTTGACATTGTGAGTGTGATGAGTTGGAGAGTGCAGATTTTGATGAGCTATTTCTTTATAAGGTGTAAGAAATACTCAAGGATTTCAGTTTTGTCAAAAGTCGTCTCTGTACAATTTGGTCATGTCATTTTAAACTATAAGACCGATTTTATATGATTTTGTTTAAATACATTAGACATAATTACATTATTTTAAAACACCCTCAGTCATTAGAAGTGTAGATGAAGGAAATAAAATTAATTCATTGATATTGATTTCATAATTATTTGGTTTCAAAAGAGAGCAGATTCAATTTCAAAATGGCTCCCTTTGGCTTCAAAAACAGACAACTCCATGACTTGGTTTCATACATGGCCAACTCCACTATTTAAATTATAATTACGGCTTAAATATCCATTTAATTTTAATAATGAGTATGAAAAAATGTTTATGTGGCCTATAAGAATGAAATAAAATATCACCATGATACTGACAACCATATTGTGGATTTAGTTTTTCACCTCTCCTGTAAAAGAAGCAAAAGAGGAGTTGGCCAACTTTGATACCAAGCTCCTCTGAGGAAGGCAGGGATATTAGTCTCCTAGAGTGGGTGATAATGATGATGATAATAATAATATCTCGTAAAGCACAATCAAAACGTTAAAACGCGGTAATCAATCCCGAGGCACTATACCCCTATGGGGGAAGATCACTAATTAGAGATATATAGAACAGCAAGAAAGACAAATTGTGAGTAATATTTTCGGCCCAGTTTGTACAGAGGGGATTTGGATGAAAAGGAAATTCCAGGAGCTTTCGGAGAAAATCTCTAGGCACATTCACAAAAATACGTTTGGAATTTTATGGACAAATACCGAGAATAGGCGACCAAAGGCTGACTAAAAGTATTCTAAATGTTACTCTCTCAATGAAAGCTAAGAACAATTGAATGTTAGAAGTTGAAAATTACCTTCAGAAAATAGGCATTTTAAGTGATACGCAGAAAGAAAGAAAGCCACAGTAGCACCATGCCCTCTAAAAACAAAAATCAACTCAAATTCTTTCTCTGAACTCTAGTGTCTTTTTTCTCAGGTTTACCTCAACTAAAATTTATAAATTTCTTCCCTTGGTAAACTATTGTAAATAACCTAGTTTGGTAGTGTTTTGTAGAGCTATTTTGCCATGCATATTTGGATCTGATGATGGTCGCTTGACGAGCGAAACATGTCATGTCATCCCTTAGTTATCTCCCTCTTTGGTAATCCATTATATATATAGGGTCATTATCTATGTGCGCACGACTAAACACGGCAAGCTAGGCCAGTTGTGACTGTCGGAGATCGCGGGCGCGCGTACCCGGTTCAGACGGTGGTGGCGCGCTCCACTGACTCATATCGTTAGTTCACACTTATTTTGTCATTCATATGGACGTGTATCTGCAAAGCTAGTGTTAGTGTTGCATGTTAAGTGAGTATTGTGATTACTGTGATTCTTGGCCATGCCTAGATACCAATTCACATTGCGCGAACGTGTGTATATCCATAATTCGTACATGAAAAGCAGAAAATCTTGTTCTGAAACGAGACAAAAATTTCGCATCAAGTTTCCAGGAAGACCTGTGCCTGATGCCAGTATAATTAGGAGGCTCGCTAAACGATTCAAGGAAACAGGCTCCGTAAATAATACAAGAGTTGACAGACATTCTTTCATCAGAAGATGTCAGGTGTGTGTTACAAGAGAGGGAGGACATTTTCAGCATCGCCTATGAGCACTGTAAGTACACATCATTGAACATGTTTGGTGAAAGTGTGAAAGTGCGCGCCTATCACCGGCTGAACCGGGTACGTGCGCCTGCGATCTACGCCAGTCACAGCCGGCTTAGCTTGTCGTGTTTACTCGCACGCACATTGATAATGACCCTGTATATAAATTTTAAACACACGTGTTGACCGACTGAAAATTGCAAAATCAACAGTCCATAAGGCAACACTCAATAAGGGCTTCTCAGCTCACGTTAACGTTTAGAAGATTTATACAAAATTTCTTGGGTTTCTAGCAGAACAAACGGAAGGAACGGGGTAACATTTGGACAAAAGAAGGGTGGAAAATGCAAACCGAAGGAATGAAGAACTATTGAAAAGCAAGAGAGGTTGCAGGAAACAAACGAAAATGACTGCAGTGGATTATTTTATGTGGCTTTGAGATGGCCAAAGGAAAGAAAGAAAGAAAGAAAGAAAGAAAGAAAGAAAATAAATAAATAAATATATATAAATATATAAAAATATTACAAGTAAATAAAGAATAAAAATAAATAAAATAAAAAATAGATAAAATTATAAAATAATAAAAATTAAATAAATAACTAAATAAAATAATGAAGTTATGGCCATTGATCTTCAATCGCACCTTTTAAAGCAGACATTTCTTGGTTGGTTGGTTCCTCAGTTTAGGGGCTGCACAAATCGGTCATGTATCCCCGTGTACTTTGGGTGTGTGTAGAATCTGTCTGATAACCGGTGTTAATTGTGATGGCTGTATTAGTGTGTGTTATCTGTTTTTAATTTAAGTAAGGACTGCAGACAATTTCAAGTAGTGCCTACTTTTGCTTCCAAATGCTACCGTCCACGACACCAAGCTCTTTGGTGTACTATTATTGCACTTATTAAGTGGTTCGCGGGTTCTTTGGAGTCACCTTGTAGAGGTTCCACGCAGGTCTACTATGTAGCCATTGACAGACAGTTATTAGTTATTGTTGCGAAACTGCGAGGTCATCTGTCCCTTCGGACACTGACAAATGGCAATGTTTTCACACTGAGAAAATCATTGCTTCAGATTGTCTTCGTCCGATAACCTGTGCTACAGTGTCGATATGGGAAGGAGGTGGCCCTGGGGAAACTACTACCGCTAAGATTTAAATACTCAATGAACGTGCTCAGCAGAACAAAGAGGTGACGAACGAGGCTTTGTTTCCTCTGAGTAGCATTCCTTCCTTCCCCGACCCTCTTTATGTTTTCCTTTTTTTATGAACAAGCCCGCTTTACAAAATTCCCGACCTCCTCTAATTTAGGAGAAGAGTATACCTGAGTTTCAGGTAATTTGGAACAAGGTTTACGAGCTGTTTTATGGCCTTCATCAGCTGTCTGAGAGTGCGTCTGTCAGTAGCCACCACAGTCGTGGTTCCTCGTTCACGCACCACAGGTCTGTGCTTCGAATCTCGGCGCTCACAACCTGAAAGTGGCCTCCCTCAGGGTTTTCCACGCTCTTTCCAGGCAAATGCAGTGATATTTCACCTTCCTACCCCACTACACACACTACTGCAATCACCACAGATTAGTAGCGTAGCCAAGATCGACCAATGGGAGAGGTTATAGTTTCAAAATAATGCGTGTTCAAATCGAAGGTTTGAAATGATCCCTCAGATTCTTGTCAGAAACCTTTCTATCCGCCTCCATTAAGAATAATCGTCTCGTGGTACCACTCTAATGCAGTGACTCAATCAATCATTTATGTAGTAGGGACACGACTGCATCTTACCCATTTGTAACACATAAGTTACCGTAGTAACTTACAATATACGGCACGACATACAAAAGAGAAGTTGCAGGATCTAAACAACATACCGGACGTGCCTGAAATCGTTTAATGACTATCGGGACGGACATCTCTTATGGAACAGTCTGTCGACTGTGAACGTATGAAGTACCAAGTTTCGAAGAAATATCTGAGTGCAAGATTGTTAAGAAACTTGTAAAACAGGCGGTGAGAGTGTTACAACAGTGAGTCTGCGAACGGTTGGAGGCACATTGGTATGAATCCAAGAAAGCACAGGGGAGTACCGGAACAGCAGGGCTCTCATTATCAGCATAATTATGTTGGTAGCACTGGGCTTGACACACAGCGCCTGGCGCCACAGGAAACGGTCTACTAATGACGCTAAACACTAATGTAGGTTCCAAGTTTATGGCGACCACCTCTGGCAGATGACTCACAATCATATGGCTGCGAGGCTCGTTCTCCTTTCGTATCGCATGACATTTCTGTATTACTTACAGCTTTATTGCTTCTTTACCCAGCCACGTGGGTAATAGCGGAGTTCCTCTCCCTCCCGTACCCCACTACCAGTACCGGGGTAACTACCCCATCCTTTCCTCACTACCAGTACCGGGGTAACTACCCCATCCTTTCGTCACTACCAGTACCGGGGTAACTACCCCATCCATACCTCCCTACTAGTACCGGGGTGACTGCCCCATCCTTTGGTCACTACCAGTACCGGGGTAACTGCCCCATCCTTACCTCACTACCAGTACCGGGGTAACTAACTACCCATCCTTACCTCACTACCAGTGCCGGGATAACTACCCCATCCTTACCTCACTACCAGTACTGGGGTAACGGCCCCATCCTTACGTCACTAGCAGTATCGGGGTAACTGCCCCATCCTTACCTCACTACCAGTACCGGGGTAACTACCCCATCCTTACCTCACTACCAGAGCCGGGATAACTACCCCATCCTTACGTCACTTCCAATACCGTGGTAACTAGCCCATCCTTACCTCACTACCAGTACTGGGGCAACTGCCCTATCCGTACCTCACTACCAGTACCGGGGTAACTGCCCTATCCTTACCTCACTACCAGTACCGGGATAACTACCCCATCCTTACCTCACTACCAGTACTGGGGTAACGGCCCCATCCTTACGTCACTAGCAGTATCGGGGTAACTGCCCTATCCTTACCTCACTACCAGTACCGGGGTAACTACCTCATCCTTACCTCACTACCAGTACCGGGGTAACTACCTCATCCTTACCTCACTCCCAGTACCAGGGTAACTGCCCTATCCGTTCCTCACTACCAGTACCGGGGTAACTGCCCTGTCCGTACCTCACTACCAGTACCGGGGTAACTGCCCCATTCTTACCTCACTACCAGTACCGGGGTAACTGCCCCATCCGTACCTCACTACCAGTACCGGGGTAACTGCCCTATCCTTACCTCACTACCAGTACCGGGGTAACTGCCCTATCCTTACCTCACTACCAGTACCGGGGTAACTGCCCCATCCTTTCGTCACTACCAGTACCGGGGTAACTGCCCTATCCGTACCTCACTACCAGTACCGGGGTAACTGCCCCATCCTTACGTCACTACCAGTACCGGGGTAACTACCCCATCCTTACCTCACTACCAGTACCGAGGTAAGTACCCCATCCTTTCGTCACTAACAGTACCGGGGTAACTGCCCTATCCTTACCTCACTACCAGTACCGGGGTAACTGCCCTATCCTTACCTTACTACCAATACCGGGGTAACTGCCCTATCCTTACCTCACTACCAGTACCGGGGTAACTGCCCTATCCTTACCTCACTACCAGTACCGGGGTAACTACCCAATCCTTACCTCACTACCAGTACCGGGATAACTATCCCCATCCTTACCTCACTACCAGTGCCGGGATAACTACCCCATCCTTACGTCACTTCCAATACCGAGGTAACTAGCCCATTCTTACCTCACTACCAGTACTGGTGTACCTGCCCTATCCTTACCTCACTACCAGTGCCGAGATAACTACCCCATCCTTACGTCACTTCCAATACCGAGGTAACTAGCCCATCCTTACCTCACTACCAGTACTGGGGTAACTGCCCTATCCTTACCTCACTACCAGTACCGGGGTAACTAGCTCATCCTTATCTCACTACCAGTACCGGGGGAACTGCCCTATCCGTACCTCACTACCAGTACCGGGGTAACTAGCCCATCCTTACCTCACTACAGTGCCGGGATAACAACCCCATCCTTACCTCACCTCCAATACCGAGGTAACTAGCCCATCCTTACCTCACTACCAGTACTGGGGTAACTGCCCTATCCTTACCTCACTACCAGTGCCGGGATAACTACCCCATCCTTACGTCACTACCAGTGCCGGGATAACTGCCCTATCCTTACGTCACTTCCAATACCGGGGTAACTACCCCATCCTTACCTCACTACCAGTGCCGGGATAACTGCCCTATCCTTACGTCACTTCCAATACCGGGGTAACTACCCCATCCTTACCTCACTACCAGTACCGGGATAACTACCCTATCCTTACCTTACTACCAGTGCCGGGATAACTGCCCTATCCTTACGTCACTTCCAATACCGAGGTAACTAGCTCATCCTTACCTCACTACCAGTACCGGGGTAACTACCCCATCCTTACCTCACTACCAGTACCGGGGTAACTGCCCTATCCTTACCTCACTACCAGTGCCGGGATAACTACCCCATCCTTACGTCACTTCCAATACCGAGGTAACTAGCCCATCCTTACCTCACTACCAGTACTGGGGTAACTGCCCTATCCTTACCTCACTACCAGTGCCGGGATAACTACCCCACCCTTACGTCACTTCCAATACCGAGGTAACTAGCCCATCCTTACCTCACTACCAGTACTGGGGTAACTGCCCTATCCGTACCTCACTACCAGTACCGGGGTAACTGCCCTATCCTTACCTCACTACCAGTTCCGGGGTATCTGCCCTATCCTTACCTCACTACCAGTTCCGGGGTATCTGCCCTATCCTTACCTCACTACCAGTACTGGAGTAACTAGCCCATCCTTACCTCACTACCAGTACTGGGGTAACTAGCCCATCCTTACCTCACTACCAGTACTGGGGTAACTGCCCTATCCTTATCTCACTACCAGTGCCGGGGTAACTACCCTATTCGTACCTCACTACCAGTACCGTGGTAACTACCCCATCCTTACTTCACCTCCTGATCACATTGATAAGTGCAAATACATCCTGTACCTCGATATTCCCAGGGTAGCTTTCAGGAAGCGCTTCTAGCGTCTTCAGGGCCGTCAGGGTCAGTTTCTCCCAGAAGATTTCTAGTCAGTATTTGGCGATGGGCGCTATTATTTCCATCGAATAATCTATTAGCGGTCCACAGTGATAGCTTCGTGATTGTTTTAATGTCGTGTATGGCTTTGGTGGACACCGTAGGTCTAGGCTCTGGCTGTTGTTTGCATTGAGATTGGCTATGGGAATGCATTTACAGACTTGAAGGGAGTCAACCCAAGGTATAGCCTCCAATCATTCCGTTTTAATCCCGCAAGTCAGAGAGTTTTGAACTTGTCTATAGGCAAATATAATACGTAATAAAAGTTGATATACTTCCAGGGGTATTCATCCTTAAAGGCAAAACATTTTACCAAAAGTTTCTGCTTTATTCGAATCAGTTTCTTTCTGTTTTCCCACAAGTTTACATTTCGTGACATAACTTACGGGGTTTAAAAATAATAGATTATTTTTGGCTCTTGCAGGAGAAGAAGACGAATCAATGAGTAAGTAGGTGGGTGAGAGATTAATGTTTTGAAGTTTTAAGGACGATTCACACTAAACATTACGTAACCTTCCAGTTTCTTTTCCATCACATCTCCGTACATGAAAGTTTACTGTATTTTAAATAAGTACGTGCACACTGAGCCTTGCGTTTTCCGACAGGATTGTTTTGCCGCAATGTTTACGGAACGTATTCGGACATGTATTGACAGTGTGCACTAGCAACCACTTCCATTCCGTGTCGAGGTGTGTTTTGGCGCTCCCTCTGGTTTTAACCTGGGTTAGGTTTGGTTGCAGTTTGGGGTTACACTCACCAAAACGAAATAATGAATACGAGAAACTTGAGTTAGTAAATTTATCGGGATTTTAAAATGAACAATATTACGTCGCAATCTAAAGTAATTTATGTTTTTTATTCTTATTTTCAACATCGCATGAAACAGTACCTCATGGAATTTACCTACACGTAAGATATACGGCAAAATAAGCAAGTTGACATGAAATCCCTTTTCACTGGAAAAATGTTGTATCTTGGAATAAAGTAACATATTCTCCTGCTATATTTCGATCTTTTAACATATCACGAACCCATTTTCTTTGTTTCCTCTTTCTTGTGTTACGCTCCTCCTCGTCTATAATAATAGCACATAGAACTTCAGTAACGACTAATCATCTTCATCATCATCTTCATCACCATCATTAGTCTATTCAGTATTTCCTTACCTTACTGTAATTTTAAACTTACTTGTAAGTATCTTAGTTATTCACCCAAACAATGCATCAATTTACAGCCTACACCACCAAGCTAATCCAGTTTATATGTATTTTATATTGTATAAACATTGTAAAATTGTTAGATTTAAGTTGTATTTGTATTGTTCATTATCAAGCTAATCCATTTCATGTGTATTTTATATTATATCAGCATTGTAATATTGTTAAATTTAAGTTTGTTCATTACTTATCATTTGTATAATCTGGTTAGATGGAAGAGAGGGCCCAATGGCCCTAATCTTGCCAGAAACAAGATGTTCAGTAAAGAACATATAGCCTACTTTCTCCTAAATGCATGGGTATTGTTATAACTCTTTGTCCTTTTCAAGGAGTATGATTGAATGTTGGTTGTAGTAGCTTGTTGAAATACAACGTGCTATAGGGATATGAATATGAGGTTCCCTTTGCTAGTGCTACCTCTGTACCAAATTTCGTTCAATTCGGTTTCACCGTGTTTGAATTGATAGGGGGAATCGATTTGCACACATACTTAGCCACCATCTGCAAACTATTGGGCTGATGTTCTTGCAGTTTGGTCTGAATATGTTTCCCACATAAAGATATGGTGTTGCAAAATTTGGTAGAGACTAGATTATTAGGTTGGTCGTAATTACATTTTAGCTTTTAACATTTGGGTGGCCGCAATTACGTTTCCGTCAAGATAGCGGTGATATAAAACATGACACTGAGGTGCCCTTTGCTAGTGCTACCTGTGTACCAAATTTCGTTCCATTCGGTTTCACCGTGTTCGAATTGATAAGGGGAATCGATTTTCACACAAAGATGGCCGCCATCCGCAAAATATTAGGCTGATGACCAATTAGTTTGGTCAAAGGATGCTCCCTCCATAAAGGTATGTTGTTGCTAAATTTGCTAGAGATCGGATGATTAGGCTAATCGTAATTTGATTTAAGCTTTGAACATTTGTGTGGCCGCCATTACGTTTCTGTCAATATGGCGGCGATATAAATCATGACACTGAGATGCCCTTTGCTAGTGCTATCTCTGTGCCAAATTTCGTTCCATTCGGTTTCACCGTGTTTGAATTAATAGGGAGAATCGATTTTGACACAAAGATGGCCGCCATCCGCAAACTATTAGGCGAATGACCTATTAGATTGGTCAAGGGATGCTCCCTCCATAAAGGTATGTAGTTGCAAAATTTGGTAGAGATCGGATGATTAGGTTAATCGTAATTTGATTTAAGCTTTGAACATTCGTGTGGCCGCCATTACGTTTCAGTCAAGATGGTGGCGATATAAAACATGACACTGAGGTGCCCTTTGCTAGTGCTACCTCTGTACCAAATTTCGTTCCATTCGGTTCCACCGTGTTCGAATTAATAGGGGGAATCAATTTTGACATAAAGATGGCCGCCATCCGCAAACTATTAGGCTAATGACCTATTAGATTGGTCAAAGGATGCTCCCTCCATAAAGGTATGTAGTTGCAAAATTTGGTAGAGATCGGATTAGGTTAATCGTAATTTGATGTAAGCTTTGAACATTCGTGTGGCCGCCATTACGTTTCTGTCAAGATGGCGGCGATATAAAACATGACACTGAGGTGCCCTTTACTAGTGCTACCTCTGTACCAAATTTCGTTCCATTTGATTTCACCTTGTTTGAATTAATAGGGGGAATTGATTTTCACACAAAGATGGCCGCCATCCGCAAACTATTAGGCTAATGACCTAGTTATTTGGTCAAAGGATACTTCCTCTATAAGGGTATGTTGTTGCAAAATTTGGTAGAGATCGGATGATTAGGTTAATCGTAATTTGATTTAAGCTTTGAACATTTGTGTGGCCGCCATTACGTTTCCGTCAAGATGGCGGCGATATAAAACATGACACTGAGGTGCCTTTTGTTAGTACTACCTCTGTACCAAATTTCGTTCCATTCGGTTGCACCGTGTTCGAATTAATAGGCGGAATCGATTTTCACACAAAGATGGCCGCCATCCGCAAACTATTACGCTGATGACTTATTAGTTTGGTCAAAGGATGCTACCCCCATAAAGGTATGTTGTTGCAAAATTTGGTAGAGATCGGATGATTAGGTTAGTCGTAATTTGATTTAAGCTTTGAACATTTGTGTGGCCGCCATTACGTTTCCGTCAAGATGGCGGCGATATAATACATGACACTGAGGTGTCCTTTGCTAGTGCTACCTTTGTACCAAATTTCGTTCAATTCGCATTCACCGTGTTCGAATTGATAGGGGGGGACAGACATTCAGAGTACACACACTCACACACACACACACACACACACACACAGACACACACACACACACAGACAGACAGACACACAGACAGACACACTTTTTTCGCCCTGTGTTGATCTCATAAGTCTACTTTCATTTTTTGCCAAAATCGAAAGTAGGCTAAAAATAAATCTATCTAACTAATTTTTTTCTTGGGCACATTCTGTCACTAAGTCCAAAAATTGACGCATATCTTCGTGACAATTGAACGATACTGTAATGTGTGAATACAACAACTTTGAACACAAGGGGTATGGAAAGTAAACGGAAAGGTTACGTAATGTATAGTGTGAATCGACCTTATTAGCGTATGAATCAGAGAATGACAACACATTACCTAAACTTGTTCGTGAAAAGAAGATATAAGCCTAAAATTTACCACGCAAGTACTAAAAGCTAAGAATAAAATATGAATGTGTAAAGAAAGAACAGGAACATAAAATTCTATTTAATTCTACTCTGTATCTTAGATTGGCAGATTGATATTCGAGTTACAGATCAAAACTAATTTATCACATACCATGTGATACATTTTGTAAACAATGGTCGATCGGGCCTCCTCTGTGGAATATTAATGAGTCCTAAAACAGTTCCATCTATTTCAAAATTCTCAATGTGCTCCTAAATATTTATAGTTGCCGTCGCCCCTGCTTAAATCACATCACATGTGTGTCGCATGTTGAAGGACGCCGCTCACTAATTATCCAACATCACGCAACGGACACTGCACGACACACTAACAAGAAGATTGCCGCGGGCCTTCAAGTCTCTCTCCACAAAACTAACAACAGCTCTGGTGGCGATCAATGGAAATAATCTTGGCTCAAATTCTAACCCATTCAGGCGCTCGGCTTGGACCAGGCCTGGTAACCCCCCGATTGGAATGATCTTTCCCTTCAAGTACGATGATTTACAGTAATCTGGCGAGAAATGAAGTACAGTACAGTATTTACAAATATTTATCTGACCTACTTTCTTTCACGCAATAGGTCTATACTAGGAATATTTGCAGTTTGAAACAAGCAAACAAGTGCATAATTAAATGTTCCCCTCTGTGGTATTAAACATATTGTGCTGTTGGTAGAGCATCAGACGCAACAGAAACTTACGAATTGAAATTCACAGCCACCTTGAGACTTCGAGTACTCTTAGCAGCAGATTGTTGGTTCCTCAGTTTAGGGGCTCCAACAATGCGGTCATGTAGCCCCGCGTACTTTGGGTCTGCACTAAACATAAATTCTCAAGGAGAGCGTAAAATGCTACCAACAATGAAAATGAATCTATTCACACGAAGACATGTATAAAGAGTTCTTGACACCATCATGAAAGTGAAGGCATCGATGAAGAAATTGTCAAGTCTCCCCGACCATCTCGTGGTGTAGCGGATAGCATTTCGGCTGTCCGCCGGGAGGACTGGGTTCGATTCCCAGGTTCAGCCAAGAAATTTCAATTCTGGTGTGAGGGCTGTAAGAGAGTCAACTCATCCATGAGGCAAAACTGAAGAGGAGGCAAAAGTAGGAAATACTTGAAATTGGTCGTCTGCAGTCCTTACCGGAATCACAGATAACACACATTAATACAGCCTTCACAATTAACACCGGTTATCAGACAGATTCTACACACACCTAAAGTACACGGGGCTACATGACCACGTTGTCGCAGCCCCTAAACTAAGGAACCACCAACCAACCATCACTTTCTTGTGGACCCGATAACTACCGTCATTTTGCACCAATCACTTTCAAATTTATACACAAAATATAACCATTTAAAATCCGGTAAGTTATCCGTGGTCGTTACGGCATGACTGCTGGCAGTCACTCACATCGGGGAGGCGAGGAGGTTCGAATCCCCCCGCCGGCAACCTTGAAGATGGTCTTCTGTGGTTTCCCATCTTCCTTCCAGGCAAATGCCAGGGTTGGTCTCTAACTATAGGGCACAGCCGCTACCTTCCAACTCCTCGTCCTTACATGCAAACTTTCCTCCCCAGACAACACTCTACACGCGACGGTACGTGTAGCTCACCCATTGGGTGTCCGCCTCGCAGCAGCTACAAAACTGGCGAGCCGAACATGTCCTCTGACACTCCCGGCACTAAAAGCCATACACTAGGAAAAAAACATTCAAAATCTCGTTCGAGTTCGTTAATGTGTTGGTTGGTTCTTAAGTTTAGGGGCTGCGACAACGCGGTCATGTAGCCCCGTGTACTTTGGGTGTGTGTAGAATCTGTCTGATAACCGGTGTTAATTGTGATGACTGTATTAGTGTGTGTTATCTGTTTTTTTTAATTTCAAGTAAGAACTGCAGACTTTTGAATTTTTCAAATAGTTCCTACTTTTGCCGCCAAACACCACCCTCAACGGCTACTAGTACAGAACTTAGCTACCAGACGCCACCGCAGTCGGCTCTTGGCAACGAATGTAGGAACCTAAGAGCGTTGTTTACATTCTTAACCTATATAATTTAGCTTCACACAAGTGTAATTAGTGGAAGGTTCTTTAACATGCCATAAATCTATGACATGGGACAGCCGGCTTTACTTCCCCTCCGAAGGAAGGCATACTGAGGGATTTTTAACGCTCCTAAAAATCCGACTGCAAAATCGGGCGGGCAATGGCTTTTTCGAAACCGTGAAATATCGCTTTAACTTTCTTAGTATGTGAAAAATCGAATCCATTAAAAGTTCATACTATTCTTCGTATAAGGGTCAAAAACTTATCTTGGTAAAGTTTATGGATAGCATCAACCATTCAAAAAAGGAGTTGGGAAAATGGAATTTCGAGATTGAAAAAAAACCTCCTCCCTTAATAGGCACAATATCAAAACCATTTTAAATGGTTAATACGGCGGTCCTCTAAAAATAACCTAAAACTTGTCCGGATGAATTTTTGATAGTGCCCACCCTTACCCCAAGGGATGAGCAAAATGTTTTCGGAATTATACGATGTTGGGGCTTCGCATATGCTGAACATGTGGAATCGTTGAAGGGATACAACAATCGGCAAATTTAGCGATTTCGAAATATTTTTCTTAGCCCGTTGAAATCTACTTCCGGAGGGATTTATTTTAAAAGTGTTTTGGGAAAGCGATAAAATTCGAAAATTACACTAAAATTCTACATAAATGCAAAATCCACGATTTCTTGATATATAACGTTTTTCATTCTTTATTTTCTTACCGAAACATCAAGTCAGGAGTTTGTACAGCCTTGAAATTTTTATGATGACTTGACTACCGGTCTGGAATGGGGAAAGTAATCTCTCCTGCCCCTCGCGTATGTCAAGTCAACAAGGGCTAAGATGGTGAGACCGAAAATGTCTATAAAACAGCTCACTCACCAATGTTAATGATTCATGAACTTGCTTGGTAACTTATACTGTAACAATTTTCACTATGTTACTTTAACCCAATTAATTTAAAATACACAATTTACTTAACGCATTTTTATCTCACTACTAGCCGAAGTACCCGTGCTTCGCTACGGGTCATAAATAAATTAAAATGTGAAGGAGACAGTTAAAACAGGGGATAAGTGAGGTGCTGCGCTAGGAGGAAATATGGAAATATGAAAGTTTGAAACAAAAGGGTGTAGCGACGTCACTAAAATGGTCGCCATCTTTAAATAGTCAAAAGTATCGAAATCAAAAGTAGCCTATATGTTAACCAGGAACATCAGCTACTTCCATCTAAATCTGACCGGGTCAGGAATGGAATGAATGAAACCCCCATCTATCGGCGAGGATATGGACTGTGCCGGCTGCCGAGGCCTGACACACTCCTCTGGGGCAATGATTAAATGAATGACAGATGAAATGAAATGATAGTGGAGAGTGTTGCTGGAATTAAATGTTGACAGGGAAAACCGGAGTACCCGGAGAAAAACCTGTTTGCCGCCGTTTCGTCCAGCACAGATCTCACATGGAGTGACCGGGATTTGAACCACGGAACCAGCGGTGAGAGGCCAGCGTGCTGCCGCCTAAGCCACGGATGCTTCACTTCCATCTAAAATTTCATGTAAATTGGACCATTGGTTCTTGCATGATTGAGTAATACACAGACACACACCATCTCATTTTTAGCCTATTTTCATTTATGAAAAAAAAAAGGCTTATGAGATCGCCTTTCGTCCGTGTGTCTGTGTGTACGTGTGTGATGGATGTTTGTGTGCCCCCCCCCCCCAATAAATTATAAACGGCTGGAGCGATTTCAATGAAACTCGGTATGTTAATAGCACTGCTCCGGGTGACCCCGACCGTGCCCTTCAAATTTCGTTAAGTCTCACCAATCAAACATGGCGGCTGTGCGAAATATTTCACCAGCATTCAATATCTCCGAAACTGTTACCGATGTCTCCCTGAAATTTTTTAAGGTGATAAAGAGAACTACTAGAAGTTCGCCGATGTGACTTTTGAAAAACGAGTAACTACAAAACCAACAAGGCGGCCAAGCGAAGTTGCGACTTTTAAATAGACGTTTCTCTCGATTTAACCAACCAAACGCATTGAAACGTGGTACAGTATATGTTTATACACATTGTAATGCACCGACATCTAACGTCGTTCAATTGTTTACATAACCTCAAGATGGCGGCTGTGCGAAATATTTCACCGGCATTCTATATCTCTGAAACTATTACCGGTATCACCATGAAATTGTGTACGGAGATAAAGGGCACTACTGGAAGTTCATCTATGAAACTTTCAAAAACCGGTTAATTACAAAACGAACATGGCGGCCAAGCGAAGTTGAAAGTTTTAAATAGACTTTTCTCGCGATTTAATGATACAAACGCAACGAAATTTCGTACAGCAAATGTTTATACACATTGTAATACACTGGTATCTAATTTAGTTCAATTGTTTACTTAACCTCAAGATGGCGGCTGTGCAAATTTCGAAAATTAAGTTTCTATTTCTTGTGTTCTAATCATGTGATCAAAATCAACATTTGCATAATGAACGTACACAATAATCATCATATAATAGTACATAACTCTATGGCCTACATATATTAAAATCCAACATGGCGGCCATCCGATATATTTAGACGGTTCTCAATATCTATTAATCTACTGAAAATGAAAACCCACAGCCTGCTTCCAGTCTCCGACCGGGTCAGGAATGGAATGAATGAAGCCCCCATCTAGCGGCGAGGATATGGGCTGTGCCGGCTGCCGAGGCCTGTCACACTCCTCTGGGGCAATGATCTATTAATCTACTACAGCAATCAAACTGAAATTTTGTAAGTCTAAAGAGGCTACAAGCATAAGTTCACCTATGGGACATTCAATAACCTGGCGAGCACAAATCCAACACGGCGGCGACGCGAAATTTAAGAATTCAAATGGACGTTTCTTGCGTTTTAACCATTCGAACGCAGTGAAACTTGATACGGTATACGCATGTACACATTTTAATCGACTGGCATCTAATTCATTTAAATTATTTTCATAACCACAAGATGGCAGCTGAGCGAAATCTTAAAACCCCGCTTTTATTTCTTGTGTCCTAATCCTGTGATTGAAGTTTGAATAAACACCTACACAATAATCTTCATGTAATACTACATAAATCTAAGGCCTATAATATAAAACTCCAACATGGTGACCATCCAAAATATTTAGAGACGGTTCTCAATATCTACGAATCTATTACAGCAATCAAACTGACAATTTGTATGTTGATAGAGGAAATTAGGCTAATATTAGTAGGATATATGAAAATAGGCTATTAAGTTCTTCACGGAACTACTTGTTACATATTAGTATAGATTAAACTTTTAAGAATGTGATTTTAAATATTATACTGATCTAATTTCTGAAGACATTTCTTTGATTTAACCCAAATTATTGTATACATTTTTTCAAAATGCTATAAAATGCTAAATTGCAAAGGTATAAAAGCTACAAAATACTAAATCCAGGAATCAAAATGCTAAAAAACTTCACCTCTAATAATTCGATATGCGATGTAAAGCCCTGCGCGGATGCGGATATCCGCGGAATATTTCGCCCTGCAGATATAGTTTGCATGGCCGTGCGGAAAGCGGATGAGCTGCGGATAATGTTTAGAATAAATTTACGGATAGTTTTTACAATAAAATGTTGAACTGGATTATTTTTAAATAATTTTAGTTTATGCTAAGACGTTTCTTGTTATTTGCAATCGCTTGGATTATATGAGAATAATAGAGAAGTGAGAGAAGCCAATACCCTCAATTAGTGTTGGTTGGTTGGTTCCTTAGTTTAGGGGCTGCGACAACGCGGTCATGTAGCCCCGTGTACTTTGGGTGTGTGTAGAATCTGTCTGATAACCGGTGTTAATTGTGATGACTGTATTAGTGTGTGTATCTATAAATTCAAGTATGGACTGCAACTTTCAATTTTTCAAATAGTTCCTACTTTTGCAGCCAAACGCCACCGTCAACGACTACTAGGCCTAGTTCAGAACTTAGCTACTAGACGCCACCGCAGTCGGCTCTTGGCAACGAACGTAGTAATCTAAGAGCGTTGTTTACATTCTTAACCTATCCAATTTAGCTTCACACAGGTGTAATTAGTGGAAAGTTATTTAACATGCCATAAATCTATGACATGGGACCGGTGGCTTTACTTCCCCTTCGAAGGAAGGCATACTGAGGGATTTTTAACGCTCTTAAAAAATCCGACGGCTTCGGCCGGGTTTGAACCCGCTATCTCGGGCATAGAAGCTCAGCATGCTACCAACTACGCAACCGAAGCCGCCTCCAATTAGTGTTGACTTATGCCAAAATATAGTCATTGATACCTGCGCTTGCCTGCGTGGCTATATCCAACGACGAAGTACAGTAAGTAGCCAGTAAGGTTTTATTTGCCGTTACTCAGAGGGACATAACTCAATCAACATTGCCTGGCGGATTCGGATAAGAAACGTGCGGATACGGATAACAGTCGTGCGGATGCGGATAACGTTTTGTTTATCCACATATGACTCTAGCGATGAGTCGATAACCTAGAAGCTACAATCTATCTGTTGGAAAGGAAGCTCCACATCTCGGTGAAGTTTTGAAATATGAATCTGGTTAGTAGTAAACGGTGAGGCCGCAGGTCATACGCGGTGCTGTTGCACAGTACAATGGTAATAAGCAGTGGGGAAAAACTAGTCCATATTCTCTGTCGACCCCACAAATAATCCCGTTGGGCTTGGAACATGCATAATGGTGGTCGATTGTGGGATCCGCTTTGTGTTCTTATGAATGGTTGAGGCTGCACGCAATGCGATGGTGCCAAGTGTGTCTGCCGGCCTTTCTCACAGGACCAATGGAGGACATTAGCTACAAGACCTCCTCGTTTAACCCTCTAAGTGCTATCGTCTCTCTACGAGACGATTCGGATTCCCGCAGAAGTGCTATCGTCTCGCAGTGAGACTGGTCTTAAAATCGATATAACAAATTGCAAAATCTACATAATCGATTTTACGAAAGTCTCGCTGTAAAATGAAATTATCTGGTTGGTTTTTTGATCTGAAAAAAAAAAAAAAAAATGACGACTTGCTACTTATGTATATGTGATTGAAATTCTGTGAAAAGTGATATGTTTAGACTTTTTACCTGTGACTCTTTAATTATGCATTATTCATCAAAGTTTATTATATATCACTGCGCTTGTAATGAAATTTGGCACATTTTGTATATCTTGGAATTTCATTTCAG
The DNA here is from genome assembly GCA_946902985.2 of Meconema thalassinum. Taxonomy (NCBI): domain Eukaryota; kingdom Metazoa; phylum Arthropoda; class Insecta; order Orthoptera; family Tettigoniidae; genus Meconema; species Meconema thalassinum. The sequence continues at coordinate 944,442,506 of OX336388.2, read as the reverse complement.
ATAAAGTAGTTCTTGTCACCAACCTCTAAAATTGGAATTTCTTTTGATTTATTTTTAAATCAGACTAATCATCCATTATAATTCTACTGGATACTTGTAAGTTTAAAAAATATTATTATCATATTCTCTAATTTTTCCTGAATACATTGATATATAATACGCCATATATAGTTACACATTTGTATTTATATACTTTTTTAAATATATCTGCACGCTGCCTTAAAAATGCTTAGCACTTAGAGTGAAACGTCCAGAACTTGGAGGGTTAACGAGGAATACGAATCACCAGACACGACACTAAAACTCGAACCCGGTCCGTCTCGGTGGCTGGCAAGCATCTTGGCTGAGCCCATTCCTGCCACGGAGGGAGTCTGTCATTTTGTGTTGACTAAGCATAGGTCATGCAAGATCCACCTACTCGTACCTAATGAGAAGGAAAGACCCCTCACTTAGTACCTGTGGAGCGGTATTCACCGTGGCCCACATTTTAACCGAGTGTGTGGATCTTGCTGATCTACGAAGAAACCTTGGTTTTGCAGATGACACTCGAACTTAAATTAGCCGATGACGTGGTGACTGCGTATCTTGTCACCCGCTTTATAAGCGACAGTGAGTTAGGGACAGCAATTTAAATTCTCAAGTGTATATTTACTCAAAGAACTTGTTCTTTTTTGAAATTTTGATTGTTTGTTTTCCAAATTTTTAAAATTAATATAATCATTAGTTGTATTTAATCGTTTGTATAATTTTTTGGTTTTTTAAAACACAGTCACTCAGAGTTGAATTTCTGGCGGTATTGGCCCTTCACAAATTCCTATAATTATGTAGAAAGCCACCCCGGGTTTGAACGGGAGCTGTACTACAACCTATATTTGGTTTCATTTCGGCACGAAAAAGTCTTTTTGTGTTACAATTAGTAGCAATTTTTGTTGTTGTTGCTCATTTTAGGTGCTGCAACATTGCGGTCATATAGCCCCGTGTATTTTTGGGTGTGTATGAATTTATGTGGTAACCTGTGATGGCTGTACTAACAGAATTTGTAAAAAAAAAAATATAACTAAATCACTTACAGAGTCAACACGGGCGGCTTCGGTGGCGTAGTTGGTAGCATGCTGAGCTTCTATGCCCAAGATAGCGGGTTCAAACCCGGCCGAAGCCGTCGGATTTTTTAAGAGCGTTAAAAATCCCCTCAGTATGCCTTCCTTCGGAGGGGAAGTAAAGCCGGCGGTCCCATGTCATAGATTTATAGCATGTTAAAGAATCTTCCACTAATTACACCTGTGTGAAGCTAAATTGGATAGGTTCAGAATGTAAACAACGCTCTTAGGTTTCTACGTTCGTTGCCAAGAGCCGACTGCGGTGGCGTCTAGTAGCTAAGTTCTGAACTAGGCCTAGTAACTTAGTCATTGATGGTGGCGTTTGGCGGCAAAAGTAGGAACTATTTAAAAATCTAAGTTGCAGTCTGCACTTAAAAAACAGATACACTCACTGTCGCTTTCGTAGCGTAGCGGTCAGCATAGTTAGCTGCCGCCCCGGAGGTCCTCGGTTCGATTCCCGGCTCTGCCACGAAATTTGCAAAGTGGTATGAGGACTGGAACGGGGTCTACTCAGCCTCGGGTTGTCCAAATGAGTAGAGGGGGTTCGATTCCCACCTCAGCCATCCTCGAAGTGGTTTTCCGGGGTTTCCCACTTCGTCTTCGGGAAAATGCCGGGATGGTACCTACTGTCAGGCCACGGCCGCCACCTTCCCTCTTCCTAGCCTATCCATCCCATTCTTCCATCCCTTCCCATCCCTCATGAGGCCCCTGTTCGCTTTGCAGGTGAGGCCGCCTGGGCTAAGTGCTGATCACACCTCCCCAGTTGTATCCAACACGATCAGATGTTCCAAGCTCCAGGACACTGCCCAAGAGGCGGTAGGGGTGAGTTTCCTCGCTGAGTCCGTGGGAACCACCAACCTAGAGGGTAAATTGACTAAATAAAAAAAAAGATACACTCACTAATACATCCATCACAATTAACACCGGTTATCAGACAGATTCACAACACACCCAAAGTACACGGGGCTACACGACCGCGTTGTCGCAGCCCCTAAACTGAGGAACCAACCAACCAAGAGTCAACACGTCTACTCTACTCGGAAGTCTTCACTTGAATATTGCGTGAATATTGGGCTTGGCCTTGGCCATCTGGATCTGGGAAAGGCTCTCTCACCGCACATAATGTATTCACAAAGAAGCGGGGTTGGGGAGTGGGAGCTTATGCTTACGTTGATGACGTGCGGGGTGGGGAGGGACTACACGAAATGATTAAATGATTACGTAATCACTTAACATTAATATTAACTCGTTTTACGCTCTACACGGCTTTCCAGTCGCGCTGACGGAAAGCGCTAGCAAAGCTACCGCGTGGAGGGTGGAGGGACGTAGGCTACGGGTAAAAATTCAAAAAATATTTGTATTTTATATTTTATACTTTAGTGAGCCTCCGTGGCTTAGGCGGCAGCAAATCGACCTTTCACCGTTGGGTCCGTGGTTCAAATCCCGGTCACTCCATGTGAGATTTGTGCTGGACAAAGCGGAGGAAGACATGTTTTTCTCCGGGTACTCCGGTTTTTCCCTGTACAATTTAATTCCAGCAACACTCTCCACTATCATTTCATTTCATCTGTCATTCATTTAATCATTGCCCCAGGGGAGTACGACAGACTTCAGCAGTCGTCACAGTTCATATCCTCGCCGCTAGATGGAGGCTTCATTCATTCCATTCCCTGACCCGGTCGTTCGACTGGAAGCAGGCTGTGGATTTTCATTTTCACTTTATACTTTCATCAATATTGTTCGTACATTTCTTGTGCTTTTTCTTTTGTTCCCGAAGCAACTCAGGGAATTGCAGCGTAATATATTTCTTTACAGAAATTTATGTCCCTGATATTGTGTTCCTTGTTTCTTTTGTTTATGCGGTCTTGATTACAATGTCACCCACAAACTGCCTCAACTCTTCAAACAGGTCTTTCGTATTGTTTTGTAGAGCTATTTTGTCTTGTATATCTTATTTGAATTTGAATCTGTGATGCTCACTTGACGAGCGAACCATGTTATCTTGTAGTCTTCTCCCTCATCTGTAGTCCATACCAAATTCATTTTTAATTGTAATTTTATCAGGTTGTATTCTTATTTCGCATGTCCCAGGCTGTCAAGACCGAAGGTTGCTACATCAATAACGTTATGTTCTCTTGGAAACATGGAATTTTCTGAATGGGAGGATACGAAATGTAGAACCTCAGAACTGTTAGTTATTTAGTTGTTGTTGTTTAAGGGGAGCAACTACGAGGTCATGTACCCCTATTAACACAGATTAAATTTAGAATGGAATTAATGATTTAGAGGTGGACACCTAAATATGAAAAGATCGGAAAATAATAAAACAAAACAAAAGCAAAAACTAATAATTACAATATAAACAAAAATTACGGAAAAAACAAAAATTCAGCATTGAAAAAATAACAAGTCTTTGAGTCAATGCACACTGGACAATTTAGATTGCTGGCCCTAACCCACTCTCACTTATAGAACGGATGACGAGATCAGCAGTCACCGCGTCATCTGCTAATATAAGTTTGAGTGTCATCTGCAAACCAAGGTTTCTTCGTGAGTCAGCAAATCCACACAACGTGTTAAAATGTAGGTCACGGTGAAACCGGCTCCACAGGTAAAAAAGTAGGGGGTCTTCCCTTCTCATTAAGTACGAGTGGGTGGATGACCTATTCTTAGTCAACACAAAATGACGGACTCCCTCCGTGACCAGAAAGAGCTCCGCCACACGCGAGTAGTTCCCTTGATTTGCGGCTTCGGTGGCGTAGTTGGTAGCATACTGGGCCTCTATACCCAAGATAGCGGGTTCAAACCCGGCCGAACTCGTCGGATTTTTAAGATCGTTAAAAATCCCTCAGTATGCCTTCCATCGGAGGGGAAGTAAAGCCGGCGCGGCGGTCCCACGTCATAGATTTATGGCATGTTAAAGAACCTTCCACTAATTAAACCAGTGTGAAGCTAAATTATATATAGGTTAAGAATGTAAACAACGCTCTTAGGTTCCTACGTTCATTGCCAGGAGCCGACTGCAGTGGCATCTAGTAGCTAAGTTCTGAACTAGAAGTCGTTGACGGTGGCGTTTGGCGGCAAAAGATGGAACTATTTGAAAAATTCAAAGTCTGCAGTCCTTACTTGAATTAAAAACAGATGGCACACACTAATACAGTCATCACAATTAACACCGGTTATCAGACAGATTCTACACATACCCAAAGTACACGGGGCTACATGACCGCGTTGTCGCAGTCCCTAAACTGAGGAACCAACCAACCAACCAGTTCCCTTGATCGCTCTCAGCTTATTGGACATTCGGTCAGCTAGCCACTGACTCTCCCAGAATGCCAGTACTTATCGGCGTAACTGAGAGCGAATATATCTAGCGGGTACCTCCATTGGTCGAGGTGATAGTGATACCGCCTCTTTCGCAGCTTGATCCGCTAACTCATTTCTCGCAATTCCCATGTGGTTTGGAAGCCACAGAAAGGTGATTCGAGTGTCAGCACGGCACTACCCGGCTAGTAGGTCATAGATTCGCTGCACTAGGGGGTGTTGCGGAAAATATGTAGCAATTGACTGCAACGAACTCAAAGAGTCGGTACACACTAGAAAGAGGATTCGTGCATCTTGTAGTGCAAACTGCAGAGCTTCATAGATGGCAACGAGCTCCCCTGTAAACACACTACAAGCCCCTCAGAACTGTGCAAGGACTTTCGCTTTCATGATGCAGAATATCTCGGACCAGAGAGTGTCTAGGTTCCGCTTGAGGTGGGCATCACATAGAAATTGGGCATTCCTCTGTGCCCGCGTGAGACACGACATCTTCCATTTACCCAAACTTTCTACCAATTCCAACTCAACTCGCTCGAACAGCGACAACCTCTTGTTGGTGGATTTAAGGAGACTCATCTACTGCCTTTTGGAACCTTTTACCTATTGGACTAACCTTTAAAAAAATACAGGGTACCGGTAGTTTTATTAACGAATGACACACAAACCCCGTGCACGATGGGGGACTGCAGGCGTGCATCCCGTTGGTGACAGCGGATATCCTGAGTGTGGCTTTTCCATAACCCCGCTAGGCAAATGCCGAGATCGTACCTTATTTCGAATCACAGAGCACCGACACTAGGTTATGAAGCAAATTGAATGCACACCCAAGTGTACTGCTCTAACGATACGCATCAAGTAGGACCTATATCAGGCACGATATTTCTAAATTTACTAACATTTACGTAGAGAGAGGAAAATAATCATGTCCAGAAAATGAACTACGCGCTACCTCCCACTTTTTAAAGCAGTTCGCTACTCCTGAGGGGATCCGGGCACGGACACCAAGAACTGGCTGATCAACCAGCTTGGTGTTCCTAGGCGTAACCGCACACAAGACACGGCATAAACCTAGAAAAAAATGCTACCTTTAAATTCACAGCCCGTGAAAGCAAATATACCATTGTTTTTGGAAGCCTTCATAGGGAGGATATGGCTGCTTGAGCTTTTCTTAGCTCTCGCAGTAAAGAGGCGCAGGTGCGCTTCATAAAAAGGAAGGTGTCGCGCATTTTGCTACTCTTGTGGGGGTCCGGGCGGGGACACCAAGAGCCCGCTGATGAGTCAGCTTGGTGTTCCTAGGCTAAACTCCACACAAGACACGGCATGAACCCAGAAAATTTGCTGAGTGTTAAAAATTATGGAATTAGTGATTAATATTTGATCATGTTCATGATAATAATAACTGTATTGACTGAAGGTATATTTTCGTTGTCTCTTAAGCGTTTACAAGTTTTAGATGCTGTAAGTTTTTTTTTAAAAAATCCAGTGGCTTAGTCCGTGACACATTCCCCCAACACAGGACATGATCATACCACGCCTTACTGCATGTCAACTCTTCGGAGATGCACACCAGCCTCTTCTTCTCTGAACTGTTTAATGTAGTTCTACTTACAGAACTTGACGTGCCTGCACACTTACCTGAAAAAAGAAAGAAACACTATTAGGTTTATGATAGAACTTTGAGGGCGAGACCAATCGCTGAAACAGTACGAGGGCGTAATGTACTTATAAGATCTTATATACATCACACTGACGTGAACAGAGCTCCGGTTATGATGGCAAATGCCACAGTGGGTCAAAATCGAAATCTAGAACAAAATTATTTATTTTCATAATTAAAAAATCAAAATGTATTACTTCTAAAGCATTCTCCTATAATTGCCGCTCACTATTCTGGGATATAAACGCATCTTAATGTAAATCTGTCACCACTGATCGAGCAGTCTGAATTGGAGGGTGAATGTAAGTGGCTGTGGTTTGGTTGTCTTTGTGGTTAGTGTGATGCTTTAAGATGGAACATGCAGTTAAAGGGATCTTTGCAACGTGTTTCAGTTATTAATGGGCGTAATTGTTACGTAATTTTAGCTACATTTGCATTATATAATATTTAACTATTATTTTTAAAATTAAATTTTCACTTCGATTTTTAGTACGTCGAGTCACTCTGCGTCACTTTCTACTTAATGTTAAAATGTAGATAAAGTCTTGTAGTTTACGCCTGTTATAAAATTATTTGCATCTTTTTGTAACTTACTTAGTTATTTTACGTTTTAGAAGATGCCGCGCGACCAGTTCTCACACGTTTACAACCGTTTGAAGCACTGGTTTCGACGATTATGTCAAAAGTGGTACTTGACTTCGTTAAAAGTAAATTAGGGGTAGAAAATTGTTCTGAAGAGATAACTGAATGCTCTATCAAACTCCTAGTCATAGACAATGCCTTGCATGTGTAGACGTAGCTTAAAACAGGTCTTAACTGATGTTTATTATGAAGTATACAAATTATATACGTTGCTTTCACTCTGAATTCACGATTAAAACGTAAAAATAATTTTGTCCCCTTAGATTTCGATTTTGACCCACTGTGAAATGGAGAGAATCGAGCTATAAATAGTTAAATAATTGGTTCAAGAAACAAGAAAGGATCTCCAAGAAGTTGGAATTCATCCAGAAGATATGCCTAAACTAAACAGAGCAGAGTTTCGAGGGAAGGTTGATAAATTCAAAGGGTTTAAGGGAAAACATAGCTCAAAAAACCAGGTCACCTGGTCTCAAGACAAAAGGAGACTTAAAGAAGAAGACGCTTTTAGTTTTAAGTGACCGTTAATCATGCGATCATGAGCCACGGGACCTACTTTTTACGTGGAATCCGTACCACAGGACATGGTATTTCACTTCGAAAATCTCACATGCATTGACCGGGAATCGAACCCGGTCCACCTTGGTGAGAGGCCAACAGCTTGACCGCTGTGCCACTACGCCCCTTAGAAGACTTAGTGACCGCATGAAGAAATTCTTGTTGTCGTTGATTCTTTTAGGGGTTTCACAACATCGTGATCATTTATCCCCGAGTACTTCGGTGTGTGTAGAATTTGTCTAATAAACTGTGCCACTGTGATGTCTGTACTAGTGTGTCTTTGTAATTGAGATAGAATTTCGGTAGGAAGCGGCCGTGGCCTTACGTTAGGTACCATCCCGGCATTTGCCTGGAGTAGAAGTGGGAAACCACGGAATGCTGAGGCAGGAATCGAACCCACCTCTTCTCAGTTTTACCTCACGAAGCTGAGAAGAAATTCCGTGAGGAGAAAAAGAGATTGGCAAGTCAGCTGATTGTATACCGTAGTCCACAGTAGGCCAAAATAAGGAGAAGAAGAAAAATTAAATAAATAAATAGATTATTTATTTATTTATTTATTTATTTATTTATTTATTTATTTATTTAGCGTATGGCTTTTAGTGCCGGGAGTGTCCCAGGACATGTTCGGTTCATCAGATTACGTAGCTGCTTCAATGCGGACACCCATGGGTTGAGCTACAAATTCCGTTGAAATTTCAAGTAGTTCCAACTTTAGCTTTTAGATGCCACTGACACCTAGTGGTGAACGTTGGAACTTTGATAGAGCATTCCAACGAAATTAACCTGTAAATTTAGCTTCACACTAGTTTAATTAGTGGAAGGTTATTTTGCATGCCATACATCTATGACATGGGACCGCCGGCTTTACTTGCTCTCCGAAGGAAGGCATACTGAAGGATTTTAACGCTCTTTAAAATTCCGACGACTTCGGCCGGGTTTGAACCCACGATCTTGTGCATAGAAACTCAGCATGCTACCGACCACGCCACCGAAGCTGCTAATAAATTGATACATACGATAGATAGATAAATAGATATATAAATAGATATATAAATGAATGATGAGGCCACGTGCGGTGGCAGCCTGCGCGCGGTCAGAAGGATGATATCACAAACACCAAGCCGCAAGACTAGGGCGGGAATCAAACTGGGGAAACATTGTACCGTAAAGCTCTCCACGTTTGTTACAAAGTTAGCTTACTATTGACAGTTCCCGTCTGAGTGAACTGGATCAGGATCAGTAAACCAGTGTTGTTCCGGCTCGACTTTTAGTGACATTTCTTAGAAATCTGACTTTATAGCAACCATTGACCTCCTAGCCTCTTTGATCCATCAAAGAGAAACTCCCGATACATTCTCCGCACTCAGTGGACGAGGGTTCAAACCCACCGGCCACCGTCCATCAAATGGTTTTGTGCGCTTTCTCAATTTCAATTCCTGCCAAATGCCACTATTGGCCACGGCCGCTTCCTCTAATTATTAACTACTCTCAGGATGTTGCCGTCAGGAAGAGCATCCAAACGTACAACCATACAAACCCATTGCACGGTAGAAACGGAGATAATAATACATGGGGCACAAGCGTCTCAATCCCAGTTTTATATCCAATTAGAAGACTTTTACTGACCATAAAATAAGCTTCACTCTTGCTCTATCTACTCAACACTTCCCGTCGATGAATCATTGTATTAATGACACAATTTTCATAGCAGCCAGCACCGTCTCCACTTTCCCCGTTGCCCGCAAGACCTGAACCGCACACAAACCCCGCGTCATAAACTGCATGGAGATGAGGAGTACTGTACCGTGCCACCAGAATACACTCCGCACACTGCAGGTAGGCCTATAGCCTAAGAACACACTTTGGGCGAAGGAATGGTAAGAAAATGAAGTCCTTACTTAAGTCCACGACGAAGAATGTAGTGGACGATCGTCGGTCGTGACTAGACATCGGATTTTTATGCAAATGCATAGTTTGTTTGCCGATAACGTAGACCTCCAAACCCGACAAGGAAGTGCGTTTGAAGGTTAATTTGGACGATTTATTACGTTTAATAGTGCATATATGTGCATATATATATTTGAGATTTTGCATATTCAGGTTGCTTGTGCATGTTTTTGATTTAACCTCTTAACTGGGCATGACGTATATATTCGTATGTTAAATGTTATACTTTAATTTGGGGCTACATGACCGCGTTGTCGCAGCCCCTAAACTTAAGAACCAACCAACCAACCAACCAACCATACTTTAATGGGCATGACTGTACGTACTCCATCTTTTACCGCTGACGCCTCCTGGGCGTGTCGGGTTTTCACGGCATGACGAATGTCTTCGAGAAAATTGATGTTTTGGCAGCAGGTTGGTAGCAGTTACATTTCCCGCCTCCTGTATCTTGGTTGTTTTTGTTTTGTTTTTGTATTTGATTTTTTGTTCGTTTTCTGCTTTTTCTTTTTTATTATAAATTTTTGTTTTTGCATTGTGTTATTTTTGTTTCTGTATTTGCTTTTGTTATTGTTTTGTTTTATTTTTCTTTTGTTTTTGCTTTGTGTTCTTTGTTTTTGTGTTTGTTTTCTGTATTTACTTTTGTTTTTGAAATTTGCTTCTTTTGTTTTTTGATTTTGATTTTATGTTCGTTTTCTGCTATTTCTATTGTCTTTGAATTTTTAGCCTACTTTTCACATTTTGCAAAAATGAGGAAAAAGTAGACTTATGAGATCGGGCAAATGTCTGTCTGTCTGTCCGTCCGTCTGTCCTTCTGTCTGTCTGTCTGTCTGGCTGTGTGTGTGTCCCCCCCAATCAACTCCTAAACGGCTGGAGCAATCGAAACAAAATTTGGTAGGATTAAAGATCTATACCTGAATATCTCACGGCCATATTTGAAAATGATGTCAGTGCTACCAACTGCAAAAAAATTGCAATTGAAATTTGAGCTCCATGATGTATATCATGGAAGGTATGAATGGGAGCTATTTCAAAATTGGCACACGTATAGATAGTAATATTGCAGTTTAATTTCCAGGAGTCCATACATGGCAGTGTTGCCAAAATGATTATAAGCCTGCTGATAGGTCCAATTTTTAAATGCATATAACTTCTACACTATCAATTGGAATTCAACCAAATTTCGTATGTTGTATGTGTACATAATCAGATATGACTGAGCGTATTCTTACGACCCACCAGGGCTGCCAACTGTTAATATATGCTCCTAATTTATTTAATCCAAATACAAATATATCAGAAAGTTTGCAAGCCAACAGCTTTAAACTATGCACATGTATAGTACCTGACATTCTATATTAATTTGGAGTAACTTATATACGTCAGTGCTACCAACATGATTCTAAGCCTGCTGACAGGTCCAACTTTAAATACATGCAACTTCCATACAATCATTTGGATTTCAACCAAATTTCGTATGTGCTATGTGTACCACAACAGGTATGACTATGCGTATTCTAAGGAGCAACCAGGGCTGCCAACTGTTAATATGTGCTGTCCCTATTTTTGTTACCCTAGTATCAATATATCAGAAAGTATGCAAGCCAATAGCTCTAAACTTTGCACACATATAGTACCTGGCATTCTAGACGAATTTGGAGTAACTAATATACGTCAGTTCTGCCAACATGATTCTAAGCCTGCTGATAGGTCCAATTTTAAAATGCATGTAACTTCTATACTAACTAATGGATTTCATTCAAAATTGGCACAACAATAGATCATATTATTTCAGATTATTTCTGACCAATACATGCATGACATTGTTGCCAACATGATTTTACGCGCGCTGTTAGATCCAATGTTTAACTGCATGTAACGTCCATGCTATCCAGTGGACTTCAACCAAATTTTGTATTTAGTACCGTAAGAGACGGAGCTAAGAATATATTCAGTCATCAGGGCTGCCAACTGTAGTGCTCTATTAGGATACATTATGCCAGGTATACAGTATTTCGAACTAATTAGAAATTTCGATATTACCAACTTAATTTCGTCATTATTCTAGATAGGTTCATATTCTGTAGAATAATCATTGGCATGAAAAGTAGGCTGTATAGTTCTTAACGGAACTACTTCTTGTTTTTGTTGTGTTTGTTTTCTATATTTGATTTTTTGTTTTTTTTGTTTCTTGTTTTTGAATGTGTGTTCATTTTCTGCTTTTTCTTCCGTTTTAGATTTTTGGTTTTTGGTTTTTGTGTTTGTTTTCTGTATTTCCTTTTGTTTTTGATTTTGTTTTCGTTTTCTGCTTTTTCTTTTCTTTCTTTTTAGTTTGTATTTTTGGTTTTGTTTTTCGTTTTTGCTTTTGTTTTTTAATTTTGCCTTTTTTGCTTCCTGTTTTGGTCATGTGTTTGTTTTTGCCTTGTGCGCGGAGCAATACAAGACAATCAATGAAAGCAAACCTACACATTTGATCTCGATAGCCTTAGATACATTTTATTTGTATCTCTCAATGTGCGGAAATGAACAGTTTAGGTCATACGGACAAAACTCTTAAGTACTAATCAGGTAAATGACTTTATAGTTACTGTCAAAATGGCCAAAATGTCTCTTGAATTATTCTTAATACATTGAAATTTCTTTATTATACCATAACACAACATTATTATTGCTAATATTCTCGCAAAACTTTCCGCCTATTCTGTCGTAACAATTGGCTGGAAATAATACACAGGGCAGGTTACACCAAGCGCTCAAAAATACCCAGTTAAGAGGTTAATAATGCATATTTTAACATGTTTTACAAGCAAGCTTCAAGGAAATGTAACGTAATTAAATGCCGTGTAGTCTTGAAGTGGCCTTGCTCTGAATGAGCATTGCAGCTGTGATACGAGTTCAAGAAATAACCTAGACAAGAACACAATCATCATTCGTAATTCCTGTTAATTGGTGACTGCCTGGAGCGATAGTTCAGGTCCATATAACCTAGCAAGTGACTTACTTCCAAATGGGTCACACAACCTCAGTGCGGCGAACTCGTCTTATGAACGAAACAAAATAGTCGTATGCAATAGAGTTCTACCTGCTCCTAAATTCCACATTTTGATGGAGTGAAGCGTGTGATTGACGGATTTGATGTCAGTGAAGGAGGCGGATAAAACAGTTAGAAGGGAATTCATAGATTGATACATCTCAAACTACAGTACTGTAGCTTGTACTAGTGGAACAGTCGCAGCAGCAAGTAGAGTGTGATTTTTGTTTTTCATTCGGTTGCTTACATGATCATGATGGTGTGGGTCAAACTCGTGAGTCTAGTTAGGCAATCTTACGTTTGCATTTAACCCTGCGTCGGGCGCACCTCTGCGACTCTCAAGTGCGTCTGACAAACGCCTGTTGTAAAGAAGTCATTTACACCCAATCAACGCAATTCCTTTTTAAGTGATCAGTGGCATTCATTAGGATATACATAGGGAGTTTATTCAACATCAGGTTTTTAAAAGCTTACTATTATCTATTGCTTACAAACAAACTTTAAACAAGTAGTTCCGTGAAGAACTATACAGCCTATTTTCATATATCCTACTTATGTTAACTGCCACTATCAACATACAAAATATCAGTTTGATTGCTGTAATGCATTCGTAGATATTGAGAACCGACTAAATATTTCGGATGGTCGCCATGTTGGATTTTATATATGTAGGTCCTAGAATTATGTACTGTTACATGAAGATTATTGTGTACGTATAGCATTCAAACTACAATCGCATGGTTAGGACACGAGAAGTAAAAACGAGATTTTAAAATTTCGCACAGCTGCCATCTTGTGGCTATGGAAACAATTGAAATAAATTAGATGCCAGTGGATTAACATTCGTATAAGGATTTACTGTTTCAAGTGTCACTGCACTCGGATGGTTAAATTGCGAGAAACGTCCATGTGAATATTTATTCTTCGCGTCGCCGCCATGTTGGATTTGTGATCACCAGGTTATTTAATATCCTATAGGTGAACTTAAATTCATGGCCCCTATCAACATAAACAAATTCAGTTTGATTGCTATAATAGATTCGTAGATATTCAGAGCCGTCTAAATATTTCGGATGGTCGCCATGTTGGATTGTTAAATGTATAGGCCATAGAGTCATGTACCATTAAAGGAAAATTATTGCGTAGGTTCATTATTCAAATTTTCACTTCGATCGCATGATTACGACACAAGAAATAAAAACTTAATTTTAAAATTCGCACAGCCGCCATCTTGAGGTTATGTAAACAATTGAACTAAATTAGATACCAGTGCATTACAATGTGTATAAACATTTCCTGTACCAGATTTCATTGCGTTTGGAACATCAAATCGCGAGAAAGGTCTATTTAAAATGATCAAATTCGCTTGGCCGCCATGTTCGTTTTGTAGTTAACCGGTTTTTGAAACTTCCAGTATTGCCCTTTATCTCCGTACAAAATTTCAGGGTGATACCGCAAATAGTTTCAGAGATATAGAATGCCGGTGAAATATTTCGCACATCCTCCATCTTGTGGTTATGTAAACAATTGAACGAAGTTAGATGTCGGTGCATTACAATGTGTATAAACATATACTGTACCAAGTTTTATTGCGTTTGGTTGGTTAATTCGCGAGAAACGTCTATTTAAAAGTCGCGAATTCGCATGGCTGCCATGATGGTTTTGTAGTTACCAGTTTTTCAAAAGTCACATAGGTGATCTTCTAGTAGTTCCCTTTATCACCGTAAAAAATTCCAGGGTGATATCGGGAATAGTTTCGGAGATATTGAATGCCGGTGAAATATTTCGCACAGCCGCCATGTTGGATTGGTGGGACGTAACAAAATTTGAAGGGCACGGTCGGGGTCGTCCGGAATAGTGCTATAAACTTACCGAGTTTCATTGAAATCGCTCCAGCTGTTTAGAAGTTATTAGGGACACACACACACACACACGCGCGCGCGCGCGCGCGGACAAAAGGTGATTTCATAAGCCTATTTTTTCAAAGGTGGAAATAGGCTAAAAATACAGCACAATAGAGTCATTCTTACTTGGAATCACTGTTGGAATGCTCAGCAGTAAAGATCCATTGGCCAAGTAAGCTGACCTGACCTGATCCTCGCGTTAAAATTTTAGCCGATCAGCCCGAAGGCCTGGAGAGCTATAGCTGAATAAATACGACCAACTGCAATTGAATGAGGGGGGGGGGGGGGGGGGGGTGATTACCGTGAGTCGAACTGGCCAGAATATAACCTGATGCACTGAGACATTAGAAATACAGAAGTTAATAAAGGATAGTGGAAGTGAGAAGTTCGTGAAAAATGAAATCAAAAGGTGAAAAGAAGTCTGAAGATAATTTCGAGAGAGACGTAAGAGAGCGCTATAGTAGCATGATAAGAGAAGATTTATTCTATAATGATCCGGGGGCGCTTGTGACGGCACCCCCTTGTTTGGTAATCACCCTAACTGTGGTGCTGTTGGTGCTGAGTGTAGATGTTCTGTAAATCTTGGCTGCCTGTCGAAGAATTCTCTGACTGATGGTCGAGAGATTGTAGTCGGCGTGCAGTTGAGCATTGCGGACGTACCAGGGCGGTCGAACATAAATTCCCCTCGATTTTCCTTAATTCCACTCGGTCCTCCAAGGGACCCAAAAATGAGTTCCTTAACTCCGCTCAGGCTTTGGCTTTGACGTAAACAAATGTCATAACCCTCCTGCTCGCATACCAAGGGCCGAGTCCAACACCTTCTGCAGCGCAAGACATTGTTGTGCCATTGGTCTACCGCTCTGATGTCAAGTCCGCTCATTCGTTAAATCAGGTAACTTATAAAGTGTTTGGCACATTATAACTTATATGGCAGAAAATACAAGTGATTTAAAATTAATCGTAATATTCTTTTAAATAAGTCTGCCAAGGTTTTTTTTCTATAAATTGTATGCATTGTTTTCAACATGTGCATAATGAAATGTTTGTATGTTTTTTAACCTAGTCAGACATTAAAAAATTAAATTTAGATAATAATAGGTGTATAATTTGTACCTTAAAAAAACTTTCGATATCAGCTGCGGATGCTGAAAATACTGTTTTCCAACCTAGAACGGAAAAAATCAGCTGCATTCCCACACAACAAATTAGTTATGAATTCTAACTCTTATAGAGCTAGGCTTGTTAACAGTAACAGCTATTCGGATTTAAGATATCATCTGCACACCACTTTTTCTATGCAATCATCTCGTTTGTTCTTATAAGTTTACAAGCGATAAGAAATTGTTAAAAGAGGAGTAGACTAAGTAACAACAAAAAGTTAAACAATTCTACTCTATGTTTTGAAATTAGCTATTCCACTTACTGTATTTTAGTAAACTTAAAAATGTAATCACTGAAGCAGTGGTTATTGTACTGCTGAAATATAACTGACCACGGTAGGTTATTTTGAGAAGTTATACTTAATTTGTTATCATTTATTAATAGAAGTTATATTAGTTATATTATAAGCATTGATTATAATCAATGGTAGAAGTGAGCATGGAAGACTTGTGTCGTTCTAAGAATGCATAAGGATAAAGAGACCGCGACCGAGCGGAGTTGAGGGATTCCTCGGGCGACTACCTGGAGTGTCGAGTGGAATTTAGGTAATCCTGGCTACCTGACTCAGGTACCCGAGTGGAACTGATGCCCGCCCACCAGGGCGCGCCTGATATCGTTCGCAGAGCTCGGTTCTGGACAACCTGAAGTTTATTGAGAGTGGAGGGAGCTGCGTAACCCCAAACAGTTGACCAAGTAAACTGCAATGTTGGCAAGTTACAGTATACTGTAACTGTATGGGGCAGAGAGATTGCTTAATGACATTCATAGCTTTCATAATTCGACATCGTTCTGTACCAGTTTATTCCACGAAATAACCACAATCTATGTATTTCTTATTCATAAAATGAGTAAAACAAGCACTATTGCAATGGAATAATAAGGAAATACGAACCTTGCAAAGTCGAACGAGTTCTGGCACAATGCACCTCACAGGCCTGGAGGGTAATTACAGCACTTCACGCAGGCGGCAAGAAAACTAACTGGGAGCATTTGGAACGGGACCTAGATATAGAAAGGTACTAAGAGGGACAGACATATAGGATCCTCTCTAGCAAGAATAGATTTGCGGTGCCTGTCAGGCCAGCTGCGCCCAACGGAGGGTTAATAAAAGTGCTTAATACCATGAAAATAAGCTCATACTTAGGTGCATATTTCATCGGGTTTTGCAGCATAGTTGCATGCTTGTATTGGTGATTCATACAGCAGGTTCGCTCCTGGCCCAGGTAAGTGATTTTTTGAAAGGCGGCAAAAATTACGACACCATGTCATACGATGTTGGCACGTCAAAGAACCCATTTGAATTCAGTTGGCCGTGTTCATAATGGCAGAAATAATCCCGGGATTTACCGCCAACACAAAGTTCCTCATTTCTCTACTAGAAAGCGCTATAGTGTTCAACCTCCTTGACTTTTATAGTGCTTCAAGGAACAACGAAATTTGACATGCAAGCTACCCTTTGGGTGTCAAATAACAAAGCTTGCACGGCACCCGAGGCCATACGATATTATTATTATTATTATTAATATTAATATTATTATACAGCATATAACTCCGATGTCTAGAACTGAAGACCTGGTGCATAAGGTTGATGCAAAGGTTCGAGAAAGCAGACGCTTTACGAATTTGACATTATGTTAAGTTTCGGATATTTAGAACCTAAAGAAACGAGAAATAAGCAGGCAAACATGCCCTAAAAATACTGAAATATGATCCAAAAGAGGTACAATATGACGTAATATATTTACTTGCTTTCTAAAAACAAGTGTTAATAATGTAGTGAAATGTTATTTTTATTATTAATTCTACATTCAAACCTAAAACATTGTTAAAATCTACGCTGATTTCATGAATAGGCCAACGGTAAAAATGTTTTCCTCAAATTTGTATCGCAGAATGTTTCAAGAGACTTGCGGAAAGCAGCATATTCTTCACCCTTCTCTCGTTAAAAACTGTGGCACAAATCACATTTCCTGTAAAAGAGAAAGAAAATACCCTAAGTTAAAAATACAACACTACCAAGTTTAGTTACAGTTAATTTTTTATTTTTTATTTTTATTTTTTTATTGGCGGCTTCGGTGGCGTAGTTGGTAGCATGCTGAGCTTCTATGCCCAAGATAGCGGGTTCAAACCCGGCCGAAGCCGTCGGATTTTTAAGAGCGTTAAAAATCCCTCAGTGTGCCTTCCTTCGGAGGGGAAGTAAAGCCGGTGGTCCCATGTCATAGATTTATGGCATGTTAAAGAACCTTCCACTAATTACACCTGAATGTAAACAACGATCCTAGGTTTCTACGTTCGTTGCCAAAAGCCGACTGCGGTGGCCTCTAGTAGCTAAGTTCTGAACTAGGCCTAGTAGTCGTTGACGGTGGCGTTTGGCGGCAAAAGTAGGAACTATTTGAAAAATTCTAAGTTGCAGTCTCTACTTAAAATTAAAAAACAGATACACACACTAATACAGCCATCACAATTAACACCGGTTATCAGACAGATTCTACACACACCTAAAGTACATGGGTCTACATGACCGCATTGTCTCAGCCCCTAAACAGAGGAACCAACCAACCAAAATATGACTTTAATATTCATGAACTGAAAAATCATTTCAACTCTGGAGATTTGCTGATAATATAGTCATCTTAGCTGACACACCAGAGGATTTGAATACGTTTTTAAATGCTATGGATTCTGTCTTGAGGGGAGAATTCATGATGAAAATTGATAGGCCCCTTTCACACCGAAGATGCAAGACGCAAGATACAGGGTGCAGGATGCATGCATCTTGCATCTTGATGAAAGCGCTTTCACACCCAAGATGCATGTGCCACTTGAACCTTCTTTTAATATCCATTTTCTCTGCTGAGTTTAGTACGTGAGTTTGAGAAATGAATAATCAATTATCCGACTCTTCAGACGACGAAATTACAATTCTGGCTTGTGCAGTCAGAAAGAGACGAAGACAAAGAAGGAAACGTTTATAGCAGCACCCATACTGGGATAATGCTGGAGAGCATATCCCTGCTATTGTGTCTCAGCAGTTACTGAACCATCCAGTCAAGTTTCAGGCGTATTATAAAATGGAGATTTCGACTTTTTACAAGTTGTTGGATCTCATGGAACCGTCACTGAGTCGTAGGGATACAAATTATCGGTTGTGTGTATCTGCGAAAGACTACTGATATTTCTGAGGTAAGTAAAGCAAAGCGAACTCCGTACAGGCCATGGAGGCCGGGAGTAGTGGAAGGTAGAGGCTTCCACTCTTTGTGACATCGGCACTAAATGGGATGGAGTTGTCAGCTCCACACCCGGCCGTCTTTGCTCCCAGGAATTACCCTGGTACTCATTTCTGGTGTAGGCTGAGTGAACCCCGGGGCTAATTGCGTTACCGAAAGTGGTAGATTTGTTTCTAAAATCCACTACCTGTGTGGGGTAAGTACGGTAACTACAGTATATTTTCCCATGAATAGTAGAACTCATTTTTGAAACGTGTGAATATAGCTCAAAACTGAAAACATTACTTAGGAATATTTCCTACAGCACTGTTTCTTAGTAAAAGTATCACTATATAAAATCGATTGAAAAGATAATTCGTATGATGAGCTATGATAATAATCATTATTTAAGGGCACTAAATTCTGTAGCTTACTTTTTGTTATTTTTATTAGCCGAGTATTTGGTTTTTCTAAATATTAATATTAATTAATTCGTCACGGAATGATGCCACCTAGCAGGGGGTGTCTAATCACCGATATTGAAACTAGTCTATATATTTTAGCACATAACTTTTTTAATGTTGGTGAAGACATAGCTCTCTTACCTGTTGATTCAAATTTTTGTGCCAGGGCCTTCCATGATTTCCCTTGGTCATCCCTATTTGAGTAGCCTACTCATTCAATTGTAGTATCGTACATTACAGGATAGTCTTAGACTGCTTTAACAAAGGTCACGTTGAAGTTCTCCGTGTCGGATAACATAGTTGAAGGGTGGATGGAAGTTTCGTACTTGGAACACAACGTCTAATTGAAGTCCGAAATTAATGAAACTCAAAAGAAATGGCGCGAGTCAAGCACACGTGTAACGGTGTGAATCACATACAGTGATGCCGAGAGTCGGGTGAGTCAGATTTCCAAGGGAGGGGCGAGTATGCAAGACTGCACAACAAAGATGCACGCTGAAATCTCCAGCCGGCTGGTTCTCAAGATGCAAGTGCGTCTTGCATCCAGGATGCTAGACGCACTTGCATCTTGGGTGTGAAACCTCTCGTCCAATTACATAGTCTGGTGTTTAAGATGCATGCATCTTGCATCCAGGATGCATGCATCTTGCGTCTTCGGTGTGAAAGGGGCCATAAATGTAAAAATAAAAAAATATTGGAATGCAGTCGAAAGAAATCAGAAACCCCTATGGATGTCGAATTGGCAGGTGAACAGCTAAAGGAAGTAGGAGACTTCTGTTACTTAGGAAGCAAAATAACCAGTGATGAACGAAGCAAAGAGGATATAACAAGTAGGTTAGCACAGGCAAGGAGAGCATTTCTACAGAAAAGGAATCTGTTGACATCGAATATAGGTTTAGGTATTAGGAAGTTCTTTTATGAAGGCCTTTGTCTGGAGTGTGTCGCTTTATGGAAGTGAAACTCGGGAATGTTGGAGCAGCAGAAAAGAGGAGAATTGAAGCGTTTGAAATGTGGTATTACAGGAGAATGTTGAAGATCAGATGCATAGATAGGGTTACAAATGAAGAGGTATTAAGACGACTGAGAGAGGAGAGATGTTTCTGGCGACTGCTAATGAAGAGAAGAGATAGGTTAGTAGGACACATAGTAAGACACCCAGGAATAGCAAAGTTAGTTATAGAAGGAAGGGTGGAGGATAATAACTGTAGGCGTAGACCAAGGTTAGAGTATGTTAAACAGATTGCCTCGGATGTAGGGTGTGGTAGCTATGTAGAAATGAAACGTTTAGCTCAGGTCAGGGAAACATGGAGCGCTGCATCAAACCAGTCGAAAGACTGAAGACTCAAAAAACAACAACATTGATGAAATATGACAATAACTATGAAAATGACCCCAACATGCAATGATATGCTCTATAAAATCCACCTAAAAAGAATCAGGAAAATAACATGACATTTCCTGAACATCCGAACCTTAGTTATGAGGTTATTGAAATTTCGAGGAGGTTCTTTTTATTGTGGAATGACACTTAAATTATTCTAGGCTGTGCTCATGCTGGGTTCCGAGGATGCCGCACAAACCCAAGCGCGTAGGCAGTGCTTTGACTTTCTTTTGAGCGGTACAGTAATGCAGGTGATGGGTTCCTAACCCAGCGACGAAACATGGGTGGCTTAGTACAGCAATCCATGGACTGGATTTCACCCACGAAAATGAAGTTAAAGCAAACAATTTCAGCACGCAAAATCACACTCTGGAGCGCATCTTCCACAAGCAGTTCAGGAATGCCCAAGTTCTTCGTGGCGTGGTGTGTGCTGATAGCATAGACGAGTGTGCAATCGCTTGAAATCACTGATGAGACTATAGAATTCTCGGCCACGGAGATGTTCAGTGGCACGATGGATCGTGTATGTATCTCAGGCGTGCTGTAGTTTTGTTGGCTTCAGAACAGGGAGAAAGTCGGTTAGGGTTGATCTTATGGCACCTGCAAAAATTCATTTGACATTCTGTGTGCACCAGTTTGGTGAGTACTCTTTGAGAAAATGCACCGATGTCAAATACACGTGGACCTTAACAGTAATCAGAGTTTATGGAAATGAATTATGCGTATATCAACGAAAGAAAAAAACACAAAGGTTATTATAGTATATCTTAATGCTACATACAACATATGCATTTGTAAGTACATATAATATAATAAACTGATAGATAATACGCTCACAACCACATCATACATTGTAATACACGCAATAGATGTTTTCCAAGGTATAATTTACGCTGGAACAATTATATTATATTTCCATCTCCGATGCAAATAAAATTCTACTAGTCACATGAGAGCAGACAATTATTACGATCAACAATATAGTCTTGGGTGCCAGGTGCAAGCTTTGTTATTTGACGCCCAGAGGGCAGCTTGCATGTCGAATTTTGTCGTTCCTTGGAGAACTATGAAAGTCAAGGAGGTTAGATGTCTTAGCTCCTTGACACTGTAGCGCTTTCTAGTAGAGAAAGGAGGAACGTTTTGTTGGCGGAAAGTTCCGAGATTAATTTTGCCATTATGAACACGACCTACTGAATTCAAATGGGTTCTTTAACATGCCAACAACGTATGACAACGATCAACAATTACAACTCATTAAAATAACTATAACAATTAGAACAAATTATACATATATTAAGGCCATGTGAAATACGATATTATGTTCTCAGAAATAATTCACTCAAATACGACGGGAATAAGCCATAAAGCTAATGTTTTGGCTTTAGTAGACATGGAACGTATATACCTCAATTTCCCATCTTCAAATTTAGCAACATCGCAACTCCGCTATAAGATCATAGATGTTCAAATCAACATACATGAACATTTAAATTTAATACACAATTTGTAATAATATCCGTTTCTTTTATTAACAGTCTATCGTGTTATAATTTATTTTGTGCTGAAGGACTCATCGCAGTCTGAAACATGCACACAATTATGTACTGAACTTTAAAAGTGTTAAATATTGTATTGATTAGACGGATTCATTTCTTCGGTGGCGTAGTCAGTAGCATTCTGAACTGCTATGCCCAAGATCACAGGTTAAAACCTGGCCGAAGTCGTCGGATTTTTAAGAGCGTTAAAATCCTTCAGTATGTCTTCCTTCGGAGGGAAAGTAAAGCCGGCGGGCCCATGTCATAGATTTCCGGCACGTTAAAGAACCTACCACTGCAATTGGTAGTATGTAGCAAAATGTGTAGTTTATATTTGGCTATTTAGATACGTTATATCAAGTTTCAACGCTCGCCACTAAGTGTGAGTGACAGTAGCCTCTGGTAGCCAAAGTTGGAACTACTTGAAATTGAACTTTTTGGGAGCCCTCGGGCATTCAGTCAAAAATACCCAGCTATGGCCATTGGCTGCAATTCATATATAATTTCTATCATTTAAATACCAGAACTGATCTATGCCTGTCAGACATGGTACTTGACAGCCAAGCAAAAGAAAGCAATAGAGCAGGCTGTTCCAGCCGAGCAGCTCGTTCGTGAGCAGTAGAGTACTCGCCGTCTTTCGTGAGTAAACCTGCAACATGCAATACAGCTCTGCTGTGGGGGGCTGCCGTCACTTCGCGGTGGATACATCAAGACTGGCAGGAACGCATAGACTTGTGCTATGACCTTCGCCCAGTGACGTATTGGCTCTAACCCCGAGCCCCTCTCCAACATTGCTCCGAGCATTACTGCTGAGTACTCGCGTGTACGCATACTCAAACTCATGGATTTGGAACAGCCTGCAATAGAGGTATAGAGTTACTGATAAAGCCATCGAACGAGTTCATTCGTATAAATATCTAGGGTGCTACCTGAATGACAAATGGGACTGCAGCTATGAAATCAAAGCTCGCATTGAGCAAGCCAGGGGTGTTTTTTTTAAATAAAAATGAAGAATCTGCTGCGTCACCGTGATCTTAGTATGATAACTATAGTAAAGCCATCATAACTTCCGACTTGACGTTTCAGTGTTACCCTAGAGTTATCTTGAGGTCAGAAGGAAAATCACTTTAACCAGACAATCACAGACAGTCATTCAAATCGATATATCACGACCAATTGAGTTACGTTCGCGATGACGTGATTTAGCGATCGAAACTCTACCTTAGCACTGAAACGTCAAGTCGGAAGTTATGATGGCTTTACTATAGACTACTTGCCCCCAAGTGTTACATAATTCCCATACTTACAAGGTGGCGCACGAAATGTCATACATCGAAAATGGTTTATAAAATGTGTAAATCTGGGATCACAACCATGTCCTTTCGTGCACAGAAACCTTATTTCATGCGTGATTCGACAGACAGCAGCACATGTCGCGCATGCGTACCGGCTTCAGTTATACAGCATGGCGGACAAAGGGAGGCTGACGCGCGAACAGAAGGTGAAAAGTGTTATTTTATGCGGAAACAAAGACTGTGTAACTCGGACTTAGGAAAGGTTTCGTGTTCATTTCCGTACCCGGTGGGCTCCCTGCCGGCAGACGGTGTATAGACTGACCAGCCAATTTGAAACAAAAGGCAATATATACTGGAGAGAAAACGGACCCGTCTCAAGCCAGTCCGCTCACCGGATAATATTGCTGCTGTGAGAGCGGCTGTGGCTCGGAACCCCTCCAAATCCACCAGAACTGCCTGTGTTCATCTGGACATCGCTCGTCGGTCAATTCAGAGAATACTGCAGTCTGAGCTTGACCAATTTCCATACAAAATGACAACAGGTCAGAAACTCACGGCGCTTGACAAGCAACGGCGAGTACAGTTTGCTGCGTGGGCTATTGCAGAAGGTGATTCCGTACTGCACAACACATGGTTCAGTGATGAGGCATACGTTTATCTCAACGGTGCTGTGAACAAACAGAATGTCCGGTTTTGGGCGAAAGAACGGCCTGCTATTGTGCACGAGGTTGAAAGTCATGGTGTGAAAGTGTGTGTGTGGGCTGCAATTTCCAGTCATGGTATTATTGGGCCGATCTTTATCAATGACCCAGTCAACAGTGCGCGTTACATGACATGTTGCACATCAGTTTCCTTCCACAACTCTTTGCATCACGACTACCAATAGAGACACAATGGTTCATGCAAGATGGAGCTCATCTGCACACAGCAAATGTTGTTCTGTACTTCCTGCTTGAACATTTCGGGCCCCGTGCGATGTCCCATCGATATCCCGAAAGTTTTCAGAGCGGCTCAATCTGGCCACCACATAGCCCCGATATTAATCCCTGCAACTTCTTCCTGTGGGGATATTTGAAGGAGACAATCTACCACCAGAAACCAGAAAATGTACTGCAATTGCAAGCGGCCATTGTGACTTTCTTCCGAGGGTTCAGTGAGGACATGTGTGTCGTAGAGTGGTCACAAACATGCAGGTTCGTCTCGAAGCAGTTGTATGCCGAGAAGGTGGGCATATTGAACATGTCCTGCATACTGACTAATCATGCACATTTCAGTGAATGTTGTAATGCCATTCTTTATTAAATATGTTGTATATTAAATATTCTATAACCAATTTCCAGTGTATGGCATTTCGTGCGCCACCCTGTATGTATGGACACGAGGGGTGGACGTTAACCAAAACCTTGGAGAAGAAGTTGGAAGCATTTGAAATGTGGCTGTATCGTCGCATGCTTCGTATATCGTGGACCGACAAGGTGAGAAACACCGAGGTGCTGGATCGGATGGGCAAGGAGATGGAGGTGCTCTACAACATCAAGCGACAGAAGCTACAATATTTCGGCCACGTGATTCGCAATAACAAGTACCGACTCCAGCAGCTAATCATGGAAGGCAAGATTGAAGGACGGCGCAGACCAGGGAGGAGGAGGATCTCCTGGCCCAAGAATTTGCGGGAATGGTTTGAACTTGACTCAGCATCTCTGTTTCGAACGGCAACCTCGAGGGAAGGAATCGCAATGATGATCGCCAATCTTCGACGCGGAGACGGCATATAAAGAAGAAGAAAGGAAGATGAAAGAAAAATAATGGGCATAATACTCAGAGACAAAATTTCAAATAAAAGACTCCAGGATATCACATCCTCAGAGAGCGCCAATCACCACGCCACAAGAATAAAGTGGAAGTGGGCAGGGCACGTAGCTAGAATGCATCAGAACAGATGGGTGCAGAGGACAACCATGTGGGACCCCTACATACGAATGAGAAGCCGTGGCAGGCCATAAAAGAGACGGGCAGATGACTTCCGGCATCTACTATGACCATACTGGACCATAACAGCACGAAGTAGATCTGATTGGAAAGGGTTTAGAAGATTGTGTATCAGGGAAAATGAGCAAAATAATGGGGAAAAGTGAAAGTACAAAAATAAACAATTATCTAAAATTAATAGATGGAAAACACACTAGAGTAACCGAAAGTGCTAGATCTAAGTAGCAAGCTATAGTTGTAAAATAGTGTTTATGTTCGACCCTGACTATTATATATCTGAAAACTGTATCATAATGATGGTCATTATAACACTATTTTTCATTATGAAACAGTTTCTCCCACCAATCACAGCTCAAGAAACAGTTGATTGACCAATTAGATAAGGATACCTTCGCGCATGCGCTCAAAATCCAACATGTCTGTATAAATTACAGAAAGTGCACCGTCCATATGTTCGCGTAAATAAACTGGTGAATATGAGACAAGAAATAGCACTAACGCATTCGGTGACATTTTTACTGAATACTGGTGTTCAATCTGCACACAGAGCGCATGCGTCGGTCGGTCAAAGAGCTTGGAAATCAGAGATATCCTATACTCAGCGCAGCACCCGATCACAAAATTCTAGTGACAATCTCAACAGATATTTATGAATATTTATGTTAAAACATATAATAAAGTTATAATTATCGTCGAACATAAACAGTCGTATGCAACTCGCCTATAATGGTAATTAAGACACTCGTATGGAAATTAGAAAACTCGCATACGCTCGTTTTATAAAGATACTCGTGTCTTAATTATAGCCATTATAGGCTCGTTGCATAATGTACTATTATGTTCGACCCTGACTATTATATGTCAGAAAGCTGTACTATAATGAGGCTCATTATAACACTACTTTTCATTATGAAACAGTTTCTCCCACCAATCAGAACTCAAGAAACAGTTGTTTGACCAATTAGATAATTAGATGTGCTTTGTTCCACGGTCTTCTAATTTAAATTAAACTGCCTGGCCTAGTGTCATAGAAGGGTAATCGAGGAGGCCATGGTCAAATACAAGGCATTCTCTGCGTCTCATGCGCTCTGTTCAGTACATAAAACTGGCGAAATCTCGAAGGATAGTTATGAATATTTACGTTCGAACATAAAATAGTTATAATAATTATCGTCGAACATAAACAGTCGTATACAACTCGCCTACAATGGTAATTAAGACCCTCGTATGGAAATTATAAAACTCGCATACGCTCGTTTTATAAACATACTCGTGTCTTAATTATTGCCATTATAGGCTCGTTGCATAATGTACTAATAAGACACTCAGAGTGACATAATCTAAGTAATAAGGTAGAGTGACATAATCTAAGTAATAAGGTAAACTGTATAATAAGACTATGAAGATACTCATGCACCGGCCTACGTGGAATAGTTCACCGCGTGGGATCAACCTTCCCTACATGGGAAATTTAGGCGTATTCATTAATTCATTCATTTAAAATCAATACGGATAATGTTTCCTTTAACCAACAAGGTTAATGTCAGAGCATCGTGAGCCAAACACGAGAGTAGAGAGAGGAACTGCTGCTGATGGTGATTATAGTCTGAATGTTTTTGTGCCACGCACTGTGGTCTTTTCTTGCTCGGCATGGGCGATGGAGCATAAACAATCTAGTGGCGGCATCTTGTACTATGTGAGCTGCAAAAAAATAATATCGAGAGCTACGTCCACTAGGCTCGTCTTGTAGTGCACTGCTCGGTTCCAAGCTCTGTGAGGTGACGCGGGAGGCAGGAACAACAGCCCGCAGTGTCTCATTCATGTCTATTCCAATACTGCTAACATACGGCCGTTGTCTAAACCAGTGTGGCGTTGGGAATGAGTGAGTGAGTGAGTGACCGACCAATGTATTTGGTTCTGTTACTACGCACGGAGTAGCCTCCGTGGCTTAGGCGGCAGCACGCCGGCCTCTCCCCGCTGGGGTCTGTGGTTCAAATCCCGGTCACTCCATGTGAGATTTGTGCTGGACAAAGCGGAGGCAGACAGGTTTTTCTCCGGGTACTCCGGCTTTCCCTGACAATATTTCATTCCAGCAACACTCTCGACTTTCATTTCATCTAATCATTGCCCCAAAGGAGTGCGACAGTCTTCAGCAGCCAGCTCAGTTCATATCCTCGCCGCTAGATGGGGGCTTCATCCCATTCCTAACCCGGTCGGTCGACTGGAAACAGGCTGTGGATTTTCATTTTCACCACGCACGAGCCGGGAACCCCCTAAATCACTCCTCATCGTCCACGATCCACATTCCTCTCAGATTCACGGAGCTTGGAATCGAGCAGTACATGGCCATCTCGTCCTGGTTCGATCTCCGGCTCTGTCAAGGAATTTCATTCTGGTCTGAGAGCTGGAACGGGGTACACTCAGCCTCGTGAGGCAAAACTGAGGAGAGGAGAGATGGATATGATTCGCACCTGAGGCATCCTGGAAGTAGTTTTCCGTGGTTCCCCACTTCTACTACAGGCAAATGCTTTGATGGCTGATATATCATGGCCACAGCCGCCTCCTTCACAATAACACCTGAATTACAAATACAGTATGATGATGATAATTATTGTTTTAATGGGCCTAACATCTAGGTTATCGGCCCCTAATGGTCTGGGTGATACCGAAAATGACAATGAAATGGACACCATAACGAAACCAATGTAGATTGAAAATACTTATACAAATGGAACTCAGATGGAAAAGACTCACAAAATGTAGGAGTGGAAATACTTACAAAAGGTAATTTAGACGGAAAATACTTTAAAAAAAGCAAGTTAGATTGAAAAATTACGCACGAAATGTAGTTGAGGTTCAAAATACTTACAAAATACAATGTAGAATCGAAATACTAACAAAATGTAGTTTAAATTCAAATACAAAATGCAACTGAAATTGAAAATATGTACAAAATGCAATTTAGATTGAAAATACTTACAAAATGCAATTGAGATTCAAAATACTACAAAATGCAATTGAAATTCAAAATATTTACAAACTGGAATTGAAATTGAAAATACTGTACTTACAAAATGTAATTTAGATTCAAAATAATCACAA
This sequence comes from Meconema thalassinum, assembly GCA_946902985.2. Classification (NCBI taxonomy): domain Eukaryota; kingdom Metazoa; phylum Arthropoda; class Insecta; order Orthoptera; family Tettigoniidae; genus Meconema; species Meconema thalassinum. The sequence goes on along the minus strand of OX336388.2, from coordinate 944,414,219 downwards.
TATGTCAGCCCCCGCTCCAAAATACTTACAAAATCCCATTTAGATCGAAAATACTTACAAAATTCAATGTATATTGAAAATACTCACAAAAGGTAATATGAAAAAAAACTTTCAAAATGTAATTTAGATACACGGGGAGACAATTCACAAAACAGTGCGGGAATCTTAAAGAGAAAAATAAAATATAATGAAAAGAAAAAGAAGGCTGATCCCTCGAAGAATGAGGGATCAAGAAAGATGAGAGAAGGGCCAATTAAGGCGGGAAAGAAAGAGACTCCCTAGGCCTCGGATACCCTAATATCGTCGAGGTCGGAAGAGGACAAGAGTTGACCAAGAAAGGTCAACAGGAAAGAAGACGGAGAGGAGCCCTGCACAAGTGGAAGCAATGCCGGACTCAGCTGGGATCCCGTGGTCGCCAACTCACGTCTCACAAGTTGTGAGCCCCTGGGGGAACAAGTACAGTACTACAGACACGACAATAACACAGATTCTAAACACCCAACCACATGGGGCTGATGTCGCAAGCCCCTAAATGCATAAACAACAATATTCCTTGAAGAGCTTGAGGAGGTCTGGCGTGTCACCCCGTGTGTATGAACTAGTTCACGACGCAATACAGTCATTACGATAATTGTTTGAGTGAGCTGCACGAAACCCTCGGGAACTGCACCCACCTCTGCTCCAGTTCCAGAGGTCACCCATCCTCTCTATACATGTCTCTGTATATTTCCAACGCACTATTACAATATACGGTTAGGGGTGTGTTTCTTTGCTAATGCGAAGTGCAAAATGCTTATAAATGACACGCACTCTTGTATTGTAGTAAAATTGTTTCGGCCGTTCTCTAAACCAATTTGTTGTAATACAAGAAGTTCCGTGAAGAACTATACAGCCTACTTTTCATGCCAATGATTATTCTACAGTATATGAACCTATCTAGAATAATGACGAAATTAAGTTGGTAATATCGAAATATCTAATTAGTTCAAAATATACCTGGTAAAATGTAGCTTAATAGAGCACTACAGTTGGCAGCCCTGGTGACTGAATATATTCTTAGTTCCATCTCTTAAGGTACAGAATACAAAATTTGGTTGAAGTCCAATGGACGTTACATGCAGTTTGACACTGGATCTATCAGCACGCGTAAAAGCATGTTGCCAACAATACCATGCGTGTGCTGGTCAGAAATAATCTGAAATATTATATCTGTTGTGCCAATTTTGGATGAAATCCGTTTGTTAGTATAGAAGTTACATGTATTTTAAAATTGGACATATCAGCAGGCATAGAATCATGTTGGCAGCACTGCCTTGTATTAATTACTCCAAATTAATCTAGAATGTTAGGTGCTATACGTGTGCAATGCTGTTGGCTTGCATACTTTCTGATATATTGATATTAGGGTAAAAAAATATAGACAGCATTTATTAAGAGTTGGCAGCCCTGATTGCTCTTAACAATACTTATAGTCATATCTGTTATGGTACACATCGCACATACGAAATTTGGTTGAACTCCAACTGATAGTATAGAAGTTACATGTATTTAAATATTGGTACTATCAGTTGGCGTATAATCATGTTGGTAGAACTGACGTATATAAGTTACTCCAAATTAATCTAAAATGTCAGAATATACGTGTGCATAGTTTAAAGCTGTTGTCTTGCATACTTTCTGATATATAGGTATTTGGATTAAAAAAGAGAGAGAGGAATTATTAACAGTTGGCAGCCCTGGTGGCTCTTAAGAATACGTTCAGTCATATCTGTTATGTACAGATATTACATACAAAATTTGGTTGAAATCCAATTGATAGTGTAGAAGTAATATGCATTTAAACATTGGACCTATCAGAAGGCTTAACATTATTTTGGCAACACTGTCATAGTTGGCCTCCTGGAAATTAAACTGAAATAGTATTATCTACATGTGTGCCAATTTTTTAATAGCTCCCATGCATACCTTGCAAGATATCCAACATGGAGCTCAAATTTCTAGTGCGTTTTTTCAGCAGTTGGTAGCACTGACATTTTCAAATATGGACGTGAGATATTCCGGTGCACATCTTTACTCATACTAAATTTGGTTTTGATTGCTGCAGCCGTTTAGGAGTTGATAAGGGGACACACACACACAGCCAGACAGACAGACAGACAGACACACATTTTCCCGGATCGATCTCATAAGTCTACTTTTTCCTCATTTTTGCAAAATGTGAAAAGTAGGCCAAAAATGTAACTAGCGGACCCGTGCGAGAAATCTCGCATGTTCATAAACCACACTTTCCCCAATAGGGTTATAATGAGAGACTTAAAGAGAACGGTTGATAGTTTTAAGGTTTTGGACGACAACTCATACGTGCAGCATGTTACAGCGACAGTATTTGCATATCGCACACTTCTTACAAAAATCGATATTGTTATTTATGAAATTAGAATGCAATTCGTCACTGCTAATGTCATTTGTGTGCTGAGTTCATGCAAAATAATAAAGGAAATACCTCAGAATGTTAAAATGACATGAAACAGGCGTCACAGTGGCCAAAATGTGAAGTGGACAGCAATTAAGGAGCGTATTTTCCTCCAGAAACAGTATTTGCAAATTGCACACTTCGTACATTTTTTAAAGTAATTCTTTAAAGAAATAATATATATTTATGAAAGTATAGTCCAATTCGTCACTGCTAATGTCTATTCTCATTCATTTGAATGCTCATTTGTCACGATAGGTCGCTTGTGAGCGCCGCAGGAGGGATCTATACTACTGAAATAATATACATTATACTTGGGTGGGCGCCAGTTCGTAAGCTGATGGGCTTGTGAACGATAAACATTTGGTAGAGCAGATCTCTCTCTCTCTCTTCGAGCCGTAGGTTGTAATTACCACTTTCTTGCTGAGCCCAAGGTTGCAGGTTCGAAACCTGGCGCAGTCAGCTGGCATTTGAGGGTGCGCAAATGCGAGGGAGCCGTGTCAGTACATTTACTGGCACGTTAAAGATCCCCTTCGGGGCAAAATTCCGGCACCCCGGCGTCTCTAAAAGCCAGTGTAGTTAAAAGGGACGTAAAACCAATAACATTATTATTATTATTATTAATGTAATTACCACCTACCAGAATACGGTACTATATCCGATAAGAGGCAAGATCAATATACCGTTATCTACAATATTAAAGAAAGATAATAGAAACTGAAAAAAATGAAGAAATCTGCGTATATAAAAGAATGAAGTAAAACAAATTTTATAGTAAATTCATAGATAATAAATAAATTACAGTATTAACTTGTGGTAGGTCATCTCACCAGGGTTTCATCTTATAGACAGCGTTACTTTTGCTTGGGTAATGGCATCTCCGAACTATGGAATTTCTATAAGAGACTGCTGTATAGGTTTATATTCTGGCTGCGTTTATCAGAATCTTGGAGACTGGTCGTGAAACTTATCTTTCAGAGAGGAACGTGTGAAAAAAGCCATCGTGTAGCGATTCAAATTTTTTTCATATCTCCACCAAAAGGTTTGCCTTTTACTTCCCATTGTTATATTTGTACCATTATATTATTATGGTACGCTTGATTTATTCTTACTCCTGGATTACCTTTCCCCATTTCTGAACGTACTCTCTATATTTTCCCGTTGCCAATAGCAACGATTATTGACTTATATCACTGGCAGTCAAAGTGAAAGGTCGTGTTTTTCCCGAGCTCTCAGGTGTGCTAAAATGGGTTGTTCTCTGGAGTGTTATCGGGCGAGGATCGGGCGGTGGTATGCGAAGGGTAGTCGGAATTTCCGGTGTTTGTGTGTGCGTACGGGACCTAGTAACTTGTGGTTTATAGCCCTAGTGATAGCTCCGTTGTTAGTTATTGGTGGAGTGGAAGTGAATCCAGGGCCTGTTACTCCAAATGTGAATCAGGCAAATGATCCAGTGGCATCTATAAAGTGTTCGACGTGCAGTAAAACATTGAAGAATGGTGTTGAGTGTGGACTTTGTGAGAAATGGTTTCACTTCGGCTGTATTAAGGTCAAGAAGGAGGATTGTGATGTCGGAAATTGGTTTTGTAAAGTATGTGATACGCCGGACAGTTTGAGGGTGCAAATCAAAGCAAGGGATCAAATAATAGAGGAACTTAGAGCCAAGCTTCGTGAATCAGAAGAAACGGTGAAGGATGTGACTGAGCGGCTTTCTACTGGGATCAGTGTGGAAGGGGGCGTGCAGGAGCAAACTGAGGATGACGTTATCATAATGGGTGATTCTATGATACGATGGAGTGCGAATATCTCGAGGAAATCAGGTGCGAAAGTGCGGTGTTACCCGGGGATTAAGATTGACCAGCTTGCCCAACAAGTGGAAGAAGCAAATGTAGAGGACTGTGGCAAAGTTAAAGTGTTGTTGCTCCATGTTGGGACGAACGATTTGAAGAAGAGGGCTACAGCTGATTACATCATGGGGGAGCTCTACGAACTAGGCAGAAAAGCTAAAAGCAAGTTTAGAAATGCAAAAATTATAATGAGTGGCATTGTTCGGCGGGGAGATGTTCCGTTGAGGCGAGTTAAGACTGTAAATGACCGCATGGACTGGGTATGTGCACAACTGGGATTAGTGTACGTAGAAGCTGACTGCTGGATTGGTGGCCGTGACTTCGCCCGAGACGGGCTGCATCTAAATCGACGGGGCGCTTTCAATCTAGGGAGCCTACATGTCAGGGTCATCGGTTCGTGCCGGCTTTTGTGAGGAGGAGCAGGTCCAGAGGTTGCCAGCAGATGGGAACAGAAGGAGCTATTTCGAGATATTTGCTGCGGAGGTAAGACTCTAAGATTACTGCAGGTTAATTGTCAGAGTTTAGGAAATAAATTAATTGAATTTTGGAATCTTGTAGAGACGTATTCTCCGGACATTGTCATTGCAACTGAATCTTGGTTATATGAGGGCATAAATAGTAGCGAAATAATTCAAGGGACCTACGAGATGTACAGAAGGGATCGGGGGAAGCGAGGTGGTGGGCTATTTATTTGTGTGCGCAAACATATAGCTAGTTTCTTAAAGTGGGCAGATATGGATCATGAAATGTTATGTGTACAAATTTCGGATAAAGGAAATAAATTCCCTCTTCAGGTGATAGGGGCGTATAGAGCACCGAAAGATAACCTTTCTCTCCTCGAAACACTGTATGATAAAACTTGTACGGGTAATGCTATGAAAAAGAGCATAATAATTGCTGGAGATTTAAACCTCCCCAAAGTAGACTGGTCTGGTGAGTCAACTAGTTGTGGTCAGGCTCAGAGCGCTGCAAATAAATTCTTAAGGGAGGGGGGATTTTCCCAAGTAGTTGACTTCCCAACTAGAGACAATAATACCTTAGATGTTTATCTCGTAAGGCCTGTAGAGCTGTATATTAACTGTCTGAAAGTACCAGGAATTAGTGACCATTCTGAGGTTGAATTAAATATTAGATATGGTGACATTACAAAATTAGACTCTGATGTAGCAAAAAAGATCATATTCCAGTATCGCAGGGCGGATCAGGGCAAGTTTCAGGGGTATTTGAATGAGCTATTTGTAGGATGGGCATTGGAAGGAAATCACATTAATATCCTGTGGACTAACTTTTTGAAAATTTTAAATAGCGCTGTTGATAAATTTGTCCCATTTAAATTGCTGAAACAAAACCCAGATCCTGAGTATTACACACGAGAAATTAGGAGTCTAAAACGGAAAATTAGGAAATTATACAATAAAAGACATGATAGTGTATGTTGAAATTTAAGTCCTTATCAAGAGAGCTCGTCTTAAAAAAGAGGGCTGCTCATGACAGTTATATGCAAGGTTTACTTGGTTCGGGAGGTGATGGGTGGAAAAATTTTTACAGTTATGTTAGGAGAAGAAAGGGAAATTCAAATAATTTGTCGATGATAATGTCCGGTGACGGTAAATTATTACTGAGAAACAGGCCATTGCTAATGAATTAAATGTCTTTTACGGTAGTGTGTTCAATAAATCCAATAGCTGTGTGTTGGACCTTAACGACGAATCAGGGGCTCCCCTGTTCCAAATAAACCAGCCAGCAATTGTAAAGCTAATACAAAAACTACGTTTCAATGTATCAAAGGGTCCTGATAATATTGTTAGTGAAGTACTTAAACTAGGAGGTAGGGCCGTGGCACGATACTTGGAGGTGATGTTTAATGTGTCCATAAACAATGCGCAAATCCCAGATGACTGGAAAAGAGCTACGGTAGTCCCAATATTTAAGGGAGGGAGCAGACTTGAATTGGGCAACTACAGGCCGGTTAGCCTTACGTCCGTCGTTTGTAAACAGATGGAGCATCTCATTTGCAACTACTTGAGGGAACAGTGGGAAACATTATCATGGTTTAATGATAGGCAACATGGATTTCGGAAAGGTTACTCATGCTAGAGTCAGATGCTATCACTTTTTCAAGACATTAGCGAATCGTTAGACCATGGAGTTTCAGTCGACGCCGTGGTTATAGATTTTGCGAAGGCATTTGATGTCGTTCCGCATGACATGCTACTCCATAAATTAGCTTCGACGAAGATTGATAGAAGAGTAATTTTATGGATCCAAGAATTTTTGACGGGTCGTTCCCAGAAAGTGAAAGTCGAAGGCATATTCTCGGATGAAATTACCGTAACGTCGGGTATCCCTCAGGGCAGCGTAATCGGAACTTTGTTATTTTTGGCGTTTATAAATGGCTTCGGTGGCGTAGTCGGTAGCATGCTGAACTCCTATGCCCAAGATAGCGGGTTCAAACCCGGCCGAAGTCGTCGGATTTTTTTTAAGAGCGTTCAAAATCCTTCAGTATGCCTTCCTTCGGAGGGGAAGTAAAGCCGGCGGTCCCATGTCATAGATTTATGGCATGTAAAAGATCCTTTCACAGACTCAACTTGTGTAAAGCAAAATTTGTTAGGTTAGATTTCGTCAGAACGCTCTATCAAAGTTCCAACGTTCACCACTAGGTATCATTGATATCTGGTGGCGAAAGTTGGAACTACTTGAAATTGAACGGAACTTGTAGCTCATCCTTTAGGGTGTCCGCTGGAAGTAGCTACAGACTCAGGCGAGCCGAACATGTCCACGGACACTCCCGGCACTAAAAGCCATACGATAAATAAATAAATAAATAAATAAATAAATAAATAAATAACCAAATGGGATTCGCAGTGACTGTCGATTGTTTGCGGATGATTGTGTAATATATCGAAAGATACATGACTCACAAGACAATGCAGTGCTTCAAGAGGACCTGAACCTGGTCTATAAGTGGGCGATTGTAAATAAAATGAAAATAAACACAAGAAAATGTAGTCTCTTAAAAATAGGGAAAGTGCGAAGGCAGGATTTTCAATATAACATTGGCTCGGAAATACTTGTAGAAGAAGATTCTTGCAGACATTTGGGCGTTCACGTAAGGAATGATATGAAATGGAGTAGTCATGTAGGATGTGTAGTTTCAAAAGCTTACAAATCCCTGCACTTTGTAATGAGGGTATTAAAAGGAAGTAGTACCTTTGCTAAAGAATTAGGCTATTTGTCACTTGTAAGACCTATTCTGGAATATGCCTCAGCGGTTTGGGATCCATATCAAGTAGGGCTCATCAATGAGTTGGAAATGGTACAAAGAAAGGCCGCTAGATTTGTGCTCAGTGACTTTTATCCCAGGAGCAGTGTGAGCCGTATGTTAAAGAAACTTGGGTGGGAATCACTGGAGGCTAGGAGGATGAAATCTAGACTCTGCGCTATGTACAACACGAATACAAATCAACCAGCATGGGGTGAGCTTAGCAAACGATTGGGAAAGCCCACTTACATGGGTAGGAGCGATCATCCTTTCAAAGTTAAGGGCCGACCACAGCGAACAAATTATGGTAAATATTCTTTTGTAAACCGTGCCATTGATAACTGGAACTCTCTACCTGCCGCAGTCTTAGAGCCTTTTCCCAAACATATAGGTGTGTTTAAGAAAAGACTGACTATTTGTGTAAATACTCCAGTTTAATGGTTGTATAATTGTTATTGAATTGTTATGTATAATTATTTATTTGTTATGTATATACAATTTGCCACCGGGGGACACACCCCCCATTGCAAATAAATGAATGAATGAATGAATGATGACATCTTCAGTTGGACGAGTCTCCATAACAACTAGACTAGAAACCGTCAACTCCTCTATAGAAAGCCTTTTCCTATAGAGTATCAAGATGAGAAGGAAGAAAAAAGAAGAGTAATTGTTTTTAAAATGTCATGACCTAATTTTTATCGGCTTTATTTCCGATCTTCAAAATTCTAAATTAATCTAAAGAGTAACATCAACTAAAGTACGGCATCTTGTGGTTTTCATTTCTTTGATTGTTGTATTTTATTATGCGCATGTGTTTGAGGGTTTTAGTTTATTTGGCCTATCTTCTGTAGTCTTATTTTCCTTTAAGATGTGTTACTTCGAGCTGTTGAGTAACCTCCATTTATCAATATTGTTTGACTTGGTCGGTATTTCATAACCTATAATTTCTGTTCTTTTCCCTACCGTTCAAGTCATTAGCATGGCTCCATATGAGTCCCGTGAAACTTATAAATCTTAGGATTTATTATTTTATTAATTTAACTTCTGACCTATCATTTATGTTCTTTGTGTTAAGATTCCTAGAGCTGGATAAAGGCTCATTTCCTTAATACTCACGTTTTTTCTTTGAAGCAGAAACAATGGTCGTATTGTTATCTGTAGATTTATCTTGTTTTAGGGAGATGAACGTCGAACCTTGAACTAACTAGTCTGATTTTCTTTGAGCTCTGATACGTTTTCAGTTATTGAAAGGATACTTAATGTTATTCCTATTTATTTCGGTATCATAATTTAATATCTTCTATTACGTTGTCAATTCATATTTTTTCGTCCGTTTAATATATATTCATAATTTATCTACGGATTGTGCCTTGTACCTACTTAGTGCACTGGCATTGGAGAATTTTCTTCATTGAAGTCTAATTAATTTGAAGTTATACCAGGTGGCCCATTTGGGCCGTGCAATCTACATATAAGTGTCCCGCATGTACGGGTGATGAACGGGAGGTCTAATAACTGAATTGCTAAGGGGTAACCTAGCATGCAAGCCGGTTACGTCAGATTGCCAAGAGATAACAACTAGACGGCCGCACGCTGCATGTTCCTCAGTACTCCTGTCTAATGCGCCCCATAGCGGCGTGAAGCCTCGCTGACGAGCGCAGACGGCAGACGTCTGTCTGGAAACACCAGTGCTTACCGTATACGAGCTTCAACGGCTTTACGACCAGCTTCTCCATAGATTAGTGTAATGTCCGTGTACTCATCGATGCTGAATACACCAGCAATCGACAATATGTTGCCAGCAGCTGACATCATGTTGTATCACATATGTGTCTATTACGCTCTCAAGTGCGAGGCTCCAAAAGGCAATGGGCTGCATTAGACGGTGTGGGGGGTTACAGCGGTTATATTTGGGGTGCATAGTTCTCTCAGTTCTTTGTCGGCTGCGTGGATGGAAGTTGCGTTGTCGAAGTATGCCGTGTGAGGAATACCTCTACTGCTGAGCTCAAGATGAACTGCTCTAGTTGTGGCGCAGGTTAACAACAGAACGTAAACCTTGGAGACGGTATTGTTGTGTTTCGCATATAGTGGCCCCGCGAAATCTAATCCTGTGACTAAGAATGGGAGTGAGCCTCGAACTCTGTCCGCTGGTAGTGGAGCTTCAGGTGCTTGTCCGTGGGGGTTGTTTGCAAGGTAAGCATGTGCGGAGAACTTTCCTTATTGTTTGTCGTGCGCGAATAACCCAAAACTGTGCTCGTAATTCCGAAAGAACAATCCTTAATCCTAAATGGTGCAGCTTGACATGAGTGTGTCTAATCAGTAGATGAGTGAAGTGGTGACTGCCATCGAGTATGAGAGGACGTTGTTCATTAAAGGATGCGTCCATAAACCGAAGCCGACCTCCTAACCGGATGGTATTATTTTGTTTGAAGGGCTGAAAGTTCGTAATTTTGGATTTCTTTGGAAGTGGTAGGTTTTTCATTAGAGCCTCGTATTCCGCTGGAAAACTCTCCCTTTGGGCAACGGAGATTAACATAGTGCGACTATTATCCATTTCGGAAGCTGTTAGTTCGCAGTGTTGAAGATTTGGTCTGCGAAGATTATTGCAAAACCGAAGAATCCAGCCCATCGTACGGAGTAGCTTAGTGTAAGAGCTGAAGTTAGAAAAAGTGATACAGGGTTCGTCTGTGGTGACTACGAGCGCTTGATGTATCGCTTTTCTCGCTTCTGGGAGTGAAGAATGCTTGGGTGCAAAGTCATGAGGCCATAATTCTGATGAGTCCTTGAGCCAATTGGGGCCGTGCCACCATGTGTCTGTCGATGCCAGTTCCGAGGCTTGAAGACCACGGGACAGGTTGTCTGCTGGGTTGTCAGTTCCTGGACAGTGTCTCCACTGGGAGGGTGAAGTTGATGCGACGATTTCGGTAACGCGGTTACATACGAAGGTCTTCCAGCGATGAGGTTCACTGCGTATCCAGACAAAGGTGATGGTGGAATCAGTCCATAATGTTGCCTTTGTAATGTCGCTACTCGTGGCCTGGCAGAAGTAATGCAAAAGTCTTGCTCCTACTACAGCTGCAAGCAATTCTAGACGAGGAAGTGTGGCCCTTTTTATTGGTGCTAGTCTGGCTTTACTGCAAACCAGTTCTACTGTTGTTTTTACTTCTGACTGTGTGCGTAGATATATGACTGCACCATACGCCCTTTCAGAAGCGTCGCAGAAGACATGAAGTGTGGAGCCTTCAAGTTGGGGGTTTAAGGCTCCTACCCAGCGTGAAATGCGTATGATTGACAGGTATGTTAGATTTGAGCACCATGATGACCACTTTTCACCGATATCAGGGGGGAGTGTTTCGTTCCAACCGATCCCTCGGCACCAGGTCTCCTGAAAAAGTAACTTCCCGAGTATTGTTATTGGTGAGTAGAGACCGAGTGGATCGTACACTCTGGAGGTTATTTGAAGTAGGTTTCGCTTAGTAGCATGTTGCTCCGAAGGAGTTTTCAGGATATCATTGGACGAAGTAGAAAGTAAATCACGCTTGGTATTCCAATAAATTCCCAGGACCTGTGCATTTATCTGTGGTGTTAAACCTTGTGTTTTCCAAGTTTCTTGAAGTGATACCGAGTTGGTGACCCAATTCGACATGGGAAGCTTGATGATTCCCATGAGTGCTGTAAGCTCTGTGTATATTGTGAAGAGCTCTGATTCTTCGAAGTAACGAAGTCATCCATGTACGTGCATTTATCCACAAGCACGGTTGCGGAAGGAAATGAGTGTATGTGTGTTGTAGCAAATTCTCTAAGGGTTGCAGATAACAGAAATGGGCTGCATGAAAGGCCAAATGGTAATCTGGTAAACCGGTATGTGAGAACGTCGTTCGTGGTTTGATACTGGCCATCATCGGTTGATACCACACGGAACCATAAGAACCTGGTTAAATCTCTGTCAACCGGGTCCAAGGACAGTTGTAGGAATGCCTGCCTGACATAACCGAGGATGGCATGTGTGAATAATCTGAATCTAAGTAGTATAGCCATCATTTCTGGTACGATATTAGGTCCAGTTTCTAGGATATCATTCAGTGATGGGGATCCGGGTGCGTGAGATGATTCGTCAAACACAATTCGCCATTTTTCAAGTCCTTGTTTCTCCTTCTTGACGGCGTGGTGAGGCAGATAAAAGGATGAAAATCGTTCAGTATTTGTGTCGACAACTTCTACCTGTCCTTGGATGATATAGTTTAACATCTGTTGGTGGTACATAACTTTATACTCATATTGTTTTCTCAAAAGCACGAGTTAGAGTCTGCAAGCGCCTTTCAGCATTTGCGCGATTGTTATTCAGAGGTGAATGATCTTTCTTTGGCAGTGAAACTACTCTTCTGTCGTGTTCAATATTAAATGAGTCGTGAAACTGTTGGAGGATTTTGGAGTTTTTAGTACTTAGGGACTGCACCTTTGATTCAGTGTCTCTTATACCCATGCTTTCGAGATCCCAAAACCGGCGGACTTGGCTATCGTGCATGGGATATTCTTCTGTAAGCTCTACTTTGTTTACGTTGACATTGTTGATAGTGATTCCTGATCGGCTTCCGCTGAGTATCCATCCTAAGATCGAGGGGAGTAGAACAAGTGAAGGGGATATGCGAGTGGGTGGAGTATCCTTCATCAACTTCCAGTAGTGGTCAGCACCTAGTAGTATTTCTATCGGCAGGTTCGCTGAATCATCTCTCGGATCTGCCAACGGCACCTTACGTGTACACGCTAATGAAGAAATGTCCTGTGGTGTTGTTGGATGCGCGGAGTACGTATTGTTGCTCTCGAGTGCATGGATTACTGTGGTTGATTTGTTACAAAGTCCCTGCATCTTGAAACGTGCCAAACGACGTTTCTCTGGAGTAGCTTCACTTGATTCAAAGGCAGTGATGGTAACGCTTCGTTCAGCTACTATTTCCAGATTGAGCGAATTGACGAGCGATGCGCATATAAAGCTCGATTGACTGCCTGCGTCTAAGATGCAACGTGTCACCTTGCTCAGTCCTGTCGGTCCGATAACCCGCACCCTAGCTGTCTGTAGGTGCGTGAAATCCTGCAATTGAGTGTCAATTTGGTGGACTGTTGTCATTGTTGAGTCATAAACAGAACTTGCACATATCGAGTGATGATGTGATCCTTTGCACTTTGAGCATGTGACCTTCCCACGTTTTGTGCAGTTCCTAACTGAATGGCCGCGGTTGAGACAATGGAAACATCTTGATGACTGCTTCAGTTTCTCAATCCTTGCCTGCACGTCAGTCAACTGCTTGCATTCTTGAGCCCAGTGCCCTCTTTTCTCGCAGAATACGCAGAATTGTGAAGGTATATTATTGGTTATCCTTGCAGTCCAAGTTTACGTGTAACGTTGCAGCCGTAGCAGTAAAATTATGTGGTTGAGTGAAATGTCCCCTAATTTTTTGAGTGATCATCGCGCCGTCTACCTCCTCGTTTATAAAGTCTATCAGCTTCAATATGTCTCCTGCAATATTTTGCCGTCTAACGTGAACGATCCATCTCTGGCAGATATCCGGCGGAAAAGCTCGTAGAATTTTGGGTGCTAAAATTCTCCCGTAAGCATTGATATCTTCCCCTAATGATCGAAGTGCTTGAATACGCCTATTACATTCAATAAACGTGCTGTTCAGTGTTTCGGGTGTGGCAAACTGAATTGGTTGTATTGTTTCCAAGTAATCCAAGTGCGCGTGAATAATTCTATTTCGATCTCCATAGCGTTTGTGCCTTCGTAAGTGGCCGCTGTGACGGCGATACCATCGACTAGTAGCTTTGGTTCTCCGTCTAGATAGCCGCGTAAGAATACGTGCTTGTTGATCGTGGACAACGATGGGTTATCGTGAACAGAAGATTTGAACTGCTCCCAGAAGCGTTTCCAACTTTCAACGTCTCCTGAAAACATTTCCAACTTTACTGTAGGTAATTTTACCGAGTGACTGAATGTAGTGTTTAGAGCCTGATGTGAAGATGGAGGTGGATTTATGGTGAGATCTGCCATGCCTGAAGAAATCATCTTTTCAATGTGCTTAGTGGCATGTAGGATGGCTAACTTTGCTTTGTCAATGTAATCGTCACAAGATTTAACATCCTCGCAGCATTCCGTGTCAGTGAGGAGTTCGTGTAATTCGTTATCTAAATCAATGAGTAATGTTAAACTTTCCTCCAAGCGCCCGCGATGGTGCTCGTATTGTATGATATCAGTGCTTTCATTAAATACGTTTATAGCATTTATGAATCGTGTGACGTTTGCCCTCTCTCGCGTGCGTTTCCTCTTAATATTGTTAAGTTTCAGAGCTATTTCTTCTGAACTCGTCATGATCAAGTATTCCTAAATGACTTCAGTATCCGTGTAGTCTAATGCGTGTTCAGTATTCCTATTAGGTACGGTATTTGTTAACAGATGGCGCTATCGTAACTTACACGTGCGTGCGTTATTATATTGATGCTGTATTGTATGTGTAGCATATAACTAGTGTTCAGTGTTTGTATCGTGCGTAACAAATTGTACCTACGCTATTCTCCTCCCAAATATAGTGAGTAACCGTATAGCTTATTGGAACTTATCTGTACTGAATCTTGAATTTTCTTCCGTTTGTTTAAGGGACATAAATGTTCCTTCCCGTGCTTTCGGCACCAAAATGTGTGTGTGTGTGTGTGGGGGGGGGGGGGGGGTTACAGCGGTTATATTTGGGGGAATATGAATAGTGATTACTTTTAGTGGACTAATAAAACTACACATTCACTTCAACAGTACGCCATCTTCGATCCTTTATGACAATGCAAGGCACACCAAGGTACAAGACACTACACTAACACGGCCACCACGACCATCATGGAACATACATAGACTGTTGTCAGAGAATACTACAGTTCCCCACAGACGGGTAGCGCTGAGGAACATGCAGCTAGCGGCCGTCCGGTTGTTATTCCTTCGTATGCTGACGTAATCGGCCTGCGTTCAGTGTGACCCCTGTGGAAATCAGTTAACATACATCCCATACAGCATTTATGTATGCGGGACACCTAAAACTAGATTGCACGGGGCAAACGGACCACCTGGTATATTTTTCCTTTCTGGATTTGATCCGTTTTGTTTCTCTGAAGTAAGTGTAATATTTCTCTTAATTTTATTTTGGGGATCTTCTCTTCGGGATTTCTTGGTTTTTACGTTTTTCCTTATTTTTGAACCTAGTTTCCAAGGAACCTTTATCCTACTCTTCTCATTCCTTTTAAAGTTTCGTCTTAGTTTATTTCTTGCTTGTTAATTTTATCCTTGTTGTCTTTTATTTAAAAGAAATGTTTGCGTTATGTCATTGGACATACGGTGGCTCACTAAAGTATTCATACACCAGCCATGTAACGCAAAATGTATTTTTTCCTCCTACAATATAGGCTACAGACAATCTTGCCATATACAATATCAGAAGAAAGTGGAGTCATCATTGAGTACTGACGGGAAATATGATTAACATAAACGCCAACTTAATAGCACAAATAAAATAAAGACATAAAATAAACCGATTCACACTGCCACTTAAGTATTCATACACTCACACAACACCGACATGTCCCATTGTAGGAAAACCTTTCTGGAGTATGACAATTCGCAACCTCCTGGGCATTCCCGTAAAAGCTCTTCTGTGCATTGTTGTGGAATCTTGGCCCATTCTTCCAAGAGTTTCTCTTTGAGTTGGGCAACGTTCGAAATTGAGTGTTGTCGCACTTGTATATCGAGATGGTACCACAAGTTTTCAATTGGGTTTAAATCCGCGCTCTGTGGAGGGACATCAAGAACCTTGGGGTAGTTAAACAATACCCACCTACGATAATTCCAAGCTTTATGCTTGGGGTCGTTGTCCTGGTATAATTTGAATGTGTCCAGAATGCCCATATTAGTTGCACTGTCCAACAAATTCTTCTTTAGGATATCAATGTATTGATACTGGTCCATGGTGCCTTCCACAAAGTGTAAACTACCTACTCCCCGAGCCGACATACAACCCCAAACCATGACACGTCCTCCACCATGTTTGACTGTTGGTTTCAAGTTTACCGGATTTAGTTCTTCATTTGGCTTTCGCCATACCATAATACGTCCATTCGAGTCAAAAACTTGAAATGGACTTTCATCAGTGAATATGACGTCTTTCCAGAAGTCATAACTCTCATGGCAATATTGGTGTGCAAATGCCAGCCTCTTTCGGCGGTTGACTTTATTTACATGGTTTATTTCTTGCTACCCTTCCGTTATATTCTCCTCTTCTTAGCACTCGTTGCACGGTCTCTGGGTGCACATGAACCTTCATAGAGCCGGCAATTTCCGCTGTTATCTTGGGGGCACTAAGTCGAGGATTTGCCTTGACTTCTCTGCATATAAGCCTTTCCTGTCGTGTGCTAAATACTTTTGGACGCCCTGGTTTAGGCTTGTCCTGAGCCCTGGGCTCCGTCCTGTATCTTCTGATGATTGACTGGACTGTTGGGAAAGGGGTCCCTGTCTCCTGACCAATTTTTCTGTAACTTAGACCTCGTTCTCAAAGTTTAATTACAAGTTCCCAACGTTCGGGGGACGTGTTCTTACCTGTGCGACCCATATCACTAGCACACTGGATTCATACTGGCAAGTAGGGTTTGTATGCATGTCCACTGAGTGTGCATGGTAGTAAACGAACAAATTGGACGGTACAAAGGGACAGAGTGAGTTCTGTATGACAATTTGTACGACCTTATTGGCTGTGTATGAATACTTAAGTGGCAGTGCGAAGCGGGTTATTTTGTGTCTTCATTTTATTTGTGCTATTAAGTTGGCGTTTATGTTCATCATATTGCCCGTCAGTACTCAGTGATGACTACACTTTCTTTTGATATTGTATATGGCAAGATCGTCTGTATATTGTAGGAGGAAAAAATACATTTTGTGTTACATGGCTGGTGTATGAATACTTTAGTGAGCCAGTGCATCTCGTTGTCATTGTAGTTGTATCAATAACTTTTAAATGTATTTCGAGAATCGCGTAGTTCTGGGTTGGGTATTTCTTCCTAGTACGGATTCCCACTCCCAATTTTTCATCTTCCCGTCTTCACCTCGGATTAACATAACTTTCGTGTATTGGTCATACCGTTGTAACGGCTTCCCTGACGGGTGCTTACCTACAACTCCTCTGACTAAGATTGATTGATTGATTGAATGGGCACCAAGGCATCAACATCAAGTTGAAACCTAAATTTATATTTATGAACTTATATTTATCAACACCTAGCTTGCGTAGAACACATGTAAAACTCTTCACACTCAGACCGTGGTATGATGGAATCATTAACCCAGATACCATTTGCATTGGGAGAAGGATGTTGTTTTATATCTAATGCTACCTACTGGAATCAAAGATTGCATTTTGTAAAAATTAATTTAATATTCAAAAACAAGATAGTGGCAATATTAATAATAATAAAAATTATGGAGCTTAAAGAATTGATCATTACCACGCGCAAAGTATTTGAAATGGAGGTCGGATGAATTGATTGAATTTACGTTTATTTCAAAGCTTGAATTTACTGAATTTACGGTGACAAACAAATTAAATAGAGAGAGAGTGCGTTTATGGCATTTCCGCTCACCATTTGAGAAGCTTTCTCCCACGTGCTAGATGTTCCCGTCGAGAATGATGCACAATGCTGATCGTCGCCATAGTCTTCGTTTCTTCTGCATTGATACTTAATTGAAGTTGAAAATACTGTTTTGTGGTAACTAATTCCGTGAGCCACAATACACGGCATGCCAAGACACAACAGCGCGTGCAATCCTCATGACGATATAGTCAGTGGAGTATATCAGTTTGTAGATGTTCACCATGGAACGCAAGTAAAATTGTATGTCCGTTCGGTACTAAATTGTAACAGGAATAGTATCCCTCTTCACAGCGCGCGCTGACTATATCTCCGAGCCAAGCTACTCCCTCCAGCGTTCTACTCCCAGACTCCTGCCTGGTCGGCTTGACCAATCCGCGTGCGTCTTCATATAGTTGAATTCACCCGGCTATGACCTGCTCTCCTCTTGATTGGCTAGGTGCCCCAAGCGCTCGTTCCCGCCACGAAAGTTCATTGCCCCAGAAAGGCCGCGTCTCTTCACAATTTCCGTTTAACACGACATCGCTGTTCACACCACGTTTTCCAAGTTTGAAGCGTTCCCTCGACGATTTCAACATCCCTTTGTTCACAAGTCTATTCCTGACTCTGTAGTTTCCGATGACGCACAACTCTCGTATGCCTTAACTGAATAATAAAAGTCCTAACTCTCCTCAATCAAATAATTTACAAGGTAATGTCTATCGGAATAATCCGATTGATAGTGTTTTCTTAATAGAAAACGCTATCTGTATGCGTTATGCAATTTAAAGAGCTCCAAAATAAAATATGACATTAATAATATTAATAAATAATAATAATAAATTAACTGAGCCTCCGTGGCTTAGGCGGCAGCACGCCGGCCTCTCACCGCTGGGTCCGTGGTTAAAATCCCGGTGACTCCATGTGAGATCTGTGCTGGACAAAACGGAGGCAGACAGGTTTTTCTCCGGGTACTCAGGTTTTCCCTGTCAAAATTTCATTCCAGCAACACTCTCCACTATCATTTCATTTGTCATTCATTTAATCATTGCCCCGGAGGAGTGCGTCAGGCCTCGGCAGCCGGCACAGTTCATATCCTCGCCGCTAGATGGGGGCTTCATTCATTCCATTCCTGACCCGGTCGGAGACTGGAAGCAGGCTGTGGATTTTCTTTCAATAATGAATGAATATCCACAGCCTGCTTCCAGTCTCAGACCGGGTCAGGAATGGAATGAATGAAGCCCCCATCTAGCGGCGAGGATATGAACTGTGCCGGCTGCCGAGGCCTGACGCACACCTCCGGAGCAATGATTAAATGAATGACAGATGAAATGAAATGATAGTGGAGAGTGTTGCTGGAATGAAATTTTGACAGGGAAAACCGGAGTACCCGGAGAAAAACCTGTCTGCCTCCGTTTTGTCCAGCACAGATCTCACATGGAGTGACCGGGATTTGAACCACGGACCCAGCGGTGAGAGGCCGGCGTGCTGCCGCCTAAGCCACGGAGGCTGCTCTTTCAATAATAAATTAACTAAATTAAATTAAGTTAACGAGGCCAAATAATTGCCGCGTTTACACAAACGTTAATGATGTCCATCTGACTTACGTCAGTGGCGTAAAACCCAACGAAAAACAGGTTACATATTCGCCTCGGAACATCATGTGATTTACCGTAAACACGGTACTTCACGTGATTATCCCAGACACGTTCCAAAACACCAACCAAAAATACACGTTACACAAATGAAATGATCCTACAAACACATATACTGTATAAACACTCATAAAACACTTCACCCACTTCGCGTCAATGTCAGTCTCAACACTGAATTCCTCTAGACAATCCGTCTAATGTTTGTCACTCTTTCAAATGTTCCCCGGATATTTCCGCCTCTCAACAACTCTATGCGGGAAAAATACATTTTCATGTGTAATCCCTGTGTATTTACACTGTCACATCACACGCATTGAAGGTGTGCATATGAATTGCCACCCCCAGAACTACTACCACATCGTCATAATGTTCATTTCTTAAAAACAGGTCAAGAGTTGTTGTATTGACAAAAATAAAAATCAAGCAATTCATTAAAATGGTAATGTTAATCCAGTTCACTGATTTTCTAAATAACTGTAGATATTTTCAAATAATCCAAAATTACTAAGTTAAATTAAACGTGGAATTATCCCAATGAACTGTGCCCAAATCCACTGGTGCATTTTGGAGAGCATAGGCACATATCCTAAGTCCCAGGCGGAAGATTTGAATAGCGCGCGCCGATTGTTCTTAGAACAAATTGGAAGGAATATGCAGGCTAAAGAACTGTTAGTGACGCGGCACACGTCACAGTCGAGGCTATATTTTTGATTAAATATTTCCCGATTGTTTGGAAACCTGGGACATATACCATTTTACTGGCACGGGCAAAAGAAGAAGAATGAGCCATATTAGAAGAAAATCGGATCAGCGGAAGCCGAGATATGAGAAGTTTAATGATAGAGGACATACCCCGCTATGACGTCAGAGGAGTGCTCTGTACAGTATAAATTGAGAGCCGTGCTGGACTCAATAACCCTGAGCGACAGAACAGTTATTCTCTCTTTTCTTCTCTTTCACGATCTGCCATTGCATTTGATCATCCCCCCCCCTAATAACTTCACACAGATCAAGAACTCTACACACTCAGACAATCACAGAAACTGGATAGAGGAACTGGACTCGTCCGAGCCCCTCTATGCCACGAGGTCCGAGGACATCCCCAAGGATAATGATATGCTCATGATCCATCCAGCCCCCTCTCACATTCCTCACAATAGATACAGACAGATAATCTGCCAAATACTTGCCCCTCACTGTGACATCATTGCCTGTATTGAAGAGACAATACAACACTACATTACGGTCATTCCTAATAATAATGACCACTTCAATACAGTAGGGAATGCCCTGAACAAGCACCCAGACATTCCTAGGAGGATGATTATCTGTCCTGACCCAGATTATGAAGCTCCTGTCTCAGATATAAGCTCTGAAAGCTCTGATGACTCCCGCTCTGACACAGAGGTTAATCCTGACATTGAACAGGAAGAGTCCACGCCAATAGTCCCGGAAACTAGCGATCACTGGACTCAAACCTCTAAAGCTCTTATTAAGCCCCCTGCTAAGCCTAGGAGGAAGAATAAGAGCATTCAGACCTCACCGCTTCAATTCATCCATTCAGCCACCAGCCCAATTGCCTCTGACTCCACAGCAGTTGCCATACCTTCAGTTGACGCTGCTACACCTGAGCCCTCAGCCTCCCCAACTGATGTCCATCCCTCAGATGACACTGTTACACTTGAATCCCAAGCGTCCCTCCCCTCTACACCCACAAGCACACTGACGTCTCGACGCCCGCCTCAGCGGGCGTCGCGGCGCCCCCCTCCCCCCCCCCCGCGACAACACTCCACTCTCATCATCCAATGCTATCGTTGCCAAAGACTGAATCACGCTGCCCATGATTGCAAGTATGATATTAGGTGTAACCGCTGCGGTGGACCGCATCATCATACCCAGTGTTCAGTGCCCAGGGACTCCCCTGCGTGTGTAAACTGCAGGGGAAATCACGCCGCCTCCTATCTAGGATGTAAATACATTAAGGAGGCGCTTAAACATCAACACCGGCAACGACAGCGTACAGCCATGCCCAAAAACATCCCCTCCCTTCTCTCCATGCGCATTCCACCTCCATGCCCCAGTAAATTAAACACTACCGCCCTCACAAGCATATTACAAATCCTCCAACAGCTAATCACTTGTTAAACACACTCCCCCACACTCCAGGTACTCATTCATGACCCCTCTTGCCCCAGGGTCCGCTGCGCGCCTGCTCGGAGGGATGGCCTAAACCGACCCCTTCCGGGATGGTGCCTAGTGGTCCGTGGGCCCTCTGCGCGATGCTGTAGGTGTCGTAAGCTGCCCTTCTATTTTCTTCTTTCTTGTCTAGCCTTAATTTAAGCACGCTACGAGCCATTTGGCTCACTTTGACTCAATATGCAGCTGCATTCTATCTCTCCCTAACCTACCCATCTCCAACCTCCTAATCCTTCCCACCACCCTACCTCAGGTCATATCCTGGCCAGCTTGATACAATGCAATACCCAAATCATTCCCAATCCATCAAGTTAAAAGAAACCTGTCTACCCTTGATATAGCACTAAAGGCCCCTAGATGGGCTGAGAGGCTAAAAATCACGCAAGCCGGCTTCGTTTGCATGGGCGCTGACGCTGACTCAATATTCACTTCTTCACAGCACAGGGGCGCTACAACTTGTCGAATCACTTATCTACAAGCGCATGGTCGCTACGCTACGACTTCGTAATCTACAGCGCATGGTCGCTAGTTCTTCGTGTGAATCTTCAGAACAGTACATGGTTACTGGAACTTTGAAAGTGTTAGTAATTGTTCTAGTGGAACATAGAATATTTTTCGACATTTATATTTCAAGTGATGAACATTTTTCGGCAGTAAATATCAAACTGCAAAACGGACATATCGTAGACTTAGTCTACAACACTCCACAGTCCATTAATATTGGAATACTTTGTTTCCAATTGCCAGAAATAAGCTTTGTATTGGTGACTGAAAGACCAACCAAGATAACATATCAGTACTTTCGAAATACCGTTCTTGCTTGGTAAAGATCACTTAACCGACATTTGGGACCAGCTGTTCATAGGGCGGTCTGGCGAATGCATAACTCCACTCATGAACAACTAGAACATCAGATCTTTTACCATAGCTGAATAAGATTGTGGGCGTATTAAAACTGTACTGATTGTGTCACTGTTGAGTGTGTTACATCTGGTATTTTTGCCATGGATCTAACAGATCTAGTCCCTTTCAAGAAAATTATTACAGCTATTAGAGCTGCCATTATGAACAGATTACTTCAAGATTATTACAAGGCAACGAATATCCTAGCCGCTATGTCTTGCTAGACAGATTGCGGGTAGAACATGGAGGCCGATACCAGGATTTAGGTATGAGTCCAAATGGGGCCTATGAGTCCAAATGGAGCCGAAGAATTGGAATAGTCTGGTTTTAACCAGATTATCATCTGCAACAACATCAACAAGAATATAAGCTACAATTTTGAATTATTCTTATGCCTAGTTAGCAGGAATTCCTTTGCCACAGTTTTATCAACACAATTTTTCTTTTGCAATTTTGCTGTTGCAAATTGTACTGCGAGGCATTGGAAGCCTAGTTCTGAACATTTCCTACGTTCAGACATGTGGATTCAATAACTTGAATCAAATGGACAAGCATCATGAGCATTTTAGTTGATTTTGTCATTTTTCTAATCACGGTTGAGGAATGGATATTTTTCCATGTTTAAGAAGTCGAGTTTGATCTTTTCTCGAATAGTTTAATGAAGCTAACTCCAGTTTTGGAAATAATAATAATAATAATAATAATAATGATTTAATAATAATAATAATTATTATTTTCATTTTCTGAGATAATAATAATGGTTGATAACTTCTAATAATCATGTCATGTTGTGTGAATTTATAAATTGGATATTCGAAACAGTTCACTAAATCGGATACTTGTTTTTCCGAAGGTTAGTGGTTAGACGCACGCCCACATTCTAATAACAAAATAATATGTTGGAAGCATTTAATAATTGCGTTATACAGTCAAATCATGCCGAGACACGGAAGGTGATAAAATGGGAAACAAAATGAATGTATAATTTAGGGTTTGCCAGAGTTTATATAAATAATTAAATTATTTGGGTAACGTCATTTGATGAAACGTTTGACCATGAATAGACACGATGTAAAAATATTCAGATTTAATGTGATGGTAAAATTTATAGTAATCTCATTGGAGGAGCTTACTAGCTTCTTAGTCTTCCAGTTAGATAACAAGCAAGGGCTGATTATCATAATAATGTATAATTTGGGAATAAATATTGTGTGTGGAAACAGTAGAATTTTGTCATTCTAATTGTGCAATTAAGTTGCAGGAATGAAATCGTCGTTAGATGAAGCATCAACCATTGTGAACGTTAGATGACTTTCATAAATATGTTGGAGAAATTTGGAAGTTGGAAATATAATTACGAACCACACTTTCGTCGAGTTTGATAACCAAGGGTTATTTTATGCAACCATCACAGTTGTTTCACACTTGATTCTCGTGTTCTAAAGATATTTTCCCAATACTTGTCAACCTGAATTTGTTATAAATAAACCTTTCACCGATACCTTACCCTTTGTCGAATGTTAAATATGATCAGGTGATTTTTGACTCACTAATAGAATGGGCCGTTGCTAAAATTGTTATTTTGATAACAATTTTCTGAATGATATCTTCAAGTAATATTTGAAAGTTTAATGGTTGAATGGTTTAGTTAACATTTAAAGAAATGATGTTTTTGTTAATAAATTTTGGAACCATGAATTTAGAGTCGAGTCATGCACTCAGAATTATTATTTTGGATCGAGAACATATGATATAATAAATTTTCTGCTAAACATCGAGGTTCTTCGAATCCATGCTCATATTGTTTAAACATTGTTATTCAAAGATGCTCATATGTCCTACAATTCAATATTTTGTGTTAAATCCATTGCTATGATCTATAATGTACCTATTTTTGGATCGATGATTCCTGGAAAGGATAGTTTTTCTTTCAATGAAATGAAACCTGAAACAAAGTGATTGTACAACGAGTGAAACAATTAAATTTTTCTTTCAACAAGTGAATGCTAATAATGTAGGATTCAGGCTGGACAATTTAATTTGCCCTGAAGAACCTACGGTTGTACATAAATATAATTTGAACAGAGTCAGCAGGACTGACATTCTGGCTTTTGTTCAAATCCAAGTGTTCATGTGTTGATAATCCTGTATTTTCTTGTACATAAAATGTATGAATTCTCATGCATACTCAATGCTGTTTTGGCATTGCTTTAGAGTAAATTTTTAATAAAATGAGATTGTTTTTAGAAATTGTGATATTTTCAAAGTCTCCTTCTATCCTTATTGTTGCATTGAGCCGAAAATCAGTAAAGCATTTTTTGATCTTGTTATTGTTGTTAACTTTAACCCATATGGTGCCCTGAGATGTTTAGATTCTCGTGCTGACTGATTTTTGGTGAAATGCATATGTGGTCGTTGGACTTCGGTCTAAACGGGCACAGTACATCTAAATCAGTTAACCATCAGTAACTTCAATTTATGAAATAAACTGGAGTGACAATGAACAATCGAAATATTCTCGGGATTCCAGGGGAAGGGGGGGGGAGGAGAGGGGGGGGGGGGGAGGAGAGGGGGAGGGGTAGAGGTGGGGGCGGCGGCACAGGGCCGCCTTGCACCCTCTGCGGGCGCCCATGCTCGTGCCAGGGCCTCAGTTGAACTTGCCGAGCAAAATTGGTCGACTAAAACAAAATTCATCTCAAGTGTTTCGCAGATGTTCTAGCTATTCATTCTAACAAGCAGTTTAGGCCCTTGAAAGACTTCACGATATTGCAAGACCGGGCTCCCAACATCATATGAAAAAACTCATACATGGAAGGATCGGCTGGTTACCTAGATGGGAAACCTTGAAAGACTAAATTCGAAGAAAAAAAAACATCAAGTACTTAGGAGAAGGAATTCAGCCATCAGGATTGATTCGTAAAGCAAACAGAGTGATTTTCAAAATTACTGAAGGCCTATAGAGTCACCTGGAACAGATGTAACAAAAATATCAATATCAAAGAACACAAAATTAAGACATTACTGAATACCACAGTAATCCAACCTGCTAGGATGGAATTAGTTTTACATGGTTTCCCACACTTCTACTCCGGGCAAATGCTGGGATGGGTCGTAACTTAAGGCCACGGCCGCCTTCTACCCAATCCTCACCGGACTTACAAATGCCGGGAGGAGGCGTTCGAAAAGCGTCGGGTGGGAAACGCCTCTGGAGGCGTCCTGCTCACTAGCGTGAGACCCGCGAACTAAACTACACGTGGCGTTTTGCAAGCAGTTTAAATGCGTCAGTAACCTCCTGTTGTTTACTGTGAATTCACGTTTGATGCGCTGCACTATGCTTGATACGGAGAAGTTTATTATTGAGATCGAGAATCGACCGCCACAAACGATTCGCTATGTGGGATGAATCCACCAGCGCCTCTTTTCCCCATTAAGTTCATTATTAAACATATCATTTAACAATAAGCCTCCGTGGCTTAGGCGGCAGCACGCCGGCCTCTCACCGCTGGGTCCGTGTGTAATTGGTTCTTATCGTGTGATATAAATATTTCCGGGAGGGCGCCAATTCATAGATAGAATAGCCTACTATGAATGAATATTCTTTTAATAGAGACACGAGAACTCATTCATCTCAGGAATGGTGTGTTTATAACACCAACCAGGACACTACAGTAAACAAGGCAGCTTAATATTATACTGCAACATAATAAATCATCGGAATGTATTTAGTGGTCTTAAGGGATGTATATTTAAATTGTTCCTGTAATGTAGTCACAATGATATAATTTCCAACTTATATCATTAGTCTTTTTATCCTTTATTAAATTTAACTCCCGTGGAAGAGCTATAGATGAAGCCGTAATACTATAACTAATACGTCGTATTAAATAAGACAGATTAATCCAGTATATTCTCCTTCGCGTCTTTTTTTTCATACAATTACTTTTCTTTTATAATCTCCAATAACCTCCAATCACTTTTTTATTTATCAATGTTCAACTCCCATTGTCTAAACTCATCTCTGCTATCGTCCGAGTTGACACTCTCGTTTCACTAGTTCATGTTTCCTCCACTCAAGCGCACCAACGCCACCTCCAAAGAACACTAATCATACCATATATAAACGTATCACGGCCTATATGGTCTCAGTAAACATTACACGTGGTTCAAATCACGGTCACTCCATGTGAGATCTGTGCTGGACCAAACGGAGGCAGGCAGGTTTTTCTCCGGGTAGGCCTACTCCGGTTTTCCCCGTCAAAATGTCATTCCAGCAACACTCTCCACTATCATTTCATTTCATCTGTCATTCATTTAATCATTGCCCCAGAGGAGTGCGACTGGCTTCGGCAGCCGGCACATTTCATATCCTCGCCGCTTGATGGGGGCTTCATTCATTCCATTCCTGACCCGGTTGGAGACTGGAAGCAGGCTGTGGATTTTCATTATCATTTCATTTAACAATAGGATTTCTGCAACGCAACCGACTTGCACTGTATCCATGTCCATCGCAGCACTCAATAGATGCGGGCAGACTACTTGTCTCGGTAGAAAGAATAGAATAGAATAGAATAGTAGGCGCTTCTGTTCACACGCCAAGTTTTTACCGCCACGTGTAGATTGCATAATTTTGGCGCGGTATGCTCTAGGCGGGTCACACGGTCACGTGTAGATTGAAACATTTTGGCGTGGTATGAGGCGGGCGAAACGCGGCGTTTTACCCGCTAGTGTAGAATGGCCCTAAAACGAAATAGAGATGCAAAATGACTCCGAGTTTTGAATCTGGCAAAACGTGTTCGAATATCCTGGGGCCACAAAATAATGAAGATTTTTCCCGAGCCTAACGTCCTTCCATTCTTCTCGGAGTTATTATGTAACTATGATACGCTAGACGGAGTTTCGATAGCAATCTCTAGGTCAGTGGAACAGAACTGTTCCGGTGTGCGCCTTCCACTCTTACAGGAAAAATGGAAAGGATTAAATGTGTCACCCAGTCTGTTACAAGGACAAGTCTTGAAAGGAACAATTTTCAAACTGATATAGGCTACAGTAATACGGTATTAGCTTTCAAAGCCTTTTGTCGTGTATGATGTAGTTTATTCTGGAGATATATTCCCGTGGTGTTTTCAAATTTAACCCTTATATTGCTACGGGTTCCAATTTTGGCCGAGGGAACTTCTGCCACCAGCCGATCTATTGGCCCTGTTGTTCTAATTTTTATAGTGTTACTAGCAACCCGCAACGGCTTAGCCCGGCAACAGTTGTGAATGCATTACGTGATAAGCGCTTATTTTTCGATGTCAATGAACTACGACCTATATCCGTTTTACGTCTAGGCATGTTGGGTTAAAATCCCTGACTGGACTATTAATTATATTATCATGGAGATGCTTGTGCATCGAATTCCTGTCAGACGTAATTTAAGAATGGCGAGGTGCATGAAACACAAATCCCCCTTCTGTCCAATCTTTTCTTGACTGTGTATTTTTCGGAACGAAAGGTTCACTGGCGAAATGAAGAAATGCCGAGTTGCACTTCCATGGAAACTCCGACCACAACCACTCTTCTCTGAAGTCTTAACTCAACATGACTCGACAGTTTGCTGCTGGCTGTATCTGGGTAATAGGCTTGCCGCTAGCTAGGCTGTAACTGGGGTGATAGGCTCGTCCCTAGCTAACTCGTAAACTTTCGTCTCAGTAATTGAATTGAGATTGATGGAAGAAATGAAAACTTAAAAAACCCTTATAGTGGTCGATGTATTGAAGATAGAGATATGCTCTCCCGGACGTTTTTGTAGAACATTCCATTCTGACCAATTCTTACACTCTTAGTATATTGATATTTTTAACGGTTTGCGCAGCGTAAGCTTAAAAGTGCACGGACGCCATTTTTTCGACATTTTCACAGTAATCGTTAGTGTTTGGCTTCCTTTGATCATATATAAATTATTTTCTACAGAAACCTTCCTCGAGATATCCTTTACAGAATGGTGAAAACCGTATCAAAATCCATCTAGTGGTTCTAGAGATTACCCGTGACATCCAGGAATCGGGGACGTAGTTTTATAAGGTGCGTTCAAAAAGTAACGAGCCGGAGGCTGGAATTCGTTAACCGGTGACGACATCGGCTAATCGTGGCGTGTGTAACGAGGTGTGGTTCTCACCAGAGCGTGGAAGATCACAGCCCGTCGCTAGAGGGCACGCGTGCACGTCACGTGACGATACAAAGCGAACATCAGCATGCATCAATCGTCCAACGCTGCCAGTCGCATTGCAAACAGTGACATGGAGGCGTCAAACGAAGAGCAAAGCGGTGTTGTTCGGTTTCTGACAGCGGAAGGAGTAGGGGGAACGAACATTCATCGCCAAATGTCACAAGTGTACGGCGAACACTGCATGTCCTTTGCAAGGGTCAAGGCGTGGCACAAGCGCTTCAGGGAAGGACGGGTGTCGTTAGCCGTTGATGCCCGGTCTGGGGCACCCCCCTGCATTGCCGATGACAACGTCCAGCTGGTTGATTCATTCATTACCCAGGACCGCCGAGTGACAGTGAACGCCATAGCCGCCGTGGTCGGATTGAGCGTCGGAAGTGTGCACACAATTATGAAGAAACGACTGCACTTGCGCAAAGTGTGTGCCCAATGGGTGCCCCACAGTCTTCAACCACACCAGGAAGCATGTCGAATGGCCCACTGTCTTGGTCATCTGCAGCGCTATGCGAGGAAAGGGAATGGGTTCCTTGCACGAGTGGTGGCTGGATATGAGTCATGGTGTCATCACTTCGAACCAGAATCCAAACGACAAAGCCTCCAGTGAAAGCATCCAGGGTCACCACCACCCAAAAACGGCAAGGCCATCTACACGAGTGCAGGAAAGGTAATGCTGACGTTCTTCTTTGACCAAGATGGCCCCCTTCTGATTCACTTCATGCCGCACGGGACTACAGTGAATGCCCAGCGTTACTCGCAAATCTTGACCACCCTTCGCCAAGCGATCAAAACAAAACGACCAGGCAATCTCACCCGTGGGGTTATTCTGCTCCACGAGAATGCACGACCTCATACGGCCAACACAGTCGCGGCACTCCTGCAGAAATTCAAATGGGAGGTTCTCGGCCACCCTCCATACAGTCCAGACCTCTCTCCCTGTGATTACGCCATGTTTGGTCCCCTGAAAAGGGCTCGGCGGGGCCAACGATTCACCTCCGACGCCGACGTCCAGCTGTACGTGCGGAACCGGTTCACATCGCAGCCCAGGGAATGTTATGAGACAGCCATTCACCGCCTCGTGTCACAGTGGGACAAGTGCCTCAACAGCCAGGGCCAATACTCCTAACATACAGGTACTGGTTTCTGTAATTATGCCTCCGGCTCGTTACTTTTTGAACGCACCTTATATACTAAGTAGATATAGATATACAGTACTTTTAAAAATTATGGCAGGCCTACTTTCACAAAACATTAAGTCAGCGATGATGAAGAAGGTTAGTTAGTTAGCTATTGAGGTTTCAAGGGGCGGAACTAAGAGGTCATCTGCCCCAAGGTTTGGCATATATCAATGGATTAAGCTGCTTCTTTGATTTAATCATATCTAAAGTTTTGGGGAGGATCGTTAAAACTCTCAATCTGAGGTCTACTTTAACATTACTAAGACGAGATGTTCTTAGAAGTTTAATGTTCGAAGCGTTGAAAATGCCTACTTACACAAATGAGTAGTGAAAGAGGCAAAAAATGTTTTAGGGCTTAGTTCGCTAAATCTACGTACTTTGTTTGTCAATCCAAGTGTGTCTCTTATTCAGAGCCCATCTTTTAAAAATATTTTGATTTTTTTAAGACAGTCGCGGACATACTTTGAAAAACTCTGCTGTAGGCTACTGTATGTATAACACTGTTTAACATTGTGATGAATTAACAACATTGTTGCGCACGATAATTGATTGATACTTGAGCGACTAGAGACCGGATGTGGACCGGATTTGCCAGAGTTTAGTGTCGCTAATTCTGGAATGAGGATGCATTTATGTTGCAGTCTGTGCAGATGCAATTGTCATTCATATTTTGTTAACACTTCATAAATGAGTATGTTTTTGTCAGGAAGGTCTATCAGGAATTAGTGTGGGCAGTTTTGCGCCACCTACTGTAGTTACTATGGTACCAAGTGCAAGCGTGCGCGGTACTTAATGTAGGAGCTGACTAATATCCATCAGTCCATTCTCCAACTCCATAACTTTACCTCTTTCTACCGGCTTCGGTGGCGTAGTTGGTGGCATTCTGAACTGCTGTGCCCAAGAACGCGGATTCAAACCCGGCCGAAGTCGTCAGATTTTTTAAGAGCGTTAAAATCATTCAGTTTACCTTCCTTTGGAGGGGAAGTAGAGCCGGCGGTCCCATGTCATAGATTTATGGCATGTAAAAGATCCTTCCAGTAACTAAACTTGTGTGAAGCTAAATTTCTAGGTTAGATTCGTTGAAACACTTTATCAAAGTTCCAACGTTCACCACCAGGTGTCAGCGACATTTGGTAGCGAAAGTTGGAACTACTTGAAATTGAACGGAACTTGTAGCTCACCCCATGGGTATCCACTAGAAGCAGCTTACAGCCTCTGGCGAGCCGAATATGCCCACGGTCACTCCCTGCACTAAAAGCCATAAATAAATGACCTCTTTCTATCGCGAGTAGGTTTCTAGAAAACTCAATAAAAAAACAAGCAATGTTTTCGTCAATTCAATTTGTTTTAGCTTCCCAAGAACAAGAGTTGATCCACTAAACATTCCAGTTGGAGGTTTGAGAGAATTGATATTCAGGCTGCTACCGTACAGTATTACTCTTCCAAAGGGATAATCGAGCTGTTCTGTACAAATATGAATTAATCAATATTCATGATAACAACGAAAAGGAAAATAATTTCGAATTAAGCACTGGCAAGTACGGTAGTAGATACGACAGTGCGTGCATGGCCACACTTATTTATTTATCGTATGGCCTATAGTGCCGGGAGTGTCCGAGGACAAGTTCGGCACGTCAGAGGCTGTAGCTGCTTCAAGCGGACACCCATGGGGTGAGCTACAAGTTCCGTTCAATTTCAAGTAGTTCCAACTTCCCCTACCAGATGTCATTGACACCTAGTGGTGAACGTTGGAACTTTGATAGAGCGTTTCAACGAAATCAAACCTAGAAAGTTTGCTTCAGACAAGTTAAGTTATTGGAAGGATCTTTAACATGCCATAAATCAATGACATGGGAGCGCCGGCTTTACTTCCCCTCCGAAGGAAGGCATACTGAGGGATTTTTACGTTCTTAAAAAATCCGATGGCTTCGGCCGGGTTTGAACCCGCTATCTTGGGCATAGAAGCTCAGCATGCTACCAACTACGCCATCGAAACCGCTCATGGCCACAGTGCTTCAGGAAGTGGAAGTCTTTGGGACCAGCCTTGAACAAGACCAATCGGCCTCTTGTTCGTTTTGTAAGATTCGTATTGCTTTTTAAATTTATATTCCAGCTTGCCACGGTGGGTGAGTGGTCAACGTGTCGGTCTACTAACCCCAAGCTTGCAAGTTCGCTCCTGGCCGCAGTAAGTGATATTTGAAAGGCGGCAAAAATTACAACACCATGTCATACGATGTTGGCATGTTAAAGAACCCATTTGAATTCAGTAGGCCGTGTTCATAATGGCAAAATTAATCTCTGGCGTTTCCGCCAACACAAAGTTCCTCACTTCTCTACTAGAAAGCGCTATAGTGTTCAAAGATCTTAAGACATCTAACCTCCTTGACTTTCATAGTGATTCAAGGAACAACATTCGACATGCAAGCTACCCTTTGGGTGTCTAATAACAAAGCATGCACCCGGCACCCAAGGCCATACGTTATTATTATTATTAATATTATTATTATTATTTTTATTATTATTATTAAATTGGTACCTTTGTTTGTTTTTGAATCTTACGGATATTTAAAGATTGTGTTTAGAATATGTCACATTGATATTTTGTCAAACTGAATTTTGTATTTTCTAGATATGTGTGTATGTGCTTCAGGCAGTTTCCAAGCTGACAATTGAATATGTCATTGAAGCACGTAGCGTGGAGGATCCAGCATCCTGGCTCCATTTCCTTCCGTTGCTTTATTCATCCGCATGACCTGAACAGCCTTGGGTCTTCACTGGACCAGCACGCAAATAGTGAATCTGTCACACTTAAGTAAAGGTCGCCTACAACACAGTGCCGTCCTCCTGCCTGAAGCTCGGGCGGATATACTACATGCTATTTTTATTTGACGAATATTTCTCTGGATTTTGAAAAAATAAAACTATAAAACTGTAGTCAAACCCCACTAGATACTTTGCTTATGAACAGGAAATATAAAGGGTCATTATCTATGTGCACCCCGATAAACACGGCAAGCTAAGCCGGCTGTGACTGGCGTAGATTAAGGGCGCACGTATCCCGTTCAGCCGGTGGTTGACGCGTACTTTCACACTTTTACCAAACATGTTCAATAATGTGTACTTATAGTGCTCATAGCCGATGCTGAAAATGTCCTCCCTTTCCTTTAACACACACCTGACATCTTCTGATGAAAGAATGTCAGTCAACTCTTTTATTATTTGCGGAGCCTGTTTCCTTGAATCGTTTAGCGAGCCTCCTAATTTTACTGGCATTAGGCACAGGTCTTCCTGGAAACTTGATTCGAAATTTTCGTCTCGTTTCAGAACAAGAGTTTCTGCTTTTCATAAACGAATTATGGATACACAAGTTCGCGCAATGTGAATTGGTGTCGAGTCATGACCAACAATCACAGTAATCATAATACTCACTAAACGTGTAACACTAACGTCCAAGCTTTGTAGATACACGTCAAAATGAACGACAAAACACGTGTGAACTAACGATATGAGACAGCGGTGCCCGCCAACCACCGACTGAATGGCGTACGCGCGCCCGCGATCTGCGCCAGTCACAGCTAGCTTAGCTTGCCGTGTTTATCGGGGCGCACATAGATAATTACCCTGTACCATGAACGGCCAGGAAACTCATGGATCCCGAATAATATCTGACGGAAGCTGTAGACTAAAAGCAAACTACCAATTTTACAGACATTTTGAAATGGTGAACGTCGGCATGTCACATAGTCTGAGGTTCTATGCTACATTTACCCTCCCCTCCTGTCTGATAACCTGTGTCATAGTGTATATTTGGAATAGGGCGAACGTGGCATTTGCCAGGAGTAGACGTGGAAACCTTCAGGATGTCAGAGATGGGAATCGACTTCATCTCTTCTCAGTTCTGTGCTTCGTTCCTACCCTGAGAACAGAATTACATTTATTGGCAGCGCCGGGAGTCGAGCCCGGACACTTCGCCTCGAGGAAGACTTATCAAGAAGATCTCGCTGATTGGCTAATTGAGGAATTTTGGATTGTTCAGATACTTTAGGCGATGAGAGTATTTTTATAGGCGACAGTGAATCTGATTTTTTGAAAAGTGATGATAGTGATGATGACTATCTGACAGCGAGGATGATATTGAAATGGACGATTCTGTCACATGACAATTCTCTCTCCCTCCAAATGTAATATCATCAATTATCACAGACGAATATTATAGAGAATGAAATGTTTTTGTTTTCGGAATGACAACATTGATGAACAGTTTACTTTTTTCATATTTGAAAACGGATTTTTATTTTTTATACTTTCTTTTTCTATAACGCAAATTTTTGGGAACAGTTCATGGGTGGTGAACCTTCTACAAAACAACCGGTACTTAAATTAGCCGAACTACCTTTTGTAATGGAATAATAATTGTTGAAATGCTATGGTAGTAGCTGTTTTCTCCATCTAGATCACGACTAAAGCTGTCCGCAGTGCGGAGCCTACTCAACAACACGGAATCAGACGGCAACTTTTCCTACACCCCTCCGCGGTGCGCAGTGCGCTCTGCGCAACTGGACGATTCCTTTGAGATCAGTTAAGTGCGAACCACGCTGCGCAACAGACGAGTATTTGGGCAGTTTTCTCTTGTGTACTGTAGATTTCTTTCTTTGCCACAAAATTCAAAAAGAACTAATTGAGTGTGTACAGTAATCCTAAGTTAAGTTCAGTAACTTTGTCCAAAGAAACTACAATTTTTAACCATTTTTTTTAAAATTTTACTATAGATTTCTATTAAATAAAGAAATATTTTCTAGAATGATTCCCTATATTAACTATTTTTCATAGAAAGATACATTAATTTAATTTGACAAATTTAGTTAATTGATTAGACGTAGGCCTAATAAATTAGCCTGTTTAAATTTTCCAATAAATAAATTCTACAAACTTACCTCAATGTAAACGCCAGCTTCTCCGCCGCTGATATCTGTCTTCTAATCCCGTTGCAGGACTAGCTTGCAAGATCATGTTCTACCAAACTAAGCAAGTATTCAAACTGGCACCTAGTAACTCTGAAGTAAGATTTTAACTTCACTTCGTCGTCGAACAAATGTCTGTGGATTAAAAGTTTAAACACTCCTTGCTCTCTAGGTGTGTACATGGAACTGACAGATTTCCGCACTTTTTAAAGACGACCAACAATGAAGTAAATTTCATCTTCGATCTTTTCTTCCTCTTCTAATAACATCAATAACGCTATTTTTTTCTTGCTCAGAGGATGAGAGCTCATATTCACTCACTTCTCAAACAAATGAAAACTTGAAATAAACGCAGCGCATTGCTGAGCAAGGAAAACACTACCGCGCAGCGCATTGGGATGTGCGGAGAGAGGTCCGCATTGCGCAGTGCGTTCCGCACAAAATGCGGAGCTAGGAAAACACTCCTTTATAGTGAAATCCCAGTTGTGTCCGTCAGAAATACGCGCGTTATCAATAATTTTTATCCAGACCAATGGTTTAAGCCTAGACATATGTTTTTGTCACGCACAGTGGAAGTACTCACGCATCAATAACAATTATCCAGCTCAATCGTTTGCTAATTAATGCTTTTTCACATAAATACAAGGTGTATTTTGTATCTCAAGCGGCCCCATGGTGTTGGGGTAGCGCGCCTGCCTCTCACCCAAAGGCCCCGGGTTCGATTCCCGGCTCCGTCAGAGATATTAGAAACTGACGTGAGGGCTGGAACGGGGTGCACTCAGCCTCGTGAGGACAATTGAGTAGCTGTCTGACAGTGAGGCAGCACCCCGGTCACGAAAACCAAGATTATCGGCCGAGGGGACCAGATGCGCTGACCACGTGTCATCCTAATATCTGCAGACCAAATGGCTGGGCAGCGGTCGCTTGGTAGGCCTAGGCTCTTCATGGGCTCTAGTGCCAGGGGTTATCCCATATGTTGGTAACAGTATTGGGACGTCAATGTGTGCGCATTGGTAACAGTTGAAGACATCTGATGCGCCAAACAAACATGGTAATTGTTGTTGAATGAGTAAGAGAAACAGCGGTTTCGGTGGCATAGTTGGTAGCATGCTCAGCTTCTGTGCCCAAGATCGCGGGTTCAAACCTGGCGGAAGTCGTCGGGATTTTTTAAGAGCGTTAAAATCTCTCAGTATGCCATCCTTCGGAGAGGAAGTAAAGGTGGCGGTCCCATGTCATAGATTTACGGCATGAAAAAGAACCTTCCACTAACTACACTTGTGGAAGCTAAATTTTGTAGGTTAGTTTGATAACGCTATATTAGTTCCAACGTTCGCAACCGGGTGCTGACTGCGATGCCATTTAGCAGCCACGTCCACTGCTAGGTGTCGTGGATGGTAGGATTTGGTGGCAAAAGTAGGAACTACTTGAAAAAAAATGAATCGTCTGCAGTCCTTACCTGAATCACAGATAACACAACCGACAGCAGTGGCTCAGTTGGCTAAAGCGCAGCATTAGGTCATGGGGCCAAGCTCTCTGCTGACTCGGTAAACGCGTGGGTTCGAGACCCACCGTCGGCCGTCTTTGAAATGGTTTTCCGTGGTTTCCCATTTTCAACACCAGGCAAATGCTGGGACGGTACCTTCTGACAGGCCACGGCTGCTACCTTCCACATCCTTGCCCAGTTTTATTCATCTTCATCCATTCCATCTCTCAACTCAACGCGCAGGTCGCCCACGGGCGCCGCCTAGAAAGACCTGCACTCGGCCTCTCAGGACAAAAAAAAAAAAAGGAACAGATAACACACAATAAAACAGCCATCACAATTAACACCGGTTATCAGACATTTTCTACACACACTCAATGTACACGGGGCTACATGACCGCGTTGTCGCAGTCCCTAAACTAAGAAATCAACCAACCAATCAACCTGAGTAAGAAACAAAAATACATATTTACGTAATTAGTACATATTACCAGTGCAGCAGTGATAATGGACAGTAATTTCAATTGGTAATGACTCCCAGAATATGAAATAAGGTATGAAAATTATCCAAGTGCAAGTGTAGAATCCAGGTTCATCACTCCTGATAATTACATTTTTTCTTCTTCATGGTGAGATAGACAGAATTGACAGCTTTAAGTACCTGGGTGAAATCGTGCACTTGGAAACTAGCGAAAGGGAAGCCAATAATGCCAGACAGAGATGAGAGA
The DNA here is from genome assembly GCA_946902985.2 of Meconema thalassinum. Classification (NCBI taxonomy): domain Eukaryota; kingdom Metazoa; phylum Arthropoda; class Insecta; order Orthoptera; family Tettigoniidae; genus Meconema; species Meconema thalassinum. Next base: position 944,377,677 of record OX336388.2, on the reverse strand, counting down.
GGGTGGCTGCATAACACACACTTTATACAAGAAGAAACCCATCTCGCAACGGGCTAAATTACGGCACAATAATTCAGTGATAGAAACGGAATGCCTATGTGCTAGTGAATCCCTCCACATGACAGGGAAGGCGGGTTTGAGGGACGCTCAGGGCTTCCATCCACTCACTCGTCCAAAAATAGTGGAATAGTGAGTGTTTTATTCCAAGAAAGAGAAAAAAGGTGAGTTTTTGTATGAAAAAAGTCAGTAAATAGTGAGTAAATTCATAGCATTATTCGCATTTATGGCCGTATATCTGGTTGATAATTTTAACTTTTGTTGATATATGTAGGCGCAATTAGGGGGGGGGGGGTCTTGGGAGGCTAAGCTCCCCAAAACAAACCATAGCTCCCCCCCCCCCCCCCACCAAAAAAGACAGAACTGTATTGAAATAGACAAAAATTTTAAGAATGTGTATCTGAAAAACAAATTAGCCCCCAAAAATTTCAACCAAATTGCGCCTATGTTAATAATATCTGAGTACTATTTGTGATTTTTTCGTCGATCGCTGCACGGCTCCGTCTGTGGTATTGCACCATGGAAGCTTTTTATGCTTTCTGGCCGCCTGACTCGCTGCCGGCAGCGATTGTGCATGAGACCATTTTTAACGCAGAATGTGACCAGTTTTGAAAAAAAGTGAGAATAGTGAGTAATTTTATCAAATAGTGAGAAAAGTGAGGCTGCTTTGAAGATAGTGAATAATAGTGAGAAAAGTGAGTCGCTGGAATCCCTCGGGACGCTGAGAAATTCGAAAGGAAGATCCTTCGCAAGGTAATGGGTCCAAAGATTGTGGACGGTCAATATAGGTTGCGAGGAAGGGAAGTACTCTACCAGGACAATGAAAGGTTGATGTAATCGATGAGAAAACGGAGACTCAAATTCTATGGGCATTTATTTCGAATGGATGAGCGGAGACTTACGAAGAGGATTTTTAGAATACTCGACAGTATACCTAAGGTGTCTGACAAATGGTTCAGGGAGGTGTGGAAGTATCTTCATCAGGTAAGACTAAAGTCGGAAGACATTTCAAACCACGCTAAGTTTAGGTCAGTTATCGACAAATTCCAAGGATTCCACGACGAACCAAAAATGAACAGGGGTTGGACGGAAGAACGAAGACAGGCTGGCAGAGAAAGAATGCGAAGATTTTCGGCGGCGAAGAAGGCTTCCAATAATGTGTAATTGTTGCCTAACTTGGTCTTTGAAGACCGTAAACGAATATATACAGGGTGTCTTATGTACCTTTGGAGAATGATAGGTCGTATAGGGGACGGGTATATAAGTAATTTGAGATAGGGGACTTGGGGTCGGAGCGGCCTCCTTAACCCCTAAAATAAGGGTTGATTCAGGCCCTCCACCCTGTAAGTTAGGCAACCGATCCAAGCCTCTATTACCTTTCTCAATCTTTAACTAATGGATAGCGTTGCCGTGCGAAAGGCCGGTAGTCCCGGTTTCGATTTCTGGCTAGGGCAAACATATTTTTTAAAATGTTATTTGTTGCATTGTAGTCACCTGATACAGTCTGGTGCTACGGCAGAGAAGAGAGTGCAGTCGTACAGTTTTAGAGAACAACAGTCAGGCAGTTGACGTAAACTACAGTACTACGTTCAGTTTAATTTCGCACGATGTACTTACTTTCTCTTGCAAATCAACGTGATTTAAACTTAATAACGGACTTGAACAATTTAATGCTACGAAGTGCACAAAGATCGATTTAATTTACCGAAGGTATCAAGCTTAAAAACCTTACACATAAAATAACATTAAAAGAAATTGCCCAAGCCCGGAATCGAACCCGGTACTACCAGCCTTTCGCACCGCAACGCTATCCATTACGCCAGAGCCACATGGTGAAATGAATCATCCCAAGAGTTAAAGGATTGAGAAAGGTAATAGAGGCTAGGGTCGGTTGCCTAAATTACAGGGTGAAGGGCCTGAATCAACCCTTATTTTGGGGGTTAAGGAGGCCGCTCCGACCCCAAGTTCCCTATCTCGAATTACTTCTATACCCGTCCCCTACACGACTTATCATTCTCCAAAGGTACGTAAAATACACCCTGTATATGTGTGTGTGAGAGTGTGTACTAATATGATTTGTTTTTCTTCAAATTTGTATATGTTGATATTTTTATTCGGAGATTTTTAAAACTTTAACAAGCATAATTATGAATGTTAGGGCTGGACTGGAGAATGCAGCCTGAGAGCAGAGTGCAGTATCGCCGTAAGGATAAGACTACCACGTGACCAGCCAGCTCTCCGCCAATCGGCCGCGGCATTCATTGGGACAATCAGTGTCCGTACATTTATAATAGAGGGGTTTAACCTAACTTGAGTCAGGGGATCGTAAAACTTACTCACGCTATACACTACACCACAACAGACACACGGGGCCGATGACCAATATGCCTGAAGCAACAGCTCGTGTTAAGCCAGCGCGAACACTCATGCTTTCATTTCCCGTTGTGCTGTGTAACGAAATCGGTTGACCCAGGAAGAGGGGGGTCACGGACGACGGCTCAGGGTAAGTGGAGTTAACAGTGGTTGCAGTCGGGCTGTTAATTACCTAAACAGTGAAGACTGAGCAAACAAATATGCCAAAACAAATGAGTTCATTTTCAATGATACAAACGTGATGTAACCCAATATGGTTACATAGTTTTAGGTTAGAAAGATGGCGCTTGTTAGGAGTGTTTTATAGGAGTGTCATAGAGTATCCTATTTTAAGATCTCCATGTATTTTTATATTCCTTTTATGATGCTGTTTTGTTTTTTTATATAGATTATTCTTGGATTTTATATAAGATAGTGTTAGGTCTGATGATTGTTATGTGTTTGGAAAAAGTAGTAAGGGGATCAGATATTAAAAGAATGAGGTTCTGGCTTTAAGTAAGAAAACGGAATTGGTTGAATGTTCGGGATGATTATTGAATTGTGTCTGCTGGATGATAGAAAGAAATAAAAAGATGGTTATATGTAAGGAACAAGAACCATATTCAGCCAACTGTATTAAACACAGTGGAATATAGGCTAGTCATCGAGTGCCTACACCACACACACCGTTAGTAACTCAGAATATATTCATTTGAATGTATGATGATGCCCGCAAATATGTCCTCACATCGCAAAACTATGCACAATAAGATAAAAAGTACGCAATTTACGCAAATATACAAATACACTGACCGGCAAAAAAAAAACTTAAAATTCAACATTACTTTCATTTAAGTTACTGTTTATAGCATGGAAGTAAGGTTTCCTCAATGCATTATCATTCATCATGCCATTGTTTCACTCAACAATAGCGATTCATTGGCATGATGCTGTTTCGCGAAGAATTATGAGCGCGTCACCATTCTCGATCAGAGCCACTGCCCAAGCAACATCTTCAGGCCTCAAGGGCATATTCGTTTCTGAATTGCACAAGAACAACTGAGGATATGGCTGTATTGATCTTTTCCTATGCCAACAAGTGGCAGAAGAAAACAGAATAAATCATTGCATTGTTGACGATAGCAATGGCGCGCATATCTTCCCGCGGGAAACAGCATCTTGTCAAAGAATCGCTATTGTTAAGTGAAAGAATGACATGAAGAATGGTAATGCATCCAGGAAACCAATGTAACCTTACTCCCATGCTATAACTACAGTATGTACTGTACTACGCCTATACCGTTCATATTTATGATTTTAATGAAAGTAATGTTGAATTGATCAAGTGATCGTTTTTTTTTTTGTTTTTTTGCCGGTCAGTATAATCTGTATAATTAAAAAAAATGTTACGTGATTGTCTGTTTCTCCCGTATACGTTCATATACCACTCATCCGATTGCGATGAAACTTTGGTGAGTTGTCGTACACACTCCTGCGAAGGTTTCTGAATTAGTAAATCCATTTTACATTAGGTGGCGCACGAGTAGTTTCAACAAGTGAGTGACGGTGCGGAAGTTGTTTCAACAAAGTCCCGCACGCGTTTATAAGATATACCATTCAACCGATTGCGAAGAAACTTTGGTGAGTTGTGCTCACTCTCGCGGAGGTTTCTGAATTAGTAGACCTTAATCCATTTCACAATAGGTGGGTCATAAGCCGTTACAAAAAATGAGAGTGTTTCATACAATGTAGCGGCAGTTTGTGTGTTTCCAAACGTTGGCAGTTTCCGGTGGGACTCGCATTTGGGACGACCATTAACAAAGCACAGGGACAATCCCTACAAGTGTGTGGACTAATTTGTAAAATCCATGCTTCTCACGCTGACCCCGTAGTGTTGGGGTATCGTGCCTGCCTCTCACCCGGAGGCCCCGGGTTCGATTTCCGGTTCCGTCAGTGATTTTCGAAACTGACGTGAGGGCTGGAACGGGGTGCACTCAGCCTCGTGAGGACAATTGAGTAGCTGTCTGACAGTGAGCCAGCGCCCCGGTCACGAAAACCAAGAATAACGGCCGAGGGGACCCGACGCGCTGACCACGCGTCACCCCAATATCTGCAAGCCAAATGGTTGGGCAGCGGTCGCTTGGTAGGGCTAGGCCCTTCATGGGCAGTAGTGCCAGGGGTTATGCTTCTCATATGGACACAACTGTTTGTGGCCTTTTCACGCTTCGGAAAGCCTGATTTATCCATATACGTATCAGACTGAAGAACAAAAAACATTTTGTATCCGAAAGCACTTCAATAAACAAAATTGCAACACAAACACTTTCTTTCTTTATTTGATTAGCCTTGCAATGCCTGCCGGGTACTGCTTGATTTCAGAAACGTTGATTCTTTTTTTTTTTTTTTTTTTTTTTTTTTTTGTTATTTCGGTACTAAGTCTGAAATAAAAGCCAGGAGAAATGTTAACCCTACTTATTGCTACGACAGTAATTGCTTGGAAATTCTAGCGCGTAAAATAAAGACATGAGACGATATGAGCAGTGAAATAATGAAATATCCCACAATTATAACCGCTATCTTAGGGATGATACAGCAGAGCTGGGGAGGAAACTCACGGTCGTGTTCTAAGAAGACAAGAATATGGAAGTTATGGGCAGAAGAAAGATAAATGAGGATCATCAAAATGTATGCAGAAAAAAGAAGAAGATATATTGCAACTTGTCTGTACTGTTTATATTAGCTGTAGACTTGGGTGCGTGTGGATCTGATAACCTGTGTCACTATGATATCTGTACTAGTGTGTACATAATTATGTAATTAAATTAAAATACCCCACTATGGTCATAGGCTGAAATTCAAATATAATAAATATATTTAATTGCGGCCAGGATATGGTAGGAGGCTGTCGTGGCCACAAGTTAGACTCTCGTGCCTGGAGAGAGAGATTACGAGAATGGTTGAGTTGGGAATCAAACCCAGCTTTTGTCGAGAGAGTGGAACCCCACTGTCACAGCACGGACGGAACCCCGCACCAGGCTGTTCCAGTCGAGCAGCTCGCCCGTCAGCAATGGAGTACTCGCCACCTTGCGTGAGTAAACCTGTAATATGCAGTACAGCTCTGCTGTGGGGGGCTGCCGTCACTGTGCGGTGGATAATCAAGACTGGCAGGAAGCGCATGGACTTGTGTTATGACCTTCGCCCCGTGACGTGTTGGCTGTCACCCCAAGCCCCTCTCCTACCGTGCTCCGAGCATTACTGCTCAGTACTCGCGTGTACGCATACTGAAACTCGTGGATTTGGAACAGTCTGCCGCACACAGTGAGACAAGCAGCCAATGACAAGTTCTAGCCATAAGTTTCACTAGGCCAGATGCCCCGGGACTTGAAACAAGATACCATCTCTGCATTTGCCTAGAGAGAGAGAGAGAGTGAACCACGCTAAGTTGTCGTGGCGCGCGGGGGGAGTAAATGAGCTCACAACCTTGAAATGAACTTGATGTGTTGGTGCTGATTGGGCGATGGTTTATAAATATTAATAAATTAAGCTCAGTTTGAATGTTCGGCTTCTATCTACTTGCCCTCTGTAATTCATCTGCATCCATTCCTCTGAAGAGGTTGGCGTCAGGTAGGACATTCAGCCGTAAAATAATTTCTACATAAAATCGTATCGCCCAGCCCGTAGAACCAGGAGTAATGTGTAGAAATTCTCTTTATAATTTGTGTATATCACAACTGTATATTCGAACAAAACTAGATGAGCCAAGGGCCGTGCCACAGCTTAACTTTTAACACCAATCGTGGAGGTGTTAAAGTTGAAAGAATAAACTCTGAACACAAAGCTAGTGTATTAATTGTCATTTCACACAGGAACAATGATTCATAGACAGCCAGGCGTCGCGACACGGACATACGATCACAGCCAGTAAGTAGGTCCCACATCCTGCGCATCACATTAAATCATTAGCAATCGTGATTTAGCAGATACAGCGGCGCGGCTTGCTTAAATATTTACATCACGTCATCAGCTGGGTTCATGACCGTTCAATTCCCGTCATCTCCCTTGGCGAGCAATTAACTCTGTAACATCTACCGTGGACGGTGTTAGTGATGGCAGGTGCACAAGAACGGATACCATATCACTCATTGCTTCTTTAACCCTAGAATACTAACATTATTCAATTGATGCTTAATACTAGGTCTAATAATACGGTAAATCTACGTACATTACAAACTTTGTTCTAAGGCATCAATTAGTTAAATGGTTGAAATAAATATATATTTCGTATGTAACAATATTTATATACACTGTATCATCTGTGGCCTTTGAAATTTAATACGCTAAGTTCCATTTTAAATATAACAAATACGGAAGTCGTTTACTTTGACGTAAATAGCAGTACGTAATCTCTCCAGCCTCTTATACTGTCTCTGGCTTTTAGCCTATTTTCATTTATGAAAATGAAAAAAAAAAGGCTTATGAGAACACCTCTTGTCCGTGTGTCTGTCTGTGTGTGTCCGTGTGCGTGTCCCCCTAATAACTTCTAAACGGCTGGAGAGATTTCAATGAAACTCGGTAAGTGTATAGCACTATATCGGACCACCCCGACCGTGCCCTTCAAATTTTGTTACGTCTCACCAATCCGACATGGCGGCTGTGCGAAATATTTCACCAGCATTCAATATCTCCGAAACTATTACCGATATCACCCTGGAATATTTTACGGTGATAAAGGGAACTACTGGAAGTTCACCTATGTGACTTTTGAAAACCTGGTAACTACAAAACCAACATGGCGGCCATGCGAAATTGCGACTTTTAAATAGAAGTTTCTCGCGATTTAACCAACCAAATGCAATGAAACTTGGTACAGTATATGGTTATACACATTGTAATGCACCGACATCTAACGTCGATCAATTGTTTACATAACCTCAAGATGGCGGCTGTGTGAAATATTTATATATCTCTGAAACTATTAGCGATATCACCCTGAAATTTTGTACGGAGATAAAGGCACTACTGGGAGTTCATCCATAAGACTTTCAAAAACCGGTTAACTACAAAACGAATACCGCGGCCAAGCGAAGTTGAAAATTTTAAATAGACCTTTCTCGCGATTTAGTGATCCAATTGTTTATATAACCTCAAGATGGCGGCTGTGCGAATTTTATAATTAAGTTTTTTCTATTTCTTGTGTCGTAACCATGTGATCGAAGTGAAAGTTTGAATAATGAACCAACGCAATAATTTTCCTTTAATGGTAGGCTACATGACTATGGCCTATACATATAACAATCCAATATGGCGACCATCCGAAATATTTAGATGGATCTCAATATCTACGAATCTATTACAGCAATGAAACTGAATTTTTAATGTTAATAGGGGCTATGAACATACGTTCACCTTTAGGACTTTCAATATTCTTGTGATCACAAATCCAACATGGCGGCGACGCAAAGTATAAATATTCACATGGTCGTTTCTCGCAATTTAACCATCCGAGTGCAGTGACACTTGGTACAGTAAATCCTTATACAAATGTTAATCCACTGGCATCTACTTTTTTCAATTGTTTCCATAACCACACGATGGCAGCTGTGCGAAATTTTAAAATCTCGTTTTTACTTATTGTGTCCTAATCATGCGATTGAAGTTTGAATACTACACGTTCACAATAATCATCATGTAACAGTACATAACTAAGACCTACATATATAAAAATCCAACATGGCGGCCATCTGCAATATTTTGTCGGTTCTCAATATCTACGAATCTATTAGCGCAATCAAACTGAAATTTTGTGTGTTGATAGAGGCAATAAACATAAGTAGGATATATGAAAATAGGCTGTATAGTTCTTCATGGAACTACTTGTTATATAGTACATTATGCAACGAGCCTATAATGGCAATACATAAGACACGAGTATGTTTATAAAACGACCATATGCGAGTTTTATAATTTCCATACGAGTGTCTTTAGTTACCATTATAGGCGAGTTGCATACAACTGTTTATGTTCGACGATAATTATTATAACTATTTTATGTTCGAACATAAATATCCATAAATATCTGTCGAGATTTCGCGAATTTTATGTACCTAACAGAGCGCACGAGACGCAGAGAATGCCTTGTATTTGACCATGGCCACCTCGATTACCCTACTATGACACTAGGCCACGCAGTGAAGTTTAAATTAGAAGGCCGTGGAACTCAGGGCATCTAATTATCTAATTGGTCAAACAACTGTTTCTTGAGCTCTGATTGGTGGGAGAAACTGTTTCATAATGAAAAATAGTGTTATAATGACCATCATTATGATACAGTTTTCTGACATATAATAGTCAGGGTCAAACATAAAGGTTGTTTTTATAATCCCTCTGAAGTGATGTGACGTATCTACATCAAATTCTCCACCTCTTTGTTATTGCCATAGAGAAACCAGTATGTTCTTAAATTCAAGGGTTGTTACCAGGCAATTATTCGCACCATGATTACTGATTGGCATTAATAACAAAAGCATTGACATCACCCCTAAAGACCAGTAGAAGCACTGTTGGAAGATCCTAGGGTGGGGACAGATGTAGAGGGAATTCTAAGCAGTTCATACACGTAAATCTTACGTACTGCAGGGTTAATCCATTGCAAGTGACAAACATCAACCTGACCATTTACTAACCACTAAACCAGCAAATCTACCAAACCAATAGCATAACAGAAATCACACAGAACTAACAATATTGCGCAAGTTTACAACAAACTACTGTAAAAGTGCATATTGTAAATACCTTATGGGGCCGTCCTTATATTACGTAATAACGTTTTGGTCGATTTTTGTCCCCCCGCCCACAATCTCATGTATTCCGTAATCTCAAAGCAAATGCATCCGCATAAATAAATGAAAAAGAAAACCGGCCGAAGTCGTAGGAATTTTCAAGAGTGTTAAATATTCCTGAGAATGCCTTCCTTCGGAGGGGAAGTAAAGCCGGCGGGCCCATGTCATAGATTTATGGCATGAAAAAGAACCTTCCAAAAACTACATTTGTGTGAAGCTAAATTTGTAGGTTGGATTTGATTAACGCTCTATTAAGCTCTAACGTTCGTCGCCAGGTGCTGGTTGTGGTGGCATCTAGTAGCCAAGTTCACAGCTAGGTGTCGTTGGTAACAAAAGTAGGAACTACTTGAAATTGATCGTCTGCAGTCCTTACCTAAATTACTACCAACCTCAAGCTTGCAGATTCGCTCCTGGCCCTGGTGGTGATTTTTGGCACGCATGTCATACGTTGTTGGCATGTTAAAGAACCCATTTGAATTCAGTATGCCGTATTCATAATGGCAAAATTAATCTCGGGATTTCCCGCTAACACAAAGTTCCTCCTTTCTCTACTAGAAAGCGTTAAGGAGCTTATATATCTAATCACCTTGACTTTCATAGCGCTCCAAGGAACAACAAAATTCGACATGCAAACTGCCCTATGGGCGTCAAGTAACAAAAGCTTGCACCCGCCACACGAGGCCATACGATATTATTATTACCTGGATTTCAGATAACACACACTAATACAGCCTTCACAATTAACACCGGTTATCAGACAGATTCGACACTAACCCAAAGTACATGGGGCTACATGACCGCATTGTCGTAGCTCCTAAACTGAGGAACGAACCAACCAACCAAATAAATGAAACAAGAAACACGTTGTCAGAGACTCAGGGAAATCAATTAATCTAAACAATATAACGCTGCAGTTTCCTCAGCAGCTTCAGCTTCCGAGACAAACTATGTTCGAACAACTGACGAATATCGTACTTAATTTTTCATCACAAGTATTTTGAACCTCTTTATTTTCTTTATTTCTTTCTTCCTCCCAGGGGTTCATAGCTAGTGAGACGTGGGTTGGCGACCACGGGGCTCCAGGTGAGTCCGGCATTGGTTCCACTTACTTGTGCCGGTCTCCTTTCAGTTATCTTTCCTGTCGGTCTCCCTTGGTAAACACTTGTTCTCTTCCGACCCCGACGGTATTAGGGTATCCGAGGCCTAGGGAGTCGTTTTATTTTCCTGCCTTCGTTGGCCCTCGTCTCATCTTTCCTGATACCCTCATTCTTTGATGGGTCAGCCTTCTTTTTCTTTTCATAATATCCCCTGCCTTCTGCACAAGGCCCTAAAACAGGCAGGATGTTTGTAGCCCGACCTCTTCTGGTGCACCCTGGATTAAGCTCCACCCTCAAGGGCTCACGTCTGGTGAGTACGGGAGTTGGCGACCCCGAGGGATTCCTGAGCAGGATCCGTTTTTCCCTTTTACCATTGCCTTTGGGGCGGGCCCTCTCCTCCTTCCCGTTTCCTATCTGCCTTTCATGGCTCTCCTTCCTTCCAAGTTTCTTAATTCTCATTTTTCCAGGATTGAGGGCATTTCCTTTTATCCCGTCTTTTGTTTTCCTCATTCTTATTGGTGCTTTCCATTTCTTCTTCTAGTGTGTATGTAGTTAGTCTTATGTATAGTTTCATTTCATGAACATTTTCACTATCACCCAAACCATTAGCGGCCGATAACTCAGACGTTAGGCCCCTTAAAACAACAATTATCATCTTTCTTTCTTTCTTTCCCCATTCATAGAGCGCGTTCGAACTTAATAACTTTTGCCTTCCTCTTCTCCCAAAACCTCTTCATGAACTCACTCTTGCGTTCTTCTGTCCATCTTGAGCCAGTCCTGCTGCTAGATGTCCCCTAAATGTGTGTTCTAAATGAAAAGCATAAATTTCGCCTACTAGCTGATTATGTTTGCTGGTCCTGTGGTGTTGGGTAGCGCACCTGCCTCTCACCCGGAGGCCCCGGATTCGATTCCCGGTTCCGTAGGGGTTTTAGAAACTGACGAGAGGGCTGGAACGGGGTGCACTCAGCCTCGTGAGGACAATTGAGTAGCTGTCTGACAGTGAGGCAGCGCCCCGGTCACGAAAACCAAGATTAACGGCCGAAGGGACCCGATGCGCTGACCACGCGTCATCCCAATAGCTGCAGACCAAATAGCTGGGCAGCGGTCGCTTGATAGGACTAGGCCCTTGAAGGGCTGTAGTGCCAGGGGTTATTATTATTATTATTATTATTATTATTATTATTATTAACCGTTTCATTTGGAAGCGTGGATATTCAGCCCAATATTTAATAATTTTATTACTGCAGCCAATGGCCAAGTACTTTACTTTTCAGGACGGGTCAGCGAAGGGATATTGGAAGGAAATCGGCCGTGGACCTATTGAAAGGAACCGTCCCGGCATTTGCCTGGTGGTGAAAATGGGAAACCACGAAAACCATTTTCAGGACTGCCGAGGTGGGATTCGAACCCACGCTCTCCCGATGCCAGCGAGAGGCACGAGGTAGTGCGTTAGCGCTCTTGGCCACCGCGGCCTTCAGCCCAATATTTGTCAAGTCAGTAGGAGAGTGTCTATTTGTCATTTACACTGGGATTATTAAGGAGGCGACCGAGATCTTTTAAGTTAGGAACCATCTCGGCATTTGTCTGGAGTAGAAGTGGGGAAACCACTCCCAAGATGCCTGAGGTAGGAATCGAATCCACTTTGTCTCACACTAATAATAATAATAATAATAATAATAATAATAATATCGTATGGCCTCGGGAGCCGGGTGCAAGCTTTGTTATTTGACACCCAGAGGGTAGCTTGCATGTCGAATTTCGTTGTTTCTTGAAGCACTATGAAGGTCAAGGAGGTTAGATATCTAAGCTCCTTGAACCCTATAGCGCTTTCTAGTAGAGAAATGAGGAACTTTATGTTGGCGGAATCTTCCGAGATTAATTTTGCCATTATGAACACGTACTACTAAATTCAAATGGGTTCTTTAACATGGCAACATCGAATGACATGCGTGTCGTAATTTTTACCGCCTTTCAAAAATCACTTCCCATGGCCAGGAGCGAATCTGCAAGCTTGGGGTTAGTAGACTGACACGTTAACCACTCACCCTCCGCACACTAACAGTCGAGAATGGAACCCAGAACTCCTGGACGAGAAGTGCACACGCCCCCTAGCGGAAGTGCGGAGCACACAGGAACTGGCATGGTCGTGGGAAAGTGCAATCCACCTCACGCAACTGCTGACAGGTGCGCTTCCATTCCCAGCTCCAAAACACATACGTCATGGGAAATGTTTGAGTCTTCAGTCTTACGACTGGTCTGCACTCCATGCCTCCCTGTCCTGAGCTAATCTTTTCATCTCTACACAACTACCACTCCTTACATCCGAGGCAATCTGTTTAACATATTCTAATCTTGGTCTACTCGTACAGTTCTTGTCCTCGACCCTTCCGCCCATAACTAAGTTGGCTCCACTAAGATTTTCACTTCAATCTATACTAACATAATAAAGCTGAAGAGTTCTTTTGTTTGTTTGTTTGTTTGTTTGTTTAAACGCGCTAATCTCTGGAACTACCAGTCGGATTCGAAAAATTATTTTTGTATATGATAGCCAGATTCAAGAGGAATAGTTTAGGCTATGTAGCTACACCTCTCAGGCAATCTTAAAGATTGATTTTTGTTCAGTAAGTCGGAAGAACAAGCGCTCCCGAACAGCTGTATCCACGTGCGCTGGCGTTATGGTTAGTGATACGTACACCTTTCCACCGATCTGAACCAAAATTTGTATACTTACTCTTTGGAACCCTGCGAGTAACACTCGATGAAATTTCGGACAGAACACTCCATTCCCTGCATTTAGGCCCTTTATCACAAATCTAACGCTCTCCATTCCCTAAATTTAGAATAACAGACAAAATGAACATGAAAACCACGTATTAAGGCCCTATAACCATTCATGTCTGTAGTAGTGTAACTGTAAGAGTATTTTAATAAGTCTGTTGTTGACTGCCAATTCGGGCTGCATCACGTCGCCCGTACCAGTGTTCTGGTGCGGAATTGCAAAAAAAAAAAGTTAAATCTTGCGCTGCTTATAAATTGCAGTCACGGGGAGTAATTAGTGCAAAGAGATTTCTTAGGCCCCTTAAAACAGTTGATCATGAACATATTATACATCTGTATAAGTGCAATGGTGTTGGTGCAGTACATTGAGGTTATCAGCTGCAATAAGCGTTGGTGCTTTCAAATTTACTTTTATTTATTCCGATCGTTATCCTTGAGCGTTGTGTGGTGATAAATTACACTACTGCTACCTCAGGATCTTGGGACAGCCAAAGTTTTCCAAAGTGTTCTGATTATTTTCCTACGACGCTATGCGACGAAAGACGACACTCTTGGTCTCTACATTTCTAACAGCTAATGAGATATAGGCCCTAGGCAGTGTCTTATTTCACTTACTCCTCTTTCTAATAATTTTTTACATTCGTTTGTAAATTATATGTGTCAGTGCTGTAGTTAGTAAACAGCCATTCCCCTAATCATTATTATCATTACTGGAAAATGACCTGAATGTTACGTCCATTATACAGTACTACGTATCACCCCAACTACAACCACCACCACCACCATCACGACAAAAAGTTATATTTTTAGCCTAATTTTGCAAAAATGAGGAAAAAGTCGATATGAGATCGATCCGGGAAACTGTGTCTCTGTCTGTGTCCCCCCTCCCTATCAACTCCTAAACGGCTGCAGCTATAGAAACAAAATGTGATAAGAGTTAAGATCTATTCCTGAATATGTCACGGCCATATTTGAAATTTACGTCAGTGTTACCAACTGCAGAAAAATCCCAATTGAAATTTGAGCTGTATGTTGGATATCTCAGAAGTTATGCATATTCCAAAATTTTCACACATGTAGATAATAACATTCCAGATTAATTTTCAGAAGTCCATATGTGCCAGTGTGGCCAACATGATTCTAAGCCTGCCGATAGGTCCAATTTCTAAATGCATGTAACTTCTATACTATCGATTAGATTTCAACCAAATTTCGTATATTCTATGTGTACTACAACAGATATGACTGCGTAGTCTAAAGAGCCACCAGGGCTGCCAACTGTTAATACATGTTCTCTCTATGTTTTAACCCTAATATCAATATATCAGAAAGTATGCAAGCCAACAGCTCTAAACTTTGCACACGTATAGTACCTGATATTCTACCTTAGTTTGGTGTATCTCTTATACATCGGTCCTGCAGCCTGCTGATAGGTCCTGCTTTTAAATGCATGTAACTTCTATACTAACAAATGGATTTCAACTAAATTTCGTATGCGCTTTGTGTACCATAACAGATATGACTATGCGTATTTGTAAGAACCAGCAGGGCTGCCAACTGTTAATGAATGCTCTGTCTATTTGTTTAATCCTATTATCAATATATAAGAATGAATGTAAGCCATCAGCTCAAAACTTTGCACACTTATAGTACCTGACATTCAATATTAATTTCGAGTAACTAATATACCGCAGTGTTGCCAACATGATTCTAAGCTTTCTTGATACTTTCAATTTTTAATTACATGTAACTTCTATACTAACAAATGGATTTTATCCAAAATTAGCACTTTAATAGATCGTAATATTTCAGATTAATTTTGAGCATCTCATACATGACATTGTTCCCAACATGACTTTACGTGCACTGACAATTCCAATATCAATGTAACGCCCATACTATCCATTAGATTTCAGCCAAATGTTGTATGTGCATTCTATACCTTAAGAGATGGAACTAAGAATATATTCAGAGTCACCAGGGATAGCAACTGTAGTAAGTTAGGCTACACTGTTTCAGGTTTATTTCAAACTGCAGTACTTAGAAATGTTAGTATTAGAAACTTGATTTCGTCATTATTCTAGATGGGTCTACTGTATATACTGGCATCAATCTTAAATTTTAAGAAAAGTAGGCTATTTAGTTCGTCACGGAACTACTTGTTAAAATATTTCTTTTCTGTTAGTTTAAGTAAAATGAAAAAAACAAATAAATCCACTGGGCGAAGCCGGGCACTACTAGTAGTTTCCTATAATAGCCAGCAGTAGAAGATCTAACTCCCAGTATTTGGTGTGTTTAGGCAATAATGTCGATTGATTACATAATACCGACAGTAGTGGCTACGCTGGCTAAAGCGCAGTGTTAGGTCATGGGGCCAAGCTCTCTGCTGACTCGGTAGACGCGTGGGTTCGAGCCCCACCGTCGGCCGTCCTTGAAATGGTTTTCCGTGGTTTCCCATTTTCAACACCAGGCAAATGCTGGGACGGTACCTTCTGAAAGGCCACGGCCGCTTCCTTCCACATCCTCCTCCAATTTCATTCACCTTAATCAATTCCATCTCTCATCCCGACGCGCAGGTCACCCACGGGCGTCGAATAGACCTGCACTAGGTCACTGAGGAGACCACACGGAAGAAAATTACATAATATCCTTGATGAAGTACGTCGAGCAGATAGACCCTCAAATTAGGGCTGCATATATTTGAACAACGAATTACTACACTGCGAGCCTTCCCTTTAGAATGGAGCCTCATCGGGCCGTGTGACGGACGGAGAGTGATTAGTAGAGCTCGGATTCGAGCATATTTGATTATTTTTTTCCTGAATAGTACACATTGAAAGAAGCCTTTCGGTGGTATTTTCACCTCTCTGGGACCAACAGAATAGAAATGTATCGAGCATATAAATGCATAAAACCGCGGTTTTCAGAATAGAAGCATATAAATGCATATTCTTGTGGTTTTCGTCTAAATAGTTTGTTTTTCTTCGAATTCTCCCCCGAATTCGGGCCCTGACAATCCTTAAGGTTCGAAAACAGATATAATCATTGAAAAGCCTATCTGGTGCGAATAATAGAACCGCAGGCTTTTAACCTTTTGTGAGGTCGTTCTCGTCATTGAAACTTTTGTTGACTGATTTAAGAAAACCATTCAAAATTGAAAACATACAAAATTTCTTGTTGTACAGACCAATGCAGATCTACTTCATTCACTCGCCTAATTCTGAACATTTTGTAAATGAACTTTTAAACTGTATCTTTCATAAGAGCACTTCTCTTATATAGGCTACTTGAAAAAATTTGAATGCGAGTATATTGCAGTGTATCATACATACAATTAGAAAATAAAGCTCGTATTTAAAGGTATGTTAATGGTTTTTTTCGTTTCACTTTCCTTTCTATAGTTTTAACGGTGTTTTTCGAGCATATTCTGCATATTTAACCGCATATAATGGGGGTTTCGAGCATATCTATCGAGCATATAATGGGTTTTTCGACCATATCTATCGAGCATAAAACACATGGTTTTCGAGCATATCTGGGATTTTATCGAGCATATCGATCCGAGCCCTAGTGATTAGTCACCGCCAGTTTACTAGAATTAGTCGATAACACAAGGACGGGGCGGCAAGCCCTGGATGCTGTCATTGCATTTATTACATACGGAGCTGGCAAGGTACCTTATGTCTTGAGATTGATTTATTTAGCCCATGGCATACACATACATACATTATTACAAATGAACAATAATTATCAATGATCTAAACTACAAACAAACATCTAGACCTTGTATATACATTTCTTGGTTGCCAACAAGAAGTCTTCAAATCACCCTCCGTAAGCTCTGATGCTGTAGACCTCCCTGATGTGCTCAACAGTCTGTTGCGGCGTACCACAGTCGTATACTGGTGAGGACAACATTCGACATTTAAAAAGTGAATCCCCGCATCTTCCATGCCCCGTCCTAAGGCTGTTGAGCATTGACCATACCTTGCGAGGTTGATCAAACCCAGGATCTGTCTCATTGATGCATGGCATTGCCTGGCATGTAGCTGGAGCATTTTGGGCCCATTGTCTCCTCCAGGAATCAGTTGTGTTGAATCCGATGAGGTTGCTGACAAGTGGAAGAGGTGAATGTCTGTTGATCTTGAGGTATGAGATGTCAGTGTACCGGTACTCCAGGGTTCGTTAAGAGCTTGTTGCATTCTCCGATCAATTAATACTTGTGGTGAAGCAATGTAGCCTACCTCGTATCCTGTGAACATGGTTACGTATAGAATAAAGCTACGAATTTTTCTAGTGGAAACTCAAGAAGACGTCTTACAGTAAATGTGTTCGTAAGTTTCAGCGCTGTGCGATGTTTGCTTGTGGGGGGAACCTCAAACAAAATGTATACAGAAACAATCCGCGTACTCTGGAGGCTCGAGAGAACGAGATCTCAGTGAGGATGAATTACAGCGAGTGTACCAAAACTTCCTACATTGGTGCAATGTGTTTTTAGAAAAGGAAGGACAGCATTTCCAGCAACTACTCTGAAATTAATGTACGTAATGATTAGTAAATCTATACTAATATAATAAAGCTGAAGAGTTTGTGTGTGTGTTTGTGTGTTTATGTGTTTAAACGCGCTAATCTCTGGAACTACCAGTCGGATTCGAAAAAATATTTTTGTATATGATAGCCTGATTCAAGAGGAATAGTTTAGGCTATGTAGCAGTAGGCTGCACATCTCAGTTAACCTTAGAGATTGATTTTTGTTCAGTAAGTCGAAAGAACAAGCGCTCCAGAACGGCTTCAATACTGAAATGAAATGAAAATCCACAGCTTGCTTCCAGTCGACTGACCGGGTCAGGGAATGGAATGAATGAAGCCCCCATCTAGCGGCGAGGATATGAACTGTGCCAGCTGCCGAAGCCTGTCGCACTCCCCTGGGGCAATGATGAAATGCATGGACAGATGAAATGAAATGATAGTGGAGAGTGTTGTTGGAATGAATTGGCGACAGGGAAAACCGGAGTACCCAGAGAAAAACCTGTCTGCCTCCACTTTGTCCAGCACAAATCTCACATGGAGTGACTGTGAATTGAACCACGGACCCAGCGGTGAGAGGCCGGCGTGCTGCCGCCGAGGCCACGGAGGCTCAAGGCTTCAATAATACCGAAGTATATTGTTGCCATGTAATGCGGGCCGCATCACGTCGCCCCTACCAATGTTCTGGTGCAGAATTGCGAGCTGCTTATAAATTGCAGTCACGGGGAGTAATTAGTGCAAAAAGATTTATCAGGCCCCTTAAAACAGTTATAACGTATAATCATGACAATAGTATGCCTCTGTATAAGGGCGATGGTGTTGGTGCAGTATACTGAGGTTATCAGCTGCAATAAGCGTTGGTGCTTTCAAATTTACCATCATTTATTCCGATCCTTATCCTTGAGCGCTCCAGTTCTGTACAACAAATAAATCCAACGAGCGAAGCCGGGCACTACTGCTAGTACATTATAAAGTGCAATTGTGTTGAACTATTTATTTATCGTATGGCTTTTAGTGCCGGGAGTGTTCAAGGACATGTTCGGCTTACCTGAGTCTGTAGCTGCTTCAAGCGGACACCCATACGGTGAGCTACAAGTTCCATTCAATTTCAAGTAGTTCCAACTTTCGCTACCAGATGTCACTGATACCTAGTGGTGAACGTTGGAACTTTGATAGAGCGTTCCAACGAAATCTAACCTAAAAATTTAGCTTCACACACGTTAGTCTGTGGAAGGATCTTTTACATGCCATAAATCTATGACATGGGACCGCCGGCTTAACTTCCCCTCCGAAGGAAGACTACTGAAGGATTTTAACGCTCTTAAAAATCCGACAACTTCGGCCGGGTTTGAACCCTCTATCTTGGGCTCAGCAGTTCAGCATGCTACCAACTACGCCACCGAAGCCGCTTGTGTTGAACTAGTTGGGCGCTACGCTGCTTCTAGTGACAGTGCTTTGCTCGACATGCGCTAGCCAGAGTGCCCCGGACGTCATACAGCGCCTGCGAGGTACCGTTCTGTAGAGAAGGCTCTTACTATATAACGCAAACAATAAAATTATTAACTCACTGTTCAGCTTGATCTTCAGGTGATGCAATAAACATTTTACAGTTGTGTAGATCCAATGCTCAAGGTGAAGTATCTTACGGGATACACCAACTTACCTGTAAACAAGAGAATGGGATTATTAGTCAATCAGAAACACAAATGTCACCTCAGGAACACATGACTAAGGCAGGTATCAGGCCGGTATTACACTATCAAAGAAATTTGTCAAAGATCTTTGATAAAAGATCTTTGATAAAAGATGACAGTGTAATGGGGAAATCTTTTATAAAAGGTTGTTTTATAAAATTTATTATATAAAATGTATCAGCAACATGCCATCTTTGATAAAAGATTCAAACCAAAATGGCGGAACATAACAGCTGGAATATTACCACAACAAAGATGCTCATATCAAAGTGTGAAATGCATGAAATGTTACATAATATGATACATAATGAATGGTATACAATGTAAAACATAAATAACAGATTGAAAGTGTAGGTAAATATAGCCGAGACTACAAACGCTACACATAAAGGACGCACATTTCAGGGCATAAAGGGGAATTAAATAGTTAAACAGGCTGAAATAAGCCGTGAATAGTAGTGTGTTTTATGTTAAAATATAATTCGTTAATTTCCTATTTTGGTATTACAAGCTAGTGTAAATAAGCACTTTATCTCTACCAGTACGTAATACTGTACATGTAACCATCCTCCGCAAGCGTGTGTCCACTTGGCCGAACGAGTAGAGCGCTCTACTCCGGTCCGGAAGCACCAGGGATCGAATCCCGCCAAATGCGAACATTTTTATTTCGTACGTTTCAGTTTTATTTGCCCGGGCAGAGGTTGTTTCGAATGACACCATCATTCATAATTATTATTAATAATTAAATACAGTAATAATGTAATTTTTCAAGCCTTCGTACTGCAGCTCGTTCACAAAGATTTTACTCGTATCTTTCCTGTCACATGGCGACCCATGGTTTAACCCATAAACGTTTAGTTTATCTTTCCGTTTCTCTTATATACCGGTATTGCCACTACAGAATTTTAACTACCGTAAAACAGTCAAGTGAACAATGAACTGTCCTTCATCCATTTTGCTGAACTATGATAAAATATTTGATGTAGTGTAATGGAGTGATTATTGCTGTGTATAACTTTTATAAAAGTTCAGTTTTATAAAATATTTTATAAAATTTCTTTGACAAACTTCTTTGATAGTGTAATACCGGCCTAACTCTGACCTTATACAACCACTGAATCACAGACTCAGACCCTCCGTAACAAGGTCCTTTCAACAAACATCTTGTTCCGATTTCCCTGAACATTTGGAATTGGATGATGATGATGATGATAATTGTTGTTTTAAGGGGCCTAACATCCAGGTTATCGGCCCCTAATGGTCTGTGTGATAGCGAAAATGTCAATGAAGTGGAAACCAGAACGAAAATTAAGTGAGCAGGGAAATACTTACAAAAAGGAACTCAGATTGAAACTACTCACAAAATGGAGAGCGGTAATACTTACATAAGGGAATTTCGAACGAAAATACTCACAAAATGAATAGAATGAAAAATACGCACAAAATGTAGGTTAAGTTCAAAATACGTACAAAATGCAACGTACAGTCGAAATAATTACAAAATGCAAGTGAAATCAAAATACTTACAAAATGCAAATGAAATTGAAAATACGTACCGGTACAAAATGTAATTTAGATTCAAAATACCCACAAAATGCAATTGAAATTCAAAATACTCACAAAAGGTCAGCCCCCTGTATTGAAAGACTTACTAAAAAGCAATGTAGATTGTCAATCTTTACAAAATGCAATTGAGGTTGAAAAACACTCACAAAATGCAATTTAGATAGAAAAGACTTACAAAATGCAACGGAGATTGAAAACACCCACAAAATGGAGTGGAGATGAAAAAAAAACAGTGCGGGAATCTTAAAGGGAAAAGGAAATATGAAAATGAAAAGAAAACAAGAGGTCTGATCCCTCAAAGAATGAGGGATCAGGAAAGATGAGACAAGGGCCAATTAAGGCGGGAAAGTGAAAGACTCCCTAGGCCTCGGATACCCTAATACCGTCGGGGTCGGAAAAGAACAAGAGTTGACCAAGGGAGGTTGACAGGAAAGAAGACGGAGAGGAGCCCGGCACAAGTAAGTGGAAGCAATGCCAGACTCAGCTGGGGTCCCGTGGTCGCTAACCCACGTCCCACTAGATGTGAGCCCCTGGGGGGATTTGGAATTGGACTAAGACGAGATTCCTGATAACTTAATTTACAGTTACAGTATGCAGAATACCATAATGCAAGTCGGCTGATTTTGTCATATAGTTCAGATAATATCAGAGTCTAATACCTTTACCGATTGAGAGAGATTTGCACGATCAGTCCAGATTACACAACCAACACACCACTCTCAATTTAAACATATTATAACAAAACTTTCTATGAAATACTCAACGTTATCAGTATTGTGTTAGTGTACACTACGGCACATTACGTTCTTAAGGGACACTGGGACTGAGTTTTCTAATTCCTGTAAATATTAAGGTACAACCTTGATATTTTGTTTGCTGGTAATATGCGGTAGTATAAACATGTGTACCAAATTTGATCAATGTAGCTTCACTATCTACATAGAAATTAATTATTTTCCAATATTTATATGCAAATTATTCAAATATTCAAAATGTCAAGCGCGTCAAACTAATGTAGATAGCACAATTTATTTTTATTTTTCTAGTACCTTATTCTTATACAAATAAAATAGTGCATCGATTTTAAGATTGTATTGTTTACTATGAAGATATAATTTTTTCCCCCAATGAAGTTTATTTTTTGTAAAATTCTTGAAATTTGAAGGTTTAATTTTTTTTTACAGGCAAACGTGAACTCCAATCCAAAAAGTAATGCACACGTTTGTGGATAGAGTACTAAGGAACATGCATGTTAATTTACAAGAAAATTGCATTACAACTGTAACGCGTACGAGATTTTATACATCAGAAAATGTGAAACTGAGAAAAATGCATTTTTCTAAAAACATGCATATATTTTAACATTTCCACTCAACATACCCATTAGAACTCTCCTGTAGCATAAGTAACACCTTCCGTCTTCTGTTTTGCAGCCTCCTTCTTCATCTTTGTGATCTTGGTCTTGTGTGATGTGTGTGCGTCCCCCCCCCCCCTAATTACTTCACAAACTCAATTAATTTCGAAAAAGTACTAGCCTGGCGTCCAATACCTTGTTTATAAACAGAGGTAGACCATGCGTACACTTCTTAAGTCAACACAAATATCAAATAAAGATGAATTGTGCATCTTCTGTTATTCTATAAGCGACTAGAAACTCTCATGAAATCAGAAAATACAATATAAATGCAAAATTTCATCATGTCGACCGTTTGAGATATTTTTTTAAATTTATTTTCAAACATTTGAAGTATTTGTAAAGCTTACGTTGTAAATAGTGACAATATTCATCGGTAGATAGTAGCACAATGCAGAGCCAGCAGTAAAGAGGGAATTTCAAATCCGTATTCAAACTACTCCGATTAAAAATGCATAAATGCGTGTACAGGATAATGTACCAAGAGAAAGGGGCGTTTAAATGGCAGTGCGGCCGGCATTTAAACGTCTCGCTGTGCCTCAAAAAATGGCGGAATGTGGAAAATGATACCGCTAATTGATCCGTTATGGTCAGGGGTACAATAATATGTCAAAATCGAAAATTTGAATTTTTTAATAAAATATGCCTAAAACTCAGTCCCAGTGTCCCTTAAGGAAAGAATCACGAGTAGCAAACGGAGAAACGAGGGAAAAAGAACACTCGCAGTAACGTTCATGATTATGAGAATCATTATCAATGTCCCTCTCATTTCTACGAACTACTTGTCGGTCTCCAGACACCCATTGCTGTTCAGTAACTAATAGCTAGTGGTTAGGAAAAATTGTAACTGCGTTAAATGCAAATTTTACTTTAGTCTTCTCCTTCTTCTAGGGGGGGGGGGGGCGCAGCGGTCAAGCTGTTGGCCTCTCACCAGGGCGGACCGGGTTCGATTCCCGGTCAATGCATGTGAGATTTTCGAAGTGAATTCGGATTCCACGTAAAAAGGAGGTCCCGTGGCTCATGATCGCGAGATTTACGATCACGTTAAACTACAAGCCGCCGCCTTCTTCTTCTTCTTCTTCTTCTTCTTCCTCTTCACGTTTCGGTCAGCTATGGACCAGGTTAATTCAACTGCTTTCTTCCACGAGCTTTAACATTCGCCCAGTAACGCCTCATGTGTTGTCGATGCTGATGCTTCCTGGCTTCAGTCCACGTCTTGCCTGTTGTTAGTCTATTACTATTATCATCATTATTATTAGTATTATTATTAGACTATTATATATACCCACAATTTACAAAACTGAATATGCGACAAAGTGCGATAACTATGGTTTCTTACGATTTTCCGCTAAAATATATGCGAAAAATGCACAATTTACACAAACATATGGAATAAGTTTTCATCTTAGAAATGTTTTGCACCGCATTTTGAAATGCACGTCTTCAAATGCAAAACTTCCAAGCGAAGAAAATACACTGAAGAAAATGGAAATTGCAACACCATGAAGGCATTGGTCGTTTGTGTTGATTTTCAAGACATGGAACGATGCCATGTAGGTATGTATGTAAAAGGACCTCAGTCCTATTGAGCATGTGTGGGACATGCTGGGTCGACAACTGGCCAACCGTCCTCAGCCACCCACAACTCTGGAACAACTGACCCGTGCAGTGCAGCAATCATGGGCCACAATTCCTCAGGAAGCGATCCAGGGCCTTATTGACTGCATGCCTCACCGAATTCATCAATGTATTGCAGCTCGAGGTGGGCACATCCCGTATTGATTTTTGTCCAAACTTGCGGTCAGAGGGACCTGAAAGTGTAATCATCGAACCACAACCGAACACTCGTCCTGCATGTTCAATTGCATCAATGTAGCACCACTCCTTCTGGGTGTTGCAATTTCCATTTTCTTCAGTGTATTAACCTAACAATCGATCACAATTATAAATTGTGAGGGCGATCTATTATTAGCAATTATACGTGAAAATGACTGTTGTTCTCACATCCACCGGGTACAGCTGAACACATGTGTCTTTGAAGAAATTATTTCGTAGTTTAATTTAGAATGTTAATAAAAGGGAATGTTCTAATCCTCTAGTCCTAGATTAACCCCTTGGGCCTCAGTCGGCTTCTACGAGGGCGTGTCCTGTCTAAAACGATCACGTACGTCCGCATGTAATTGGAGTTTCTTAGGAGGTTCAATGATTATCACGGGTAGGATTAACAATACTTTTACTATGTAAGCCAATTAAACACAAAGAATCCCTTTACATAAGCTGACCTATGCCAGACAAGGCAAGAAATAAAGCCAACAACACAATTATATATTTAACCAATTAATGATCCCATTACATACCCATCAAATCCCAATGAACAAACCAACTCCATCTCACAAACATGTTACTCATTAAACAAACTCAAATTAGGATAATTCATTGCAAACTGTAAACTGCACTATCATCACTGTTGGCTAAATCTCCTGTTGTGTCTTTTTAACCTTACTAAGAGAGTGTTGGAACAGTAATATCAGCATGAAAGAAACTTAGAAAATTGACACTAAACGCTTTCCAGAAACATGATATCTGAAAATAAAGACATCAGCCTGGGTACTTGGCAAGATTGAGCTCAAGAGTGCTGTAACGTGAGACGAAAGCACTTGAGCTATGACGACAAGACCCAAAGGTCATGTTCGCAATGAACAATATCATATATTATGCAGCTACTCGAATGTATTTACCCTGAGCTGCTGGGTTCCACGAGCGAGATGGAGATTTGTAAAAGTTCGCTGATACCGAGGTGCCGATTGTTAGAAGAAAGCGAGGTGTGGTCTGGCTACAATGCTTGCCGTATCTATCTCTACTTAGTATAAAACTAAGTCCCCGATTCTTGGATGTTACGGGTCAACTTGAGAACCACTGGATGGATTTTGATGCAGTTTTCACCATTCTGTAAAGGATATCTTGAGGATGATTTCTGTAGAAAATAATTTATTTATGATCAAAGGAAGCCGAGCAGTAACGATTTCAATGGAAAAGTCGAAGAAAAAACCTGGCGCCCGAGCGCTTTGTAAGCTTACCCTGGGCAAACCGTTATATCTAAATACTATGAGTGTACGAATTGTTCAGCATGAAAAGTTCTAAAAAAAAAAAAAAAAAAGGCTGCAAGAGCATATGTCTATCTTCAATACATCGCCCACTATAAGTGTTTGTACGTTTTAATTGCTTCCAACCATGCCCATTCAACTACTGAGGCGACAGTTTACGAGCTAGCTAAGGGCGAGTCTATCATCCCTGTTACAGCCAAGCTAGCGAGCGAACCAATTGCCCCAGATACAGCCAGCAGCAAACCGTTGAGTCGTGTTGAGTTTGTGTTTGGTTGTTGGTTGTGTTTGGAGTTTCCCTGTAAGTGCAACTCCTCTTTTCTTTATTTCGCCTGTGATCGTTCCGCAAAATTCAGAGTCAAGTTAAGATTGGACGGAAGGGGGATTTGTGTTTCATGCACCTCGCCATACTTAAATCACGTCTGATAAGAATTTGTTGCACTTGCAACTCCATGATAATATAATTAATAGTCCAGTCAGTGATTTTAACCCATCATGCCAAGACGTAAAACGGATATTGGTCGTTATTCATTGACATTGGAAAAAAAAAGGCGCTTATCACGTAATACATTCATAGCTGTTCCCGGGCGAAGCCGGGTCGGGTTGCTAGTCACGCTAAGGTGTATGTTTCACAAAACTCAAGCTCCTAAACCAGAGGGAGTTAGAAGGTGTGGTTTGTACCAAATTCTTCCAAATCGTCTCAATAATACAGGAAAAATCTTGAATTTCTCGAAAAGTCAACGGAAATAAATTTATTTGTTTATAAAGTGTTTTTAAACAAATAAGGAAGATGGTAGCCCCTGCCTGAAGTGTGTCGCGCCCAGCCCGCATAGCACTAAAGCCGGGCGGGTAGTCTGTACACATGGGGCGCATACAACCCACATTTTTTTAAAAGTGCGTTTAAACAAATAAACATATTTATGTTCGACCCTGACTATTATGTATCTGAAAACTGTATCATAATGAGACTCATTATAACATTATTTTTCATTATGATACAGTTTCTCCCACCAATCAGAGCTCAAGAAACAGTCGTTTGACCAATTAGATAATTAGATGCGCTGAGTACCACGGCCTTCTAATGTAAATCACACTGCCTTGCCTAGTGTAATAGTAGAGTAATCGAGGTGGCCATGGTCAAATACAAGGCATTCCCTGCGTCTCATGCGCTCTGTTTAGTACATAAAACTGGCGAAATCTCGACAGATATTTATGAATATTTATCTTCGAACATAAAATAGTTATAATAATTATAGTCGAACATAAACAGTCGTATGCAACTCGCCTATAATGGTAATTAAGACACTCGTATGGAAATTATAAAACTCGCATACGCTCGTTTTATAAAAAATACTCGTGTCTTAATTATAGCCATTATAGGCTCGTTGCATAATGTACTATTATAGAAGCCCGCATAACAGTAAAGCCAGGCGGGTGGTTTATACACATGCGAGAGTTATCGCACGGGTCCGCTAGTTAAATTTACCGTGCGCAGCTGTTGGTGGAATGACAATAATTACGCCTGTTTGCCCTGAACTCCGTGAGATGTCCATGAAACGGTTTTCTATAGCTTCCCTTTTACAATGATACAACTGCTTTCTTCCCACTCCGCTTTCCATTTTCTATCTGACTTTCATGGCTCTCTTTCGTTCCGAGTCCCTCAGCCATCATTCTTGGAGGGCGTTTCTTTTCCCTATGTTTTAATATTTGTATCTACTGTACGAGCCTCCGTGGCTTAGGCGGCAGCACGCCGGCCTCTCACCGCTGGGTCCGTGGTTCAAATCCCGGTCACTCCATGTGAGATCTGTGCTGGACAAAACGGAGGCAGACAGGTTTTTCTCCGGGTACTCCGGTTTTCCCTGTCAAAAATTTCATTCCAGCAACACTCTCCACTATCATTTCATTGCATCTGTCATTCATTTAATCATTGCCCCAGAGGAGTGCGTCAGGCCTCGGCAGCCGGCACAGTTCATATCCTCGCCGCTAGATAGGGGCTTCATTCATTCCATTCCTGACCCGGTCGGAGACTGGAAGCAGGCTGTGGATTTTCCTTTTTTCATCTACTGTACGGTATAAGGCAAGGCTGCAACTTATCACCCATACTTTTCAATCTATACAAACAAGCAATGAAGGAAATTGGAGAAAAATTCAAAGTAGGAGTAAATATTCAAGAAGAAAAAAATTTCAACTCTTGAGATTTGCTGATGACATCGTCATCTTGGCCGACACGCCATAGGATTTGAATGAGTTTTAAAATGGAATGGATTCTGTCTTGAGGAAGGAATTCATGATGAAAATTAATAAATGTACTCGTAAAACAAAAATATTGGAATGAAGTCGAACGAAATCAGAAACCACTATAGCTTTCGAATTGGCAGGTGAAAATCTAAAGGGAGTAGGAGAATTCTGTTACTTAGCAAGCAAAATAACCAGTGATGGACGAAGCAAAGTGGATATAAAAAGTAGGTTAGCACGGGCAAGGAAAGCATTTATACAGAAAAGGAATCTGCTGACATCGAATATCGATTTAGGTAATAGGATGTCGTTTTTGAAAGCCTTTGTCTGGAGCGTGGCACTCTATGGAAGTGAAACTTGGACTGTTGGAGCAGCAGAAAAGAGGAGAATTGAAGCGTTTGAAATGTGGTGTTACAGGAGAATGATGAAGATCAGATGGGTAGATAGGGTTACAAATGAAGAGCTATTAAGACGATTGGGAGAGGAGAGATTTTTGTGGCTACTGCTAATGAAGAGAAGGGACACCCAGGAATAGCAAAGTTAGTTATGGAAAGAAGGGTCGAGTATAAGAACTGTAAGGGTAGACCAAGGTTAGAATATTTTAAACAGATGCCTCGGATGTAAGGTATGGTAGCAATGTAGAGATGAAACTATTAGCTCAGGACAGGGAAGCATGGAATGCTGCATCAAACCAGTCAAAAGACGGAAGATTCAAACAACAGCATCTACTATTTTCCCTGTACATTCCTTATTCTAGGCAGTAGTTGGTTGTAGTTGTATTAAAATGCGACCCAATGTATTCGGGGATGAAATACCTTAGCTCACTTGTACTGTGACATAAATGGCTGTGCCATATAACCCACCAGCGAGTTCAATGCCGCTTGCCTTATGTGACCTTCGTTAACATGAACATCGTGTGCGGAAACAGGTTTCAAGTATACAAGGCGGGGGAGTGCGTATTGGCTGCTTAGAGGGTTTTAGCAATTCAACTACCAGTGTGGACTTTGGTCGCTGGACAAGATGAATTTATGGAGGGCTTAGCTATTAGCTTACTTTATATGGAATAATATCAAGCCTCCGTGGCTTAGGCGGCAACATGCCGGCCTCTCACCGCTGGGTCCGTGGTTCAAATCCCGGTCACTCCTTGTGAGATCTGTGCTGGACAGAACGGAGGCAGTCGGTTTTTCTCCGGGTACTCCGGTTTTCCCTGTCAACATTTCATTCCAGCAACACTCTCCACTATCATTTCATTTCATCTGTCATTCATTTAATCATTGCCCCAGAGGAGTGCGTCAGGCCTCGGCAGCCGGCACAGTCCATATCCTCGCCGCTAGCTGGGGGCTTCATTCATTCCATTCCTGACCCGGTCGGAGACTGGAAGCAGGCTGTGGATTTTCATTTTCATATGGAATAATGCATTAGTTTTGTATAAAGGTATGTACTAACCGTACATTGGGAGACGTAAATAGGAATAATAATAATAAAATTAATAATAACAATAATGACAAAAAGTAAGTCAAGTCCATGTCGACATGAATGCGTCGAATTTTTGCCTGACTGACAGATCTTCCCAGAAACGCAAGGATTTACTGTATGTTGGCAATTCAAGAACAAAAACTATCCCAAGGTCATCATCAAAGATCAGTCAGTTAATGACGATAAATGTCACAGTAGGTGTCACTGAAAATATTGAACATAATTATCACCTCTGGATGAACGCAGCTGTCAGAAACTGTTATAAGCGCAGGCACAATGCTGTATCGAAAGTCCTGCACCGAAATCTAGCTGGAATGATGATGATGATGATAATTGTTGTTTTACGGCCTCTAATGGTTTGGGTGATAGTGAATGATGAGATGAGAATGAAAACTGTAACTAATACAGACATACACATACTAGAAGAAGAAATGGTAAACAAATAAAGGCAAATAAAGGACAGGGAGAAAAGAAATGCCCTCAACCCTCGAAGAATGAGCTCAGGAATCCCTCTGGATCGACAACACCTGCACTCACGAGCCGTGAGGTCCTGAGGGTGTAGCAATATCCAGGGTACACAAGAAGTGGTGGGGCTACATACACCCTGCCTCCTGGAGGGCCTTGAGCAGAAGGGAAGAGATATTATGAACAGAAAAAGAAGGAGGGTATCAGGAAAGATGAGACAAGGGCCAATTAAGGCGGGAAAGGAAGAGGCTCCCTAGGCCTCAGACACCCTAATCCCGTCGGGGTGAAGAGAACAATAGTTGACCAAGAGAGGTCGACAGGAAAGAAGACTGAGAGGAGCCCGGCACAAGTAAGTGGACGCAATGCAGGACTCAGATGGGGTCCCGTGGTCGCGAACCCACGTCCCGCTAGATATGAGCTCCTGGGGTTAACTAGGGAAAGTCCAGCTCTTAAAACAGAACATAGTGATCTTCAAGAAAAGATTGAAAGAAGTCACGCTGAAAAAGTGTCCACATATTTGGAGCTGATGGAACCTATCTGGAAGCAATGATAGGTCAAGAGAGTTCGAATTGTACCAATAGCCAATTAGCCATCTCAAGCAGTGGGGTGGTTCCTAACATCCTCTGCTGGTTCAAACCCGGCCGAAATCGTTGGATTTTAAAGAGCGTTAAAAATCCCTCAGTATGCCTTCCTTCGGAGGGGAAGTAAAGCCGGCGGTCTTATGTCATAGATTTATGGCATGAAAAAGAACCTTCCACTAACTACACTTGTGTGAAGCCAAAATTTGTAGGTTATAATTGATAACGCTCTATTAGTTCTAACGTTCGTCCCAGGCGCTGACTACTATGCCATCTAGTAGCCAAGTCCGCAAGCTAGGTGTTGTGGACGGTAGCATTTGGTAACAAAAGTAGTAACTACTTGAAATTACTGTCTGTAGTCCTTGCTTGAATTAAAAAAAAAACAGATAACACACACTAATACAGTCATCACAATTAATACCGGTTATCAGATAGATTCTACACACACCCAAAGTACACGGGGCTACATGACCGCGTTGTCGCAGCCCCTAAACTAAGAAACTAACCAACCAACCAACCAAACACCTTCTGCAAGGGCTAAAAGAGCTTTATCTGGACACGGAAATGAAAATCCACAGCCTGCTTCCAGTCGACCGACCGGGTCAGGGAATGGAATGAGTGAAGCCCCCATCTAGCGGCGATTATATGAACTGTGCCGGCTGCCGAAGACTGTCGCAGTCCCCTGGGGCAATGATTAAATGAATGACATATGAAATGAAATGATAGTGGAGAGTATTGCTGGAATGAAATTGAGACAAACCGGAGTACCCGAAAAAAAACCTGTCTGCCTCCGCTTTGTCCAGCACAAATCTGACATGGAGTGACCGGGATTTAAACCACGGACCCAGCGGTGAGAGGCCGGCGTGCTGCCGCCTAAGCCACGGAGGCTCACTAACTGGACACCAACATGTATAAATTAATTCAGAAGGCAGAATGCAGTGTTCAGAAATTCATTGACAGTAATCTAAATTAAGGTGATTCGTATGTTTTGGTTAAATGTAACCTGCTTACGTGCTTTGTGTTTTACCAGGCAACAATCTGAGAATTAAGTTAATAATTTTAACAATAATAAAAAATATGCCATCACCGTGCTAAGCGCGTCAAGGCCGTCAGGCTAGGCTATCTCCGAACTCGGAATAAGACTGGGTTCGAACCCGACAGACGCACAGTGGTTCAGACTTTCAATATAGGACGAAAGAAAATTTTAAAAGTGACATCATATACCAAAAAAAAAATAGACACGAAATGTATAAAACAATTCAAACTAGGTTGATTGGTTGCTTAGTTTAGGGGCTGCGACAAAGCGGTCATGTAGCCCAGTGTACTTGGGGTGTGTTTAGAATCTGTCTGATAACCGGTGTTAATTGTGAAGGCTGTATTAGTGTGTGTTATCTATAATTCAAGTAGTTCCTACTGTTGCAACCAAATGCTACCATCAACGACACCTGGCTGTAAACTCTGTTACTAGATGCCACCCCATATTTTTCCAAATATTGTGAAAAACAGTTTTAAATGCCTCACCCTGTACATATAGTTCTTAAATAACATCTGTGTGGATAATGTGCGAGTAAATGTGGCTTCATTTCGTCATTAAATCATATTTTTAGAATGTGACACTACTGTGCTGTAGGCTATTTTACTGCCTAAAATATATTTTCTTCGGCTAAACTCGTATTCTGGACCACTGTGTGTAGGCTGTTTTGGAATTGGTTTCCCGTAGTTTCAATTTCAGGGAAATTTCGGGTGGTACCTTCTGACACGCAAAGACCGCGTCCTACCGACTCCTTACCACTTCCTTCCATTTCTCATCACCTCCTCTCATGAGGTTTGCGTTAGGGAAGAACACACAAAACTCATCTCATCTTAATTTTGACCCGTTGAAAAGGGAATAGCAAGTGTTAGACAGTGTTGATCCTGGCCAGTCAACGAAGAATAGCCACATAAAAGTTTGCAACACTGTCCTAAATTGCTCAAAAGACAGCCTTCACAACACACTGACCAAGCGTACACCTGGCCTTTCCGGTACATCACAGGGGAAGTGCTTTATAACGCAAGTGAAAAGTACCACCATCAGGTCGAACAGAGACCATCCTCACATCTTCTCAAACAATGAAGCAACACACACTTCCAAGTTTCGAAATTAGTAAAATTAAGGTTTGGTGATCCTGCCGATTACACAGGCCTGTGATTAGATTCCGTGGGAAATGAATGAAAGATCTTTTGTCTATTATTTTGCACTTTCAACGAAGTAAATATTTATCACAGCTGCAGTAGAAGTAGAGCGATATCCACCAGTTTACCATCTGAAAATATTAGAACCGTTTCTAGGTCAAAGACACAAACTGTTCAGAAGAATACATAGGCAATATTTCTCCAATTTCCGGCGTTGTTCCATACCAAGTCACGTGCTTCGGGCATTGAAACTGACAGAAATGATCCAATGCATAACAGGGAGGTATCAAGCGGGCCGTGAACCACCCAACAGTTGATCGTAGTGAATTGTGTGGCATAGCCCCCTAAACTTAGGACTAGTTCGTTAATTAGTAACATTATCCTCGTGCATTACCCATGAGCCATTGCTCCCTGCCACTTAACACACAACAGCTGATCGTATTGATTGTGTGGCACAGCCCCCTAAACCCAGGACTAGTTCTTTAATTAGCAACAAGATCCTCGAGCATTACCCATGAACCCCTGCTCCTCAACACTCGTAACAGCTAATACTCCGGTGGTATTTTTCAAGGAACATGAGAATAATATTCGTCTGGTCTCAGATTTATTTGAATTGGATCTATTTTGGCGGCCTATTCTAGAATTTCGACGTTCTGTTAACATCGTCAATGATCACTATTACTTTTAAGTGACAGAAAATTCTCATCGGCCATCTCTTTTGTCATACAGACAAAACTGTGATTTTATCGAGACTAAAATGTGCATATTTTGTAGATAACGGGGTCAGAGGGTAACAGTGTACTAGCCAGCTGGCAGATCAAGGATCACACCACAAAAACAGTTCATACCTCTACTAGGAAAATTTCAATAAAATCTACGATGTTAAATAGCAACACCAGATATCGTCGTACCGGTGATATAAAATGTAACAAAATTGGTTTATATCCTCCTTAATTGCAATTTAACGTGATTTTTTGAGATTCGTGTTTTGCTCGTCGATCTTGATTTATTCATACCAAATGTAAAGTTTATAGCGGTTTCCATTGCGGTTTGGAAAGCTTTGCTCTTCTCTGATGCCTGGCCAGACTTGCCGGTAACGAGCTCCACGGTGACCTACCACAATCACGGACTGCTTCTGCCTTCTTGTACCAGCTAAGAAGTGTCAAGCATTGTTATAGCGGACGATTGAGAAGTGTGAAGCAACGCTATAGTGGACGATACTTGTTTGAGAAATATGAAGCACTGCTATGACGGCCGATACTTTTTTGAGAAGTGTGAAGCGTGCTATATTTATGCTACCGTGTTGCTACAGTCGGAAGCTGACTTGAGTATTTAGTTACGACATGAGTGCTGGAACACACGCTTCGCAAAGCGTCACCGCGGATGAGAGTAACAATTCTGCTATCAAATGAAATTGTAGACCACTGGCCAGAAGGCCAATTAAAACTCGGGACGGATGATGAGCCCAAATCACGTGACCTGGATAGGGAGACGAGAGTCGTGAGACTTACCCTGAGGTTGCTGAATAAGTCTGGTCTTGAAATGCCGACCCAAGTAGTTGCATAAGATGAAGCTTGGCGCCAATCACTGAGGAGAACAGGTGACCTGCTTCTGGTAACAGTAACCACAATAGCGTTCACAGTCGCCTCTTTTTACAAGTGAGCTGGCTGCGTGGCTCAGCGGTAACGTTCTCGCTTGCTGGATCGAATCCTGGCGCAGTCAGCTGGCATTTGAGGGTGCGCAAATGCAAGGGTGATATTTACTGGCACGTTAAAAATCCTCTTCGGGGCTAAATTCTGGCACCCCGGTGTCTCTAAAAGCCGCAGTAGTTAAAAGGGAAGTAAAACATAACTTTCTACAAGTGCCCAGTCATTCGCTCGGGAAGGAACTATAGTCCACAATAAGTTTTCTGTCTCAACATTCAGTACTTGAGGTGTGTATTGTCTTGTTTATTATGAACTAGCAACCCGGGGGGCTTCACCTTGAAACTGAAGCATCATTTACATAATACATAGCAGAATTCTCGTTATTACACCACAAACCATGAACATAATAATAATAATGTTATTGGTTTTACGTCCCTTTTAACTACACTGGCTTTTAGAGACGCCGGGGTGCCGGAATTTTGCCCCGAAGGGGATCTTTAACGTGCCAGTAAATCTACGGACACGGCTCCCTCGCATTTGCGCACCCTCAAATGCCAGCTGACTGCGCCAGGATACGAACCTGCAACCTTGGGCCCAGCAAGCGAGAACGTTACCCCTGAGCCACGCAGCCAGCCAAAAACCATGAACATTTCTTCCCTCTGTCATAGGAACTTTGGGGATGACTCCTTTTGTCTTTGTGAATTCTTTGTTTCTCACTCCTGTGACAATCGAGAAAGTATTTGTTGCTCACTTTCATTGTTTACGTTATAAGTGTTTTTTTTTTCGATTTCAATGAACTACGGTCTATATCCGTTTTCCGTCTCGGCATGATGAGTTTTAAAAATTAAATACTGACTGGACTATTAAATATATTATCATGGAGATAGCATGTGCAACGAATACTAGTTCAGACGTAATTTAAGAATGACGAGATGCATAAATCACAAATCCCCCTTCCGTCCAATCTAAACGTGACTGTGTATTCTGCGGAACGAAAAGGTCACAGGCGAAATGAAGAAAAGCCGAGTTGCACTTCCAGGGAAACTCCAAACACATCCACTCTTCTCTGAAGTCTTAACTCAACACGGCTCTACAGTGTCTGGGGTGATAGGCTCACCCACCAGCCAACTAGCTCGTAAACTGTCTCGAAGCTAGTAATTGAATGGAGATTGCTGGAAAAAATGAAAACGTAAAAACACATAGTGGGCGATGTATTGAAGATAAGAGATATGCTGTCCCGGACTATTTTTGTAGAACTTTTCATGCTGAACAATTCTTAAACTCATAGCATGACGAATAGAAGGAGAAAGTGAGGAGACTCCTGAAGTTGAAGCGCGCCCCGCCAGGCAGCGCTAGAGTGGGGAAGTTCCACACTGCCGTGGTCAGCTGGTCTTAGGGATGGTGCTAAGGGAAACGAATTACTTTGTAACTACGAGTAATACTCTTTTAAAAAGCAATTAGCGGTTACAATTAAAATAGCATGGCAGGGCACAATGGAAAATATAATTCACGGAAATTATAACTACGGTCTTCATTACATGTTACGGATCGCTCCGATTCCTGGAGTATACAGACACAGATTAAAAAAAACAACATAATCCCCAGCATATTAAACAAGCACATATAAACTATTTAAAGTAACACTCTACTTACCAATTCATTTTGTTGGCTACTGGACTTTCGAAAGCTTGCGTGAAGACTTGGTGGATGTTCGAGATTGCAAATCTCCTTTGTTATATTGCAAATCTTGGCGGATTTCCTTCGTTCTGAAGAAAAATCGGCACTTCATATAATTATAAATAAGTCTGGGGATAATATCCATGACATGTTGAAGACAGCAGCTGGCTCCTGAAGGATCAACTGAAATTGTTTCTGTGGAATCGATACAATCAAAAAATATTTCGCTTCACATCGATTTTGAGGTTAATTTTCCGGTAATTACTTTCTCGGCCTGGAAAAGAATGTCACATACACTTATCGAAGGACGTGTTAGAAACACTTCATTGTTCATTGAACCGTAGTCCTTTATTTCGGCAAGAACTGAACATTTACTTAGATTATTCTCACGTAGAGAATGAGCACCGGGCGAACACTTAATAAATTTAGAAGAGTGCTTAACAACATAGCCAGCTAAATAGTACACTAGACCCTTATCAATCGAAGAGTTTCGAGCTGCGCTGTCAAATTCAGGTACCGAGATTCCCCAGTCTTCGATATTTACTGCATCTTGAACCACATATTTTTTCTTAATGGAAGTTTCCACTGATTCCTTCACTGTCTTGTTATGCACCTCCATATTCCTGGCTAATATACGCATCTGATTAACATACGAGGTCAAGATCTGCTCCCGTTTAGGTTCACTATTTCCACCAACATTTAAATCCTGTTTTATAGGGATGTATATACATTGAAATGAAGGAAATCTATTGTTGATGGATCATCATCTGAACTACCGGGTGAGTTAGCCGTGGTGGTTACGGCATGACTGATGGCAGTCGCTCACATCCGGGAGGCGAGGAGGTTCGAATCCCCCCGCCGGCAACCTTGAAGATGGTCTTCTGTGGTTTCCCATCTTCCTTCCAGGCAAATGCCGGGGTTGGTCCCTAACTATAGGCCACAGCCGCTACCTTCCAACTCCTCGTCCTTACAATCCAACTTCCCTCCTTCCCTCCCCAACGGTACTTGTAGCTCACCCATTGGGTGTCCGTCTCGAAGCAGCTACAAAACTGGCGAGCCGAACATGTTCTCGGACACTCCCGGCACTAAAAGCCATACGCTAAAAAAAAAACTAAAAAAAAACATCTGAACTGAAAGATCGCATAATTCCGAAGTGCCGTTTCTAGGGATCCTGGGTGAGCTTTCCTGTCAACAAATACTTATAACCTTTCTCCCAAAGCCATTCACACATCTCCAAAGTACTCTGTAGGGTTACTACTAGTGATTCCAAGGTTCTGTTGGAGGCAAAGGTGTTATTGGTAGATCTCACGGTCTGAAGAAAACTAACAATAGCTGTATGAGAAGGTGAACCTTTACGAAAAGCCTGAGACGGAATGAATGCATTTAGTGCATCAGCAACAACATTTATATATTACTGGTAAATGTCTCAGTGTCCTCACTACCTTGAAATCCCGCCAGTCCCATTTCTCGATAAAATTTAATACCTTTGGCAACACTGTCACTGAAAAGTTGGAATGCAAACCTAGCATTCATTCTCTGGAAAGATTATGAGTCTAAATGAGCAACTGTCAGTTTAAGGCAGGCTCTAAGCCCAGCATACCCTGAGAGATCTTATTTGAACAGTTCCCTATAAAAATTGAAATCAATAATTTTTTCATTATAGTGAAGTTCTACTTTATCATGAAAGTGGTTTCTTAAGCATTTCAATACATGAACGAAGTCGGAGAAAGCCCAGATCTTTCTCGTAACAACTGCAGGATTAAGGATGTGAGGTTGTAGAGAGGTTGTCTTGCCACCTACTCCTAACGAATTCAAGGCCTTTTTATTTGATTGACTACCATCACAAGTAAACCCAACCACCCTCTCCCCAGCCTCTTCTAACTGCAAAATCACCTGTATTAGAATTTTTGCGAGAATGTCCCCTGGAGTAGCATTTCTGCTTGCATACACAGTAACTGGCTGCACCCAATTATGCATGAATGGTACGAACATGAACACTAGAGCGAGATTTGCTAGTACGTTCTTCTGGAGGTCAGGTGTGTGTTCACCTAAATCTACTAATGAGAAAAACTATTAAACTGGATTTCTTCTCTTAGCTTCACTCCATCGAAAATTACAACACCGTAACGTGAATTATCATTCTTTTCTTCCTTAAAATAGTCTGAAATAGCATTTATACTATGCGTATTAACTCCATAAGGGCACTTATGTCCTTTACAAAGTTTTCTCAAGTGACTTTCTGAGGGCAGAGGCAAGAGATTATGTCGCCGACAATGACGGAATCCTTTCGGTGATTTTATTCTCAACAATAAACTCTCTAAAATGAATTCGTTGCTGTACCTCATTCCATTGGGAGATTTTACCTGGCATTTCTTGAGCATAGTGTCTATTATCATCTTTTCCTTCTTGCTAAGGTGTTCGTTATCTTTGTAATTAAATGCTTGTGAATTTCGAACCTGCTTAGCCAGGAAATTAATTCTCGATTTTGCTGAGTTGAGGCAGGATCTAACGCGAATTAAATTACGGTTAGCATTCTTTAGGCGCCTTTTGAGCAATATTATAGTCTTTTCAGCATCAGTAAGTACACTAGAATGACCCAAATTCTTATCAACATTAGAATGACATTTTAATGCCTCATTCGTTGCTCCACTCCCATCTTCAATCTTCTTTTTCTGGAGGTGTTGAGATTATTTTTCCTGTTGGGAGCTTTACGGGACTTATTCTCACATGTCAGGTACTTCGGTAAATTAGGGGGGAAATGAGGCACTGCTCCAGGAAGTAACTTCCACTTCACACAAGAGATTTCCACTTCTTCACCATTCACTATACAATGATCTGATTATACTATCAAATCATCAGAGAAATGAATTTGACAAATTCTACTACTTCGCGTTAACTCCGTATCCTTTCGTGGAATAGCTCTGGCCCATTTTTCAAATTGATTTGTATCCTTCGGTGGTGAAAAAAAATCGTATATCGACAACTACTCTACCATACCCTGACTTACAGCCAGGCACTAAATAATACGGCATGTTGAACTATTAAATTAACAAAGTCGCATAAGAAATATGTTTGAAGTTCACAAAACACAAAACGCTGATGTACACAAGACTCAATGAACTGAAAGCAAGGAAAATTCAATTTAATTCACACAAATATCTCACACAGTAACTTCTCCCACACTTTTCTAAGAACCGGCTCGACCCAACAACAGGACACGTTGTTGGACATTATCGCTTGCAGTGCTTGTAGCGGCGGGACCACAAACTACCATGCTATAATGGCGGAGTCCTCACACTAGGTCCTTCTATTCGTCATGCTCATAGTATATAGATATTTTTAACGGTTTGCCCAGCGTAAGCTTAAAAAGAGCACGGACGCCAGGTTGTTGTTTTTTTTTTTTGGACTTTTTCACTGAAATCGTTACTGCTTGGCTTCCTTTGATCATAAATAAATAATTTTCTACAGAAACCTTCCTTGAGATATCATTTACAGAATGGTGAAAACCGCATCAAAATCCATCCAGTGGTTCTAGAGATTACCCGTAACATCCAAGAATCGGGGAATTGTTTTATACTATAGGGTCATTATCTATGTGCGCGCGGGTAAACACGGCAAGCTAAGCCGGCTGCGACTGGCGCAGATCGCGGACGCGCGTACGCGGTTCAGCCGGTGATTGGCGCGTTCCGCTGACTCATATCGTTAGTTCACACGTGTTTGTCATTCATACGGATGTGTATCTGCAAAGCTTAGACCCTGTAAGTAGAGATAGAGATTGGGGACGAAAGGACTGGAGCGAATGGCATCCCTAAGCGGGAGTGTGGTGAGGCGGAGAACGAGGTGGAGGAGCTTCCCTTCCTTTCGTTGTCATGGCAAACTGTTTACTACTCGGTAGGATAAGTTACGGGGTGTTTCGGAGATAGTACAAGGATTTTTTTTCTGCATACGACCTAAAAATAAAGTCTTATTTGAAACAATAATATTATGTTGAAAATATGACGTTTGTTGCTCAGCATGATGAAGGATTAAGGGCTTTGCTGAAACACATTACAACAGGGCCGCCCAAAATTTTTCACATGCAGGGCCACTAATTAACTTGGGCGTTTTGTCGCAGGCCACATGCATAATGCAACAAAACGTATAACTTGGATATGGGAAAAATATAGGAAGTTGCATTTTCCTATTTGTTTGCGAGCAATATAGGATATGTTCGCATTATTTTTTTTTCACGCGAATTGACCACTTAGGATCACGCAACAACTTTATTTCTTTTTCTTATTCTTTGCCTGGAGTTTCCTCTGTCTCCAATATTCCTTCATGCGTTCACTGGCATTTTTTCTTTGGTCTTCTGTCCAAGTTCGTCCACTTCTCTTAGGTCTTCCTTCATCTTGAAACCCTTCCAGATTGTTCACTTTGCTCTTAAATACATTTCTTTCTAGCATTTGAGATTCTGTGATGTTTAACTTTTCTAAATCTTTCCTAACTTCCTTAATCCATGTTGTGGTGGTCTTTTTCTTCCAGAGATAGTCGAATATTTGTTTAGTTAATCTATGGTCGTTCATTCTATAGAGATGTCCGAGGAATGTCAGCCTTCTCTTCCGCATAGACGCGGAGATTCTTTCCACGTTCTGGTAGACTTCTCCGTTGCTTCTCAGTCTCCATCCATCTTCAGTCTGAACTGCACCCATGATTTTTCTAAGAATTCTCCTTTCCATGACTTCTAGCTTTTCGAGGCTATAGTTCATCGAGAGGCATTCACTGGCAAAGAGGCACTCTGTTTTTACGACAGTGTTATAATGCCTTATTTTGGCATTCCAGGAGATGCACTTTTTGTTGTAGATATTTTTTGTTAATTCATACGCTCTTTCCATTTTTATAATTCGATCTCCAACAGCTGCTTTTTCTAACCCATTCTCCTGTATAGTCTCTCCTAGGTACTTGAACTTTTTTACCCTTTCAATCAGTCCTATCTCCGTGTCAAGGAACTTTGGTCCATGTTTGTCATTTGTCATAAATTTTGTCTTTTCAACTGATATCCTTAGTCCTGTTTGACTAGCGATCTTTTCCAAGAGGTTGATTTGTATGACTGCTTCTTCCGTGGTTTCCGATAGTACTGCAAAATCATCTGCAAACGCCAGGCAGTTGACTTTAATTCCTACCGACTTCCTCCCGAGGCAGATTGGGTTTATTCCTCGACTCTCCAATTCCGAGTTCCAAATTCTCACAACCTTCTCTAGGACACAGTTGAAAAGGATTGGTGATAGGCCATCCCCTTGCCTGACTCCTGTCTTAATTTCGAACGGCCGAGAAAGCTCTACCATGAACTTCACCCTGGAAGTTGTGTTTGTTCGCATTATATATATATATATATTTTTGCTTGCGTTGGTTACACATTAGAGCTGATTATAGCCTCAGGCGGCCTTGACTTTCAAACTTAACAATGCATCGTCTGGTTTCACTACCCTCTGCTGGACAAGGATGTACAAAACTGGTTGAACATTATCTGGGCTCACATTTTAAGGAAAATACTCCAGGCGGGCCACAGGAAGCATTTGCGGGCCGTAGTTTGGACGGCCCTGCATTACAATATGTTCCTCGTGTGAAACCGTTTGCTGCTTCTACGTAGGACGTTTACACACAATGCTACTTACCTCCCAAACACCTAAGTTCACATCAACTTAACGACGCATCCATGCCTAATATGTATGAAACATTTCGCGGGTGTTGTTTTCCCCCCAGGTGTTTCCATATTATCTCCAGACAAATGCCGCAACAATATCTTACTTCAAGTTGCGGGGTATCTACCCCTCCCCATTGCTACACACACTACTACACTCATTACGGCCTAGCTGCGTGGCTCAGGGGTAACGTTCTCGCTTGCTGAGCCCAAGGTTGCAGGTTCGAAACCTGGCGCAGTCAGCTGGCATTTGAGGGTGCGCAAATGCGAGGGTCAGTACATTTACTGGCACGTTAAAGATCCCCTTCGGGGCAAAATTCCGGCACCCCGGCGTCTCTAAAAGCCAGGGTAGTTAAAAGGGACGTAAAGCCAATAACATTATTATTATTACACTCATTACAGGTTCAACACACACCCTACTGCACGGGGCGGATGACCAAGACGTCACAAGACCCACAAATGAATTAACAACAATAACAATAGATGATGATGTTTTAAGGGGCCTAACATCTAGGTTATCGGCCCCTTAATTGTTTGGGTGAGAATACAACTGTAACTAATACTAACTACAAACTTACATACTAGAAGAAGAAATGGTAAACAAATAAGGGATAAGGCAAATAAAGGACAGGAAGAAAAGAAATGCCCTCAACCCTCGAAGAATGAGGATTGAGGGACTTGGAAGGAAGGAGAGCCATGAGAGGCAGATAGGAAAGGGGGAAAAAGGAGAGGGCCCGCCACAAGGTCAGAGGAGAAAGGGGACAAAACGGACCAAACTCAGGAATTCCTCGGGGTCACCAACTCCCAAACTCACCGGCCGTGAGCCCTTGAGGAGGGTGTAGCACTATCTAGGGTGCACCAGAAGTGGTGGGGCTACATATACTCTGCCTCCTTGAGGCCCTTGTGCAGAAGGCAGGAGATAGCATGAAAAGAAAAGGAAGGCTGACCCCTCGAAGAATGAGGGTAACAGGAAAGAAGAGACAAGGGCCAATTAAGGCGGGAAAGTGAAAGACTCCCTAGGCCTCGGATATCCTAATACCGTCGGGGTCGGAAAAGAACAAGAGTTGACCAAGGGAGGTCGACAGGAAAGAAGACTGAGATAAGCCCGGCACAAGTGGAAGCAATGCCGGACGCAGCTGGTGAAGACGAGTTACTGTTACATTGTGTCAAATTCTATCTCTACGATTGCTTAAAAGTGTTTGGAAGTGTCGTTCTGTTGTCCTCGCTAGAGGTCTAAGATAAGATGAGTGTGGGTGGATGACTTGGCAGTGGCGTGCGAGCACCATGGAGAGTGCGGCGCACTCTCTCGCCTCTCTACGGTTTGTTTGACAATAATTATTGTGATCCCTTTCTCCTCGCATTGCACTCCTATGTGGCACTGTATCACTCAACATTCTGAGTGTGAAACCTTTTGCCGAAATATTTTAAGATCTGCTCTGATAGTCTCTATGCGCCAGTAATAGTGTATTCTATTCGTCATGTCGAAATTAATGTTTTCAGTCGGTCATCATCATTGTACCCAAGGCTTGCTACGGTGGGTGAGTGGTTATCGTGTCGGATTACTAACCCCAAGCTTGCAGGTTCGCTCCTGGCCGTGGTAAGTGATTTTTTTGAAAGGCGGCAAAAATCACGATAAGCATGTCATACGATGTTGGCATGTTAAAGAACCCATTTGAATTCAGTAGGCCGTGTTCATAATGGCAAAATTAAACTCGGGATTTTCCGCCAACACAAAGTTCCTCATTTCTCTACTAGAAAGCACTGTAGTTGTCAAGGAGCTTAGATATCTAACCTCCTTGACTTTCATAGTGCTTCAAGGAACAACCAAATTCGACATGCAAGCTGCCCTCTGGGTGTCAAATAACAAAGCTTGCACTCGCCATCCGAGGCCATACGATATTATTATTATTATTGTACCCAATTGTAATGGGTGGTTCTCTAATCCTGAAACAATTTAGGCCTACATGAAATTAATAAATACACTTGGAGGACCAGTTTCGGATCATCGAGCGATCATCATCAGATTCATTACACTTAGGCTATTAAATCCATATGTAATAGTATAGGTGAAAGTATTCACAATATGTACACATTTAGTTGCAGTAGTCGTTAATATAATGCAACTAGTCAATATGTGTTAGTGATAGTCTATTGTTAAGATACTGAAAGTGGTGATTGACCTGCAAATTTGCTTGCTTAGTGTGAATATGTGATTGTTGTTAAATGGTCAGTTCAGATTGTATTGCACAGACTACTTAGCTGGTTGAGTTGTACGTGGTCCGGATGAGAGCAGCTGCCTAAGTGTAAAGGATCTGATGATGATCGCTTGACGATCGAAACTGGTCATCCATGTGTACTTATTAATCTCATGTAAATGTTTTTCATGACTGGGGAAACATCCATTGTAGTTGGGTACAATATTGTTTACCGACTGAAAAACATTAATTGCTAAGGCAACACTGAAAATGGCTGGTTGGAGATTTAAGCTTGAAAGCGAATTTCGTTTTCAATTCATTTTACTAGCAAATAGAAATCTGTAGAGGGGTAGCTTCAGCTCCGACTGGTGTAGTAAATTCCTATGTACGGATAGCATGTTAGAAATTGTTGAAGTTTGTGCAGTTTGCTTCTTCTGATATTCCAGCTGAGGCACTTACCTCCTGTGCCGGCCCTGTGGTGTTGGGGAAGCGCGCCTGCCTCTCACCCGGAGTCCCCAGGTTCGATTCCCGGCTCCGTCAGGGATTTTAGAAACTGACGTGAGGGCTGGAACGGGGTGCACTCTGCCTCGTGAGGACAATTGATTAGCTGTCTGACAGTGAGACAGCGCCCCGGTCTCGAAAACCAAGATTAACGGCCGAGGGGACCCGATGCGCTGACCACGCATCACCCCAATATCTGCAGGACAAATGGCTGGGCAGCAGTCGCTTGGTTGGCCTAGGCTTTTCAAGGGCTGTAGTGCCAGGGGGAAGAAAAAAAACTCACCTCCTGTGTTCAAGCATTCTAAAAGTGGTCTTGCTTTACCAAAGGGGAAGAAAATCTCACTGTTCCGCCTCCTAAACAACCTCAGCACTTGTGGTCCTCACATTTTTATGGCTTTCGTCATATTTTGTTTATTTTAATCATATAAAGTCATATTTGGTTATATTTCGAACATTTTAACTGTGTGGTGTTGAGTGCATCGCCCGTCAATAAACGTTGCTCAAGAACTTTCATTTTTCATATTCCCCATTCGCTTTCGAGTACCGAGTCGATTCAAGGTATGTTCTGCCATCTATTGGGAATTATGTAGTACTACTTGAGTTTGTAATCTTGCTTCCGGAAGTAACTAACAGACCATTTTGTAGACGTCTGTCCTCGACAGCTGAAATTCATCTGAGATGAAAACAGGAATAAGAAACAACTTTTTCACGCCGCGTTGTGCTTTTTGGTTCAAAAATATCAATCTTTTTACTAGTAAGGAGCAACACGTAATACTTGCCTACAGCTTTCATGTAATAATTTTATTTTGGGCCCA
This sequence comes from Meconema thalassinum, assembly GCA_946902985.2. Classification (NCBI taxonomy): domain Eukaryota; kingdom Metazoa; phylum Arthropoda; class Insecta; order Orthoptera; family Tettigoniidae; genus Meconema; species Meconema thalassinum. Next base: position 944,332,815 of record OX336388.2, on the reverse strand, counting down.
TTGCCTGGTTTGGTCATGATGACCGTACAAAACTTTCAATTTTTATTAGTCTCGATTTTTTTTTTTTTTATCAGGGCGATCCAGACAGCGCTCCGGCCGCGCTCTAAGTCAGTGCTCCGAGCGATTTGGTGGAAGGTAGTTTCAGAAGTGGTGGGAGGAGCTTGGCTGGCTGAGCACGCTGAAGTGTGCAGCCGATCTTTCAGTCGCTAGTCGAGTCCAGTGCGTTTTGTTGATAGCGTGTGAGTCAATCAGTTTCGCAGTGGTCATGACTGAACAGCATACCAAAAAAAGGAGCAGCAGTTTTTAAAGCAGAATGGGAAATTTAATTTTTCTGTACAGCTTATAAAGGGTATGCCAAATGTTTAGTGTGCAACAGAGATGTAATGTGTTAAAAAGAACACAATTTGTTGCTGAATTTTCCTCTCTAATATGTTCACATTCCAGTTTCGAATAAATCACAATATTCTTTATTGAACACCTGTATTCGTTTCCTGCACATTCCATACATGGAGTACCATTTGTATATGCGGTATATTTGTTATGGCAAAACAGCTCTATAATATGATGTCAACAATCCCACAAGAACCGTGGGCCGCACGACTGTACGTACGTATCTAGTCAGCGTGGTCCGAACATCGTCCGTCTCCTTGCTGTCACAGTGTAGTGGTGGTAGGGGAAGGAGCGCTAGTCTGACTTCCCGGAGCGCAATGACTGGATGGCCCTGATTTATATAAACGTAGAATTTTGAATTTACATTTAGATTAATTAAGACCCAAAACCTACAGATATTTTAAGCCTATCACCCTTCCCCTCGTTCCCTAAAAATTAAAAATTATGACTTCTACATTTTTTTTGAAAATACGAATGAAGATACTCGGCACTTAAATGGTTAAATATGGAATTTTCAAATGGTCTAGTAGCCAGGATATATTTTTCTCGGTATTCCCGGAACATAGCTGGTTTAGAAGACTTGATTTGAAGACTTGATTTCGCGAAGTAGTACACTGACCGGCAAAAAAAGTGGAACAGTTAAAAAAGTAATGTAAAAAGTATAAAATTAGCCATGAAAAAGATGTAATCACATTTTAAAAGCTTTTCAAGCATTAGAACACACATCTGAAACATCCGTGAATAGAAATTGATAATATGACATTTCTTAGGGTGGTTTATTACCACCAATTATCCCCAATCTTCGATGAGCCTATCTTAATGGTTTTATGGCGGGAAGTGCACTGTAAGCGCTTAAGGGACACTGGGACTGAAATTTTCAAATTCTATATAAACTGATGCACAGCTTCGAAATTGTATATGGTTATGAAAAGTCATATTATAAACCACTGTGGGAAACGTGAGCATTGTAAGTTGATTAGTTCTTCAGATATTAATTATTTTGTACATTTATTGTGCAAATTATTCAAGTTTTATAAAGGTCAGCCACGTTAAAAAAAACAAGATAGTGTAACTTTCACGTAATATTCTATTGCACTATAACAATTGGAAGAAACCTACGGATCCGATTTTGAATTGCATTAATGAGTGTCAAGAAATTATTATTTTTTCATATCCAAGTGTTTTCCTACAAAAAATCATGAATTTTTCCAGTTTTTTTTTCAGTCAGACCAACAGTGCAATCTAAAAAACGATCCGCATGTTTATAGTCATTGCAATTAAGAAATAAATGCCCATTTTGAAAGCAATATCATAAGATTTATGACGCGAGTCACATTTTGAATGCATGAAAAAGTGAATCAGAGAAAACAGCAATTCTCTAAAATGATGCACAATTTACAAGGTTTCAGCTACCAAACACATTAGGACTGTCCTGCAGCTTAGGTGACACCCTCCTTCTTCTCTTTTGCAGCCTCCTCCTTCATTTCTGTCAGTTTCACCTTCCGTCGACATGCCTTTCGCTTCTCCAATTATGACCGTGGACTTCCTGCGACTGTCACATCTTTCAAGTGTTTGTGCTGGGACATGAGATACTGAAGTTTGTCTTATTCCTGATATCAACTCTAGTTATTGTTGTTTTAAGGGGCGGAACTACGAGGTCATCTGCCGATATCAACTCTGTTGTTGCACTACACCCCATGTTGAATTCTGCTACAGAATTACAAACAGCAATTTCAAGTCTCTTCCGTAAAAATCTCTTTTGGGCACTTCCTCCAGATAACAGAATGCAGAGACTCATTCTGATTTTCAGTAGCACCCCAATGCATCTGGATAGTAGCTCATCTGATGCCACTATTTGATCAACAGGCATAATCTTGACAACTAAGGGTTCTTAAAGTTCTACAGCCATTCTGTCATGACTCTGTGGTGTTTTACCAGCTGCGATACGTCCATTGTAGAAGCACCAAGACTCAGAACCTTCAGGGCACTTACTGTACTGGGGCGTTTGAAGGGCACACCGTGCATTTTAAAGCTACGCTGGGGCTTTTAAAATGGCGGAATTCGGATAAAAAAAAAACACTGCTATCTGATCCGCAGGGGATAGGGGTGTATTAATATGGAAAAAAAACGAAAATCGATATTGTTCACATATTTCGCTATAATTTCAGTCCCAGTGTCCCTTAAGGTTTATGAGTGTTGCCGCTCGCTTATTGTTGTTCTAGGGATAGCAACTGGCATTTGTTGAACACCTGGGAACCATTGTCATACATTTTAGTAGGTTATCCATGTGCAGTTCACACTAAAACATGCCTCTTAGCCGTGAAGGAGCTGCACAGGCAGTTGCATTGGTGGAGGATGGCCGCAGCTTCCGGTATGTTGCTGAGGTCATTGGATCATCTCTCGGTAGCATGCACCGTGCAGTGCAACGTTACAGAGAACTCCAAACATACGACAGGAGACGAGGGTCAGGCCGTAGAAGAAGCACAAGTGCCAGGGATGACAGATTTCTCACTCTGCAAGTTCTGCGTGATCGCCATACCACAGCAGTCCCGGCACGAAATCAACTGGAAAATGTCAGAAATGTGAGAGTGAGTGAGCGAACAGTAAGAAGAAGGTTTGAAGAAGCTCATCTTTCGTCCCGGAGACCTGCACGTGGACCCGCACTCGAACGACATCACAGAGAGGCGCGTCTTCGCAAGGCAGCATCTGGGATGGACCCACGAGCAGTGGGCCTCTGTTCTCTCACTGACGAGAGTCGCTTTAATCTTAGATCTCCTGATGGAAGAGAAAGAGTGTGGAGAAGGCGCGGAGAGAGGTACAGCCCTGTTGCTTTCTCCTCCAGGACTCCATTTGGAGGTGGCTCGGTTATGGTGTGGGGTGGCATCAACGTTATGGCCCGCACTGAGTTGGTGTGCATCGATCACGGTACGCTCAATTCCCAAAGGTACATCGAAGAGATCCTGATGAATCATGTGATGCCCTTTGCGCCTTTCGTTGGTCAAAATTTCATGCTGATGCAGGATAATGCCCGCCCTCATACTGCTCGCTGTGTTCTACAATATCTGCAGGAAGTGGGGATTCAAACCCTGGAGCTCGTAGTCCTGACTTGAACCCGATCGAACATGTATGGGATATGCTTGGAAGGAACGTCAGACAGCGTGACCACACCACCTTGGCACAACTGAGAACATCGCTGCTGGAGGAATGAGATCTCATACCGACAGATGCCATTCGACGAGTTGTGAACAGTATGCCTGAGCGTTTACAAGCTGTCATGGACGCTAAGGGTGGAAACACTCGTTTTTAGTGTCCAGTGTTCCCGTGCAGTGCAGTGCAGAAATTAACACTGTTTTGTCTGGCAATATGTTTGATAAAAACCAGCCCAAAAGAACATTACTAAAAAATAGAAAATTGTTAGATTTTTGAAATGTAACGAAATTTGTGAGTTAAAGCGTGTTGTAAAACATGTTTCGGTATTTTCTGTAGCCAACCATCTAACATTTACATGGATAATGCAAATATTGGAAAACCGATACATTTTAGTGGAATTAATTAACAAATTACATAAAAAATTGAAGTGTTCCACTTTTTTGCCGGTCAGTGTATATTGGTCCATTTTGAGAGCTTTGTTTCTTTGGTGACCAAATAGGCCTAGATCACTAGCTCACTTAAAGTAACAAGATGCCCAAGATAGCGGGTTCAAACCCGGCCGAAGCCGTCGGATTTTTTAAGAGCGTTAAAAATCCCTCAGTATGCCTTCCTTCGGAGGGGAAGTAAAGCCGGCGGTCCCATGTCATAGATTTATGGCATGTTAAAGATCTTTCCACTAATTACACCTGTGTGAAACTAAATTGGATAGGTTAAGGATGTAAACAACGCTCTTAGGTTGCTACGTTCGTTGCCAAGAGCCGACTGCGGTGGCGTCTAGTAGCTAGTTCTGAACTAGGCCTAGTAGTCGTTGACGGTGGCGTTTGGCGGCAAAAGTAGGAACTATTTGAAAATTCAAAGTTGCAGTCTCTACTTGAATTAAAAAACAGATACACACACTAATACAGTCATCACAATTAACACCGGTCATCAGACAGATTCTACACACACCCAAAGTACACGGGGCTACATGACCGCGTTGTCGCAGCCCCTAAACTAAGGAACCAACCAACCAACCAAAGTAACAAGGCTTCGGTGGCGTAGTTGGTAGCATGCTTCAAACCCGGCCGAAGTCGTCAGATTTTTTAGGAGTGTTGTAAATCCCTCAGTATGCCTTCCTTTGGAGGGGAAGTAAAGCCGGCCGTTCCATGTCATAGATTTATGGCATGTAAAAGAACCTTCCACTAACTGCAATTGTGTGAAGCAAAATGTGTAGGTTAGATTTGATTAAATTTCAACGTTCGTCGCCAAGTGATGGTTGCAATGGCATCTAGTAGCGAATTGACAGATGTCGTGGATGGTAGCGAAAGTAGAACCACTTGAAATTATCGTCTCCAGTTCTTACTTGAATTAAAAGCAGGTAACACACACTAATGCAGTCATCACAATTAACACCGGTTATCAGACAGATTCTACACACACCCAAAGTACACGGGGCTACATGACCGCGTTGTCGCAGCCCCTAAACTAAGGAACCAACCAACCAAAGTAACAATCTCGAAGAAATTTAAATTTAGTATCTTCTTAGGAATTTTTTCTTTACACCAAAATGATATGCTGGTAACAATGATTTTTTGCAGTTCACAGTTAGATATTCGACACACGATTACTTGCTTATCTGATAGTGAAACGGTTGAACTGTAAAGGTAACTTTTCTACCGTAATCATGTATGTTGGTTTCTTTCTTCAGTAATGGAGCAGATACTCCAGCTAATTAACGTCTGAATGTTCCTTGTTGGGAGAATAAGACACACTCGTCGTTAAACCAATGACACGGTGAGAAGTGTAACATTGGCCTTGAAAGCGAATCGAAATAAAATTCAATAGACTCGTTTCTCTCAGGCTACGAATGAGTTCAAGAGCCGGCCGGTTTAACTGGCATCTTGACATCTAGTTTACGGCGCCAATTAGTTAAAGAAGAAACCATATGACAATTTGAATACGTACAGTACATTAATGCAGGCGCAGACGTAAATACACAAGCGACGTTTTCTACTGTTTTCTACCCCCATAGCCACATTCTCGATGTGATCTATCTTTTCCAAAGGAGGCTCTCAAGTAAGGCCCGGATGGTTATGTGTTTAAATATGTTTTATTTAACTAATTATTTTCTATTTATTTACATATATTTGCCATTTTTATAAATAAAATACATATTCTGGCGTATTTATTCATAAGTACATATTTCCTATATTTCGTGGTATGTTGTACTCCTTAAGCCTCGTCCACACCGGCAGATTTGTTTGCAGACTGTATGCAAACTGTTTGAAAACTGTATGAAGACTATATGTATACTACTTAGGAGTCTGGAAACAGTCTGCAAACAGTCTACATACAAGTCCGCATACAGTCTGCAGACTGTTTAGAAACACTGTATCCGATACAAGTATGTTACTTGGTTTGCGTCCACACCAGAATTAGACCTCTAGTCCACACAGTCAGTGCTTCCAGCGATGCCGAGTGAAGAAGACGTACTTTTGCCTTGTGCGTGTTTTGTAATGCTTAATTATGTGTCTACTTGTTTGAAAAGCGATTGCGACTTCTTGCAAAGCATCCCGCTTTTTATTGCAATTTTTGTACTCTAAACACGCCACGTCCCACAAAACAGGACGGGCGTGAAACTCTTCAATTAATTTGATTGTCTGTTCCTGATTCCAAGAAGTCATTTTAGGACTATCACCAGGAGCACAGTGCGTCAGGCCTCGGCAGCCGGCACAGTCCATATCCTCGCCGCTAGATGGGGGCTTCATTCATTCCATACCTGACCCAGTCGGAGACTGGAAGCAGGCTGTGGATTTTCATTCACCAGGAGCACAGTTTTCCTATCAAATTGTAAAACTAAAAACCAAATATCTACTTTTGCCACACACAATGCACGAACAATTAACTCTGCAGTATGACTCCATCCGCTCTGTGATCCGCTCGAAAGGGAACTGGTTACTGGATGCGTCTGTAGTTTGTATCCGGTCTCCAGTTTCAAAACACGTCCACACAGGAAGACTTGAGACAAAATACTTGTTCCTTGTATGCGTGTTTTCCATTTCGTTGGAAAACAGAAATGTATCTTGTCTCTAGAAACACGAGATTTGTTTGTCATTTGTATGTCAATTGCATGCAGACTGTTTGCAAACTACTATGCAGACTGTTTCCAAACATCACTCGTGCATGAAATGTGTCTCCCGATTGTTTGTAGAATGTTTCCAAAAAGTCTGCAAACATCCAGCATACAAATGAGGAACATTTGGGAAACAGTCTGCATACAATGTTTCTGGAAACAAATTTGCCGGTGTGGACGAGGCTTTAGACGACTGCTGCCCACATTTTTAACCCTTAGCAATTCCAGTAATTTAATTCTCTATTTCGTGAATGCGCCCTTGTCTCTGTATGGTTACGTGTCGAGTGCGACCGTGCCGGATGCGACCCAGTAAAAATCGTGGCTGTAGCGACTCTGCTACTAGCTTACAGTGCCCGATGCGACCCATTGTTCGAGAGGAGAATTGAAGATCTTATTTCCATAGTTACGTAAATCCAAGAAGTGCAAAACTTCAGAAATCGCGTTTGTGTTTCTTCATACTGTATAATTAAATTCAGATATGATTATGAATATAATGTAATTTCAATCATTACCTTTATGCACATCCTAACACTGTGCTTTAAAAATCTCATATCATTTGAAATTTTGGTAACCGTCTCCTGTAAGTTGGAGTTAGGACGTTATGGAAATAAATCATAAGTTGGCATACGATTTGAGTGGCATTTATGAACATTTAAGTGGTTTAAACACAACAAACACAAACTGACGTTCTACATAATCTTCAAAGTTAGCCATGGCCTTGATTTAACACGTGATGTCCAGAGAGCCATCGGATTGGTCAACATGGATATAAGACACATTGGAAATAAATACACGTTGGAGTTACAATACTTTGCAAATAAACTTAGTTCTTAGATCTCTGTTAATATGGGATATATGACGTATTGCGACTTAAAACCTTTGCTATACATTGAGAGAACCTATAAACTTGCTTATGAAAGAACACTCTGAAAAACCGTCCAATTTTGGATTTACGTCACTTTGGAAATAAGCTCTTCAATTTTTACGGCGCCTAACCTAACCTAACCTAAGCGGGATAGAAATTTCCTGATTCCACCGATACATCAGTGCTTGGTCGCTAGTGGCACGATGACAAATTGGTGGGTCGCTAGCGGCACAGGTCACATCCGGCACGACACCCTCTGTATTGTAGTAGAATTTCAAGACAGGAATTCCCCGGTATAGCAGGAAAATTTAATTGAAAAAACAGTGGTCTGCGAAACTTGTGAGTATTGACAACAGTGCTATGAAAGGTTTTGAAGTGACCTTTTCTTCTGCTCTTTAGAATGAAATTCGAAAACAGCACATACATGATTTCGTACTGCACATCTGCAGTAAGTATTGTAAGATTTGGAAACTGAGGCAAGCCCCGGCCTATTAAGCGGGAATATTTGTTATGTAGACAGGATTATGGATTATTACAGTGGTCTTCCATATTATTATACTCAGAAAGAAAAAAGTATTTGGTAACTTTTGGGCCAGAAAAAATATATTTCCGGTAAATGTTAGTGCATTTTCTTAGCACGGTATAGCCTATCTTCATAGAAGCCTTAATATATTGACGACTAATTCAATGGAATTTTATGAGAACTTAAAATGGCGGCTGTGCAAAATTTTTAAAATTTGGTATTTCTACCAACCTACCTTGATTAGGACACGAGAAATAAAAACGAGATTTTAAAAAAATTGCACAGCCGCCATTTTAAATTCCCTTAAATTCCATATTTCTATCAACCTACCTTGATTAGGACACGGGAAATAAAAAACGAGATTTTAAAAAATTTGCACAGCCGCCATTTTAAGTTCCCAAAAAAATTCCATTGAATTAGTCGTCAATATATTAAAGCTTGTATGAAGATATACCGTGCTAAGAAAATGCACTAACATTTACCAGAAATATTCCTTTTCTGGCCAAAAAATTACCAAATAATTTATTTCCTTTCTGAGTATAATAATATGGCAGACCACTGGATTCAAGCAGCTGTACGTTTCGAGTAACTGGGGATATACAGTAAATATGATACAAATAATTGACATATTTAGGAAACTTTTTCCACTTTAACATAAATAAATACATATTTCGGAAAAGTTAGGCACATCATTATCCGGGCCATGATTATAAACATAGATTTCCTTAATCCACATTGACAAATTGGATGGTAAGCCACATGTTTCTCATTCATTTCACGAATCTATTTAATTAATATTATACCAAGGCCGTCAAACTCTCCTTCCTTCCATTATTGTTGACGGACATACTTTTGAACGAGTTCAAGAATTTAGGTACCTGGGATCAGGGGCGTATATAAGGGACGGGGGCTGCCCCCCCCCCCCCCCCCGCCCGAAATTTTTGTCACATATATTATTTGTTTATGAATTAAAACATTAAGAACTAATATAGGCCTACTCGTAATTATCATGTACTTATTGTTAGTAAGCGACGTAAGGCAACGTTGCAATGCAAGGCGATGACGGTAGAGCGTTGTAAACAGTGTAACAATCAGTTTGCTCTGATCTTGTGTGTAACAACATAACCTCTTATTACTCTCCAGTGCCTTCGCTCTTATGAACGTACCAAGAACAGCAACAAGTGCCCTTGAAGCGTTTGACAAAAGTTTTTTCCCTAACTTTTATACCCTTATCAAACTTTTGGCAAATTACCCTCTCTCTGTAGCTACCGGTACTGCCGAACGGAGTTTGAGTTGGTTGAAAACATACTTAAGAAATTCTACTTCTGAAAACTGACTCAACGGTCTAGTATTGTTATCTATTCACAGAGACATAAATCTCACAGACGATGAAGTTATAAACCGATTTGGTAATGCTTCAAGAAACCTTGACTTTATATAATAGTGTAAGTTGTAAATCAAAACAGTAATGTTAATTATTTCCATGTAAACACTATCAAGTGAGCAAGATGAAAATGAAAATCCACAGCCTGCTTCCAGTCTCCGACCGGGTCAGGAATGGAATGAATGAAGCCCCCATCTAGCGGCGAGGATATGGACTGTGCCGGCTGCCGAGGCCTGACGCACTCCTCTGGGGCAATGATTAAATGAATGACAGATGAAATGACAGTGGAGAGTGTTCCTGGAATGAAATTTTGACAGGGAAAACCGGAGTACCCGGAGAAAAACCTGTCTGCCTCCGTTTTGTCCAGGACAGATCTCACATGGAGTGACCGGGATTTGAACCACGGACCCAGCGGTGAGAGGCCGGCGTGAGCAAGATGATTGTATTAATAAAAAAAGTACCATAAAATGGACTTAGTTGTGTTCAACATTAACCAAACTTAAAACAAATTGGTAGAAAAAGTGATTAAGGATAGCCTTAAAATTCATCATTTTGCACCAAATTATACAAAAGTCTTCCGGGGAGAACCCCGGACCCCCTAATCTTTGGGCCCTCCCTATACCATGCCACCTAACCCTCGATTGGGCACCCCCTGAAATAAAACTCTATATACGCCCCTGCCTGGGATCCATACTAATAGAAGTGAAGTGTCGAAAGAAGTGCGTCAGCGAATAATAAACGCTAATCGCATGTTCTATAGTCTGAATAACTTATTTAAATCTCGTCTATTATCGCAGAAGAATAAGATTCAGTTATACATGACACAAGTACGGCTGGTACTTTTGTATGGTTGTGAAACCTGGGCGAGGTCCGCAACAACCGAAGAAGCCATCTCTGCCTTCGAGAGGAAGGTACTCCGAAAGATTTATGGATCCGTTTTCAATGCCATGGAAGATAAATGGGAACGAAGAACGAACGAAGGATGACCTGTATCTGCGGTTTAGAAAACCACAAATTGGCCGAGTGCTAGGACAGAAGAGATTACAGTGGTTTGGTCACATCTTTCGAGCTGATGAATCCATCCAAAACCGCGCCCGTCATTTACAACCTGCTGGAAGAAGCCCAAGGAGACGTCCCAGGACGCGATGGAAGGATCGGGTATTGACAGTAGTTCAGCAAGTGGAGCCGAATGCGGTGGAAGATGAAGCTAGAGACCGGAAGTGTTGGAATGCTATCTGCACTAGATACCTCCTCCTTCGTGACTGATTTCTTTGTTATCACTTTTTCTCTTCTTTATCTTTCTTTGTTCTTATGCTGTAGGCCTTCAAGGCCATAAGTGCAATACATGATGATTATACCATGGCACTATATCTTTCTGTTAATAGAAAACAAACGAATTATTTAAATTGAAAATCCTCTCTCCATTAAATTTGGTGCAGAATGATTTAACCTATTAAGATCAATTACACAGCAACCTCCAAAAACTTGACGCCAAAAGTGAATCTTACGCTTGATATTCAAATTATTATTATTATTATTAATCTTGATTGGTCACATTGGACCACTTGAGTCGTTCCACAATCACTTCTTCTTTGAAGGTAGTACTGCTTGGTTCTTGCGCTCTTTCCAGTACTTTTTCATTCTTTCAGATCGGGATTTTCTCAACTCATCTGAAATCTCCATAGGCTTTCTGTGTGTCATTTCTGCAGAAAATTTGTGAGTTTTAAGTATGGTGTTAATTTTATTTTTCTCCTCGGCATCTGTTATCTTGAGTCCAACTGCTTTGAGATCTTGTTGGATTTCTTGGATCCATTTACCTCCAGTTTTCTTTCCTAGATTTCTCATCACCAGTTGGCGTACAATTCTGTTTTCTGGAAGCCGTAAGATGTGAAAAAAATATGAAATTCTTTTCTTCTTCATTGTGCTGGTGATTGGATCAATCTCACGATAGACAGTTTCATTTGGGAGAATCCTCCAGACTCCCTCAACCTGATACTTTTTATTTATGCACGTTCTAATGATTCTTCTTTCCGTTTTGAGGAGCTGATCAGTTCTTTGTTCATTTTTAATTTGGAACAGTGTTTCACAAGCATAAGTGGCTTCAGGGAGAGTTACAGTTTTATAATGTTGGATCTTAGTAGCTATTGATAGGCATTTTTTATTATATGTTGACCAGGTTAGAGATTGTGCCTTTTTCATTTTATTTGTTCTATTTATCCAAGTTACTTTTTCGTTTAAGTTATGTGTTATAATTTCTCCAAGATACTTAAATTGAGGAACTAGGTTAATTTTATGATCATTTATATAGACTTCATTTATATCTAAGGGTTTCATAGGCATGATCTCAGTTTTTTCAAAGGATATCTGTAATCCTATCCCTTGAGCAATTTCTTGGAGACTAGTGATCTGAGTACAAACCTCTTCCTTGTCTAGTGCTAAAAGAGCCAAGTCATCTGCAAATCCTAAGCAGTTTATTTTTATTGATGGTTTTGTTCCAATTTTGCTCTTAGGAGGGTTTTCCTTTTGCCAAACCTTCATGATATAATCAAGAGCCACATTGAAAAGCAGAGGGGATAATCCATCACCTTGTCTGAGACCAGTTTTTACTGTGAAAGCTGTTGATATTTCTCCCCTAAATTTAACTTTCGAATTTGTGTTTGATAATGTTAATTGAATGATTTTTATCAATTTAGGATGGAGACCGTATGATCTGAGGATTTTTAGCAGTGTCAGTCTATGAATACTATCATAGGCTTTCTTGAAATCTATAAAAGTGATAAAGAGTTGCTTATTTCTGTTTTTGTAATATTCCATTATTAATTTCAGGCTAAGGATTTGGTCTGGACAACTTCTGTAAGGGCGAAATCCTCCTTGATATTCTCCAAGTTGTGGTTCCAGAATGTTTTTGATCCTGTTGTAAATTATACGAGAGAAAATTTTATATGTGCAGTCCAGAAGGGTAATTCCTCTGTAGTTATCTGGGTTCGTTTTGTCTCCTTTCTTAAATAATGGATGGATTATTCCTGTGGTCCAGTGTGCAGGAATTTCTTCAGTAATCCACATTTTAACTAGATGTTGATGAAGATTTATAATCGCAGGTTTACCAGCATTTTTCCAGATTTCAGCAAAGACTAAGTCTTCGCCACAAGTTTTGTATTTTTTTTGTTCTTTAATTGCGAGTTCTACTTCATTAATGTTTGGAGGATTTATTAAATCAGGTGAAGTTAAAATAGGTGTATCAGTGTTTACTTGCAGGGTTTCCAGTGGATCATCACAATTTAACAGTTTCTCGAATGCTTCTGCAAGGATCTCTGTATTTTCTTGGTTAGAATGTGCTAACTTTCCTGTTTGATTTTTCAACATTAATGTTGGAGCTTCAAATTTTTTTAGATATTTACCAAATGTTTTGTAATAATCTCGAGATTGCTTTTTCTTGAAATCGTCTTCTATCTTTTCCAGTGTATTTTTAAGATGATTACGTTTCGTTTGTCTGATGATTTTATGGGTTAATTTTCTTTGTATAGTTAGTTCTAAATTTGATTCTTCTGACTTTAGAGCTTGATGTTTTATCCATGCTTGGTGTCTTTTCTCTATTGCTTGATCACAATCTACATTCCACCATTCATGTTTTTTCCTTGGATTTATTGGTGCTAACTCCTCTGCTATTGATTTTAATTTAGTGATTAATTCGTCCAATGTTTTAGTGTTGAGAGACTCTTCTCCTGTTCTTTCACAGTACTCTATATTTTTTATTAAGGTAGATGGATCAAATTTCCTCCTATTGTTATTATTAGTTTTTTTCTTGGCCATTGGAGTTAATTTTATTTTTATCTTTACCACATAGTGGTCTGATCCTGAGTCAACTCCCCTTAGAACCTTGACATTGTGAATTTCGCGATGGTGAAATTTATCCATGCAGACATGATCCAACTGCCATTCACCCCTTCTGAAGTCAGGATGTTTCCAAGTTTTCAATTTATGGGGCTGTCTTTTAAAACATGTTGATTTAGAGATTAATTTGTGGTTTCTACAAATTTCGACTAATCTTTGACCATTTTTATTGGTTCGTTTATGTGCTATCCATTTTCCAATTATATCTCTATATCTTCTTTCTTGTCCAAGTTGCGCATTGAAATCACCAAGGAGAATTTTGATGTTTGATGAAGGGATGTTTATTAAAGTTTGATCCAAAAGATCCCAGAATTTTTGTACTTCTTCTCTGTCCTTAATGGTGTTGTTTTTTTGATTAGTAGGAGCATGTGCATTAATAATTGTATATGTTTTATTTGCCGATTTCAAAGTTAGGGTCGTAAGTCTGGAGGATTGAGATTTAAATTCTGTTATCGAGTCAATGATTCTGAGATCTATTAAGAATCCGTTACCAAATTGTGGACAATTTTTCATAACTCGTTTTCCTGGAATTTGATATTCAAATACTGTAACTCATTTTAAATTTAATTTAAAGACAATAACACATTTAAGAACATTTTTACGGCAGCAGATATTATTTATTTGTTTTGAACTTCAAGGTTACAATTAGCAATATTTTTATAATGTTTTTCAAGTTTCATTAACTACCAATTGTAAGAGAACTGATTTCTAAAAAAAATCAACTTCTTTGCCAAGATTATAAGCATTCTCCAAATACAATGGTCTCAAGATAGACTATTTTTGTTGTTGTTTTTGTTTCTAACATTATTGTAAGCAGATTTCATTTTATATTTCGAAGTTTTTTCAACGGATACTGGATATTTATATAGTGAATATTTTTTATTTTAGTGCTTAATTTTTATCTATAGATTGATAACGCAGAGCAGAGACCTTAATTTACATCTAAAAATTAAACTTCTGAGATGTTATGTCTTCTCCACCTTGTTCTATGGAGTTGAGACCTGGACCATCAAGAGAAGAGAAATGGGCAGATTGGAAGCATTTGAGCTATGGACGTACCGAACGATACTGAGGCTCAGTTGGAAAGATAAGGTCACCAACGATGAGGCGGATGGGAAAGAGAAAGGAAATATTAAATACTGTCATAATTAGAAAACTGCAGTATCAGGGTCATGTAATCAGAGGAGAGAAATACCATCTGCTGCAGATGGTCATTCAAGGGAAGTTACAAGGCAAAAGAAGACCTGGAAGAAGACGCATTTCTTGGATCGATAATCTGAAAACTTGGGCCAATTGTTCCACTATTGAGCATTTTCGTGCTGCATCATCTAAAGCAAAAGTCTCTATGATGGTTGCCAACCTCCTGAGAGGAGATGGCACATAAAGAAGAAGAAGGTTATATGATGCTCTTAGTTTAATTTGATTTTAGCTGAGGATGGTTACAAGTTAACTGAAACTACACTAGTCCTATATATGTGATTTAGTTTCATTATAGTTTTGACTTAGGTGGAATAAACTTGTTTTACTTATTCATAGGAATTTTAATGAAAGTTAAGTATGGTACTTAAAATTAGGACAGTGTGATATTAATTGCACAGGTAAGACGATACGAAAGAACGAAATGTGCTGTCAAATATGCTCGTATTCAAGTTGAAATGTGTGCATAATTTGTTGTAGATATTGAATGTCTTCAATAGAGGCGAATGTTTACAGTACAGTATGTTGCTCTGTATTGGTTCTTGGACAGTGGAATGTAGGCTTCTACGTACTTTTAATCGATTAAATTCATTATTCGAAAAAATCGATTAATCGAAGCATAAAATTCGATTGACCAGTTGATCGAATAATTGATCGATTTTATGCTTCGATTAATCGATGTGATTTGCTCTCACAGAGGTAAAACAGACATTTAATTAATTAAAATTTATTGTATCATATATATTTTAAAATAATGTAGCCTATCTTGTTTGTGAAAACTGGGATAAAACAATGTAAAACAAAAATGTTCCTGTCCTAAATTGTAAACATTGGACGATAATTCAAAATGTTTGCTGAAAACTCCTTATTTTTTTATTTATTTATTTTTTACGAAACCCCTCCCAATTTGATTGATGTTTGTCCTTCCACTATCACTGACTCTAATTTGGTTATTGTTAACATAATCAAGGAAGGACACTTTGTATATTTAGGCAGAAAGTAACTTATATAGATTTCTATACATCATTCCTAAAATAAGCGTAACTCAACTTAAGCCATGACCTCTCATTTAAACTTCCTTTCTTATCTCGTCGCTACTAATCACTTAATCGATTCTTCGCCTAGCCGATTAATTTAGTATTCTGTTAGTAGATTAATCGATTGAACGGTCAGTCGATTAATCGATTAATCGTTTTCGATTAACTTTAAAGCATCGCTTATTACCATTACATTTCATATTTATTCATCAGTGCTTTACCCTATATTTACAGTACACTGAAGGGAGTCTCTGAAAAGATGATGATGATGATGATGATTGTTGTTTTAAGGGGCCTAACACATAGGTTATCGGCCCCTAATGGTCTGGGGGATAGCGAAAATGTCAATGAAGTGGAAACCAGAACGAAAATTAAGTGAGAAGGAAAATACTTACAAAAAGGAACTCAGATTGAAACTACTCACAAAATGGAGAGCTGAAATACTTACAAAAGGGAATTTAGAACGAAAATACTCACAAAAGGAATAGATTGAAAAATACGCACAAAATGTAGCTTAAGTTCAAAATACGTACAAAATGCAACGCACAGTCGAAATACTTACAAAATGCAAGTGACAGTGAAAATACGTACAAAATGCAATTGAGGTTCAAAATAGTTACAAAATAAAATTGAAATTGAAAATATACAATGCAATTTAAGATTGCAAAAGGCCGGTTCAGATTCAAAATACTCACAAAATGCAATTGAAATTGAAAAGACTTACAAAATGTATGGTAGATTCAAACTACTCAATTGAATGGACAACACTTACAAAATGCAATTTAGATTGAAAATACTTACAAAATGTAATTTAGATTCAAAATACCCCCAAAATGCACACCATACAAAATGCAATTTAGATTGAAAATACTTGCAAAAAGCACTTTAGGTTGAAAATACAAAATGCTATTGAAATTCAAAATACTCGCAATAGATCCGCCCCCTATGGTGAAAGACTTACTAAAAAGCAATTTAGATTGTCAATCCTTACAAAATGCAATTTAGATCGAAAAAAAAAACTACAAAATGCAACGTTAGATGGAAAATACCTACAAATTGGAGTGAAGAGTGAAATATATATATATATATATCTATAAAGGAAATTTAGATACACGGGGAGCCAATTAACAAAACACAGTGCGGGAAACTTAAAGGGAAAAGGATATATAATGAAAAGAAAACAAGAGATCTGACCCCTCGAAGGAGGGATCAGGAAAGATGAGACAAGGGCCAATTAAGGCGGGAAAGTGAAAGACTCCCTAGGCCCTCGTATACCCTAATACTGTCGGGGTCTGAAAAGAACAAGAGTTGACCAAGGGAGGTTGACAGGAAAGAAGATAGAGAGGAGCCCGGCACAAGTAAGTGGAAGCAATGCCGGACTCAGCTGGGGTCCCGTGGTCGCCAACCCACGTCCCACTAGATGTGAGCCCCTGAGGGATCTCTGAAAAGAGCAAAGCCCCACTTCGCATTCGGGATGCGTCAGAGCCCCCAATATATAATACTGGGTTATATTTACATATGTACAATAGCAATTAGTGAGAATCGAACAATGTATACATTATTTACAGTATATATTAGGGTGATGGTAAATGCACTTTTACATAGGATAAGGGAGAAACAACAAGAGAAGAGATGAAATAAATATTGGAAATAGAGATTCACGGGAAACACTAGCACAACAAAGAATGGGGGCATAATTTATGACGAACAACCTACTTATTGAGCAAATAATGCCGCAGCTTCCTCTTGAACTATACGGCATTATTGTTGCTGACCATCTCTACTGTTATATCACAGTCATAAATAATGTTAATACATGAGAAATGTAGCGTCCCAACATATTATTTCACACACAAAGTGAGGTCCAGTTGAGTCAGGGGACTGCCCCAGTTCGTTCCCCGGAGCGTTGCGTGTGCAGCACAGGATGTGCGTGCGTGTCAAACCAAACAATTGGGGAAGAAATCCACTAGTGACCTTGATATTTTGACACCACTGTGAAAACAACAACTAATCAGCGTAATACGATCTATTGTGATGATGAGAATATTCTCAGATGGACAGTTTTATAGGGACAACATGTCTCCTAATGAGAATGGCTGCGTGGCTCAGCGGTAACGTTCTCACCTGATGTCCCCAAGGTTGCAGGATCGCATCCTGACGCAGGCAGTTGGTATTTAAGGGTGTGCAAATGCGATGGAACCGTGTCAGATTTACTGGCACGTTAAAGATCCCCTTGAGTACAAAATTCCGGCACCCCGGTGTCTCTAATTCACTAAGCCAAAGACACCCAAATAGAGATGGTTCCAGGAGTGTGAGAAAGACATATGCAAATTGGTATTCCAGAAAAGAATTTAGACAAATAGTTACACACTATCAGGAATTTAAAGTGGAATTCAAACCCAGGAGACGGAGAGGGCCTCAGTCAGAAGCACGAAAGAAGAACAAGATATAGACAGAAATGAAATTGATTGTTAATATGCAGACCATAGATGCTCATTCAAATGGAAATACAGGAATACGATAATGCACTGAATTATCCTAATGTGTGTGTTTCATAGCGAAAGCCTGTTAGTAAGTAAGACGCTAAATATGATCGAGGAAATGTGAATTCGACTAGTCCGTGGTATTTATATGCAACAAGCTATACCCAGCATGCGTTGCAATGCCAATCAAAGAGTGTGTTGGCGTTGTAATTTGGTTTGTTGAAGTGTTTTTGGATAAACAGTTTTGTTTTTAAATTTCCGTTAACTGCCTCATAACTATTGTAAAATGGATTTACTAACTCAGAAACATTCGTGGGGGCGTGCATAACAATTACCCAAAGTTTCATCGCATACGGGATTTTGTTTAAACGATTCGCGCGCCGTCACACATTTGTTGAATCCACTCGTGAGCTACCGATTGTAAAATGCATTTACTCAAAGTTTCATTGCAATCGGATGAATGGCATATGAACGCATACGGGATTTTGTTTAAACGATTCGCGCGTCGTCACACCTTTGATGAATCTACACGTGCTCTACCAATTGTAAAATAGATTTACTAAGCCAGAAACCTTCCCTGGAGTGTACACAACAACTCACCAAAGTTTCATCGCAATCGGATCAATGGTTTATGAACGCATAGGAGACATACACACACACACACACACATACACACAAATTATCACGCAACATTCTTTCTTATACATAGAGAAGATAGCAAAAGAGGAAAACATATGTTGGTGTATTTTACTATCCAGTGTCATGCATTCATGTCGTCATTCATAAGAGAGGCTTGGACATCATGGTCATTTAGCTCCGTGTACTTGGTTGTGTGTATAATTTGTCTGATAATTTGTGTTATCATGGTGTTTAAAGCCATTTTTCAGTGTTGCCTTAATAATCAAATGTTTTTCAGTCGGTCAACACGATTGTACCCAATTGTAATGGTCTTTCCTTAATCCTAATATCATGTTGTTTTTTTTATTATAGTCCACACTCCTATGTTTTTAGTTTTTGTACGCTGAAATTAGGTTCTTATGAATAAAATGCCAACAACAATAATTTTTCTGTTTCATTTTTATTTTAGTAACATTTATTTAAAGCCTAATTTCACAAAAGTGCTCCTTATCAAAAACCATCACAAAACACAGGGTACATTTTAGTGTTAGTTTTTGTTCGTTCTCTTTTCTTTTTTGTATTTGTTAACAACGCAGTAGATAATTTTAAAAATGTTAAAATAATAATTATTGTCTGACGTGAACAATTTCCCGTTATCTTTTCGTATTTCTTATTTTAGTAAGATTTATTCAAAGGTACACGTTCCACAATAACACACACAGAATAGATGTCACTGTTTTGCTTGTTTATGTATTTGGATTGCAGTAACTCACTATGTACATTCGGGTATATTAGTACGGTGTTTATCATTTGAAGACGAGAAAACAGCGATTTAGGACGTATTTAGTCGTAACTTTTAGGTTCTATGAAATTCTTATTTAGCCCCAGGAAGTGTGAAACATATACTGGATATCCTGACATTGGTTCATTAAATGGAAAATAAAAGATTACGTTAAAACCTAAGAATCCTGGCCCTAATAATAACTAATCAAATAAACATTAAGAAATTCCTAAACAACAACATTAGTTAAGATTTTTCATGGTCTTATCGTCCAATAAAGTTATTGAAGATATGTCTTCTTTGTTTAATTTAAAAAAACAGGAAAAGAATTATAGAGATATTTGGAACAGATTCCAGTTAACAGGAAAGAAACGTCGTTAAATGCCAATACGGGAAGATTTTTGCATAGGAAAACGATTAACCGTTAACCATTATGTTTATAATGAAAATGCAAATCCACAGCCTGCTTCCAGTCGACCGACCGGGTCAGGAATGGAATGAATGATGCCCCCATCTAACAACGAGGATATGAACTGTGCCGGCTGCCGAAGCCTGTCGCACTCCTCTGAGACAATGATTAAATGAATGACAGATGAAATGAAATGATCGTGAGGAGTGTTGCTGGAATGAAAGTTTGACATGAAAAACCGGAGAAAAGCCTGTCTGCCTCCGTTTTGTCCAGCAGAGATCTCACATGGAGTGACCGGGATTTGAACCACGGACCCAGCGGTGAGAGGCCGGCGTGCTGCCGCCTAATCCACGGAGGCTTCTCATTATGTTTAATGATTTTTTTTATTAAGAAAGTTTTTAAAAAAGAACGGTTACTTTCATGATTTTCCTTTTTACACTGGCATAAGCTTAAGAAATCATCACATATTATAGTCAAAACTTGAGGGGAACACTCTGCTAACGGCGTCGATGCCCTGAATTCGCATCATATTGAGATGTTTCACCCGGATATGTTCACGCGCACGGCTACAGTGGAAGATGCCAAACGGAACTCATCAATGCAAGATGGCAGCACTCCAGAGACACCAAGGTCGAATAACGTAGCGGCTCAGGAATGTGGGAACAGCGAGCGATATCTGACTGACCCTTGGTGGATACTAACCTCCTCACTCTGAGCGAGTAATTGCTCACAACAATCTCAGGTACAGTGGAACTCCTTAAACTCCAAGTTCAAGAACAGGCTCACCACATGAGTAGCAAACCAGCTGCAGAACGGTATAAGTTGGTTTCCATTTTTTGCAACCTAGGTCGTACTTAAGCAAACCAAATGAATGTTACTTGCTACTGTTTCTAATCGTATAAGAAGTTCCAAATACTCCTGGTCACGAAAACCAAGATTAACGACCGAGGGGACCCGACGCGCTGACCACGCGTCACCCCAATATCTGCAGGCCAATTGGCTGGGCAGCGGTCGCTTGGTAGGCCTAGGCCCTCCAAGGGCTGTAGTGCCACGGAGTTAAGTTCCAAATACTGCTACTACATGTACTAAGTATTCATAAGAACACACACTAATAGGCCAAAATGAAATTAAAATTCAGCAATTTTTCTGGGTTTGTGCCGTGTCTTGTGTGGGGTTTCGCCGAGGACACCAAGCTGGATCATCGGCGGGCTCTTGGAGTCCGGGGTCCTGGCGGTGACACCAAGAGCCCGCTGATGAGCCAGCTTGGTGTCTTCGCGAAACCCCACACAAGACACGGCACAAACATAGAAGAATTGCTGAGTTTTAATTCACTGGCCGTGAAAGCCAATACGTTTTATCAATACAACATGACGGACGCGCGAAATATTTAATCGGCATTCTGTATCTCCTTAACTGTTACTGATATCACCCTGAAATTATGTATGGTACTAAGATACAGTGCCCACGCTATAACTGTGCCGGTGAGCTGCGTCATTACTTCCAGGGAAGGTATACCGACTGTACTAGCCTCACCAAAAACATTTCTCAAATTGGCACACTGACAATTGCGTTATGACTTGGACAATTGGTGCAGCAGAAAACAGGAGAATTGAAGCGTTTAAAATGTGGTGTTACAAGAGAATGATAATCAGATGGGCAGATATGGTTACACATGAAGAGGTATTAAGATGAGTGAGAGAGGAGAGATGCTTATGGCGACTGCTAATGAAGAGAAGAGATAGGTTGGTAGGACACATACTAAGACACCCAGGAATAGCAAACTTAGTTATGGAAGGAAGGATCGAGGACAAGAACTGTAGGGGTAGACTAAGGTTAGAATATGTTAAACAGATTGCCTCGGATGTAGGGTGTGGTAGCTATATAGAGATGAAACGATTAGCTCAGGACAGGGATGCATGGAGAGCTGCATCAAACCAGTCAAAGACTAAAGACTCAAACGACAACAGTGTGTTATGCGAAGTCGGCCGTCAGAACTGCCAAGCCCCACACTGTGGGGTAACGTCATATAATAGGAGTATGGGAGAAATGCAATGGTCCTCACCGGCAGAGATATTATGAGAGTACTGTACGTCCACCTATGTGAATTTAAGAAAACCTGTGAAGTACAAAACCAACATGGAGGCCAAGCGAATTTCTTTTAGTGTAATTTTCTCGCGATTTAACCAGTGAAACTTGGTACGGTAAATGTTTATTTAAGATGTAATCTGCTGGCATTTAATTTAATCAATTTTCACAAGCTTAAGATGGGGACTGTCCGAAATTTAAAAATTAAGTTTTCATATTTTGTCTCCTAATCATGCGATCGAAGTGGACGTTTGTACTGTATACTGAAACAACGCGATAACCTTCATCTACTGGTACATAACCAACGAGCTATAGAGAGGCAGGAGCGCCGCAAGACTGAAGCTACTTGAAACTGTGTCCGCCATTTTCTCTGGAGTCAAGGGAAAGGGGGAGGGGGATGAGCTATGGCATACAGTATGTTGAAGTATCAGAGCAGGGCCTGTTGGAACATTAATAAGAAACATATTTACGACAAATTATGAAGTTCAATCACTTCTTAAACATTCCGAATAGTTTCAAGTTACAACAATAGTGCTGTAGGCTATTTACACTGCACAATTGTAAATACTGTCCCTTAAATAGAATCAGCTTTGTTAAAACTTGTCTCACTTGCCATCCTCTCATTCGAGAGGACTTTCCTCTGAGTGCATGATATACTCTGCAAGTTAAGTAATACTTCAATATATGCCTTATCAGCTTCACATAATGCGATTCTTCACATGGTTCTACTGCATTGAATAGGTGTTCAAAGGAAGAGAACAAACATCAGTTTAACCTTGTAAATACCTTGGTCTCTAGTTTGAGCAAGATATTTTAGCAGTTTTTGTCTATGATATGTGCATTACTCCTGAAAACACATTCTGCTGTCTTACACAAATATTTCAAATCATCGGATGGATATACAATGAGTTGCTCACATCTTTGCATTTTATGAAACCACACTTTGCGTCATTACTCATTGTCAGTAGAACATCTAAGCATTCCACACATTTGATTTTCTTCGACACATTTCTTACAATGCTACCTGCAACATATTCTACCACTTGATCACTGAAAATGGAAAGGGTTTCAAAACACTCTACATAGTCAAGTTCACTTAGGCCTACATCAACATTAATTACAATAGGCTGCATAATGGGAGGACTTAGGCTTAGACTATTATGTCTTCACATTAGCTTTAGGGGAAGGATCAATTTGAGCAATTAAGCATTTCCTATATGCAGCTTTGAATCCTAAGGCATTTCGATTGTTTCTGTATTTTTCAACGGGAATCTGGAACAAAAACAATTCCTTCTGTTACGGTATCAGTACGAATATATATCGTATACCGTATAGGCCTGTATCAGACATTAATAGAAAGCAATGGAGACCAGATGTTCTGGAAAATTGATAGTAACATCCTTACTGTATCCGTGCAGTGAAATATATTAGTAGCACAATTAGGCTATACTTATGTAAAATAGGATTTATCCGTTGTTTTATTGCTTCGATTAGTACAGCCGTACGCTGAACATACAGCAGGCATCGCTGCGGAAATTAATATGCAGTAGATTTCAACCTAGTAACACAAACGACAATAGAAATCAAATTCACTGAACTCTTCCCTCGCAATCAGCTGACTGAATGTTTTGACTTTATGACTCCGGAAAACATGGCGGACGTTCTTACCAATATCTTCCGCTAAGAGCGCTGTGAGCGGTCCCTTAGCCTCTCTATAGTATCTTTAAAGCTCGTTGTACATAACTATATGGCCTACACTTATAGAACAATCCAACATGGCGGTTATCCGAAATAATTCACTGATTATCAATTTCTACGAATCTATTACAGCAAACTGTTTTTTTCTTATGTTGATAGAGGACATTAAAATAAGTTCACCTATGAATTTTTCAATAACCTGATCAGGACAAAACCAACGTGGCGGGGAAGCGAAATGTAAATACTTGATTTTTCTCGCGACTTAATCATCCGATCGCTGTGAAACTTGGCACGGTATATCTTTATACAAAGCTCAATATATTGCCGACTAATCTACTTCAATCTTAATGAGAACTTAAAAATTGCGACTGTGCCAATTGTTTTAAGTCACGTTTTTATTTCTCGTGTCCTAAACAAGCGATGGAAATGTAGGTTGGTACATTGAACCACAATGATAATCTTCATCTGCCGTCATAATTATATAGCCTATTTATATGAAACAATCCAACATGGCGGCCATGCGATGTTTTTACCGGTTCACAATATATCTGACACTATTTACGGAACCAAACCCAATTTTTTTATGGTGATAGAGGACTATCACATACATGGGATTTTCAAAATCCTGAGAAACCCGAAAACAACATGGCGGCCAATGGTTTATCAAATATTTAAAATTACTTTTCTGGCGATCTCATCATCCGTGAGCAA
The DNA here is from genome assembly GCA_946902985.2 of Meconema thalassinum. Lineage (NCBI taxonomy): Eukaryota > Metazoa > Arthropoda > Insecta > Orthoptera > Tettigoniidae > Meconema > Meconema thalassinum. The sequence goes on along the minus strand of OX336388.2, from coordinate 944,308,481 downwards.
TGGAACATAGCAAGCGAATCTTTATTCAGAGCTTAGTATAGACACATTTCAAGTTAAATTGCTTTCAAACATTCAAGGTGGCATTAGTTCGAAATTTTAAAACCTTATATTTTTATTCAAGCGATTGACGAGAAGAATCGTAAGATAGGTGATTATAGTCTAATAATAGGTTATAACTAAATTCTGTAGCTTACCTTTCGTATACCAAAGAAGCTGTGCATTTGATCTTTTTTTTTTAATAAACTGCTGTGGCTCATTACAGAAATATGGCATCTCACGGGAGGAGCCTTAATCACCGATAGGGCTACTTGAAGTTATATTCTAGCACATAACTTCTCAATGTAATGGTGTTTGTGGAAACATGGGTCTTGTATATAAAGCTATTTAGTATATCACATGTAAACTCTTTTTAATAGGCTGCAGTTTTTTTTAAGGAAAATACCAGTGGGATATATGAAAATAGGCTAATTAGTTCTTCACCGAACTGCGAAATATGACCAAAATCTTCAAGTTCACCAACTGCATTAAATGTCAACTTTAATGTCCGGCGAACAATCTAAGTTTTTTTACACACCTCCCCACTGCGCATCAACTACTCTTTCCTGACTTGACGTAGTTTAAAGTGAAGTTTGAAACAAATAATTTTAACAGTTCGAATTATCCAAACACTTCCGTTAAACATTGGAACTGAGCATGATATTTCAGAGATTTCGTGGCATAGTGGTGCTTACAGGAAAATGATCATGTAGCCCAGTGTACTTGGGTGTGTGTAGAATTTCTCTGATAACCTGTTTTATTGTGATGGCTGTACTACTTTGTGTATTTCTAATTCAGCTGAGAATTGGCAGGAGCGGCCGTGGCCTTAAGTTAAGATCAGGCATTTGACAGGAGCAGAAGTGGGGAACCACTTCAGGATGGCTGAAGTAGTAATCGAACCCACCTCTTCCCAGTTTTGCCTCACGAGGCTGAGTGTACCTCGTTCCAACTCACAGACCGAATTACATTTATTGGCAAAGCAGGCTGTATTAGTGTGTGTTATCTGTAATTCAGGTAAGGACTGCAAACGATCAATTTCAAGTAGGTAGTTCCTACTTTGGCTAACAAACGCTACCGTTAACAACGGTGAACTTGGCTACTAGATGCCACCGCAATCAGCACCTGTCTGCGAACGTTGAATCTTAATAAAGCGTTAATCAAATCTAACCTACAAATTTAGCTTCACACAATTGTAGTTAGTGGAAGGTTCTTTTACATGCCATAAATCTATGACATGGGCCCACCGGCTTTACTTGCCCACCGAAGGAAGGCATAACTTACTGAGGATTTTTAACGCTCTTAAGAAATCCGATGACTTTGGCCGGGTTTGAACCCACGACCTTGGGGATAGAAGCTCAGCATGCTACCAACTACGCCACCGAAGCCGCCACAATGTGACGTTCATAATCTGGAGTAGAAGAGAGTTGAAGCATTTCCTGAACTTAAGCACAGACACACACATTCTCTCTCCTACAGTTACAACAAAATACCACTGAAGTACTCGAGGCTGATGACCAAGCCCCTAATACGAATTAGCAACAATAGGGATATCCTGAACTAGGACTAACAGATAGCGCACATGTACTGTGTGTTCATATCGTTCTTTAGTTCAAATAAGCTGTTACAAACGCTTCAGAACGAGTATGCGTCGTAGTATTAACTTGCCATTCTTCAAATTCGATGCGTATACAATGTCAACGGAAGGCAATTCACATAGAACAATCATGACATCTGGCGGAAAGGTTTCGCATAAGATAACCCTGTTCAGGACCTTCTATAATACCGGACCTGACACTGGCGGCGGGACTGATGAAAGATGGCTGTCACTGTTGGTGGTTACATGCTTTGTTTATTAGTTGAGTCGTTTTGTTTACGATGTGATAGTGATGTGAATTTCGGTTAGCAATCGTCTCCCTTGTTTATCTGTGCTTATTGATTATTGCTTAATGATATTACACGTTCGTGTAAGTAAATGTCTGCAATAGTGCTTCTTAAATACGAGATACCGGTGACTTCTGTTACGCTTGTGATACCATTGCCAATCAGTGGGTAAGTTTGGTCTATTATTCTGTTTATAGTTTATAAATTATTAGTAATGGTAATTCATTATGAGCAAGCATAGCAATAATTAACGTATTCCAATTCAAGGTTTAAGAAGTTCTGAAAATTGATTACCGTACGTAGGAACATAACCTACTTTTTAAATTGTCTGCAGTGTTCTCTCATCCAATTATACGCCTGCTTGTCCAAGGATATCAATCTTATCACGTACTTGGTGTGGATCCCGTTTTAATAAACTACCAGTAGGCTTACTCATACATAGGTTATGCTAAAATTGTGGTGATATGCCTTGAAACTGTTGTGTGACTGGATCCAAATCCAATTATTATGAAGATAAGCCATTGGTGCCTATTTTCTAATTTCCCATCAGGGGAATTCAACCCACACCCAACTTCACGGGGTTGATGACCAAGAAGTCCTAAGCCCATAAAATGAATTAACAGCAGACAAAATCACGTTATGATGTTATTTTGGGTTGGGTTGGATTCTGACACACGTCATGCCTTTGACAGAGTTTGGTTGGTTCTTAAGTTTAGGGGCTGCGACAATGAGGTCATGTAGTCCCGTGTACTTTGGGTGTGTGTAGAATCTGTCTGATAACCGGTGTTAATTGTGATGACTGTATTAGTGAGTGTATATGTTTTTTAATTTAAGTACAGACTGCAACTTAGAATTTTTCAAATAGTTCCTACTTTTGCCGCCAAACGCCACCGTCAACGACTACTAGGCCTAGTTCAGAACTTAGATACTAGACGCCACCGCAGCCGGCTCTTGGCAATGAACGTAGAAACCTAAGAGCGTTGTTTACATTCTTAACTTATCCAATTTAGCTTCACACAGGTGTAATTAGTGGAAGGTTCTTTAACATGCCATAAATCTATGACATGGGACCGCCGGCTTTACTTCCCCTCCGAAGGAAGGCATACTGAGGGATTTTTAACGCTCTTAAAAAATCCGACGGCTTCGGCCGGGTTTGAACCCGCTATCTTGGGCATAGAAGCTCAGCATGCTACCAACTACGCCACCGAAGCCACCCCGTTTGACAGAGTTCCATTTAATCTTATGAATAGGAATGAATGAATACGACTAGCCTACTTGTTGACGGATTTACAGGAGGCAGTCGTGACCTTATGATAGGAATTACCTAGGCATTTATCTTCAGTATGTGTGGGAACCCATGGTAAACCACTTGCTGGGTGGCTAAGCTGAGAATCGAACCCAACATTTCTCGGTTTACCTCACTAGGCTGTGTGTAGCCCGTTCTTACCCTCAGACTAGAAATGAGATTTCTTGACAGTCAGGAATCAAACTTGGGCCCCAGAAGTGACAACCAAGAACTACACCATCTGGTTGGTCACATTTATTTTTAAGAATAATATGTATATCTGTTAGGTAGTCAGCCCGAAAGCTGGTTGGATCCTCAAAAGGCACTGCCGTTAGGTTATGTGGGTAGATACCCTCAGAAACCCATGGCAGCGCTATATTGAGGCGTACTAGGCAAGAAGAGGAGTGAGGTAGTTTGTCATTGCTTTCCTCACTGAGTCAGTACAGCAGTACTAACCCTATGAGTAGAACCTTTCACAGCATCCACAGGCACTTACTGTGCCCTGAATGTCATTACTAAGCACCACCCATACCTCAGTAGCTTCCATATAACCACAGCCATGAGTGAGACTGAGACATCGGTGATACTCTAGTCTGTGCCAACAGGCACTGACTGTGCCCACAGGCACTAACTGTGCCCTGAATGTCATTAATCAGCACCACCCACACCTCAGTAGCTTCCATATTATCACAGCCATGAATGAGACTGAGACATCGGTGATACTCTAGCCTGTGCCAACAGACACTGACTGTGCCCTGAATGTCATTTCTAAGCACCACCCATACCTCAGTAGCTTCCATATAACCACAGCCATGAGTGAGACTGAGACATCGGTGATACTCTAGCCTGTGCCAACAGGCACTGACTGTGCCCTGAATGTCATTACTCAGCACCACCCATACCTCAGTAGCTTCCATATAATCACAGCCATAAGTGAGACTGAGACATCGGTGATACTCTAGCCTGTGCCAACAAGCACTGACTGTGCCCTGAATGGCATTACTCAGCACCACCCATACCTCAGTAGCTTCCATATAATCACAGCCAAGAGTGAGACTGAGACATCGGTGATACTCTAGCCTGTGCCAACAAGCACTGACTGTGCCCTGAATGTCATTACTAAGCACCACCCATTCCTCAGTAGCTTCCATATAATCACAGCCATGAGTGAGACTGAGACATCGGCGAAAAGCTTCATTTTACTCTAGCCTGTGCCAACAGAAAAATGCAAATGTACTGCATTCATCAAGAGATGGCAAACATGCCCCGAATAATATGTAACTTGCTAAAAAGGGATTGAAATTCCTACAGGAACATTTACAACTTTCCCTGTTCACTCAGCCAAGATATTCTGCAAATCTCTCCTGTGGGCCTCAATATTATTTTATTTTATTCCTTTCCTGATGAAACTCCGGTGGTACCTTACTTCAACTCCTAGGGCACCTCCCCATGCCTGTCCCTTACACAGCTACACACACTACTACATTCATCACGTAATCGGAGGAATTCAACCCACACACAACTGCACGGGGCTGATGACCAAGATGTTCCAAGCCCATAAAATGAATTAACAGCAGACAAAATCACGTCATGATGTTATTTTGTATTGTGTTGGATTGTGACAAACGTCAGGCGTTTGATGTCCGACCACCAACTACGGCGGCCATCTTGGATTGCAGTGTCAGGTCCGGTAGTATAGAAGGTCCTGCCCTGTTACACCAAAATGTATTACTGTAAGGCCAAGCCGCTAGGAGCGCCTGTTACAGGGTTATGTTTTTGGACTGGAGGTCTATTAGTAGTCGACAAGATCAATCAAACACATAAACAAATCGCGGATGGGTTGTCTAATTATATCAGGTCAAAGCTACCTTTGATTATTTTTTGTAATGTCTACACTTGTTTATTTTCTCAATTACATATATATTAAATTAAGTAGAATTGAAATGCAAACACGGTGGTATTTCAGTTGGAAATGAGATTGATTTTTTAAGGGGCGTACTATCCATGGCACAATTGGGAAGTGTAGACATAAACTTATTTGCAAGTGTAAAGCTAACATGAACTCAATCACAAAAATTGTCGCTTAAATACTCTGGCTTTCTCTGCTCTCACTCAGCGATGAAATGAACTAGCGTTCCATATTATTACAAGTTCAAAAGTCTAATTACAGCAGGTACGATGCGAGGTTATGTTCATGAGGCCAAGCTTTAATGTCGACGCGTAGTTTCCTAAGATATGCCAGTCCCAATCCAAGCCACATTACCAATATTTTAATTCAAAACTCAATCAGAAGGTTTACGACAAAAGCAAAGATCCTAAGTTAAGATATTAACGCTTTTTAAGCAAATCCTAAGACGTTTTTCGGATCATGAACAGCCTTAAGTAGGCTACCGATAACCAACACTTAACTACTTAGATACAGCCCAGAAAAAGTTTACCGGACACTAGGCCTTTTACATTCACTCGCACAAATTTACTGTATTCAAAAGTTTGGTGCTTTTCAGTCGGTCAACACGAATGTACCCAAATAGAGCTGGGTTATGCCCTAATCCTGAAATAAATTACATGAGTTTAATAAATAATGCTTACTGTATTCTTTAATAATATTATTATAATCCGCATTCTTATGATAAACAGGAGGAAATGGGGGAGGGGGTAAATCACTCCTTTAAAGAAAATAATCCTTCTCACCGACCAGGATAACTACGTGTGTCAAAGTTCAAGCACGGCTCCATTTTTTTCCACCTTCAGTTCTATACAAATAATGCCAAGTGCCATGTCTCATGAGAAACGGAACGGGGATTGAAGTGGGTGTCGTGTTCCCACTTCGAGCCTTGTCTCATGAGGAACAACACGGGGATTGAAGTGGGTGTCGTGTTCCCACTTCGAGCCTTGTCTCATGAGGAACGACACGGGGATTGAAGTGGGTGTCGTGTTCCCACTTCGAGCCTTGTCTCATGAGGAACGACACGGTGATTGAAGTGGGTGTCGTGTTCACACTTCGAGCCTTGTCTCATGAGGAACAACATGGGGATTGAAGTGGGTTTTGTGTTCACACTTCGAGTCTTGTCTCATGATCAACAACACGGGGATTGAAGTGGGTGTCGTGTTCACACTTTGAGCCATGTCTCATGAGGAACGTCATGGGGATTGAAGTGGGTGTTGTGTTCCCACTTGGAGCCTTGTCTCATGACTCGAGGAACGGGAACAACACGGGGATTGAAGTGGGTGTCGTGTCCGTGTGACCCGCTGTACGCAAGCCCCGTGACCCAATGCTAGGGCTGGCACAACGGTTCTCTGGCGGCCGCGGCCCAGCCTCGCTCAAGGCAATGGACCGGACCAGTCAGACCAAGTCGAGTTACACCAAGGGAACTTGGGAAGGGTGAAACCTCCACCACTACATGGTGCCTCAACAACCTCGAGTCTTTGGCAGAAACAGTCATTTACCTCCATACTAATATCATTCATTTCATAGCAACCATCTTGCTGTTAATTTACATTCAATGTTGCCACGCACATTTCCAAGTCAAGGATGTTTGCAGTGATCCATGGTCGCCAACCGTCGCATCTTTAAAAATACAACAATATGCACAACATGCACTTTAACAATATTAATATTTAAATACAACGGCTTTTAGAGACGCCGGTGTGCCTGAATTTTGCTCTATTTATTTTTATTTATTTATTTATTTATTTATTTATTTATTTGGCATATGGCTTTTCGTTCCGGGAGTGTCCGAGGATATGTTCGGCTCGCCAGAGGCTGTAGCTGCTTCAAGCGGACTTCCATAGGGTGAGCTACAAGTTACATTAAATTTCAAGTAGTTCCAACATTCACTACCAAAGGAAGGAAGGAAGCTTGTAGTTTAACGTGACCGTTAATCTTGAGATCATGAGCCACGGGACCTCCTTTTTACGTGGAATCCGAACCACAGGACATGGCATTTCACTTCGAAAATCTCACATGCATTGACCGGGAATCGAACCCGGACCACCTTGGTGAGAGGCATACAGCTAGACCGCTGAGCCACCACGCCCCCTCATTCACTACCAGATGACACTGACACCTAATGGTGAACGTTGGAACTATGATGGAGCGTTTTAACGAAATCTAACCTAAAAATTTAGCTTCACACAAGTTTAATTAGTGGAAAGATATTTTACATGCCATAAATCTATGACATGAGACCGCCGGCTTTACTTCTCCTCCGAAGGAAGGCATACTGAAGGATGTTCTCTTAAAAATCCGACGACTTCGGCCGGGTTTGAACCCGTTATCTTGGGAACAGCAATCCAGCCTGCTACCAACTACGCCACCGAAGCCGCTGAATTTGCCCTGGAAGGGATCTTAAACGTGCCAGTAAATCTATAGTCATGTTAACCGACTGCGCTAGGGTTCGAACCGGCAACCTTGGGAACACCAGGTTACCGCTGCGCAACTACCGTATTGGAAGAGAATTTTACTGAACATACCATAGATAAATCCAGTTCAGAATCTCCATTAAAGTGGAGTCATTGCGGGGATCTCTAATACTGACACATTTCAGAAGGAAGTGCACACATACTGTAGTAAACAATTTACCTTAGAAACGCTACATTCAATAATAGGTGTTCATTACAAACCTCTCCAGTATGTTGATGTCCTATCCCTTAAAGCAGTGGTACGCGGGAACCTTTCAGGTGGTACGCGTGGGTGATACGAATGTTCACAAGTACAGGAGGAAAATTTATTTGCATTTCCTACTCTATCACATTTTTTTAAAGCAAATGGAATATCTCCATTGCCAGATGAGGTTGCTCATATCATTGTTCACTTGGAAGCCATTCAAGGAAGTTTTAATAAATATTTCTCCGAAGATTATTCCAATTTTGACAGGATGAAAAATTATTTTTCGGAGTTGAAATTAAAAGAAGTTTTATCGATCTAACAGAAAATAGTTCCATGAAAGGCAGTTTTAAAGAGAAATTTACTTCTGGATCGGATGTAAAACAGAGTACCCAATGATCTTCCGGCAGGCTCTGCTATTTTTGATGCCATTTGTTACAAGTTACTTGTGTGAGAGTGGATTTTATGAACTTTTGTATATTTAAAAAAACTACATAGAAACAGAATAAGTGTTTAAGAGGACATAAGAGTGAAGTTAACTTCAATTACTCCTGATATTGACATTTAAATCACAGGTAAAGAACAGGTTTCGCAGTAAAAGTAGACTTTGGATGATGTTGATGTTTATTTTTGCTTAGTTCGAGTAATAAATAAAACTGTAATTTGCAATAAACGCTTAATTTTTTTTCATTATAAAAATGCTATTGATATATATGTAACTTATATAGGCCTATAAAGTAAAAATTAGCAAGAAAAAATCTACATATATTTATTGTTGTCTTATAAAAAGGTTGAAAGAAACGAAACACAAGCGCATTGATAATTTAATATTAAGTTTTCTCAGTAATTTAATAAAACAAGCCATTGGGCACTAATCCGACAGTAAATTTATGTTTATAAAAATATATAAGACTGTTGGTACGCCAATGTTTATAAAAAAAATCAAGTGGTACGCAGTTGCTAAAAGGTTGGGAACCGCTGCCTTAAAGCATTGCGTCTTCCCTCGGGATGGTTCCTTTGATTTGGGGAGAAGAACCAATTCACAGGGAGAACAGTGGCTGCTCCAGTATCACTCACCTCCAACTCCCTAGCAGGAGGAGCAATGCGGGGCAGGGGTTCCCAAACATTCCTGTCGCGCCCCCCTTCTGAAACATGTAATATCTAGCGCCCCCCCCCCCCCCTATTCATCTTCCCTTTCTTAGCACTTCTCATAGGCTACTTCGCACACAAAAAGGAAAAGAGGATCAAAAGATCTACAGTATTTGCTTCTAATTACTGCAACTACCAGTTAAAAAAAAATACAAGTCTCTACGCAAGCAAACCACTTACACTCAATAAGAAATATGAACTTGAAGACATCAAGCCTCCGTGGCTTAGGCGGCAGCACGCCGGCCTCTCACCGCTGGGTCCGTGGTTCAAATCCCGGTCACTCCATGTGAGATCTGTGCTGGACAAAACGGAGGCAGACAGGTTTTTCTCCGGGTACTCCGGTTTTCCCTGTCACAATTTCATTCCAGCAACACTCTCCACTATCATTTCATTTCATCTGTCATTCATTTAATCATTGCCCCAGAGGAGTGCGTCAGGCCTCGGCAGCCGGCACAGTTCAAATCCTCGCCGCTAGATGGGGGCTTCATTCATTCCATTCCTGACCCGGTCGGAGACTGGAAACAGGCTGTGGATTTTCATTTTTCAACTTGAAGACATCAAGAAAGAAGCAAGAAAAATCATTCGGAAAATACTAGGAGCAAGACTCACTCCTAACGGGTTAACTACCGACTACAGTCAATCAAGACAACTGAAAAATACTCCAACATCGAAGTCGACATCAGAAAAAGAAGATTGAAATTCTTCGGGCATATAAGTAGACTGCCGAATACTTGACTAACCAAAATAATACTAGATTACATATCATCACTCGAAAGTACAACATCATGGATGAAAGAAGTACAAAAAGACATGCGAACTGCTAACATAACCGACACATCGGACAGAGACTCCTTCCGTAACAAGTGAACAACTGTGAAGTCCAACCGGAGCAACCAAAACCTACACCTTACAGACCTCAATGGTCTGACGAAAGAAAATTGGCATTCTCCAACAGAATGAAACAATACTGGCAAAATAATAAGAACGTCAAGAATTGAGTCAAATTGCTTAACGCTTTTCATTATTGGGAAAATACGCTGTAAATAAATAAATAAATAAATAAATAAATAAATAAATAAATAAATAAATAAATAAATAAATAAATAAATAAATAAATAATACACAATTTACTATTCTTAGAGCACGTCAAAGTTCAACAAATTTTTGTAAAAAAATATTGCAATGACGTTACTTGTACTGTATCAGTCTATTGTAAATCGGGCTAACCACACACTAGAATTCACCTGTTCAATCACTGCAAAGGCCTGGCTAATTCGAGTCGACGATGACAAATCTATTCTTGTAAGACGTGGCGGTCACATTGCCAAGCGGCTTATTGCCATTAGTGGTTGTTAAGTGTTTGGTATCGAGATATCGCTGCGGGTGGCGGGTGAATGGTGCTGTGTGGGAAATGTTATTCTACACCTTTTCTCAGAATTCCTGCTGGCAAGATCTACTGGTCAGTTCTTGTGAAATAAGACAGCAACAGTTTCTTTTATAAAACTTTTCTTTTATAGCCTTGAATGGTCGTGGGAGCTTCCTACTTATGATAGGTTCATGGATATGATGATAGCAATATTTGTTACAGAATATGAAATATTACCTAAATAATTCAATCAGAGCCGGCGCCTCCCCTTTATCACTCTCTGCCCCCCCCCCCCTCTCCACCACCCCCACCCCCGCCCCCTCACTCCCACTTTGAGGACCTCTGGTGTAGGGTAAGACAGGAAGGTCAGGCAGCACAGGATAAGATCTAGAATATTGCAGAGAGCATCAAGTGCATGAAGAAGTAGCACGTTTTGCCCAATTGCCATCCACCGCCAAGATGTTTCTGCATAGCCTATGGGATGTCGACTCTATCCAGCCTTGAGAGGTTTACGCAGACCAATATTACTCCCAGAAGCCATTAAACATTTCCAGTTTCATCGGAGCAAGGGAAAACAATCTAGATCCGTTGTTCAGTTTATTTTAAGTGTGGACATTCTCAAGAATATGCAGTAGGCCTACATTGATCATTAAACAATGAGACATTGCCTGGGAACCACCTTTCCAACTGGATGAAGCCGAAGGAAAGTCTTCCATGTGGACACCTGGAGAAGTGGACAACCTGGAAAGCCCTTAACAGACTCCGTACAGGAGTGGGCAGAACAAAGGTAAATCTGCGGAAGTGGGGTTTCTCGAGCGACTCATCACTCTGTGACTGTGGAGAGCAGCAGACAATCCAATAGTTATGTCAGTGTGACTTATGTCCTTCAAAGTGCACTATGAAAGATTTGATTGCAGCATCCTCCAGCGCTATTGAAGTCGCCCAATACTGGGCAAAAATCATCTAGCTCTCAAATTTGTTGCTCAATGTGTGATTTGTTCGTATAATAGACCTGTATATATATGTGTGGTAGAAATGTAGATATCCTGTATTCAATATTCACATTTTTTTAAATATCGGTATGTAAAGTTGACACTTCTGACACGAATAAAGAAAGAACCTCTGTGGGGGACAAGATCCCTCTCGGCACGCCGGAAGGCGAAGGAAGATTTCACCGGGCAAAGAAAAATGTTTCAAATTCACTCAGTTTGCCATTTGTTGTATACCTATAAAAGTGCCACATGTTTAGCATATGAGAAGCATTTTATGATTTCCTAAACCATTTTGTTCATCCTTTGGCGTAAGGGTGGGTCATATCAAAAATGGTATCAGTCAAACGTTTTAGGTAATTAGAGGACTATCGATCATTTTAAACGGTTTTGATATTGTGTCTTCTTATTTCGTTTCACCCTCTTTGGGGTACGTTGAATCTATCATTTCCCTGTACGCTGTTCTTTACGTAGAGCCCAGTACTTCTTCATTCTTTCCGATCTTCTTTTCTTCCGAGATAATGGGTTTGGATTTTAGTGTAGCTCTGTCTTGGAAACTTATATTTTCGTCTTTAGTAATTAATTTGGCTGTTCGATCGAGTGATGACGTTTCTGTTATTTTCAATTCTACTAGGTCTTTTTTCCAATTGTTTTAAAACAGTTGGGTTTTGTTTTACGATTACGGCAAAAGTCAAAGATTTGTTTCGTTAATCTATTAGCATCCATTCTCAGAAGATGACCGTAAAAATTTATCCTCCTTTTTCGCATGGTATCTAAGAGTTTTTCAATTTTCTGGTAGAGAGTTTCATTCCTAATGTATATAATCTTGTTATTCTGAAATTTTGGTCCTATAATTTTTCTTAAAATTTTCCTTTCCTTCAGCTCGAGTTTCTCCATTTGGCCCTTAAAATTTATAGTTAGTGTTTCTGCTGCGTGCAGTGCTTCTGGCTTAATCACTGTCTTGTAATGATTAATTTTGAACCCCATGAATGGGATGTTTTATTGTATGTATCGATATTGTGCCTATTAAAGGAAGTATGATTTATTTTCTCTCAAAATTCAACTTTTCAATGGATCAACGGTTGCTGCTATGAAAAAAAAAAAACTTATCCGAGATAAGATTTTGGCTCATATCCGAAAAATAGTACGAACTTTGAATGGAATCGATTTTTCACATAGGGTCTACTCCCTTATAGCGATATTTTACCTTTTAGAAAAAGGCCCCTCATTTCCACCTCCTTGGTCTGATTTTGCCCATTAACGAACTCGACCGAGATTTTGAATGCTTATATTTTATGTATAAATTGGTGCAAAATGATGGTAGGCCTAGTTATCGTGGTAACAAGAAAGTGATATACTGTATATAGGCTATAATTATATAGACTACTCGTAGATTATATATAAACGTTTGAACTGACGGTGGTTTTGGCATCTGGGGGATGAGAAACGCGAAGATATGTCAATATTTTCCGGAAGTTTTGACATGGTAGCCGAAACCTAACTCCACGAAGCATTATAACCGATACTATTAACCTTTACCCGGTTTAGGCAGCATATCACTAAAGCGGATATCCACAAAATATTTCGTCATGCGGATATAGTTTGCATGGCTGTGTGGATAGCGGATAAGCTGCGGATAATGTTTGGAGTAAATTTGCGGATAGTTTTAAGAATACAATCCGAACTTGTCGAATATCATTATTCATTACTAAGACCCGAATGTTTGACATATATTTTTACCCTACTTTCGATTTTTGCAAAAAATGAAAGTAGACTTATGAGATCACTACAGGGCCGAACGAAATTTGGTACAGAGGTAGCACTTGCAAAAGGCCACTCATTGTCATGTTTTATATCGTCGCCATCTTGACGGAAACGTAGTGGCGGCCACCCAAATGTTAAAAGCATAAATCAAATTACGACCAACCTAATCGTCTGATCTCTTCCAAATTGTGAAAAAACATACCATTATGAGAAGCATTTTTTGACCAAGCTACAAGGTCATCAGTCCAATAGTTTGCATATGGCGGCCATGTATGTGTACAAATCGATTCCCCCTATCAATTCAAAAATGGTAAAACCGAATTGAACGAAGTTTGGTACAGAGGTAGCACAAGCAAAGGGCACCTCAGGGTCATGTTTTATATCGCCACCATCTTGACGGAAACGGAATGGTGGCCATCCAAATGTTAAAAGCTTAAATCAAATTACGACCCGCTTATTTCTTTGATCTCTATCAAATTTTGCAATAATATACCTTCTTGTGGGAAACATCTTTTGACTGAACTACAAGGTCAACAGCCCAATAGTTTTCAGATAGCGGCCATTAATGTGTGCAAATCGATTCACCATACCAATTCAAACACGGTGAAACCGAATTTTTTTTTTTTTTTTTTTTTACAGAGCTAGCAGTAGCAAACACGTTGAATTTCAGCAAGCTACTTCAACCAACATTTAATTATACTCCTTGAAAAGGACAAAGAGTTATAACAATACCCATGCATTTAGGAGAAAGTAGGCTATATGTTCTTTACTGAACATCTTGTTTCGTTATGTTTTTTTTCATGTACGATGATGATTTACGCTAATATCATTCGAATTATGTCATTAAGCATAATTAACACTCCGAACTGAAAAGGGTTGCAATTCTGGCTGTATAACATTCATTTTAAACATAGCACATGGCATACATAATCTAAGGGAGCGACTTTCTCCTCAAATGTCTAAATGTGTTGTTTAATACTTTATCTTATTAAAATATTATTGTAATGCCAGTAGATTCGGGTAACAAACGTGCGGATGCGAATAAAAATCGTGCGGATGCGGGGCGGATGCAGATAAGGTTTTGTTTATCTGCGCAGGGCTCTACATATCACTGTAGGAAGTACAATTCAGATATATAAAATAAACGCCAGAGAAATGATGCACAATGATCACGAGTGACCAGGATGCTTTCACTATACAAACGGCGAAATAACTGTCATTAGCGTAGGAAGTTACTTTCACCGGAAACTTTAAAAAACTCCCGGAAAATCCTTTTACTTTCTACATTTAAGGGAGAAGCAGTGTGGTCATTTTTAATGGACAAACGCTTGCGTTGCGCAAGGACGATCTGATCAATGGCACATTGGACACAACACAACCCATCACCGGTCAATCGCCGTGTTGCCAAATCACTCATTTCTTTGCGTTTTGCGCGAACACAGACGAGCCTGAAAAAATGTTGATTCATTTAGGGTCTTGGCGACATCGTGGTCCTGTAATCCCATGCACTTGGGTGTGTGTAGAATTGGTCTTATAACCTGTGTCACGGTGATGTCAGTACTAGTGTGTGTATTTGTAATTGAGGTAGGATTTGGGTAGGAAGCGGCCGTGGCCTTACGTTAGGTACCATCCCAGCATTTGCCTGGAGTAGAAGTGGGGAGAAACCACGAAAAAACACTTCCAGGATGGCTGAAGTAGGAATCGAACCCACCTCTTCTCAGTTTTGCCTCACGAGCCCTTAGATCAGATTTACATTTCTTAGCAGAGCGGGGAATCGGTCCCGGGCCTCCGCGGTGACAGCCAAGAATGCTAGCCACCATGCAACGTGGCAGACCAGCCTGAAAAGAACAGCGCATTGAAATATCCTTGTGTACGTCTGATGGTTAATGTAATTTGTGTGGCAATGCTCCTTAAAACAAAAATCACCATTATTGTGGTGTGGAGTCTCTTTTGTCATTACTTCAATCAATCACGTGCGGCTCTTCAGGGTAGGCAAAGCCCATCTGGATATTTTGAAACAAAAAACGTCAACTGTATTATATATATATTTTTTTTCAATTTATGTTTACCTCTACATAGTATAAAACCTGGTCCCCGATTCTTGGATGTAACAGGTAATCTCGAGAACCACTGGATGGATTTTGATGCGGGTTTCACCATTCTGTCAAGGATTTCTCGAGGAAGATTTCAGAACAAAAACATTCATTTATGACCAAAGGAAGCCGAGCAGTAACGATTTCAGTGAATCGAGTCGAAGAAAAACCTGCCATCCATGCGCCTTTTAAGGTTACGGTGAGTAAACCGTTAAAAATATCTATATACTATGAGTGTAAGAATTGTTCAGCATGAAAAGTTCTACAAAAAGTCCGCGACAGCATATCTCTATCTTTAATTATACATCTCCCACTTTAAATGCTTTTAAGTTTTCATTTCTTCCAACAATCTCCATTCAGTGGAAATTTAAATTACTAGCTTCGGGACGAGTTTACGAGCTAGCGAGCGAGCCTATCACCCGTGCTTCGGCCAGCATCAAACTGTCGAGACGTGTCGAGTTAAGACTTCAGATAAGAGTATATGTGTTTGGAGTTGCGCTGTTCACCTCGCCTTTTCTGAATTGTGCCTGTGACTTGCCGTCCGTGCGCCTTTTAAGCTTACGCTGGGTAAAGCGTTAAAGATACCGGACGAAGCCGGGGTGGGTTGCTAGTTAATTAAATATACTACATTATTATATTATTTATAGTGTTTCAAACTGTCCGGTCTCAATGTCCCCACCTTTTAAAACTGAGTGCCATACCACTCAACACAACTCGACGAGATCTCTTCGCAGGGTAGGCAAGTTCAGAGCTGCTTCAGTGTGCTTGGCCGGCCCTTCAATGAGCATTAATTCGGACATAGTCATTGTACATACACAACGCATGCGTATAATAATTTGTCAGGCATGTTTAGATCTTGCCTGCCCTTCCGATTGATTACGATAATTAACGACTACTGACGAACCTTAAAAAAGATCCCCCGGGCTGAGTATTCAAGTTCCTTGCCTCGTGCTGTCAATTGGCGTCAACATTGCTATTATGTATTTGTGGCTAAGTACCTGTATTAATTTCATATTTGCAGGTTCGTATCCTGGCGCAGTCAGCTGGCATTTGAGGGTGTGCAAATGTGAGGGAGCCGTGTCCGTAGATTTACTGGCACGTTAAAGATCCCCTTCGGGGCAAAATTCCGGCACCCCGGCGTCTCTAAAAGCCAGTGTAGTTAAAAGGGACGTAAAACCAATAACATTATTATTTTTTAAATTTGATATTTGTATTGTGTGAGTTTTGAACAAGGTTGGCCCACAGTCTGCATTTTAAGAGAGATTGGGTTATAATATAACAGGCCTACCCTAAGAATTACGCACGAGGCACTACTACAAGCAGTGCCCAACTTATTGTTATAAACGCAATCATAGACGGCAGCACTGGCAATTTGTAATAAGCTGATTGTTGTTGACAAGAGCCATTCTCTGATTTTTGATTGACGAACATCGCCAACTATGAAAAGCACTTAGATCACCGTTATTCTTCTCGATGAACATTCCAATCGCGTGTTTCAATTCAACAGTCTACGGCGTATGTCACCGAATATTTCCATTCACAGCGAAGCAATGTCCAGTAAAGCGGGCGTTATGGCGCAGTGGCCAAGCTGCTTGCCTCTCCCGGTTAATGCAAGTGAGATTTTCGAAGTGAAATATCACGTCATGTGGTTCGGATTCTACGTAATATTTAGGTCCCGTGGCTCATGATCGCAAGATTAACGATCGCGTAAAACGACAAGCTTCCTTTCTTCCTTGGATGTCCAGCACGCCTAATTTAATTCTTGGGCTGGGGATATCTTTGAACATCAGCTCCACGTGTCTTATAACATGTGTTATCGTGGTGACTTCACGACTAAGATTGGAGCAGAAACTGAAATGAGGTACGATTCCGCCATTTTCCTGGAAGGAGCATGGTAAAAGCCTGTGGAAGAAACATACCCAGGATGGGATTAGCCCAATAGTGTACTGCAGACACCAACATAAAATATGAAATTAATGGATACACAAAATACGGGGCCCTCCTGTTGAAGGAGACTGAGTCATTATCGTCAAGGTTACGGAGCACACGTGTAGACAGCAGATGGTAATACACGTATTGTTGACAGCGCTCTAAGTAATCCACTTGGCCTTAACAAGGCGAGGAGAAATCTCCTACAGTTACATCCGATAAATTCGCATACACATTTCTTCTGATTAAATCTCAAACAACATGTATGATATAATATTGGTCCGCCTTGCGAAGGCAATATATTGAATAATTTAACAACTACTGCATGTTTCGAGTCTCAACTGGCCCTTCATCAGCTAGATATGCGAGTGCAATGGTAAAATGCCATGTCAAATAAGTTAAGAAACATCACTTATTGGTTTACAAAACGCAGGAGTCATTTAAAACATACAGATACAAAGATAACAAGTAGTTCCGTGACGAACTAAAGAGCCTACATTTCTTTATATATATACACTAGCTGTTACCCGCGGCTTCGCCCGAATTTACTTTTGAAATCCCGTTATAACATTAGTTATATAGATAGATAAGCATGGTCTATCACCTGAAACCAGAAATGCAAGGGACGAAAAAAAACATCAAAATATCATGTTGGTTTCGGACCCTAAAAAACGTGAAAAATATAATAAAAGTATTAAAAAAAGTCTTTTTTGAAATTTCATTCGAATCCAAATTTGATGACATTCCTGGGACTTGGAAAATTCCGGCCAAAAAGTACAAAATCATTAATAACTCCGTAATATTCGTCGTATGATGAAATAGCAAGAGACAAAAAAGATGTAATGTGTTATTGTCTACAACATAGGCCATGTATAATTTTACACTCAGACATATTACGTCCCCCCCCCATAATTTCACCCCTCCCCATGGGCCCCTTAAATTGGATTTATGAAAAAACGGTCAAACACCTATTTACTTATTTTTTATGCTGATTTTTTCCCGCTGAGTTCCAAACTCCTGGCCTATGTCGTTTAAGGGATACACGCTCCGTTAGGAATCCTTCAACCCCCGCTTTTCACCCCTACATACACCACATCGAAAAACCCTCAGACACGTGTCTTCTTATTTTTAATGATGAGTTTATATGCCGAGTATAACATCCCCCAATGAAACCAATCGGGAGATATTGCTATTCAATGAAATGCAGGTCTACCCCCTTAACACCCCTTTAGAACCTGAATATCCAAAAATCCTTTCTTAGTGGGCGTTTGCGGCCCTTGAGGAAGCTGCATACCAAATTTCATTCCAATCCGTTCGGTGGTTTCTGAGATTTCGTGATGAATGAATCAGTCAGTCAGTGGTATTTGAGCTTTATATATTAGCTATATAAGATTCATACCTATGATTAATCTATAGACTACATCAGAAATTTAATGTTACATTGGATCTATCAACGCGCGAAAAATCATCTTGTCAACAGTGTCATGTATGTGTTGCTCAGAATAAATCTGAATTGTTTATTGTGCCAATTTTAGATGAAATCCATTTGTTAGTATAGAAGTTACAACAAGTAAGCATTCTTAGAATCATGTTTCCAGCACTGCCATATATCAGTTATTCAAAATTAATGTAGAATGTTAGGTACTATACGTGTGCAAAGTTTAGAGCTGTTGGCTTGCATAATTTCTGATATTTGGAATTAGGATTTAAAAAAGAGAGAGCACACTTGCTCTCAAGAATATCCATAGTCATACCCGTTATTGTACACATAGTAGGCTACATACGAAATTTGGTTGAAATCCAATTGATAGTGTAGAAGTTACATGCATTTAAAAATTGGACCTATCAGCAAGCTTGGAATCATGTTGACAACACTCACTGAAAATCAAACTAAAATATTAGTTTCTATATGTGTGCTAATTTTTGAATAGTTCCCATGCATACCTTCCGGGATATCCAACATGGAATTCAAATTTCAATTGCGATTTTTCAGCAGTTGGTGGCACTGACGTTATTTTCAAATGTGTCCGTGAAGTATAGATCCTTACTCACATCAAATTTGGTTTCAATAGCTGCAGCCATTTAGGAGTTGATAGGGGGGGAATACACAGACATATTTGACCAGATCGATCTCAAAAGTCTACTTTTTCCTCCTTTTTAGCCAACATTTCACATTTTGCAACGGCTGCAGCAATCGAAACAAAATTTGGTTGGAGTAAAGATCTATACATGAATGCCTCAATGCCGTATTTGAAAATTATGTCAGTGCTACCAACTGCTGAAAAATTGCAATTGAAATTTGAGATCCATGTTGGATATCTTGGAAGGTATGAATGGGAGCTATTTCAAAATTGGCACACGTATAGATAATAATATTTCAGTTTAATTTCTAGTAGGCCATACATGGCAGTGTTGCCAAAATTATTATAAGCCTGCTGATAGGTCCAAATTTTAATGCATATAACTTCTGCACTATCAATTGGAATTCAACCAAATTTTGTATGTGCTATGTGTACATAAGCAGATATGACTTAAGAGCCACCAGTGCTACCAACTGTTAATAAATGCTCTCAATTTATTTTATCCAAGTACCAATATATCAGAAAGTATGCAAGCCGACAGCTTTAAACTATGCACAATTGCACACGTATAGAACCTGACATTCTATATTAATTTGGAGTAACTTATATACGTCAGTGTTACGAACATGATTCTAAGCCTGCTGAGAAGTCCAACTTTAAATACATGTAACTTCTATACTATCATTTGGATTTCAACCAAATTTCGTATGTGCTATGTGTACCATAACAGATATGACTATGCGTATTCTTAAGAGCAACCAGGGCTGCCAACTGTTAGTAAATTCTGTCTCTATTTTTGTTACCCTAATATCAATGTATCAGAAAGTATGCAAGCCAATAGCACTAAACTTTGCACACGTATAGTACCTGGCATTCTAGATTAATTTGGAGTAACTAATATACGCCAGTACTGCCAACATGATTCTAAGCCTGCTGATAGGTCCAATTTTAAAATGCATGAAACTTCTATACTAACTAATGGATTTCATTCAAAATTGGCAGAACAATAGATCATATTATTTCAGATTATTTCTGACAAATGCATGCATGACATTGTTGCCAACATGATTTTACGCTCGTTGTTAGATCCAATGTTTAACTGCATGTAACGTCCATGCTATCCATTGGACTTCAACCAAATTTTGTATTATGTACCTTAAGAGATGGAACTAAGAATAGTTTCAGTCACCAGGGCTGTCAACTGTAGTGCTCTATTAGGCTACATTATGCCAGGTATACAGTATTTCGGACTAATTAGAAATTTCAATATTACCAACTTAATTTCGTCATTACTCTAGATAGATCCATATAGATGAATCATTGGCATGCATCTTACATTTTAAGGAAAGTAGGCTCTATAGTTCGTCAAGGAACTTCTTGTTACAAAATGAGAAAAGTAGGCTAAACATATGTAATAATAATAATATCGTATGGCCCTGGGTGCCTGGTGCAAGCTTTGTTAATTGACACCCAGAGGGTAGCTTGCATGTCGAATTTCGTCGTTCCTTTGAACGCTATGAAAGTCAAGGAGGTTAGATATCTTAACTCCTTGACACTACAGCGCTTTCAAGTAGAGAATGGAGGAACTTTGTGTTGGCGGAAAATCCCGAGATTAATTTTGCCAATGATCACGGCCTAATGAATTCAAATGGGTTCTTTAACATGCCAACAACGTATGACATGAGTATCGTGATTTTTGTCAATATATGTAATGAAAAATATATACAGTACAGTTCATTATAAAATCAACTTTAAATGTATCTACAGAAACGTAATGATTTTGTGCAAGAATACCGTTTGGGTCTTCCGTTTGGTTAACACAAAAACCACCAATACAAAAACTAGGTTGTTAACGTCTGTTGTATGCTACTGTTATAACAGTCTTTCTGGTTGTAGGTAGGTTTTGCACAGTCCATACGCATTGTGGTAAGTCTAATACAGAAACAGCCCTCTTGTGCGACTAATAATGGTAATGAGCTGAAGCCTTGACAATCCAGCTAAGTGGACGTGTTGCATGTCTGCTTAACAAGGTAGCAAACTGTTTCCCAGAATTACTGATTATCGAGACAGCTCTGTTCTGCAGCGCAACCAGTTTTCACAGAAATAACATCTAAAACTTTCATGAATCAAATGAAGTAATACATTATTTTCACAAAGGCTAATTTTATATTTTACCGTATTCTTATCAAATGAAATATAGGCTTGTGAGAGAGATCACCTTTTGTTGGCGCGCATGCGTGCGTGTGTCCCTAAAATATCTAAACGGCTGGAGCGATTTCAATGAAACTCAGTAACTACCAAAATTGTTGACACACAACTGACCCAAGCAATGCGCATCATTACTGGATGTCTGCGATCCACCAACACTCACTGGCTACCAGTACTAAGTAATATTCCACCTCCTCCCCTTAGAAGGCTCCAGTCATTGAGGAACACATGGAAGACAATCAATAACAATCCATCGCTGCCATTACACTCCATGCTCCCGATAACTTCAACACAGCGACTGAAGTCCAGGCAACCATCATGGAGAACAGCAACCAGCCTGCAGGACGACAACTTCAACATCCTAGATGCCTGGAATACCAAATGGCAGGAACAAACGTCCTTGACACACCATCAGTTAATCGAAACTCCTTGGGTTCGGCCTGCAGGATTTCATCTACCTCTGCGCCAATGGTGCGCACTGAATCGGATAAGAACGGGCCAGGGAAGGTGCGTAGCGATCCTGAACCAATGAGGTTGGAAGTCTCTCCTGCATGTGACTGGCGAAAAACTGCAGACTATGGATCACGTAGTCTTCGCATGTCCCCTGAGAGCATTCAAAGGAATATTGCAAGACTTACACAAGCTGTCCCAAGAAGCCATTGACTGGATTCAACAGTTCAATTTTGGACTCTAGTTTTTCAAACTTGAGATATCATTGTATATATATATATATATATATATATATATATATATATATATATATATATATATATATTTGTAAATAATTGTTTTATCTATTCCTTCTACCATCATACGATAAATAATAATAACTACCCCGTCGACCTCGGCTGTGCCGTTCAAATTTTCATACGTTTCACCAATCCAACATGCCGGTCGCGCGAAATATTTCACCTCCAAAACTGTTACCGATATCAATAGGATATTGTGTGTGGATACTAACATAAGTTCACATATGTGACTGATGAATACAAAACCAACATGGCAGCGACGCGAAATTTAAATATTTAAACTGATTTAAATGACCAAGAATTATGAATATTAAGTTTTGAGTTTAAAATTGTTGGGTCTCATCACAACGTAGGTCGTGTACGAAGAGCTATTTAATGCGTCACATGGAAAATCATTTTAATAGGCGGGAGAGTTTTTAAATGGAAAAGGCCAGTAGAATCTATGAAAATAGGCTACTTAGTTCTCAGTTATTTTTCTTGTCGAAAGAAAGAAAGAAAGAAAGAAAGAAAGAAAGAAAGAAAGAAAAAAAAGAAAGAAAGCTTCTTGACGGATCAACGAAATCCTTACTTGAATTAAAAACATTTAACACCCATTTAAGTGTGATAATTAACTAATACATGTATTTCTTTCATTGAGTAAGTTTACATCTTATTTTATAACTTGTACCATGCCCAATTTATTGGGCACAATCGTGTTGACCGACTGAAAAGCTGCAATTAACACCGGTTATCAGACAGATTCTACACACACCCAAAGTACACGGGTTACATGACCGCGTTGTCGTAGCCCCTAAACTAAGTAACCAACCAGCCAACTACATCATTGAATACAAACAAGCTCAAAATGCCACTTATTGATGACTAGGGCTCGGATGTTTATAACCTAAAAATAGCCCGAATATGCAAGCAAATATGACCTTAAAAATGACAAAATATGACCTGAAAATTACTGATTTAAATATGGTCATTTTTTAATTATAAATCCAAGCGACAATCCCTTCGAGATTAAATTGTTAACTAAATTCCTTACCCCTATTTCCAAATGAATTTTCTGAATATACATGTTTAAGTGGTTATCCCTCCCTATATTATTCTGCTAAGCATCTGCTAAGGTCCCATTCCAGTTTTGTACCGAAAATAAGGTCCCCATTAACACCAACCTACACATATGGGGTACCTACAGGTTCAGCATAACCCAATGCGTAAGCGAAATGCACTCACTTACTCTTTAAATGCCTCACAAATAAATGAATACCTTAAAACATGAATATTTACAATGAAATAATGAAAGAATGCAACACGGTAACCATGGTAACAGAATCTCACAGGTCCATCTATTTCTGTAAGACGCAATGCAATTCCAATTATTACATTACTGTGAAAGTTTCCAGACGGTTATAAGGTTATCACTGAACCAAATTAAGCTGTAAAATTCATTAATACATACAGTATAATGCGCTTAAGGGGGTCAAGGGGCACTCTAGATTTTTTTCACGCAATTTTCACGTGAGTGTGGTACGAAAGGTATTCTTCACCCGACTATAAAGGGTCTCCGAAAACCACATTTAAAGGCCCAAATTAACAGTGTCTGTGATATTCCCAGAAACCTAACTTCGCTCTGATATACTGTACATATGAAGGAATAACAAACCCCTAACCACTGCACCAGTAGCTGAATTGATAAAGTCTGATTATTCATACCATCAGTCATAGCATTCATGATTGAGGTTTTGCTAAGTGTACTCTTTACAACTAGAATATTCGCGGGCGAAGCCGCGACGGGTAATGCTAGTTTACAGTCTATTTCTGTAAACACTTGTTCCTGTTCGGTAAGTTGAGGATGATTGCACACCTACAGCTGCCGTCAAACTACCGAAATACGACGTAACCAAAAAATGACCGAATAGTAAAAAAATGTTCAAAATATGCATTTATATGGCAAATAAAAACCACTGTATTGTGACGATAATCACTTGATTTGCATCAGAAACCAATCGGGCATGAAAATAGAGGCAAAGAAAAAAATATGATTTCTCCTGAACATCCGAGCCCTAATAATGACCTCTGCTTTTGGATAATAACCACAGAAAAATATTCTAATATACTTTTTAAAATTCGTTCTGATCTGCCCATTATTTATTTCTTAAGCTTCATCGACTTTCAAGGCTGTTAATATACAAAGATTAACAGTCATAATAAGGTAAATACGACTAATGAACGATGAAATGCATCTCACACATATAAATTAGAATAAAAGGCCTGAAAAGTGGGCAAACCGCAACGAAAAATAAATAATTAAAATAGCTATTCATCCTTAAAATACACATAATTTACGAATATAAGTGATTTCTCAGAATATTAATGGATCCTTTAAGGGCTGTTACTACTATGGTGTTAATGGTGGCATTGGAGATCCGAAATTTTCCACAATTCGAGGTGATGGACACAACTGAACGCTGCTAATGTTAGAGACCCTCAACTGTTTCTCTAAGCAATGCATTGTAATAGGTGATCCAAGTTCCTGAATTCTTGGGATCATTGGAATAAGCCCTATTGTGCATTTCAAATGCTGATAAGATAAAGAATACACTTCCTAAATTTATGCCATGCTTTTCGTTTTTGGATGGCAGAGACCGTTTGTGGGTGTCACTGTGGGTTTGGTAGTGTTTTGTAGAGCTATTTTGCCTTGTACATTTCGATCTGATGATGCTCGCTTGACGTGCGAAACATGTCATCCTATAGTTTTCTCCCTCTTCTGTAGTCCATAAATATACTCACATGAAATTGTTTTAATTTTTAGCCTACTTTCGATTTTTGCAAACGGAAACTTAATGGTGGCCACCCAAATATTCAAAGCTTAAATCAAATTACGACCAACCTAATAATCTGATATCTTCCCAATTTTGCAACATTATACCTCTATGTATGAAAAATATCTTTTGACCAAACTACAAGGTCATCAGCCCAATTATTTGCGGATGGCGGCCATGTTTGTGTGCAAATCGATTCCCCCTATCTTTTCAATCACTGTGAAACCGATTTGAACCAAATTTGGTACTGAGGTAGGACAAACGAAGGGCACCTCAGTGTCATGTTTTATATCGCCGCCATCGTGTCGGAAACGTAATGGTGGCCACCCAAATGTTCAAAGCTTAAATCACATTACGACCAACCTAATAATCTGATATCTACCCAATTTCGCAACGTTATACCTCTACGTATGAAGATTTTTTTAAAAACTACAAGGTCATCAGCCAAATAATTTGCGGATGGCGGCCATGTATGGGTGCAAATAGATTCCCCCTATCTCTTCAAACAAGGTGAAACCGAATTGAACGAAATTTGGTACAGAGGTAGCACAAGCAAAGGGCACCTCAGTGTCATGTTTTATATCGCCGCCATCTTGACGGAAACGTAATGGTGGCCACCCAAATGTAAAAAGCTTAAATCAAATTACGACCAACCTAATCATTTGATCTCTACCAAATTTTGCAACAACATACCTTTTTGTGGGAAGCATCTTTTGACTGAACTACAAGGTCATCAGACCATTAGTTTGCAGATAGCGGCCATGTATGTGTGCAAATCGATTCCCCATATCAATTCAAACACGGTGAAACAGAATTGGATGAAACATTTTAGAGGTAGCACTAGCAAAGAGCACCTCATATTCATGTTTAATATCCGTATAGCACGTTGTATTTCAACAAGCTACTACAACCAACATTCAATTATACTCCTTGAAAAGGACGAAGAGTTAGACTATAACAATACCCATGCATTTAGGAGAAAGTAGGGTATATGTTCCTTACTGAACATCTTGTTTCTTATCGCATGTCCCAATCATTGGGAAAAGTTGCAATAACAATTGTGAACAAGACAACACAGACAACGCTATCCATACCAGTAAACAGTACCCTCTACTGTACATACTGTAGTATAAAAGTAAGTTCACGATTCTTGGACGTTCCGGGTTAGCTCGAGAACCACTGGATGGATTTTGATGCGGTTTTCACCATTCTGTAAAGGATTTCTCGAGGAAGGTTTCTGTACAAAAACATTAATTTATGACCAAAGGAAGCCGAGCAGTAATGATTTCAGTAAATCGAGTCGAAGAAAAACCTGCCATCCGTGCGCCTGGGTAAACTGTTAAAAATATCTATATATCATGATTGTAAGAATTTGTCAGCATGAAATGTTCTACTAAATATCGCGACAGCATATCTCTATATTTAATACATCGCCCACTCTTAGTGTTTATAAGTTTACATTTCTTCCAACAATATCAATTCAGAGGAAATTTAAATTACTAGATTCGGAGCGAGTTTATGAGCTGGCGAGCGAACTTATCACCCCAGATTAGGCCTGCATCAAACGGTCGAGTCGTGTCGAGTTAAGACTTCAGAGAATAGTATATTATGTTTGGAGTTTCACTGTTCACCTCGGCTTTTCTGAATTGCGTCTGTGACCCGCCGTCCGTGCGCCTTTTAAGCTTACGCTGGGTAAACCGTTAAAGATACCGGGCGAAGCCGGGACGTGTTGCTAGTGAATAAATATTTGTGTTATAAATAATCCACGGTCAACGGCCTGGCCATGTTGAAACACCGGATCCCATGAGAACTCCGCAGTTAAGCAACATTGGGCGTGGCCGGAACTTGGATGGTACACCTGTTCTAGATACTGCGCGCTGTTGGCCAACATAAGGAGGAGCGGAAAGGCCCTGGCCACCCTACCGCACGTAAACTCCGGCTGAGGATAGCCTCTTCGGAGGCTCGGACCTGCCTTCGGGCAGAATACCAATTACAAATAATCCGCCTTGTCAATACTAAAATATGTAGGCCTACGTAGTTTAATAATATATAAACAAACATATTTCACTATACAATATCTTCTTCAGCGTTCAATTAAATAGCGTTAACATTAATAAAATAAAAAAGGATATCCTTACAAATAATTTGAATTAAAATTAAAGTTCCAAATGCAAATTTACAGGGCGCCCGAGAATGTCCTACGCAGTGGGTACGTGCAGCTGTGAGTGGTTGAGTCATGAGTTTAGTTGGCTGCACTGCACTGTGTCCTTCAAAGCGGGACTCCCCCGTGTGGGCTGTCAGTGTGTATGGCGATAAGCGAGCGAGCCTGCATTTCTTCATGTGTATTACAGTAAGCTAGCGTTCAGATAGATTGTTGGATGAGTGCAACAGTATGCAGGTGGTAATGTTTACTACTTAAAAGAGATTTTTTTTTTTTTTTTTTGGTGGAATACGTTTTTCGCGATGGCGATCGGTTTACAGAAAAAGTAAAATTAAGCTATCAGGCGCGGTTTCCTAATTCGAAGTGTCCAAACCGTGATACCGTTCGGGATTTGGTAAGTAAATTTCGTGAGACTGGCTCAGTTCACGATGTACCGGGAACAGGCAGGCCTACGCTTTTAACAGACGAAAAACTTGATGAAATCTCCGATATAATGCTGCGTAGTCCAAGTAAATCAACACGAAAATTAGCTCAACAAACGGGAATCGCTGAGTCGACAGCACAGAAAGCTGTAAGAGACAAGCTTCAGTTGTTCCCCTATAAAGTTACCGTGGTTCATGAATTAAAACAAACTGATTACGGAAAAAGAGTGATGTAGTGTGAATGGTTCCAGCGGCTATGGTGAGTACAAAGTTTACTGTTTATTTGTTATGATGCAAGCGGCAGCCGTGCTACCAACGTAACTGCTGTAGCTAGCTCTCGCAGACGCATGTAGGCGCTGCGGAGAACATTCCCGGACTCACTGTATTTGTTCCAGTAAAGGAATGGTATTTGAATATTCGACAAATGAAGGTGGAATTCAATAAGAATAAACGCCTCTAGAAGAATGAATATTCATATATATCAACCATTAAAATACTGTAGCCCAACGAGAAGGCTAAACTTTTAATGTGGATTGTTTATATTATCTGTGATGACAGAACGTCATTAGCCCCGTGATTGCTGTTAAATGACGGTAGCCCCTTTGTTATTGTACTGTTAATGCTGAATCACACATTCATAATTACAGCATTACTTACGCATTAAAGCTGAAGTGGCTACTATGCACGCGGAGTTCTACCGATAGAGGCGCGGAAGTAGTTTTCAACCTGTCATCTAACGGCAATGTACGAGGTAGCAGGAAAGATCAGGTCCTTATGTTCTTCACTCTCTGTTTTACACAATGCATTTGTTACAGTCACTTGATTTTTAGCTTGGCAACACCTTTAAGTACCAACTATTTCTGTACAGATGTCGCAGAACAGTAGCAGCTACGGCAGGACTAAAACGAGACTGGGAGAATTCATAAGTCTCTTATCGAAAGCATGTCTAGTGTAATTCATTCTCCGACTGCACGATAATGGAATTTGAACGATAACAGTGATATTATATTATTTTATAGTCTATCGATAACACCGATGGCTCATACCGACAGCAGTGGCTACGCTGGCTAAAGCGCAGCGTTAAGTCATAGGGCCAAGCTCTCTGCTAACACGGTAGACGCGTGGGTTCGAACCCCACCGTCGGCCGTCCTTGAAATGGTTTTCTGCGGTTTCCCATTTTCAACACCAGGCAAATGCTGCTCCCAGGAGGCCACACGACAGAAAAAAAAAACGATGGCTCATAAACCATAACTATGGTCTTAGTACGGAACTGTTGCCAACAAAACATTTTGGAACCCTAACTTAGAGGCACTCAAAGCGTAGTCGACTGCATTTCAGATGTATTAGCCTATTTTCATAATATGCAATATAGGCTTATGAGATCACCTTTTGCCCGAAAAATCTAAACGGCTGGAACGATTTCAATGAAACTCAGTGAAGACATACTACTACCCCGTCTGACCTCGACCGTGCCTTTCAATTATAACAAGTTTCACCAATCCAACATGGCAGCCGCGCGAAATATTTCACCGGCATTATATATCTCCGAAACTGTTAATGATATCAACCTGAAATTTTGTATGGCGATAGAGAATACTATGCTAAGTACACCTATGTAACTTTTGTTGTTGTTTATGTTTGAGTCTTCAGGCTTGACTGGTTTGATGCAGTTATCCATGCCTCCCTGTCCTGAGCTAATCGTTTCATCTCTACATAGCTACC
Organism: Meconema thalassinum; assembly: GCA_946902985.2. NCBI lineage: Eukaryota > Metazoa > Arthropoda > Insecta > Orthoptera > Tettigoniidae > Meconema > Meconema thalassinum. Next base: position 944,279,230 of record OX336388.2, on the reverse strand, counting down.
ACACCCTACATCCGAGGCAATCTGTTTAACATATTCTAACCTTGGTCTACCCCTACAGTTCTTGTCCTCGACCCTTCCTTCCATAACTAAGCTTGCTATTCCTGGGTGTCTTAGTATGTGTCCTACCAACCTATCTCTTCTCTTCATTAGCAGTCGCCAGAAACATCATTCCTCTCCCACTCGTCTTAATACCTCTTCGTTTGTAACCCTACCTACCCATCTGATCTTCATCAGTCTCCTGTAACACCACATTTCAAACGCTTCAATTCTCCTCTTTTCTGCTGCACCAATAGTCCAAGTCTCACTTCCATAGAGTGCCACGCTCCAGACAAAGGCTTTCAAAAATGACTTCCTAACACCTAAATCTATATTCGAAGTCAACAGATTCCTTTTTTTTAGAAATGCTTTCCTTGCCTGAGCCAAGAACCTGTTAAGTACAAAACCAACTTGACGGCCAGCGTTAAAATATTTAAATGGAATATTTTCGCGATTCATACATCCGAGCGCAGTGAAACTTGGTACGGTAAATGTTTATACAAGATGTAATCTACTGGTATCTGATATATTTCAATTGTTTCCATAACCTCAAGATGGCAGCTGTAAGAAATTTTCAAATTTAATTGTTTAACTCTGCCTCCTGATTATGCCCACACAATAACTCTCAACTACTGGTATATAACTGTATGGCCCACATATAGAACAATCCAGCATGGCGATCATCCGAAATAATTCACATGTTCTCAATATCTAAGAATTTATTACAGCAATCAAACTGAAATTTTGTTTGGTGATAGAGGACTTTTAAGGAAGTACATACCATGTGACTTTCAAATTCCTGGGAAACATAAAATTAACAGGGTAGCCAAAAAATATTCAATTTGCCTATTTAAAATAACTTTTCCGCTGATCTAATCACCCGCTTGTAATGAAACTGTGCACACCGAGTTTTTATTCAGAGAGATATAATGATGTTCAATTGTTTTCAAACATTCAAGAAGGCATCAGTCCGAAATTTTAAAGCTTTTTCATTTCTCGTATCCTATTCAACCGATCGAAGAGTGGATTCGTACAGTATAATGGGCTATTATAATAGTCATTATTTAATGGCACTATAAGCGGCATTGGTAGCGTAGTTGGTAGCATGCTGAACTGCTGTACCCAAGATGGCGGGTTCAAACCCCGCCGAAGTCGTCGGATTTTTAAGAGCGTTAAAATCCTTCAGTATGCCTTCCTTCGGAGGGGAAGTAAAACCGGCGGTCACATGTCATTGATTTATGGCATGTAAAAGATCCTTCCACTACCTAAACTTCTAGGTTAGATTTTGTTAGAACGCTCTATCAAAGTTCCAACGTTCACCACTAGGTATCAGTGACATCAGGTAGCGAAAGTTGGAACTACTTGGAATTGAACGGAACTTGTAGCTCACCCCATGGGTGTCCGCTTGAAGCAGCTACAGCCTCTGGCGAGCCGAACATGTTCTTGGACCTCCCGGCACTAAAAGCCATACGATAAAATAAATAAATAAGTAAATAAATAAATAAATGGCACTATGTTCTGTAGCTTACTTTTCTTAAACGGCGTGCATTTAACGTTTCTTAAAAACTCCCGTGACTCGAGACAGAAAGATGCCATCTCGCGGGAGGAGTCTTATTCACCGATACTGAAAGTTATATATAGGGCTCGGATTTTAGGTAAATATTTTTTTAAATGTAAATACACATTTTAAGAATTTTTTCTATAAATACATAAATTCCTGCTTTTCACTTGTTAGCACATAAAACCCATAGCCTACTATTTACATTTTTTTTAAATCAGTAGGCTATGCTAGATCTTTCAGTTTATTGCATTTTTGTTCTGTGTTACTTCAACGAGGAAGAACCTGTGAGCCATCTGATCTTCATGCAGAGCGTACATGAGCTTGCAACTGTGTTATTCTTAACTTGTCGTCCCGTGCTACTCACTGTGCAAGCCGGGGATTTCCTTGTCCATAGCCATATTGCACTTCGTGCTAGACCTCCCCCTCCCCCTCTCCCAGCTACCTGGAACCAGTGTTACTCACATGCAGTTCATTTCTGGCACTTTGAAGTGTAAGGCAGTTCTACGATGCCTAAAGTAAAAACAACTACAAGTTATCTTATGTTTCAAAATGTAAAGATGGGGGTGTTCTGTTCTGCTAGCCATGTGGGAAAGCAATCAAGGCTGAACAGCGATCGCATGTTACACAACACCTCAAGGGCAAGAAACATAGCCTATTGCCGCAGTTTCGTGCCTTCAGAAGAAGTGTTTCGCGATAATCGTCGGTCATTTGTGATGGACAACCTTAAGATGTATCTCGTTGTGTATTTAATGCTTCAACAGTCAGTGAGACATAGCATAAATTGCGTTCGTGACTACTGCATATTGTTTATATTAACATTAATAAACTAAATTATAATTAAATATTTTTACTTTTTTGTCACATATTTCAGGTATTTTTAATACATAAAAAATAAATATTTTCCCGATTTTTTGCACCTAAAAATCTGAGCCGTAGTTATATATTCTACCACATAACTTCTCAATCTAATGGTGTTGGTGGAGACATATATTTAGTATACATCACATGGGATCTCTTTTTAACAGGCGCGAGAGATTTTAACGGAAAGGAGCACTAGGAGAAATTAAAATAGTCTATTTAGTTCTTCACGGAACTACTTGTTTTTTCATTGCGATGCGAATTATTTTAGTTAATAGTTTTGTATATTACTAGCATTACCCATCGCGGCTTCGCCCGCGAATATTCGGAACAGTACACTAAGCAAAATCTCAATCATGAATGCTATGACTGATTTATCCTTGGTATGAATAATCAGACTTTATCAATTCAGCTACTGGTGCAGTGGTTAGGGGTTTGACATTCCTTCATAGGTATATCAGAGCGAAGTTAGTTTTCTGGGAATATCACAGACACTGTTAATTTAAGAGCCTTTAAATGTGATTTTCGGAGACCCTTTATAGTCGGGTGAAAAAGACCTTTCGTACCACACTCACACGTGAAAATTGCGTGAAAAAAATTCCAGAGTGCCCCTTGACCCCCTTAAGCGCATTATACTGTATGTATTGATGAATTTTACAGCTTAATTTGGTTCAGTTATAACCTTATAACAGTCTGGAAACTTTCACAGTAATGTAATATTTGGAATTGCATTGCTTCTTACAGAAATAGATGGACCTGTAAGATTCTGTTAACATGGTTACAGTGTTGCATTCTTTCATTATTGCATTGTAAATATTCATGTTTTAAGGTATTAATTTAATTATGAGGCATTTAAAGAGTAAATGAGTGCGTTTCGCTTACGCATTGGGTTATGCTGACCTGTAGGTACCCCATATGAGTAGGTTGGTGTTAATGGGACCTTATTTTCGGTACAAAACTGGAATGGGACCTTAGCAGAATAATAGTCTATAGGTAAAACCCTGCGCGGATACGGATATCCGCAAATATTTTCGCTACGCGGATATAGTTTGCATTGCTGTGCGGATAGCGGATACGCCGCGGATAATGTTTCGAGTAAATTTGCGGATAGTCTTCAGAGTACAAATTTACGTTAATATTACATATTTGACATGTCAATCTACAGCTTCATGCTTAAAAGAGGAATACTCCTATAGCCTATTGCTTACAAAATATTCAGGCACGTATTGCACTTATACACGAGAAGATCATTTTACTCATATGGTTTCAACTACATTTTAACAAGTACCGTATGTTTGTAGTAGATGGTCTTGACATCCCATCATTATCAATTCTCACTGCCATTATTACTATACGTACGAGATATAATGCTGTCAATAAGCTTGTTAGTTCATCGTGGTGACATCATTAACATTCCTCATGTCAGCTACTTCGCCATCCAAGCTATCCTGGAAGATCGGGATCCAGGTTTATATCTGTAGATTTATTTCCAACTTGTCACTGAAGCACGTTGGCTGTGATATTGCAACATCAACTATGACATCATCTATGCGAACATGGATGGGTCCAGAAGCAGAAGGATGATGACTGACTTGGAATTTCCGGCCTTTCTCCAAGCGTAAAGAGATGTTCACGTAGTGAATGTTACCGCGACCGTGAGTATGAAAATCATTTCACCAACATGGATAAACTATATATTAAAATAAAACAAGGTGAATATTCAATAGCGCATGAAACAAAGCTCAAGTCAACGATATGGCAGACATTTGGTTACGTTTTCAATGGAAACGAAAAGGTGAACGATATAGTTATGTTTTACCTGTAAAAAAGTGTATTCATACTCAGGACACAAATCGGGCACATCAAACTTCCTGAGACACAAGTGCGAAAGTAGCCAAAAAAGTATAGCTAATTTTTAGCCTACTTTCGATTTTTGCAAAAAATGAAAGTAGACTTATGAGATCAACACAGGGCGAAAAAAGTGTGTCTGTCTGTGTGTGTGTATGTGTGTGAGTGAGTCTGTGTGTGTGTGTGTGTATGTATGTGTGTGTGTGAGTCTGTGTGTGTGTGTACTCTGAATGTCTGTCCCCCCCCCCCTATCAATTCGAACACGGTGAAACCGAATTGAACGAAATTTGGTACAGAGGTAGCACTAGTAAAGGACACCTCAGTGTCATACTTTATATCGCCGCCATCTTTACCAAAACAGAATGGCGGCCATTCAAATGTTCAAAACGTAAAATCAAATTACGGCTAAACTAATCATTCGACCTCTACCAAATTTGGTGACAACATACCTTTATATAGGACGCGTCTTTCACCCAAAATTCAATGTCATCGGCCATGCCATTTCAGGATGGCGGCCGTGTGAATTATGCAACCATTTTAATAAATAGCTTAAGACCCACCAATTCCGATTATCGAGCCTAGGGGGGTTTAAGCTATCCTGAAGGTCGTGATCCGTTATTTATTATAATTTAATATTATAATATTATACAGTATGAGTGGCTTAAAAGAGCTGAGCCGTTTGTGTCACACGACAAGATGGCAGCTGTCCTCATGTGCCTGTCTTATATTTCAGTAGTTTTAGTATGTTGTATGTGATATACCGTACTGATACAATAATATAAACTTTGTATGAAATGATCTTTAATGAAGATGTACTGCAGTGAAGAAATCGTTTATTTAAAGTCATTATTTGCCAACAGGTTGTATCTAATATGTCAGTTAAGAACACCTGACGTCATGGATACGGTTAGCTCTGGGCTAGCATGTTAGTCTGACACGCAGTTGACTGGGGATCGAGTACTGCTACAGTTAGTTTTTTTTTCTTGAATTCTTTTACAAATGATGTGCACGAGCTTTTTCCACAGATACTGAATAAAATGTCATTTAGCTCAAAGGAGAGGATAAAGTATACACTCGTATATTAATAAAATCACAGTCCCAGCATCGCACATAAACAGAAGACATTAGAAAAAGGAGAATAGAAGAACTAGATACACGTTGTCATTAACCACAGCCTTCTTAATGCCTCTGTACGGTGCTGTCCTCTTGTGGGTTATGTGGGTAATATTGTTCCAAACCAATGCCTGAGCTGGCCTCCTGAAGTATGGCAATTTTGTAATACTGGTAGTTCAACTATTAGCCACGATCGCGCTCCGAATACCTTTAAACACTGCCAGCTGGATCGCCTCCCTCTTGGCTACTTTAAACTGCCTACTCATTCAACACCCATAGAACACTGCCATCGTAGTACATTACGATGGCAGTGCATAGGCGTACAAGATAAAGATTAATTCACTGATAGGTCGCAGCACCACCTACTGTGATTGGGGCGGAAGATTCTTAATTTTGCAGGCTGGCTTAATATAGAGATTAACGGACGTGAATGCATTACAATAAGTTAGTAGTTTTGTTATTCAATCATCACAAAGTATATAATATTGATCTTGACACTTACTGGCTTATTATCAATATAAAAGAAAACAAACAATACATTGTGGTTGGGGTGATTGTTTTAGGGATGAGGACAAAGAGTCATAAAGATACCCATACCTTTAGGAGAAAGTAGGCTATATGTTCTTTGCTGAACATCTTGTTTGTCTATGGCGGCGGTCAAGGAGCCAGAAGTGTCATCCACCTTGAAGTCCCTTGGAATGCCAACTTGAAGTTCCTTGCAATGAAGCAAATTGTCAGGAACGACTTTCTCCTCAAATGTCTAAATGTGTTGGTTTAACACGTTATGCTTGATCTAATAAATTAAACATAATATTGAAATATCGCGGATTTGGATAAAAGTCATGCGGATGTGGGGCGGATGCGAATAAGAGCCATGCGGATGTGGGGCGGATGCGGATAACAGGCGTGCGGATGCGGGGCGGATGCGGATAAGTCATGCGGATGCGGGGCGGATGCGGATAACAGTCGTGCGGATGCGGATAAAATTTGTTTATCCGCGCAGGGCTCTATCTATAGGGAGTGATATTTAATTGTGAGGCATTTAAAGAGTAAGTGAGTGCGTTTTGCTTACGCATTGGATTATGCTGAACCTGTAGGTACCCCATATGTGTAGGTTGGTGTTAATAGGACCTTATTTTCGGTACAAACTGGAATGGGACCTTAGCAGAATAATATAGGGAGGGACTATTTTAGTTCGGTAGTATCGTCTGAATTTTAAATGCCGCTCCAGGATCTCGATGTTCCAAGGGTGGCGGTTCGAACAGAGTGTACGGTGAGCCTCACGGGACGAGAACTCCACATTATAGATATTCCAGCAAGGCTATACATTTATGCGCAGAAAAAGCAAACTTTTCTTCATCTGTTGGGCTTTCACGCGTCACAGTCCGGTTTAACGACTAGAAAGGCAAAATAAAAAACAGTGTAAGCTTCCAGCTACCAACTGTGGAATAATTTAATAACCAAACAAGTAGTTAAGCTGCCATGCTACGGGCAAATTAGTGTGCATTTGCGTGTCCGACTATCATTGCTATGGGCAGTGCGTTAGGTTCTTCAAGTCGGGAAATGTTGCATTCGGAGAGTCGATGACACATTCATTTGGATTCTGCATGTACGCACTCTTTGCTCACCAAAGTGACGGTCAGTTTGTCTGGTATGTACCTAAGTATGTACCAGGTGTGCCATCAGTTTCTATGTCTGATAAGTATGTTGTGATATGGTTTAGACTCTTTTCCTTCGGTGATTATAAAGATATTTCCATTCTATTTTTGAAATATGTTGGCTGATTCAGCCAACCTACGTTCGGCTTAAACGCTAAGCGCCTTTAAATATCGGTAAGCTTTCTTCTTGCCTGTTCAGTTTCCTGTGACCAAGCTAAACGTACAGCGACTCCATGCAATCACGATGGCGGCTGGGCATATTCTTAAGGCTTGAATATGTTAATTCAAGATATAATAGTACAATTAACGCGAGATTTCGACAGAGAGGAGTAACATACGTAGGACCTCACTAGCATTTTTCAAAGGAATATCAGACTGTATATAGTACGCTGCCGCCATCATGAATACATAATACATTGATATCGACAATCCACTATGTAGGTTGGCTGTTTCTTTTTCAAGTTCCGATGTACTGTATAAAAATAACAGATTGACATACCAAACGGATTTTACTACTATATGTTTGCTTGTTTCATTCTTATGTCTCAACGTAATCGCCAAAACGATTGAAACATTTGTCGTATCGTTTCACCAGCATTCCAATGCCCTTGGCAAAAAAATCTGCCACAACTCAGGTGGGTACGTCTGGAGAGTCTCCCTGAAGTGTTTCCTTTTTGGCGAGGCGTTGCCGCCCAACCATACCTTCAATTCTCGAAAAAGGTGAAAATCATTCAGTGCTGGTTTGGACTAAACGGCAGATGGTCCATAACTTCACACTTGAATTCTTTGAAAAAAAAAATCGATCGCAACGTCGGCACAGTGATTTTCAGCTTTTTCGAGAATTGAGGTATGGTTGGGTGGCAACGCCTCGCCAAAATGGAAACTCTTCAGGAGGCTGTCCAGACGTACCCACTTCAGTGGCAGCTGATTTTTTTTTGCTGACGGCACTGGAAAGCTGGTATAACGGTACGACAAATGTTTCAATCGTTTTGGCGATTATGCTGAGACATAAGAATAAAACAAGCAAACATTTAGCAGTAAAATCAGTTTGGTATGTCAAACAGTTATTTTTATACAATCCATCGGAACTTGAAGGAAAACAACAGCCCTTGTATTACAGTTACAATACGAAACGCAGCAAATATGTAGTCTCACATAAAAGTCTTTGTCTGCAGAAGACGCAAGATAACGATTCCTTTCGTTGAAGATGGTGGATGGGCGACAATTCTAATGTTCCTCTGGATGCAAAAGAAAAATTACAACGAAACTTGGTAAACGGCGAATCTTATATAGGATACAACTCCAAACGTCTATCACAAGAACATTCAATTATACTCCTTGATGATGATAAAGAGTTATAACTAGACTCGTACATTTAAGTGAAGGTACGGTGTATGTTCTTTACTGAACATCTTGCTCTTTCATAGGGCTTTTCTTTCTTTCTCTTCAGTGATGGGGACGTGACCTATTTGTATTCATACACTGTATGAACCCGTCAACGACGGTAACCAATAGTAGTTTGTAATGAAACAAAGCTGTAGCACTTCCAGTTAACGCTAGGGATATTGAAGAGGGCTAGTATAACTATTATTCTGTTAGCAAGTTGGTTGGTTGGTTCATCAGTTTAGGGGCTGCGACAACGCGGTCATGTACCCCCGTGTACTTTGGGTGTGTGTAGAATCTGTCTGATAGCCGGTGTTAATTGTGATGGCTGTATTAGTGTGTGTTATCTGTAATTCAGGTAAGGACTGCAGACGATTTACTTCAAGTAGTTCCTACCAAATGCTACTGTCAACGACACCTAGCTGTGAACTTGGCTACTAGATACCACCACAACCTGCACCTAACGACGAACGCTGGAACCTAATAGAGCGTTAATCAAATATAACCAACAAATTTAGCTTAACATAATTGTAGTTAGTGGAAGGTTCTTTTACATGCCATTAATCTATGACATGGGACCACCGGCTGTACTTACCCTCCGAAGGAAGGGATACTGAGGGATTTTAACGCTCTTAAAAATCCGACGACTTCGGCCGGGTTTGAACCCGCGATCTTGGGCATAGAAGCTCAGCATGCTACCAACTACGCCACCGAAGCCGCCATTAGTACTTTGAAAGACATAACCAGGCCCAGGTTGCTTGCTTGAATTTTTCGGATGGTCAGCACGTGTAATCTACGGGAGTGTCGGAGCGCTATTGGTCGAGTTCGTCGGACCAAAAGGGTGGGAATAGGAGGGGGGAGGGGTGTCACATTTTCGAAAAAGTCAAATAGCGCTATAACTTTCTTAGTATATGAAAAAATCCATTTAAAGTTCGACTATTCTTCGGATAAGGACCAAAAAATTATCTCACTAATGATTTTTGGTGGCACCAACCATTGACCAAAGGGGTGGGAAAAATAAAGTTTGAGAGAAAAAAATCTTACCTCCCTTAATAGGCACAACGTCATAACCGTCAAAAATGGTAAATAGTCCTCTAAAAATTACCTAAAACCTTCGTCTGAAAGAATTTTTGATACGACCCTTACGCCAATGAGCAAAATATTTTCGGAATTATAAGAACATGTGGAACTTTTATAGGTGTATAGCAATTGGCAAATTTAGTTGTTTGAGTCTTCAGTCTTTTGACTGGTTTGATGCAAATCTCCATGCCTCCCTCTCCGGAGCTAATCGTTTCATCTCTAGATAGCTACCGCACCCTACATCCGAGGCAATCTGTTTTACATATTCTAACCTTGGTCTGCCCCTACAGTTTTTGTCCTCGACCCTACCTTCCATAACTAAGCTTGCTATTCCTTGCTATGTGTACTACCAACCTATCTCTTCTCTTCATTAGCAGTCGCCAGAAACATCCCTCCTCTCCCACTAATCTTAATACCTCTTCGTTTGTAACCCCCTCTACCCATCTGATCTTCATCATTCTCCTGTAACACCACATTTCAAACGCTTCAATTCTCCTCTTTTCTGCTGAACCAATAGTCCAAGTTTCACTTCCATAGAGTGCCACGCTCCAGACAAAGGCCTTCAAAAATGACTTCTTAATACCTAAATCTATATTCGATGTCAACAGACTCCTTTTCTGTATAAATACTTTCCTTGCCTGAGCTAACCTACTTTTTATATCCTCTTTGCTTCGTCCATCACTGGTTATTTTGCTTCCTAAGTCACATAAATTTAGTAAATTCGACATATTTTCTTTGCCTGGTGAACTCTACCTCCGCCATCTGGTGATAAGATCTACTATCTGACGGGTATCTCACCTCCAGATATCCGCCGTGAATCGGCAGCCAGATTAGAGAAATCTACAGCTTTGTCCCAACGGACACATCCTTTGTATGGTTCCTACCTGCAGCTCAAAGACTCAAATCAACAAGAAGTTTTCTTTACGCCACTGACAATCTGACAGTCTCAGTATTTAGATTGCTCTCTTGGCGCTCCAGATCTAACGACTCTGCAGGAGGGACGCTACCATCTGAACACCTGCCCGCTGGACACGAAGAAACCTGGTCAACGTGGAAGACCCTCAACAGGCTGCGCCCAGGAGTGGGGAGGTCAAAGACGAATTTGAAAAAGTGGGGATTTGCCTGTGACTCGACTTTGTGCGAGTGTGATGAGGAGCAGACTATAAGTCACCTCCCCGTTTGCGGGTTGAGTTCCATCACATGTTCTCCACGGAACCTGATGGACGGAACACCTGAAGCTTGCGAGTTGGCAACATTCTGGTCTCAGTATTTCATTTGAGTATGAGTGCGTGTATAATATAATTATGCAATGAATACAGGGATTTCAAGGTTTTCTTCTAGTAAATGAAAATCCACAGCCTGCTTCCAGTCTCCGACCGGGTCAGGAATGGAATGAATGAATGAAGCCCCCATTTAGCGGCGAGGATATGGACTGTGCCGGCTGCCGAGGCCTGACGCACTCCTCTGGGGCAATGATTAAATGAATGACAGATGAAATGATAGTGGAGAGTGTTGCTGGAATGAAATGTTGACAGGGAAAACCGGAGTACCCGGAGAAAAACCTGTCTGCCTCCGTTTTGTCCAGCACAGATCTCACATGGAGTGACCGGGATTTGAACCTCGGACCCAGCAGTGAGAGGCCGGCGTGCTGCCGCCTAAGCCACGGAGACTGTTTTCTTCTAGTAATTATAGTAATTGTTCTATTGTTTTGTGATGTATGTTCTCTGACACGATTAAATAAATAAAATCCGGTGTGTCGAGAGGGATTTTACAATATTGTGATACGAGCCTAAAAGGTCATTATTTGTAAAAAGTGACAGTCAATCTGAAAGACTAGACTGTATCATTTTAAATGCTACAAATGCAGAAAAATGCTAGAAAGGCTGGAGGATTCTCGCTTCGCTCGAAGCCAAACCCTCTTGACATGTTAGAAAATTAACTGAATAATACTTATCTTGCTTTATAATACTTTAGCTTGTTTCAAATTACTCGCGAACGGCAAGTGCAAACCAGGGGCAAAGGAAGGTCAAGCGCACAGGATGCCGTCACGCTCACCAGAGCGCGCGGGAACGTGCCCCTTCCATCCAGTCTAAACACACTTATAGTGGGCGATGTATTGAAGATAGAGATATGCTCTCGCGGACTTTTTTGTAGAACTTGTCATGCTGACCAATCCTTACTCTCATAGTATATTGCTATTTTTAACGGTTTGCCCAGCGTAAGCTTAAGAAGCGCACGGACGCCAAGTTTGTTTTCGACTTTTTCACTGAAATCGTTACTGCACGTCTTCCTTTCGTCATACATAAATTATTTTCTACAGAATCTTTCCTCGAAATATCCTTTACAGAATGGTGAAAACCGCATCAAAATCCATCCAGTGGTTCTCGAGATTACCCGTGACATCCAAGAATCGGGGAGTTTTGTCTTATACTAACGAAGTAGAGATTGCCGGGGAACACATGCACCAAGCGGTACTATGACGTCACACACCTCAGTGCATCTGGGTACATTTCGTCACCGTAACGTAACGCCAGACCCCAGCGTAACGACGAAGTCGACTAGATCATTTAAAATGATAATAATCTCAGACATGGTACACTTCCGCAAATTAAATAGCGTTTATTGCGACGCGACGCGCAAACTTGAGACATAGCAGTCCTCGAAACATTCTGGAGAAGCCATTGCACAGGCAGAATTTATTTTGAGGGCCTAGAGACATATAGGTCATCAGCCGAGTGTACTTGTTTAGTAGACGTGCGCTAATACAATTCTCGGGCCGCGGTCTAATCAACGTTGAGAAAGTTAGATCAACCCACCCCGGACACCTTCCTGTGAAGGCCCACGGCACTTTCTCTCAGGCACCCGGGGCCACCAAAATACTGCCAACTTGACTTTCTCTTCTTCTGCCGCAGCAAGGAACCACAATGGAACACTGAATCTACTGATCTTGCTGACAATAGCTAAGTTTTATCAAAAACCGCGAGTCTCAAGATTTCAAAAGAGAAGATATATTTTTGTCGTTAACCGGTGTTTTAAATGTCACTAAATCCTTATTTTCAATAATGATCACGATAGCCTATACATAACGACAACATCCAGATAACAGTTCTAGCCTTGCGAATGATGTGTGTTTGTTCCATTGAAAAAGGGATATTGATTGTTGTTTTAAGGGGGACATTCACCTTTTACCATTTCCCTGGCTCTGCCATTCCTATCACACCATAAATAATGAATGAACGTGTGACGGACCTCAGATACGGCAGTAGCCTATATAGACTCATGTTCTTAAATAACTTCCTTTTTGCAATTGTGTATTCTTGCTTTGTTCTCTGTGCTTTTGAGTTTTATCAAGAAGGCTGTGATTGTGTGACAATCTTTTGTTATTGGTAATTTAATAATTAAAACTGTTTGTTCTCGCGTATGTTGGATTTGACTACTACATTTAACGTTTAAATCTCGATCAAGTACATGTTACTTGATCGTTATTGTTTTGTTCATGAAATGGCGCAAATCGCTAAAGGGATTTACGTTCTAAGAACATTTCCATAATTTCATTCCAAACTTTATGAAATATTTCAGTAAATAAAGGCAGTTACGCCATCAAAATGGTTAATATATAATGTAAAGTGTGTCCAAAAAGTTTTCTTAATTAAAATATTTTGCATTTTTTGAGATTATCTAGCAACGACGACAATGGATTTATTTCAATTTTTATTTCACATAGCTACTAACATTAGTGTTTGTGATGTTCCCTACTAAATGTATTAGTTTATCACTGCTATTCCAAGAAATATTATTTTTAAAGTGCAAAATTTCAACAATATTCTTTTCCTTTCTTCAATTTCTGAACGGGGAAGTATTTTTCTCATCTTTAGTACAATACATTCCCATTTTAATGGTATTTAGTTCGAGTCCTTGTTGAGGTTGATAGGCGAATTGCAACTTGACTTATTAATGTTTGAACCTGTAAAAAACACAATTCTTAGTTACTGAGTAAATTAAGTTTAGTTTTGCATTATGATTAAACACGCGAGCTCTTGGGCCATTTAAGTCAATTTTCTGAGCATATTTTTTATGAAAAATGTAAAAACCATACATTTTTGTAATTAGAAGAATTAAGCTTTCGTCTGGTAACTAAAAAAAAGTAAAAGTTCCATCCCAACACGCCATTTTAAACGTAAATGAATAGCTTAATAGATACCAGCCGCATTTGTTAACATGCATTGATAAAGCAATCATCGCCGTGGCGAAACATGAAGAAGTCACTCCCGATAGACTCCGGATACCGCAGCTTTGCGCTCATGTGATGTGCACACAGGGCTGCCATTATCGTGCTTGTAATTGAAATTAGCCAAGAGCACGGTTCAAGGTCTCTGTTTCACAACATCATCTCTAGACGGTTGGGTGAGCAACATAATAATATTCTAAACGCGCAAGTTACGCAACATTTATCTAATTAAACTTTTCCGCATTGTTGCAACATTGTTATATGGACCAGGTGCATGGTGCATTATGCAATCAACTTTCAGCCTCAGAGGGCGGTGTATGACTCCTGCTATCAACTAGCCTGAGTACTTGTGTAAATGATACGTACACAAACAGGTGACAAACCGCTTGATACGTGGTGACACACTGTGGCCGAGGTGGAAACTATTCCTTGTTTACTTGTGTCACGCTGTCGGCTTGGCAAGTGTAATTGTGCGGGATACAGGCGCGGATTCGGGGGTAGGGGGGGGGGGGGGGGGGTGTCACGGAGGTCATGACCCCCCCAACGGAGACCAAATTTTTTTGCAAACTCAAAAAACCAAAACACAATTACCAGACAAATAAAACTTAACAAATTTTAACTGAAAAACAGGTGTTTTTTTTATTATTTTATTCAATACTGAAATATCTTTATTCGAATTATTATGTTCTGTTACAACTGTACATATTTACAACTTCAATCCTCTTATATATACACACATCAAAAAAAGTTTTGCATCACCTCGGTTCCCAGATCTCCGGCATATAGACGTTGACTGTGTATATTGTATCCAAGATACAGTCCCTTTGACTGTTCATAGATGTCACTAAAACTGCTCAAAGATGTAAACAACCATGCATGAGCAGGGCCTATTAGACGGAGGGGGTACGACAGCCGATCAGTTCCAGTCATTCCACCAGGACGAAGGTACGCTGCTCATGTTGTCTGTAGTTCTACCATGCCTAGAAGGTCAATACCGCAGTTCGATCGCGTCCGCATTGTTACTTTGTGTCAAGAAGGGCTCTCAACAAGGGAAGTTTCCAGGCGTCTCAGAGTGAACCAAAGCGATGTTGTTCGGACATGGAGGAGGTACAGAGATACAGGAACTGTCGATGACAGGCCTCGCTCAGGCCGCCCAAGGGCTACTACTGTAGTGGATGACCGCTACTTACGGATTGCCGCTCGGAGGAACCCTGACAGCAATGCCACCATGTTGAATAATGCGTTTCGTTCAGCCACAGGACGTCGTGTTTCAACTCAAACTGTGCGCAATAGGCTGCATGATGCGCAACTTCACTCCCGACGTCCATGGCGAGGTCCAGCTTTGCAACCCCGACACCATGCAGCGCGGTACAGATGGGCCCAACAACATGCTGAATGGACCCCACGGAATTGGCATCACGTTCTCTTCACCGATGAGTGTCGCATATGCCTTCAACCAGACAATCGTCGGAGACGTGTTTGGAGGCACCCTGGTCAGGCTGAACGTCTTAGACAAACTGTCCAGCGAGTGCAGCAAGGTGGTGGTTCCCTGATGTTTTGGGGTGGCATTATGTGGGGCCGACGTACGCCACTGGTGGTCATGGAAGGCTCCGAAACGGCTTTACGATACCTGAATGACATCCTCCGACCCATAGTGCAACCATATCGGCAGAATATTGGAGAGGCATTTGTCTTCATGGACGACAATTCTCGACCTCATCGTGCACATCTTGTGAATGCGTTCCTTCAAGATAACGACATCGCTCGACTACAGTGGCCAGCATGTTCGCCAGACATGAACCCTATCGAACATGCCTGGGATATGTTGAAAAGGGCTGTTTATGGACGTCTTGACCCACCAACCACTCTGAGAGATTTACGCCGAATTGTCGTTGAGGAGTGGGACAATTTGGACCAACAGTGTCTTGATGAACTTGTGGATAGTATGCCACGACGAATACAGGCATGCATCAATGCAAGAGGACGTGCTACTGGGTATTAGAGGTAGTGGTGTGTACTGCAATCTGGACCACAAATGCTGAAAGTCTAGCTGTATGATGGTACAACATGCAATGTGTGGGTCTCATGAGCAATAAAACGAGCTGAAATGTTGTTTGTGTTGATCTCTATTCCCTTTGTATTTAAAGGTTCCGGAACTCTTGGAACCGAGGTGATGCAAAACTTTTTTTGATGTGTGTATTTTGTTTAGCAAACCTTGTGATTACCGAATCGACGTTTATAGTGATGTCACGATGAATGTGCAGCAATGCACGGATAGGAATTTGGGGCTTTTTCTTCGCACCAAAAATTTTTGCCGACGTCCAAACTACAAGTTTGGTTGGCAATTTAAGCTGTGACTTTCTCCCTTTGTCGGTACCAACTCGACTTGCCGAAACTGTAACGTACCTTGATACTTTTCTCGAAGCTCGATAAAAAAGTCGCAAAACACTCCGTTGCAATTTGTACGAATATTTTTGGTGCGCTAAACGCATCAAATTTCTATCCATGTAGCTTGCAAAAAAATGGTCTGGTTTTGTACGTTCGGTTATTTTGTGATCGCGTTGTTAGCGATACCATTTTTCTTAACAATTTCGATTCTGTGAGCCGCCCCCCCCCCCCCAAGCCAAACTCTAGATCGATTCTCTGATCCCCCCAAAACCAAACTCTAGATCTGCGCCTGGGGGGAAGGATATAACTCACGGTTTCATGGTTTTACTCTCCGTGGTGACGTGAGCTTTTATTAAGCTTAGCTGTGCTGTTGAAACGCATCATAATTGATTCGCCCATTATTATTAGTTATTCCGTTCACATATTCACTATAAAACTTCTGTGTAACACAAGTAGCGCGCGCTGCACGCCGTCCCTTCTCGTGCTGCAAGACTCCAGTTATTATTATTATTATTATTATTACTACCCTTTCACAAATTAAGCCTCCTTGGCTTAGGCGGCAGCACGCCGACCTCGCACAGCTGGGTCCGTGGTTCAAATTCCGGTCACTACATGTGAGATTTGTGCTGGACAAAGCGGAGCAGACAGGTTTTTCTCCGGGTAATCCGGTTTTCCCTGTCACAAATTTCATTCCAGAACACTCTCCACTGTCATTTAATTTCAACTGTCATTCATTTAATCATTGCCCCAGGGGAGTGCGACAGGCTTCGGCAGCCGACAAAGCTCATATCCTCGCCGCTAGATGGGGGCTTCATTTATTCAATTTCCTGACCCGGTCGGTCGACTGGAAGCAGGCTGAGGAGTTTCATTTTCACCCTTTCACCAACTGGTTGCCGGCGGTCAAGATGCAAACTATTCTTCACTAGCAGAAGTACCCGTTCTTCGAACGGTGTTCGTTGTTAACACCAGACATTATCAATTGAGCTACTGTTGCAATGGTTAGCAGTTTGTCATTCCTTCAAGTTTATCAGAACGAAGTTAGTTTACTGGGAATATCACACACACTGTTTATTTAAGGCCCTTAAAAATGTAGTTTTCGGAGACCCTTTATAGATTCCCGAATTTTGGGTCTCACATTGAGAAGCGCAACATATGCTTTGGTCGTCCTTCTAGGATAATTTTTATATTTCGCCTACTTTAGCATATATTGAGAAGTTTTTCTCTATATCCACCCTTCTAATGTATGAAAAGTACGGTGAAGAGTTTTATAAATGATTGGTGTATTGACTCTGATACCTAATTTTACGATGCACCAAGCATCCGAACACGAGGTATAGGCGTACATAAAGATACACAGAAAGACAGACAGACAATTCTATTGTCTACAACATATTACCCAGATATCCAAATATGGGTATATCTACCACACAGTATCAAATAAAATCATCCTTACGATGAACGCGTATGTCGACAAAAAAAAAAAGTGCTCTCAGACTAAATTCACCTAACGTGTACTTCCTGACGTGAAATACATTTGAAAGCCTTGTAGACGAAACGCAATACACGTCACATAAAAACTGACCCTCTACGTTGTGCTAGGTGCCCATACACAGGAAGACCCCTTTCATAAATTATAAAGGCTTGTGGTGCATGAAAATTCAGGTTCTTTAGCCTCAAATTGCCCAAATTCCTAAAAGCCGCAAAAAATGCTGGTTCAGTTCAGGAATTTTTGAAAATAATGTTGCTGTTTGGAGATATAATAGACCTTCTGTACTATATGTCGAACGTGAAAATTGCATGAAAAAATTCTATGTTACCCCTTCACCCCCTTAATTGCATTGATGAATTATACGGTCTACGTTAGTTCCGTGATAACCTTATCGCCATTTGCAAACTTTCACAGAAATGTAATAAATGGAGTGACATTGCTTCTTCTTTATTTACTTGTGTCACACGACAGCCTGTTTCGTTGATAGGTACAGTTGCGCGAGTAGGATATGATTCAGCTCTAGTAGCCTCAGTCATCGTTTAACTGTCCGTGGTAACATGAGCTCCTGTGACGCTTATCTGACACAATGCTGCTTGACTTATGTGCGGACTGCACTCTGTCATCGCTGTATCCTCCGCTTCACCCCGCGGGGCTCATGCTACAATAAACAACTAACGTTGAAGTGAAAAATGTCTAAACCTGGATCATCAAAATTGTGCATTCGAAGAACTGCCTTTGAAGATGTGTTACCAATGTAGGCGTACCGTAGTATGAATGCACCATTGCTAGCGTCGTTGAGGATTTTGATTTTCATTTTACATACGATTGCGTATTTTTATAATAAATGATCTTCAAAATAAAGAATATTTTGGCTTTCGATCGAGGTGAAAGGAATCCTACACGTTTCTTCTTAGTGTTAATGACTGATATGTCCAAGTCTAGTACTTGTTTGAATGAATATGTGAAATAGGCTTCGACCTGTTTGTTCCCACATTACTTTGTTTTTCGAAAAACTTATTTCGTACTTTCAACATTGGGACCTTTATTGGTATTGGGATAATACAATTAGGAATATGATGTAAGCCTTTAAGCAGCTCATTTCCATATTTATCGCATACTCGATTGAAGGGGACATAAGCTGTATGATATTTTTAAAAACACTTTTAATAACTGGCATATGAAGTTAATTCTTCGTGACATTGCGATGATTTATTGGGATTAACCCGCGAGGACTGGCGCATGGGTATTTAGACCAGACGCCTAAATAATGCTCTACATTTTCGTTTTGGTCAGCCCTTATTTCCTGTCGCTTACATTACCTTCATTCCTAGCCTTGAACTTCCCCGTGCAAAATGAATATGTCCATATCTTTTTTGAACACTCGACTTATTTCTATATTATTTACGACTGGGTCAGATTTACCCATGGCGCCAGTCCTCTCGTGACAAATTTCGGCTTACGTTAGTTGGGACAATCTGAAGAAAATACGGGGCTAAATCCAAATATTTTGGTGCAGAACAATCACATAGCTCACGTTCTTGTTTATCCAGTTTAGGGGTCTAGGGACACCTTGGTCATCAGTTCCTTTGATCAAAAATAATCGAAATGACCGCTTTATCGCCACTATCAAGGCCAATTATCCTGTTACGAAAACGATTGTCATTTCTCTGCATGTTAAATTTGAAAAATATAAATAAACCTCATTTTATATTGGCAATAATTCATAGGAAGACACCAGGTGTAAAAGTACTCCATTAAAATCCGTACGACTACGAGAAAAAGGGAGTGACATACTATGGGTCAAAATGACCCGGCGCCAGTCCTCGTGTTATATTTCTTCACGCCATTTCTCAAGGGTTAATAATAATTGAAGTTAGTTAGTTATTGTTTTAAGGGGCGGAACTACGAGGCCATCTGCCCCTTTTAACACTGACTAGCATTACCCGTCGCGGCTTCGCCCGCGAATATTCTAGTTGTAAAGAGTACACTTAGCAAAAACTCAATCATGAATGCTACGACTGATTTATCCTTGGTATGAATAATCAGACTATCAATTCAGCTACTGGTGCAGTGGTTAGGGGTTTGTCATTCCTTCATAGGTATATCAGAGCGAAGTTAGTTTTCTGGGAATATCACAGACACTGTTAATTTAAGGGCCTTTAAATGTGGTTTTCGGAGACCCTTTATAGTCGGGTGAAAAAGACCTTTACCTCACTCACACGTGAAAATTGCGTGAAAAAATTCTACCCCTTGACCCCCTTAAGCGCATTATACTGTATGTATTGATGAATTTTACAGCTTAATTTGGTTCAGAGATAACCTTATAACCGTCTGGAAACTTTCACAGCAATGTAATAATTGGAATTGCATTGCGTCTTACAGAAATAGATGGACCTGTGAGATTCTGTTACCATGGTTACCGTGTTGCATTCTTTCAATATTTCATTGTAAATTTACATGTTTTAAGGTATTTATTTAATTGTGAGGCATTTAAAGAGCATGTGAGTGTGTTTCGCTTACACATTGGGTTATGCTGAACCTGTAGGTACCCCACATGTGTAGATTGGTGTTAATGGGACCTTATTTTCGGTACAAAACTGGAATGGGACCTTAGCAGAATAATATAGGGAGGGATTAAATTATACACATTTGGAATGGAATTTAAGAATTAGAGGTGGATACCTAAATTTGAATAGACCGAAAATTAATAAAACAAAAAATTAAATAAAACTAATAATTATAAAAATAAACAAAAATACGGAAAAAAAACATAATTCAAAACCGAACAGTCAACGTTCACTGGAAAATGTAGATTGGTGGCCCTAAACCACTCTCTCTTTTAAAGCGGATGACGAGATCTGCAGCCAGGCTAATATAAGTTTGAGTGTCACCTGCAAACCAAGGTTTCTTTGTAGAATAATAATTGAACACAACAGTGTTGATGCAAGGGCATTTTTCATAAACTGGAAACCTCGGACCCACAACACCGGTCTGAGGGTTTGGTACAGAACAGCAGTGGCAGATGACCTAGCTGTTACACGGCACCACCAGATGGAGACTGTCGATATTGACATGCTGCAGGCAGCAGGCAGATGGCATAGCATGATGCCGAGCAAGGCGCGAGCACACATCTGGCGCGCGGTTGCCATTCAGCCTTCGCTCTCGTGAGACAGCACAGATTCAGACTAGGCCTTTGTATTGAAGCCCGTTAACCATTGAGAAATGGCGTGAAAAAATATAACACGAGCAGTGGTGCCGGGTCATTTTGACCCATAGTGTGTCACTCCCATTTTGTCACGGATTTTAAATAAGTCATTTTACACCTGGTGTCTTCCTATGAACTATTGCCAATATAAAATGAGGTTTATTTATATTTTTCAAATAAAACACGCAGAAAAATGACAAAAATTTTCGTAGCAGTATAATTGACCTTGATAATGGCGGCAATGCAGTCGTCTCTTTTTTTTTTATCAAAGGAGCTGATGACCAAGGTGTCCCTAGACCCTAAACATGCATCAATAAGAACGTGAGCTATGTGATTGTGCTGTACCAAAATAGGTGGATTTTCCCCCTTACATTTTACCGATTGTCCTGACTAACGTAGGCAGAAAATTGTCAAGCGAGGAATGGCGCCATGGGTAAATCTGACCCGACCGTAAATAATATAGAAATGACATGAGTGTTTAAAGAGCTGTGGACATGTTTCTTTTGCAGGGTGAAGTTCAAGGCTAGGAGGGAAGGTACAGTAAGCGACAAGAAATGAGGGATTATCAAAACGAAAATATAGAGCATTATTTAAATCTCGGGTCAAAATACCCATGGCCAGTCCTCGCGATCATGAGCCACGGGACCAGCATTTGTACGTGGAATCCAAACCACAGCGGCGATATATCACTTCGAAAATCTCGCATGCATTGACCGGGAATTGAACCCGGTCCGCCTTCGTCAGACGTACAGCAAGCTGCTTGGCAACTAGACTATCACACCCCCACCTCTTGTACTTGGGCGTGTGTAATGTTTGTCTGATAACCAGTGTTACTGTGGTGTGTGTATTTCTAATTACGGGTGGGATTGGGACGGTTATGGTGGCTGAGGTAGTAATCTAACCCGCCCAACTCTTCTCAGTTTCGCCTCAAGAGGTTCACTGTACTCCGTTCAAATCCTCAGACCAAAATTAAATTTTTTGGTAGAGGCGGGAATCGAGCCCAGACCTCTTGGGGAGACAGCCAATAATGATAGTCACTACACGACGAGGCGATCAATTTAAATTCAACTAGCTGAAGTACCCGTGCTTCGCTACGGGTTATAAATAAATTAAAATGTGAAGGTGACAGTTAAAACAGGGGAAAGGTGAGGTGCTGCGCGGAGGGAGAGTAAGGATGACCATTTTGTCCAACTACACCTCTCGGCGTTGACAGTGTTTTATAACACAAATTTAGGTTTTACTCGCTAACGGTTGGAGATACACGAAAAGTGATACGGACCTTTCACATAGAAAATCAAATTTTAAACCTCGTATATGCCATCAAAAGTTTCCTATTTCTTAGCGTTCTCTTTTTATTTGAAATGGAAATATGAACGTTTGAAACCAAAGGGTGTAGTGACGTCACTAAAATGGTCGCCATCTTCAAATAGTGCAAAGTATCGAAATCAAAAGTAGCCTATATGTTAACCAGGTAAATCAGCTACTTCCATGTACAATTTCATGTAAATCGGACCAGTGGTTCTTGCATGAGTAATACAGAGACACACACCATCTCATTTTTATATATTAGTATAGATAACTGGGCTGTTTTAAGGTGCAATGGACAGCAAATGATGAGCCAAATATCCTAAATGACTTCTGTTTGTTGTTCGTTTATCATCTATTGAGAAGCTTACATAATAGAACCAACATAAACCTTCTGATCCACTGTGCATTTTGAATCTAAAGAAAGTAAACAAGTCTGTCAGTTCAGTTTAAACTGAAATATGATTCCTTTCCATGCGCGTGCATACGGTACATTGGTTTGTAAAACATGAAAATATAATATCGTAAATCGAGTGACAAACGGTGCCCGGCCTCACGACCTATACAACTTGAACTGGAATTGAACCCTGAACTAAGACGCGGACAAGAATGTGAACAAAACAAACAAAAAAGGTTTTCTTATTTAAGGACCACAACAAAAACCGGTTCCCACATCCTGGAGAGCGAAATGAGGAGCGCAGCCCCCTTCCACTCGGATTACAATTCGCATTATTCAAACATTTTCTCTTTATTTCCAAAAATAGTAATAACATATTCTGTAATAATAACAATTTATTTTATATATTATGGCCAACATTGGACCACTGCAATCAATAATATTATACATAGCCTTAGCTAATTTAGTTTTTCATCCTCTCAGATGTTGACTTCATCTTTTAGCTCTTCTATTAATAATTAAGAATGGACACACAAAGAATAGCTAGAGTGTGGTTTGAGAAACAACTGAAAGGCAAGAGACCAAGAGTTCGACCAAGGAAGAGATGGATCGGCCAGGTTAGAAATGATCTTGCAGGGAGAGGTCTGGATTTACAGCAAATTATGGAGGAGGAAACATTCTTGGAGAGAAATAAGCGGAGAGCGCTCATCCACCGCACCCGGGAAACTGGAGCCGGTTCAAGATCAAGATGATGATGACGATGACGATGATGATGATGAGTCTAATATGTGAGTCTTGGAAAATTTGGATTCTGTCAGTTTTATTCTTCAGGTTGTCGAGTGCTATTTGGAGTTCCTTAAAATCATCCTTAATTGCTGTGATCTATTTAATCCTGGTGTTGCTATTTCATAATTTTTCTACTATTTTTCTACTAATTCTAGTTTCCGGTGTTCGAAGATGTCCAAAAATTGAGATACGTTTCTTTCTAATTGTACTCAATACTGGTTCAAGTTCCTTACATTAACAACAATAATAATAATAATAATATTATTGAATATCCAGAAAACAATACAGGAACCCTATTTTACCAGAGGTACATTAGGGTTGTAGATTAAAAACAAAGCAAATACAAATATTACTAACATAGTTTACAAAAAAAATTGTTGATGAAAGTGAGAAATTGTCCTAAACAGCACTGCCTCTTGAAAATATGGTACAGCGGTTTTGAAAGTTCCAGATTACAGCTATTAAGGTGGCATTGTAAATTGTATCTTTCCTTTTCAAAAACAGGACACTCAAATATAAGGTGACACACCGATTGAGGCAATTCACAAAAGCATGAATAGTCGTCTGTTGCTATTTTAAAACGTTCAAAATAAGACTTGAATTTTTCATGACCAGTTAAAAATTGTGTGAGGACAAAGTTTGGCAAGAATAATTTTGATAACAGTCGATTTTGTACTTCCGGGAAGAATATTTCTCTTGTTACAGACCCTTTCAGGCTACATGTCCATGCGTCGTGTAGTATGTAATTCCTTATCTGCCTTTAAACGTAACATATTGGAGACTTACTATATGTTATTTCAAGATGTGTCGTAGCCGCTGATTTTGCTAATTGGTCTGCTCTTTCATTACCAGCCAATCCAGTGTGTCCCCTTATCCACGATGTGCATATATGTGAGCACTCCTGAGCTGTTGCCCTCATGTAGACAGCTATAGGGTTAGAATTATATTTGTCATTTATAGAATTCAATGCGGATTGTGAATCACTGAAAATCCTCACTCTTTTATTGTTAGCTTTAACCCATTCTATTGCGCACTTTAAGGCCCAAAGTTCTGCCTGGAAAATTGAACAACTGGGAGAGAGCTTATACTGAGCTGCAAATATTTCAGTATCATTCTCATAAACGACAAAGCCACAGCCAACACTGTCATTTCCATCAAAGCTTGGTGTACGGGAGCCATCAGTATAGATGAAACAGTCATGGGTGCTGAAACAATTTTTATGCAGAAGTTTATAGAATTGACTAGGATGAGAAGATTCCAAGAAATGGCACTTTTGCTCCACGATAATATCGAAAATCGGCATAGGAGATGTTCTGTTCTTCTTCAGTAATGTCAGCTCAGCTTTCCCTATTCCTGTTAAAAATAATGGTTCTATTCCAGCAATTACAAGTGCTGCATCTGAAGATGTAGTGCGGTATGCTCGAGAAATTCTTGGAGCGAAACCTCTTTGGATTTGTAATAACTTAACCCGAGCCCATTTCTTTTCAAGGGTGGTACGGAAGGCGGACACGCAGTAGAGAATCAAAGGCACAGAAGCTGTATAATATATTAAATAATAATATTATTATTAATAATAATAATAATAATAATAATAATAATAATAATCCCAAAACTGAGAAAAGGCAAGAAGTGGACGGCTGACAGAAAGGAGGCGCACAGGAAACGGATGAAGGGCTACTGGGAAGAGATTAAAGCTCAAAAACTGAATCAGTTGAAGTAACGTGGTCTATAGCTGGCCGAAACGAATAATAATAATAATAATAATCTTTTTTGAAACATAGCCTACATAAACGTGGAAATAGAGATTCGAGCCCGGATCTTCAGCTGTCCAGTGTTTAACCACGCTCTGTAAGTCTTACTTAGATGGGGGAGCGCTGTTGCGGCAGCTCCAGGAATGACGCAATGGCCAAGTGAGTTCAAGATGTGTGTCGACATCACCACAACAGCACCTCTCGATCTAACACTATTGCTGTTGAAGCCAGCGCGGTCAGCAAGAGATCCAGGCTCGAGTCCCGACTACGGTTACATTGTAAAACGTGTTTCTCCTACTCCTTGTTACTATCACTATTTAAGCCTACAGCCTCGTTCACACCGGCAGATTTGTTTCCAGAAATATTGTATGCAGACTGTTTCCCAAATGTTTCTCATTTGTATGCGGGATGTTTGCAGACTTTTCGAAAACATTCTACATACAATCGGGAGACTCGAGTGATGTTTGGAAACAGTCTGCATACAGTTTGCATACAATTGACATACAAATGACAAACAAATCTCGTGTTTCAAGAGACAAGATACAATGTTTTCTGTTTTCCATCGAAATGGAAAACACGCATACAAGAAACAAGTATTTTGTTTCAAGTCTTCCTGTGTGGACGTGTTTTGAAACTGTAGACCGGATACAAACCACAGACTCATCCAGCTAGCCACGTTTTTCCACATCATATTGTGTTGATTTAGTTTCAATGTCCCATCCTTCTTTATTCTGGTGCACCATAAAGAAGGAACAACTTTTTGTTGTTACGCTATACATTTCGTGTGTCTCTGACATTTATTAATTCATATCGGATGATGAAGGGACCAAAACTAATTAGGCCTTGAAACATGTCCCGCCAATGACCACACAGTGATCTAATTATATTGCCACAAAATGTAGTTTAGTGGGGCTACCGGCGGGGTATCAAATTTCATCCCCTTCCCACAAAAAGAAAATAGCGGTTGTTATATGAAATATTAGTAGAATGAGCATTTTGGTTAATTATTCGACTAATACAAGAGGTACATTTAAACACAATCCCCCTCCCACCATGATCGTTTCACTTTGATCCCCCCAATTTACACATTCGCAGACTTTATAAGAAATCACCATGTGGTAAAGGTATGAATGTGGACTAGAGGTCTAATTCTGGTGTGGACGCAAACCAAGTAACATACTTGTATCGGATACAATGTTTCAACACAGTCTGCATACTGTATGCAGACTTGTATGGAGACTGTTTCCAGACTCCAAAGTAGTATACATACAGTCTTCATACAGTTTTCAAACAGTTTGCATATAGTATGCAAACAATCTACATACAGTCTGCAAACAAATCTGCCGGTGTGGGCTGGGCTTTATAAACTTATTTAGTATCGTAATTTATTTATTTATTTATTTCAATACTGAAGCCTCCGTGGCTTAAGCGGCAGCACGCCGGCCTCTCACCACTGGGTCCGTGGTTCAAATCCCGGTCACTCCATGTGAGATCTGTGCTGGACAAAACGGAGGCAGACAGGTTTTTCTCCGGGTACTCCGGTTTTCCCTGTCAACATTTCATTCCAGCAACACTCTCCACTCTCATTTCATTTCATCTGTCATTCATTTAACCATTGCCCCAGAGGAGTGCGTCAGGCCTCGGCAGCCGGCACAGTTCATATCCTCGCCGCTAGATGGGGGCTTCATTCATTCCATTCCTGACCCGGTCGGAGACTGGAAGCAGGCTGTGGATTTTCATTTCAATACTATTATATAAATGAAAATAGCATAACGGGAGTACTCTCCAACTGCATGCCACTACACCCTGTCATGGAAGGAAGAAAGAAAGAAAGAAAGAAAGAAAGAAAGAAAGAAAGAAGGGAAGGAAGGGAGGAGGGAGGGAAGGAAGGAAAAAGGGAAGTAAGGAATGAAGGAAGGAAGAAAGGAAGGAGGGAAGGAAGGCAGAAATGAAGAAAGGAAAGAGGGAGGGAAGGAAGGAAGGAAGGAATGTATTAAAAGATAGTTTTTCTTTAAGAAGATCCTCAGGAAGATGGACCAAACGTTAAGTGTTCTACACAATGACCGCAGGCACTTACTTTTTGGAATTACTTATACAAATAATTACAGTTTGCACCGGTGTCGCTTTCCAGCATCGTCATGCGAAATTGGTAACTAGGAATATGCAGAGGCCAAACCGGGCGAAATTAAAGAATGGAGTATGGAAGCCACACAAGGCTAGGAGCCGTCATCAATCATAAGGAAAAGAGTGAAAAGGAAGGTAGTTCAACTCAATCTGTTCACGGGTATGTGTGACAGGAGGCTATCGTAACAGACCCTGAAATGTCACCGACCACCGCATTGCTAACAAGGTAGTGAGCATTTATAGCCCATTGTTTCTGAGCGTTATGCAACCTGACCATACAACGCAGATAAGTCCAGCATGCGGAAATGGTAGCAGATCCACAATCGTGAGAAATGACAAGACTTTCATTTGCAATTATCCTGATAAAGAAACAGGAAGCTGAGCGCACTGAGTCATGGCTAACAGGAACTCTACTGGCCTATTAATTGGCGCAGCACCCTGACCTCACCGCCTTAGCAACCGTACTTATTGGAGTAAACAATACAGGGATGCCATATTTCTAAGTGAAAATGATTTGAGGTTAATGTTGCATTATGGTTGACTTTGACTACAAAGCATTATGTTTCGGTGATTCTTCGGGAGGTATGAACCAGGATTCTACGCTTGCACTCACAGTAGCTAATATGTCATTTTCATGATTTTCGTACCTTATTTGATATTCCGGGAGTCATTACCATTTGAAATTACTGTCCATAACCACTACTGCACAGGAAGTATGTGCTAGTGACTTAAGTCGTTATTAACGCGTAATAAAAAAAAGGTGTGCAGTTAGCTTGTCTTCTTCCAACTTCGGCTTCTGCTCACCAACATTTTTATCGATTTTTTACCAGGTTCAAGTGTGGCTTGGTAATCAACTGGACCCAGAAGAATGGTTTTGGAAGCTAATTAATAATGTGCTGGAACCAATCCACACACTATTACTTCCACCTGCACTAGAAAAGCTCCTCAATACTATTTTTTGCAACTGCAAAAAGGGCTGCAGTGGCTTCGGTGGCGTAGTCTGTAGCATACTGAGCTTCTATGCCCAATATGGCGGGTTCAAACCCGGCCAAAGCCATCGGATTTTTAAGAGCGTTAAAAATCCCTCAGTATGCCTTCCTTCGAAGGGGAAGTAAAGCCGGCGGTCCCATGTCATAGATTTATGGCATTTTAAAGAACCTTCCACAAATTACACCTGTGTGAAGCTAAATTGGATAGGTTAAGAATGTAAACAACGCTCTTAGGTTTCTACGATCGTTGCCAAGAGTCGACTGCGGTGGCGTCTAATAGCTAAGTTCTGAACTTGGCCTAGTAGTCGTTGACGGTGGCGCTTGGTGGCAAAAGTAGGAACTATTTGAAAAATTCTAAGTTGCAGTCTATACTTAAATTAAAAACCAGATAACACACACTAATACAGTCATCACAATTAACACCGGTTATCAGACAGATTCCACACACACCCAAAGTACACGGGGCTACATGACCGCGTTGTCGCAGCCCCTAAACTTAAGAACCAACCAACCAAAAAGGGCTGCAAAAACGTAGGCTTATTTTGTTCACCAGTTGTCAAGGCCATTCGTGATAAAATGTTGAATCTCTAACAAAAGAAGATCCTTACATCTACGACGAAACAACTGATGAATCGCTGTTAGAACAATTAACGTCAACTCAGGAAGATCAAGAAGAAGGAGAAGAAGAAGAAGATGAAGAAGAAGAAGAAGGAAGAGAACAAGAACACGAACGAGAAGAAGAAGTTGAATGAGAAGTAAAATTAACCTTCGGGCGGGCGCGCCTTTGCCACACACCAGTTGGCGCGCTCCGGCATTTTGGCCGCTCTCATTCACGTTCAGTTCTCAAAGCCAGAAGTGTTTGTTGACATGAAATTCACTGGGATTTCAATTGTTACACTAAAGACACATTAAGTGAGCAAATGTTTTTATTTTTCAACGACTTTTATCACATCTGCAAACTGAAAAGGAACAACGCAACACACATCTCAATGAAAATAGTACTGTAAAAGAATAATATTCCAAATATAGGCCTATCACTTGTGTTCAGATTTTATCAAATCAAGGTTACAATGTTACCACACTTCCATTTGGAATTAGACGTCTTCATCTTCATCCTCTACTTCAGGCTGTGCACATGAGTTGCATGTGATTTCTTGGACTGAATGTTTTTTACATACATATTTCGAACATTTCTTGCAGGACATCCGAGTCCGATTGTTCTTAGATCTACCACAATAAAAACAAATTTGCCTTTTTGTGGAAGGTGTTACTTCAACCTGATCAGGTTCTTCCTTATACCTTTCTAGAAAACTACGTAGTTCTCGAGGAAGAGTAGTTATTGTGGCCCGGTATTTTAGATTTTCTTCCATGAGGGCAAAATTTAAGTTGGATACATAAGTTCTTCTCCTCAAATCACTGTTCCGAGTATTAGCCTTGAAGATCTTGAAGGAATTAATCCCAGCCACATCAAGAAGGCGGTGCAATACCACCATTGGCCACCTTCGAGTTGTTCTGGAAGTGGAGCACCTTGAACACATGAGGTCCACTGTGTCCACCCCTCCTTTGGTGCCATTATAGTCCATAATTTGGTGTGGTTTGCCTGTCTCTTCATCAATTTTGTTGTCGTCGTGCATCGTAGACAAGACGAGCACTGCTTTCTTTCTCTTTGTCACCATAGAGATCAAAGTCATATCAGGTTGAGCACCAAACTTGTAACTTCCGGGTACTGATGAATAATTGCGCTCCACAAACTCTGGGGGAATCTCTTTTTGTTACTTTTCAGGGTGCCCAAAAAGGTCAATCCGTCCTTCAGCAAATCCTCGGCTAGAGGATAGCTGCTAAAGTAATTATCTGTAGTGACATTACGATTTGTTTTCTTGATGGGATCTGTCAATCTGACAACAATTTCATGAGGCTTGTTGGTGGTAGCATAAGGGCCAGTTTCTTGCTTTCCACAATAAATTTCAATATTGTACGTATAGAATGTTCGAGCATCACATAAGGCATACATTTTGATGCCGTATTTGGCTGTTTTTTTTAGCCATGTACTGCACAAATCGACAACGGCCCCGGAAAGCAACCAGCATTTCATCGACGGTCAGGAATTCACCAGGAGAATATGACTGTTGTGAATTGTGGACGAATGTATTCAGAATGTCTCGAATGGGAGCTAGTCTGTCACTGTTCAACCGCTCCGTTTGTGTATTCACATCATCGAATCGTATACATCTCAATAAAAATCGGAATCGCCTTTCGCTGAAATTAGCGCGCAAAATTGTATACCCAGTCCCGTTTGTCGCAAATGGTTCAGCTAGATTCATACGATTCTCCCTTTTGACCGCCATAAATAATAATGCCCCCAAAAAAGCACGAATTTCTTTTATATCAGTCAACCTAAAATCCCTCTTTCGATTTCTAGTTTCCTTTTTCTGAATGTATATATTGGTGTTCTTAACAAAACTATCAATAATGTCAGGGGACATTATTAGTGAAAAACATTCGATTTCAGTCATACAATGACGGGCAGTTACCTTAGGGCCTGGAAAAGTTTTGATAATGTTTCTTCCCCTTGTTTTTACAAGATTTGCGACAGGTTGATTTGCCCACAATATTTCTCCATCTTTACCGATAAAAAAAATCGAAGTCTCTCGCTATTTTCAGCGTCTTTTTCACCTTCACTTTCAATTTCCACTTCAGACTCACTGTCGTGGTCGTCCACATGTATTTCTTCAGTCTCGAAATCTGGATCATTCTCATCGTCTTCCGTCAGATCTTCTAGCTGGTCCATTCGTTCGTCTTCCTCCAACTCTTGAAGAATTGTAGAAATATCTTCAGGTCTGAGGTAAGGTTCCCTGAAACCCAAAAGTGAAGATTGAGTAAATCGTAGGTATTCATAAAATACTACAGAGTAAAAACGAGGGAACGAGGGAAAGGGAGGACAGCGAAATAGATGTGTAAAGCATAAATATTTGAAAAATATATCACCCTGAAATATATGATATTTGAGCAATTCATCATAAAATATTATAAATCAAGTAAAAAGTAAAGAAATAAATACTTACATTGTGTGTGGTGGACGGTAAACGTTTAGCACTGTTAGGCGCATAGCGGCAATGTGGCCGGTCGAACCTCCTACCGTGACATAGGCAACTTGCGTAATGAATTGCGCAATCTCTCTACAAGTCTGAGGTGGTATTGGCCTGCCATATGACGTCTTTCATAGTAGTTAGAGAATACATAGGGGCGTGGTTGTCCCTCACGGGAGTATAGCAAATTAGCGCGTCTTTTTTTAAAAACCCGGCCAATTTGCCGCGTGCGCGCCCGCCCGAAGGTTAAGTAAAACAGACCGTGGAGTAGGCCTACTGGGGAAACAACGTTAAAAAACCGCGTCAAGTACACTACCTCATAGGTGGCGTGGAAACGTGTGCATTTTATGGGAAATAAAACTTTAGAAAAATTTTAGAATCGCTTTTTCACAGAAATGGTGATTCTTAAGGGAAAAAGTGTAAGGACAATTTTTGTAGATAATTGAATGATCTACAATTTTTGTCTGATCTATTTTTTATCATGAAACTAACCGTTTCGTTAACATATCTAAACAATCCATTTTTGCGAACTTTGACCTTGCATAACATTTTTTTGCACGCATGGGATCGATGGGGACTTTTCACAATTTCTTTATAATGGTATCCCTAACGATCATGTAAAACTTCAGCTTCTTGGGAATTTATGCAAGGGCGAATGTCTATTTTGACCGGACTAAAAGCTCCGCCCCCCCCCCCCCTATTTTCCCTAAAGCCGGAGTAGTTAAAAGGGACGTAAAACTCAAACATTATTATAGCACAACCAAGATTAATATTAAAATTAAATAGCTCAGATATTCTCAAAGAAAACAGGAATCGCAATCAGTAATTCTCAATCGATCTCACATGTTTTCGATACTTAAGGCGTAGTCTTCAAGGCGAGCGGCTTTGGTGGCGTAGTTGGTAGCATGCTGAGCTTCTATGCCCAAGTTCGCGGGTTCAAACCCGGCCGAAGTCGTCGGATTTTTTAACAGCGTTAAAAATCCCCCAGTATGCCTTCCATCGGAGGGGAAGTAAAGCCAGCGGTCCCATGTCATAGATTTATGGCATGTTAAAGAACCTTCCACTAATTACACCTGTGTGAATCTAAATTATATATAGGTTAAACATTCGGCAAACGCTCTTAGGTTCGTCGCCAGGAGCCGACGGCGGTGGCATCTGGTAATCAAGTTCTGAACTAGTGGCGTTTGGCGGTAAAAGTAGAAACTACTTGAAAAAATTCTGTCTGTAGTCCTCACCTTAATTGAAAACAGATAACACACACTAATACAGCCATCACAATTAACACCGGTTATCAGACAGATTCTACACACACCCAAAGTACACGGGGCTACATGACCGCGATGTCGCAGCCCCTAAATCGAGGAACCAACCAACCATATCATGTCAATATTGCCATACAGTACGATTGTGTGTCACGAACCTAAATGTCGTATAATGGCAAAACTGGAAAGAATCAAACTGAATATATGGTACCGTATATTATACGTGTCACAACCAGGCAGGCAGCGTGGCGGAATGGTAAGGTTCCCGCCTACTATAAAATAAGCCAACGGTAGCGAGATCAGTCGGTTGACATTTGAGGATGCAGTAGATTTAGTGGCACGTTAAATAATCGCATTCAGGGTAAAGCTCTGGTCCTCCATTTTCCCTAAAGCCCCATAGCTAAATGGAACGTAAAACTCAAACATTATTATAGCACAGCCAAGAGTAATATTGAAATTAAATAGCTCAGATATTCTCAAAGAAAACAGGAATCGCAATCAGTAATTCTCAATCGATCTCACATGTTTTCGATACTTAAGGCGTAGTCTTCAAAGCGACCACGGATCGCTTCGTGACAAATGTATATCAAATTAGTTAATACAGTACCTCACACGGTGGGGGGTTTCACTTAGATAGGTAAGAGGGCGAGTACTTGTTAGGCCCTGTTCAAACTAAGGCGATATATCGTAAGTGATATACGATACGCCACACGCACAGGCAGTACGTGAAATGTAAGGGAGACGATAAAAAAGCTCCACAGCCGCGCGATTGCACAACATATCGCAAGTGACATAATTATCTCTCGAAGAACCGCTTGCTGGTCTCTTGAGCGATTAGCATCGTACGATAGTTCGGGCTGTAAACATGATGATGGGAAGAAGAAAATACAATAATAATTCTGTAATTCCTTTCATTAATTCCTCGTGACACAAGGCTTTTCAGGAAATGAAAGTTTCCAGGATTCATTCGATAGGACTCCCTGAATTTTGATTCATGTTGAAACAGTTCTCGAGAAACAACGGCCGATCTATGGTGCACGTTGGTGAGATTGTAGGGATGTACACAGTATTTCCTTCTTATTCTCCATATCCTACGCCTGAACCAAGAAGCCACTACAATGCCTTCCTCACTTGCGCTCATATTTATAACTGAAGTAGTGAGAATTGTGTTCCCACCAATTTTTTTCGCCCAGGTCGCGCCGATTTTTCGCCCGCAGTCTGAATCTTCCTAGCAATAGATCGTCGCAATATATTCCTTACGACATATCTTATATAGCCTGAGTATGAACGGGGCCTAACACTTGTATGTGCGGAAAAATCGAACCAAATATGTTTTTTCAATGGAAAATACTCTTTCTTTTTTCAACTATATTTGACAGTGTTGTTGTTTCAGTCTTCAGTCTTTTGACTGGTTTGATGCAGCTTTCCATGCCTTCATGTCCTGAGCTAATCGTTTTATCTCTACATAGCTACCACACCCTATCCGAGGCAATCTGTTTAACATATTCTAACCTTGGTCTACCCCTACAGTTCTTGTCCTCGACCCTTCCTTTCATAACTAAGCTTGCTATTCCTGGGTGTCTTAGTATGTGTCCTACCAACCTATCTCTTCTCTTCATTAGCAGTCGCCAGAAACATCTCTCCTCTCCCACTCGTCTTAATACATCTTCGTTTGTAACCCTATCTACCCATCTGATATTCATAATTCTCCTGTAACACCACATTTCAAAAGCTTCAATTCTCCTCTTTTCTGCTACACCAATAGTCCAAGTTTCACTTCCATAGAGCGCCACGCTCCAGACAAAGGCTTTCAAAAATGACCTCCTAATACCTAAATCTATATTCGATGTCAGCAGATTCCTTTTTTGTAGAAATACTTTCATTGCCTGAGCCAACCTATTTTTTATGTCCTCTTTGCTTCGTCCATCACTGGTAACAGAAGTCTCCTACTACCGTCAGCTTTTCACCTGACAATTTGATGTCCATAGGGGTTTCTGATTTATTTCGGCTACATTCCAATATTTTTGTTTTACATTTATTAATTTTCATCATGAATTCTTTCCTCAAGACGGAGTCCATACCATTCAAAAACACATTCAAATCCTCATGCGTGTCGGCCAAGATGACGATGTCCTCGACAAATCTCAGAGTTGAAATTATTTCTCCTTGAATCTTCACTCCCACTTTAAATTTTTCTCCAATTTCCTTCACTGCTTGTTCAATGGAAAGATTATAATAATAATAATAATAATAATAATAATAATAATAATAATATCGTATGGCCTCGGGTGCCGGGTGCAAGCTTTGTTATTTGACACCCAGAGGGTAGCTTGCATGTCGAATTTCGTTGTTCCTCGACCATGAAAGTCAAGGAGGTTAGATATCTAAGCTCCTTGAACACTATAGCGCTTTCTAGTAGAGAACTGAGGAACTTTGTGTTAGCGGAAACTCCCAAGATTAATTTTGCCATTATGAACACGGCCTACTGAATTCAAATAGGTTCTTTGACATGCCAATGTCGTATGATATGCGTGTCGTATTTTTGCCGCCTTTCAAAAATCACTTACCCCGGTCAGGAGCGAAGCTGCAATATTGGGGTTAGTAGACTGTCTGGTTTGACAGTTGTTGAAGAGATATAGCAACTGTGTCGTGAAACATCATTATTCGCCAAGTAGACACGAGCACGGCATATCGGACGATCCACGTTAAATGTCGCCTCAGTACAACGCCGTTTACCAGAGACTCGTTAAGCAGGAGGCTGTCGGTCTCGCAGGCATGGGCTGGTTGAGACACGACCGATTATTTGGTATTGACACAACTGAGTCACGAGTTCGTGGCACCAGCACGAGTCAGCCTCGCCTATGCCGTGACCTTGCAAGCCACTTGATGACGTAGTCTCATCTCCTAGATGTAGTCGCCCACCATTCTGTGTTTGCTCCATTGCTCTAGGTTAATCGCCAGCGAGAAAACCGGTGTATCTATTTTTTTCTGCTGCTCCCACAACTACAATCAAGTGCAAAGGAGCATCCAGGAAGTCTATTTCTCTGAACAGAGCATGACTAAGACGTATTAGCCTTTCAATATATTAGTGCTTGCCACGGTGGGTGAATGGATAACGTGTCGGACTACCAACCCCAAGCTTGCAGGTTCGCCCCTGGCCAAGGTAAGTGATTTTTGAAAGGCGGCAAAAATTGGGCATGCAAGTCATAAGTTGTTGGCATGTTAAAGACACCATTTGAATTCAGTAGGCCGTGTTCATAATGGTAAAATTAATCTCGGGATAGTCTGCCAAC
The DNA here is from genome assembly GCA_946902985.2 of Meconema thalassinum. NCBI lineage: Eukaryota > Metazoa > Arthropoda > Insecta > Orthoptera > Tettigoniidae > Meconema > Meconema thalassinum. Next base: position 944,243,390 of record OX336388.2, on the reverse strand, counting down.
ACAAAGTTCCTCCATTCTCCACTAGAAAGCGCTAAAGTGTCAAGGAGGTTAGATATCTAACCCCCTTGACTTTCATAGCGTTCCAAGGAACGACGAAATTCGACATACAAGCTGTCCTCTGGTTGTCAAATAACAAGCTTGCACCCGGCACCCGAGGCCATACGTTATTATTATTATTTTATTAATATATTAGTGCCGCAAAACTTGGCTGCTCCAACGTTTGTTAATCTCAGCTTAGCCTCCAATAATAACTTTTAATAAATAATACAGGGCGCCCGAGAATGTTCTCCGCAGTAGCTACGTGCAGCTGCAAGCGTTTGCGTCATGGGTTTAGTTGGCGGCACTGTGTCCTTGAGCGGGGGACTCCCGCGTGTGGGCTGTACACTGTCGAATCGTCATTGTGTATTGTGATAAGCGAGCGTGTATATCATCACTAGGGCTCAGATTTTTAGGTAAATAAATATTTTTCTATGTAAATACATATTTTAAGCATTTTTTCTATAAATACATAAATTCCTGTTTTTCACTTATTAGCACATAAAAAGACATAATATTTACATTTAAAAAAATCAGTATGCTAGATCATTCAGTTTATTGCATTTTTGTTCTGTGTTACTTCAACGGGGAATAACCTGTGAGCTATCTAATCTTCACGCAAAGCGTATGTCAGCTTGCAACTGTGTTATTCTTAACTTGTCGCCCCGTGCCACTCACTGTGGAAGCCGGGGATTTCCTTGTCCATAGCCATATTGCACCCCCAGCCACCTGGAACCAGTGTCACTCACATGCAATTCATTTCAGTGTAAGGCAGTTCTACGATGCCTAATTAAAATATAATTTTACTCCTGATAGGGGCGTTCTGTTCTGCCAACCATGTGGGAATGCAATCAAGGCTGAACAGCGATCTCAAGTTACACAATACCTCAAGGGCAAGAAACTTATAGCCGCAGTTTTGCACCTACAGAATAACTGTTTCGCGATAATCATCGGTCATTTGTGATGGATAAGCTGAAGATGTATCTCGTGTATTGTAATGCTTCAGCAGTCAGTGAGACATAGAATAAATTGCATTCGTGAGTACTGCATATTGTTTATATTCACATTAATAAACTAAATTATAATTAAATATTTTTACTTTTTGTCACATATTTCAGGTATTTTAATACATAAAAAATAAATATCTTCACAATTTTTAGCACCTAAAAATCCGAGCCCTAATCATCAGTGTGTTACAGTAAGCGAGCGTTCAGATAGATTATTGGAAGAGTGCAACAGTATACAGGCGGTAATGTTTACTACTGAAGAGAGAGTTTTTTTCTGGTGTAATACGTTATTCGCGAAGGCGACCGGTTTACAGAAAACGTAAAATTAAAATTTCAGGCGCGGGTTCCAAATTCAAAGTGTCCAAACCGTGATACCGTTCGGGATTTGATAAGTAAATTTCGTGTGACTGGCTCAGTTCACGATGTACCGGGAACAGGCAGGCCTACGCTTTTAACAGAAGAAAAACTTGATGAAATCTCGGATATAATGCTGCGTGGTCCAAGTAAATCAACACGAAAATTAGCTCAACAAACGGGAATCTCTAAGTCGACAGCACATAAAGCTGTAAGAGACAAGCTTCAGTTGTTCCCTTATAAAGTTACCGTGGTTCATGAATTAAAACAAACTGATTACGGAAAAAGAGTGATGCACTGTGAATGGTTCCAAAGATCCATAAATCGACAAGGACTTGACGTTTTAAATAAAACTTTTTTTCAGATGAAGCATGGTTTCACTTATCCGGCTATGTAAATTCACAACACTTCCAGCATCTGTTATGAATGGCTGTGGTGAGTACCAAGTTTACTGTTTGTTTGTTATGATGCAAGTGGCAGCCGAGCTGCCACCGTTAACTGCTGTAGCTAGCTCTCGCAGACGCATGTAGACGCTGCGGAGAACATTCCCGGACTCACTTTATTATTGGAGGCTAAGATCACAGCAACTGGAGCCTTGCGGGACGAGCAGTGTTGACAGAGTGCGGCCTGCATTGCGCACGCTACTTGTGTTAGAAGTTACGAGGGGTGATCAGAAACTGGAGTTCCTAGAGTTGCGTCTGTTAGGCCTATAGAGAAATTAGTAATGTGGGATAATTCGAATACATACGGTAGATTACCGTGCATAGTCTCAAGGTGTTCTGGGACAGCACGGGTGTCATACTCGAGGAGGTTTTTGGATAGAGGACACACAGTTTTATACACACATTTACAGAATGGAAAATTTCAGAACGGCGAAGAAATTGCTCAACGTTATAACACGGAGTAAGGGTGGCTCGGAGTGGCTGACAGAGGTTCAGAGGGATCAACAACAGGTCAACATTGAAAATCTTGAAGACCAGGAATAAAATCAAAAATGTTAAGTTTGATCATAGACCATCACGACAGCCTGAAAGAAAATGGACAGCTGAGCGCAAGAAGGAGCATTCAGAGAGGATGAAGAGGTTTTGGGAAGAGAAGCGGGAAAACACAAGGAGATGAAATCATGAATTCAAGTTCAATCGCTCTCCTAAATTGGAACAATCGATTAAATAAATCATACTAATATATAAAAATGAGATGGTGTGTGTCTGTCTTTCTGTCTGTCTGTCTGTGTGTTACTCAATAACGCAAGAACCACTGGTCCGATTTAAATGAAATTTTGCATGGATGTAGCTGATTTACCATGTTTACATATAGGATACTTTTAATTTCGATATTTTGCACTATTAAAAAATGGCGACCATTTTAGTGATGTCACTACACCCTTTGGTTTCAAAATTTCATATTTCCATATCAAATAAAAAGAGAACGCTAAGAAATAGCAAACTTTTGATGGCACATATGAGCTTCAAAATTTAATTTCCTATCCGAAAGGTCCTTATCACATTTCGTGTATCTCCAACGGTTAGCGAGTAAATCCCACATATGTGACGTCACTACACCCTTTGGTTTCAAAATTTCATATTTCCATTTCAAATAAAAAGAGAACGCTAAGAAATGGCAAACTTTTGATGGCATACATGAGCTTTAAAATTTAATTTTCTATCCGAAAGGTCACTATCACTTTTCGTGTATCTCCGATGGTTAGCGAGTAAAACCTAAAATTGTGCAATAAAACACGGTCAACACCGAGCGGTGCGGTATACAGTATCTCTCTAATATAAAAATGAAAGTTTCTGAATTTCTACGGAAATTTGAGTTGTTTGCGCGTTTCAAACTGTTTTATGATGGATGCGCGGGAAAAGAATGTTTTGTCTGTCTGTTTGTTTGTTTGTTTGTTTGTCTGTGGATAACTTTGTTCCCTTATAACTCGAGAACGGCTGGGAGTTCAACGTAAAATTTGGTACAGTTGTCCATCAGAGGCACGACACTAATCATTGATGTAACTATTCTCCCTACCTCTCATACAAGGAGGCCCACCCCCTTAAAATACATGCTGAAATAGGCGTAGAAGGGCGAGTCAAAGCTCATTTTCAGCCCCTCAATGTGAGAGACAAAACCACATTTTAAGGCCCTAAAACCTACAGTTCTTTAGATATTCCCAGAAAACTAATTTCATTTCATAAACTAACGAACAAATAAAAGCCAGTAACCATGGCAACAGATTCTCAGAGGTCCATCTATTGCTGTAAGACGCAATGCAATCCCATTAATTACATTAGTGTGAAAGTTTGCAAAGGCTAGAAGGTTATCACGGAACCAAATTAAACCCTAAAATTCATCAATACGTATAATGCGCTTAAGAGGGTCAAGGGGTACTCTAGAATTTTTTCACGCGATTTACATCTGCGGGTGTGGTACGGCAGGTCTATTATATTCATATCCCTATATTATATTATTATTATTAGTATTATATTATGGCGTACAACGACGAGACAAAGTCCCTCGGTGCCAGAAACAAAACTCGGGGGCCCTAAAGGGTCCTCGAAAAGTACATTATAAGGCTCTAAATCAAACAGTTTCTGAAATATTCCCAGAAAACTAATTTAATTTAACAAACTAATGAAGGAATGCAAATCGGTAACCATGACAACATTATCTCAAGGGGTGGCATCCAACTTTCCATCTATTTCTGTAAGAAGCAATGTCACTCCATTTATACCTTGCCACAGTGGGTGAGTGGATAGCGTGTCGGTCTACTAACCCCAAGATTGCAGGTTCACTCCTGGCCGTGGTACAGGCCGGACGTTTGTTTTAGACGAGTGAAAAATCTTAATGGAAGCCTGGAGGCGAGTTACTACAGTACCTGTGTTGTTATCAGCTGCCCCAAGCGCTCCTATGATTGATAAAGCTGTTTCACACTATTGCTGAAGTATAGTCACTGGCAAATATAATGACGTTCTGTTCGTAACTACGCAACGTGTACTTCCGTGTCACACAATACTTCGACGTGGACTGTACTGTCTGCTCAAGTCTGGAATTCTATTATATCAGATCGGTGGTGACAAATGTGAAGTGATAGGGTGAGAGAGTGACTGTGTACAGGCTCACCCGCAGGCTTCAAGGTCAAGGGCAATCGTCTAAAACAAATGTCCGGCCTGTACGTGATTTTTGAAAGGCGACAAAAGTACGACTCGCATGTCATACGATGTTGGCATGTCAAAGAACCCAATTGAATTCAGTAGGCCGTGTTCATAATGGCAAAATTAACCTCAGGAGTTTCCGCCAGCACAAAGTTCCTCATTTCTCTACTAGAAAGCGCTATAGTGTTCAAGGAGCTTATATATCTACCTTCCTTGACTTTCATAGTGATTCAAGGAACAACGAAATTTCGACATGCAAGCTACCCTCTGGGTGTCAAATTACGAAGCTTGCACCCAGCACCCGAGACCATACGATATTATTATTAGGCTACTCCATTTATTACATTTCTGTGAAAGTTTGCAAATGGCTATAAGGATATCACGGAACCAACGTAGACTGTATAATTCGTCAATGCAATTAAGGGGGTCAAGGGGTAACCTAGAATTTTTTCATGCAATTTCACGTGCGACATATAGTACAGAAAGTCTATTATATCTACAAACAGCAACATTATTTTCAAAAATTCCTGAATTGAATCAGCATTTTTTGCGGCTTTTAGGAATTTGGGCCATTTGAGGTTAAAGAACCTGAATTTTCATGCACCACAAGCGTTTATAATTTATGAAAGATCTTCCTGTGTGTGGAGACCTAACACAACGTAGAGGGTCATTTTTATGTGAGGTGTATTGCGTTTCGTCTACAAGGCTTTCAAATCTATTTCACGTCAGGAAGTACACGTTAGGTGAATTTAGTTTGAGAGCACATTTTAACTTTTTTTTTTTTTGTCGACATACGGGTTCATCGTAGGGATGATTTTGTTTGATACGTATGGTAGATATACCCATATTTGGATATCTGGGTGATATGTTGTAGACAATAGAATTGTCAGTCTGTCTTTCTGTGTATCTTTATGTACGCCTATAAATCGTGTTCGGATGCTTGGTGCATCGTAAAATTAGGTATGGTAAACATGAGTCAATACACCAATCATTTATAAAACTCCTCACCGTACTTTTCGTACACTAGAAGGGTGGATATAGGGAAAAACTTCTCAAAATACATGCTAAATAGGCGAAATATAAAAATTATCCTAGAAGGACGATCAAAGCATATGTTGCGCTTCTCATTGTGAGACACAAAATTCGCGAGTCTATAAGGGGTTTCCGAAAACCACATTTTAAGGCCCTTAAATTAACAGAGTGTGTGATATTTCCAGAAAACTAACTTCGTTCTTATAAACTTATGAAGGAATAACAAACCGCTAACCATTGCAACAGTAGCTCAATTGATAATGTCTGGTGTTAATATATAACACCGTTCGAAGAACGGGTACTTCTGCTAGTAATAAATAATAATAATAAGCATACTATAGGCCTCGGGTGCCGGGTGCACGCTTTGTTAATTGACGCCCAGAGGGCAACTTGCATGTCAAATTTTATCGCTCCTTGGAGCACTATGAAAGTCAAGAAACTTAGATATCTAAGCTCCTTGACACTATAGCGCCTTCTAGTAGAGAAATGGGGAACTTTATGGTGGTGGAAAATTCCGAGATTTATTTTGACATTATGAGCACGGCCTACTGAATTCAAATGAGTTATTTAACACTTTTTGTCGCCTTTCAAAAATCACTTATCACGACCACGAGCGAATCGCCAAGCTTAGGGTTGGCAGTCCGACACGATAACCACTCACCCACCGTGGCATGCATCTTCTTTCATGACAACGTGCGACCTCATATAGTGCAGAAGATCACCACGCTGTTGAAGGGGATTCGCTGGGACATCATTGACCAACCTCCCCACAGCCCGGACCTCGCTCCAAGCGACTTGCACCGGTTTCCTCACTTCAAGGAGCACCTAGGAGGTCGCTTCAGACGAGGAGATGAAACACTCCGCGACAAAGTGGCTAAACACGCAAGGTCAGAATTTTTACCATCAAGGAATATTCAAACCTCCCCACAAAGCGACAATTAGTGCCTAAGCCGATATGGAGACTATGTCGAAATAATACATTATGCAACGAGCCTATAATGGCAATAATTAAGACACGAGTATGTTTATAAAACGAGCGTATGAGAATTTTATAATTTCCATATGAGTGTCTTAATCTCTCTATATATATATAATAATGAAAGTTTGTCTGTTTTTTCTGAATTTCCACGGAAATTTGCGATATTTGCGCGTTTCAGGCTGTTTTATGACGGATGCGCGCAAAAAATTTTTTTTTTGTCTGTCTGTCTGTCTGTCTGTGGACAACTTCTTCGAGTCCTTATAACTTGAGAACGGCTGGGTGGATCAACGTAAAATTTGATACAGATATCCATCAGAGGCACCACACTAATCATTGATGTAACTCTTCTCCGTACCTCTCATAAAAGGGGCCCTACCCCCTCAAAATACATGCTGAAATAGGCGTAGAAGGGTGAAACAAAGCTAATTTTCAGCCCATCAATGTGAGAAGCGAAACTCGGGAAAACCACATTTTAAGGCCCTAAAACCAACAGTTTTTGAGATATTCCCAGAAAACTAATTTCACTTAATAAATTAATGAATGAATGCATGCCGGTAACCATGGCAACTGAATCTCAGAGGTCCATCTATTTCTGTAAGACGCAATGCAATTCCATTTATTACATTACTGTGAAGGTTTGCAAACGGCTATAAGGTTATAACGGATCCAAATTAAGCTGAAATATTCATTAATACATACAATGCGCTTAAGGGGTCAAGGGGTACTCTAGAATTCTTTCACGCGATTTACACGTGCGGGTGTGGTACGGACGGTCTATTATATCCCTTCCCTTTTATATAAAAATGAACGTTTGTCTGATTTTTCTGCATTTCTACGGAAATTTGACTTATTTGCCCGTTTCAGACTGTTTTATGACGGATGCACGCAAAAATATATTTTTGTCTGTTTGTTTGTCCGTGGACAATTTTTTGTGTCCTTATAACTCGAGAACGGCTGGGTAGATTAACGTAAAATTTGATACAGATATCCATCAGAGGCACGATACTAATTATCGATGTAACTCTTCTCCGTACCTCTCATAACAGGAGGCCTATCCCCTTATAACACATGCTGAAATAAGCGTGAGACAAAGCTCATTTTCAGCCCCTCAATGTGAGAAACGAAACTCGTGGGCCCTAATAGGACCCCGAAAACCACATTTTAAGGCCCTAAAACCAACTATTTTTGAGATATTCCCAAAAAACTAATTTCACTTAATAAATTAATGAAGGAATGCATGGCGGTAACAATGGCAACAGAATCTCAGAGGTCCATCCATCTATTTCTGTAAGACGCAATGCAATTCCATTTATTACATTACTGTGAAGGTTTGCAAATGGCAATAAGGTTATAACGGATCCAAATTAAACTGAAATATTCATCAATACATATAATGCGCTTAAGGGGTCAAGGGGTAATCTAGAATTTTTTAACGCGATTTACACGTGCGGGTATGGTCCAGAAAGTCTATTATATCCCTATCCCTATATTGTTATATTATTATTATTATTCTTTTAATTATCATCATTATTATGGCGTACAACGAAGAGACAAAGCTCATTTTCAAACCCTTGGTGTCAGAAACAAAACTCGGGGCCCCTCAAGAGCCGTAAAGGGTCCCCGAAAACTATATTTTAAGGCTCTAAACCCAACAGTTTCTTAGATATTCCCAGAAAACTAATTTCATTTAATAAACTAATGAAGGAATGCAAGCCACTAACCATGACAACAGTATCTCAAGAGGTGGCATCCAACTTTCCATCTATTTCTGGAATAAGTAATGCCACTACATTTAATACATTTCTGTGGAAGGTTGCAAATGGCTATAAGGTTATCACGAAACCAACTAAAACTGTAAAATTCATCAATGCGCTTAAGGGGTTCAAGGAATACCCTAGATTTTTTCACACGACTTACACGTGCGATATATCGTACAGAAGGTCTATTATATCTCCAAACAGCAACATTATTTTCAAAAATTCCTGATGTGAAATATTGACTGTTTTTTGCTGATTTTAGGAATTTGGGCCATTGGAGGCTAAAAAAACTGAATTTTCATGCACCACAAGCCTTTATAATTTATAAAAGGGGTCTTCCTGTAGTTGGGCACTTGACACAACGATTAGGGTCAGTTCGTATGTGACGTGTATTGTGATTCGTCTACGAGGTTTTCAATTTTATTTTCACGCCAGGAAGAACACGTTAGGTAAATTTAGTTTGAGAGTACATTTTAACTAATAATTTTTCTTTGCCAACAAACAGGTTCCAAGCCCCTAAACATTGCAACAGTAGCTCAATTGATAACATCTGGTTATTAATACCGAAGACCGTTCGAAGAATGGGTACTTCTGCTAGTTACCAATATAGGCGAGTTGCATACGACTGTTTATGTTCGACGATAATTATTATAACTATTTTATGTTCGAACATAAATATTCATAAATATCTGTCGAGATTTCGCCAGTTTTATGTACTGAACAGAGCGCATGAGACTCAGAGAATGCCTTGTATTGACCATGGCCTCCTCGATTACCCTACTACGACATTAGGCCGGCAGTGAAATTTAAATTAGAAGGCCGTGGAACTCAGAGCATCTAATTATCTAATTGGTCAAACGACTGTTTCTTGAACTCTGATTGGTGGGAGAAACTGTTTCATAATGAGAAATAGTGTTATAATGAGCCTCATTATAGAACAGTTTTCTGACATATAATAGTCAGGGTCGAACATAAAATAACCTAATGTAGGCTACTATCCATTGGCTGTATTGGTTGTATGAAATAAAATGTACACGTTTCACTGCAGGCTTCGTAACCTTAGTTTCTGAACAACCCTCGCAGAATGTCTACCAAAACCAACTAACCCTGACAATAACCGGATTTTTCCAGGATAAATCAGAAAATTCCCTGAGTAACAGTAGCGGCCATGAAAAATATATAACACAGAGTTTGAAGTTAGATCATTTCAAAAAGTGCTCGAACAATAAAGGGTAGCACGACAAAGCTGAAAATACAAATTTATTATTATTATTATTTTATTTATTTATTTATTTATTTATTTATCGTATGGCTTTAATTGCCGGGAGTGTCCGAGGACATGTACGGCTCGCCAGAGGCTGTAGCTGCATCCAGCGGACACCCAGAGGGTAAGCTACAAGTTCCGTTCAGTTTCAAGTAGTTCCAACTTTTGCCACCAGATGTCAATGATACCTAGTGGTGAACGTTGAAACTTTGATAGAGCGTTCCAACGATATCTAACCTAAAAATTTAGCTCCACACAAGTTTAGTCTGTGGAAGGATCTTTTACATACCATAAATCTATGACATGGGACCGCTGGCTTTACTTCCGCTCCGAAGGAAGGCATACTGAAGGATTTTTAACGCTCTTAAAATCCGACGATTTCGGCGGGGTTTGAACCCGCTATCTTGAGCATAGAAGCTCAGCATGCTACCAACTACGCCACCGAAGCCGCTAAAAGACAATTAAAAGTACAGAAAAATATATTTATCTATACTTTGCCAAATTCTAAATTTTTCATCCAGAAAAACTATCGTACTTGCAATTTTCAAGATATCGTAATGCTCTCAAAAATCATACAGTTACACATTTTTATACAAATACACAGTCTACAGATGTAATTTGTGTGCTCTATCCTGCAAGAAATGAGAGCTTACTGATTTAACGTCAGCACGAACATACATGTACAACAAACATCACCAGTATATACCTTTCCATAAAATGCGTAAACATTATGGCAATGGTAATAATTAATAACCGTGTTGACTGATAGTATTATCTTATTAAAACCGCCTAGTCAAACACTAAAGAAACGTTTAAATACATTATTAAACATGCATGTTTCGGTATTTCATTGATACCTTCCTCAGCGTGATTGATATTAAATCTTAAAACTAGTTAACAAAGACAAAAGAAATCGATATCCTTACAAAAATTGTATTAAATGGAAAAGCTTGCAAATAATGAAATGCCATGTATTAAACAAGATGTTCAGTAAAGAACATATAGCCTACTTTCTCCTAAATGCAAGGGTATTGTTATAACTCTTTGTCCTTTTCAAGGAGTATGATTGAATATTGGCTGTAGTAGCTTGTTGAAATACAACGTGCTATAGGGATATTAAACATGAATATGAGGTGCCCTTTGCTAGTGCTACCTCTGTACCATATTTCGTTCAATTCGGTTTCACCGTGTTTGAATTGATAGGGGGAATCGATTTGCACACATACTTGCAGTTTGGTCTGAATATGTTTCCCACATAAAGATATGGTGTTGCAAAATTTGGTAGAGACTAGATTATTAGGTTGGCCGTAATTACATTTTAGCTTTTAACATTTGGGTGGCCGCGATTTCGTTTCCGTCAAGATAGCGGTGATATAAAACATGACACTGAGGTGCCCTTTGCTAGTGCTACCTCTGTACCAAATTTCGTTCCATTCGGTTTCACCGTCTTCGAATTGATGAGGGGAATCGATTTTCACACAAAGATGGCCACCATCCGCAAAATATTAGGCTGATGACCTATTAGTTTGGTCAAAGGATGCTTCCTCTATAAGGGTAGGCTATGTTGTTGTTAATTTGCTAGAGATCGGATAATTAGGCTAATCGTAATTTGATTTAAGCTTTGAATATTTGTGTGGCCGCCATTACGTTTCCGTCAAGACGGCGGCGATATAAATCATGACACTGAGATGCCCTTTGCTAGTGCTATCTCTGTACCAAATTTCGTTCATTCGGTTCCACCGTGTTCGAATTAATAGGGGGAATCGATTTTGACACAAAGATGGCCGCCATCCGCCACCTATTAGGCTAATAACCTATTAGATTGGTCAAAGGATGCTCCTTCCATAAAGGAATGTTGTTGCAATGTTTGGTAGAGATCGGATGGTTATGTTAATCGTAATTTAACTTAAGCTTTGAACATTTGTGTGGCCGCCATTACGTTTCTGTCAAGATGGCGGCGATATAAAACATGACAATGAGGTGCCCTTTGCTATTGCTACCTCTGTACTAAATTTCGTTCATTCGGTTCCACCGTGTTCGAATTAATAGGGGGAATCAATTTTGACATAAAGATGGCCGCCATCCGCAAACTATTAGGCCAATAACCTATCAGATTGGTCAAAGGATGCTCCCTCCATAAAGGAATGATGTTGCAAAGTTTGGTAGAGATCGGATGGTTATGTAAGTCGTAATTTAACTTAAGCTTTGAACATTTGTGTGGCCGCCATTAGGTTTCTGTCAATATGGCGGCGATATAAAATATGACACTGAGGTGCCTTTTGTTAGTACTACCTCTGTACCAAATTTCGTTCAATTCGGTTTCACCGTGTTTGAATTGATAGGGGGAATTTATTTTCACACAAAGATGGCCGCCATCCGCAAACTATTAGGCTAATGACCTAGTCATTTGGTCAAAGGATGCTTCCTCTATAAAGGTATGTTGTTGCAAAATTTGGTAGAGATCGGATGAGTAGGTTAATCGTAATTTGATTTAAGCTTTGAACATTTGTGTGGCCGCCATTACGTTTCCGTCAAGATGGCGGCGATATAAAACATGACACTGAGGTGCCTTTTGTTAGTACTACCTCTGTACCAAATTTCGTTCCATTCGGTTGCACCGTGTTCGAATTAACAGGGGGAATCGATTTTCACACAAAGATGGCCGCCATCCGCAAACTATTACGCTGATGACCTATTCGTTTGGTCAAAGGATGCTCCCCTCATAAAGGTATGTTGTTGCAAAATTTGGTAGAGATCGAAAGATTAGGTTAGTCGTAATTTGATTTAAGCTTTGAACATTTGTGTGGCCGCCATTACGTTTTCGTCAAGATGGCGGCGATATAAAACATGACACTGAGGTGACTTTTGTTAGTACTCCCTCTGTACCAAATTTCTTTCCATTCGGTTGCACCGTGTTCGAATTAATAGGGGAAATCCATTTTCACTCAAAGATGGCCGCCATCCGCAAACTATTACGCTGATGGCCTATTGGTTTGGTCAAAGGATGCTCCCCCCATAAAGGTATGTTGTTGCAAAATTTGGTAGAGATCGGATGATTAGGTTAGTCGTAATTTGATTTAAGCTTTGAACATTTGTGTGGCCGCCATTACGTTTCCGTCAAGATGGCAGCGATATAAAACACGACACTGAGGTGCCTTTTGTTAGTACTACCTCTGTACCAAATTTCGTTCCATTCGGTTGCACCGTGTTCGAATTAATAGGGGAAATCCATTTTCACTCAAAGATGGCCGCCATCCGCAAACTATTACGCTGATGGCCTATTGGTTTGGTCAAAGGATGCTCCCCCCATAAAGGTATGTTATTGCAAAATTTGGTAGAGATCGGATGATTAGGTTAGTCGTAATTTGATTTAAGCTTTGAACATTTGTGTGGCCGCCATTAGGTTTCCGTCAAGATGGCGGCGATATAAAACATGACACTGAGGTGTCCTTTGCTAGTGCTACCTTTGTACCAAATTTCGTTCAATTCGCATTCACCGTGTTCGAATTGATAGGGGGGGACAGACATTCAGAGTACACACACTCACACACACACACACACACACAGACTCACACACACACATACACACACACACACCCACACACACAGACTCTCACACACACATACACACACACACACATACACACAGACAGACACACTTTTTTCGCCCTGTGTTGATCTCATAAGTCTACTTTCATTTTTTTCAAAAATCGAAAGTAGGCTAAAAATGATAGTAAAATGATGCTATTAAAATAACAGATCTACCTTATAAACTGCTTACGTCAATACTCCAATAATTTTGATCGAAAACTGTAGTGACAGAAGATGTCGCTGTCACCGCAAAGGATGTAGGCTAAGTCAAATTGTCGCCTCAAACGGAACAAAAATTTTGTAATACAGTCCTCCAACCTAAAACTTCAGTCGATTCCCAACTTAATGGCCCACTCTGTTGTTTTAGTTGCATCATTTTTAGCCTACTTTCGATTTTTCAAAAAATGAAAGTAGACTTATGAGATCAACAACAGGGCGAAAAAAGTGTGTGCCTGTGTGTATGTGTGTGTGTGTGTGTGAGTGTGTGTACTCTGAATGTCTGTCCCCCCCCCCTATCAATTCGAACACGGTGAATGCGAATTGAACGAAATTTGGTACAACGGTAGCACTAGCAAAGGACACCTCAGTGTCATGTTTTATATCGACGCCATCTTGACGGAAACCTAATGGCGGCCACACAAATGTTCAAAGCTTAAATCAAATTACGACTAACCTAATCATCCGATCTCTACCAAATTTTGCAATAACATACCTTTATGGGGGGAGCATCCTTTGACCAAACCAATAGGCCATCAGCGTAATAGTTTGCGGATGGCGGCCATCTTTGAGTAAAAATGGATTTCCCCTATTAATTCGAACACGGTGCAACCGAATGGAACGAAATTTGGTACAGAGGTAGTACTAACAAAAGGCACCTCAGTGTCATGTTTTATATCGCTGCCATCTTGACGGAAACGTAATGGCGGCCACACAAATGTTCAAAGCTTAAATCAAATTACGACTAACCTAATCATCCGATCTCTACCAAATTTTGCAACAACATACCTTTATGGGGGGAGCATCCTTTGACCAAACCAATAGGCCATCAGCGTAATAGTTTGCGGATGGCGGCCATCTTTGAGTGAAAATGGATTTCCCCTATTAATTCGAACACGGTGCAACCGAATGGAACGAAATTTGGTACAGAGGTAGTACTAACAAAAGGCACCTCAGTGTCATGTTTTATATCGCCGCCATCTTGACGGAAACGTAATGGAGGCCACACAAATGTTCAAAGCTTAAATCAAATTACGACTAACCTAATCATCCGATCTCTACCAAATTTTGCAACAACATACCTTTATGGGGGGAGCATCCTTTGACCAATCTAATAGGTCATCAGCGTTATAGTTTGCGGATGGCGGCCATCTTTGTGTGAAAATCGATTCCCCCTATTAATTCGAACACGGTGCAACCGAATGGAACGAAATTTGGTACAGAGGTAGTACTAACAAAAGGCACCGCAGTGTCATGTTTTATATCGCCGCCATCTTGACGGAAACGTAATGGCGGCCACACAAATGTTCAAAGCTTAAATCAAATTACGACTAACTCATCCGATCTCTACCAAATTTTGCAACAACATAGCCTACCCTTATAGAGGAAGCATCCTTTGACCAAATGAATAGGTCATTAGCCTAATAGTTTGCGGATGGCGGCCATCTTTATGTCAAAATTGATTCCCCCTATTAATTCGAACACGGTGGAACCGAATGAACGAAATTTGGTACTGAGGTAGCACTAGCAAAGGGCACCTCAGTGTCATGTTTTATATCTCCGCTATCTTGACGGAAACGTAATCGCAGCCACCCAAATGATAAAAGCTAAAATGTAATTACGACCAACCAAATAATCTAGTCTCTACCAAATTTTGCTACACCATATCTTTATGTGGGAAACATATTCTGACCAAACTGCAAGAACATCAGCCCAATAGTTTGCAGATGGTGGCCAAGTATGTGTGCAAATCGATTCCCCCTATCAATTCAAACACGGTGAAACCGAATTGAACGAAATTTGTTACAGAGGTAGCACTAGCAAAGGGCACCTCATATTCATGTTTAATATCCCTATAGCACGTTGTATTTCAACAAGCTACTACAACCAGCATTCAATCATACTCCTTGAAAAGGACAAAGAGTTATAACAATACCCATGCATTTGGGAGAAAGTAGGCTATATGTTCTTTACTGAACATCTTGTTAATACATGACATTTAATCATTTGCAAGATTTTCCATTTTCGATTTAAAACAATTTTTGTAAGGAATCCATTTCTTTCTGGCTTTGAAGTTTTAAGATTTAATATCAATCACGCTGAAGAAGGTATTAATGAAATACCGAAACATGTACGATTAATAATATAATTACACGTTTCTTTAGTGTTTGACAAGGCGGATTTAATAAGATAATATACCTTTCCCCCCACCACAATTTAAATGCT
Source organism: Meconema thalassinum (assembly GCA_946902985.2). NCBI lineage: Eukaryota > Metazoa > Arthropoda > Insecta > Orthoptera > Tettigoniidae > Meconema > Meconema thalassinum. The sequence continues at coordinate 944,227,785 of OX336388.2, read as the reverse complement.
TAATCTCCAATTATTCAAGGTTGGACATAGTAAAACTAAAATTCCCTGAGTGTCATTAAAATTCCCTGATAATTCCCTGTTTTCCAGAGTAGTTGAGATGAAATACTGTTAACCTATCTCGTATCCTGTGAACATGGTTAGGAATGGCACAAAACATCGAATTTTCAAGTGGAAACATATCTTCTCAAGAAGAAGTCTTCAAGTCTTCGTAAGTTTCAGCGCCGTGCGAAATATCAGTGAGGATGAATTCCAACGAGTGTTCCTACGTCGGTGCAATGTGTGTTTAGAAAATGAAGGACAGCAATTCCAGCAACTACTCTGCAATAATTCATGTAAGAACAAGGTGCGTTCAAAAAGTAACGAGCCGGAGGCTGGAATGCGCAAACCGGTGACGACAACGCCTAATCGTGGCGTGTGTAACGAGGTGTGGTTCCGACCAGAGCGTGGAAGGTCACAGCCCGTCGCTAGAGGGCACGCGTGCACGTCACGTGACGATACAAAGCGAGCAGCAGCATGCATCAATCGTCCAACGCTGCCAGTCGCGTTGCAAACAGTGACATGGAGGCGTCAAACGAAGAGCAAAGAGGTGTTGTTCGGTTTCTGACAGCGGAAGGAGAAGGGGGAACGGACATTCATCGCCGAATGTCACAAGTGTACGGCGAACACTGCTTGTCCCTTCAAGGGTCAAGGCGTAGCACAAGCGCTTCAGGGAAGGACGGGTGTCGTTAGCCGATGATGCCCGGTCTGGGCCACCCCCCTGCATTACCGACGACAACGTCCTGCTGGTTGATGCACTCCATTACCCAGGACAGCCGAGTGACTGTGAACGCCATAGCCGCCGTGGTCACTCCACGACAATGCACGACCTCATACAGCCAACAAAGTCGCGGCACTCCTGCAGAAATTCAAATGGGAGGTTCCATGAAGAACTATACAGCCTATTTTCATATATCCTAGTTATGTTAACTGCCACTATCAACATACTACATTCCAGTTTGATTGCTGTAATAGGATCGTAGATATTGAGACCCGACTAAATATTTCGGATGGTCGCCATGTTGGATTTTATATATGTAGGTCCTAGAGTTATGTACTGTTACATGAAGATTATTGTGTAGGCCTACGTGTAGCATTCAAACTTCAATCGCATGATTAGTACACAAGAAGTAACAAGGAGATTTTAAAATTTCGCACAGCTGCCATCTTGTGGTTATGGAAACAATTGAAATAAATTAGATGCCAGTGGATTAACATTCGTATAAGGATTTACTGTACCAAGTTTCACTGCACTCGGATGGTTAAATTGCGAGAAAAGTCCATGTGAATATTTATACTTCGCGTCGCCGCCATGCTGGATTTGTGATCACCAGGTTATTTAAAGTCCTATTGGTGAACCGACATTCATAGCCCCTATTAACATAAAAGAATTCAGTTTGATTGCTATAATAGATTTGTAGATATTCAGAGCCGTCTAAATATTTCGGATGGTCGCCATGTTGGATTGTTAAATGTATAGGCCATAGAGTCATGTACCATTAAAGGAAAATTATTGCGTAGGTTCATTATTCAAACTTTCGCTTCGTTCACATGATTACGACACTAGAAATAAAAACTTAATTTTAAAATTCGCACAGCTGCCATCTTGAGGTTATGTAAACAATTGAACTAAATTAGATACCAGTGCATTACAATGAGTATAAACATTTCATGTACCAGATTTCATGGCGTTTGGAACATTAAATCGCGAAAAAGGTGTATTTAAAATTTTCAAATTCGCTTGGCCGCCATGTTCGTTCTGTAGTTAACCGGTTATTGAAAGTCTTATAGTCTCTCCCTGTGACTACGCCATGTCTGGTGCCCTGAAAAGGGCTGTGCGGGACCAACGATTCACCTCGGACGCCGACGTCCAGCTGTACGTGCGGAACTGGTTCACATCGCGGCCCAGGTAATTTTATGAGACAGCCATTCACCACCTCGTGTCACAGTGGGACAAGTGCCTCAACAGCCAGGGCCAATACTTCTAACATACAGGTACTGGTTTCTGTAATTATGCCTCCGGCTCGTTACTTTTTGAACGCACCTTATAAATATGATTATTAAATACTTTGGTTGGTTGGCTCCACAGTTTAGGGGCTGCGCCTACTCGGACATGTAGCTCCGTGTACTCTGTGATGGTGTGTAGAATCTGTCTGATAACCGGTGTTAATTGTGATGGCTGTATTAGTGTGTGTTATCTGTTTTTAATTCAAGTAAGGACTGCCGACAATAATTTCTAGTAGTTCCTACTTTTGCTACCGAATGCAATCCTCCACAATACCTAGCTTGCGGAGTTGGCTACAAGATGGCATCGCAGTCAGCACCTGGCGACGAACGTTGGAACTAACCTTCAACTTTTGGCTTCACACAAGTGTAGTTAAAGAAAGGTTTTTTTTTTTTTTTGCCATAAATCTATGACATGGGACCGCCGGCTTTACTTCCCCTCCGAAGTAAGGCATACTGAGGGAGATTTTACACTCTTAAAAATCCAACGACTTCGGCCGGGTTTGAACCAGTGACCTTGGGAATAGAAGCTTAGCATGCTACCAACTCCGCCACCGAAGCCGCCTTTAAATACGTTAAAAAGTGTAAATGTGTTAAACTAGTTGGGCGCTACGCTGCTTTTTAGAACTTAAAAGTTTCATTCCAGTTCCGTATTGATAAACTAATTGAGTAATATATAGGTTAAAAGTTCCGCCTAATCAATACTTTTTATTAAATGTGATCACTGTGTGTTCATTGGTGGAACATGTTTCGAGGCCTAATTATTGTTTTTGGGCCCCTTCATCAGCCGATATGAATGCAATAATATCTAAGACACAAGATAATTGAATCGGTCGGAGCTGAAAAGCATTAAATAAAAAAGATACAGTCAGTCTGAGAGACTAGACTTTATATCATTTCAAAATGACGCATGCTACATATGTTAGAAAGGCTTAGGAGGGCTTCTCGATTCGCTCGAAGCCCCAGGACTCTTTCACTAGACTCCATTACCCATTAAATTAGGTTTCCCGCGCGGATAACGGAGAGCGGGAGGTGCACATTGCTGCATAACGTCACGCACTCGCCGTCTCCGTATCGCACAACGCCAGACCCCCAGGAGTAAACTCAGACTGGGTGCATATGCACTGAACAACTTGATGACGTCATACACGCCGTAACCGTAACGCAAAACGGTAGACCAAAGCATAACGATGAAGTTGACAAGATCATTTGAAATAATAAAATGGTCATTTTTTAAAGAATTAGTGTTCTGAAGTATTGACTCAAGGGTCTTGGAACGGCATAGGAAATGATTAAGTCAGCCTTCGGTTTAAGCCAGAAACCACTGCTATATGTAGTGCGATCAGAGGAGAAAACCATTAAGTCAATGACTTACTGCCTTTCAACGCCGTATTCCGTACTTAATGTTGGCCGCACTGCAAGATTCCCACGTGTTACAGTGCTATTGTAAATTACATTTGTACAAGTTAAGTTTTTTTTATGTAATAAATCCTTTTTAAAATAAAATATCATGTGAAATATTCATTCTGGATGACCTTATGCTGCATTAAACTGTCCACGGAGCTCAAAGGATTAATTAAGTCACGTTTCAAAAATTCATTTGAAAAGTATGTTTATTAAATTAAAATTGATATTCCTCTAACACAAATATAACCTGAATAGTTGCTTCACAACATAGATGAGTAATAGTGTGTTTGTTAAGTTCTGTTCTGTTCTGTTCTGTCAATGATGTTTTATCTGTCTCCTAAAATCACGACATGGATGACATACGTTGTTGGCATGTTAAAGAACCCATTTGAATTCAGTAGTCCGTGTTCAATGGCAAAATTAATCTCGGAATTTTCCGCCAACACGAAAAGTTCCTCCATTCTCTACTAGAAAGCGCTGTAGTGTCAAGGAGCTTAGGTATCTAACCTCCTTGATTTTCATATAGCTCCAAGGAACAACAAAATTCGACATGCAAGCTGCCCTTTGGGCGTCAAATAACCAAGCTTGCACCCGCACCCGAGGCCATACGCTATTATTATTATCAGTCTCCTGAATAGTAGTGAAAACTGACTTAATACTCTTCATCCCCGAACGATTCAATTGTACAGCGTAACACTAAAAAGTCCGTTGTCATTAAACCTTATATGGAGCACCATAAAGAAAGATTGAAAAATGAACGCCTAAAGCTGCTAGTGCCTTGCTCGACAGGCGGCGACTGCGAAGCTCGTTTCTATAGGGAAGACTCTCACTATAATAGTCCACGGAGGCTCCTTACCAAGATTCATTTACAGTTCTTTATTTGCAAGTCTCAGGCTGATTTTGCAAGGTAAAATAAGGTAAGATAAGAGAACGTTCATGGCATTTGTAGACTTAGAAAAGGCTTTTTATAACGTTGATTGAACTAAATGGTTTGACATTTTGAAAACGATTGGAATAAAGTACAGGGATAGGAGCGTGCTCTACAATCTATAGAGAAAACAGACAGCAATCATTCGAGCTGAAGTAAATGAGAGAGAAGCGGGTATTCAGAAAGGTGTAAGGCAAGGCTGCAACTTATCACCCATACTTTTCAATGTTTACATTGAACAAGCAATGAAAGAAATTGAAGAAAAATTTAAAGTGGGGGTGATGATTCAAGGAGAAATAATTTAAACTCTGAGATTTGCTGATGACATCGTCATCTTGGCCGACACGCCAGAGGATTTGAATGAGTTTTTGAATGGTATGGACTCCGTCTTGAGTAAAGAATTCATGATGAAAATCAATAAATGTAAAACAAAATACTGGAATGCAGCCGAAATAAATCAGAAACCTCTATGGACATCAAATTGTCAGGTGAAAAGCTAAAGGAAGTAGGAGACTTCTGTTACATAATGAGCAAAATAACCAGTGATGGACGAAGCAAAGAGGATATAAAAATGTATGTTGGCTTAGGCAATGAGAGCATTTCTACAGAAAAGGAATCTGTTGACATCGAATATAGGTTTAGGTATTAGGAAGTTATTTTTGAAAGCCTTTGTCAGGTGCGTGGCGCTCTATGGAAGTGAAACTTGGACTATTGGTGCAGCAGAAAAGAGAACAATTGAAGCGTTTCAAATGGGGTGTTACAAGAGAATGATGAAGATCAGATGGGAAGTTAGTGTAACGAATGAAGAAGTATTAAGACGAGTAGGAGAGGAGTGATGTTTCTGGTGACTGCTAATGAAGAGAAGAGATAGGTTGGTATGACACGTACTAAGACACCCAGGAATAGCAAGCTTAGTTACGGAAGGAAGGGTAGAGGACAAGAACTGTACGGGTAGGCCAATGTTAGAATATGTTAAACAGATTGCCTCGGATGTAGGGTGTGGTAGCTATGTTGAGATGAAACGTTTAGCTCAGGACAGGGACGCATGGAGGGCCGCATCAAACCAGTCAAAAGACGCAAGACTCAAACAACAACAACATTTGCAACTTGTAGTCACTACACCCCCTCCTTTCCTCCTGTCTCCTCAAGAAATACGAGAGGCATTCGCACACAGCTCCTCGAAATATTGGAATGCTAACGACAAGCAGGCGTGTAACGTGTGAATGAGAGAGATCCATTGTAAGCGCGATAACTCCGAGAAGGAGACGTACTTCATTACTCAAAACACACACGATGAGCAACATCCGCTTGACGAACGAATACGCCATACACAGCGAGTTCGACCCAACTGAGCAAGGCTGGGATTACTAAGAAATAGCATCTTACAACATAATTCCTTGACACAAGGCCGGAACAGTTACTGGTCAAAGTGGAATGGAACAGCAGGCCATTCCACTAAGACGCGTACACACAGTTTTATTTGGGGGAGGGTATCCGGTGGTTTAGGCGCAAGGAATATCCACCAAATAAAAGGGGGACCGGGGTTCCTCCCATGGAAACTTTTGTATAATTTGGTGCAAAATTATTAGTTTTAAGGCTATCTGGCATCACCTTTTCAATCAATTTGTTGTGATGGTATAAGTTTGGTTAATGTCAAACACAACTAAGACCATTTCATGCTACTTTTTATTAATACAATCATCTTGCCCACTGGATAGTACTGGTATTTAGATGGAAACCGTAAACATTACTGTTTTGATTTATAACATAGTCTAAAGTCCCCGATTCTTGGATGTCACGGGTAATCTCGAGAACCACTGGGTGGATTTTGATGCGGTTTTCACCATTCTGTAAAGGATATCTCGAGGAAGGTTTCTGTAGAAAATAATTTATTTATGATCAAAGGAGGCCAAGCAGTAACGATTTCAGTGAAAAGGTCGACGGTTCGCTCCTGGCCGTGGTAAATGATTTCTGAAAGTCGACAAAAATCTCGGCACGCATGTCATACGTTGTTGGCATGTTAAATATCCCATTTGAATTCAGTAGGCCGTGTTCATAATGGCAAAATTAATCTCGGGATTTTCCGCCAACACAATGTTCCTCCCTTCTCTACTAGAAAGCGCTATAGTGTTCAAGGAGCTTAGATATCTAACCACCTTGACTTTCATAGCGCTCCAAGGAACTACAAATATTCGACATGCAAGCTGCCCTCTGGGCGTCCAATAACAAGGCTTGCACCCGGCATCAGAGGACATACGATATTAATTATAACGTTACTATAATTAAAAGTTGAGGAAAGCAATGGCAAACTACATCACTCCTAATCTTGCCTAGTATGCCTCAATATAGCGCTGCCTTGGGTTTTTGTGGGTATCTACCCACATAACCTAACGGCGGTAATTTTTGAGGATCCAACCTTTTTTTTCGGGCTGACTACCTAACAGACAGATAATTAAAAGTACGACTTATTACTGACTTAAGGTTTTAATTTTCTGAATAATTTTACTGTAGATGTGTTATTAGAAGTGTGCAGCTTTAAAACAAATCAATGAACAGGGTTTGTACTTTACTAGCAACCCGCCCCAGCTTCGCCCGGGAATGAATGTGCAACGAATTCTTGTCAGACGTAATTTCAAAATGGCGACATAATAATAATAATACCGTATGGCCTCGGTGCCGGGTGCAAGCTTTGTAATTTGACACCCAAAGGGTAGCTTGCATGTCGAATTTAATTGTTCCTTGAAGCACTATGAAAGTCACTATAGCGCTTTCTAGTAGAGAAATGAGGACCTTTGTGTTGGCGGAAACTCCCGAGATTAATTTTGCCATTATGAACAATGCCTACTGAATTCAAATGGGTTCTTTGACATGCCGACATCGTATGACATGGTGTCGTATTTTTGCAGCCTTTCAAAAATCACTTACCACGGCCAGGAGCGAACCTGGGGTTAGTATACCGGTTGATACCGAGCTCCACTAATGAGTTCTCTCCATGGGAATCAATTACGAAAATCCTAAAAGGGAAGTTGCTTGAGGCGTGTTTCACTGCCCCCTCCCCCCCCCCCCCCCCCCTCCAAACTGGAAGTAAGGTATAAATATATTTTGGAATGTGTCAATCTGCATCTTTACGGTGATCGCCACTATCTACTCTTGTTATCTTAAAGACCTATTCGATACTACTCATTAGCAACGTTTGGTATTATTACAGATTCCTGGTTTTCTTTAGCCTTGCACTTGATAAAGATAAGGTTCCGTTATTTTCTTTGTGTTTCACAGCTACTATTCAGATCTGCACATTTTAATTTTTATGTTGTGGCTTCGTCAACATGCAAGTTATAGCCTGCATTATGAGCTTTAAAACGATATCTTGGGAACCAAAATTCTTGTATGTATTCTGGTACAAAATAACGTGCATTCATAAATGTATTCCTTGTTGGAACACCTCCAATTTTGGCCCCGTTGTGACAACTCAAACTTAAACATTTATAGTTTCTCAGTCATGCACTTCTTTGACTGTACATGGTTAACATGTTAGCTGCACTGATTATATCTACGGAAACTCCACGGGGTCCAGGTGTACGCAACTGTCAGTCAACTCAACTTGACGTTACAGACAGTTAGGAACAGGGCTCCGAGTGAAAGCCGAAGTTAAACGAAGACTTCGCGTCACCACATGGTAGCTTTACGATTGGTTACTAAGTGAGAAGCTGATTATCCTCTCTGTTTCAAAATAAATCATGTGTTTGTGCCAGAGCTTATCTATTTTTACGACACTTTACTAAATGTAAAATACTGTAGTGTAATATTCAAAATTATCATGATCTCAGAAAGAGCCTCCGTGGCTTAGGCGGCAGCACGCCGGCCTCTCACCGCTGGGTCCGTGGTTCAAATCCCGGTCACTCCATGTGAGATCTGTGCTGGACAAAACGGAGGCAGACAGGTTTTTCTCCGGGTACTCCGGTTTTCCCTGTCAAAATTTCATTCCAGCAACACTCTCCACTATCATTTCATTTCATCTGTCATTCATTTAATCATTGCCCCAGAGGAGTGCGTCAGGCCTCGGCAGCCGGCACAGTTCATATCCTCGTCGCTAGATGGGGGCTCCATTCATTCCATTTCCTGACCCGGTCGGAGACTGGAAGCAGGCTGTGGATTTTCATTTTCATCATGATCTCAGAATACATTTCATTGAAGTACCTCCACTTTCTGATTATTGCTCGTCGGCCTGTTAATCTAGGGATATAACTCCTGCTTCGGGTGCGCGAGTTCCCTGGTTCAAATCCCGGAAGTGCCTAGCATTTTTACTTTTGTTTTATCTCTTGAAAATATTCAAAAAGTGTATAAAAGAACCTTAGGAACGTTCTTTTTCTTCGTGTGAGACTTGTACTTATACCGGTAATAAAAATACATAGTTTGAGGTAAACGCTTTTTTTTTCCCCCGTCGGTTTACCCTCCAGGTTGGCTTCTCCCTCGGACTTAGGTTGGTTGGTTGGTTGGTTGCTTGGTTGGTTGCTTGCTTCCTCAATTTAGGGGCTGTGACAACGCGGTCATGTAGCCCCGTGTACTTTGGGTGAGTGTGGGATCTGTCTGATAACCGGTGTTAATTGTGATTGCTGTATTAGTGTGTGTTATCTGTTTTAATTCAAGTAAGGACTGCAAACAATGATTATTTTTAAGTAGTTCCTACTTTTGCCGCCAAACGCCACCATCAACAACTACTAGTTCAGAACTTGGTTACTAGACGCCACCGTAGTCGGCCTCTGGCAACGAACGTTGGAGTCCGAGGACGTTATCCAAATTTTTAACCTATAATTTAGCTTCACACAGGTTTAATTACTGGAAGGTTCTTTAACATGCCATAAATCTATGACATGGGACCGCCGGCTTTACTTCCCCTCCGAAGAAAGGCATACTGACGGATTTTTAACGCTGTTAAAAAATCCGACGGCTTCGGCCAGGTTTGAACTCGCGATCTTGGGCATAGAAGAACAGCATGTACTAACTACGCCACCAAAGCCACTACCCTTCCTTGGACTCAGCGAGGGATCCCACCATAACCGCCGCCAGGGCAGTGTCCTGGAGCTTGAAATACCTGGTTGGGGGATACCACTGGGGAGGTGGGGCCACCCTCCTTGCCTCTTCCTTGCATATCCCTCCCAATCTTCCCCTCACTTTCCATCCCTCATGAGGCCCCTGTTCGCTTTGCAGGGCGAGGGGCTGGTCCCACCTCCTCAGTTTTATCCCCCGTCCAGGTGTTTCAAGCTCTAGGACACTGCCTTGGCGGCGGTAATGGTGGGATACCCCGCCGAGTCCGAGGGAAAAGCCAACCTGGGGGGTAAAGCGACTAAAAAAAAAGTGTTTGACCTCAAACGATGTATTTATATTACTGGCACACAGTAAGTACAAGTCTCGCACGAAAAAAAAAAACGTTCCTAAGGTTCTTTTATACACTTTTTGAATCGTTTCAAGAGATAAAACAAAAGTAAAAATGCTGGGAATTTCCGGGATTTGAACCCATGACCTTTCGCACCCGAAGCAGTAATCATACCCCCTAGACCAACAGGGCGACGTACAATGTGTAGAAAATGGAGGTATTTCAATGTAATGTATTCTGAGAATATGACATGTTGAATATTACACTACAGTATTTTACATTTAGTAAAGTGTCGTAAATATAGATAAGCTCTGGCACAATCACATGATTTATTTTGAAACAGAGAGGATAATAAGCTTCTCACTTCATAACCAATCGTAAAGCTACCATGTGGTGACGCGAAGTCAATCGTTTAACTTCGGCTTTCACTCGGAGCCCTGTTCCTAACTATCTGTAACGTCAAGTGTCAACTCATGGCTTAACCAAAATTTCAGGAGAGGTTGCCTACCCCCACTCTCTTCCCAAACCCATTAGCATGAGCTGACAGGACTGTTTGGGTTTAACCTAATTAGCGGAGTTCGACCATCCCGAGTAGACAGACACGTTGACCACTCACCCACTGTGGCGACGTTCATGAAACACAAATCTCCCTGCCGTCCAATCTAAAATCACTTATAGTGGGCGAAGTATTGAAGTTAGAGATATGCTCTCGCGGACTTCCTTGTCGAGCTTTTCATGCTGAACAATTCTTTCACTCGATAGTATATCGATATTTTTAACGGTTTGCCCAGCGTAAGCTTAAAAAGCGAACGGACGCCAGATTTGTTTTCGACTTTTTCACTGAAATCGTTACTGCTTGGCTTCCTTTGATCATAAATAAATTATTTTCTACAGAAATCTTCCTCGAGATATCCTTTACAGAATGGTGAAAACCGCATAAAAACCATCCAGTGGTTCTCGCGATTACCCGTGACATCCAAGAATCGGGGACTTATTTTTATACTAAGTAGAGATTCTGCCAACTGTGATTGCATACTTGTTTGGATTATTGAATATTTCTGTTTCATGTTGGTTCTACCATCCAGAGGACATGAGCAACATACAGCAGGACTCAGTAGGCTTGTGTTCATCCTACGTAGCAGCACCGTCTATAATTTCACTTCGCCGACATAATTTGGAGTTAATGACGTGCTTTAGCTCATTAAGCATGCTTTATTTGCTGATGTTGGGATATGACGTCACTTCGTTAGTCTTCTTGATAGTAACTAAAGACAGGTTTGAATAAACATACGGGTTATTTATAAGACAGCGCTTACATTCAACCCATTATTTTACATACGATAAATAAAATATATTTGAAGGCTATAGAAATGATACTCGAAAAAAAAAAGACATGGTAATCAAGGTTGCATTCGAACAGGTATTTTGCATAACATAAATGTAGCAGCAATCAATAATGCTGGTTACTTTGGAGGACAGGTTGTCTGCCTGCCCGGTGATAATTTTGCAAGACCACGCGGTCATTTCAGAGATGCCAACTTTTTAGGTGCATTGTCATAAACAGACTTAACCGCCTGCCCCAGATATAAAGCGTCTCATCAGGTACAGTGAAGTCACGGTCCGATCACGTGCCGGAAGGGTCTCCTGTTCGATTGCCGACAGGGGCGTTGTGACTAATCTCCAAGTAGAAGATCCATGCTGCTCCGCAACATTCATTTCAACAATCCCGTAGCACTTCTTTCCACACGACATTTGCTGTTCGCATGCCTTCATGCTAATGATGATAACCAGGGCGCGGATTTTGATGACATGTCCTCTTTCTTTCTTTCTTTCTTTCTTTCTTTCTTTCTTTCTATCTTTCTTTCTATCTTTGTGTCCTAAGCAATGCCCGTAAACATATAAATCCCCTATCCGAGTCACTGATCACAGAAATGCAAAGTTGTTAGGGCATTTTTTTTGTCATTTTCTCTATTTTTATTAAAGTTTTCGGTCATTTTTGTACATTTCAGGACTTTTTAGGTCATTTTCTTTATATTTTACGAAATTTTCAAGTCCCTTTTTTTAACACTTGTGGCAATTATTAATGGCTCGTAGCACAGGATGACTGATGGTATTGGCGTAAAATTTAGAAACGCTTTAGACAAAAATCCAGGATACAAAACGTTCTGCACGACAGTCAATGTAGGCTACTTTCAGGGTATATAGGTAGTTTTGAAACTGTGGAGATAAACCATGCATTGGCAATCAATGACTTATCGCTGTGTAAGTATGCTCCTACGGTCTCTGCGGAAGTGGAAAGAATCTTCTCAATGCACAGCAATGTCTTCACTGACAACCACCGTTCCTTCACATTCGTGAATCTTCGAATGTACATGGTCATTTACTGCAATGGAGAGGATAAATGTTAATTAATTTTTAGATAAAATTTGTTGTTTTAAGCCTCGGATGTAGGGTGTAGTAGCTATGTAGAGATGAAACGATTAGCTCAGGACAGGGAAACATGGAGTGCTGCATCAAACTAGTCGAAAGTCTGAAGACTCAAACAACAACAGTAACAAGTCATTTTAAATCTTTATTTTTTTAATTTGATAATTTTTCTCAAGATTTTCGGGGCATTTTATAGGTAATATTTTTTTAGGTTTTTAAGAAGCGGCTTCGGTGGCATAGTTGGTAGCATGCTGAACTGCTGTTCCCAAGATCGCGGGTTCAAACCCGGCCGAAGTCGTCGGAGTTTTTAAGAGCGTTAAAATCCTTCAGTTGCCTTCTTTCGGAGGGGAAGTAAACCCAGCGGTACCATGTCATAGATTTCTGGCATGTAAAAGATCAATCCGCTAACTAAACTTGCGAGAAGCTAAATTTCTAGGTTAGATTTCGTTGAAACGCTCTATCAAAGTTCCAACGTTCACCATTAGGTGTCAGTGACATCTGGAAACGAAATTTGGAACTACTTGAAATTGAACGGAATTTGTAGCTCAGCCCATGGGTGTCCGCTTGAAGCAGCCACAGCCTCTGGCGAGCCGAACATGTCCTCGGTCACTCCCGGCACTAAAAGCCATACGATAAATAAATACATAGGTTTTTTAGGACATCAAAATCCGTGCCCTGATATCTAGGCCTACTATTAATGTGTTGAAAGATCTGATGTGGATACTTATCTGAATTGTGGAAAGTCTACAGGCTGCTCAGACAACCTGAAGTGCCAACTAACTGCGCCAGGATTCGATCCTGGGAACAGCAGGTGAGAACGTTACCACTGCGCCACGCAGACAGTCAGTTTTGCCAGGAACACCCACTACACCCTAGATTCGCTGTACTCAGCCGCTTAGCCTTGTTACAGGTATCGTCATTGCCATATCAATACACCTTTTGTACTTTAAACCAGATGTTTTTAATGGCGAAATGAAAGACGTGATGTTCATGAACTAGACGACATAAGACGTAAAAAAAACCTCAATTAGAAATATCTTAATAAACACCGGGGAAAAAAAGTCCCACGTGAGACATCTGATATCAAGCGACGGAGCTGTCACGAGAGTTGCAAAACTCGTTCCGTCAGTCAGGTCGCGAGTTGTCGATTTCCAGACTCTTAAGATTGTTTTGCTCTTACCAACTCACTCCTCAAGATAGGTTTAGTGAACACGAGCAAGATTTTCGTCATTCCTGCTCACATCTCCTGCCTGTCATACGATGATGATGATGATGATGATAATTGTTGTTTTAAGGGGCCTAACATCTAGGTTATCGGCCCCTAATGGTTTGGGTGATAGTGAAAATGTTAATGAAGTGAAATGAAACCTAGAACTAACTACAAACTAGAAGAGGAAATGGAAATAAGAATAAGGGGAAACAAAAGACAGGAGGAAAGGAAATACCCACAACCCTCGAAGAATGAGAATTAAGGCACTTGGAAGAAAGGAGAGCCAGGAAATGCAGATAGGAAAGGTAAAGAGAAGAGCGAGACCCCCTCAAAGGCAACGGAAAAAGGAGAAAAATCGGACCCAGCTCAAGAAGCCCTCAGGGTCGCCAACTTCCGAACTCAACAGACTTGAGCCCTTGAGGGTGTAGCACAATTTAGGTTGCACCATAAGTGGTGGGGCTACATACAACCTGCCTCCTTGAGGGCCTTGGACAGAAGGCAGGAGATACAATGAAAAGAAAACAAGAGAACAAGATTTTCATATACGTTTTATGGATATACTCACGTTCACGCAATATGAATTGGTGTCCACGCTTGACCAACAATCATAGTAACCACAATACTCACTAAACGTGCAACGCTAACGTATAAGCTTTGCAGAACGATGTGTCAGCGAAGTGCGCCTACCACCGACTGAACCGCGTACGCGCTCCCGCGATCTGCGCCAGTCACAGCCGTCTTAGTTTGCCGTGATTACTCGCGCGCACATATACATATAATGATCCTGTACATTCCTAAGTACATTGTGACGCAATATTGGTCTTCAAAGATCAAATGATTGATTACTATAAGATTTGAGATTGCCGAACTTACTGACGATCGTACAGAAACAGACTTGCTTGATGAGGGAACAGCGTCGCCAGTGACCAACAGAACACTGTCCAGCGCTAAACCAATCCGTGCGGTGAGAGTTGCGAGATGAGTGACAGACGGTGCTTCTCAACTTTATCCGATCCTACGATTAAACCAACATACTAAAAACGTCAGGTCAACTTAAGGTTGATTTATTTTACATTTCAACAGAAATACATACATTATAATCAAATACTGTCGCTATGTTGTGAAAGAGTTTGACTGTTGTGTGGGTAAGTGAAATATTGAACAACGATATTTTATTTTGTATTCAATGATAACATTTCTTAAAGTGTATACAGTAAGTTATTACTTTCTCAGCTTACAAGGCCGCTGATTACATTTCGTTATAAAATACACCTTACTAACAACAGTTAGTACAAGCCCTAAGAATATGTGTCAAGTGTGTGTTTGTGTTAAGTGTGTGTTTGAGTCTTCAGTCTTTTGACTGGTTTGATGCAGCTCTCCATTCCTCCCTGTCCTGAGCTAATCGTTTCATCTTTACATAGCTACCAAACCCTACATCCGAGGCAATCGGTTCAACATATTCTAACCTTGGTCTAGTCCTACAGTTCTTGTCCTCTACCCTTTCTTACATAACTAAGCTTGCTAATCCTGGGTGTGTTAGTATGTCTCCTATCAACCTATCTCTTCTCTTCATTAGAAGTGACCAGAAACATCATTCCTCTCCCACTCGTCTCAATGCCTCTTCGTTTGTAATCCTATCTACCCATCTGATCTTCATCATTCTCCTGTAACACCACATTTCAAACGTTTCAATTCTCCTCTTTTGCGCTGCACCAATAGTCCAAGTTTCACTTCCATAAGTGCCACGCTCCAGACAAAGGCTTTCAAAAATGACTTCCTAATATCTAAATCTAATATAACACGAAAAAATTTCGAGTCTATATATCTTAATATTGAAGTTTCCTTAATTTAATAATAATAATAATAACAATTATAATCCATCAGGCCGGCCCGAGGTGTTGGGGTAGCGCGCCTGCCTCTCACCTGGAGGCCCTGGATTCGATTCCTGGCTCCGTCAGGGATTTTAGAAACTGACGTGAGGGCTGGAACGGGGTGCACTCAGCCTCGTGAGGACAATTGAGTAGCTGTCTGACAGTGAGGCACCGCCCCGATCATGAAAAAGATTAATGTCCGAGGGGACCCGATGCGCTGATCACGCGTCACACCAATACCTGCAGGCCAAATGGCTGGGCAGAGGTCGCTTGGTAGGCCTAGGCCCTTCACGGGCTGTAGTGCCAGGGGTTATTATTATAATCCATCAAATGCAGAAGGCAGCAATACTGGACAGCTGTAAAATGGTCAGGAAATTCTTGAATAGTGATTGAGAACTAGCAAAGCGTCTTGTGTACGCCCACCGAAGTTGTGCCGAAGACCAGAAGAACTGTGTTTAATGAACAATTTGTGATATAATAATAATATTACGGGTCTAAACTGCTGCAATCGAGTTCTTTAACGTGAAGGTAAACCTAGTGACAACGAGGCTGTCGAATACTGGGCCGAACAAGATTCGCAACAACAATTTTGAACTTTGAAAGCCTACCCGACGTGACCCTGAAAATTCAATTCCATCGATTTACAGCCAGATGGCGCACATATCGCATATTAAGGTCACCACGTACTCTTGCACGATGAAAAAGTCAATTTTTGTGGCATCACTTTACTAAGTATATTCTGAGCTGTTTTTGACCATGTAGTGCTACCTTGATTTTATAGGATGTGTGAAATGAATACAAATTTGGACAGATACATTTTCAAAAAAATATTGTATAAGTTGCTTCAGGTACACATTTCTCAGTTGTTTTTCAATCAAAAGTTCTCAAATTTTGTTCACATACTTGGAATGGATCATGGCAGATGAGTAACTACTTTGTTTCATTATTATTGGGACAGAATGCAAGAAAAAAATTCGAACTCTTTCTTTTTAAATTTATTCAAAAATATGTATAAATTTTTCTCTTCCCAATCCATGCTTACTATGTTTTGGAAGTGAAAATAGGTTAATATTCAAGTAATCCATTGGGCAAGTTAATGTAAAAAAATAGCCCTCTATCTTAAATGGTTTCTTAGTTATTGGTACCTAAACATGAAAAATGAGTAATAACGGAAAACAGCTGGCAAAGTTAAAAGTGTATTATTCAGAGCATGGGTCGCTAATTTTAATAAACGAGGTAGACATCAAAACCCAAAAAAACTATATATATTTGGATTCAGAAAAGAATGAAGAATTTTACGGCGCCAAATTCAAAAAAATCGATTTTTTCATCATGCAAGAGTACGCGGTGTCCTTAAGAATGTCCTTTGTCTTCAGTAACTTCTTTGCTTTAGGTCTGACACATTTACCCACAATGCCAAGCATTTTCCAAAGTGTTAACTACCAGTGAGGCACGAATTTCTAAAAAGGTCCAATCATATTGGTCTTAATATTCAAGCCGTTTACCGCATTATTCAAGCGACCATTGTCAAGAATGTGACATTCGCAGAATCAAGACACGAGGGAAACGCCCGCATGATGAATGCGAATATATCACAGCGAGATCTATTGTTCCGATATCATGTAAGTGAAACCAATCTCCTTGGCGGATCTCATTTGTAATCCACCTTATCCATAGGGAGTAACACTGCAACCTCTAGGTCATCAGTCCATCGCAACACGCAATGGCACTATTAAGCACTGATTTTAGATTTAGAGACAAAAGTAGTTTTTATTGTTATACATTATTTACTGAAATGAACTCAGCAAACAAAGAAAGGCAAATTATGGTAACTTACCAGCACCACTGGCAAGAATGTTGGAACGTATCGGTACTTAAATAGAAACAAACAAAACAGGTTGGTTCGTTCCTCAGTTTAGGGGCAGCGACAAGGCGGTCATTAGCCCCGTGTACTTTGGGTGTGTGTGGAATTTGTCTGATAACCGGGGTTAATTGTGATGGCAGTATGGTGTTATCTGTGATTCACGTAGAAGGACTGCAGACGACCAAATTTTCAAGTAGTTCCTACTTTTGCTACCACTGCTACCGTCCACGACACCTAGCTGCGGGATTGGCTACGTTGGAACTAACATAGCGATATCAAACTAACCTACAAATTTTAGCTTCCACTAGTGTAGTTAGTGGAAGGTTCTTTTTCATGCCATTCATCTATGTCATGGGACCGCCGGTTTTACTTCCCCTCCGAAGGAAGACATACTGAGGCCAAACAAAACATAACATAACATGGTGTACGGGTAGCGCCTGCCTTACACCTAGGAGGCCCCGAACTCTATTCCCGGTTCCGTAATGGATTTTAGAAACTGAAATGAGGGCTGGAATAGGGTGTACTCAGCCTCGTGAGGACAACTGAAAAGCTTTCTGATCAGAAAGGCCTAAAAAACTAAATTGAAAGGTCGAGGATATCTGTCGCGCTGACCACACGATATCCCGCATTCTGCACGGCAAATGGATGAGCAATGGTAGGCAAGGCCCTTAATGTGTTGTAGTGCCATGGTGGTTTCTTGTTTTGTGATAACATAACCAAGAAAATGGAACAGTTTGGAAGAGCAATTATCACAACAAGCACCACTCGTCACCGTTGGCACGAATCCGGCCTACAAACATGGCGTCACTACAGTGTTTGAACGAGTCCGGCCTACAAACATGGCGTCACCACAGTGTTTGAACGAGTCCGGCCTACAGACATGGCGTCACTACAGTGTTTGAACGAGCCCGGCCTACAGACATTGCGTCACTACAGTATTTGAACGAGTCCGGCCTAAAACATGGCGTCACTACAGTATTTGAACGAGTCCGGCCTACAAACATAGCGTCACTACAGTATTTGAACGAGTCCGGCCTACAAACATGGCGTCACTACAGTATTTGAACGAGTCCGTCCCACAAACATGGCATCACTACAGTGTTTGAACGAGTCCGTCCTACAAACATGGCGTCACTACAGTGTTTGAACGAGTCCGGCCTACATACATGGTGTCACTACAGTGTTTGAACGAGTCCGGCCTACAGATATGGCGTCACTACAGTGTTTGAACGAGTCCGGCCTACAAACATGGTGTCACTACAGTGTTTGAACGAGTCCGGCCTACAGACATGGAGTCACTACAGTGTTTGAACGAGTCTGGCCTACAGACATGGCGTCACTACAGTGTTTGAACGAGTCCGGCCTACAGACATGGCGTCACTACAGTGTTTGAACGAGTTCGGCCTACAAACATGGCGTCACTACAGAGTTTGAACGAGTCCGGTCTACAGACATGGCGTCAATACAGTGTTTGAACGAGTCCGGCCTACAGACATAGCGTCATTAGAGTGATTGAACGAGTCCGGCCTACAAACATGGCGTCAATACAGTGTTTGAACGAGTCCGGCCTACAGACATAGCGTCACCACAGTGTTTGAACGAGTCCGGTCTACAAACATGGCGTCACTACAGTGTTTGAACGAGTCCGGCCTACAGACATAGCGTCACCACAGTGTTTGAACGAGTCCGGCCTATAGACATGGCGTCACTACAGTGTTTGAACGAGTCCGGCCTACATACATAGCGTCAATACAGTGTTTGAACTAGTCCGGTCTACAGACATGGCGTCAATACAGTGTTTGAACGAGTCCGGCCTACAGACATAGCGTCACCACAGTGTTTGAACGAGTCCGGCCTACAGACATGGCGTCACTACAGTGTTTGAACGAGTCCGGCCTACAGACATGGCGTCACTACAGTGTTTGAACGAGTCCGGCCTACAGACATAGCGTCAATACAGTGTTTGAACGAGTCCGGTCTACAGACATGGCGTCGATACAGTGTTTGAACGAGTCCGGCCTACAGACATAGCGTCACCACAGTGTTTGAACGAGTCCGACCTACAGACATAGCGTCAATACAGTGTTTGAACGAGTCCGGCCTACAGACATGGCGTCACTACAGTGTTTGAACGAGTCCGGCCTACATACATAGCGTCAATACAGTGTTTGAACGAGTCCGGCCTACAGACATGGCGTCACTACAGTGTTTGAACGAGTCCGGCCTACATACATAGCGTCAATACAGTGTTTGAACGAGTCCGGTCTACAGACATGGCGTCAATACAGTGTTTGAACGAGTCCGGCCTACAGACATAGCGTCACCACAGTGTTTGAACGAGTCCGGCCTACAGACATAGCGTCAATACAGTGTTTGAACGAGTCCGGCCTACAGACATGGCGTCAATACCGTGTTTGAACGAGTTCGACCTACAGAAATGGCGTCACTACAGTGTTTGAATGAGTTCGACCTACAGAAATGGCGTCACTACAGTGTTTGAATGAGTCCGGCCTACAAACATGACGTCACTACAGTATTTGAGCGAGTCCGGTCTACAAACATGGCGTCACTACAGTATTTGAACGAGTCCGACATACAAACATGGCGTCCACTACAGTGTTTGAACGAGTTCGGGCTACAAGCATGCCAACCTCTATAGTGTTTCCCTTCGGTCCGTAAACATCGTGTGGCACGCGGCCAAAGGGGCTTAGACTGCAGATTCTAACCTAATGCTCCTGGACTAATTCGTGACCGCCATATGTCCCGGACATCAGGTGTTATAACATGGGCTGCAATCAGTCACGTCTCGTGTAGACAGCACAATGATACCGTGGCCCCATTTTCTCCATTTCATGCGGTGATAATACTCGTTCTCAAAAAGCTCGTACCAGCAAACAGGCTCCTTAAGATTTGGCCTGCCAGTTCTCCAGACTTGTTCCTTATTGAACAAGAACCGGACAGGACATTGCTGGACGATCTACGTGCAATTACAGCAAGAATTCGCCACCTGTGTAACCACGTGAGAGGACCCAGGCTCTCTAAGAACGGCGTGGCATCTCAGTGCACGAAAGTGGCAACCTGAGAACATCGCGTCTCAACCAGAGATATGAAAAGTACAATCTCCATAGTTCCAATGAACAGCCGAGAAAGAGAAATCGATAAACACAGAAATGCTATTAGGACTATAAAATCGGTAATCGAATTCAGTGGTTACAGCAATAGCTCTCTCAACACGTCCATAAAATTGTCTGGATTATACAGCACTTTCTGTTTCCGCGTGCCTTCTCATCTCCTTCATATTTACTGTAAATTATAGCTTACGCCAACCATGAAAGCGCGCATCCTGTTCTCGCGTGAGGCGTACCGTAACCCGTCGTCAACGGGTTGATAGAGCAACTTGTAATTTTTCTGACGACTGACGGTTTGTGTGAATCTCAGGGAAAAGTTACGAAGGTTCTTCAGTTCACAAGTCTAGTGTGGGGAATAAATACACAGTACCTAAGTGGTATTTCGCTGGCCCTATGGTGTTGGGGTAGCGCGCCTGCATCGCACCTGGAGGCCTCTGGTTCGATTCCCGACCCTGCCAGGGATTTTAGAAACTGACGTGAGGGCTGGAACGGTGCTCACTCAGCCTCGTGAGGACAATTGAGTAGCTGTCTGACAGTGAGGCAAGATTATCCACCGAATGAGATACTTTTTTTTGAACTGTGTTGTGACAATCACGTCTGGAAGATATCCTTCTCGTCTCGCGATATTCGCACAGTGATCAAATCCTCACCATGACATAATCTCAGCCCCCTCAACCCTCTGTATTTACAGCATACTGAAGAATCACCGGATCAAAGTACTCACTTGTTAATTGTTACTAGTTTTCGTGTCATCCTCGAGGCGCACCAACTGTCAGTTGGTCCGGGTTCGATTCCCGGCACTTTCAAGAAATTTCTTTCTTGTCTGAGGGTTGGAAGGGGATACACTCAACCACGTGAGGCGAAACTGAGAAAAGGTGGTTTCAATTCCCACCTCAGCAATCTTGGAAGTGGTTTTCAGTCGTTTACCACTTTTACTCCAGGCAAATGTCGAGATGATTCCTAACTTACCGCCACGACCGCTTCCATCCCAAACCTTAACTCAATTACAAACACACACACACACACACACACACACACTACTGCTACTACATACGTCACGATAACACAGGTTATCAGACAATTCTATACACACACACACAAGTACACGAGGCTAATTTGACAACGATCCCCAAGACTCTCAAATAAAACAACAACAAATTAGCTTTCGGGCTTGCAACCTCTTTGGTCATCAGCCCCGTGCATTTGCCTGTGTATACAATGTATCATATAACCTGTGTTTCTGTAGTGTCTGTAGTAGTGTGCGTAACCTTCATTATTAGGGTCGGGATCGTTAAATGGTGCACCATGGCCGCAAAGGCAGCTGTAGCCAAGTCCGGAGATCAGACATTCTAATCCCGGCACTGACAGTGTGTTTTATCCCGTTCTTTCCCACACTACCTCCAGGCAAACGCTGGGATAGTACTTCACTTCCAAGTCCCGAGGCACCTACCTCATCCCTGTCCCTACTACAGCTACAGTCATTACAGAAATACAAGGTTATCAGACAAATTCAACAAACACTCAAATACACGGGGCTGAAGACCAAAATGTCCCTAGCCCCTAAATTGAATTGTTGTTTTGAGTCTTCAGTCTTTTGACTGGTTTGATGCATTTCTCCATGCCTCCCTGTCTTGAGCTAATCGTTTCATCTCTACATAGCTACCACACCCTACACCCGGGGCAATCTCTTTAACATATTCTAACCTTGGTCTACCCCTACAGTTCTTGTCCTCAACCCCTCCTTACATAACTAATACCTCTTCATTTGTTACCCTATCTACCCATCTGATCATCATTCTCCTGAAACACCATATTTAAACGCTTTAATTCTCCTCTTTGCTGCTGCACCAATAGTCCAAGTTTCACTTCCATATAGTGCCACGCTCCAGACAAAGGCTTTCAAAAATGACTTCCCAATACCTAAATCTATATTCAATGTCAACAGATTCATTTTCTGTAGAAATGATTTCCTTGCCTGAGCCAACCTACTTTTTATATCCTCTTTGCTTCGTCTATCACTGGTTATTTTGCTTCCTAAGTAACGGTTATTTTGCTTCCTAAGTAACAGAAGTCTCCTACGTCCTTTAGCTTTTCACCTGCCAATTTTATGTTCATAGATGTTTCTGATTTATTTCGGCTGCATTCCAATATTTCTGTTTTACATTTATTGATTTTCATCATTAATTCTTTCCTCAAGTCGGAGTCCATACCATTCAAAAACTCTTTCTAATCCTCTGGCGTGTCGATCAAAATGACGATGTCATCAGCAAATCTCAGAGTTGAAATGATCTCTCCTTGAATCTTCACCGACACTTAAATGAATTAACAACATACTAGGGTCGGGAATGCGGTGCTTGCCCCGAAATTTGACATAAGGTGCATTCCCAGCATTTGCACGGAGGGAGTGTGGAAGAACCACTCTCAGGATAGCAGTTACCAGCGCCGGGATATGACACTACGATTTAGTGACTTGTTGCAGCGTCCTGTCGCTGTCCTAACGCGTGCGGCTTTGCTGGGGGGAAGGGGGGTGAACACTGTCGCTGAGGTCAGGGGCGGATCTAGGGGAGGGCGAGGAGGGCGACCGCCCAGGGCCCCGCGCCATGGATTTTTTAAATTTAATTAATTAATTAATTAATTAATTAATTAATTACACTTTTCAAAATAATTTATAATTCTTTTTTTTTTCAGTGCAGCTATGACCTCCCCTGACCGTTTAGCAAGTTTAGATTTCAGTGAAATGATAGAAGACTTCAGCCAGAAAAATAGTCGCAAAGTAATATTTTAATATTTTATAGTTTACATAATCTTCTTCAAGGAAACTTAAAGGTTTCTTTCATATTATTAAAAAAATGTACTGTAGTGTATTCAAAATATTGTAACTCTTCTTTATTTATTATTATTATAAAACTATTTTCCGTGTGATTTGATTATTTATTTTACTATTGATGTGGGCCCCACCTTATCATATCGCCCAGGGCCCCGCAAGGCCTGGATCCGCCACTGGCTGAGGTTGGTAATACTGTACACCTGACACCTGAACCTCGAGCCCTCGGAGATTGATGCTTTACCACAATGGCCACTGTGAACATCCACCTGTCATGCTGTACCACTTGAGCAGCCATAACGCTGTCTGGAAAGTGGCACTAATCAATAAAACATCTCCAAGGAGTCAGGGACCTTTCAACTACCTTTCACTCACTCAAGACTTTCATCTCAGCTCTCCATCGAGCCCTGAGGGAATAACTACCCCACGACCCGGGGAACAAGCTTCAGCAATTATGTAGAATACCTGATTCCTTGGCAGAGTCAATTGGCATTTCAGGGTACACAAATGGGTTTCCGGACATAACGTACCACTTGATTTTCGAGGACATAACGTACCCCTAGGTCGTTATCTACCTAAGAACGGTTTTCCCGTAATCCCCAAATACTTACACTAGGACATAACCTACCACTTGATGACAGACGGGCATTCCAGTTACAGGTTCATTATCACATAAACATCAGTGGCGATCACACTGTGGGGATTTAAACATGTTGGTATTGTAACATGGAGTTGTGTACAACGAATAAGGGCGGTTTATGTGCGCACGTCGACGGATACGCATACTGGAAGAAACGTCAGGCGAAGGACGATACTGTTACTTGGATTTGTGAAAAGCAAAAAACGGAGAAGTGTTGTGGGCTTAAAAAATCAAGGAGATAATGTGATTAGTGGCCCATGTGTGTGTGTGTGTGTGGAGTTCCGAACGATGCGCAGCTAGAAGTAAAGAAGCGGACGCAATTGGCCAAGAAAAGGGTGCGGGATAAAGTGTGATGGGAATCCAAAAACGTATCATATTTTATGTTATGTTATTGTCCACATATTTATTACCAAGATTAATTGAGCAAAACCGAACAAGTGGCCGTGCGGTTAGGGTTTCATGCACCCTAAATACTTCCCACTCTTTCAAGAGGTACGTTATGTCCTCTCCTAAATATTTTTAAGTCATTAGCTAACTCTTCGCAGGTAATCAGCCGGCCAAGTGGTACGTTATGTCCGGTGGTACGTTATGTCCTATAACCACACAAATGTGTGGGAGCCGTCCGTGTCAGTAGATTTACTGGCACCGGGATGTCTACCAAAACCAGCTAAAAGATTTTCCTGATTTTTCCACGATAAATCAGAAAATTCCAGAATAACAATAATAAATATATAAAACAGAGGTTGTGCTTAAAGAGCAATTCAAAGGGTGCTCAAACAATAAAGGGTAGCATGACAAAGTTGAAAAGACAAAGAAGAAAAAAAACACAGATACACCGGTCGTCTATATATTTTTCAATATTTGGCCAGTTTCTACATTTTTCATCCTGAAAAACTATCGTACTTGCGAGTATTGAAGGGAGCTTGTCAGTAGTAATGCTCTCGAAAATCATAGTTACATATTTATATACAAATACACGGTCTACACTTGTAATTTGTGTGCTCTTTCTTGCAAGAAATGAGAGCTTACTGATTTAACGTCAGTACGAACATACTTCTACAACAATCATCACTAGAATATACTTTTCCCCCCCCCCATCAAAATTTAAATGCTTAATTTCCTATTATTTAAACTTGGACCTTTTAATACTAAAATTCCCTGAATCTCATTAAAATACCCCGATAATTCCCTGATTTTTCCAGGATTTAAAATTCCCTGAGTATTCCCTGTTTTCCAGAGTAGTAGACACCCTGGATGTTAAAAATTTCCTTCGGGGCAAAATTCCGGCACCCCGGCGTAGTAGTTAAAGCGGACGTAGTTAGCTATTGAGGTATTAAGGGGCGGAACAGCGAGGACATCTGCCCCAGAAGGGACGTACAACCAATAGCATTATTATTATTACTCCCCTGCTGGGTACGCCCCTGTTTGGTGACGAGGTAATATTAATTTCAGGGGCTTTATGGATTCTTTTTTTTTTCGAAGGAGGTATTTTTCCCGCTATCTTGCCATTGTTGTCCCCTCGATTGTGCAAGCAATAAAATCACCGGGAAGTGCGGGGGTTTGTTGAGCGACATCAGTACGGTTCAAGTTCGTGAGTTCGCAGAATGTTGGTGAGCAATGGCATAGTAATTCTCCTTAGTCATATCCTGAAACTGAAATAGGATCGTCTGGGTCGAGAGATAAGAATTGAAAGGAATAGCTTCTCTTCCAGGCGTCATATTTGAAACCATACAGGACTCCAAGACAACATGATTACAGAAATCGATTCCATTTGCCCTTCAACGACAAATAACTTACCAGGAGAATAAGGCGCGACTCAGTTGTTTCACTTACCTGCGAACAAAAGAAACACAAAATTAGTTTGAGTTGAGAAAATCATCCACAAAAATGAATCATATCGATATTCTTTTGCAGACGTTAACAATTTTGAAATAAGCTATCGACAAATTGATCGAGGTTAGCTGGTTGGTTTCTCAGTTTAGGGGCTACGAAAACGCGGTTATGTAGCCACGTGTACTTTGGGTGTGTGTAGAATCAGTCTGATAACCGATGTTAATTGTGATGGCTGTATTAGTGTGTGTAATCTGTTTTTAATTGAAGTAAGGACTGCAGACGATAATTTCAAGTAGTTCCTACTTTCGCTACCAAATGCTACCGTCCACGACACCTAGCTGTGAACTTGCCATCGCAAATAGCGCCTGGTGACGAACGTTGGAACTTAAGAGCATTAATCAAACCTAACTACAAATTTTGCTTCACACAAGTTTAGTTTGTGGAAGGTTCTGTTACATGCCTAAATCTATGACATGGGCCCGCCACCTTTACTTCCCCTCTGAAGGAAGGCATACTGAGGGATTTTTAACGCTCTTAAAATCCGACGACTTCTGTCGGGTTTGAACCAGTGACCCTGGGCATAGGAACTCAGCATGCTACTAACTACGCCACCGAAGCCACCTAAATTGATAAAAAATAACATATTTTAGAGGATAACTTATAGAAAAAATTAACAATAATTTGATTAAAATAAAAGTACCAATACCCAAAATTTTTCAAACATTAGAAGATGTTTCTAAACTGGAGTTGCAATGAATGTATTGCGGTGAAATTGTAAAAATTGATATATAGAAGTGAGATTTCTACCTACGGCATCTGCCAAAGTCACAAAATTATTTGCTGGCTTTATTTACTGGACATGACGAGAAAAAAATAAAATGGCGCAGATACCTTATTCAATATTCTGCTATGAATTAATAGAGTACTGTATCACTCAAGCGACTGCTGCCGAACTAGATGGTCATTATCTATTTGCGGCCCGATAAACACGGAAAGCTAAGCCGACTGTGACTGGCGCAGATCGCGGGCACGCGTACCCGATTAGGACGATGGTAGGCGCGTACTTTCACACTTTTACCAACATGTTCAATATTGTGTACTTACAGTGCTCATAGGCGATGCAGAAATTGTCCTCCTCTCTTGTAACACACACCTGACATCTTCTGATGAAAGAATGCCTGTCAACTCTTATTATTTACGTAGCCTATTTTCTTGAATCGTTTATCGAGCCTCCTAATTGTACTGGCATTAGGCACAGGTCTTCCTGGAAAACTTGATTCGAAATTTTCGTTTTGTTTCAGAACAAGACTTTCTGCTATTCATATACGAATTATGGATATTCACTTGTTCGCGCAATGTGAATTGATGTTTAGGCATGACCAACAATCACAGTAATCACAATACTCACTAAACGTGCAACACTAACGTCTAAGCTTTGCTGATACACGTCCATATGAATGACAAAACACGTGAGAACTAACGATATGAGTCAGCGGAGCGCGGCAATCACCGGCTAAACCGTTTACGCGCACCCGCGATCTGCGCCAGTCAAAGCCGGCTTAGCTTGACGTGTTTATCGGGGCACACATAGGTAATTACCCTGTAGGTAGCGGTATCCCTACTACAAATATAATCATTATTAACATACTCGCAATTTACTAACTTATTTCTTGAGATCACTTGTACCTATTGCTGAGGAATACCACAATGAGATTGAAACTTAGTAGCCTACAATATATAACACACGTTAATTAATTTTACTGGCTATTTGAGGACTAATTTTAATACTATTTGGTATTTAATTGAGATCAATAATATACACTTTAATAGTACTGTCCGAGAACAAGAGAGGAACCCCACTCGCGTGCCTACTACCCTACCAGTGGCAGAAATCGGAACTAATGCGCTCCGCCCAGCCACACGCTTGCGATAGACGTGCAGTAGTCGCCAGCGAAACCTCATCGCATGTCATTTGTGTGCATGATTCATGTTGGGTCGTGCGCTGTGCGGTGTGTTCTCATTGTATGACTGTACATGCATTCCCCCTCTTGCCCCACAACCTCTCGCTGCAGCCATAACGAGGCGAGATTACGTAATGTATACACAATAGCACCGCTCCACGTCTAGCCGTAACAATTCCCTGGTAGGGTAGTAAAAGCAATACAACACAAGGATGGAAGATGTGGATTTGTACAATTGAAGAAATCTACGTCCATCTTATCAATGGAGGAATTTGACATTTCCAAGGCAACACGAATGACCGCGACCTCTATCGGAACATGAAGAGAGTTGGGCGTGGTGTGGGAGTGGTCACGAGTTGTCGTCTCGACACCTGCAGTGAGTGCACGCGATGTGGGTATTACTTGCTCTACATCTGTTCCAGGACATAACTCCACGCTTTTACAATGTCAACCACGTCATGTTAAATCATGTAGCCAACTTTTCGTCTGTTTTGAGCAAACCTGCCATCTCTCAAGGAGCGTCACAACTAAACGAGGCTCTCAATGGAATTAACAAGCTATACTCGGGCGCGCGAACACCGGCTGCTCTACACACTGAGCTAATGCGTCACACGCTGTAATTCCGATGGCAACTGAAAATCCACAGCCTGCTTCCAGTCGACCGACCGGGTCAGGGAATGGAATGAATGAAGCTCCCATATAGCGGCGAGGATATGAACTGTGCCGGCTGCAGAAGCCTGTCGCACTCCCCTGGGGCAATGATTAAATCAATGACAGATTTATTTATTTATTTATTTATTTATTTATTTATTTATTTATTTACCGTATGGCTTTTAGTGCCGGGAGTGTCCGAGGACATGTTCGGCTCGCCAGAGGATGTAGCTGCTTCAAGCGGACACCCTTAGGGTGAGCTACAAGTTCCGTTCAATTTCAAGTAGTTCCAACTTTCACTACCAGATATCAATGATACCTAGTGGTTAACGTTGGAACTTTGATAGAGCGTTACGACGAAATCTAACCTAACAATTTAGCTTCACACAAGTTTAATCTGTGGAAAGATCTTTTACATCCCATAAATCTATGACATGGGACCGCCAGCTTTACTTCCCCTCCGAAGGAAGGCATACTGAAGCATTTTAACGCTCTTAAAAATCCGACGACTTCAGCCGGGTTTGAACCCGCTTCCTTGCGCACAGCATTTCAGCATGCTACCAACTACGCCACCGAAGCCGGTTCAATGACAAATGAAATGATGTGGAGAGTGTTGCTGGAATGAAATTTGTGACAGGGAAAATCGGAGTACCCGGAGAAAAACCCGTCTGCCTCCGCTTTGTCCAGCACAAATCTCACATGGAGTGACCGGGATTTGAACCATGGACCCAGCGGTGAGAGGCCGGCGTGCTGCCACCTACTGTCGACCAAAATATTATGTGTACTCGAGTTTGAAGGATGTTTGAGAAGTAACCAGTAGACCTACATAAAATCCAATAACATCATCATTTTCGTCGTTCTTTTTTACGTTAGTTCATGTAGGGTGGAGGTTTTAATTTATATTTTAATATTTTTTATCGCAGTTGGAACACAAAAAGTGCCCGCTTTTAAGAGTGTTTCAACCATGCGTCACATTTAAGAATTATTATCTCACAAACCCATCATCAGATCGATTCCAAATTTTAACACAATATACACTGGAATGTTGTATAACTGGTTTATTAATTTCAAAATGTTGTGTGTTCAAGAACGAAAGTTGTTATCATTTTTGTAAGGTAACTTTTTCTCGGCTCGGGGTCGTTGGAAAATGTAGTTCTTGGTTGCGTTGTAATCCTTATAGATCAAAGAGATATGCTGTATGACTGTGAAATACGTAAATTAATTCACTTATTTTATATCGGTTTGTATTTGTATGGGGAATTAGGACATGGTTCACCAGTTAGACGCTCCGGTGAAAGCTGTACAGCGTTGCCAAGGTGGGCTCCATCACGCTTCATGGCACGCCTCGCTCGGTAGTGATGGGCTCCATATCAGCAACGCTGTACAGCATTTTCTGGAGCGGCTAGCAGGTGAACCATGGCTTAATTCCTCGTACAAATACAAACCGATATAAAATAAGTGAATTAATTTACGTATTTCACAGTCATACAGCATAACCTTTTGATCTATAAGGATTACAACGCAACCAAGAACTACATTTTCCAACGACCCCGAGCCGAGAAAAAGTTACCTTACAAAAATGATAACAACTTTGGTTCTTGAACACACAAAATTTTGAAATTAATAAACCAGTTGTACAACATTCCAATGTATATTGTGTTGAAATTTGGATTCGATCTGATGACGGGTTTGTGAGATAATAATTCTTAAATGTGACGCATGGTCGAAACACGCTTAAAAACGGGCACTTTTTGTGTTTCAACTGCGATAAAAAATATTAAAATATAAATTAACAAGAAGTTCCGTTAAGAACTATACAGCCTACTTTTCATGCCAATGATTATTCTACGGAATATGAACCTATCTAGAATAATGACGAAATTAAGTTGGTAATATCGAAATATCTAATTAGTTCAAAATATACCTGGTATAATGTAGCCTAATAGAGCACTACAGTTGGCAGCCCTGGTGACTGAATATATTCTTAGTTCCATCTCTTAAGGTACAGAATACAAAATTTGGTTGAAATCCAATGGACGTTACATGCAGTTAGACACTGGATCTATCAGCAGGCGTAAAAGCATGTTGCCAACAATACCATGCGTGTGCTGGTCAGAAATAATCTGAAATATTATGATATCTTGTTGTGCCAATTTTGGATGAAATCCATTTGTTAGTATAGAAGTTACATATATTTTAAAATTGGACATATCAGCAGGCATAGAATCATGTTGTCAGCACTGCCTTGTATTAATTACTCCAAATTAATCTAGAATGTCAGGTGCTATACGTATGCAAAGTATAGAGCTGTTGGCTTGCATACTTTCTGATATATTGATATTAGGGTAAAAAATATAGACAGCATTTATTAACAGTTGGCAGCCCTGATTGCACTGAAGAATACTTATAGTCATATCTGATATGTTACACATAGCACATGCGAAATTTGGATGAAATCCTACTGATAGTATAGAAGTTACATGTATTTAAAAATTGGCCCTATCAGCAGGCTTAGAATCATGTTGGTAGAACTGACGCATATAAGTTACTCCAAAATTAATCAAACATGTCAGGTACTATACGTGTGCATAGTTTAAAGCTGTCGGCTTGCACACATTCTGATATATTGGTATTTGGATAAAAAAAATAGAGAGCAATTATTAACAGTTGGCAGCCCTGGTGGCTCCTAAGAATACGCTCAGTCATATCTGTTTATGTACAGATATTACATACAAAATTTGGTTGAAATCCAGTTGATAGTGTAGAAGTTATATGCATTTAAACATTGGACCTATCAGAAGGCTTAACATTATTTTGGCAACACTGTCATGGTTGGCCTCCTGGAAATTAAACTGAAATAGCATTATCTACATGTGTGCCAATTTTGGAATAGCTCCTATGCATACCTTGCAGGATATCCAACCTGGAGCTCAAATTTCTAGTGCGTTTTTTCAGCAGTTGGTAGCACTGACATCATTTTCAAATATGGACGTGAGCTATTCCGGTGCACATCTTTACTCATACTAAATTTGGTTTTGATTGCTGCAGCCGTTTAGGAGTTGATAGGGGGGGACACACACACAGCCAGACAGACAGACAGAACGACAGACAGACAGACAGACAGACAGACAGACAGACAGACAGACATTTGCCCGATCTCATAAGACTACTTTTTCCTCATTTTTGCAAAATGTGAAAAGTAGGCTAAAAAATTCCAAACCAACATGATCTAACGTAAAATAGAACGACGAAAATGATGATGTTATTGGATTTTATGTAGGTCTATTGGTTACTTCACAAACAACATTCAAACTCGAGTGCACATAATATTTTGGTCGACAGTAAGCCACGGAGGCTCTCTCCGATGGCAACTATCTGTGATAAATTAGAAGTCCGCTGTGGGCTTTGATTCCAAGAAATAGATTTTCATCTGCCTGAATATCACTACTCCTATTATGTCTGCTGCTAGGTTAGGCACTGTGTTCACGACTGCGTTGATAAATCCTGTCCGCTTCTTCGTGGTTTGGGAAGGACTTTTGGAAATTGTCGCAAACCGGTAAACCCACACCGACAGGTCATAAAGTGACGCTTGTAGCAAAACCCAACAAATCCTGAAAATCTTAATTTTCAGCTTTGCAATTTCCATGTGTTCATATGTTTATGGTTGCAGTCAATCCTTTCTTGAGGGGGAGGAACTTCGAAGTTAACTGTCCCTAATTCCATTTGTTTATTGCACTCTTTGTTTAATGTTGGCAGACGTGCGTCGGAGGAGTTTATCTCACTAATCCGATAAAACTGTGTCAAATACGATCATCTCAACAGGGTACAAAAATTCTTGCAGCCATTGCTAACTAGAATTCTGATGTGCGAGACAAATGTTAATTGATTTAATGAGCAAGAGTTTCAGACTACAGGACAACTTTCTTTAAACATGCGAAGAAGTTCTTTACAGACTGAATTCTAACCCATCAGTCGTAATTAGGCATTTACATGTATTTGACAGCTTGGGTTGTCTTCTCAAGACAAAATTCTGCGCCGTGGAGTAGAAGAGATAAAAGGGCTGTAGGCGAATGCATTAACCATTATAGCTAATGTAAGGCTACAGGGTGCGTAATGATATTGTACTGGGATGAAAACGCCCTAATCAATACTGTAGAAAAGTTAGTGGGTATTATTTTAAAGGGCGGGACAGACTATAGAATAAATAGTGAAAATGAAAATCTACAGCCTGCTTCCAGTCGACCGACCGGGCCAGGGAATGGAATGAATGAAGCCCCCATCTAGCGGCGAGGATATGAACTGTGCCGGCTGCCGAAGCCTGTCGCACTCACCTGGGGCAATGACTAAATGAATGATAGATGAAATAAAATGGCAGTGGAGAGTGTTGCTGGAATTAAATTTGTGACAGGGAAAACCGGAGTACTCTGAGATAAACCTGTCTGCCTCCTCTTTGTCCAGCACAAATCTCACATGGAGCGACCGGGATTTGAACCACGGACCCAGAGGCGAGAGGCCGGCGTGCTGCCACCTAAGCCACGGAGGTTTGTAGAATAGTACAGAACTTAATTTAATTAATAGTCATTTTAAGACCGCACATATTTCGAACACTCATTGATGT
This sequence comes from Meconema thalassinum, assembly GCA_946902985.2. Lineage (NCBI taxonomy): Eukaryota > Metazoa > Arthropoda > Insecta > Orthoptera > Tettigoniidae > Meconema > Meconema thalassinum. The sequence continues at coordinate 944,195,009 of OX336388.2, read as the reverse complement.
CTTCTTCAGCGGATATTGTATCATGTAATTATTAATCTACAAATTACAATAAATGTCTTATTCAACTAAGATAAGTTCAAAATGTACTAAACACTTTGCATAATTCATAGTAAATTGTTTGAAATGAAGTTCAAAAATGGAATTCCTTACAATATAGTTTAAAATTAATCTTTAGTAGTACACCAAATGTTGTTTATTCTTTTCAAAAGTAACTCAACATGTTTTTTTTTGGAGAAATAGAGGTCTTCCACTTGGATTATCGAAAAAACAGTGGTCTCTATTTGCGATGGTTATAGAATACATTTCCAAAGACATGTGTCACCCAGAACGTATAAATATAATAAGATTTGTTGTAGCCTATAAAGCATGCTATTTATGTGTGCTATGGGGTTAGAAAACAAAATCACCACTTACCAACGTTGATAATTAAGAAAGGCGCTAATTAAATGGATGTATATGCTTAATGTGATCTTCTCAATGTGAGTTAGTAGCGCATAGATGAATATCAGTTCTGATGTCATAATGTTTTATACAAGTGCATACGTTTTCCTCTTTAAAGCCTGCACATTGCGAAAAGACAAATCTAGAGTATAATTTAACCAGATCTCTGCTAATCTACAGTAATGATTACAGCGTTTTCATCCCAATACAATTGGGGTTTTCAAATGTTCATAAACTCAAGCCATTAGGGACCTGCCAACTCTCCCGATGTAGGCGGGAGACTCCCGATTTCAGACCATTTCTCCCTCCCTCCCGCTTAACGTATTAAATCTCCCGATTTTTCAAAAATCCCACGCGTAATTTCGGATTGAATGTGCGAGATGACACTCCAGTCGTCTATCGAACGGATCGACTTTACGTGTTTTGTAGTTATATCTCGATACCGCAGTTTCGCTCTGTACCGATAATCGACAACTGCGTACTAACTCCCGCGTCACGTCCTGCCGTTATAAAAAGTTCGCTTCGAATACGGCTTTGTTTGAAAAAGTCGATGGTTAATTCAGCGCTTGTTCCTAGTTGTTTTGCATAATGACCTGTAGGTGATAGGTAGTTGTGCGCTGCGGAATATTGTATCTGTTTCACACGTGAAATCATATGATTTATGTATAACTTAGTTAGATGTTGTTGGCGTTAATATGCCCATAGGCTATTGTGTGTTTTCGATCTGAGTGATTGAGTCTGTTCCTCGGTAATATGGCGAAGAAATATGATGTGACATTTAAAAGTGTGTTCAACGATAACTTTCCGCATATAACTTGAGTCAAGAAGAGGCGCAACATTTACATTTTGTAGTGTCTGTAGGTGTGATTTCAGTATCTCACATGGTGGAAAGGGAGGCATTTCAAAACATGTGCTCTCAAAGAAATAAAGACAATGTGCAATGTGTTGGGAAAAACAAGAAACTTGATTATTTCAAGTGTAAGGAGGAAGACACTCACAGAAGTATTGTTCACATCGTTTATTATTGAACATAACCTCCCTGTCAATTGTTCCGATCACGCTGGTCATTTATTTAGGATGATCCCAGACTCAAAAATTGCCGCGAGATATGGCTCAGCCAGAACTCAAGTTTGACAAATTGTCTAAAGTTATGCTTTCCATTCTGACCATTCCGCATGGTAATGCAGAGTGTGAGAGGATGTTCAGTCTTGTCAGAAAAACAAGAACGCAGTTCAGGTCATCTCTCTCCCACAAGACTTTGGACAAACTTATAACTCTGAAGTCGATTCAGAAAGGGAAGTGTTTTGAGCAAGAATATAGCAAGGCCTTTTTGAAGAGGGCAAAATCAGCCACAGTCACCTGCAACAACGACCAATAATATGATCTTCGATACGTCACTAGTTGTGTATGCCTGAGTGTGGTCGAAAGAAAGGTATGCTTGTTTGATAGACTAGTTTGAATTTAAAATTACTCAGCATTAAGTGCATTTGTAAACTGGGATGTCATATCATGTTAGTCATGTACAGTTTAATAGTGTAACTTATATATTTGCTGAAATGTCTTAGCCTGTGTATGTATTATGTTGCATCCCCCCGCCCTCCCAATCGCAGCCGCGTCGAATCTCCCAATTTTTCATTCTGAGAGGTTGGCAGGTATGCTACAATCATAAGTGAGCATTTTGCCGGCAGAGTGGGCAGAATATGAACGTATATTGACTTTCCATGAAACATTTGAGAATATTTAGATTGAAACATCAACATTCGTCCATTCTCTACAGCTACTTTGTGTTCTACCAGTTAGCAATTCAAGTGAGAGATTTTTGTTGTCACAACAGAATGAAAACTCCTAACGGAAACAGAGTGACACTCGGAATGATTTTTTGACGATTTCTGTAAGTGAACCCACATTGCCATAGTTGGATCCAAAAGCGACGGTACTTTAGTGCAGAGTTACAACAACATGAAGCTTTTCATAATTTCAAATATACCATACGTAAAAATTAATGGCGACCGAACTTTCAGACTAGAATTTAATGCTCTGACCTCAATGACGAGAGGCACGGTATGTTTATGGGGGAATAGGTCAATACCGTACAGTCTGTATTCATTGTAAATAAACCAGAACCAAAGTTAAAAGAAGCATTTCTAACCCAGTAAAACAAGAAGTCTTTTCATTATTGAATATGGGCTAAAAACAACACTTTCCTCAGATGCAATAACATGGAACGATTAATGAAGTTTGGCAACTTGTTGCGCGCGACTAGTGACATACATTCCTAAAATAATCCCCGTGACATATTGCAACTACAGAACGTGTGAGCTGCACGATGTTGCATCTTACAAATTGTGCCATCAAATAAAATAAACAAAAATATTAACCATATTCGTTAAATAATACTGTAATTATCCGTATTGACTTAACAATACTTCCTGAAAGATGGCAATGAACACCTAACCTAATTTAAGTTCCGTGTACTGGTGTCGAAGTGGGTTCTTCTTCAGCACAAACCACTTGAGATATTTTTCAATATCTTTAAATAATTAACGATATTCAGATTTTAGTTAATCTCTACTTAGTATAAAACAAAGTACCGGTACCCAATTCTTGGATGTCACGGGTAATCTCCAGAACCACTGGATGGATTTTGATGCGGTGTTCACCATTCTGTAAAGAAGGATATCTCGAGGAAGGTTTCTGTAGAAAATAATTTATTTATGATCAAAGGAAGTCAAGCAGTAACGATTTCAGTGAAAAAGTCGAAAAAAAAACCTGGCGTCCGTGCGCCTTTTAAGCTTACGCTGGTCAAACAGTTAAAAATATCAATATACTGTGAGTTTAAGAATTGTTCAGCATGAAACGTTCTACAAACACGTCCACGAGAGCATATCTCTATCTTCAATACATCGCCTACAATAAGTGTTTTTGACGTTTTCATTTCTTCCAACAAACTCAATTCAATTATGGAGGCGACAGTTAAGAGCCAGTTACAGCCTAGCTAGCGGGCGAGCCTATTACCCCAGATACAGCCAGCAGCAAACTGTCGAGTCGTGTTGAGTTAAGACTTCAGAGAAGAGTGGTTGTGTTTGGAGTTTCCCTTGAAGTGCAATTCGGCTTTTCTTCATTTCGCCTGTGAACTTTTCGTTCTGCAAAATACACAGTCAAGTTAAGATTAGACGGAAGGGAGATTTGTGTTTCATGCACCTCGCCATTCTTAAATTACGTCAGACAAGAATTCGTTGCACATGCATCTCCATGATAATATAACGAATAGTCCAGTCAGTGATTTTAACCTATCATGCCGAGACGTAAAACGGATATAGGCAAGGTCGTAGCTCATTGACATCGAAAAATAAAAGCGATTATCACGTAATGCATTCTTATTGATTCTTTGATTAAATTTTAGCCTATATATCTCTTAAGGGATCCGGAATGCCCAATATCTTCCAAAGTTTGTTTTTGCGCCTTATTAATATTCGGCACTTTAGCTTTCTAACAGTAGGCCTACATTAATTTTATTCATATCTCATTCCTGGGACTAATTTTCTTATACTTTCCCACAATCACGCATTCAAACCTACCAAAATACTTTATTTTTAGCTTATTTTCTTTTATGAGAAAAAATAGGCTTATGAGATCATCTTTTGTCCGTGTGTGTGCGTATGTGGGTGTCCCCCTAATAAATACTAAACGGCTGGAACGATTTCAATGAAACTCGGTAAGGTCATAGTACTATTTTGTCCAACCCCGACCGTGTCTTTCAAATTTTATTACGTCTCACTAATCCAACATGACGGCTGTGCGAAATATTTCACCAGCATTCTATATCTCCAAAACTATTACTCATATCACCGTGACATTTTGTACGGAGATAAAGGGCACTACTAGAAGTCCACTTATGTAACTTTCAAGAACCTGTTAAGTACAAAAAGAACATGGCGGCCAAGTGAAGTTGAAATATTTAAATAGACTTTTCTCGCGATATTACTATCCGAGGGCAGTGAAACATTTATACACATTGTAATGCACTGACATCTAATTTAGTTCATTGTTCATATAAGTTAACCTCAAAATGGTGGCTGTTACTATTAAGAATGCCTTATAATTTGGATCTTTGCAATTAATTGTATTACAAAAGAACCTCGTTTATCCAGATTAAGTGAGACCGGAACTGACCCGGATTATCGAACATCCGGATAATCCGAAAAAAAAAACAAATACATGTTATATAATCTATTAGCATAAGTTGTAATACCTTTTTTCAATTGTACAAAAATATATAAGAACAATTTTCCTACATTTACGACTTTGTATTATGGACTAAATTAATGTGTTAGTTTTTTCTGTTTTATATATTTTGTATAGAGTTTCCGCGCAGCACGATCACGAAAACGATTTATTAACATCAGTTTTCACTTCCAGGCGAATGCCGGGACGGTATCTTTGATAGACCATGGCCGAATTACTTCCAATTCCTGTCCTTAACTATCCTTGACGGAAAAGATATTCAAGAAGAGTCGACCCCGTAAATGAAATACTGCACAGTACAAATACTTTTTTATTATTTTCGATCTGGATAAACCGGTGATCTGGAATAATGAGGGTCGGATAAACGAGGTGCTTGTGTACATTTTGAAGATTTTAATTTTCGAATAATTTGTACCGAAGAAGGTGGTTAGAAACATGCACACGGAACATTAATATTAGGTTGTGTGTTCAACTCAGAGACGTTCATTGTCGTCTTTCAAGAACATAAAATAAAATGACTGAATGGAAGAAGCACGTTAATCAAAAGTGCAAAATACGTTTATTTCTGGAACGAATGCATAATAGTGGCAGTGGGGATTAACTTTCACTCTCCGCGAATATAATACTGTTTGTGACGAGATGTGGTGGTATACACCGCCAGTCTACGAACATCAACAGCAAATATACTGTAGTGTTGGTGGGTGCAAGATATTGTGTTTCTTGAGACGCTTAAATAGAGTCTATCAATTGCGTCTTGATTATAACTCAACGGGAGTAAGTTTTATGATGAAATGAGGTCAAGTAGTAACTACTAATTCATTTTGGAGCTTGGAATATCGTGTTCATCACCTTCGTGTACTTGTATTAGGGGCAGAGATTGGGGAGGATGTGACCGTGGCCATAAACTAAGCTGAGGTGAGATTCGATTATGATGATTGTTGTTGCTTAAAGGGGCGGAACAGCGAGGTCATCTGCCCCTTTTAACACAGATAAATTGATACAAATTGTGATAGATTTAAAATTTAGTGGTGTGCGCAAAATATGAAAAGGGCCTAGAATAATAAAACAAAACATTAAATAAAACTAATAAATATACGGACAAAAAAAAACAGAAATTAAAAAAAGGAACAAGTTCTTTGACTAAATACACACTTGAGAATTTAGATTGCTGGCTCTAACCCACCCTCACTTATAAAGCGGATGACGAGATCAGCAGCCACACGTCATCGGCTAATATAAGTTTGAGTGTCATCTGCAAACCAAGGTTTCTTCGTAAGTCAGCAAGATCCACGGGCCCGGAGAATACGGCTCCACAGGTACAAAGTGGGGGTGGGGTCTTCCCTTCTCATTAGGTACGAGTGGGTGGATCTTGTATGACCTATCCTTAGCCTACACAAAATGACAGGCTCCCTCGGCGACCAGAAAGAGCTCCGCCACTCGCGAGTAGTCCCCTTAAACGCCCTCAGTTATCCTTATAAGACTGACTGTATCCCGTTCTAGTCCTCAGACTAGAATTTGGCTTCGTGGCAGAGCAGGAAATCGAACGCAGGATCTTAGAGATAGAAGATAGCCTCTGTGTGCCAGAGAAAGTAGTAAGTTAGCAGGAATTAACATCAAGATGAATTGGCGTAGGAAGTTTTCACAGCCAATTATAAAAACAATGCAGGTAGAGCGCGTTAGATAACACATCCCACATGAATATGACCCACTTCACAATGAACTTTCTATGTCTGCAGTAAGCCAAATCCCGGGCGCAAAACTAGCGCCAAGTTCCCATCACCTAGGCCCGGGACTTGCACTCTGGGTAGTAACCATTCCAATCGCTGAAGCTCCCCGTCGCAATCAGCTACTCCGTGCTTCTCTCATTACACTAACCAACAGTGAAAATGCTTCCGAAACAAAAACAGCCATCTCTAGTTTATTCAAGCATGGGAAATACGAATACTGCGTTTAAAATGCTGAGTTAGCTCTATGTTCTGAGATATAACGATATTTCATTAAATGCTAGAGAATTTTGAAAAATTCTAGGGATTTTTTTTTGTTTAAATAAATTGTAGGTTGGTAATCCTTAGTCCAGGTATCCTGGGTCATTGTCAGCCATATTTTGTTTATTGTTTGTTAATAACCTTTGTTTTCTTCCGTTATATGGTGAAATTTAATGGGATCTTCACATTACAACACAAAGGTCTGGCTTTCTAGGGAAAGTTTGTGCCCTGGGCAAGAAAGCGTACATCACAGTCCTCTGGTTGACAGAAACAAAATTCTTTTGCCCCCTTTACAAATCAAACTTGGGCTTCTGAAGAACTTTGTAAAGGGGAATGGATAGGAATGGAGAAGCTTTCAAGTACCTGAGAGCAAAAATTTCCACTTCTCAGTGAAACTCAAGTGAAAGAAGGGATCTCTTTGTTGGTCCGGTGACCTTCTTAAGGATGAAAATTTTGATAGAGCCCTCCAGGGTAATGAAAAAGCTGGTTGTGGAGCCTTTAGAGGTGTTGTACAAGGTTTTTTGGGAAACAGACGAGATGAAAACTATGTTGAAATTGTAAATACATTAGGCTGCAATATGTCACTCAAAATTAATCTTCTCGATTCTCATCTGGACTTCTTTCCTCCGAATTGTGGTGCAGTAAGATTAGTGATGAGCATGGTGAGAGATTCCACCAAGATATTTCAACTATAGAACGAAGATATCAGGGTAAATGGGTGGTTTCCTTGCTTGCAGACTACTGTTGGACGGTGACAAGAGATGCTACAGGCCAAGAGTACAAACGACAAGCCAAAGGTCAACATACGAAATAACAAGGCTTCTTATCTTATTTTCTGCTAATTTTCCAGTACATAATTGTTAGTTCTGTTGTGTGCAAATATCATATCTGGTGTTTACTATAGAAGTAAACAAGTAGTGTAGGCTAAAAACCAGAGCTAATAAACAAATTCTAACGTCATATTCGTTTTTTTCGGACCCAAATTTAGTTTAAAAAAACAACTATTTTTGTAAAAGAAGCAAATACAAAGTTGTTTTTGTCGGCTAGTGTTATGGCCGTGATGGTATCCTGCTTCTCAACGAGGCGCATCGGGTTTGATTACGGGTTAATACATGTGACATGGGGGCCGGATTCCATGAATATCATCATATAATACGCTAAGGTGTATGTTTCACAAAACTCAAGCTCTTAAACCAGAGGGAGTTAGAAGGTGCGGTTTGTGCAAAAATCTTCCAAATCGCCTCAATAAGACAGGAAAAATCTTGGATTGGATTTTGTAAAATGTGGCGACTCCACACGGGAAACCACTTCAAAAGGAGCGCTGAGGTGGGAACCGAACCCTATCTTCCTCAATTTTGCCTCATCATCCTGAGTGAATTCCGTTCCTGCCCTCAGACCAGAATTACATTTCTTGATAGAGCTGGGAATCGAACTCGGACCTCCGGGAAGATAGCAGCTACACCAAGAGCTGGTATAGCGTCTGAATAGGAAGCAAGATACTTGCAGCAATATAAATCGACAATAAAGTGTTACCAGATATTTAACTCCAGCGGGAATATTACTGGTTAGCCGTAATCTTCCACAGGTTATCATTGTTTTCTTAAGGCACACAAGATAGAAAAAGATTAAAGAAACGCCTTCAGATACACGAGCAAAATCTTTTGGTCTGTTTACGACCTCTTAGAAACTGTTCTCCACTCCTAAGCAGAAAATGTATGTTCAGCTAAGATGTCAGTTTAATCTCCATCAAATTGTATGTCTACCCCTTATTAATCTAGTTTCCAACGAGGTGGGGGATGAGATACAATGCGATGAAATTCCACGTGCCAGATGGTTTCTACGGCTGGATGCCCTTCCTGACGCCAACCTCACGAGAGAAGTTAACGAGAGATGAAATGAACGAAGACGAATGAAAGTTCAATTTCAAGTAGTTCCAACTTTGGCTACCAGATGCCACTGTCACCCAGCGGCGAATGTTCGAACTTGATAGAGCGTTTCTCACCAAATAACCTACACATTTAGCTACACACCACCAATTGCAGTGGAAGGTTCTTTGACATGACATAGATCTGTGACATAGACCCGACTTGACTCGACTTACCCTCCGAAGGAAGGCATACTGAAGGAATTTAACGCTCTTAAAAATCCGATGACTTCGGCCGGGTTTGAACCCGCGATCTTGGGCATGGCTGTTCAGCATGTTACCGACTACGCCACCGAAGCCCATATCAAACATCGAATTATTCGAATAATTTCAAATACGAATATTTTATTCGAACATACGAATAGTTCGACTAATCGAATTATCCGCACGTTAGCGCAATAACGTTAGTCTACTGTTCAGTCAATAATCGAATGAATCGATGAACAAGTCGAATCATTCAAATGTCCCAATAATGACAATAAACATAGAAATAAAGGAAGGAAGGAAGGAAGAAAGAAGGAAAGAAAGGAAGAAAGAAAGAAAGAAAGGAAGGAAGAAAGGAAGGAAGAAAGAAAGGAAGGAAGGCACAGATAACAAGTGCTCGTTTTGAATGGTCGCCTACAGTGCGGGCCCTTCCTATAGAACGGAGCTTTGTAGAGGCCGTGCGGAGCGATGATTCACCGCCAGGTTCTTAGCATGCACAGATTACAACAGCGGGTCGGAAAGCCCTGCGGGTCGGAAAGCCCTGGATGCTGCCATGGAATTTATTACATACGCAGCTGGCAAGATACCTTAGTTGTGATAATTAAGACTTGCTTTGAAGTACTGTAGCCTACCTCGTATCCCGTGAACTTGATTAGGTATAGAAAAAAAGATTGAATTTTCCTAGTGGAAACTTATCTTCTCAAGAAGAAGAAGTTTTCAGTAAATTGTTCGCAAGTTACAGCACATTGCGGTTTTTACTTGTGGGGGGGGGGGGGGACCTCAAACAAAAGGTATATACAGAAACAATCCACGTATTCTGGAGGTTCTTGAGAACGAAATAACTGTACAGACACGAAATACCAGTGAGGAAAAATTACAGCGAGTGTACGAAAACTTCCTACGTCACGGTGGGTGAGTGGTTATCGTGTTGGATTACTAACCCCAAGCTTGCAGGTTTTCTCCTGGCCGTGATAGGCTAAGTGATTTTTGAAAGGCGGCAAAATTTACGACACGCATGTTATACGATGTTGGCATGTTAAAAAACCCATTTGAATTCAGTAGGCCGTGTTCATAATGGCAAAATTAATCTGGGGATTTTCCGCCAACACAAAGTTCCTCATTTCTCTACTAGAAAACGCTATAGTTTCAAGGAGCTTAGATATCTAACCTCCTTGACTTTCATAGTGCTTCAAGGAACAACAAAATTCTACATGCAAGCTGCCCTCTGGGTTAATAACAAAGCTTGCACCCGAGACCATACGATATTATTATCATAGTACGTCGCGTCGGCGCAATGTGTATTTAGAAAATGAACTGCAACTATTCTGAAAATTTATGTAAGTAATGATGATTATTAAATACAATAATAAGTGTAAATCTGTTAAACTAATTGGGCTAGCGCCTTGCTTGACACGCTGCTACACACAGTGGCCCTGCCGCCACATGACGCCTACGAGATTCCGTTCTATAGTGAGGGCTCTCACTGTGTAAGGATCCATCAGGCTGAATGGGGAAGGGGTTAACCACCATCCAACCCCTTGGATTCACCCCTGCTTCGAAAATCTTGCCCTCTGGACTTTTTATTCCACTATTTATTGTAATATTTGGGTGCTTAGGCTACTATCTTCTAATAATTCTAATATTTGAATTGATCAATTGATAATAATAAACTATTTATTACCTTAAGTCAATATATTGTACATTAAGACCGTTGTGACCTTCCTCAGCGTAGTATAGGATAAGTAAATGTGTAATAAGACGCACTTAATATTGCCATAACAGAGGATACTAAAAATATTTTTGTTCCAAAAGGTCACAAAGTAAAATTTCAAAAACCAGACCTGTTACAAAATGCGTTAAGAAAAACAGGAAAAAGTCTTGATAAAACAGCGTTGAACTGAAGAGATGTGGATGTGAAAATAGATATCCTGAATAAGTTAGGTTATAAATGATGGTTGACATGTATTTGCCAGGTAGAGAGATATAGAAGAGAGAACGTTAGAAACAGGTGTGACGAAATTGTTATGAATTGGTATTGGTTAGGCTAAATAGTTGACTTAAGGTAATAAATAGTTTATTATAATTAATACGTCAATAAGGAATCGGGCTATCACGGTCATTTTATGATCAATTGATTTTAACTAGAGGGCATGTGTATAAACCACCTGTCCGACTTTATTGGCATGAGGGCTCGACGCGACACAGTTCTGACAGGGACTATCGACTTGTTTATTTGTTTAATAGCATTTTATAAACAAATTGTTGATATTTATGAAATCAGACTGCAATTCATCACTGCTGCGGGTAATTCTCTTTCTTATTTGTTACGATCGGTTACTTGTTGGTGCCCCATGTGTATAGACCACCCGCCCGGCGTTACTGTTATGCGAATTCGACGCCAGGGGCTATCGTCTTGTTTATTTGCTTAAACGCACTTTATTTACAAATACCTACCGTTGACTTTTCAAGAAATGCAATTTTTTCCTGTCCTGAGACGATTTGGAAGATTTTGGTACAAACCACACCTTTTAACTCCCTCTGGTTTAAGAGATTGAGTTTTGTGAAACATAGGCCTACACCTTAGCGTTTTATATAATACAGTACTGTATGTAGGATAATCGACTATTCGAGATACTCGAGTAAGTTACTACGAATTTTAAAAAACCGAAGTATTCGCACATCCACAATGTTCGATCATTTGAATTCTTTGAAGTACCGTAGTGGAATTGGCCGGCCCCGTGGTGTTGGGGTAGCGCGCCTGCCTCTCACCCGGAGGCCCCGGGTTCGATCCCCGGCTCCGTCAGGGATTTTAAAACTGACGTGAGGGTTGGAACGGGGTGCACTCAGCCTCGTGAGGACAATTGAGTAGCTGTCTGACAGTGAGACAGCGCCCCGATCACGAATACCAAGATTAACGGCCGAGGGGACCCGACGCGCTGATCACGCGTCACCCCAATATCTGCAGGCCAAATGGCTGGGCAGCGGTCGCTTGGTCGGCCTTAGCCCGTCATGGGCTGTATAGTGCCAGGGGTTGACTTTTGACCGTAGTGGAATTAACCCTTGAGAATTGGCGTGTAAAAATATAACACAAGGAATGGCGCCGGGCCATTTTGACCCATAGTGTGTCACTCCCTTTTTGTCGTAGTCGTACGGATTTTAATGAAGTAATTTTACACCTGGTGTGTTCCTATAAACAATTCCCAAAATAAAGAGAGGTTAATTTATATTTTTCAAATTTGACATGTAGAAAAATGACAATTTTCGTAACACTATAATTGGCCTTGATTGTGGCGGCAAAGCAGTCATCTTTATTTTTTTGAACAAGAGGGCTGATGACCAAGGTGCCCCTAGACCCTCTACATTTACATGGATCAATAAGAATGTGAACTATGTGATTGTGCTGCACCAAAATAGTTGGATTTCCCCCTTACTGTTTTTACAGATTGTTCCGACTAACGTAAGCCGAAAATTGTCACGCGAGAACTGGCGCCATGGGTAAATCTTACCGGACCATAAATAATATAGAAATAACTTGAGTATTCCAAAAGCTATGGACATGTTTCTTTTGCAGGGTGAAGTTCAAGGCTAGGAAGGAAGGTACAGTAAGCGACAGGAAATTAGGGCTCACCAAAGCGGCTTCGGTGGCGTAGGTGGTAGTATGCTGAGCTGCTGTGCACAAGATAGCAGGTTCAAACCCGGCCGAAGTCGTCGGATTTATTAAGAGCGTTAAAATCCTTCAGTATGACTTCCTTCGGCGGGGAAGTAAAGCCGGCAGTCCCATGTCATAGATTTATGGCATGTAAAAGATCCTTCCACAGACTAAACTTGTGTTGAGCTAATTTTCTAGGTTAGATTTTGTTGCAACACTCTATCAAAGTTCCAAAGTTCACCACTATGTATCATTGACATCTGGTAGCGAAAGTTGGAACTACTTGAAATTGAACGGAACTTGTAACTCACCATAGGGGTGTCCGCCTGAAGCAGCTACAGCCTCTGGCGAGCCGAACATGACCTCGGACACTCCCGGCACTAAAATCCATACGATACATAAATACATAATAGGGCTGACCAAAACGAAAATATAAAGCATTATTATCCCTCGGAAGCCTCCGTGGCTTAGGCGGCAGCACGCCGGCCTCTCACCACTGGGTCCGTGGTTCAAATCCCGGTCACTCCATGTGAGATCTGCGCTGGACAAAACGGAGGCAGACAGGTTTTTCTCCGGGTACTCCGGTTTTCCCTGTCAAAATTTCATTCCAGCAACACTCTCCACTATCATTTCATTTCATCTGTCATTCATTTAATCATTGCCCCAGAGGAGTGCGTAAGGCCTCGGCAGCCAGCACAGTCCATATCCTCGCCGCTAGATGGGGGCTTCATTCATTCCATTCCTGACCCGGTCGGAGACTGGAAGCAGGCTGTGAATTTTCATTTTTCATTATCCCTCGGGTCAAAAATACCCATGCGCCAGTCTTCGCGGGTTAATCCAATATTCGAATGATTATGTATTCTACAGCACTAATTCAAACTGCGCAAAGCAAGACGACTGACAACTTTGTTTAACAGCTGTGTGTTCTAATTCCTTGAGACATCAGCTCCAGATATTTTGTCTACTACGCATTATTGATTGGCACATTACCACGGCCAGGCTATCATTTACTAGCATATTGTCACGACAGCAAATGTTTGTTCATTTCTGGGACTTGGGACACATTGACAGTCAGCTCCGTGTGATAACCTGTGTTCTTGTGGTAAATGATATTCGGGCCGGGATTTGGGGTAGCTGCTCACAGTTCTAGCCTTACAGGCAAGCAATTCAATGTTGAAAACCAAAGAAATTCACGCACAAATACTGTTCAAACGACTCCACTCACTGTTCATAAAAATTTACAACTTTCTTCTGATTTTGTCGTTTCTTGGGACGTTCCTCTTCGATCGTGACACTATCTTCTCGTTGTCTGTCGATCACTATTAGGCCCCGTTCATACTAAGATAAGCGATAAGTCGTAAGGAATATATTGCGACGATATTTTGCTAGGAAGATTCAGACAGCGGGCGATAAATTCTCGCGACCTCATCGATACAAATTTGGTGGGAACACAATTCTCACTTCTTCAGTTACAAATACGAGCCCAAGTGAGGAAGACATTGTAGTGGCTTATTGGTTCAGGCGTAGGATATGGAGAATAAGAAGGACATACTGTGTACATCCCTACAATCTCACCAAAGTGTACCATACCTCGGCCGTTGTTTCTCGAGAGCCGTCTCAATATGAATCAAAATTCAGGGAGTTCTATCGAATGAATCCTGAAAACTTTCATTTCCTGAAAAGTCTCGTGTCACGAGGAATTAATGAAAGGAATTACAGAATTGTGTTCTTCCCATCATCATGTTTACAGCCCGAACTACCGTAGGATGCTAATCGCTCAAGAGACTAGCAAGCGGTGCTTCGAGAGAGTATAATGTCACTTGCGATATGTTGTGTAATCGCGCGGCTGTGAACTTTTTTTTATCGTCTCCCTTACATTTCACGTACTGCCTGTGCCTGTGCCCGTGCGTGTGGCGTATCGTATATCACTTACGACATATCGCTTATCGTATATCGCCTTAAATGAATGGGGCCTTACATTTTCGTCCAATTGCCAACTAGAACCCGGTTCATCACTGAATTTTATTGTTGGTGAATTTGTAATTAATTTTCGTTGTTTTATCCATTTTTCCAAACGTAAAGGACACACTAAACGTTTCTTACGAGGTGCCGACAGGATAACACGTGGTAGACTAATGATTGTTCACCGAAAACTCAACCATATCCGGTCGATTAGATTAGCAGTTTGCCGTTTCTACCACTACGAGCGCTAGTGGTAGGCAATGCAGTGTTTCACTTAAGCCCTTATAGCTACTTCCGGTGTGAAGATCTTTCAAAATATCAAAAATGCACCTGAGGATATTGAACCAAGAAACACATTTAAAAATATGTGAATTTGGCTAGCGTTTGGATCAAAAAGAAAAACGAATAGGCTATATAAACAAGCGATTTTAGGCTGTTAACTGCATTTAGAAAAAAGTGATTTTCGACATATTTTTTTTTTAGTTTGATAGAGGTCTTCAAGGCTCACAATTTGAAACCTTTCTTGGCACTTTAACCCTTTTACGTTTGGTACAACTGAGGAAATTGCTTAATTTTACGGCTACTTTGTCTGCTAAGAAAAATGTTTTCCCCAACACCTTGGCAATTGTCTGAAGGGAGTGTGGAAATCCACACTGCTCCGGACTTGATGCAGCCCTTCCATGGGAGGCGTGGAGCGCGGCTGACAGAATGATCTGCTAGACAAGTGCGAAGTGCGTGGTACCTGCTGGTAAGAGACACTCTCACAGTCCACATTTTTCTGTAATTGCCCGCCCCGCCGCTTTCTACCAAGCACGCAATACTGCTCTAAACCAATATTAATGTTTCGTTTCGTGCAGTGAAATACAACACACAAGACACTCAAGCCAAAGCCCTTCAAAGAATGACGACTGGTGCTAGTCAAGCTACGGAATTAACTAAATTAATGTCATAAAATAGAATATAATGATTTAATTATTTGCATTATTTAATCCACTTTGTCAATACTATAAATATGATGCCTATTATGTATTCGAACCTGTTGCAATATTCAATGATATCTTCTTCAGCGTTTAACATCTCTACTTAGTACAGTATAAAACAACTTCCCCGATTCTTGGATGTCGCGGGTAATCTCTGGAAAGATTTTGATGCGGTTTACACCATTCCGTAAGTAAAGGATATCTCGAGGGAGGTTTCTGTAGAAAATTATTTATTTATGATCAAAGGAAGCCAAGCAGTAACGATTTCAGTGAAAAGGTCGAAAAAAAAAAAAAAAAGCTGGCGTCCGTGCGCTTTTTAAGCTTACGCTGGGCAACCCGTTAGAAGTATCAATATACTATGAGCATGACGAATAGAAGGAGAAAGTGAGAAGACTCCTGAAGTTCAAGCGCGCCCCGCCAGGCAGCGCTAGAGTGGACAAGTTCCACACAGCCGGGGTCAGCTGGTCTTAGGGATGGTGCTAAGGGAAACTAATTACTTTGTAACTAATACTCTTTTAAAAAGTAATTAGCGGTTACAATTAAAATAGCATGGCAGGGCACATTGGAAAATATAATTCACGGAAATAAGAACTACGGTCTTCATTACATGTTACGGAACACACAGATTCCTGGAATATACAGTCGGAGAAAGCCCAGATCTTTCTCGTAACATCTGCAGGGTTAAGGATGTGAGGTTGTAGAGAGCTTGTCTTGCCACTGACTCCTAACGAATTCCTGGCCTTTTTATTTGATTGACTACCATCACAAGAAAAGCCAGCCACCCTCGCCCCAGCCTCTTCTAACTGCAAAATCACCTAGACTTAGAATTTTTGCTAGAATGTCCCCTGGAGTAGCATTTCCGCTTGCATTAACAGCAACTGGCTGCACCCAATATATGCATGAAAGGTACGAACATGAACACTAGAGCGTGATTTGCAAGTACGTTATTCTGGAGGTCAGGTGTGTGTTCACCTAAATCAACTAATCCATCTACTTTATCAGAAAAGCTATTTAACTCGATTTCTTTTCTTAGCTTCTCTTCTTCGAAAATTACAACACTGTAACGTGAATTATCATTCTTTTCTTCCTTAAAATAGTCTGAAATAGCATTTATACTATGCGCATTAACTCCATAAGGCCACTTTAGTCCTTTACAAAGTTTTCTCAAGTGACTTTCTGAAGGCAGAGGCAAGAGATTATGTCGCCGACAATGACGGAATCCTTTCGGTGATTTTATTCTCAACAATAAACACTCTAAAATGAATTCATTGCTGTACCTCATTCCATTGCGAGATTTTTCCTGGCATTTCTTGAGCATAGTGTCTATTATCATCTTTTCCTTCTTGCTAAGGTGTTCGTTATCAGGGGCGGATCCAGGAGAGGGCGAGGAGGGCGACCGCCCAGGGCTCCGCTGTCTTAGGGGCCCCGCGCCATGGATTTTTCTACATTTAATTAATTAAGTATACTTTTTCAAACTAATTTATAATTCATATTCCTTTCTTCAGTGTAGCTATGACCTCTCGTGACCGTTTAGCAAGTTAAGATTTCAGTGAAATAATAGAAGACTTCAGCCGGGAAAAAAGTCGCAAAGTAATATTTTAATATTTCATTGTTTACATAATCTTATTCAAGGGGACTTAAAGGTTTCTTTCATATTATTAAAATAATGTACTGTAGTGTATTCAAAATATTGTAACTATTCTTTATTTTATTATTATTATTATTATTACCAAACTATTTTCCATTTGATTCGATTTTTTTTCTATTGTTGTGGGCCCCACCTTATCATATCGCCCAGGGCCTCGCAAGGCCTGGATCCGCCACTGTAATCGTTATCTTTGTAATTAAATGCCTGTGAATTTCGAACCTGCTTCTCCAGCAAATTAATTCTCGATTTTGCTGAGTTAAGGCAGGATCTAACGCGAATTAAATTACGGTTAGCATTCTTACGGCGCCTTTTGAACAATATTATAGTCTTTTCAGCATCAATAAGTACACTAGAATGACCCAAATTCTTATCAACACTGGATTGACCTTTTAATGCCTCATTCGTTGCTCCACTCCCATCTTCAATCTTCTTTCTTCTTTTACTGGTGGTGTCGAAATTCTTTTTCCTGTTGGGAGCTTTACGGGACTTATTCTCACTACTTCGGTAAATTAGGGGGAAAATGAGGCACTGCTCCAGGTCGTAACTTCCACCACACACGAGAGATTTCCACTACTTCACCATTCACTATAAAATTACCTGATTTTACTATCAAATCATCAGAGAAATGAATTTGAAGAATTCTAATACTTCGCGTTAACTCCGTATCCTTACGTGGAATAGCTCTGGCCCATTTTTCAAATTGATTTGTATTCTTCGGTGGTGAAAAAGATCGTATATCGTCAACTACTCTACCATATCCTGACTTACAGCCAGGCAAACACCAGTACGGCATGTTGAACTATTAAATTAACAAAGCCGCATAAGAAATATGTTTGAAGTTCACAACACAAAACGCTGATGTACACAAGACACAATGAACTGAATTTAAGACCTGAATGCAAAGAAAATTCAATTTAATTCACACAAATATCTCACACAGTAACTTCTCGCGTACTTTTCTAAGACCCGGCTCGACCCAACAACAGGACACGTTGTTGGACATTATCGCTTGCAGTGCTTGTAGCGGCGGGACCACAAACTACCGTGCTATAATGGCGGAGTCCTCACACTAGGTCCTTCTATTCGTCATGCTATGAGTATAAGAATTCTTCAGCATGAAAAGTTCTACAAAAAAGTTTTTATTCTTGTGTCGTAATCATGCGATCGAAGTGAAAGTTTGAATAAAGAACCTATGCAATAATTTTCCTTTAATAGTACATGACTCTATGGCCTATACATATAACAATCCAACAATCTAATCGACCGGATATGGTTGAGTTTTTGGTGAACTATCATTAGTCCACCACGTGTTATCCTGCCTGCCTCTCGTAAGAAACGTTTGGAAAAGTGGAGAAAACAACGAAAATTAATTACAAATGCACCAACAATACGATTAAGTGATGAACCGGGTTCGAGTCAGCAGTTTGACGGATAACAGTCGTGCGGTTGCGAGGCGGATGCGGATAACAGTCGTGCGAATGCGGGACGGATGCGGATAACAGTCGTGTGGATGCGGATAACGGTTTGCTTATCCGCACAGAGCTCTAACTATAGAAGCGGAGCTGCGCAAGTCCGGAGAGAAGACAAGCCACAGCAATTGTTCTGCTTATTAACGAGGTCGCGTAGGCGTTAATTAACGTGTTGCTGCTACTAGTACATGTTTGAGCTGTCGTCTCGTGGTGATTTCATTATTGTGTTCTTACAGCACCAGCTCATTCACTATAAACTACATCCACGGTTCCCAACATCTCCCCCCTGGGGCTCACATCTCGTGGGACGTAGGTTGGCGACCACGGGACCCCAGCTGAGTCCGGCATTGCTTCCACTTACTTGTTCCGGGCTCCTCTCCATCTTCTTTGCTGTCGACCTCTCTTGGTCAACTCTTGTTCTCTTCCAACCCCAACGGTATTAGGGTGTCCAAGGCCTAGGGAGTCTTTCACTTTCCCGCCTTAATTGACCATTGTCTCATCTTTCCTGATACCCTCATTCTTCGAGGGGTCAGCCTTCTTTTTCTTTACATGTTATCTCCTGTCTTCTGCTCAAAGCCCTCAAGGAGGCAGGAGATATGTAGCCCCACTACTTCTGGTGCACCCTGGATATTGCTACACCCTCAAGGGCTCACGGCTGGTGAGTTTGGGAGTTGGCGACCCCGAGAGATTCCTGAGCTGGGTACGTTTTGTCACCTTTAAATGTGACCTTGGGGCGGGCCCTCTCCTCTTTACCCTTTCCTATCTGCCTTTCATGGCTCTCCTTCCTTGCAAGTCCCTCAATCCTCATTCTTTGAGAGTTGAGGGCATTTCTTATTCCTGTCCTTTATTTGCCTTATCCTTTATTGGCTTACCATTTCTTCTTCTAGTATGTAAGTTTGTAGTTAGTATTAGTTATAGTTTTCATTCTCATATCTCATCTCATCTTTCACTATCACCCAAACCATTAGGGGCCGAAAACCTAGATATCATCATCATCTCAACATCTACATATCCCACTAACAATAAGGACAATATTGTCGGGAAGTCTCAAGCAACCTTCTGAGAAGGTAGCCGGTGTCCAGGAAAAGTTTGATAAGGTCCTGGAACGAAATCCAGGATGGGATGAGACAGTGAAATTAGCCAATGTGTCAGGTAGTTGAAGCAATTCATGTGATTTTTGGAGATCCTACTGACAACACACAAACATGAATATACAGTAGAAGAAGATTGTTATCTGAAAATATTGAAAAGTTGTTAGCTGAAAATTCCTCACAGTCATTGAGTGTATTTGCAATACACATGTATTGCATTTGCTCAACGTAAATAAAATAACATTTGAAATTTACACACCATTTAAATAATAATGGAGTTTAATGTATGGGAATGCCTAAGTTATTTGATGCCGTTCTGAAATGTGTTTTTAAATGTTAAATGAATACAATAGTTGGACCTGCTTCAATGCTTATCATCACATATAGTACCTATATGCCTATTTTTAACTATTTCAAGTGCCTATTTGCCTGCCTATTTTAAGTTTTTAGCGCATATTGCACCGAGCTCTAGACTGACGACCAATATCAGAATGCTGGATTAAGAAATGCTGGTGAATTCGTCATAACATAAAATGATTCGCCAAACGTGTGCAAGCGAATAAAAAGCTAGAACCAAAGGTGAAATTTAGGGGTCATTGTTTTCCTTAGCATGGAGCTCTATGTAAATGTTTCCTTCACCTCGTACAAAATGTTATTATCCGGTGTTTGCTTTATCCCTTTTGTTGTTGTTATTTGAGTCTTCGGTCTTTTGACTGGTTTGATGCAGCTCTCCATGGCTCCCTGTCCGAAGCTAATCGTTTCATCTCCACATAGCTACCACACCCTAAATCCGAGGCAATCTGTTTAACATATTCTAACCTTGGTCTACCCCTACAGTTCTTGTCCTCGACCTTTCCTTTCATATTTAAGCCTGCTATTCCTGGGTGTCTTAGTATGTGTCCTACCAACCTATCTCTTCTCTTCATTAGCAGTCGCCAGAAACATCTCTCCTCTCCCACTCGTCTTAATACCCGTTCGTTTGCAACCCTATCTACCCATCTGATCTTCATCATTCTCCTGTAACACCACATTTCAAACGCTTCAATTCTCCTCTTTTCTGTTGCACCAATAGTCCAAGTTTCACTTCCATAGAGCGCCACGCTCCAGACAAAGGCTTTCAAAAATGACTTCCTAATACCTAAATCTATATTCGACGTCAACAGATTCCTTTTTTTATAGAAATGCTTTCCTTGCCCTAGCCAACCTACTTTTTATATCCTCTTTGCTTCGTCCATCACTGGTTATTTTGCTTCCTAAGTAACAGAAGTCTCCTACTTCCTTCAGCTTTTCACCTGCCAATTTGATGTACACGAGTGCGAGATATAAGGTGCAGGGTTTCGGTTTGCCGGGGTGTCGCTAACTGTTAGAAAGCACTGATCTATTATGTGCTATTTAATACAATTGACATGTAACACTATTAAATGACAGCAGTCTCTGCTGGACTTAGTTTAAAACCTTTGAAAGGCACCCTCAAATGACGTTGAACCGGGATCCCGGACTGTCTGTCCGTCGAACCTAGATCTGATCAGACAAGTACCCCCTTATATCCTGCATAACCATTATGATGGCCAATCGATTAGGCACACAACTACGATATGATCGTGAAGAGGCCGCTCCATTATGCAGCATCGTATAAAAAGTGGCCTGGATTCAATTCCAGGAAAACATCCCACTTTCCACTGAAGGTTCGTAAAGACAGGCATAAAATTAACGATCCATTACTTGGAATAGTGGAGCAAGATAATGGCAAGTGCAGGTAATCACAACTCCGAGCGCTACAAGCACACTCGGCGAATAATTGAACCTGGCAAGCTAAAGTACAGCGACATAACTGAATAGAAAATGGGAGAACATCTGCTGATTCATCTAGGTCTTGGGCCTTCCTGATCATCAGTCTCGGTCATGTGTGTGTAAGTCTACCCCTGGCAGATAAGATGAGATGCACTGAATTATTATGTAGCGGATGTTTCTTAGGGACAAACGCCAACCTCACGACCGAGGCTTAATGAGACACAAAATTAAGACGAAAAGAGTTGAAATGGGGCCGCCTCTGAGTATTAGAAGGTACTGTGGAGTTGACAATGGGAAACCATGAACTGCCGACAGTGCAGTTCGAACCCACTCGTCCACCAGTCCGGAACAGTCTGGGCCCATGGCGTTAGGCGTAGTTACCGTGGTTCGATGACATTGTAGTTTAGGCGCAAGACGCGTCCCATATGAAGGTATGTTTTTACCAAATTTGCTAAAGATCCGATGAGTATTTTGGTCGTAATTTAATTTTAAGTTTTGACCATTTGAGTGGCTGCCATCAAGTTTTGGTAAAGATGGCGGCAATATAAAACATGACACTGAGGTGCTCTTTGCTAGTTCAACCTCTGTACCAAATTTCGTTCTATTCGGTTTCGTCGTGTTTGAATTGATACGGGGGGACAGAATACACACACACACACACACACACACACACACTGACAACTTTTGGCCCGTGTACATCTCTTGTCTACTTTCATTAAAAACAAAAAACAAAAACAAAACAGGCTAAAATGAAATTTACGTGATAGTTTGAGTGTGTGCCCTTTATGCGTTCATATACCACTCACCCGATTGCGATGAAACTTTGGTGAGTTGTTGTGTACACTTCTGCAACTCCTGACTTCAAAATAATTACAACGACAACACTTCCTTTAATTGGCATTGCAACGCATGCCGAGTACAGCTTGTATTATTTTTTAATCATAATCACATAATTATATTTCTTGTCAAGTTATTTTTTCGCAAGTCCCAGTAAGTGGGATTATATTGTGTTGACCGACTGAAAAGTAGTAATATTGTGTGAACATGTGGGATTCGTTAAACACAGTAATAATAACGGCGTGTGCACTCCGGTGAGGCCTGGCGCGTGTCATTATGAGGATGGAATGAATGATGTAAGCGTCACATAAACGCAATTCCCAGAACCATGGGAATCACCATTAAAGATAAAAATTATCACGGCCCGGCCGCCTATTGAACCTAAGACTGCTCGAGCTACAGCAGAGCAAGCTTACCACTTGGCTGGACGTTAAACACGCTTGCTCGGGATGCAGAAGATTCGGGTTCGAATTCCTACCGCGATATTTTCACAGTTATCATGGTGTCTACTACTCTGGAAAACAGGGAATACTCAAGAAAAATTTTAAATCCTGGATAACTCAGGGAATTATCAAAGTATTTTAATGACACTCAAGGAATTCTAGTTTTACAAGGTTTATCCATGAATAATTGGAAATTAAGCATTAAAATTATGATGGTGAAAATATGATTGTTGTAGATGTTTGTTTGTACTGACGTTAAATCAGTAAGCTCTCATTTCTTGCGAGATAGAGCACACAAATTACATGTGTGCTTGTATTTAAATGTGTAACTGTGTGGTTTTTGAGAGCATTACTATTGATGCGCTACTTTCAATACTCACAAGTACAATAGTTTTTCTGGATGGAAAATGTAGAAATCGGCAAAATATAGAAACATATATATATTTGCCTTGTAAACTTTGTAATGCTACCCTTTATTGTGCGAGCACTTTTTGAAATGCTTTTTAAGTATAAACTGTGTTTTATATATTTATTATGGCCGCTACTGTTAGGCTACTCGGGGAATTTCTGATTTATGCTGGAGAAACAGGGAATTGTCAGGGAAATCTGTTAGTTGGTATTGGTAGACATCCTGGTTATGTAACTTAGTTACTGTTAAATAGGTTCCGTCCCACAAGTTCCTATTTCCATGAGTTCCGAAAACAAATTTCTTAGGAAAAACGTTCCAAGAGTTCCGAACGCGTATTCACGCCTGAGTAAATAAGCTAATGAGTCCCACTCGGTCCGAATGTCTCTGGAAAACCCAGCTGTCAATTCTGAGATTTGACCGGCTAATACTAGTAAACATGGATTTTGAGGTTGGAGCTATCAAAGCGATAGAAGACGTATTTCCTCAGTCCAAGTGCAAGGCTGTTTTTTTTTTTCACTTAAACCAAAGTATTTGGAGAAAAGTGCAAGAAATTGGGCTTTCGGGTATTTATAAAACTAGCCAGGAAATCAAGTGTGCCGCACTTGCATTCCTCAAACCAGAAAAAGTAGACGACGGTTGGCTACACATTCATAGCACGGCCCCGGACAATGAGAAGTTAATCGAGTATTTTGATTACTTTGTCGAGCAATGGCTTGAAAACGTGCATATTCCGATTGAAATGTGGAATTGCCATGGGAAGAGACATAGAACGAATAACTCTGTAGAAGGTTGTAACCATAAGCTGAATTTGAAATGCGGGAAACCACATCCTCGTGTAAGAGACTTGGTGTTGTGTTTGAAGAAGGAGTCTCAAAATTTCAGACGAAAACATTATGCGGGCAGAGTTGAATTTGCAAGCCACGAAAAGTAAAAGAACATATGTTGCAATGGATAACAGAATCCAAAAAGCAACTCAACAGTTTGAAGAGACTGGTGATTTAACAGTATTTTTAAGAAATGTTTCTTTTGCTGTAGATATTGATGAGAGTATAAAGAGAAGAATAATTCAGTTAATAGATCAATTTGACGAAGCTACGTGGTGATTACTAAGTGACTTGTAAATAAGATTAAAAAAAACAGTTCAAAGACGAAGCGACATGCTGATACTATAAGAACTTTGTAAATACAGTATATATAACTCAAAACTGATTATTTTGACGAAGGCACATGCTGATACAGATACTGACAAGGCGAAAGCTGCTTATGGTAGCTACCGGTCCATGGCGTCCGCCCCCCTCTGTTAGAGGAGCCAATTCATTAAAGAGGGCACGAACTCCCGGCTGGCGCTAACAATGGACCTTATTTGTTTCAGTAATAAACAAATTAATGCAATGTTGCTGTAGAAAACTAAGCTGGAACACGCTCAAGTAGTGTTCGGAACTGATGGGACTCGCTCAGATAGTGTAATTGGCAGATAGCTAATCCGCTAAAGAATTTGGAACTGGTGGGAATCGGAACTCTATGGGAGGATAAGTGTTAAATATCAAAACAAGTTAACGTGCGCAGAATGCAATAAATCTCTGTACACTTGTCAGATGAGATCTTGTCTTGTGTTCCTCTTCTCTTTCGCTCCTTTTAACTAGGCAACCTCGGTGGGCTTGTGGGGCAAAAATACTTGGTTTGATTCTCGCCCAAGGAAGTGCGGGTAAAATCCATGCAACTCAGTCGTACGACAAATCTGAATTACTTTCTAGATCCGGAATTCAAATACCAGCGCTACCAAGAGCCATCCTGAGAGTCGTTATGGAAAATAGGATCTAGCTTTAAGTCCTGGTGCATATGGTTAGGGCCTACATTAATTGTTACTGTGCCCACTGTCACTGACTGTTATTTGGTTATTGTTAACATAAACCAGGAAGGATACTTTGTATATTTTGACGGAAAAAAACTTTTATAGATTTCTATACAACATTCCGAAAACAAGCGTATCTCAACTTAAGCGATGACCACTCATTTAAACTTCCTTTCTTATGGTGTGTCTACTAATCGATTAATGGATTCTTCGCCTAGCCGATTAATAGTGTTCGATTAATTTCAAATTATTCAATCAAACCTCTATGGACATCAAATTGGCAGGTGAAAACCTAAAAGAAGTAGGAGACTTCTGTTACTTAGGAAGCAAATAACCAGTGATGGACGAAGCAAAGTGGATATAAAAAGTAGGTTGGTTCAGGCAAGGAAAGCATTTCTACAGAAAAGGAATCTGTTGACATCGAATATAGATTTAGGTATTAGGAAGTCATTTTTGAAAGCCTTTGTTTGGAGCGTGGCGCTCTATGGAAGTGAAACTTGGACTGTTGGTGCAGCAGAAAAGATGAGAATAGAAGCGTTTGAAATGTGGTGTTACAGGAGAATGATGAAGACCAGATGGGTAGATAGGATTATAAACGAAGAGGTATTGAGACTAGTGTGAGAGGAGAGATGTTTCTGGTGTCTGCTAATCAAGAGAAGATACAGGTTGGTCGGACACATACTAAGACACCCAGGAATAGCAAGCTTAGTTATAGAAGGAAGGGTCGAGGGCAAGAACTGTAGGGGTAGACCAACGTTAGAATATGATAAACAGATTGCTTCGGATGAAGGGTGTGGTAGCTATGTAGAGGTGAAACGAGGAGGCGTTGACGTTGAGGGCTGCATCAAACCAGCCAAAAGACTGAAGACTCAAACAACAACATCGCTTATTGTCAGCTCTAGTTTCTACCCATTACTCAAAGACATGACGTTACTCGGCACATTTGTCTCATCTCAACCGGCCAGACTTGACTTGTTTTAAAGGGCCACTGCTGGATACGGTACCTGGAACAAGGCAAGCCCACTAACCAGCCGGAGCCCTTCCAAAATCAGACTTCTTACTTCAGAAATAGAACCGACCATATTAGGTACATGAGTCGGACATACTGTACCTCCGATTCACGGAGGGTGGGTGAGTGGATAGCGTGTCGGTCTACTAACCCCAAGATTGCAGGTTCGCCCCTGGCCGTGGTCAGTGATTTTTGAAAGGCGGCAAAAATACGATACGCATGTCATACGATGCTGGCTTGTCAAAAATCCCATTTGAATTCAGTAGGCCGAGTTCATAATGGCAAAATTAATCTCGGGAGTTTCCGCCAACACAAAGTTCCTCATTTCTCTACTAGAAAGCGCTATAGTGTTCAAGGAGCTTAGATATCTATTATCTAACCTCCTTGGCTTTCATAGTGATTCAAGGAACAACGAAATTCGACATGCAAGCTATCCTCTGGGTGTCAAATTACAAAGCTTGCACCGGGCACCCGAGGCCATACGATATTATTATTATTACGGAGTAATGGGTCGTAGATAAGTCCAGGTAAGGGATTAACATGATGGTTCTCACAAGATAATTGAAATTTGAACTCAGACTGGCAAGAAGCGAGTCATGGATGGATTTGCACACATTGAGAGATGAGGCCACCGCTACCGTGACGAGAATGAATTTACTGCGACATCATTCAGTCTAAATGCTTGGCTAACTCAGATGATTCCTGTTTACTTTCCTATAAAACAAGACAAATATGATATGATCGCTTCTCGGTTTACTTCTCTCGCCTTATTGAGGACAAAAACCACAGCCATGCGTTTCAGTTGAGTAATTTGACACTAATCAACGCTTGTTGATCAAGACTCCCCAGCTTACAGCTATGGTAAGACCATTGAACAATTTGACCTTGAGCGATTCGCAGGCCCAGACTGGATCAAAATACAGTTGTAAGATGCCAAATGTTTTCAAAATTTTCGAAATTTCATTTTAGGGTCACAATAAATTACGGACCATTCGCTTTCTAACAGTATAATTGTTTCTTCATAGTTCATTCTTCAGCCTACTTTCCTTATGCTTTCCCATTCGCATGATTTGTTTTATATTTATCCATTATTGGGAAATAATTTTCCAGGATTGAATTTCGTAGGCATTTCTTCTTGTGTGATCAAAATTCTATAGAACATGCATTAAGGGGGAAGATACATATTAAATAAGCCTGTGCCTGTCAAAAATCTTGTACAACAGTTATATATATATTTCCAGGGAACACACACACATCTTGCTGTTAGAAGTACGTCTTCAATTTTCAAAATTCAAATCGTAACTGTTTTTATCCTCTTTTCCAAATGTGGTTCTTGCTTCGTGCTGATCTTGATGGTTTACATCATATCTCCAATGGTTAGACGAGTGTTTGGACTTTCATCTTTTTAAGTATGTGTTAAATATTTAGCTACAAAATCAATTGCTTGAGTTTTCACATTATTAATTAATTAAGTTAAGTGCTATGTTTTCATTTTTATTCCGAGTAAACTCAAAAATTATTTTTAACGTATCATAGAAAGAATAATAAGCCAAATAGGTTAGAGATTCGTATAAACACTTGTGGTTTCACGTTACAGTAGTTTAATCATCCAATGCGCACACATTTACGAGGTAATGGCGACTGTCTTTGAATCTGTGTTTTGGTAAGAGTTCGAATTAACTCCAGTATCTTTCATTCTTTATAGGAATTTAATATTCTAAGTATCGTTCTCATATAACCCCGCGGTGTAGCCGTTAAAACGTGCACCACGGCCGTGAGGACAGCTGCAGCAAGTTAGGAGATCGCAGTAGCTATCCAGAGTGGGGTTTTTCCACACTAATTCCGGGATAGTACCTTACTTCAAGTTCCGGGGTGCCTACCTCAACACTGTCCCTAATACAGTTACACACACTACTACAGTCTAATGCTGGGATATTACCTGACTTCAAGTCCCGGGGCATCTACCCCATCCCTCTCTCTAATACAGCTAGTCATCACATAAATGCAGGTTATCAGACAACTACACGTGGGTGATGACTAAGATGTCCCAAGCTCCTAAAATGAATTAATAACTACATTCTCATATTTTAAAAGAAACACGTCTCACCAATACCACTCAATATAAACTGATTGGTGATGTCCAGGGACCGGATTCTGATGGCTTGTCATCTTTTAAATTGTTCGCCACACTCATTGCTAACATATATACAAATCCTGTTCATGGCTCCCATATTACAGAAATGCATAGACTATTTATTAAGTCATTTTTTCGTCATTTTTCTAAGAATTTATTTTTAGGTGATTTTCTCGCTTTACGCGTCATTATTTTATGGAATTTATTAGAATATTTTATACGCGTTGAGTCATTTTCTCAAATTTTTGATGGTTTGAAAATCCACTGCCTTCGTCCAGTCGACCGACCGGGTCAGGGAATGAAATGAATGAAGCCCCCATCTAGCGGCGAGGATATGAACTGTGCCAGCTGCCGAAGCCTGTCGCACTCCCCAGGGACAATGATTAAATGAATGACAGATGAAATGAAATGATAGCGGAGAGTGTTGCTGAAATGAAATTTGTGACAGGGAAAACCGGAGTACCTGGAGAAAAACCTGCCTGCCTCCGCTTTGTCCAGCACAAATCTCACATGGAACGACCGGGATTTGAACCACGGACCTAGTGGTGAGAGGCCGGCGTGCTGCCGCCTAAGCCACGGATGCATTTTTTGTTTGCGCATGGTACTGGATATTAACGGAACTGAAAGTGGGGATGAATACGAAGACATGAGAATCTTCATAACGTTGTTCAACCCTTATTTCTTGGAATATCCACATTCCAGGAGACACATTTGACTAAAATAATAACCAGTATTTGTGTGCAAATAATTAGTATATTAAAAATAATAATTACATTTTATTAGGTTATGTTCGCAATATCCACATCAATCCGGCAGTTACAATTATAGCCTAAGCTATTGTCATTACCGGATTCATCGCATGCATACTCAGCGATTAAATAGCGTACGCTTCTATGCGTCCACCGTGAAGTAGCTGTCGATCCCTAACTTTTATATATTACTTTACAATTTTTATATGTATGGTTTTTTAATACTTGTTTTATTGTAGATAGTTTTTTTTCTCTGTTATCCCAGAAATTAGTAAAGGGCTAGCGTCAGGAAGGGCACCCGGCTGTAAAACTAACTGCCAAAACCGTACAAATATGACAAGTTCTGTTAATTTAGCCTCGGAAACTGCTAGGGCGTTCCCCGGAAGCGACGCGCAAGGGTCCCGCCTGCCCCTTGTGAGAAATGAGCAAAGGCTACCGAGTCATGGGCGGGCTCGGCTGAAGAAGCAAGTCCAGATTAGAATTGGAACCCTGAATGTTGGATCGATGACTGGGAAAGGAAGAGAGATTGTGGACCTAATGATGAGAAGAAAAATTAGAATTCTGTGTGTCCAAGAAACTAGGTGGAAGGGTAATAAAGCAAGAGAGCTTGGAAGTGGCTTTAAATTGTTGTACAGTGGAGCAAACAGAGCGGGAAGAAATGGTGTTGGAATTATCCTGGCTAACGATTTGATCCCCTCTCTAGTCAGTGTAAACAGAAGAAGTGATCGCTTGATGTGTGTGAAGCTGTGCCTTGGGGAAGGGTTTACCATTGTAAGTGCCTATGCTCCTCAAGTTGGCTGTGAGGAGGAAGAAAAAGATGGTTTTTGGAGGGACCTGGAGCAGGAACTTTCTAGTATATCAGCAGATGAAAGGGTATTTCTGGGTGGAGATCTAAATGGACATGTTGGCACCAGTGTGGAAGGGGAAGTAGTGAGGAGAGTGCATGGAGGCTGGGGATTTGGTACGAGAAATGAGGAGGGTGAGAGAGTGCTAAGTTTTGCCTTGGCATTAGATCTAGCAATATGTAACACCTTCTTCAAGAAAAACGAAAGGCAATTGGTGACCTATAAAAGTGGAGGAAGAGAGAGCCAAATAGATTTCCTTTTGTGCAGAAGAATGCATTTGAAGGAGGTTAAGAATTGTAAAGTTATTGTGGGGGAACATGTTACACCACAACACAGAGTGCTAGTTATTGATTATGAATGCACGGGCATTAAGAAAAGAACAGCAAGGAAAATTACTCCAAGAATTAAATGGTGGAAATTGAAAGATCCTATTTTGAGAAGTGAATTCAAGGAAAAGGTGTTGCAAGGAACACGGCCAGTGGAAGGAGTTCAGAGATGGTGGACAGTAAATGCAGAAGCAATCAGGAAAGCAGGTGTAGAAGTTTTGGGGAAGACGTCTGGGAAAGGTGCTCCCCTGGATAAAGAAACATGGTGGTGGAATGATGTGGTTCAGGATGCCATCAAGGCAAAACGACAAGCAAAAAAGAAATGGGATGAGTCTGGAAATGACGAAGACAGAGAACACTACAGAAAGGCAAATAAAGTTGTGAAAAGAGCTGTAGGGAAAGCAAAGACAGCTGCATGGAAGGAAGTCTATGAAGAACTAGAGACCACAGAAGGGGAGGCCAAGCTTTTCAGAATCGCTAAGGCACGAGACAGGGCTTCAAAAGATCTCACACACATCAGGCAGATGAAAAGTGAACAAGGAATTGTAATTCAAGATGAAGAGCATATTAAGAAGAGATGGGAGGAATATTTTGAAAAGATACTAAATGAGGAAAATGCCCGGCTTGTGTTTGAGGATGGTATCCCAAATCACAACGTAACAACTGGCATATGCAGGGAAGAGGTTGTAACTGCTATTAGGAAAATGAAATGTGGAAAAGCAACCGGCCCCGATGAAATTCCAGTGGAGGCCTGGA
This sequence comes from Meconema thalassinum, assembly GCA_946902985.2. NCBI lineage: Eukaryota > Metazoa > Arthropoda > Insecta > Orthoptera > Tettigoniidae > Meconema > Meconema thalassinum. Next base: position 944,164,260 of record OX336388.2, on the reverse strand, counting down.
AATGTCTGGATGAAGAGGGCATAGATATGTTGTGGAATCTATTCCAACAGGTACTTCAAGAGGAAGTAATGCCCAAGGAATGGCGGGAGAGTACCATAATTCCCATTTATAAGGAGAAAGGTGACATTCAGGATTGTGCAAATTACAGAGGAATAAAACTCATGTCGCACACAATGAAGATCTGGGAGAAAGTTATTGAAAGTAGGCTTCGGGTGGAGACGACAATAGGAGATAGGAGATGAACAGTTTGGATTTATGCCGGGAAAGGGAACAACAGAAGCTATTTTTGCACTTAGGCAGGTCATGGAAAAGCACAGGGAGAAGAGAAAAAAAACTACATATGGTGTTCATAGACCTAGAGAAAGGGTATGATCGAGTGCCCCGTCAGGAGGTATGGAGATGCATGAGATGCAAGGGAGTACCGGAGAAGTATGTGCGCATTGTTCAGGATATGTACCGTGGAGCAAGGACACGAATTAGAAGCAGTGTAGGATTGTCAGATACTATACCGGTTCAAGTAGGTCTTCACCAAGGATCTGCACTAAGCCCCTATATTTTTGATCTAATAATGGATGTCTTCTCTGAAAACTTAAGAGAACCAGCTCCTTGGTGTATGTTATTTGCAGATGATATTGTGTTATGTAGCACACACAGGGAAGAGCTTGAATATAAACTGGAATGCTGGAGAAGAGCCATAGAGGACAGAGGCCTTAAAATCAGTAGGAATAAGACCGAATACCTGTGCCTTGGCGGAACTGGAAATGAAACTATTCAGATGGATGGTAGCCAGCTACAGGCAAGGGACAGTTTCAAGTATCTGGGATCCACTGTATCTAACGATGGCAATCTAGATCTGGAAATTACCCACCGAATTCAGGCTGCCTGGTTAAACTGGAAAAGGTTATCTGGTGTTCTCTGTGACAGGAGACTGAATATCCAAGTAAAGGGTAAAGCCTATAAATGTGCAGTGAGACCTGCAATGCTATACGGAGCAGAAACTTGGCCAACAGTGCAGTCACAGTGCAAGCGACTGGAAGTAGCTGAAATGAAGATGCTAAGATGGATGTGTGGTGTTACAAGGAAAGATCACATCAAAAACACCTTCATACGAGGCAGCGTAAAAGTGACTGAAATATCAAAAAAGGTGCAAGAAAGACGCTTGCTCTGGTATGGCCACATTAAGCGCAGGGATGAGAGTTATGTAGGAAGGCGAGTGCTTGATCTGGAGGTGGAAGGAAAGAGGGAAAGAGGCAGGCCTAGAAGAAGATGGATGGACTGCGTGCATGATGATCTCCGGGAGAAGCAGGTAACAGAAAACAGTATTTGGGACCGAGGAAAATGGAAACGACTTGTCAGGAACGTCGACCCCGCATGAACGGGAAAAGACGAAGAGGAAGAAGAAGAATTACATTTTATTAGGTACCAATTAAAATCATTTCAACAAACAATGACGTAGTCTGTTTGCTTTGTGTGATGAAATTATGTCGGTTTCATTCAAATTTTAGGTCATTTTTTAAAGTTTTTGGGTCATTTTTGGGATTTTTGCCGTCATTTTAAAGATAATTTTTAAAACAATTTTAAGTCATCAAAATCCGGGCCTTGGTGATGTCTCTAATAGTTTGAGCAACTAGGAAGGAGGGAAACATTAGGAGTGCAAGTGGGGAACTCCTCCACTCGATTCTGAACCTCATGGAACATATACCTGCTCGTCGAGATTTCAGCTGTTCGCCTCGTTGAGAAGTGGCTAGCATGTTCGGCTGTCACCACAGAGGCCCGGGTTCGATTCCCGGCTCTGCCAAGAAATTTAATTCTGGTCTGAGGGCTGGAACGGGGTACACTTAAGAGCCTCGTGAGGCAAAAGTGAGAAGAGGCGGTTTCGTTTCCTATCTCAGCCATCCTGGAATTGGATTTCCGTGGTTCCCCACTTCTACTCCAGGCAAATGCCGAGATGATTCCTAACTTAAGGCCACGGCCGCCTCCTACCCAATCCTCATCGGAATTACAAATACACACACTAATACAGCCATCACAATAATACAGGTTATGACACACCCAAGTGCAAGGGACTACATACCATGATGTCGCAAGGCCCCTATATCAATTAACAACAACAAGGTTTTCCGTGATTTCCCACTTCTACTCCAACAAAATGCCGGGATAGTACCTAACGTAATGCCACGGCTGCCTCCTTTCTAATCCTCATTTGAATTAGAAATACGCATACTAGTACACACGTCACAGTGACACAGGCAAAATCTATACACACCCAAGTACACGGTGATACATGGCCACAATGTCGCAAAGTCCCTAAAAGAAACAACAACAGATTTGAGCAAGTTAAAATTCTAAATGTGGCGCTGATGCCCGAGCTTCAAGGCTATTTGGCTCAGGGAAACTCGGACCCACAAGTGTTTGTTTGTTCAAAGTGAAGTACAATGACTTATCCAAATGAGTACAGTGTTCCCTTTATTTCGACCATGCAGCCAGTGTTACCAAATTATAGCTGCTGAAAATCCCCATCTTCTAGTCAAACGTTGCTATGATTTAGGCATTGAAGTCGCCATATTTAAACAACTCACCAACAGGGGGACAATTACACAGGTGTGCCCTCCTCATGAGCGTCTCCCGTATTAGATGATGATGATGATGATGATGATAATTGTTGTTTTAAGGGGCCTAACATCTAGGTTATCGGCCCCTAATGGTCTGGGTGATACCGAAAATGGCAATGAAATGGAAACCAGAACGAAAATTAAGTGAGACTGAAAATACTTACAAAATAGAACTGAAATTCAAAATATTCACAAAAGACTTACTAAAAATAAATTTAGATTGTCAATCCTTACAAAATGCAATGTAGATCAAAAAGACTTACAAAATACAACGTAGATTGAAAATACCTACTAAATGGAGTGTAGGGAATTTAGATACACGGGGCCCAATTTAAAAAAAACAGTGCGGGAATCTTAAAGAGAAAAGGAAATATAATGAAAAGAAAACAAGAGGTCTGACCCCTCGAATAAGGAGGGATCAGGAAAGATGAGAGAAGGGGCAAATAAGGCGGGAAATTGAAAGACTCCCTAGGCCTCGGATACCCTAATACCGTCAGGGACGGAAAAGAACAAGGAGTTGACCAAGGGAGGTCGACAGGAAAAAAGACGGAGATGAGCCCGGCACAAGTAAGTGGAAGCAATGCCGGACTCAACTGGGGCCGCGTGGTCGCCAACCCACGTCCCACCAGATGTGAGTCCCTGGGGGGTTCCCGCATTAGCCAAGTGGCTAGAGCAACGGCATTCAAAATGGGCTCGACTTAAGTCTGCTTTGTTGACGATTCATTGAGGACCTTTTCGACATCGTCGTCATGTAGCCCTGTGAGTCTGCTAACCTGTGTCATTATGATAGCTGTACTAGTGTGTGTATTTGTAAAATAGGGACCACGACCGTGACGTCAAATTAGGTACCATCCCAGCATTAGCCTGGAGCAGAACGGAACTACAACATACAATTGAGTCGTCCAGTTGCAAAACTCGTTTAATCCACTTGTGAATAAGGATCATGTCGTAAAATTATTTATTTTATTATTTTATTTTACTTTACTTTGTTTTATTTTGCTTCGTTTAATTTTATTTTATTTTGTTTTATTTTGCTTTGTTTAATTTATTTTTATTTTGTTTTATTTTGATTTTGTTTTATTTTGTTTTGTTTTATTTTGTTTTGTTAATTTTGTTTTATTTTATTTTGTTTCATTTCGATTTTCCAGAAAACAAACACAATACCAAAAACAAAAAACACGAAGCAAAAAGCAAAATTCAAAAACAAATGCAGCAGCAGAAAGCATAAAACAAGAAACACAAAGCAAGAAGCAAAATAAAACAAGATGTTCAGTAAAGAACATATAGCCTACTTTCTCCTAAATGTATGAGTATAGTTATAACTCGTTATTATCAAAGAGTATAATAGAACTATTCTTTGTTGAAGACCTTAGAAACGATTTACCTCTACCAAACGCCACAACCTAGATAAAAACTGCTACCATCATTGAAGAAAGAAAGATAAGAAGTATATCAAGAATGTTATGGATCTGCAGACATAATCGACCGGACTGGCGGCGTGGCTCAGCGGTAACGTTCTCGCTTGCTGGACCGTATGTTTCAGGTTCGTATCCTGGCGCAGTCAGCTGGCATTTGAGGGTGCACAAATGCGAGGGAGCCGTGTTAGTAGATTTACTGGCACGTTAAAGATCCCCTTCGGGACAAAATTCTGGCACCCCGGCGTCTCTAAAAGCAACAGTAGTTAAAAGGGACGTAAAACCAATAACATTATTATTATTATTATTATTATTATTATTATTACATAATCGGCCTGACGCGAGCAACATCCAACTTTGAGTTGAGGCATGTCTTTACACGTCTGGCTGCGTATGACTTTCACAACCCTAATTGAATTAACAAATCTTTCCATGACCCTGCAGAGACGTGTGTATACCAACTATGTGGATATTTTCGATTGCTATTGGGCTGAAATAAAAGTATTAATTAATATCCTGAACTAGCACCAACGGTAGAGTTCAGATACTATGTGAAATCGTTTTGTTCTTTACTTTAATTAACATTTTCAAATAACGCACAATAGGCTGTTACAAACCCTTTAAAATAAAAAGTAAAAATGTATCGTAGTATCATCTTGTCATTCTTCAAATTCGATGCGCATAGAATGCCAATGGTATAGTAATCAATGGAGCCCCACGTAGACTAGTCGTGACATCTAGTGGTGAAATATCGAACAATATAATCCTAACAGAGCGAGTGCATTCTAGCGGCCAGAAGAAGAAACTTTTCAATAAAATCTGGAAGTTAATAAGTAGCGGCGAGCAGTTACCTTTTTGGCAGCTAGATGTCTCGAGTAAATCTGCTGGCGAATTATGTTTTAATTAAATATATATTTTACACCATAATATGCACAATATAACGCTTAATTTTAAAACATCTGAGTCATTACAAAACAATAAACATATAACATTTCAAGCAAAAAAAAATAGCTCTGATCGGGTTTGAACCATAGGCATTTGAGCGATAGGCTAACGCTCTACCACTGAGCTAATTGTGTCAACGAATATCGTTCTATATAAAATGACTAACATAGAACTTGTTAGCAAATAATGATTTATACTAAACGATTTCATCACTGGAGTATATTATTTATATATAAAGCATTTCATACAAAGTTTATTTATTTTGTATCAGTACGCTATATTGCATGCAATACTCAAATTAGTGAAATATAAGTCAGGCACAAAATATCCGCTGCCATCTTGTCTTATTACTGAATCGGCTCAGCTTTTTAAAATCACGTCTGCACTATAGTATTACAAAATAAACTTTTAATTTCGAACGTGCCTTTCCCTTTAGAACAGTTAAAACGATTCTCGGCTCGATAATCGGAACTGGTGGGTCCCATGATATGGATTATAAAGTTTGCATAATTCGCACGGCCGCCATCCTGAAATGGTATGGCGGACGACCTTGTAGTTTGGTCACAAGACGCATCCTATACGAAGGTATGTTGTTACCAAATTTGGTAGAGATCGGATGATTTGGTTAGTCGTTATTTGATTTTACGTTTTGAACGTTTGAGTGGCCGCCATTCAGTTTTAGTAAAGATGGCGGCGATATAAAACATGACACTGAGGTGTCCTTTGCTAGTGCTATCTTTGTACCAAATTTCGTTCAATTCGCATTCACCGTGTTCGAATTGATAGGGGGGGGGGACAGACATTCAGAGTACTCACACACACACACACACACATACACACACAAGAGACTCACACACACACATACAGACACACTTTTTTCGCCCTGTGTTGATCTCATAAGTCTACTTTCATTTTTTGCAAAAATCGAAAGTAGGCTAAAAAGCAGAAAACAAACACAAAACAAAAAACAAAAAAGAAAAGCAAAAAGTAAAATTCAAAAGCAAAACCACAAAGCAAACACAAAACCAAAAACACAAAGCAAAAAGTAGAAAACAACAAACATAAAAGATAAGTGAGGCAAAGTCCAGAGATACGTTTCTCATGAAAATGATTCTTATTCACAAGTGGATTAAACGAGTTTTGCAACTGGACGACTCAATTCATTTCACAATTTAGCGCCCATGACACAGAAATCACTCAAATAATGTATGACTGGCTCGATACCGTCGCAACTCTTATAAGAAGACAGTGACTCGCCAGCTTGATATAGGCCAATCAAAGACTTTTACAAGGCAGCTTTGAAAAGTAAGGTAGGCTACAACGAGCTCCAGCGGTTCACATATTCCCGCTCGTGCTCAAATATTACGCTAGGCCCGCTAGATGGCTGTATCAGTTGTATCATGCGACACTGGAGACGTAGGAAGCATCCCTGTCATGGAAACACTCTTCTTGCACACCCCACAAGAATGTCCACGCACAAAGTGGTGCCGACGATCTGTTTGGGACCACCCTCATCAAGGGAGTGACACACTTGCCGCGGTTTGATGCGGTTTTCACCGTTCTGTAAAGGATATCTCGAGGAAGGTTTCTGTAGAAAATAAATATTTAGGATCAAAGGAAACCAAGCAGTAACAATTTCAGTGAAAAGAAGAAAACAACTTGGCGTCCGTGCACGTTTTAAGCTTACGTTGGGCAAACCGTTCAAAATATCAATACAGGCCTACTATGAGTGTAAGAATTGTTTAGCATAAAAGTTCTACATAAAAGTCTTACGAGCTCGAGCATATCTCTATCTTCAATACATCGCCCACTATAAGTGCTTTTACGTTTTCATTTCTTCCAACAATCTCCATTCAATTAATGAGGCGACTGTTTACGAGCTAGCTAGGGGCGAGTCTATCACCCCAGTTAGCCTAGCTAGCGGGCGAGCCTATTACCCCTGCCGTGACCTACCTGTCCTGTGAGAAGTTCTGGCAGGTCAACAGCGCCTCTGGTGCTATCCTTCTAGCCGAGCGGATTACTAGTTAAGGGGATTTGAGTCTGTAGGCTAGTCCCGGAACTTCCCGGAATAAAAGATGAAACTTCCCCTGTAACGTACTGCCGTTGATTATAATATCGCAGTCGTTGTATGTACAATATATACAGTTACATGGATAGATATATTGATGGAAGTTTACGCAGGTCTGATTTCAGCGCTACTAAGTACCGCCCTACCAGCGAAATCGGAAATCGGAACTAATGCGCTCCGGCCAGCCACACGCCTGCGATGGACGTGCAGTTGTCGCCAGCGAAACCTCATCGCATGTCATTTGTGTGCATGATTCATGTTGGGTCGAGCGCTGTGCGGTGTGTTCTCATTGTATGACTACATGCATTCCCCCTCTTGCCCCGCAACCACTCGCTGCAGCCATAACGAGGCGAGATGACGTAATGTATACACAATAGCCCCGCTCCACGTCTAGTGGTAACAATTCCCTGGTAGGGTAGTACCTTTTCTACACGAAATCTAGCTTGCCCCCATGGGACTGAAATCTAACACACGTTCAAGCGATACCTGTCTGTCAAAAGCTAAGAGCGAAGAGCCCTGTTCGCCATCTTGGATGCCCTTATATCCAACTAGAGATGACCAGGGTGCATCTCCCCCTGTACTGAGATCAGTAGTCAATTCCATCTCAACCCTCCAGTAGTGCCAGTTGCCGATACTAGCATTCACATGAACTCTTAAGTCCAACTACCGGACTGGCTTATGACCATGAATCATTATTCAAATGGTTCAGAGTTCTCGATAGCTGGCTCCTTTGGCCAGTCAATAATTACAGACCTGTTCAAACATCCTGTTATGCACAATTCTAGTTTCCTGAGAAAAATAACATGACTTACTTACCTTGCTTATTACCACATAGTAATAATAATAATCCTATTACCCTTAAATAATGTTCTTCCGAACCGTAGTCCTGGGTTCTGAACCTGGGAGGCTCACAGTCACGACACCCCAGATACAGCCAGCATCAAACTGTCGAGTCGTGTTGAGTTAAGACTTCAGAGAAGAGTAGTTGTGTTTGGAGTTCCCCTGGAAGTGCAACTCGGCTTTTCTTCATTTCGCCTGTGAACTTTTCGTTCCGCAAAATACCCAGACAAGTTAAGATTGGACGGAAAGGGGATTTGTGTTTCATGCACCTCGCCATTCTTAAATTACGTATTACGAGAATTCGTTGCACATGCATCTCCATGATGATATCATTGTCCAGTCAGTGATTTTAACCCATCATGCCGAGACGTAAAACGGATATAGCTCGTAGTTCATTGACATGAAAAAAAGGGAACATAACGTAATGCATTCATAACTGTTCCCGGGCGAAGCCGGGTCGGGTTGCTAGTGTAGTACTAAGACAAACAACCAATCTCATTTTTCTTCGCCATTTCCTTTATTATTTTTCTTTGTCCACCGGCTAAGAAGCATCGTCGACATGTATTTCTGTGGTTTCCCATAATCATCCCCATGACGGTGCGTTCTGAAGTTTCATTAATCTTCTTTCCCTTTTCACGAGTTCCTTCCGTGAGGGTGGTGTCAGAATGGGCATCTGGCCGTATTAACTATTCCCGCATAGAGACTCATCGCGGCAGAAGATATGAAAACAAGCCCTACCTTGGTATAAACAGTGAAGAAGTAAATCCTGACAGGGCTCTTTAAAATCAAATCGAGAATATACGGTAACAATGGCGAACATGTGTACCCATTAGCGATACACTGACACATATCAGGTCAGAATATGGAACAAACCGGTTCAAGATCGCTGCATAATGTGAACAGTCGATCAGAGACGATCACATAAATCCTCTTACTCGCACGCGAATCAAAAAACGACAACACGGGTTGAAGGAAACTGGAGTCCTTTGCAAGTACCGGTAAGCATAGTATTCAGCAAAAGCGGACTTATCGGTAGGTTGTAAGGATGTACATAGGTTTATTCGAATAATTGAATCTAACAAACGAATAGTTCGATTATTCGAATTCACAAATTCGACATATTCACCTCGGAAATAAGCCGGCTCGAATAATTATAATAAACATAGATAGATAATGCCATTATTGGTGGGAAAGTTAGGGCTCAAGGCCCTCTCTTAGACTTAACTAGATGAGTATAGCCTACATCTTCATGACTTATAATTACAAATACCAATAGCATAAATCATATTAATAGCAATAAGAATAGTGATAATATGAATAATGATAGAATCATTAATTTCAAAATACACAAAGTAAAGTACCCTTAAATGACGTAACTACATTAATACAATCATTCATCTCATTCATTCATTCATTCAACAGCGGGATCCACCCAGCAAATACTCGCAGAAAGCCACTTTAAACTTGCGATGAGAGGGATTGTCTCTAATATTCGAAGGTAGCAAATTCCATGACCTGGACGCAGAGATGATGAACGAGCGATTGTAAACAGCAATACGGTTTATAGGTATGGCAAGAGAGGAGCCAGATCTCGTATTGTGGTCATGATAGGACGAGAGGTAAGAAAACGGTGAAACAAGATTAGTTAGGGGTATTAGTGGAAAGTATTTTGTGCAGTAGTGATAACTTATGGAGTTCACGACGCTGGTGCACTCGAAACCACGACAGCTCCTTATAATAGGGTGATATGTGATCATATCGCAGACCAAATATATATCTTACACAGTTGTTCAGGCACCGGGTCCAGTTTCTTGTTACTGTCGCAGGTTATTTCAGTCAACACAGTGTCACAGTAGTCAAATATAGGTAGTATCAGAGAGCGAATTAGTTGTACTTGAAGTCTAACAGAGAATACATTACGGAACCGTTTTAGAGGATACAAGCATTTATGTACTTTATTACATTATGCATTTATTACATTCTAGGTCTGATTAATAGACAACGATCTTGCACGCTTACATCTACTACAGTAACACAGTTCACGACGTCACGCGAGCACACCCTCTAGAAACAAAGAGAAATATAAGCAAAAAGGGAATAAAAGAAAGAAAGAAAGAAAGAAAGAACATAAAGCAAAGTCCCTGATTCTTGGATGTCACGGGTAATCCCGAGAACCACTGGATGGAGTTTGATACGAGTTTTCACCATTCTGTAGCTCGTCACCTCAGTAATTGAATGGAGATCGTTGGAAGAAATGAAAACGCAAACACACTTATAGTGGGCGATGTACTGAGGATAGAGATATGTTTTCCAGACTTTCTTTGTAGAAGTTTTCGTGCTGAACAATTCTTACACTCATAGTATATTGATATAGATATTTCTAACGGTTTGCTCCTAGTAAGCTTAAAACGCGCACGGACGCCAGGTATTTTTTCGACATTTTCACTGAAATCGTTTCTGCTTGGCTTCCTTTGATCATAAATAAATTAGCCTACTTTCTACAGAACCCTTCCTCGAGATATCCTTTGCAGAATGGTGAAAACCGCATCAAATTCTCGAGATTACCAGTGACATCCAAGAATAGGGGACTTGATTTTATACGAAGTTAAGTAGAGATAAACATAATATTGGTAGGTGTAATTAATAGACAACAATCTTGCACGCTTACATCTAACTTACTACAAGAACACAGTTCACGCCGTCACGCGAGCACACCCTCTAATATTTAGGAACCCCATTGTAAAGAACAGTGAGTTGAAACTTACGAAAACATTTATTGTAAGACTTCCTCTTGAGAAGATAAGATTTCACTACGAAAAGTCGATGGTTTTGTTCAATACCTAACCATGTTCACGGGATACGAGATAGGCTACAGTACTTCACCACAAGTCTTGCTTGCCACGGTGGGTGAGTGGTTATCGTGTCGGATAACTAACGCCAAGCTTGCAGGTTCACTCCTGGCCGTGGTAAGTGATTTTTTTTTTGGAAAGGCGGTTTAAATCACAATACGCATGTGATACAATGTTGGCATGTTAAAGAACCCATTTGAATTCAGTAGGTCGTGTTCATAATGGCAAAATTATTCTCGGGGTTTTCGCCAACACAAAGTTCCTCATTTCTCTATTAGAAAGGGTGTCCGGACATAACGTACCACGGACAAAACGTACCACTTGATTTTCGAGGACATAACGTACCACTTAGGTCATTATCTACCTAAGAACGGTTTTCCCGTAATCCCCAAATATTTACGCTAGGACACAACGTACCACTTGATGACAGACGGGCATTCCAGTTACAGGTTCATTATCACATAAACATCAGTGGCGATCACACTGTGCGGCTTTAAACATTTTGGTATTGTAACATGGAGTTGCGTACAGCGAATAAGGGCGGTTTATGTGCGCACTTCGACGGATGAAGTACGAATTTTACATTGAAAGTTTAAAGAGAAAGAAGAAATATGTCAAGAATGATGAACGGCTTGACAGAATAATGAAGCGGTATGAAGAGAATGGAAACTTGAAATCTTGCTTGAGAGCTCTCTCATATTCGCAGAACTTGGAATGAAACTTCACATGGCGAACTTGCTATTCACTTAAAATGAAAAATCCCATGACGAACATGCTAGGATATAAAACCCACAAAAAACTCATTAAAAAAACTAAAATAAAAAAGTAAAGAAAACGAAAAATGACCAGAGCTTAACCACAGGCGATTTTAAACACACCAAAATGTTTATAAACATTTTGCCAGCCCAAAGCCTGGATAAAGTGTGATGGGAATCCAAAATCTTATCATATGTTATATTAGTTAATGTTATGTTATTGTCCACGTATTTATTACCAGGATTAATTGGGCAATACCAAGCAAGTGGTCGTGCGGTTAGGGTTTCATGCACCCTAAATACTTTCCACTCTTTTAAGTGGTACGTTATGTCCTCTCCTAAATATTTGAAGGTCATTAGCTGACTTTTCACAGGTAATCAGCCGGCCAAGTGGTACGTTATGTCCGGTGGTACGTTATGTCCTATAACCACTAGAAAGCGCTATAGTGTCAAGGAGCTTAGATATCTAACCTCCTTGACTTTCATAGTGCTTCAAGGAACAACAAAATTCGGCATAAATAACAAAGCTTGCACTCGGCACCCGAGGCCATACGATATATTATTATTCCACAAGTCGGCACCCGAGGCCATACGATATATTATTATTCCACAAGTCTTAACTATCAGGACTAAGGTACCTTAACAGTTTAGAATGTTATCAAGCTATGGCCGCACCCGGGGCTTCCCGACCCGCTGTGATGTAACGGTAGATGCTAGTCAATTCGTCTCACGGCCCAAGCAAGGCTCCGTTCTATAGGGAAGACTTTCGCTGCATGAACTTGTCTGGCTCTACATCTCTCACTTTGTATCATCTTGCCTATATTTCTATGCTACACAAAAAGCCTGTAGATTTTCCACGGAGCCTATCATTGACTGCTTACTGAATCCCACGCTGGTCTTCAGTAAATGATCCATGAACAGTAACGGTGAAAGATTACAGCTTTGCTTCAATCTTGTAACTAATTCGAATCAGGAACACGACCTACCAACTCTCACTTCAACCTTGATGGAATAAACCCTCTGGATGGGGTCCTCTCCAGGGCGCGGATTTTGATGACGTGTCATCTTTTAATTGGTTCACCACAAACAATGCTAACTTATTCAGAAATCCTGATCTTAGTTCCCACGTCGTTGAAATAGTAATTTATTACATCAACTTTTTGTCGTTTATTAATAAATTGTATGTCGTTTTCTAAAATAATTAAGTTATTTGGGCACTTTATGGAACTAACGGACCCGTGCGAGAAATCTCGAATGTTCATAAACCACACTTACCCCAATAGGTTTATAATAAGACACGCAAGGAGAAAGGTTGCTGTAACACTCACCGGTTAATCGATATTTATGAAATTATACGATTTGAGTACTGTACTCATTCCTTTGATTTACTGTTTCTGAAATCCATGCAAAATGATAAAGGAAATACCTCACAATTTTAAAATGACATGAAACAGGCGTCACAGCGGCAAAAATGTGAAGTGGACAGCAATTATGGAGCGTATTTTCTTACAGCAACAGTATTTGTAAATCGCACACTTCATACATTTTTAAAAAGTAATTTATTAAAGACATAGATATTTCTGAAATAAGAGTGCAATTCGTCACTGCTAATGCTATTCTCTTTCATTAGAATGCTCATTTGTCACGATCGGTCATTTGTAAGCGTCGCAGGAGGGGATCTACAGTATACCAACTTACTGAAATAATATATATGATGACTTAATTAACTATTTTATAATTTTAGAGTCATATTCTCATATTTTTAAGTGGTTTTGGTGTATACTTGCGTGTGTTATTTGATATTATCGGAGCTTAAAGCGAAGATGAATACCGACACGACACAATATTCACAACTTATTGTCGGTCTGAAAACTAAAGTAATTTGGTTCAGTCCTTACTTCTTGGTAACTTAATATCCACATTCTTGGAGACACACCCGCACGAAAGAATCATATTATCACACACAATTATTTGCGTGGTGAGAGTGGGGGAAAAAAACTCAGGATGGTCACCGAACCTTCCATTTCCGGACTCCTCACTTTCTTTTCTATATAATATTGTATAATTTTGTAACTTAAATAAAATTATTTTAACTCAATTAAAATAAACTTGTAAAATCAGTCGTGGTGCGGGAATTAACCTGCATGTCTACTCCGCGAGGTTTCTTAGAACTTGTGAATAGTCCTTTAAGATGTAATGAGGAAGGAATTCTTGATGAAAATCAATAAATGTAAAACAAAAATAAAAGAATGCAGCCGAAATTAACCAGAAACCCCTATTGACGTCAAATTGGCAGGTATAAAATGCAAAAGGAAGCAGGAGAGTTCTTAGGAAGCAAAATAACCAGTGATGGATGAAGCAAAGAGGATATAAAAAGTAGGTTGGCCCAGGCAAGGAAATAATTTCCACAGAAAAGGATTCTGTTGACATCAAATATAGATTTGGGCACTGTATTAGAAAGTCATTTTTGAAAGCCATTGTCTGGAGCGTGGCGCTCTATGGAAGTGTAACTTGACTGTTGGCGCCGCAGAAAAGAGAAGAATAGAAGCGTTTGAAATGTGGTGTTACATGAGAATAATGAAGATCAGAAGGGTAGACCGAGTGAAACATGAAGAGAGGGAGGGAAAGATGTTTCTGGCGACGTCACATTAACTTCCTAAGTTAAAGGTATTTTGGATTAGATTTGCTCTTAAAGCCTTATTAACACACAGAAGTTAATATGTATGCATCGTTTAAACCTTTAGTGTCGTCCATGACGTCATGGATGCGGGATGCCACCATTTTGTGTCTGGGTAAAATTTGTAGAGTGAATAACACTTGTAAGGGGCTCAGGATCAATCGCCACCATTTTGTGTCTGGGTAAAATTTGTAGAGTGAATAACACTTGTAAGGGGCTCAGGATCAATCGCATGCAGATTTCTTTGACACCGGTTGAGGACTATAATAATATTTCACACGTATCTTCCATAACATAGAAGAAGCCACTCGGGCTGTGCTGGCTACAAATGCTGGTCTGAAGGAACCTTTCGAAATGAATTTTTAACAGGACATACAACAGACATTTTGTAGTTTCAAACTAGTGCGTGTGTAGATCTGATAATCTGTGTAAGTGTGGTGGATATCCTCGTGTGCTGGGAGGCGGGTTATACGACCACGGGACTTTCTATTCTACTGTAGTATTTGCCTGAAGAGGGAGTGGCTGCGATGGCAATGAACCCACATCTTGAGTTCCTCACAGAATTAGATTTCTTTGCAGAGCGAAGACTCCAACCCAAGACCTTCACTATGTACACAGAGACCACAGTATACCGCGAGGTATGGCAATGATAACCGCTCCTGGAAATTCATGATTCATTAACTTAATATCTGAGAAGGATAAGTAGGCCTACCACTCGTTACTTCTGCTTCTGTAGGGACCGTGGATAGTGTTAAAGGTGTCCCCTATTCCAGCATTTGCCATTAGTCCGCCTCGTTGCGTAGTGGTTGTGACCACGGAGGCCCGAGTTCGATTCCCGGCTCTGCCATGAAATTTAATTCTGGCCTGAGGGCCGGAACGGGTAAAACTGAGTAGAGGCGGATTAGATTCCTACCTCAGCCATTCTGGAAGTAGTTTTACTCCAGGCAAATTGTCACTAACTCAATGCCACGGCCACTTCCTACCCAAATCCTATCTCGAATACAAATACACTAGTACAGACATCACAGTAACACAGGTTATCAGACAGTCCTGCACACACGGGGCTACATGACCACGATGTCGCAAAGCGCCCTGAAGAATAAACAGGGGAAACCATACTCAGGATGGCCACCGCAGTTTTACGCCTCTCTTAACCTCGCGATCAAAAGGCACAGGACCTCCCTTTCACATTGAATCCGAACCACACGATGTGTTTTATTAACCTTGAAAATCTCACATGCATTGACTAGGTATCCCAAGATTCGATCTCCGGAGAAGATCCCAAATGCAACCGCGATGCGATATAATGTATAGACTATAGTTTTAGATTTCTAGAATATACATATAATTGTTAACCTGTAGCCAAAAACCCTGAGAGGGGGGTGGGGGGTGTAATTGGTTAAGTCAAGGCCTATAGCCAACCAGAATTGCATACATTTCTCGGAAATGCTCTACTCCCGAGACCACTCCTAGAGCCGGCGGGATTGAGAGGTGCAGTCGTAACAATATAAAAAAAAACCGGCTCGGCACGCCGCCGGAAGGTGGAGGTAGATTTTACTGGGCAAGAAAAATATTCCGAATTCATTAAATTTGACAATATTGTTGAAGCCCCATCTTTTTTTTTTTTTTTTTTTTTTGTCGTTTACCCTCCAGGTTGGTGGAACCCACGGACTCAGCGAGGGAACTCACCACTACCACCTCAACGGGCAGTGTCCTAGAGCTGGGAACATCGAATCGGAAGGGAAACAACTGGTGAGGTGGGATTGGCACCTCGCCCAGGCGGCCTCACCTGCAAAGCGAACAGGGGCCTCATGAGGGAAGGTACAGGATGGATAGGCAAGGAAGAGGGAAGGAGGCGGCCGTCGCCTTGAAGAAGGTACCATCCCGGCATTCGCCCGAAGACGAAGTGGGAAACCACGGAAAACCACTTCGAGGATGGCTGAGGGGGAATCGAACCTCCTCTACTCATTTGGGCCACCCGAGGTTGTGTAGACCCCGTTCCAGTCCTCGTACCACTTTTCAAATTTCGTGGCAGAGCCGGGAATCGAACCCAGGACCTCCGGGGCGGCAGCTAACCATGCTGACCGCTACGCTACGGAGGCGACCCCATCTTATTATAATTTCCAAAATATTGCTCATCGCTTATCGTAAAGGTCGGTCCTAACAAAAATGATTTCAGACAAAAGTTGTAGGTAATTTTTAGGTGACTTATCACCGGGTGAGTTAGCAGTGGTCGTTACGGCATGGCTGCAGCAGTTGCTCACATCCGGGAGGCGAGGAGGTTCGAATCCTCCCGTCGGCAACCTTAAAGATGGCCTTCTGTGGTTTCCCTTCTTCCTTCCAGGCGAATGACTGGGTTGGTCCCTAACTATAGGCCACAGCCGCTACCTTCCAACTCCTCGTCCTTACATTCAAACTTTCCTTCCCAGACAACACTCCACACGCGACGGTACTTGTAGCTCTCCCCATGGGTATCCGCTTAGAAGAAGCTACAATCTCGGACACTCCCGGCACTAAAAGCCATACGCTAAAAAATGGGTGACTATCGACCATTTTAAACAGTTTTGATATTGTGCTTATTAAGGGTGGTATACTTTTTTTAAATCTAAAAACTCCTTTCCCCCCCACCCCTTTGTTCAATGGTTGGTGCCATCAAAAATCTTTACTGAGATAAGGTTTTGACCCTTATCCGAAGAACAGTACGAAATTTGAATGGATTCGATTTTTCACATAGCGGTACTAAGAAAGTTATAACTTAGCTAAAGCCTCACCCCCATGGTCCAATTTTGCCCATTAACCAACTCGATCGAGATTTTTAATGGTTATATTTTATCAGTGGCGTAGTCAGGAAGGGGGTGTTACTGGGGGTTAGAACCCCTCCCTCCACCTTGGAATTTTTACAAAAGCGACTGATAATATTAAGAAGCTAAATAACATGTCTTAAATTATGTACCGGTAATAGTACTCGCTGATGATGAGTGTATAACTCATGTTATGTGGGAAATCGTTATGGTTGTGTTGTTGTTTTAAGGGGCGGAACTACGAGGTCATCTGTCCCTCTTAACACAGTTATGGTTGTGATTTGTGTCTGTATCACTGCTTGGAGATGTACTGCTGTCGTTTTCGGTCCAGTGTCTCTTCATGACAACCCATAACTCTCTCCTTCCAGGGTTGCCAATCTAGCTCCTCCCTCAATATAGATATCTTTTTAAAATCCAACCTAGCGAGGCAATCCGCTTTCTTTCTTTTCTTAACGGGAGGAAGGTTATATATAAATTAATGTAGTTTTAATTAATTCAAAATGAAATATATTAATAAGGACCTAGAAAATGCATTAACCCTAATTTGGAGACCGTTAACGTTTTGAGTGTGAGATAGAGTTGTTGGATATTACTATGTCCAGCAATTCCCGGAATTACGGTTATCCTAAAGTTAACTAGAACCCCTCCCATTGGTCCATTTTGGCTACGCTACTGTATTTTATGTATAAATGAATGTGAGTGCAAAATGACCAAAGTTATCATGTACCGATACACAAGAAAATGATATGTATATTGTATAAACTTCTGAACTGACTGTGGTTTTAGGGTCTGAAACTCGAAGATGTCGACATTTTCTGGTGGTTGCAGCTTGATACCTATTGCAATAGTTAGCTTTCTCGTGAAATCTACCCAAAATACCTGCATTTCACATAACTGGTCCTATCCAACAGACGGGTAGATAGGGTAACAAATGGAGAGGTGTTAAGACGAGTGGGGGAAGCTAGACGTTTCTGGCGACTGCTAATGAAGAGAAGGGATAGGTTGGTAGGACACATACTAAGACACCCAGGAATAGCAAGCTTAGTTATGGAAGGAAGGGTCGAGGACAAGAACTGTTGGGGTAGACCAAGGTTAGAATATGTTAAACAGATTGCTTCGTATGTAGGGTGTGGTAGCTATGTAGAGATGAAACGATTAGCTCAGGACTGTTGACCTACTTACAGTCAAAAGACTGAAGACTCAAACAACATCAAACAGTTAAACTCTTAAATTAAGCAGCAGTAGTAATATGTCCTACCTCTTTCAGTCCATCCAATCGGCCCAGAGACTTGGAACCCTGCAGTGGCGCAAATCCAGGCGTATATTTACTGGCGGTGGTCTGCAGAACGGGCTCGGTGATGTTGAGATTCCTTCCCCGCGACTTCCCTTTCCGCTTATCCAACAGGTGTCTGCTAGTCCTGCCCCCCTTCTTGGGGTCCGCTTCATCCCCCTCGGGGTCCGACTGAACCTCCCTGTACTCCTCCTTCGTGGACCCGCGCCTAGGGCTCTTGAATCGCCGTCGCGACGACTTGGGCGAACTGACGGGGCTCGTCACTGGCGAACCCAACGGGCTCAGAGATTGAAGACGCTGAACCAAGCTCCCAAACATTGTGTTTCACAACTCGGACATGACAGCCTGTCAAACCGATCAGATCACATTACCGTTTTCGTGCAATCAATCGTTTCACGAAACGATATCTTTATGATAATTTAATCACACTATCATGTGTTGCGATTTGATTAGTTGACCAATAGAAAACCACTTCGTTTTTTTTTCACTGAGCATGCGCGGAATTCAACGTTAATAAACTCAAATCACGATGAAAGAACTATCCAGGTAGAACTCACTTAATCACAATCACATTCCAGTGATATACTTGAGGGCATTCACGAATTCGTTCCGATACTAATTTCACACACAATCAACACAGAAAACAACAAGCACACAATTAGTTAAATCGCTGTTAAATGATGCGTGTCAAATTAAAGCTCACTTTGCATTCAGGATCACTGACTTTCTCTTTATCAACAGAACGCAGACCTTGAAACATTCAATGAATGACTACGTGATTAACTACTGACATACTTGGTTTTTAAGGTTAATCATGATTCGCTTAATCCACGGTTTACAACACCCAACACGTAATGTTTTGACAAAGCTGCTTTGATAAGCCTCGCGCAAGCACTACAATCACACGTCTCAATAGTACAGTCCGACTGACATATGTTGTAATCCAACAGTAAATAAACTGGTTTTAATCAATTTTTGTGCGGCACAAAACAAGTGAATTCTTGTAATAATTCAGCTTGAGATGAACTTCCACTTAACCTACTAACAACACGAGAACTCACAAACTTTGTCACTTTCTTCTTATAAACCAAGTATCACGAGCCCTAAGACTTTTTTTTGAAGTCGGCTATGCAAATATTATTCCAGGTCAACACTCACATATTTGATAAGAGAACACACATGACTTGTCGAGAACTAGCAACAGGCGGCACAACGCTGGTCCGCCATGACTCTAGCGACTAACAACTCGACCGACTGGTTTACAGGCTTGCTGGATCGGGCTACTGCTCCTTCCCCCTCTTCAGGTAGACTTCGTGAAACATCGGCCAGGCTTCCGAGCAGGTATCTCAGGCATGTCCGGACCGAACCCTGCCTCCAAACCGTGGGCGCCAGGACAGTTGTCAAAATTTTTGGGGGAGGATAGGGAGACGATCGATGATGATATGCATTCTTCTTCTTCTTTTAAGGCCTGCCAGGGACCACGTGCCAATTTAAATTTTGTTTTCCTTCGTCTTCTGTTATGGTGTTTGAAGTATTTTCAGTGTTGCCTTAGTATACAAAAGTTTGATGCTTTTCAGTAGATCATCACGATTGTACCCAAATTAATCTCATGTATTTTTTTCGGGATTAAGGAATAACCCATCTCATTTGGGAACAATCTTGTTGACCGACTGAAAGCATGAAACTTTCGTTTTCTCTTCTGTATTCCTTCATCATTTAACTGTGTTTCTTTCTTTTCACGGAGACACTTTTCTCGTCTTCTACCTTGTAATCTTTCATCATTTTACTATGTTTCTTTCTTCTCCCCACGGACCACTGTTGACCAGTTTTCTCGTCCCTTCTGCCTTGTATTCCTTCTTCATTTTACTGCGTTTCCTTCTTCTCCCCACGGACCACTGTTGACCAGTTTTCTTATCTCTTCTACCTTGTATTTCTTCATCATTTTACTGTGTTTCTTTCATCACCTTGCGGACCACTGTTGACCTGTTTTCTTGTCTCTTCTGCCTTGTAATCCTTCATCATTTTACTGTTTCTATCCCTTCTACCTGCGGACCACAGTTGACCAGTGTTCTCGTCTCTTCTATTTTGTAATCATTCACCATTTCACTGCGTTTCTTTCTTCTACCCGAGGACCACTGTTGAACAGTTTTCTTGTCTCTTCTACCTTGTAATCCTTCATCATTTTACTGTTTTTCTTACTTCTTACTGCGGACCACTGTTGGCCAGTTTTCTCGTCTGTTCTACCTTGCAATCCTTCATCATATTACTGTATCTCTTCCTTCTACCTGCGGTCACTGTTGACCAGTTTTCTCGTCTGTTCTACATTGTAATCATTAATCATTTTACTGCTTCTCTTTCTTCTACCTGCGGACCACTGTTGACCAGTTTTCTTGTCACTTTTACCTCTCTGTTAGCACACGAATCATTGACCCTCTGTGCAAGACTTAGTACAATTTCGCTTGTTCCTACATTTCTCCTGAATATTTTACAAGTACCTAATCAAATAGTTTATACTGCAAAAATGAATGTTTTTGATATTTTCCTTGGGTACTTTCTTCGAACAGTGACCAAATACAATCTCCCTTGTTAGGCTGTGTGTTTTTCAATGCTGCCTCTTGAAATCCCGGCTATCCAGGTGGAATCGTGAGTGAAAATGAGGATAAGAACCCACTGATTTAACGTTTTTCTGTACACCATTGAAATGGACAAAACAGTCTCAGTTTAGAAGGCCTTTTACAGTTTTGAAACTCTTGTGAGGTCTTCTTTGCGCACCGTTCCGGTTACTACTTCAGTAAGACCTCCACTTTACTCACTTGTTCTGACCACAAGAGCAACATTCTTTTTGTGGGGAAAGGGTGACCACATTTATCCTTTAATTTTACACCCAGACAGTTAGAAAATACCGGATTAGTCTGAACGACAGATGATGATGATGATGATGATGATGATAATTGTTGTTTTAAAGGGCCTAAGATCTAGGTTATCGGTCCCTAATGTTCTGGGTGATAGCAAAAATTACAATGAAATGGAAAGCAGGACGAAAATTAAGTGATACTGAGAATACTTACAAAATGGAACTCAGATTGAAACGACTCACAAACTGTAGAGTGGAAATACTTACAAAACGTAATTTAGAAGGAAAATACTCACAAAAGGAATAGATTGAAAAATACGCACAAAATGTAGTTTAGGTTCAAAATACCTACAAAATGCAATTGAAATTCAAAATATTTACAAAATGCAAAAGAGATTAAAAATACGTACAAAATGCAATTTAGGTTCAAAAAAACTTACAAAATGCAATTTAAATTGAAAATACAAAATGCAATTTAGATTGGAAAAGCCCATTTCAGATTCAAAATACTCACAAAGTGCAATTGAAATTCAAAATACTTACAAGATGCAATTAAAATTGAAAATGCTTACAAAATGTATGGAAGATTCAAAATACTCATTTGGATTGACAATACTTACAAAATGCAATTTAGATCGAAAATACTTACAAAATGCAATTTAGATCGAAAATACTTACAAAATGTAATTTGGATTCAAAATACTTACAAAAAGCAATGGAGGAACGCCAGATGAAAGTGTAATTGTCTCTTTAATAGGTGTGTGTGTCAAGCCGCTTGCCTCTCACCAAGGCAATGTGGAATGTATGATTTCTCCAACCCTTCCTTCTCTTTATTATGTATATTCGCAGTTAAGGAGAATCTGTGAACCGCCATGGGCCTGCGTTGTAATGAGATGAACAATAACAGTGTATTTATCACCGCAGCATCATTAAAATTCAATTTGTTCGGTAAATAAGATCTCGGGCTATCACTTTTTCAAGCCATTCTCACAAATCACACGTAGCCTATTTCGATTTAACCGCCGTAGATTTCTTGGTGTGTAATTCAATTATCGGTCCCTGAGCGCACGCAGGAGGCTGAGACAGACACTTTCGAGTCGAGATTAAGTGAAATGGGAGACGAACACGGAAGGAAGCCATCCCACTAGGTCATAATTCTAGGCGGAGAAGCTCTTTTGATACAATGTTTGGGTTACAGAATAACGGGGGACATTTATCCAGTTGCTACACAGGGTAATGTAAACCGTTGGGAACGGGCGTGAAAAAATATAACACGAGGCCTGGCGCCCGGTCATTTTGACTCAGAGTGTCTCCCTTTTTGTCGTAGTCATACGGATTTTAATGAAGTAATTTTAAGCCTGGTGTCTTCCTATGAACTATTCCCAGCATAAAATGATATTTATTTATATTTTACAAATTTAACATGCATAAAATGACAATAATTTACGTAACAGTAGAATTGACCTTGATAATGGCGGCAAAGCAGTCATCTCGATTTCTTTGAACAAAGGAGCTGATGACCAAGGTGTCCCTAGACCCTAAACATGGATCAACAAGAACGTGAGCTATGTTATGGTGCTGCACCAAAATAGGTGGATTTTCCCCCTTATTTTTTACAGGTTGTCCCGGCTCACGTAAGCCGAAAATAGTCACGCAAGGACTGGCACCATGGGTAAATCTGACCCGACCGTAAATAATATAGAAATAATTTGAGTGTTTGAAAAGCTATGGGCATGTTGCTTTTTCAGGGTGAAGTTCTAGGCTAGGAACGAAGATACAGTAAGCGACAGGAAATAAGGGCTGACCAAAACGAAAATGTAAAGCATTATGTAAGCCTCGGGTCAAAAATACCCACGCGCCAGTCCTCGCGGTTTAATGAGGTGATTTTTGAAGTGATGAATTCCTGAACGTACTCGGCCAATGTTTGCATATTTAGATCGAATGCAGGTGTGTTGCGTATACTTCTCTCGCTTTCCTCGTTAACGACCGGCACTAGCTGCTGACCAATAGCTGATGGTTCTTGACCAATAGCATGCTTGCTCTATCTCTTCATGTGGAGTGCAGTTCCCCAGTGTTGCACAGTTGCACACAGTTCTGCCCAGTCTCGTAGTTTGCTCTCAGTGGCTACGGTGGAGGGTTGACAACACTGTGCCTCGAGCTGGGGAAGCCTCGCCTCTCCCGAGACATGGACTGTGAACATGGGCGCCCAGCAAGGGTTCAAAAGCGAGTCGGTGGCAAATGAGTAGACCTGGGATTTTAAGGCAAAAGCCTATTTTGTTCATTAAGAAATAACATGAAAATGAATGAAAATCCACAGCCTGCTTCCAGTCTCCGACCGGGTCAGGAATTGAATGAATGAAGCCCCCATCTAGCGGCGAGGATATGAACTGTGCCAGTTGCCGAGGCCTGACGCACTTCTCTGGGGCAATGATTAAACAAATGACAAATGAAATGATAGTGGAGAGTGTTGCTGGAATGAAATTTTGACGGGGAAAACCGGAGAACGCGGAGAAAAACCTGTCTGCCTCCATTTTGTCCAGCACTGATCTCACATGGAGTGACCGGGATTTGAAACACGGACCCAGCGGTGAGAGGCCGGCGTGCTGCCGCCTAAGTCACGGAGGCTTCATTAAGAAATAACATGAATGTTTTAAAATATGTTGACGTTTCACAATATATCACTTACGTTTATAGCGCCCTAAAATGGCTAATTGGACCTTTAGAGGCTATTTTACTGTTTGAATGCCTAAAATATTATTTTGAACATATAAACCAATACGAGATAAGTGAGCCAGTGTGCTGCAGAAGAATCCAGGTTATTCAGTGCTGAAAAGGGTACATCAGGTAATGGATGG
Source organism: Meconema thalassinum (assembly GCA_946902985.2). Classification (NCBI taxonomy): domain Eukaryota; kingdom Metazoa; phylum Arthropoda; class Insecta; order Orthoptera; family Tettigoniidae; genus Meconema; species Meconema thalassinum. Next base: position 944,140,298 of record OX336388.2, on the reverse strand, counting down.
GGGGAAAGGTAGACCAATCCAGTGAAATTGAAATGAAAAATGAAGATAAAATTTCCTATGCCCCTCTAACATGTGAGTGTGGGACGCCTACAGTGCTGTAATTGTGATCAGTGATTTTAGTATTGAGGTTTTAGTTCAGTACAGATTATGTTTTTTCGCACAGAGTAATCCATAACTGTTTATGTTAAATATCTTTTGAATTGTCTTATTTTTGCAGTTATTTCTGTTAAGAATAGGTATGGCACGTTTCTTAAAGTAAATAAAAATCATGTTAACTTACAGTTCAAGAGTATGTTGCAATATTTTCTCTTTAAAAAGCCTACTTGCTTGTTTTGAAACCTATTTTAGGTGCCTAAAACTAATAGTTTTACAGCCAAAAATCCCAGGTCTACTAATGAGTAAAGTGAGAGAATTATACCAGATTACATTTAGTCAATTGTTGGTTGGTTCGTTAGTTTAGGGGCTGCGACAACGAGTTCATGTAGCCCCGTGTATTTTGGATGTGTGTAGAATCTGTCTGATAACCGGTGTTAATTGTGATGGCTGTATTAGTGTGTGTTATCTGTTTTTAATTCAAGTAAGGACTGCAGATATTCAATTTTCAAGTAGTTCCTACTTTTCCTACCAAATGCCACTGTCAACGACAACTAGTTGTGAACTTGGTTACTAGATGCCATCGAATTCGGCTCCTGGAGACGAACGTTGGATCGTAAGAGCGTTAGTCAAATCTAACCTATAATTTAGCTTCACACAAGTGTAATTAATGGAAAGTTCTTTTACATGCCATACATCTATGACATGGGACCGCCGACTTTACTTTCCCTCCGAAGGTAGGCATACTGAGGGATTTTTAACGCTCTTAAAAATCCGACGACTTCGGCCGGGTTTGAACCCGCGATCTTGGCCATAGAAGCTCAGCATGCTACCAACTACGTACGTAACCGAAGTCGCCGTTTAGTCAATTGTAAATTACAATATCCTGTGTACAAGCATCAACGGTCTTAGGTTCCAACGTTCGTCGCCAGGAGCCGACTGTGGTGGCATCTAGTAACCAAGTTCAGAACAAGTTGGTCGTTGACGGTGGCGTTTTGTAGCAAAATTCGGAACTACTTGAAAATCGAATGTCTGCAGTTGTTACTTAAATTAAAAACAGATAACACACACTAATACAGCCATCACAATTAACACCGGTTATCAGACAGATTCTACACACACCCAAAGAACACGGGGCTACATGACAGCGTTGTCGCAGCCCCTAAACTGAGGAACCAAACAACCAAACTAGAATAGGCCTATCTCCTCCGAAACGATTCTTCCCGCGAAACATCGTTAGTTACAGTTACAATTGTCGAGGTAACAAATCGTTATTGTACTTTGGTACTGTAACTGTAATAGTGGATAGAGTAATATAGAAAACCAAATGAACTATCACTACAACAACCTGTGGTAGCTCCATAGTTGCCAACCTCTCAAACCTCTAAATCCCCACCTCCCACTTAGAATGTCCCTTTTCACGAGAAAGTATCCCACGTAAAAATGTATTTTGTTCAAAACAAATGTATAATGAATTTAAAAATGTGCCCCAGAGTCTCGATAATGTGTTTCTAATTGAGCTAAAATTGATTTTAACGAAACACAAAACTATGTTGTATTTATGTTTCTATTTATTTATTTATTTATTTATTTATTTATTTATCGTATGGCTTTTAGTGCCGGGAGTGTCCGAGGACATGTTCGGCTCGCCTGAGTCTGTAGCTGCTTCCAGCGGACACCCTTATTAGGGTGAGCTACAAGTTCCGTTCTATTTCAAGTACAGTAGTTCCAACTTTCGCTAACAGATATCAATGATACCTAGTGGTGAACGTTGGAACTTGGATAGAGCGTTCCGACACACAAGTTTAGTATGTGAAAGGATCTTTTACATGCCATAAATCTATGACATGGGACCGCCGGCTTTACTTCCCCTCCGAAGGAAGGCATACTGAAGGACTTTTAACGTTCTTAAAATATCCGACGACTTCGGCCGGGTTTGAACCCGCTATCTTGGGCACAGCAGTATCATTATCATACACTTAAACATTCACTTAATACACTTTTCTATGCATTTAGAGATTGAGATGTTTATCTTTCCCTGTATAAGCCTTTGAATTAAAAAAATGAAGATTTCACAAAAAACAAAACATAAGTTTTAATCTCCAAAAAAACACACAAAACTGTCTGTTATCGCACAAGCAGCAGTTGGCGATTGTAATGTAATACTATAGGCTACTTCCGTGAAAGGTTTATTTATATTCTATCAGCATGTAATAATCTTACCTATTGTGCACATTTGCTGTGCAAACGAAGTTTTTATGTATTAATGGCAGCTCAGCTGGTGATATGTGACATCAGCTAAATATCCCAAATCTACCTCACTGTTTGCAAATAAATCCCTTTATCCCTTTCCTAAAAATATTTGTCTAAATGCCACACAATTTGGGTCAAATCCTACGGGTCGGCATCACTGGGTAGCAAACTCATGGCTTAAAGATAATTTCAATAATTCATGGAAAGTGAATAATACCATTTTACTGTGCACGACGCTAAATGATTGAAGGGATCAGTGAATTAATTTTATTTATTTATTTATTTATTTATTTATTTATTTATTTATTTATCGTATGGCTTTTAGTGTCCGAGGACATGTTCGGCTCGCCTGAGTCTGTAGCTGCTTCCAGCGGACACCCTTATGGTGAGCTACAAGTTCCGTTCGCCGACAGCAGTGGCTATGCTGGCTAAAGCGCAGCATTAGATCAGGGGCCAAGCTATCTGCTGACTCGATAGACGCGTGGGTTCGAGCCCCACCGTCGGCCGTCCTTGCAATGGTTTGCCGTGGTTTTCCATTTTCAACACCAGGCAAATGCTGGGGCGGTACCTTCCACATCCTTGGCTAGTTTCATTCATCTTCATCCATTCCTTCTCTCATCCCGACGCGCAGGTCACCCACGGGCGTCGCCTTGAAAGACCTGCACTCGGTCTCTCAGGAGTTCACACGACAAAAAAAAAGTTCCGTTCAATTTCAAATAGTTACAACTTTCGCCACCAGATATCAATGATACCTAGTGGTGAACGTTGGAACTTTGATATAGCGTTCCGACAAAATCTAACCTAACAATTTAGCTTCACACAAGTTTAGTCCGAGGAAGGATCTTTTACATGCCATAAATCTATGACATGGGACCGCCGGCTTTACTTTCCCTCCGAAGGGAGGCATACTGAAGGATTTTTAACGCTCTTAAACAATCCGACGACTTCAGCCGGGATTGAACCCGCTATCTTGGGCACAGCAGTTCAGCATGCTACCAACTACGCCACCGAAGCCGCAATGATTTAATTATATTGTATAATAACATTTCAAAACTAACGGTGATAAATGGCTACACTTAGGGGGAGATGACCTAGCTGTTCCGCCCCTAAAACAACAATAATAAACTAGCTACACTTCCCTAGAAACTCCCTGGAGTGCAAAAAATCTAACACAAAGACTGGCGTCGGGTCATTTTGACCCATAGTGTATCACTCCCTTTTTGTCGTAGTCGTACGGATTTAAATGAAGTAATTTAACATCTGGTGTATTCCTATGAACTATTCCCTATATACACTCACCGGGAAACAAAACAAAAAAGCAACACTTGATTTAAAAAATTAAAACTTGCGAATTAGCTGCATCCTGTCTCAATTATGTCACTTTATACTATTACCAGACCTTTCTCTGTTCAGAGTGTTTGTTTACCATCCATTTCCTTTAAATTATCGATACAAAGTTTGATTTATGACACCCCAGTTCGCTATCTACCCCAGGCAGACGGTACGCCTCCATTTCCAATAGTTCATTTCCTGCAATAAACTTAAAGTGCTTGGGTGACAAGTCTCATCCCTACAAACCAAATTTGCTTTGTTTAATAAAATGTATTCTTCAAATGATTTCTCATCTGTTTTTAAGTTCATCTCGCAAAGGAAACATGGATCAACAAGAACGTGAGCTATGTGATTGTGCTGCACCAGAATAGGTGAATTTTCCCCCTTATTTTTTTACAGATCGTCCAGACTAACGTAAGCCGAAAATTGTCACGCGAGGACTGGCAACATTTGTAAATCTGACCCAACCGTAAATAATATAGAAATAACTTGAGTGTTCCAAAAGTTACGGGCATGATTCTTTTGCAGGGTGAAGTTCAAGGTTAGGGAGGAAGGTAAAGTAAGAGACAGCAAGAAAGGGCTGACCAAAACGAAAATATAGAGCATCGGGTCAAAAATATCCATGCGCCAGTCCTCGCGGATTGACAATACTGTATATTGCACCAACAATGACCATAACCTCAAATTTTCATTGTTGTCTGAAGCTGTTACTTTCAGTCATAGAGCAGCGAAACAAAACAGCTGAAGGTCAAAGCAGAGTTGCCAACATCGTGGATAAATCTAGTGGGAACTGTTATTGAGCATTATACCAACAATCTGACAAGAAATGGTGGAAATGTCTGTGTTGAGTGCAATAATTTTAACAGATCTGTAATACGCAGTTAAACTATAAACTATTATGTAACCATAATAACAAACCGCGCTGCTGGCCCGATCGACAGACTAGAAGTTAAGGAAAGAAAGATCATTAGGAAAATTCTTGGTCCTAAGTTCAAAGATGGAGGTTACAAGCTCTGGAGTGATTCAGAAATATACTCCCACACTGAAAACATCTCAAGTGTAATCCGGAAACGGAGAATAACATTCTATGCCCACCTCCTCAGAATGCCAGCCAGTAGATTCTCCAACCGTCTATTATCCTACTTCCGAGGTTTAAAGGTGCCTCCTTGGCTGGTAGAAGTGGATAAGGACTAGTTAAAGTTTGAAATTTCTGAATCAGATATCTTGCTCGGAACCCCATTGAAACAAAACTCCGTCAGGTTCATCAAAAGGAAGTAAAACCCAGCAATAGATAATGTTCACTCGGATGAATGGAAGAAATCCCATTCTGAAAGGATGAAGGCTTGGTGGGCTAACAAGAAGAAAAACAGTTGATATCTCGCGGTCCCTAGTTGCCACAACGATAAAAGTAAATAAGTAATAATATAGGCTACTCTAAGCCTCCGTGGCTTAGGCGGCAGCACGCCGGCCTCTCACCGCTGGGTCCGTGGTTCAAATCCCGGTCACTCCATATGAGATCTGTGCTGGACAAAACGGAGGCATCAGGTTTTTCTCCGGGTACTCCGGTTTTCCCTGTCAAAATTTCATTCCAGCAACACTCTCCACATCATTTCATTTCATCTGTCATTCATTTAATCATTGCCCCAGAGGAGTGCGTCAGGCCTCGGCAGCCGGCACAGTTCATATCCTCGCCGCTAGATGGGGGCTTCATTCATTCCATTCCTGACCCGGTCGGAGACTGGAAGCAGGCTGTGGATTTTCATTTTCATAGGCTACTCTATCCGCCACCCCCGGAGGAACTCGTGAATACAAGGACGGCTGCCACCTAGCTTATTATGATCTACGGATTATGGAAGACGCGTGCCCAGGCCATATTACCTTGTTCCCTTACGAAGCGGCTACTCGATTGTCCTCACAGAGCTGAGTGTACCCCACTCCAGCTTCCGCGACATATCTGAAACAGGCCTATACGGTTACCACCGGGAATCGAACCAGCGGGGCTTTGGTAAGAACATAGCGTGCTACTCCATCACTGAGTGATGATGATAATAATAATAGGCCTAATAGCGCGCTGAACAAAAGTAGGATCCGTCCCACTTTCTCTTGCGTAACAAGCAACAGAAGAAGTCGCGTCTTCACGTCACTGACACATGAGCTTGGCAAAGTGACGTTGCTACCAACCTTCGAAATAAGTTCTTTCCCGTGAGCACGTTTGGTTATGTACGACTGCTACTGCGGACCATCTCGTAGCACTCTTGGCTGTCGTCCCGGAGGTCCGGTTTCGATTCCCATCTCAACCATCTTATAAGAGCTTTTCCCCCTTCTACTTCAGACTAATACCAGAATGGTTCCTAACTTTAGGCCACGGACGACTCCTTACAAATCCCCATCTGAATCATGCAAATGCACGCACTAGTACATCCATCACAATAACACAGGAAGGGTTGGCGCAGCGGTCAACTGTTGGCCTTTCACCAAGGTGGATTGGGTTCGATTCCCGGTCAATGCATGTGAGATTTTCGAAGTGAAATGCCATGTCCTGTGGTTCAGATTCCACTTAAAAAGGAGGTCCCGTGGGTCATGATCGCATGATTAACGGTCACGTAAAACTAAAAGCTTCCTTCCTTTTTACAATAACACAGGTTATCCGACAAATTCCACACATACCCAAGTACGGAGCTGCATGGCCACGATGTCGCAAAGCTCATAAATTAATCAACAACAACAAAACATTTACTCCGATAATTTAAAACAAAAACTGAACGCACGGCTGTAATGCGGGGCACTGGCGGCCTCATTTGCCCAGGGTGCGTCATACCCCACTCACCACTAGTTTTGAGTAGTCAACGTGGTGTTGGGGTAGTGTGCCTGCCTCGCACTCGGAGACCCCGGGTTCGTTCCCGGCTCCGTCAGGGATTTAAAAACTGACTTTCGGGCTGGAACGGGGTGCACTCAGCTCTGTGAGGTCTGGGTTCGTACCTCACACTGGGTGCTAAGGTGCTGGGACTTTTTTCAGACTCGGTCTTTGAGTGGGTTCACGCCTTACACTGGGCGCGGTTATTGAAATGCTTTCCCGGTAACTGATATGTTATAAATTTAAACAAAGAAATATAACTGTCGCGTTTTCTCACAAGAGCGTAGCCAAGCGACTATAACCCATCCTGAGGCTGTGTGTGACACAAGAGACCCAAGACGTCGCGACAATGGTATGTAATTCCAGTCTCGGCTCAACAATATTACAGTATGATTTGCAGCGTTTTTACTCGCTCAACCTTGGCAATTTGTTCCGTATTACAGGTTCCATGTGACTTATTGACATCGCGACCTGTTAGTAGTGTTGCCAAATCACTTCAGCCACCACAGAAATAAATAGAACTGTTGTATTTTCGGGTTTTATTACATTAGGAACAAAATAATACAATTGTATAAAATGTAAATTCAAAACACATCAATTGTGAAATTGCACAAAACACACAGTCTGCGCTACGTGCGCTTTAAGGTCCAAACATACCATGGCGGATTGGTCACAGCTCCTTTGACCTTGTCTGAGTTAATTGTGTAAGACTGGAATTCAGTGGCAGGTCACTTTGAACTTCTGAATGCTCAGATCTCAGCACGTACTAGTACAACAACACGCCGAAGGCAAGGAAAATGATACGTGGGATATGGGTTCATTTCTTTTAGTGTGCCACGCCTGGCCTTTCCTTAATTATTACAGTCGCACGCAATAACACCGGTTTCCGGACACACACGGGATGATGACTAGGATGTTCTTATCACCTGAACACAGCAACAACTTTAGCCTGGACTGAGCCTGCAGTTTCACAGGACCAAAGTAGACTGTTATCATCGCCTACGTGTCAATACATCCCAGACTGAGGACCTTGACCTTCAACCAGACCCTTCCTTTATCTCCCCAAAAAATATTCCGTGTCACAAGTCACTTCTAACGTTTCCACAGACTGTCGAGTGCTGTAGGGTGATCCGAAAGTTGCTACCTTCCTCGGCGCGAGTAGCAGGTTACCAATAGTCTGAAAATAGCTAAACACATTTATGTTTTTTTTTATTACAACTCAGCAATTTCATACCCCTGGTGCAATTAAAATACCCCCAACAAGTCCTGGAAGCATATCTGGGGCAATGTGCGCAACAAATGGCTTCCCTTAGAATGGCGTCTGTCTGTATATGCCTGCATTAATGAAATCATCCCTACTGGTGACAAAATGAAGCGGCACGAACAAGTAGCTGATGATGCCTGGTCCTGTGTGCAACAGGACTGACACCCTCATCCACCGCATCACAGCTAGTAATACATAAATCGAAGTACTTAATAAGCTTAACTATAGTGATGGGGTCGCCACATCCCTACGACGACGCCAAAAAAAAAAAGCATACAAAAAATAGGTAAAAGAGGTTTTTACTATGATGCACTGTAAAAATGGAAAATTACCATAATGTCCAGTGAGTTATTGTTTTTTATCTTCAGAGATTAGTTGAACTATTAACATCAAAGTATGGCTGTAAAACACAAAATACTGTATGGATAATATAAAATTCCTGACTTTCTAATACTTTTTCTTAACTCACGCCATTATTTCACACCTTTTCCTGACTAAAAACAAAATTCCTGACTTTTCCTGACTATTCCTGACTTGTCCTGCCTGTGGACACCATGCATTTCTTCTAGGCCCTTCCTCGCCTCCTGATATCAGCGAGCTGTGGTTTTGCTGATCGCAAAGAATTTTATTATCCGGTTGATTAATCTACCTGGGACCATTTTGTATATATGTCCAAAGAACATGGCCCTTCTTTTCCGGATGGTGTCTGAGCTGTTACCCGCGGCTTCGCCCGCAATAACATTTGGAATCCCGTTATAACATTAGTTATATAGATAGATAAGCATGGGTCCAAAAAAAAAAAAAAACATCAAAATATCATGTTGGTTTCGGACCCTAAAAAACGCGAAAAATATAATAAAAGTATTAAAAAAACTATTTTTTGAAATTTCATTCGAATCAATTTTTATGTCATTCCTGGGTCTTAGAAAATTCCGACCAAAAAGTACAAAATCATTAATAACTCCCTTCGTCGTATGATGAAATAGCAAGAGACAAAAAAGATGTATTGTGTTATTGTCTACAACATAGGCCATGTATAATTTTACACTCAGACATATTACGTCCCCCCCCCCTCCCCCATAATTTCACCCCTCCCCATGGGCCCCTTAAATTGGATTTGTGAAAAAACGGTCAAACACCTGTTTAGTTATTTTTTACGCTGATTTTTGTCGGCTGAGTTCCAAACTACTCGCCTATGTCGTTTAAGAGATACACGCTCCGTTAGGAATCCTTCAACCCCCACTGTTCACCCCTTTCACCTCATAATATACACCACATCGAAAAACCCTCAGACACGTGTCTTCTTATTTTTAATGATGAGTTTATATGCCGAGTATCACATCCCCCAATGAAAGCAATCGGGAGATATTGCTATTCAATGAAATGCAGGTCTACCCCCTTAACACCCCTTTAGAACCTGAATATCCAAAAATCCTTTCTTAGTGGGCGTTTGCGGCCCTTGAGGAAGCTGCATACCAAATTTCATTCCAATCCGTTCGGTGGTTTCTGAGATATCGTGATGAATGAATCAGTCAGTGAGTGAGTGAGTGGTATTTGAGCTTTATATAGTAGACAAGCTGACCCGGCAGACGTTGTCCTGCCAATCAAAGAAAGTGTAGTAACTTTGTTTCTTGAAGTGCTTTTGGATACACAATATTTTTTCAATTTCTGTTAACTGCCTCTAAACTATCGTGAATTGAATTAACTAATTTAGAAACATTCGTTGGAGCGTGCACAACAACTCTCCAAAGTTTCATCGCAAACGGATAAATGGCATTTAACGCATACGGGATTTGGTTTAAATGATTCGTGCGCTGTCACTCATTTGTTGAATCTACGTGTGCTCTACCAACTGTGAAATGGATTTACTAAGTTAGAAAGCTTCACGTAAGTGTACACAACAACTCATCAAAGTTTCATCTCAATCTATGAATGGAATATAAACTTATAAGGGATTTTGTTGAAACGCTTCGCGCGTCGTCACTCATTTGTTGAATCTAGTCGTGCGCTACCTAATGTGAAATTGATTTACTAAGCCAGAAGCCTTCCCTGGAGTGTACACAACATCTCACCCAAGTTTCATCGCTATCGGACAAATGGTATTTGAACGCATACGGGACCTTTTTGAAACACTTCGCGCGTCGTCGCTCATTTGTTGAATCTATTCGTGCGCTATCTATTGTAAAATGGATTTACTAAGCCAAACACCTTTCCTGGAGCTCACTCAACATATCACCTAAGTTTCATGGCAATCGGATGAATGGTATATGAACGCATACGGGACTTTGAAACGCTCTAACGTGCAGAGACAAACAGTAGAATTCGACATCACTGCCACCTTTGGTATAAGACACAACTTTTCGCCACGAGCGGAGTGTATGTAATGGCGGTAGTTGCACAGGTTGCGACCAGGTGGCTCTAACGTGCCGAGACAAACCGTCCAAAGACATCAGCTTTCACGAAGGCCAAGGCTAGTGGTTTCCATGACGACTGTTTTTGACTGTATATTGAGGTTCTAAAATTGTGTGTAAATTGTGGTTCTAAAATTGTGTTCATTCCACCTACCGGGTCAGAATGTGAATCTAAACCATACATGGACCCACCCTAATATACATACCAAATTCCATCAAAATCGGTCCAGTCGTTTAGGAGGAGTTCAGTCACATACACACGTGTCGAAGAATTATATATATAAAGATATATATTCGCCCGCAATAACATTTGGAATCCCGTTATAACATTAGTTATATAAATAGATAAGCATCGGTCGTAGTGGAAAATAATTCTATCACCTGAAACCAAAAATGCATGGGACGAAAAAAAAAAACCATCAAAATATCATGTTGGTTTCGGAACCTAAAAGACGTGAAAAATATAATAAAAGTATTTAAAAAAGCAATTTTTTGAAATTTCATTCGAATCAATTCTTATATCATTCCTGGGACTTAGAAAATTCCGACCAAAAAGTACAAAATCATTAATAACTCCGTAAGTATTCGTCGTATGATGAAATAGCAAGAGACAAAAAAGATGTAATGTGTTATTGTCTACAACATAGGCCATGTATAATTTTACACTCAGACATATTACGTCCCCCCCCCATAATGTCACCCCTCCCCATGAGCCCCTTAAATTGGATTTATGAAAAAACGGTCAAACACCTATTTACTTATTTTTTATGCTGATTTTTTCCCGCTGAGTTCCAAACTCCTGGCCTATGTCGTTTAAGGGATACACGCTCCGTTAGGAATCCTTCAACCCCCACTTTTAACCCCTTTCACCTCATAATATACACCACATCGAAAAACCCTCAGACACATGTCTTCTTTTTTTTAATGATGAGTTTATATGCCGAGTATCCCATCCCCCAATGAAACCAATCGGGAGATATTGCTATTCAATGAAATGCAGGTCTACCCCCTTAACACCCCTTTAGAACCTGAATATCCAAAAATCCTTTCTTAGTGGGCGTTTGCGGCCCTTGAGAAAGCTAAATACCAAATTTCATTCCAATCCGTTCGGTGGTTTCTGAGATTTCGTGATGAATGAATCAGTCAGTCAGTCAGTGGTATTTGAGCTTTATCTACATAAATCGAAGTACTTAATAAGCTTAACTATAGTGATGGGGTCGCCACATCCCTACGACGACGCCAAAAAAAAAAGCATACAAAAAATAGGTAAAAGAGGTTTTTACTATGATGCACTGTAAAAATGGAAAATTACCATAATGTCCAGTGAGTTATTGTTTTTTTATCTTGAGAGATTACTTGAACTATTAACATCAAAGTATGGCTGTAAAACACAAAATACTGTATGGTTAATATAAAATTCCTGACTTTCTAATACTTTTTCCTGACTCACGCCATTATTTCACACCTTTTCCTGACTAAAACAAAATTCCTGACTTTTCCTGACTATTCCTGGCTTGTCCTGCCTGTGGACACCATGCATTTCTTCTAGGCCCTTCCTCACCTCCTGATATCAGCGAGCTGTGGTTTTGCTGATCGCAAAGAATTTTATTATCCGGTTGGTTAATCTACCTGGGACCATTTTGTATATATGTCCAAAGAACATGGCCCTTCTTTTCCGGATGGTGTCTGAGAATTTATCCAATCTGAGCCATAATTCTTGGTTCTCTTTTTCTTTCTTTTTTTCTTTCTATACGACCCATCTTCTGTTCCTTTAGGTTCAAGTATCTTCCTAAGAATCTTTCTCTTTATTAGCTCCTACGTTTTGATCATTCCTTTCTTTGTCAGACACAAACATTCAGCTGCATATATGGCTTCTGGACGAATCACTGTCTGGTAGTGTTGATCGAGATGGTCTTCATGTTGTAAGTGTGCCAGGTTAATTTGTATGCCAAGTTTAACTTGTTAATTCTCGATTTCATTGCCACTTTTTCTGACAGGACGTTCGTTCTCTATCCATTCTCCCAAGTACTTAAATTTCTCCACTTTTTTGATCTCTTCTCTCTCGACTGCCATCCATATGGGTGCTGTTTCGATGTTGGTCATGTATTGCGTTTTTTCTTTCAAAGTAGATCCGTAGACCAGTTTTACTTGCTTGTTCTTGCAGCTGAGCAATCTGTTTTTGTGCCTCTTCTATCATTACTATTATTATTATTTGGCCTATATATAAAATGTGCATAAAAATACAAAAGCTTGACCGTCGGTCTCCTTGCGAGCCAAAGACACTGACGACAGCACTGGATCTCAAAATGTTCAGAGTCACTGAAGAGACAAAACCTTAGACTACGTACTAAACTTGCAGGAAAAGGGAGGGCAGCCTCATAAGTAGTTTCTGTTCAAGCCAAGTTTCTCCGGCTTCGGTGGCGTAGTTGGTAACATGCTGAACTGCTGTGCCCAAGATCGCGGGTTAAAACCCAGCCGAAGTCGTCGGATTTTTTAAGAGCGTTAACAATCCTTCAGTAAAAGATCCTTCCACTAACTAAACTTGTGTGAAGCTAAATGTCTAGGTTAGATTCGTTGAAACGCTCTATCAATGTCCCAACGTTCACCACAAGGTGTCAGCGATATCTGGTAGCGAAAGTTGGAACTACTTGAAATTGAACGGAACTTGTAGCTCACCCCATGGGTGTCCACTTGAAGCAGCTACAACCTCTGGCGAGTCGAACATGTCCCCGGACTCTCCCGGCACTAAAATCCATACGCAAAATAAATCTCCTTTGCATTTTCCAAACCTTTGTATTTAAACCGTTCACAGAGACAACCACTGGAACGACGGAAACTTCCTTTAAGCCACATATGTGGCTGGTATTAGCACCTTTTCTCAGCCACCGTATTCTGTAGATTTTCATCGAGTGGAACAACAATATCGAGGATGGTTGCCTTGTGTGTTTGCCTGTTGGCTTCTACAGAACGACCAGTTATTATAGTGGAATCCCATAAGATCTTGCCTTTGTCATTGTTCAGAACCTGATCAGGTCTGCATTTATAATTATAGGACTTCCTTCTCAACAAAACCACGCAAGGGCTTGATGGACTACTACTTTCGCTACGTTGTCATGTCGCTCCAAGTATTCTTTCGGAGCAAGCGTTTGGCATATTTCCGTGATATGCTCGATGAATTCAGTAGGTCTGTTGCACAGATGTACCCTTCCCGAGAATGTGGTGCTCATAATATTCTTAGTGTACACAACTTGGTCCTGAATCGTAAAAAGAAATCATTCTGTTTCTTCGAATAAGCCAGCCTACCGAACCACTCTGTTTCATTCGTAGTATCTGTAGTTTGGTTCATGATGAAGTCACGTCCTAGTTCGTGAGCCATGGGCAACGGCTGAGTGATTCTGACAGTTGGGATACCAGGAGATATTCTGAGTCGTGGTCCTCCTTGTGCTGAGGCGGCTAGGACTGCCCAACTCACCTGTTTGTTTCCTGAGGTGAAACTCAGGGGCCCTGTGTAAGTACGGCTAGCAACCTGCTTCGCTTGTACTTACAAAACCTGCTAAAAATGTCTCGAAAAAGCCTCGGACCTGTGGGAGTGACGGAGTTCCACTCTCATCTGACAGATCCTTGAAAACGAACTGGCAATCGAACTGGTATTCGATGGAGTGGTTATGGAAGGAAGAAAGTAGCAAGTAGGCCTATGACGAGATTGGATGTACTATTGATTAGTGAGTTCAGATAGAAAGGAGGATCTAGGAGATTACAAGGTATACCTGTCAGGTGTAAAACGAGGCAGGGCAAAGTGGGTGGAATTCGAACGTGACAATGTGTTGTCTATATAAAAACTAAACTGACGCGACGTTTAAACTTGGCAATGTGCTGTCTGTAACTAATCTGATGCAACAATGTGCTGTCTGTAATTAAACTGACGCGAGCTTTAAATGCGTTAATGTGCTGTCTGTAACTAAACTGACGCGAGGTTTAAACACGATAATGTGCTGTCTGTAACTAATCTGACGCAACAATGTGCTGTCTGTAATTAAACAGATGCGAGGTTTAAACGCGATAATGTGCTGTCTGTAACTAATCTGACGCAACAAAGTGCTGTCTGTAATTAAACTGACGCGACGTTTAAACGCGACAATATGCTATCTGTAACTAATCTGACGCAACAATGTGCTGTCTGTAATTAAACTGACGCGAGGTTTAAACGCGATAATGTGCTGTCTGTAACTAAACTGACGCACCGATGTACTGTCTGTAACTAAACTGACGCGACGATGTGCTATCTGTAACTAATCTGACGCAACAATGTGCTGTCTGTAATTAAACTGACGCGAGGTTTAAACGCGATAATGTGCAGTCTGTAATTAAACTGACTTCACGTTTAACCCTTGAGAACTGGAGTGAAACAAGAAGTTCCGTGACGAACTAAAGAGCCTACTTTTCATGCCAATGATTATTCTACAGTATATGAACCTATCTAGGATAATGACGAAATTAAGTTGCTAATATCGAAATTTCTAATTAGTTCGAAATACTGTATACCTGGCATAATGTAGCCTAATAGGGCACCACAGTTGGCAGCCCTGATGACTGAATACCGGTATATTCTTAGTTCCATCTCTTAAGGTACAGAATACAAAATTTGGTTGAAGTCCAATGAATAGCATGGACGTTACATGCAGTTAAACATTGGATCTAACAGCGCGCGTAAAATCATGTTGGCAACAATGGCATGCATGTATTGGTCAGAAATAATCTGAAATAATATGATCTATTGTTGTGCCAATTTTGAATGAAATCCATTAGTTAGTATAGAAGTTACATGCATTTTAAAATTGGACCTATCAGCAGGCTTAGAATCATGTTGGCAGCACTGACGTATATTAGTTACTCCAAATTCATCTAAAATGCCAGGTACTATACGTGTGCAAAGTTTAGAGCTATTGGCTTGCATACTTTCTGATATATTGATATTAGGGTAACAAAAATAGGGACAGTACATATTAACAGTTGGCATCCCTGGTTGCTCTTAAGAATACGCATAGTCATATCTGTTATGGTACACATAGCACATACGAAATTTGGTTCAAATCCAAATGATAGTATGGAAGTTGCATGTATTTAAAGTTGGACCTGTCAGCAGGCTTAGAATCATGTT
Source organism: Meconema thalassinum (assembly GCA_946902985.2). NCBI lineage: Eukaryota > Metazoa > Arthropoda > Insecta > Orthoptera > Tettigoniidae > Meconema > Meconema thalassinum. The sequence goes on along the minus strand of OX336388.2, from coordinate 944,124,933 downwards.
GGTAGCACTGACGTATGTAAGTTACTCCAAATTAATATAGAATGTCAGGTACTATACGTGTGCATAGTTTAAAGCTGTCGGCTTGCATACTTTCTGATATATTGGTATTTGGATAAAATAAATTAGGAGCATTTATTGACAGTTGGCAGCCTGGTGGGTCGTAAGAATACGCTCAGTCATATCTGGTTATGTACACATGCAACATACGAAATTTGGTTGAATTCCAATTGATAGTGTAGAAGTTATATGCATTTAAAAATTGGACCTATCAGCAGGCTTATAATCATTTTGGCAACACTGCCATGTATGGACTCCTGGAAATTAAACTGCAATATTATTATCTATACGTGTGCCAATTTTGAAATAGCTCCCATTCATACCTTCCAAGATATACATCATGGAGCTCAAATTTCAATTGAGATTTTTTAGCAGTTGGTAGCACTGACATCATTTTCAAATATGGCCGTGAGATATTCAGGTATAGATCTTTAATCCTACCAAATTTTGTTTCGATTGCTCCAGCCGTTTAGGAGTTGATAGGGGGGGACACACACACAGCCAGCCAGACAGAAGGACAGACAGACAGACAGACAGACAGACAGACAGACAGAAGGACAGACAGACAGACACACATTTGCCCGATCTCATAAGTCTACTTTTTCCTCATTTTTGCAAAATGTGAAAAGTAGGCTAAAAAATATAACACAAGGACTGGCGCCGGGTAATTTTGACCCATAGTCTAATGTGTCACTCCCTTCTTGTCGTAGTCGTACGGATTTCAATGAAGCAATTCTACATCTGGTGTGTTCCTATGAACTATTCCCAATATAAAATGAGGATTATTTATATTTTTCAAATTTAACATGCGTAAAAATCACAATAATTTTCTTAACAGTATCATTGCCCTTGATAGTGGCGGTAAAGCAGTCATCTCGATTTTTTGAACAAAGGAGCTGATGACCAATGTGTTCCTAGACTCTAAACATGGACCAACAAGAACGTGAGCTATGCGATCGTACTGCACCAAAATAGGTGGATTTTCTCCCTTATTTTTTACAGATTATCCCGACTAACGTAAGCCGAAAATTGTCACGCGAGGACTGGCGCCATGGGTAAATCTGACCCGACCGTAAATAATATAGAAATAACTTGAATATTCAAAAAGCTATGGACATGTTTCTTTTGTAGGGTGAAGTTCAAGACTAGGAAGGAAGGTACTGTAAGCCACAGGGAATAAGGGCTGACCAAAACGAAACTATAGAGCATTATTTAAGCCTCGGGTCAAAAATACTCATGCATCAGTCCTCGTGGATTAAACGCGACAATGCGCTCGGTGATGAAACTGGTGGTTAAAGAGCAAGTAGCAATCATTAAAAGAAAATGCTGACTGAACCATATGGATTTTCCCGTTTTGAAGTGATACCAATATTGGATCAGTCCAAAATGGCGGATGCTCAGTGCTGAACATACGGGAACAAACCTACATTTCTGCCATATAATCGCGCTATTCCGTGCCTTGCTGGCGTCGGGAGAGCGTTAGTTCGAATCCCACCTTGGCCGTCCTGAAATTGGTTTTCGTGGTTTACCATTTTCACCACCAGGCAAATGCCGGGACGGTTCCTTTCAACAGGTCCACGGCCGATTTCCTTCCAAAATTCCTTCCCTAACGCGTCCTGAAAATAAAATTAATGTCCAATGGCTGAATTGATTTAAAAAGAATACTGGAAAAAAGAAAATATATTATCTCGGTACTAAATTGAGCAAAGTAATTCGAGTTATATTACTTAAGAAATTTACGAAGACCGGTAAGTTAAACACAGAGACTATCCACGCCTCCAGCGGTTTGGGTCGATATGAGATTCCATCGAGATCATGGTTAGTTCAGTAGATATGTTTCACTATAAATGTTCGAGATAAAGAACATGTTAAGTGCCAGGGATATCATTTAAGCTTCGTGATATTGAAGAATTTGACTTATAAAAATTCGACTTAAAGAGAAAAATCATCTTCATAATTTTCCTTCCATGAATTGGCCAAGTGTCCCGATACGCTCTTCAGTCGTCCTTCCTTCGGTTTATCGGACGTCCTACATATCTTGTTCCTCTGGGTTGGTAGCGTTGTATCTCCTTTGGTAGTCTTCTAGAATCCATCCTTTACATGTGACGTTTCCAGTTGTCCTGGTAATCATAGATGTAAGTGATGACAGGTTTCATCTTCAATTTCTTCATCACATCTTCATTTCGCTTATGATCCCATATTGTATACCGGTAGCCTGCTGTTCGTCGCATGAATTTCATTTCACAAGCTGTAAGTCGAGAGATGTCCTTACTGTCCATGCCTAGAGCCCTGCGCGGATAAACAAAACGTTATCCGCATCCGCAGGGCTGTTATCCGCATCCACCCCGCATCCGCCCCACATCCGCATAACTATTCGCATCCACACGCTTATTATCCGAATCTACTGGCATTAAATATTTTAAATTAGATACAGTATTAAAGCAATACATTTAGACATTTGAGGAGAAAGTCGTTCCCCTAAGCTATGTACGTCATGCCCTATGTTTAAAATCTTATACAGCCAGAATTGCAACCCTTTTCAGTTCGGAGCGTTAATTGTGCTTAATGACATTATTTTAATGAGATTACCGTAAATCATCATCTTACAAATGTCACGAAAAAAAAAACACACATCTTAACGGACAAATATGATATTTCATAAACATCTGGGTCCTAGTAATGATATTCAACAAGTTCGGATTGTATTCTAAGAACTATCCGCAAATTTTGTCCTAACATTATCCGCAGCTTATCCGCTATCCGCACAGCCATGCAAAATGGCGAAACATTTTTCAGATATCCACGAGTTTATCCGCGGATATCTGCATACGCGCAGGGTTCTCTATCCATGCCTCGCTGCCATAGCAAATGGTTGGTCTGGCTCAAGTCTTACAAAGACGTAAGCAAGTGTGTTTTTGCACAAGAGATGGTTTCATGATTTGATTTATACAGTACTCCCTCTATAATCCGGCATCTCAATTCTCCGGCACTCCCAGTAATCCGGTGTTTTGTATTCGAGTACGAACTCAACACTTGATTTGAATGTGTCCCCAAAACTGTACAATGTTTCCCACGCAGCGACAAGACTAGTGCCTGAGTAAACAATGCATTGGCGCCAAAAGCGATGACTCACTCACGCCCCCCTCAGGTGCTTAGTGTAGGACAGTTGTAGTGTAGTAGTTTTGTGTTGAAAATGGCATCCATGCAGAGAAAACGTAAACATAAAACTCTATATTTGTTAGATAAACATGAAATCCTAAAGCGGCTTGAAAAGGACGAAACGTTAACTAGTGTTGCTAACGAATACGGTGTTGGTCGAGTTACAGTTCATGACATAAGAAAAAACAGTGATAAAATAAAGTCGTTTTTAAGACGAATGAAACTTTAAAAAGTAAACGACAGACATTGAAAACTGGTGAAAATCCTAAAGTTGACGATAGCCTCTATGCTTGGTTTTTACAAGAACGTGGTAGTCATTCACCAATTTCTGGTGAAATCCATAAAGGAAAGGCTAGGAAATTTTACCTGAAAATTACCAACAAAAAAAGGATGATTTCCAAGCCAGCGAGGGATGGTTGCAGAAATTCAAACAACGTTATGGAATTAGACTGCTAAGTGCAACGGGTGAGAAACTTACATGGGACGAAAGCGCTGCTGTATTTTCGTCCTTTTTTACTTTGTATAGTACAATGTGATTAAAACTAATTTTCAAATGACATCTGCGTTTTTCTCGATATTTTCCAGTAATCCGGCGTTTTCGGTAATCTGGCAGTGCTCTGGTCCGATATCTGCCGGATTACCGAGAGAGCACTGTAATTGATATTGTTCTAGTGTTCTTGGATATTTGTGCAGATATATCCGCTTCCTCTTGGAAAGATAATGTGTATCCCAGATTCATTTACTCTTTCTATACAGATTTTATTTGGGATAGGATCCTTCCTTTTAAAATCCATTATTTTAGTTTGTTTTTTTCAGACGTAGGCTAATTGCCATGCTGAATTTAGATGAGGTTTTCTGGAGATTTGAAACTGAGCACTGTAGATCATCCTCCGATGATGCTACCAGGGCAACATTATCAGCGAACATTATGTCATCTAGATGTTTTAGATATCTGCTGACTGGAATAGACACCTCCATATCTGTTTTAATTTGTTCATATAAATTACGAACAACGTCCACAACCACTGGTGAAAATATACATGTAAATTATAGGGAGTTTGTTCGGGGAATAAAAATTACTGCGAGTTATCGAAACTCAGAATAATAGAGGTTCGAGAGATCGAAGTTGGACTGTACTGGAAAATTCTAAAGTTTAAAATATGCGCTAATCAATCTATTGTATGTTATAGGTTGGGTACATGTTTCGACCTGACATTGATCTCTTCCTCAGCACAAGAATGAAAATACTAATGATGTTCTTAAGTCTATTGATGAATGTTTGGTATGAAAATATTACATGATAAATTAAAATAATAAAATAATAGTACATTAAGCAACGAGCCTATAATGGCAATAATTAAGACACGAGTATGTTTGAAAGAATAATAACATTTCCGCCTTCCAATACTATTTATTGCTAATTACTTACAGGGACATGTTTCGAGGGCTAATACTCCCCCTTCATCAGCCTGTCCAACAATACTTCAAAGGAAAACTTTCCTTGTATAAGCACATACAAATCACATGAAGAATAATGAAAATGTTCTCCAAGGAAAGTTTTCCTTTGAAGTATTGTTGGACAGGCCGATGAAGGGGGAGTGTTAGCCCTCGAAACATGTCCCTGTAAGTAGGCCTAATTAGCAATAAATAGTATTGAAAGGCGGAAATTGTATTGTTCTTACAAGGGTATAGTTACGTCAATACGGACCTGAATAATCGACATTACGAGTATGTTTATAAAACGAGCGAAGCGAGTTTTATAATTTCCATACGAATGTCTTAATTACCATTATAGGCGAGTTGCATACGACTGTTTAGGATCGACGATAATTATAACTATATTATATGTTCTAACATACTGTAAATATTCATAAATATCAGTCGATATTCTGTCGGTTGACTTCTTCTTCTTGGGAATTGTGTAGGCTCAGCATTTGATCTCTAACCAATAACGGATCCCAAAGCTTTGAAACATTGTTTATCCCGAAGTTGCACCTACAGATAGCGCACAAGTACTATATAAGATCTTTTTGTTATTTTGGTACAAATAATAAAAAAATAGGCTGTTACAAGCGCTTTAAAATTAAAATGTATCGTATTATCAACTATTTATTCTTCAAATTCGATGCGTATAGTATGCCAACGGAAGGCAAATCAATTTAGTCCCAAATAGAACAGTAACGGTATCTGAGGGAAAAGTTTCCAGGCAGCGGGATTATAATTTCCGTGGAACTAAGTTAGTTATTGTTGTTTTAAGGGGAATAACTATGAGGTTATCTGCCCCTCCATGGAACTAATGTCATACGCATCCTTCCTCCATGACGTTATGGAGCATTCACTAAAATTGTCGGCGAAATCTTACGAATGTGTAGAAATTGGAGTTCTTTTGCAATATTGCTCCGTTTGTTTATGCATTGTAACTACAATGGTTGGTCCAAGATAGGCTACATTGTCAACTTTCAAATCATGTAATTCATGTCCGACATGTTGGATTTTCAGTGCATGTCAGACGCTATCCTTACCTAATTGGTCAATGAATGAAAATATTGAGCTCTGAATGGTTGAAAAAAAACAGTGTTATAATGAAAAGTAGTACTTTAATGACACCCATTATGATACAGTTTTCTGACATAATATTTACATATCGATATCGTCGAACATAAAATAATAAAATGGATATTCTTACAAGGTATTTAAATGTAAATAAAATATAATATTGGACTTAACATTAAAAATTCCAAAAATACAGATAGAAAAACAAGTAATTTTGCAATAACAAGTGTAGTCCTTACAATGTAATTAAATGAACGTAAATAAAATATTGGGCCTTACATTAAAAATTCCAAAAATTCATATAGAAAATTAAATAATTTAGAAATAACATGTGCGGAATATCAACAAATACGTTAACTGAGTTGCCTGAAAATTAGTAAAATTAAATCTTCTTTCGAAATGTGGTGTGTTCATTTTGCTTTCAGGTGCCAACCAGTTGGTGCGTCTTTTGAATGTTGATCTGTCTTAAGTCATATGTATAAAGAACCAAAATGTTCAATAAAATTATATTTTAATGAAGTTAAAGCTGGAATCGGAATTGAAGCATTTATGTAGTCTATGGTTATCGTCAACCATGCTGTATAGTTGAGTCGCAATTTGGAATTTAAGCAACAAGTGTATTATGAATATGTGCCTCGTGTAATAAAATTTGGATATCAATTCTTCGGAATGCAGTAAGCAAATCTTGTGTAAATTTTTCATATGACGTTATACTGTGTACATATAACCTCTCTCTTGTGTACAGATCAATGAGGTTTAAAACACATTGTATTGCATACGTATACATATAGGTTGGTTGGTTGGTTCCTCAGTTTAGGGGCTGCGACAACGCGGTCATGTAGCCCCGTGTACTTTGGGTGTGTGTAGAATCTGTCTGATAACCGGTGTTAATTGTGATGGCTGTATTTGTGTGCGTAATCTGTTTCTAATTCAAGTAAGGACTGCAGACATTCGATTTTCAAGTAGTTCCAACTTTTGCTACAAAACGAAGACCAACTAATTCTGAACTTTGTTACTAGATGCCACCGCAGTCGGCTCCTGGCGACGAACGTTGGAACCTAAGAGCGTTAGTCAAATATAACCTATAATTTAGTTTCACACAAGTGTAATTAGTGGAAGGTTCTTTATCATGCCATAAATCTATGACATGGGCCCGCCGGCTTTACTCCCCTCTGCAGGAAGGTATACTGATGGATTTTTAACGCTCTTAAAAAAACTGACGACTTCGGCCGAGTTTGAACCCGCGATTTTAGGCATAGAAGCTCAGCATGCTACCAACTACGCCACCGAAGCCGCCGTATTCATATAGTATTGAGGAAAATGAACTTATTGAGGGAGGTGTAACCACGAGTGAGAGTTGGTCCACGGCCTGGTTTACTAATCCCAACTAGACCAGACCAGACCATTGAAAGCAAGAGCCCACCGGGCTACTTTCCTCGCACACATTTCCAATCGCGACTGTACAAGTGTCTTATACTCATTCATTTTCATTAGAAACTGTTGTGCCTTAGCGTCCCCTATTAGCAGTTAGCACCACTGCGGCCTCCTCTGTTTCTACACCTCACACTTTGAAATAGTTCAACACTGAATCTAACCATCGCCTCCTAGGCCTTCCTTTACATATCCTAGCCTCTATAGCAGAGTTGGTTAATTCATCCACCCCAATTCTCTTCACATGTCCCCACCATCTAAGTCAGCCCATACGAACAACCTCATCTACAATGTCCATTTCTAATTTACCTATATCTCTTAATTACTTTACTCTCCCATCAATAATAATAATAATAATAATAATAATAATAATAATAATAACAATAATAATAATTTCAATTTATTAATTAAATAGTAGACTCAGCCTCCGTGGCTTAGGCGGTAGCACGCCGGCCTCTCACCGCTGGGTCCGTGGTTCAAATCCCGGTCACTCCATGTGAGATCTGTGCTGGACAAAACGGAGGCAGACAGGTTTTTCTCCGGGTACTCTGGTTTTCCCTGCCACAATTTCATTCCAGCAACACTCTCCACTATCATTTCATTTCATCTGTCATTCATTTAATCATTGCCCCAGAGGAGTGCGTCAGGCCTCGGCAGCCGGCACAGTTCATATCCTCGCCGCTAGATGGGGGCTTCATTCATTCCATTCCTGACCCGGTCGGAGACTGGAAGCAGGCTGTGGATTTTCAATTAAATAGTAGACTGTTAATATTACATTTTGTGATATGTCTGACGGCAAATCCAGTTCAGAATATCTGTGAAACATATTAATGATTATCATAAGATTGTATTTCAACAAGAGTGCATGCAAAAGAGATGTTAGGAATATTTGTTGATATTTGCCTATATATTATTATGTAAATAAATTAATAATAGATTACAAATAGTTACACTATGTAACTAAAGAACAGGATGATATCGTTAAAGTGTAACCTTGGGTCCAAACCCGGCCGAAGCCGTCGGATTTTTTAAGAGCGTTAAAATCCCTCAGTATGCCTTCTTTCGGAGGGGAAGTAAAGCCGGCGCGGCGGTTCCATGTCATAGATTTATGGCATGTTAAAGAACCTTCCACTAATTACACCTGTGTGAAGCTAAATTGTATAGGTTAGGAATGTAAACAACGCTCTTAGGTTTCTACGTTCGTTGCCAAGAGCCGACTGCGGTGGCGTCTAGTAGCTAAGTTCTGAACTAGGCCTAGTAGTCGTTGACGGTGGCATTTGGCGGCAAAAGTAGGAACTATATGAAAAATTCAAAGTTGCAGTCCTTACTTGAATTAAAAAACAGATACACACAATAATACAGCCTTAACAATTAACACCGGTTATCAGACAGATTCTACACACACCCAAAGTACACGGGGTTACATGACCGCGTTGTCGCAGCCCCTAAACTGAGGAACCAACCAAAGTGTTACCTTAGTGTTAGCGACATAAGCTGTTATATCACTATAGTAGTTATAATAAGAAGTTTATGTTATAAGTTAATGTTTATTTAGGTAATAATTTTTAATGCGACGTATAGCTAGTTGTTTGCTGTTCATGTTGGACAATCCAGGTGGCAGGTAGTTCTTTAAGTAGTGTCGGTAAAATATAATTTAATTCCTTGAAACCATAGCCATTTACACATAATAATAGTTTTTCATATTTGATACTAATTATCGCTTTTGTTGTGAGAGACCTCATGCCTGAATCTTGCATCATGGTAGTAGATATTCAGTGCAGTAATTTGAAACAACTCTGTAATATTAAAATAAGGGATACCAGTGAAATATTTAAAGAACCTGTCTTGGATATCTTGCAGATTATTAATTAAAGTTGTGTTTTTATTTCCCCAAGATCATATGGCGTATCTTAATTTGGTTTCAATCAGAGTACTATATGTGGTTTTGTAAGTATTTTTAGCCTACTTTTCACATTCGGCAAAAATGAGGAAAAAGTAGACTTATGAGATCGGGCAAATGTGTGTCTGTCTGTCTGTCTGGTTGTGTGCCCCCCCCCCCCCCCCAACTCCTAAACGGCTGCAGCAATCGAAACAAAATTTGGTAGAGTTAAGATCTATACCAGAATATCTCACGGCTATATTTGAAAATGATGTCAGTGCTACCAACTGCTGAAAAATCGCAATAGAAATTTGAGCTCCATGTTGGATATCTTGGAAGGTATGAATGGGAGTTATTTCAAAATTGGCACACGTATAGATAATAATATTGCAGTTTAATTTCCAGGAGGCCATACATGACAGTGTTGCCAAAATGATTATAAGCCTGCTGATAGGTCCAAATTTTAAATGCGTATAACTTCTTCACTATCAATTGGATTTCAACCAAATTCGTATGTGCTATGTGTACATAAACAGACATGACTGAACGTATTGTTAATAGCCACCAGGGTTGCCAACTGTTCATAAATGCTCTCAATTGTTTTTATCCAAATTCCATATATCAGAAAGTATGCAAGCCGACAGTTTTAAACTATGCACATGTATAGTACCTGACATTCTATATTAATTTTGAGTAACTTAAATACGTCAGTGTTACCAACATGATTCTAAGCCTGCTGAGAGGTCCAACTTTAAATACATGTAACTTCTATACTATCATTTGGATTTCAACCAAATTTCGTGTGTGCTATGTGTACCATAACAGATATGACTATGCGTATTCTTAAGAGCAACCAGGGCTGCCAACTGTTAACCAATACTGTCTCTATTTTTGTTACCCTAATATCAATATATCAGAAAGTATGCAAGCCAATAGCTCTAATCTTTGCACACATATATTACCTGACATTCTATATTAATGTGGAGTAACTAATATACGCCAGTGCTGCCATCATGATTCTAAGCCTGCTGAAAGTCTAATTTTAAAATGCATGTAACTTCTATACTCACTAATGGATTTCATTCAAAATTGACACAACAATAGACCATATTATTTCAGATTATATCTGACCAATACATGTAAGTCATTGTTGCCAACATGATTTTACGCGCGCTGTTAGATCCAATATTTAACTGCATGAAACGTCCATGCTATGCATTGGACTTCAACCAAATTTTGTATTCTGTACCTTAAGAGATGGAACTAAGAATATATTCAGTCACCAGGGCTGCCAACTGTTGTTCTCTATTAGGCTACGTTATGCCAGGTATACAGTATTTCGAACTAATTAGAAATTTCGATATTACCAACTTAATTTCGTCATTATTCTAGATAGATCCATATAGATTAACCATTGGCATGAATCTTAAATTTTCAGAAAAGTAGGCTCTTTAGTTCGTCACGGAACTTCTTGCTAATGCGACGTATTACTACTGTCGACCAAAGTACCTATATCATGTGCACTCGAGTTTGAAGGTTGTTTGTGAAGTAACCAATAAACCTACATAAAATCCAATACCATCATTATTTTCGTCGTTCTCTTTAACGTTAGTTTATGTAGGTTTGTTTTTTTAAATTTATATTTTAATATTTTTATCGCAGTTGGAACACAAAAAGTGCACGTTTTTATGCGTGTTTCAACCATGCGTCACATTTAAGAATTATTATCTCAAAAACCCGTCTTCAGATGGAATCCAAATTTTAACACAATATACATTGGAATGTTGTATAACTGGTTTATTAATTTCACAATTTTGAGTGTCCAACAAACAAAGTTGTTATCATTGTTGTAAGGTAACTTTTTCTCGGATAGGGGTGGTTGGAAAATGTAGTTCTTGGTTGCGTTGTAATCCTTATAGATCCAAAAGTTATGATGTATGACTGTGAAATACGTAAATTAATTTACTTATTTTATATCGGTTTGTACTTGTATGGGGAATTAACACATGATTTACCAGCCAGCCGCTCCTGGAAAAGCTGTACAGCGTTGCTGAAATGGAGCCCACTTCAGCCCATCACTTCCGAGCGAGGCGCGCCATGATGCGTGTGGGCTCCATTTCGGCAACGCTGTGCAGCTTTCCCCGGAGCGGCTAGCTGGTGAACCATGTCTTTTTTCCTCCTACAAATACAAACTGATATAAAATAAGTGAATTAATTTACGTATTTCACAGTCATACAGCATAACTTTTCGATGTGTAAGGATTACAACGCGACCAAGAACTACATTTTCCAACCACCCCGAGCCGAGAAAAAGTTACCTTACAAAAATGTTAACAACTTTGTTTCTTGGACACAAAAAATGAAATTAATAAACCAGTTATACAACATTCCAATGCATATTGTGTTAAAATTTGGATTCGATCTGATGACGGGTTTTTGAGAGAATAATTCTTAAATGTGACGCATGGTTGAAACACGCTTAAAAACGTGCACATTTTGTGTTTCAACTGCGAGAAAAAATATTAAAATATAAATTAAAAATTTCAAACTTACATGAACTAACGTAAAATAGAACGACGAAAATGATGATGTTAGTGGATTTTATGTATGTCTATTGGTTACTTCACAAACAATCTTCAAACTCGAGTCCACATAATACTTTGGTCGACAGTAGTTGTTTGCTGTTCATGTTGACCAATCCAGGTGGTAGTTAATTAAGTAGAGATGGTAAAATATAATTTAGTTCCTTGAAACCATAGCTATTTACACAATAATGTTTTTTCATATTTGATACTTGTTATCGCTCTTGTTGTGAGAGACCTTATGCCTGAATCTTGCATCATGGTAGTAGATATTCAGTACAGTAATTTGAAACAACTCTTTAATATTAAAATAAGGGATACCAGTGAAATATTTAAAGAACCTGTCTTGGATATCTTGCAGATTATTAATTAAAGTTGTGTTTTATTTCCCCAAGATCATATGGCATGTCTTAATTTGGTTTCAATCACAGCACTATAAGTGGTTTTGTATGTATTTCTATCTGCATAGAAACGGAGATTGTAAAAGGCGTAAAGGTTTGCTGTTAGTTTTTTAAAAATCATGATTACTGTGTGTTTGTCATTTTAAAATGTCCACCAAGGGTAATTCCCCCGGTATTTTTGTGTCAAAGTACTCTTAATAAAGGTGTTACATATTGTTATAACACCATTTCGTGATGTTACTGAAGTCTACCAAATGCTGTAATAATAATAATAATAATAGTAATAATAATAATAATAATAATAATAATAATAATACACTGAAGTCCCACTAGTCCGAAAACACGGACACTCCAAACCCAAAAAATTGTTAAAGGAAAATTGAAAATTATGAAAGAAATTTCATACTAAAATAGACTTGTAATTTAGAACATGAAATATAGGGGGCGTGGTGGCTCAGCGTTCAAGCTGTTGGCTTCTGAATACAGTGGACCAGGTTCGAATCCCGTTCAATGCATGTGAGAGTTTCGAATTGAAATGCCATGTCCTGTGGTTCGGATTCCACGTAAAAAGGAGGTCCCATGGCTCATGATCGCCTGATTGACGGTCACGTGAAGCTAAAAGCTTCCTTTCCTTATACCGTAAAAATAATGGAAAAATAACATTGCACGTTACAACTCAATAATTATGATAGAGTTGGCCATAACTTTCTAGGCATTGCTTTGTGACATTTTCCCATGTCTGAGCCACCCATTAAATCATGTCTCCAATGGTTTTAGAAGTGTCTTCATTTTCGTTTTAGAATATTTATAAGCCTAATTTACTTAATTTTATTTATTATAAATTAACCTCGTTAATCTGATTTTTTGCCAGTCCATAACACGGGGCTACATGACAACGTTGTCGCAGCCCCTAAACTGAGGAATCAACCAACCAACCAACCAACCACGTCCTAGTACCAATTAGTTCGGACTAGTCAGTGATAGAGAAGGAACAGCTAGCTCATCTACGCCTAGTTTAGACTAGTGGGGTCCCACTGTCATAATAGGGCCTAATACAGGTTGCCCCCATGGCATTCACTATCTCAAAAAGGGGCTAACAAGTTGACAGCTCAGCAGTACAAACGCTATCTACACGTAAACAGTGTGATAGCGTCACGGAAATGTAGACGATAAGGTAGGGGCAGATGACCTCGCTGTCCCACCAACAATAACAATATAGTAAGTAACCTCTGACTGCAGCTTGGCACATGATGTTAGATGCAGGAGATAACCTTGAATGTCGCCCTTTCTCACCGCTGATGAATACATTTTAATCTCTATGAGCTAAATTTAGCGAGAAACTGTAGAGAATGGAAGTGATATGGGAGTGTTTGTGCTTCAGCTGATCAATGTGAACCATGTCATGAGAGTAGAAAGTGATAACGCGTTTTAATGAAGATACCGGCCCGTGCTCTCGATCCTGTTCCACTGCACTTCTTACACGGCAACATAGCAGTGCGTGTAAAGTCACCCACCAGGACTGGAAGTCTGGAGATCGAATCCAGACGCTAAGAGCGACTATTCAGTGTATCCCACTCTATCGCAGCCAATTGTAGACCCTAATGATTACAGAAACACACACGCCCAAGTGCACGGGGCTGATGACCTCAATAACAGTGTGATCCCAAGACGGTTGGTTCGCATCGCGGCCGAGAAAGGACATCAATCAAGGTTATCTGCTCCATCTAACACCATGTAGGCTCCGTACATCGCCAAGAGGTTACTATATTGCTATTGTTGGTGGGACAGCGAGATCATCTGCCCCTACCTTATCGTCTACACTTTCGTGACACTATCACACTGTTTACGTGTAGATAGCGTTAGTACTGCTGAGCTGTCAAATTGTTAGCACCTTTCTGAGATAGCGAATGCCATGGGGGCAACCTGTATTAGGCCCTATTATGACAGTGGAACCGCACTAGTCCAAACTAGGCGTAGATGACCCAACTGATCCGCCTCTATCACGAACTAGTCCGAACTAATTGGTACTAGGGCGTTAAGGATTGGCAAAAATTCGGATTAACGAGGTTAATTTATAATTAATAAAATTAGGTAAATTAGTCTTATAAATATCCTTAACTGAAAATGAAGACACTTCTAAAACCATTGCCGAAATGATATATTGGGTGGCTGCGACATGGGAAAATGTCACAAAGCAATGCTTAGAAAGTTATGGCCAACTCTATCATAATTATTGTGATGTAAGGTGCAATGTTATTTTAGTATTTTTTTACGGTATAAGGAAAGGAGGCTTTTAGCTTTACGTGACCGTCAATTGGCGATCATGAGCCATGGGACCTCCATTTTACGTGGAATCCGAACCACAGGACATGGCATTTCAATTCGAAAATCTCACATGCATTGACAGGGAGTCGAACCTGGTCCATTGTGACGGGAGGCCAACAGCTTGACCGCTGAGCCACCACGCCCCCTATATTTCATATTCTAAATTACAAGTCTATTTTAGTATGAAATTTCTATCATAATTTTTAATTTTCATTTAACAATGTGTTGGTTTTGGATTGTCCGTGTTTTCGGACTAGCGGGACTTCAGTGTATTATTATTATTATTAATATTATTATTATTATTATTATTATTACAGCTTTTGGTAGACTTCAATAACATCACGAAATGGTGTCATAACAATAATTTGAGTATAAATACAACCACATCTAAAATAATCCACATAAGAGTTCACTTCACACAAGAAAACCACAAACTGACACACCACAGCAAATGTAACACCTGTATGAAGAGCACTTTGACACGAAAATACCAGGGGAATTACCGTTGGTGAACATTTTAAAATGACAAACACACAGAAAGCATGATAAAAAATACCTAAGAGCAAACAATTACACCTTCTACAATCTCCGATTCTATGTAGATAGAAATACATACAAAACCACTTATAGTGCTGTGATTGAAACCATGTTAAGATACGCCATATCAACTTGGGAAAATCAAAACACAACTTTAATTAATAATCTGCAAGATATCCAAAACAGGTTCTTTAAATATTTCACTGGTATCCCTAATTTTAATATTAAAGAGTTGGTTGGTTGGTTCTTAAGTTTAAGGGCTGCGACAACGCGGTCATGTAGCCCCGTGTACTTTGGGTGTGTGTAGAATCTGTCTGATAACCGGTGTTAATTGTGATGACTGTATTAGTGTATGTTATCTGTTTTTTAATTTAAGTACTGCAACTTAGAATTTTTCAAATAGCTCCTACTTTTGCCGCCAAGCGCCACCGTCAACGACTACTAGGCCAAGTTCAGAACTTAGCTACTAGACGCCACCGCAGTCGGCTCTTGGCAACGAACGTAGAAACCTAAGAGCGTTGTTTACATTCTTAACCTATCCAATTTAGCTTCACACAGGTGCAATTAGTGGAAGGTTCTTTAACATGCCATAAATCTATGACATGGGACCGCCGGCTTTACTTCCCCTCCGAAGGAAGGCATACTGAGGGATTTTTAACGCTCTTAAAAAATCCGACGGCTTCGGCGGGGTTATTAAAGAGTTGTTTCAGCTGACGGGATTTCACATTACCGTACTGTATTGTGTATTATTACCAATGTGTAAATAGTACCGATAATGATGTACCAGTGATTGTTGGGGTACTGTGCCCAACTCTAGGAATGGGTATTCCAAGATTCAGACACCTAGATATCAAGGGAAAGGCTACAGCCGCTTTTGAAAGTTGAGATATTTGAATATCGCGCTCCATTACTTCTAGAATGGAATGGCAACTTTGTGCAGCCAAGAGCATGTTAAGTGACGTAGCGAGTAGTAGCAGAGGTCGAGACTATTTGTTGATTAAATAGTTAGCCATGGAGTAGAGACTTGAGACTTGGATCAGATTACTGGCACGGCCAAATGAAAGAGAATGCACTTAGTCTCAAGTGAATCGGACCAGAGACACCGGAGATATGAGGATTTCCAGATTTCAGCATGATCCAGCGTGGACCCGACCGTTTTGAATAAAAGCCGACCGGCCCAAGCATCATCAGCTCACTTCGAACCAAGCTCTTGCATGACAAGGTGCTGCTGCTACGTTGAGCCAAGGCACATGGTTGCCGGATCTACGCAGAAGATATCTTTAAATTGTGATAGTCACAAAAGTGCTGCGATACATGTGGAACATAGTAAGTTTCCGGCAGAGGGAATCACTAAGGTGATTGTTATTTTTCTACGGACACTGGAGAAATACTTTATTTCTATATGGACATATGCTAGACTTTGTCTAGAAAGTACTTTGTCACAGTCCAGTAATAATAATTCAATACTTGGATATTTTAATCCAATTAGTCAGTTTCATAAATTGTAACTTGATAACCACTTCGATCTTTCAGTATATTGAAGGCCAGTCTATCACGGTGTTGTTCATTAGCCGACAAAGGGAAACTATAAGTTGCTTCGCGCATGATAGATGGTGATAAACCATGCCCAGGGAACGATCTTCAGAACAGCCGTTGATTGATTTAGACTGTCAGTGTTTTCTTGTACTGAAAAGATTACCGTGAGTTATGTTACAACTGACGTATCTGAGAATAGATCATTTAGATCTGACCCCATTTAAGCGAACTGCTATGGATTTAATTGAAGCCAATATTAAAATGGGTCAGCAGTTACTTCAAACTTCAAGAAATATTTCCACTATGTCGTGTTAGACAGATTGTGGGTATATAATGGCGGCCGATACAAGGATTAGACGTGCGTGTCCAATAGGGCATGTATGTGGATAAATCTGGTACAGACCAGGTTCACAACGCTTCAAGACCAACGAGAAATGTAAGCCACATTTTGACTTTTATATTATGCCTAGCTAATTGGAACAAACTCATTTTCTGCAGATGACCAACACATTTGTTTTTCTTCGTATTTAAATCTTGCAATGATTTACGCAAGACATATTAGAGTTATTCTGAGTATTTTCAGCACTCAGAACAGTTTAGGATCGATGACCGAGCATAACGAGCATTTATTTGAACGTTTCATATTTTTTTGATAATCACGGTAATCAGCCGAGGTAACTGTAAAAGTTAATAATTATTTTAGTTGAGAAATGGATATTTTATCCATATTCGAAGAATCGAACATGTGGATTCTCACATAATGAAATAATAATTAAACACATTTACAATAATATAACTAATAATAATAATAATAATAATAATAATAATAATAATCCACTAATAATAATAATAATGATTTTCATAACTTTTCTAAATAATTCTTGGATCTTATATTTTCTAATAATCACATTCATTGAGAGAGAGCTTTTGAAGTAGTTTAATCATTTCTAGTTTGGAACAGGTGATTTTCCGAAGGATAGTGGTTAGCGCAAGCCCGCATTCAACCAACATTACAGTTCTGGTTGAACAGTTAATATTTGCAATGAGCAAAGTATATTTTTCAGATAACACGGAGAGGCATGAAACGGGAAGCAAATGATATTTGTATCAATTAGGATATTTTTGTATTTATATAAAATCATGACGTAGATACACATTCGAAAGTGAAATAGAGAGTATCATAAGTGTGGTAACTTCACGATTTGAACTGAATGGTAAAATAAAATAAACTTGTAAGTTTATAAATCTTCCAGTGTTGATAATAAGCAGAGGCTTGATTTATTGAATACATTTTGGGAAGAAAATTTATGTGTGTGGAGTAGTTGAAATGCCATTCCCAGGTGTGCATGTTTAAGTCGCAGGAATGAGGAGGTTTTTATTTGAGCATCAATCAAATAGCTGGTTCGATGACTCGGTGTTAAAGAAGGAGTATTGGAACCACACATTGCGTCGTATGAATGACCCAAAGGTTATTTCTTAAAAACCATCAGTTCTTATTTCAACCTTTTTTACGGATTCCATTAAGACTTTGATTTTGCTAGAACCGGATTTGTCATGATAGTATTTTATTCTTCTTCAGAGGAAGACCTTTGGCGTTGTTGTTGGAATATTGTGTTCTTATAAAAATAATAGAATGGGCCACTGCCAATTAAAATAATTCTATAACCACGAATAATTTGAAGGATATTTTCAATCCTAGTGTCATGAACTAAATGAATTTATTATGAAGCTACAATTCTTATTTCCGCATTCTGTTCAAGAATTGCAAGTTGTGAAAGTTACTAAAATGGCCACAAATATAAATATTTTTCTTAATAATGATTCCAAGTGGAAAATCGAATAGTTGAATGGTCCAACAATTTATTGATCAAGTTGATGATTCAGAAATCATATATTTTGTTAGGAACTTGAAGTTCATAATCGAGTCACTTCTCGAAACGTTTAATGTCAGAAGAACAATTAATTTTGTTGTGCTTCGCACAGTTCTTCGATGCTATGCTCAAAGGTCAGATGCTTTTCAGATGTTGTTATTAATATGTGTACATAATTTGTGTTGATTCAGAGATAATGATATTTTTTGACAATATTTTTTGAAACTGGAAAAATAAGTGAAAGTTAAAAATTCTATGAACAATTATTCTACGAGTGTTAATATTATGTAAAAATTCAACCAGTGAACTACAGTATTTCCAGTAAAGACTATTAAATTTGAACTGGATTTAATCTTAAATAATGGATATAATTTTGGAACACAGTCTACAGGACTGATAATCAGACTTGTGTCTCCAAAGATAATTGTCCAATGTGTTGGAAAATTTCTGTACATTGTGTAAATAGTAATGTGGGTCGCCACACGTGAATGATGCTGCTTTGAGCATTTTATTTTGCAGTCAATTTTAAATTCAGAATAAAATGAGATAATTTTACATGATGTGTTATGCCCAGTTGAATCTCCTTCTATCCTTATTGTTGCATTGAGCCAAAAATCAGTAAAGCATTTTTTTCATTTGATGTCGTTTTTTTGCGATTAGCTTTAACCCATCTGGCGCCCCGGGATATTTTGACTCTCGTGCTGACTGATTCTTGGTAAAATGCATATGTGGTCGTGCGGACTCCGGTTTAAACGGGCACAGTACACAATGCAATCTCCCAAGTAACAGTATGATAAAGATTCCTGCTGTATGGCCAAATATTTCAGGAACAGAGCTCTCTGTGCTTAAAAATATAAATTACAAGTTTGTAAGGAGTGGAAATTCAATAATGAGCTTACAATTTATTGTTTTCAGCTCTCTGTGTAAATCCAGAATTTCGGCCAGAAATGTACTGACGTGTCGTTCATTTAAATGTATCTCAAAATATATTTTATCTTCATCCTCGCTTTTCTTTAGAACCATAAGTACGGTACTAGGAATATGAAACAACAACAAAAACAACATTTTCGTCTTCCTCTTCTTCTTTTCTTCTTTTTGTTAGGCCTGGTACATCCGTAGACGACCTGATGAGGACGAAATGGATGATGAATACACCACAAGCACTCAGTGCCAGAGTCTAGGAAAATAACCACATAAAGTTAAAATACCATGGACTGGGCGGAAATCGAACCAGGGGTCCTTCGGACCAAAGTCCAACACCGTCCAACAAGTAGATTCTCCTCAAGAGGCGGCGCCGCTGTTATTCCCCCCGAGTTCGACTGTCGATGTTTACACTGTTCAAGATGAATGTGAAATACGGAAGAAGCGATGATCTCGGCTATTGCCCCTCAACAAGAACACTCCTTCTCAGAGTAAATATTGATCTTGCAATCAACCGTGCAGAAAATCTTTTTCTCCTAAAAGCTCTCCAAAGTGCTCGCTAGGTGGGCGTGCCCAACAAGGACCAGCGTGCCGACTTAAATACTTGTAGGAGTCAATCAACAGACAGGCATAAAGTCTGTTTAAATAGACACTAAAATTATCAAAACAGGCATTTCAATTCTAAATGATGCATTCTTGTGGCACATGCTGTACATTTCAGTCTGTACAAGGTGGTATTTCAAGTTCTCAAGTCAGTCGCTTCACACCTATTTTGTTGATGAATTATACAACAATACACAAGCGAGTGTTTACAGATTCCCTCACATGAGTCAGCACAACCTACTCTGAAGGTGCCTGTACACTGGAGAGTGATTTTCATAGAGCAAGTCTATCTAGACCGCTCTAGCTAAACTGAGTGCGTGTACACTGTAGAGTAATTTTCCCTAGGTAGAGCATTCGTAGAGTGGAGATAGACAAATCTACGTAGAGCTCTGAACCTGTGTGCACTGTCAAACGTAAATGCACTAGGTAGAGCAGCGCTAAAACATTCTGAGAGTAGTGTGAGTCGAGGTTTTATTGCGCTGTGTTGTGAAGATAAAATGTCTTCATGAGAGCTTTTAGCATCTGTGGTGGTTGTGTGTGCCTTGTTAAGAAAGAAAACTATGAAGAGGAAGGTTGTGGGTGAGGAATTGGAGATCAAAAAGAGAATACGAGGGAATGCACGCTAAATTATTGCAATAGTTATGTTCGAAAGATTCTGAAGCGTACAAGAACTTTTTAAGAATGAGCAAAAATGACTATGATTATATTTTGGCCAAAATTACCCCCAGGATCAGCAAAAGGGATCACCCGAAACGACTGTGCCTTCAAATTTCTGGCTCTGTATTCTTTCCGAGTACAATTCAAAGTTTCTGGATGGGCTTCAATTAATTCAATTAATTAATTAATTTTCAATTAATGTTATTGTTTTTTCGCGACTCCACACAAATTCAGCCATATTCAAACACTATAATTAACAACAAACAAATAACCCCAACAATCCACCACTGACTCTACCTAGAGCACTTTCCAATATTCAACCGACCGAATAGAGCTAGACTGGTCTAGCTAGGGCACCCAAATACTGTTTACGCCGTAGAGTCAGCCGGCCCTAGCTAGAGCTTAGAGCAGTCTCCGCTAGGGTTCTCTACCATCTGTGTACATTGGAGAGGAGCTTAGAGTGCCCTAGCTAGAGCTACTCTACGCTCTAGCTAGGTCAAAAGCTCTCCAGTGTACAGGCACCTTGACATTGCTATCAAGTCAAGCACTTACGCACGCAATGCAGCCTCCAGCTAGCGACAAGGCCCTTCAGGGGCGACTGAGTAAACCGATACTATAATCCATACCTTTTGGAAAGAACTGGAAAGCATGACACAGAGATAACTCAAAAGGGTTCTAGGTGTATCAAAATTTGCTCGATCCCGATACGTGTATGTCTTAGCCAGGGAAACCTTTTTGGTAGAAGACCTAAGACTTGAAATGCATCTACAGTACACTCCAGCATACAAAGAACTATTACAAGAGCTACGAAGAAAAAGGGACTCGATCGAAGAAATCTTCTACACAACAGATGCAATGATACACAAAGTTTGGATGAAAGAAGAATACGAGCTGAGACACGTGATGACGCGCTTTGCGATGCACGGTTTCCATCATCGTATTTGTACCAGGAAATCCTTTCACCAGGCTAGCTATGAGTGTACATGTGTTTTGTGTGGAGAACAGTGTGATACATATCATGCAATGGAGTGCAAGAAGAGAGCGGTCTCTCTGACCGAATTTTGCTCGGATTCTTGAGCCTGATGTAATTTATATATTTTGCACATTGTGCGTCATAAATTTGTTATCTTTTGGAACATAAATATATGGGTTACATTTTACAATGTATAGATGGCGCGCATGTCAATTATTCAGGGATGAATTCCTCAAACTCGTTACGAAATCATCCGATCTCCGTGGAACTTAGTACAATCGACCGTTAGTATAGTTAGAGGAGTCAGGGTTTACAGAGGCTTGAGAGCCGAAGAGAACTACCTCGGTTATCAAAACGGTCTCATGAAAATTGAAATATTGGAAGGTTATGACGTCGGTGATCAACCTGCACTTCCTGAAGATGACGCCCAAGCCAGGGGAATCTCCACGGAGTTAACCAAAGGGCCTGACAACGGCGGCTACTAGGACATTATTCTCCTATCGGGCGATAACAAAGTAAGTTGAACCGTGGAGAGGCGGAGATGGACGTTAGCCTTTCAGTCAGATGGCTTTTCCGTCCAAGAGCACAAACAATGCACAACACGCCCCGCACCCTAGTGACCTCGCTCAACGAAATCTGGTATTTCATCGATTATATCTCAGGTGGTGAGTATCAGGGACCTAGCTGCATAGCCGTGCGATGATCAAGTCCCGGGGCACCTTTCGCTATCCTAGACCCTAATAATAACAGATACAGTCATCACACAAACACAAGGGAATTCCGGTAGCGTCTACCCCTCGATCAGATTGTAGGTGGCGCAGCGGTCAAGCTGTCGGCCTCTCACCATGGCGGACCGGGTTCGATTCCCGGTCAATGAATGTGAGATTTTCAAAGTGAATTGCCATGTCGTGTGGTTCGGATTCCACGTAAAAGGAGGTCCCTTCTTTGTTCATAGACTACAGCTACAGTTATTAGGGGGAATGTCTCAGCTGAGGCGTTTTACACTGGCAACTGGCAGTGACTGACCTCAACCGGGTGTCCAATCTGCGATCTTGCGCCCACCGAGGACGAAAGGGGTTAAGATAAGACATTTTAAGAAAGAAAGAGAAGGTTCTATTGTAAGTCTGCTGTGTTTGAATATGACGTATTTTAGGTTGCAGTTGGTAAAATAGGCCTCATACATTTCATACAGTTAGGGGCAGATGACCACGCTGTTCCGCTCCTTAAGACAACACCTTCCTTCAGATAAAATAAGCAAACATTATAATTATAAAATGACATGAAATGTTTCACTGCAGTTTGCGTACACATTTAATATTGCACGGAAGGAAGAAAGGGAGGAGGGAGGGAAGGAAGGAAGAAAGGAAGGAGGGAAGAAAGGAAGGAAGAAAGGAAGGAGGGAAGGAAGGAGGTAAGGAAGGAAGGAAGGAAGGAAGAAAGGAGGGAGGGAAGGAAGGGAGGAAGGAAGGAAGGAAGGAAGGAAGGAGGGAAGGAATGAAGGAAGGGAGGAAGGAGGGAAGGAAGGAAGAAAGGAAGGAGGGAAGGAAGGAGGGAAGGAAGGAAGGAAGGAAGGAAGGAAGGAATGAGGGAGGGAAGGAAGGGAGGATGGAAGGAAGGAAGGACGGAAGGAGGGAGGGAAGGAAGGGAGGAGGGAAGGAAGAAAGGAAGGAGGGAGGGTAGAAAGGAAGGAGGGAAGGAAGAAAGGAAGGAAGGGAGGAGGGAGGGAAGGAAGGAAGAAAGGAAGGAGGGAAGGAAGGCAGAAAGGAAGGAGGGAGGTAAGGAAGGAAGGAGGGAAGGAAGGAAGGGAGGAGGGAGGGAAGGAAGGAAGATAGGAAGGAAGGAAGGAGGGAAGGAAGGAAGGAGGGAAGGGAGGAGGGAGGGAAGGAGGGAAGGGAGGAAGGAGGGAAGGAAGGAAGAAAAGAAGGAGGGAAGGAAGGGAGAAGGGAGAAGGGAAGGAAGGAAGGAGGGAAGGAGGGAAGGAAGGGAGGAGGGAAGGAAGGAAGAAACGAAGGAGGGAGGGAAGGAAGGAAGGAAGAAAGGAAGGAGGGTAGAAAGGAAGAAAGGAAGGAGGGAAGGGAGGAGGGAAGGAAGGAGGGAGGGAAGGAAGGCAGAAAGGAAGGAGGGAAGGAAGGAGGGGAGGAAGGAAGGCAGAAAGGAAGGAAGGAGGGAAGGAAGGAAGGTAGGAAGGAGGGAAGGAAGGAGGGAGGGAAGGAAGAAAGGAAGGAGGGAAGGAAGGAAGGAAGGAGGGAAGGAAGGAAGAAAGGAAGGAAGAAAGGAAGGAGGGAGGGAAGGAAGGAAGGAAGAAAGGAAGGACGGAAGGACGGAAGGAAGGGAGGGAAGGAGGGTAGGAAGGGAGGACGGAGGGAAGGAAGGAGGGAAGAAAGGAAGGGAGGAGGGAAGGATGGCAGGGTGGAAGGAAGGGAGGATGGATAGAAGGAAGGAAGACTAATTCGATAATATCATTTTACAGCAGTGTTGAGCACTTGTGTGTGTGTCGCCCGCCACGTAATGTAAAAGCTGTGCCACTCCAGTGCCCACACGGCCCGCGGTGACAAGAGCGACCCTCATCAGCCTGTCTGCTGGACTGCGTCGAACTCGAGCCTTCGGAGGGAGCAATTTGGGGTGGGTCAATGTCCCCGTGAGTTGGACTCCACGCGGTGAGGTGGAACAAAATTATCTCAAAATACAGCGGAAATTTCATCTTCAGTTGCTCATCCTGCGTTATTTAATTACAATCCATCCGAAAACAAATACTTTCATGTAACAAGCGATTTGTCAGAATTTATTTTTGAATACATCGGCTCTGCGTAGATGCACTTGATCATCGCGATTAGGTATTTGTCAAGACATATCTGCCGGACATAAATAAAATGGCTGTAGGAATACCACGACAAATGTTGAGAGGTTTAACGTTATGACATAAAGAGTGGCTGCAAATTACCCATAAGTTTATTTTATATTAAATGGTCCTCCTCATTCGTTCGGTGCGTTTACTTTTGACTGTGTATTCTACGGAACGAAGGCTGGACCTAGGGTGATAGGCTTGCTCGCTAGCTCGAAAATTGTCTCTGAAGCTGGTAATTGAATGGAGATTGTTGGAAGAAATGAAAACCAAAAATCATTTATAGTGGGCGATTTATTCAAGATGTAGATATGCTGTCGTGGACTTTTTTTTTTTTGTAGAACGTTTCATGCTGAACAATTCTTACACTCAGAGTATATACTTTTAACGGTTTACCCAGCGTAAGCTTAAAAGGCGCACGGACGGTAGGTTCTTTTTCGACTGGATTCACTGAAATCGCTACTGCTCGGCTTCCTTTGGTCATAAAAAAAATATTTTCTACAGAAACCTTTTTCGAGAAATCCTTTGCAGAATGGTGAAAACCACATCAAAATCCATCCAGAGATTCTCGAGATTACCCTGAACATCCAAGAATCGGGGACTTGGTTTTATACTAAGTAGAGTTTCTTGTCAATCGGTATATCACTCTCATTGTCCTCAGGGGACTGGGCGTTGCTCTCTCTAGTCTAGAGGTTGGAGTTTGATCGGACGATAAGAGCCATACAATAACACAGGTCCCGCTAACAATGAAACTGTAGTTGCCTGCCATCCCATTCTCTGGTCTGCTAAGAGTGTGGAGCTTCCCAGTCTCGTGATGATAATGGAAACCTGACCATCTTACTGCACGTAACTTTCAGCTCATGATCCCATGATAGTGTACAGTATCCCAGGGGTATGCACCCCTTGGAGACCATCCCCCCGGCATCTGGCTAAATCCCCTAAATGGCAACTCTTGGAAAGCCGGGGCAACATCCATTAATACCGTAAGGACAGCTTGCTACTCCATAAAGCAGCTCAAGCCTTACGTAATCATTACACTCAGCGACATAGTACTAACTGGGCCAATACATTGCTGACAGCAGGGCGTCAGAAGGTATAAGAAGACGTCCTAATGAGGTCAAACTCTCTCTCCATTGTCAGTGCTCCATCGAGACGGCCGAAGCTACGCTGGTGTCAACCGAGGTGAGTCAGTCAATCGTGTTCAGAATTCCTACTTTGTAACCTGTAACCCAACACTTGTTAATACATTGTGAACCTAATTTCATTCCCTACAAGGGACTCACTATCAGAATCACAGACCAATAAAACACTTGGTCCACACTCTACACACGCTCTACTATTTATACGCCTCTTTACATCCCAACGCCCTTCCTTATTCCCGTCACGTAAAGACGTGACAGACAGTAGTCTATTAGCGCCGACTTAAGTACTTTTGTATTCCCCGAGCCGGCCCGGCTGCAAGCGAGCAGCGCGTGCCACTCAGCTGATACAAGCAGATTCAATTACGTAATAAGCAGTCAGCTAAGCGACCAGTACAGCGACCCTTTGCAGTGGGTCCCATCCCTTCAAACGCTACCACATTATTTATAGGAACGCCCCCTAGTTCCTAGCACACCACAACACTCTACACTGGTCAGCTTACCCTGACAAGGGAAGCTACCCTTTTAGGCACCACCTTATAAATTAATACAACAACTCTCCCTTTTAGATCCACCCCCAAATAAGGGATCTAAAACAATAGGGATCCCTTGTCACAGCAAATGATTCTAATCGGGTGGCCTATATCATAGCTTATCTATAGGGCCCAGTCAAAGCAATAAGCACATGCTAAAAATATTCCAGGCGAGCTCTAGGGCTGGGATTTTTAGGTAAATAAATATTTTTATGTACATACATATTTTAAGCATTTTTTATAAATACATAAATTCCTGCTTTTCACTTATTAGCACATAAAAAGACATACTATTTACATATTTTAAAATCTGTATGCCTAGATCTTGCATTTTAGTTCTGTGTTACTTCAACGGGGAAGAAACTGTGAGCTATCTAATCTTCATGCAGAGCGTATGTCAGCCTGCAACTGTGTTATTCTTAACTTGTCGCCCCGTGCCCCTCGCTGTGGAAGCCAGGGATTTCCTTGTCCATAGCCATATAGCACCACGTGCTAGACCTTCCCCTCCCCCAGCTACCTGGAACCAGTGTCACTCACATGCAGTTCATTTCTGGCACTGTGAAGTGTAAAAGGGAGTTCTACGATGCCTAAAATAAAAAGAACTGCAAGTTATTGTCTGTTGCAGAATTTAAAGATAATTTTACCTCTGATGGCGTTCTGTTCCGCTAACCATGTGGGAAAGCAATCAAGGCTGAACAGCGATCTCAAGTTACACAACACCTCAAGGGCAAGAAACATATTGCCGCAGTTTCGCGCCTTCAGAATGTAAGTGTGTCGCGATAATCGTCGGACGTTTGTGCTGGACAACCCGAAGATGTATCTCGTGTATTGTAATGCTTCAGCAGTCAGTGAGACAGCATAAATTGCATTCATATTGTTTATAATCACATTAATAAACTAAATTATAATTAAATATTTTTACTTTTTTGTCACATATTTCTGGTATTTTTAATACATAAAAAATACATATTTTCCCGATTTTTAGCACCTAAAAATTCGAGCCCTTGTGATAACCTACACTCGCACAGAGATCATTGCTTGATTTCAAATTCTTTTAGCCTAATCGGGCTTCTCAGAAGCGTACAATATACTCTTCTTGGCTACAGGTATTGAACTATTAGGAGCCATTTCCGGTGTTGCCTAAGTCACCTATTGTTAGATGCTTTTCAGTCGGTCAACTCGAGGGCGGGGAGTTCCTAGTCCACAGTGGGATGTGAAGTGAAGTGAAGTGGACGCTCGTACAGGAACAGCCGCAAATCAGCCAAGTCTGCAAAATTACACTGCCAACTCAGTTATCGTTTAAGTTGTTGCTTTTTCAATTGAGGGGCTTGGACAATGAGGTCATTTAGCCCCGTGTACTTGGGTGTATGTTGAATTTGTTTCACCAGGATTGCGTACGACTCAACCAGATAAGTAGCATGTACAATACAATCTGAACTGACCATTTAACAACCATCACATATTCTCACTAAGCAAGCAAATGTGGAAGTCAATCGCCACCTCCAGTATCTTAACAAAACATCGACAACTCTAACTAAATAAGTGTACATATTGTAAATACTTCCACCCACACTTTTAGACATAGATTTAATAGTCTAAGTGTAATGGATCTGATGATCCAAGTCTATTTATTCTATGCCCAAGATCGCGGGTTCAAACCCGGCCGAAGTCGTCGGATTTTTTAAGAGCGTTAAAAATCCCCCTTCGGAGGGGAAGTAAAGCCGGCGGTCCCATGTCATAGATTTATGGCATGTTAAAGAACCTTCCACTAATTCCACCTGTGTGAAGCTAAATTAGGTTAGGTTAAACATTTAACAAATGCTCTTAGGTTCCGACGTTCGTCGCCGGAAGCCGACTGCAGTGGCGTCTGGTAACCAGGTTCTGAACTAGTAGTCGCTGACGGTGTCGTTTGGCGGCAAAATAGGAACTACTTGAAAAAATTAATGTCTGCAGTCCTTACTTCAATTAAAAAACAGACACACACACTAATACCACCATCACAATTAACACCGGTTATCAGACAGATTCTACACACATCCAAAGTACACGGGGCTACATGACCGCGTTGCCGCTACCCCTAAAGTGAGGAACCAACCAACCAAGTCTATTTATTAATCTCATTTTTTTTTGGATTAGGGAACAACCCATCACAATTGCGTACAATCGTGTTGACCGACTAGAAAACGTCCAATTTCGATTACTAAGGAAACACTGAATATGGCTTCAAACACCATTACCTGTAAAAAGATGGTATATTTGCTTTCACGGCCAGTGAATTAAAATTCAGCAATTTTTCTAGGTTTGTGCCGTGTCTTGTGTGGGGTTTCGCGTAGGACTCGAAGCTGGCTCATCAGCGGGCTCTTGGTGTCCCCGCCCGGACTCAGCACAAGACACGGCACAAACCTACAAAAATTGCTGTCCATAACCTGTGTTATATTAGTGTCTGTAGTAGTGTGTGCATTTGTAATGATTAAGGTGAGGATCGGGTAGGAGGCGGCCGTGGCATTATGTTAGGAACCTTCCCGGCATTTGACAGGAGTAGAAATAGGAAACCACGGAAAACCACTTCCTAATTGGTTGAAGTAGGAATCGAACCCGCCTCTTCTCAATGTTTCCTCACGAAGCCGAGTGTACCACGATCCAGCCCCCAGACCAGAGCCGGGAATTGAACCCAGGCATCCGCGGTTACCGCCGAGGCGAACAGATTCCTCCAGCCGTCCTCAAACGGGAGACCACACACACGCCCACGCCATGACCGCGAGGCCATCGTGCTCTCGTAGGAATAAGAACACATTCCTCAAAAAGCACGCGATCAGATTCGTCCTGAACAAATATCACGCCCGGAATCTATCGCTGCTATTTCATTTTTAAGAATTTGGGACATCTTGGTCATCAGCCCAATGTGTGTTGAATATGTCTCATAACATGTGCTCCTGACTCACATGGCAAGTGATTCGAAGTTTGAATCACAAATCATTTTCTATCGCCCTTGAGATTTTGGGAAACAGGATACTGTAATTGGGTAGTGTTCACGCACGGGTTGCTGTCGGTGAAGGAAGTGGGGCACTCTGGTGAGATAAGCAGATCTTGGTGATTGTCGCGTTAATGGGTATCAAGATCAACTCTCTCCTGGGTGTACATTCAGTTTACAGTGTTGTCACATGTACAGTGCACTCAATCTTATGCTGATCAGACGTAGAGGTTGTCATAGAAAAATCCCGAGAAAATCGGCGGCTTCGGTGGCGTAGTTGGTAGCATGCTGAACTTCTATGCCCAAGGTCGCGGGTTCAAACACGGCCGTAGTCATCGGATTTTTTAAGAGCGTGAAAAATCCCTCAATATGACTTCCTTCGGAGGGGAAGTAAAGCCGGCGAGCCCATGTCATAGATTTATGGCATGTATAAGAACCTTCCACGAACTAAACATGTGTGAAGCAAAATTTGTAGGTTAGGTTTGATACATGCTCTTAAAGTTCCAACGTCCATAACCAGGTTCTGGATGCGATGGCATCTAGTAGTAGTCAAGTTCACAGCTAGGTGTCGTGGACGGTAGCATTTGGCATCGAAAGTAGGAACTGCTTGAAATTATCGTCTGCAGTCCTTACTTGAATTAAAAACAGATAGCACACACTAATACAGTCATCACAATTAACACCGGTTATCAGACAGATTCTACACACACCCAAAGTACACGGGGCTACATGACCGCGTTGTCGCAGCCCATAAACTAAGGAACCAACCAACCAACCAACCCGAGAAAATCATAATTGTCCCGGTTTTTAATCCAATGGCAAAGATCCAATGGCCTTTTGTAAAACACACAAAAACTTCTTACTAACAAACGTATTATTTCGTCTGATAACATGGACAAATGTTAAGATCAGAAGTGTGTGGATAGAACTCCGGCTCGAACCCCTTCGCTGAACCTCCAGGAAACCGACAGCAGTAGCTACGCTGGCTAACGCACAGCGTTAGGTCATGGGGCCAAGCTCTCTACTAACTCGGTAGACGCGTGGGTTCGAGCCTCGCCTCCGGCCCTCTTTGAAATGGTTTTCCGTGGTTTCCCATTTTCAACACCAGGCAAATGCTGGGACGATACATTCTGACAGGCCACGGTCGCTTCCTTCAACATTCTTGCCGAGTTTCATTCATCTTCATCCATTCCATTTCGCATCCCGACGTGCAGGTCGCCCACGGGCGTCATATAGGAAGACCTGCACTCTGCCTCTCTGGAGACTCACGACAAGAAAATAATAATCATCATCATCATCATCTTAAACTTTAATAATTACAGTTACAGTATACCCCTACTAGTAGAGTCTTGAAGCTCAAGTTAACACCATCGTGTGCACACAGCCTACTTCGTGCTCATTGACTGTTTCAAGTGAGTCCAACGTATTGTCGTTTATTTTTGTTCGAGAAGAGCCATTTTATTGATTTAAAGGTGAGAGGAATGATCCCTCGCAGAGTCCGTGGGTGAAGCCAAGCTGCGAGGATAAGCTATTTAGAAAATCTATAACTTATGCTATTTTTTAAAGCGTATGGCTTTAGTGCCGGGTATGTCCGAGGACATGTTCGGCTCGCCAGTTTTGTATCTGCTTCGAGGCGGACACCCACTGGGTGAGCTACACGTACCGTCGCGTGTGGAGTGTTGTCTGGGTAGGAAAGTATGAATGTAAGGACAAGGAGTTGGAAGGTAGCGGCTGTGGCCTATAGTTAGGGACCAACCCCGGCATTTGCCTGGAAGGAAGATGGGAAACCACAGAAGACCATCTTCAAGGTTGCCGGCGGGGGGATTCGAACCTCCTCGCCTCCCGGATGTGAGAGACTGCCAGCAGTCATGCCGTAACGACCACGGCTAACTCACCCGGTACTTATGTTAATGATGAGAAGAGATAGGCTGGTAGGACACATACTACGACACAGTTAGTTATGGAAGAAGGCTTGAGGACAAAAACTTTACAGGTAGACCAAGGTTAGAATATGTTAAACAGATTGCGTCAGATGTAGGGTGTGGTAGCTTTGTACAGATGAAGCGATTACCTCAGGACAGCGAGGTTTGGAGAGCTGCACCAAACCAGTCAAAAGAATGAAGATCAGTGGCGTATCTAGGGATTTCTCCTGGAGGGGGATGAGCTGAGTCAAAATTAAATAGGGGGAGGGCATAATGAGACATAACCATTGAACGCAAATAAACGATCTCGAAGTTTCAAAACCTCCTATCAATGTTTTTTCGTGTTAGTTTTATTAGCATTTGATACGTTGTAATTAGCACTTCTCAATATGAAATGCTCGAAAATTAACAATTGTGTTGATATTAAATTATTGTCCATTTTATTCGTGAATCATCTCGTTCTTTCTACTCCCCGACATTGTATAGCCAATTAAACTACAGTTTAACTTAACCCGTTAGCGAGTACAGATCTTTGCGTTTAAATAGCATTGACGTTACATGAAGTACAACGTAATTTTCTCGCCAAATCAATACTTTACTTACATAAAAATTCTACAGGTACATGTTTCGGAAACCTATTTTGTTTCCTTCCTCAGCCCACTTTTTGGTGTAAAACATCATACAACATCGAAACCTTGTCAAAAGCGGAGAGACATTAAACTAGCACCAAGGTAGGGTGATTGGGTGTACGATTCCGGCGTTTTCCGTTGTTCTGTTCTTCAGATACTTGTGTGCAATTCAACAACCCACGTTGAAACTAACAAGGAGTAAATATGTCAATATTCCTCGTACCATATTCAATTCTTCAACTAATAAGTATTTATTCCGTAAGTGACATTAATGTGTCTAATGACACAGGCCTAACAAAGGAAGAACGAGAGAATACGTGTCAAGTGTGTTTTTTGTTATTTGGTGAGGATTTCGATGTTGTATGATGTTTTACACCAACAAGTGGGCTGAGGAAGGAAACAAAATAGGTTTCCGAACCATGTACCTGTAGAATTTTTATGTAAGTAAAAAGTATTGATTTGGCGAGAAAATTATGTTATACTTCATGAAAACATGGTCAATACGGAACCTGAAATGAGTGCTGTTCCTATTTAGTATTGACGTTCCAGAACATCTTTTGCTGTTTACGTGAAAAGGAGTAGCGCCGTTCTGGAACTTCATTTACCAGGATTTGTGTAGCTCCCGTTTTTGGATATCTAGTATGATTCCAATATATTATTATGACCTCAATAAATTAGTGAAGACACATGGTTAAGCGCCGTGTGTGTATTGGTCTGTTCAGTAGGTTGTGGGAAGGGGTAGGCTATTAGCTGTCGGGCGGGGTTGCTATCAGCTGGCAGGACGCTCACATTGCTGTAATAGATTCGTAGATATTGACAGCCGTCTAAATGTTTCGGATGGTCGCCATGTTGGATTGTTATACAGTGAAACTTGGGTAATTCGAACCTCAAGGGACCAGTAAAAAAATCGAATTATCCAAAAATTCGAATTAAGAAAGATCTTTGAAAAGGGTAGAGAAAATATATTGTATTACGTTTACATAATGATTTACGTTCAACAAAGCAGATTAACAGACAACGGTACTTTATAAAAACTGTATCGTGAATAACCTCAATAGTTTCAAATGAAAAATAAAACCAAAATATACTATTCACCTATTTAACGACAGTAGTAATCCAGCAATCTAGTTAAGTCTTAGAGAAATCTACTGTTTTTCAAAATAGTTTGAGATTTTTACCTGTTTCCTATAATTAAGTCTCTCAGCCATCACAAAAGAATCTAACAAATTTAAGGAACGGAAAACAGAACCACTAACGTCATTTCTACTTTCAAAAATACGACTAAGTTCTGTGATGTGGTTTGTTGCTTGGGCTGCACTCGGAACAGTTTTTTCGGGAACTGACCCAACTGTTTGGCTTCCGATCGGCTTTTTACACTAAAAACTTCGAATTATCCAAAATAAAATTCGAATTAACCACGATGTTTTAACATTGATTGTATATAAAATGCTAGGGACCAAGAGAAAAATTCGAATTAAAGGAGATTTCGAATTATAGAAGTTCGAATTAGCCACGTTCCACTGTATATGTAGGCCATAGAGTTATGTACTATTAGATGACGATTATTGTGCAGCCTAGGTTCATTATTCAAACGTTGACTTCGATCGCGTGATTAGGACACACGAAATAAAACTTAATTTTAAAATTTTGCACAGCCGACATCTTGAGGTTATGTAAACAATTGATCTAAGCTAGATGCCAGTGCATTACAATGTGTATAAACATTTGCAGTACCAAGTTTCACGACTGTCGGATTGTGAAATCGCAAGAAAAATCTATTTAAATGTTTCAACTTCGCATGGGCGCCATGTTCATTCTGTACTTAACAGGTTCTTGAAGATTACATAGGTGAACTTCTAGTACAGTAGTGCCCTTTATCCACGTGCAAGATTTCAGGAAGATATTAGTAATGGTTTCGGAGATATAGAATGCCGGTGAAATATTTCGTACTGCCACCAATTGGATTGGTAAGTTCGGTAACGTTGTATTTTAGGGTATTTCGAGCATAAAACATATTTTGGTATTTAAACACTATGTTTAATTAGAACTGTCATAAATAAAAAATAAAATAAAAAAAAAACTAATTTTGTCCTGATTTGGTCTATACTCTTACTCCTTAAAAGTTGTGAAATTGTGACGTTCCAACACGTCAATACTACTTAAAGGGTTAAAGCAGCAATGCAAGTAAACACCATATTATCCACTTTCCGAAATGGCACGAAGACTTGGACACAATATAATGGCAACTGACAAGTGGTGTAGTTTTGGAAAGGGATGAGGAAAGATAGCGGCACACCCATCTCACTGCCACCGCTATGACTAACAAAACAAGTCACCATTTTGCTGATTCAATGTTCAGCTAGGGTAAAGCTAAACATTTTACAGGCGTGAAAAAATAAAAGAAATACATTGAAATCACTGTAGTAAGTCTTAACTTTCTTAATCCGATCATTTGTCATCATTCCGAAGATTGGCCTCATTCAAAACCAAAAACTTATACATTTTATAATTTTATTATTTTCCTCTGGGGGAGATTGACACCGCTGACCACCTTCCGTAGTTGCGCCACTGCTGAAGTCTCAAATGAAATAAAACAACAACACAGCTTATGGTGCCGAAGAGTTAGATGGTCGACCAAAACAGAGCATTTAAAAAAGTGCTTGAACAATAAAGAGTAGCATGGCGAAGTTGGAAAAAAAACTATTGTACTTGCGAGTATTGAAAGTAGCTAGTCAATAGTAATGCTCTCAAAAATCATACAGTTACACATTTATATACAAATACAAAGTCTACACATATAATTTGTGTGCTCCTTTCTTGCAAGAAATGAGAGCTTACTGATTTAACGTCAGTACAAACATACTTCTACAACAATCATCACTAGAATATACTTTTCCCCCATAAAGAATTTAAATGCTTAATTTCCAATTTATTATTCAAAGTTGAACCTTGTAATACTAAAATTCCCTGAGTGTACTTAAAATACCCTGATAATTCCGTGAGTTTCCCAGGATTTAAAAATTCCCTGAGTATTCCCTGTTTTCCATGTTTTCCCTGAATAAAAAACTTCAGCCAGAAAAAGAGCAGAAGAGTTCATTTTTAGCATTCTTTGTTACTGTACGTTTTTGAAATAGTAATACTGTACTGGGTGTCGCCTCCGTAGCGTAGCGGTCAGCATGGTTAGCTGCCGCCCCGCAGGTCCTTGAAAGTGGTACGAGGACTGGAACGGGGTCTACTCAGCCTCGGGTGGCCCAAATGAGTAGAGGGGGTTCGATTCCCCCTCAGCCATCCTCGAAGTGGTTTTCCGTGGTTTCCCACTTCGTCTTCGGGCAAATGCCGGGATGGTACCTTCTTCAAGGCTACGGCCGCCTCCTTCCCTCTTCCTTGCCTATCCATCCTGACCATCCGTTACCTTCCCTCATGAGGCCCCTGTTCGCTTTGCAGGTGAGGCCGCCTGGGCGAGGTGCCAATCACACCTTACCAGTTGTATCCACTCCGATTAAATGTTCCCAGCTCTAGGACACTGCCCGTAGAGGCGGTAGTGGTGAGTTCCCTCGCTGAGTCCGTGGGTTCCACCAACCTGGAGGGTAAACGACTAAGAAAAGAAGAAGAAGAAGAAGAAAAAATACTGTACTGGATTTTAAAATTACAATATTACAATTTATGTCACTTATTTTTGTATCTAGATGGTATTGACCCCCAGACTCCCCGGAAGTAAGGGTCTCGCAAAACTCGTACCGCACAGGGCCCCACAATGGCTATCGCCGCCACTGTCTTCAAACCATACATTGGTATTACAGTTCGCCACACTTCTGCCTGGAACGCTCGAAAAGGACTCGTACGCTGAAGAATTCCACGAGATAGCGGCCTTCCTCGTGAATACCTTGTTGAGATTAACAAAAAGATACGGAACTGTACAATTCACAACAATAGACAATTCAAACATTACATCGAGTAGGCCGAGACGCTACTCAGCGGGAGTCCAATGAACTACAACAGTTCAATTATGTGCCCGCAGAGGCGCTGCCCTGGACAGCGAAAGAAAGTGAAGTGCTCCCGTTATTCATTTGTCCCATGCACAATAGGGAAATGCGCTTGGGAACGGGGACGCGGGCGCCATTCTCGAGTTCTATTCAGAAACGTGCACTTCTTAACTTCCCTTGGAAGTGTTTATTTTACCTCAAATTCGGGGCTCATTTTGTTACGACACAACAAATTGTACACAATAACAAAACAAACAAACGCCGGGCAGCTTCGGTGGCGTAGTTGTTAGCATGCTGAGCTTCTATGCCCAAGTTCGCGGGTTCAAACCAGGCTGAAGTGGTCGGATTTTTTAAGAGCGTGAAAAATCCCTCAGTATGCCTTCGTTCGGAGGGGAAGTAAAGCCGGCGGTCCCATGTCATACATAGATTTATGGCATGTAAAAGAACCTTCCACTAACTACAATAATTGTGTGAAGCTAAATTTGTAGATTAGATTTGATTAAAGCTCTATTAAGTTCCAAAGTTCGCCATAAGGTGTCGGCTGCGGTGTCATCTAGTAGCCAAGTTCACAGCTAGGTGTCGTTGACGGTAGTATTTGGTACATAAAGTAGGAAATACTTGAAATTGATCGTCTGCAACCCTTACCTGAATTACAGATAACACGCACTAATACAGCCATCACAATTAACACCGGTTCTCAGACAGACTCTACACACACGTAAAGTACACGGGGCTTCATGACCGCGTTGCCGCAGCCCCTAAACTAAGGAACCAACCAACCTAAATAGCTTATCCCCCTAGCTCAGCTTCACCCACGGTCTCTGGGAGGGATCATTCCTCTGCCATTGCAAGGGCGGTGTCTGGAAGCTGAACACACTTTGTCAGCTGATAGAACAGAGGATGGTGAACAGTCCGATCCCTAACTTGGGTCTAATGTAGGTAAGGTCAGGGAAGGGAGTGGTAAGGAAGTCGACCGTGGACCTGTTGAAAGGAACCATTCCGGCATTTGACTGGTGGTGACACTGGGAAACCACGAAAACCATTTTCAGTAGAGACGAGGCGAGGATGAAACCCACGCTCTCCCGATGTCAGCGAGGCACGAGATTCGCGTTAGCGCACTCGGCCGTCAATGCTTGTTTCAATATAAAGTATATGGCATGCTAATTGTAGCCGCGGCACCACATCCCAGGAAAGGCCTTGGCATACCAAGCGACCGCTGTCCAGCCATACGGCCTACAGATTACAGGGTGACGGAGTCGTTATCACATCAGATCCCCTCGGCCGGTAATGTTGGATTTCGTGACCGGGGCGCTGCCTCACTGTCAGACAGCTACTCAATTGTCCTCACGAGTCTGAGTGCACCCCGTTCCAACCCTCACGCCGGGAATCTAATCCAAGGCGTCCGTTAGACGGCAAGAACGCTACCCCCAATCCCACGGGGCCGGCGGATCTTGTAGGTCGTGATGGATAAATAGACTAATAATAATAATGGTTCGAAGAGGTAGATAGTGACCTACAGGAGATGGAGATTACCTGTGGAGATATTCAAGAACGCAACCCCCTCAGGAAGAAATTAAACGACCACCAGGGTTTTCAAGAGAAAACAAAGTTGAAGACGGGAAGGGTGTGGACCAATGGTTCTGAACCCGTAGAATTCTGCGGACCACTCAGCCTGAAATTGAATCATGTACGCCCCCCAACCCCGCCCCCCCCCCCCCCAATACACCTTATCAGTTTTTTTTTTTTTTTTTTTTTTTTTAGCGTATGGCTTTTAGTGCCGGGAGTGTCCGAGGACATGTTCGGCTCGCCAGTTTTTTTTTAGCTGCTTCGAGACGGACACCCAATGGGTCAGCTACAAGTACCGTTGGGGAGGAAAGTTGGGAGGGAAGGGCGAGGAGTTGGAAGGTAGCGGCTGTGGCCTATATAGTGAGGGACCAACCCCGGCATTTGCCTGGAAAGAAGATGGGAAACCACAGAAGACCATCTTCAAGGTTGCCGGCGGGGGGATTCGAACCTCCTCGCCTCCCGGATGTGAGCGACTGCCATTAGTCATGCCGTAACCACCACGGCTAACTCACCCGGTACCTTATCAGTTATAACCTTCCTCAATAACATTTATTTTAAAGATACTTCAATTCAGTTAGTTAGTTAGTTAGATATTGTTGTTTTAAGGGACGGAACTACGAAGTCATCTGCCCCTATTCTTCAATTCAAAACCTGATAGTCATCGACACGAATACATTCGGGCGATTCTCGTTCAACGCGCATCGTTTTCGAAATCTCCATTTATTGGCCACATTTTTATACGTGCTGGTTGACCCTTATCTCCCGCGGACAACTCTCGAGGCATTCGCGGACCACCGGTTAAGAACGGTGTGGACGGAAGAAAGTAAAGAGCAACACCGGCAACGTATGAAGGAGGACTGGGCAAAGATCAAAGCCCAGAGAAGACAGTTGAAATGGCGTGGTCCTTAGTAGGCCGATACAATGATACTCCAAATCAATCTCGCCGACGCATTGGACAGGATCTCTTCCGCCAAAAGATAGTGACGAACGGTCTGAACCGAGTCGTGCCTCCAGAAAGAAAACATAGTGCCCCTTGGACAGAGTGGCATGACCTGACAGCATGTCCGAGTAGAACATAAAATGTTATTTCCAGCAAATTTTGTTATATGCAATTGCTTCATAAACCCAATCGTTATGGAGATACAGCCAAGCTGCCCAGATTGGTGCCCTAGTGGCCAAACAGACAGGAATACAAGCCCCTAGATTCATTTTGCATGAAGTGCATAGAAGACAACGTTGCTTCATTCTAAACAATATACAGTCAATACTATCCATAATGTTGAATTTTGGGCTTATGCCATGTTTTATTATATCAAATTCGACGCGTTTCGAAAGAGACCATGTCTCTCTTTGTCAGGAATAATCTGAAATACGACAAATGATTGCTAAGAGAAAGCAACGAAGAACATATAGAAGGTGCCCAAAGATGGACGCCATTATAGCCCCATGTTAGGGACAACGGAAAGCAGCAGTGAATTACTTTCTCAGGGTTCTGATAATAGGTAGCCAGGATTCACTGAGATTGTAGCCGGTTTCGCAGTTGAAATTATCTGGGTGTTTACGTATTTCAACCGGCTCCCTGATGATTCTGGGACTATATTGCTTTATATGGGCAAGAACATTCACTCCTTGGAACAAGACATCCTGGCCAGGTGTTAATGCATGATCAGCAACAACGGATTTATCAGGTTGAATGAGCCGGATACATCTATTATGTTCCTTAACGCGAGTGCATTCGTAAGCCAACACACACCAATAGATATCTCCACGCAAATTCTCACCATCATCCTACCCAGAAACATGGTATCCTTACAACTCTAACTACCAGGGCTAGGAGGATTTGTGAAGTGTCTTCTTTACAAGAAGAAATTAATACCTTGAGAACCACCTTTGAGAGCAACGGTTATAGCAAAGCTTTGATTTCTACGGTTCAGAAACCAACGAATAATAATAGGACGTCAGTTGAGAAAAAAGATGTAAGAGGAACTGCTTACCTACCGTGCATACATAACACGACGGATCGTATTGCTAAAATCCTACGTCGGTACAACATACGGACTGTATTTGGAACTTCTGTTAAGATTAGGCAACTCCTGCGACCAACTAAGGACAGTTTGCCTAAATTGCAGCAACCGGGTATCTACAGAGTTCCTTGTCTTTGTGGCAAGGTTTACATCGGGCAGACTTCGAGAGCAATATGCAATCGCATTAAGGA
This sequence comes from Meconema thalassinum, assembly GCA_946902985.2. NCBI lineage: Eukaryota > Metazoa > Arthropoda > Insecta > Orthoptera > Tettigoniidae > Meconema > Meconema thalassinum. The sequence goes on along the minus strand of OX336388.2, from coordinate 944,085,648 downwards.
ACATAATAGATGTATCCGGCTCATTCAACCTGATAAATCAGCTGTTGCTGATCATGCTTTAACACCTGGCCATGATGTCATGTTCCAAGGAGTGGATGTTCTTGCCCGTATAAAGCAATATAGTCCCAGAATCATCAGGGAGCCGGTTGAAATACGTAAACACCCAGATAATTTCAACTGCGAAACCGGCTACAATCTTAGTGAATCCTGGCTACCTATTATCAGAACCCTGAGAAAGTAATTAACTGCTGCTTTTCGTTGTCCCTAACATGGGGCTATAATGGCGTCCATCTTCGGGCACCTTCTATATGTTCTTCGTTGATTTCTCTTGGCAAACTTTTGTCGTATTTCAGATTATTCCTGACGAAGAACAACATGGTCTCTTTCGAAACGCGTCGAATTTGATATAATAATACACGGCATAAGCCCAAAATTCAACATTATGGATAGTATCACGGGCCGTGAAAGTCTAAATGATAATATACAGTCAAACTTTATTTGAAAAATGAAAATCCACAGCCTGCTTCCAGTCTCCGACCGGGTCAGGAATGGAATGAATGAAGCCCCCATCTAGCGGCGAGGATATGAACTGTGCCGGCTGTCGAGGCCTGACGCACTCCTCTGGGGCAATGATTAAATGAATGACAGATGCAATGAAATGATAGTGGAGAGTGTTGCTGGAATGAATTGTTGACAGGGAAAACCGGAGTACCCGGAGAAAAACCTGTCTGCCCCCGTTTTGTCCAGCACAGATCTCACATGGAGTGACCGGGATTTGTACCACGGATCCAGCGGTGAGAGGCCGGCGTGCTGCCGCCTAAGCCACGGAGGCTTTCTCAAACTTTATTTATTTGTATTAATAAGGATGGGGACTCCAGGTGGTCGTGCAGCCTGCCTACTCTTCTACAGGTTGGGTATTATGTCAGCAGTGCAAGCATACTCAACTCGGTTCACGTCTGGAGACATAGCAGGACATTTCATTCAGTAAACGTAAGCCTCTCGCAGGAAGGGCTCGGTACTCTCTTTACTTACATGGTGGAAATAATTAGGATGGGTCCAGGCACACTCCATAACTACGCCTAGTTGTTTTCAAATGTTTAAGGCAGTTAGCAATTAAGCTCGGAAATCTACTCTGTTTATTGAGCGTGATATGCTGAGCCTGTTTAATGAGTCTACTAATTTAATTAACGTTGCAGACCCTCTAACTCCCGAACGCTGTGTTGGGCTTTGTACTTTGAACTTACTTTCTAATACTTAACATTCGCCAATGTAGATTTTTAGCCTATTTTCATTTTAAGAAAAAAAAAGTCTTATGAGATCACCTTTGTCCGTGTGTGTGTATGTGTGTGGGCGTATGTGTGTGTATGTGTGTCCCTATAATAACTTCTAAACGGCTGGGGCGATTTCAATGAAACTCAGTAAGATCATAGCACCATTCTGACCGACCCCGACCGTGCCTTTCAAATTTAATTGTGTCTCACCAATCCAACATGGCGGCTGTGCGAAATATTTCACCAGCATTCAGTATCTCCGAAACTATTACCGATATCACCCTGAAATTGTGTACAGTGATAAAGGGGACTACTAGAAGTTCACATATGAGACTTTCAAAAACCTGGTAGCTACAAAACCAACACGGCGGCCAAGCGAAGTTGAGACTTTTAAATAGACTTTTCTCGCGATTTAACCATCCAATCGCAATGAAACTTGGTACAGCAAATGTTTTATACACATTGTAATGCACTGGCATCTAATTTAGTTCAATTGTTTACATAACCTCAAGATGGCGGTTGTGCGAAATATTTCACTGGCATTCCATATCTCCGAAACTATTACTGATATCACCCTGAAATTATGTACGGTGATAAAGAACACTACTGCAAGTTCATTTATGTAACTTTTAAAAACCTGTAAAGTACAAAACTAACATGGCGGCCAAGCAAAGTTGAAACATTTTAATAAACTTTTTTCGCGATTTAACAATCAAACTGAATTTTTTTATATGTTGATAGAAGCAATTAACATAAGTAGGATATATGAAAATAGGCTTTAGTTCTTCAAGGAACTACTTGTCCTTTTTTAATTTGCTCATTCCAACTTCCATTACGCGTCAATGTAGAGATGGCCTTAAGTTAGGATCTATTTACCTGGAGTAAAAATGGGAAACCATGGAACACCACTTATTGGTGGGAATCGAAATTATCTCTTCTCAGTTCTTCCTCACGAGGCTGAGAGTACAACCCGTTTCAACCCTCAGATCAGAATTACATTTCTTGATAGAACCGGGAATTTAACTCAGGACCGTATACGAATGGTTGGTTCCTCAGTTTAGGGGCTGCAACAACGCCGTCATGTAGCCCCGTGTACTTTGGGTGTGTGTAGAATCTGTCTGATAACCGGTGTTAATTGTGATGACTGTATCAGTGTGTGTTATCTGTTTTCAATTCGAGTAAGGACTGCAGACATTGAATTTTTTCAAGTAGTTCCTATTTTTGCCACCAAACGCCACCGTCAACGACTATTAGTTCAGAACTTGGTTACCAGATTCCACCGCAGTCGGCTCCTGGCGAGGAACTTGGGAACCTAAGAGCGTTTGTCAAATGTTTAACCTATAATTTAGCTTCACACAGGTGTAATTAGTGGAAGGTTCTTCAACATGCCATAAATCTATTACATGGTACCGCCGGCTTTACTTCCCCTCCGAAGGAAGGCATACTGAGGGATTTTTAACGCTCTTAAAAGTTCCGACGACTTCGGCCGGGTTTGAACCCGCGATCTTGGACCGTATATGGAGTCTCAATGCGACTGTAAAGTGTGGCGTGTTTATCATTCATTATTTTCTAAGTGGCCCGATTGGAAAACTTTCTGAATACCGTAGATTTAGTGTAGTGATAAAAACAACTTTTGGGCTATGTTTTTAGTTTGAAGATAATTCGCGGAACAGCGAGGAAATCTGCCCCTGTTTTCAGTTCAGTTGGAGAACTAGGATTGCAACAGAGCTGCACGTGGTAAGAGCTGAACATGTGTGAGATAAGGAATGTTGTACGCCCAGTTTTTATCATCGCACGTAGCGGGAGAAAAGAGATACCCATCTTCTGCGGTCTTCAACAGCTCTTAGCTGCAATTAGACGTATGAGGAACAGTCGCTGGGCAAACTGCAGCCAATGATGGGCTGTATGTAACCTGCACGGGGAGAAGTGATTCTCAAGGCTTTGGGGATGTTTGAACTAGCCGACGTTTCGCGCTACTGCTGTCGGAATCTCAACAACACGACTGGGGTCGGGACATTTTGTAGAATATAGAGGAGAGGGGAAGCCGGATGGCTCCATAAAACAGCACACGCTAACATAATGCTAAATAAGTAGTAAATTAATAATAATATACAATAATAAGGGAGGTAGCGCGTTGTTCGCTACTCCTGAGGGGTCCGGGCGGGGACACCAAGAGCCAGATTGGTGTCCTAGGTGAAACCCCACACAAGACACGGCACAAACCTAGAAAAATTGCTGAGCTATAAATACTCCTTGTCTGACTGAATCTTATGAATTATTTATAAAAAAAATAGAGATAGCCGCTGGGCGATTAACACAGAGCCAAGAGAGGGAAACTATTCCCCGCATATATGAGCGCGTTCTCGACCTCAGTCCCAGCACATATATTTACACATGTGCAACATTAATATTGGTTGGCGTGTACTAATTGCACTCATACATAAAACGACAGCTATAATTCTTTGGCTTAAGCATTATTGTTCTGCAGTGGGGGCTCTGACCCTCTCTCTACAGGTGTGTTCACACTAGCTCATGTGGTTCCCAGCTCACAACACTGACTGGATTTAGGCACAGGATGCACAATTTGTGTTTTAGAATGAGGGACTGGATGGCTACGTCGTGCAGTGCTCAATACACGGAGTCCACGTGTTTGCAAGTGTGGCTTTACCCCATACAGCGTTCCTGTCGTAGTCATGGCAACCTGCGTACAGTTCGGTAGAATATATCGACCCGTTGCGCAGACACTGGCTGAGTGGTGTTCATGCGGCTTCGGTGGCGTAGTTGCTAGCATGCTGAGCTTCTACGCCCAAGGTCGCGAGTTCAAACCAGGCCAATGTCGTCGGATTTTTTAAGAGCGTTAGAATCCCTCAGTAGGCCTTCCTTCGGAGGGGAAGTAAAGCCGGAGGTCCCATGTCATAGATTTATGGCATTAAAATGAACCTTCCACTAACTACACTTGTGTGAAGTCAAAATTTGTAGGTTAGGTTTGATTAATGCTCGTAAGTTCCAACGTTCGTCACCGGGCGCTGGTTGCGTGGCATCTAGTAGTAGCGAAGTTCACAGCAAGGTGTCGTGGACGGTGCCATTTGGTAGCGAAAGTAGGAACTATTTGAAATTATCGTCTGCAGTCCCTACTTGAATTAAAAACAGATAACACACACGAATACAGTCATCACAATTAACACCGGTTATCAGTCACACTCTACACACACTCAAAGTACACGGGGCTACATGACCACGTTGTCGCAGCCCCTAAACTGAGGAACCAACCAACCAACCAAACAACCAGTGGTGTTCGTATCTGCACTCTTTTCTTTATTACGTTTTCATTATCAGTTACTGTTTGTTTCTTTCTGCTTGTGACTTCCGAAGAAGTTTCTTTGTGAATGAGTTATGGTGCAATGATTCTGGAAAGGCAGCTATCGTTAATACTCAGCGAGACAACGAGGCGCCACGCTAGCATTCAAGGGAGCTCGCAACAGTACAGGGTCATCGAAAAATAATGCCTAGATTTTAAATAATTTCTATTAAAAACTAGTACATGTAATGTAATGGTTTTGGCCTTAAAATGCATGAAAAAGATAACATTTTTATCATTTCAAATGATCTTGTCGACTTCATCGTTATGCTTGGGTCTACCGTTATGCGTCACGGTTACGGCGTGTATGACGTCATCATGTTCAGTGCATATGCACCGAGTCTGAGTTTACTCCTGGGGGTCTGGCATTATGCGAACGGAGACGGCGAGTGCGTGACGTCATGCAGACCCAGCGCGGGAAGCCTAAGTTAAAGGGTAATGGAGTCTGTTGAGTCTGAGTATACTCCTGGGGTCTGGCATTATGCGAACGGAGACGGCGAGTGCGTGACGTCATGCAGACCCAGCGCGGGAAGCCTAAGTTAAAGGGTAATGGAGTCTGTTGAGTCTGAGTTTACTCCTGGGGTCTGGCGTTATGCGAACGGAGACGGCGAGTGCGTGACATCATGCAGCTCCCGCGCGGGAAGCCTAAGTTAAAGGGTAATGGAGTCTGTTCAGTCTGAGTTTACTCCTGGGGTCTAGCGTTATGCGATAAGGAGACGGCGAGTGCGTGACGTCATGCAGCAGAGTGCAAAGAGTCCTGGGGCTTCGAGCGAAGCATGTCGGGGTAAATTAGGCTTGTAATTGTTTTTTCAGCGAAAAAGAAAGGTCCAATAACTTGGCCATGAAGAAACCCGCACCTCACATTGACCCACATTAAACGTCTGCTGAGCACCAAACGGAGTTCACATTGATAATAATAATAATAATAATAATAATAATAATAATAATAATAATAATATCGTATGGCCTCGAGTGCCTGGTGCAAGCTTTGTTATTTGACACCCAGAGGGTAGCTTGCATGTCGAATTTCGTTGTTCCTTGAAGCACTATGAAAGTCAAGGAGGTTATATATCTAAGCTTCTCGAACACTGTAGCGCTATCTAGTTGTGAAATGAGGAACTTTGTGTTGGCGGAAACTCCCGAGATTAATTTTGCCATTATTAACACGACCTACTGAATTCAAATGGGTTCTTTAACATGCCATAGTTTTTTATATCAATTATTTAAAATCCAGGCATTATTTTTCGACGAAATGCACTGAAATGTAAACAAGAGATTTATCTCTATCATTCACTTCTTACTAATGTGCCAAGGACACTGCTTCACAGAATCTGAAATCTTACGATCACAAGCCACGGAACCTCCTATTCACGTGGAATCAGGACGTGACATTTCACTTCGTAAATCACTCGTGCATTAGCCGGGAATCGAACCCGGTCCGCCTAGATGAAAGGCTACTGTGCCATCACACCCTCTCGGATGATTGCACTTCTTCATCTGTTAATTCCTTGGTGTTGTTATAGTTGTTGCTGAAGCTGGTTACTTTTAGGGTCTGCGACATCGTGGTCACACAGCCCCGTGTATTTGGGTGTGCGTGGGATTTGTGTGATAACATGTATTATTGTGGTGGCAGTAGTAGTGTATGTATTTGATAATGGCAGGGGCAAAAAGGGGTGGGGGGTGGGGGTGGTGGTGATAGGATTGGGAAGGAGGCGGCCGTGGTCTCACGTTAGGAACCATCCCAGCATTTGCCTGTGGGAAAACCACGGAACACCACTTTCAGGATGGATGAAGTGGGAATCGAACCCTCTTCTTCTCAGTTTTGTCTCACGAGGCAGAGTGTACCCCGTTCCAGCCCTCACGATCAGAAATTCTTAACAGAGCCGGGAATCCAACCCGGATCTCCAGGGCGACAGCCAAGAATGCTAACCACCACGAAGTAGTCAATATTAATTCCTAATGTAGGAATTGCAACAATGAGCCGTTATGAATCAATCTGGAGCCGTAACAAACTGATAGACTGACTTTAAATCTTATTTCTCTGAGGTTTCCGATTTTCAACTACATGCACATCCTGTGATGGTACCTTCTATTAGGCCACGGCCACTTCCTTCCAACTACTTGTAAGTTTAATTCATTCTCATTTATTTCATCTCTCATTAAGTTCTCTGAAGCTTCTTGTGTAAGTTTTCCCGAAGACCAAAAGAACAATTTGTAATAATAATAATAATAATAATAATAATAATAATAATAATAATAACTAGCGGACCCGTGCGAGAACTCACGCATAAAGAGTTGTGTGTGCCCCATGTGTACAGACTACCCGCCCGGCGTTAGTACTATGCGGGCTGTAGGCGACACAGTCTCGCAGGGGCTATCGTCATGTTTATTTGTTTAAAAGCACTTTGTAAACAAATAAATATATTTCCGTTTACTTTTCAAGAAATGCAAGATTTTCCTGTACTATTGAGACCATTTGGAAGATTTTGGTACAAACCACACCTTGTAACTCCCTCTGGTTTAGGAGTTTGAGTTTTGTGAAACATACACCTTAGCGTATTATATAATAAGATGATAATAATAATTTAATGCCCGATTTTATAATATTGTCGCTCAGGCTAATACAGTCCATATACATTTCCCGGAAGTAGCGACGTACAGGCCGGACGTTTGTTTTAGACGAGTGAAAAATCCTAATAGAAGCCTGAAGATGAGTTACTACAGTACCGGTGTTATTGCCAGCTGCAGCATGCGCACAGATGGAAAAAACTATCTCGCGGTACTGGTGAAGTACAGTCATTAGCAAATATAATGACGTTTTGTTCGTAACTATGTTACGTGTACTTCTGTGCCACACAATACTTTGACGTGAGTTGTACTGTTCTGCACGGTGGTGTCGTCAAGTGCTCAAGTCTGGAATTCCATTACGTCAGACCGGTGGTGACAAATGTGAGAGGGCGAGAGAGTGACTGTGTACAGGCTCACCCGCAAGCTTCAAGATTTGGCGGCTTCGGAGGCGTAGTTGTTAGCATGCTGAGCTTCTATGTCCAAGGTCGCGAGTTCAAATCCGGCTGAAGTCGTCGGATTTTTTTAAGAGCGTTAAAAACCCCTCAATATGCCTTCCTTCGGAGGTGATGTAAAGCCGGCGCGGCGGTCCCATGTCATAGATGTATGGCATGTAAAAGAACCTTCCCCTAATTAAACTTGTGTGAAGCTAAATTATAGATTAGATTTGACTAGAGCTCGCGTCAGCTCGGAAGGCGGCCGGCTCTCTGGGATTTGCACAGAGAGAGAAAGAGATACATGCCCACTGTTGCAACAGGTCCGAGTACCCACACCGCAGGCTGCTGCCATGAGTTCCTGCGGTATGGCAACACCGTCACTTACCTCATCGAGCCTGTCTCTTTCACGCTACTTTACACTTAGCTTTCCTGACAACACACTAGCTCAGATTCTCAAGACAGACTGAATGTGATTGGTGGGATGGAAGTGAGACATGACGTAATGGTAGCGTTGTGTTCTGCGCACTGCCTTCCCGGCTGACTCGAGCTCTAACGCTCTTAAGTTCGAACATTCGTCCGCCAGGAGCCGACTGTGGTGGCATCTAGTAACCTGGTTCACAACTAGTCGTCGTTGACGGTAGCATTTGGTAGCAAAAGTAGTAACTACTTAAAAATGGAACTAATACAGCCATCACAATTAACACCTCTTATCAGACAGATTCTACACACACCCAAAGTACACGGGGCTAGATGACCGCGTTGTCGTAGCCCCTAAACTGAGGAACCAACCAAGCTTCAAGGTCACGGGCAATCGTCTAAAACAAACGTCCGGCTTGGTACAGTAGTGCACCGGCAGAGTTGCACTGTTCACCCCACATCTGACACTAGCACATCACATTGCTACTAATAGCCTGTAATAAAATACGTCCTTTCCAGTTTCGCCCAATTGGCAACTCCAGCTATCTGATATGACATCTAGCGGTAAAAATGAGAAACTTATCAAGTAGGGTCCATTTGTCACCTGGTGACTGTTTGTATATGGTTTCTTGTATTAGTAAGCAGATCGTGGTAAATTCTTCGTGTTTTTATACATAAATAATACGTTTTACTCGTTGATCAAGTGCAAAATGAGTAAAAGCAAAGTATATTGCTCAGTTTACGGCTGTAAGTCGATATGTAAGAGGGCTGCGGATATAAGTTTTCTTCACTTTCCAAAAGATACAAATAGCAATAGCCGAAAGGTGACGATACCAAATAAATATGGGCAACAGGGGTGGGTTGGACCACTCACTAACGACAGGGCGGGTTGTTCACTTTTACGCCGAGCCAAGCCACACCTAGACAGCCAAGCAGTCTCGCCGAGCCAAGCCGTACCAAGACAGCCAAGCCTACACCAGCCGAGGACAGCCAAGCTTCATCAGTCAGGTATCCTTCCCCGCTCCCTAGTTCATTTCCAATAACCCTACCGACCGCAATTACCTCGCTCTGCGATATCCGAGCCATTCCACTACGAGTCATATAGGCCTAATTTGATTTCGCAGAGTAAATATGTACTCTGCGAGATCCTGCTACCAGTCCGATATTTAACACCAAACCCACCTGCTAACCATCCAAATCAAGCAATTCCTGTATCCCCCGAGTTTTAATACAAGTTAAAATCATCCCTTCGCCCTACCAAGCAGCAAATAATTTCTAGAGTCTATGGTACAGTGAGCAAACTCAAATATAGCTTTTAAACGTAACAGCGCCATGACTCGAACTGCTCAAAAACAAATACCAGCAGACAACCGATGCTTGATAATATACAATTGACACATAAAATCCAGTGGAACCCACAAATTAGATCACGTATATCGCACAGTTATACATATACAATTAAAAATAACACTGTCATTATTTTAGGTACCACATTTACTGATTATAACCGAAAAATAAGAAGTGTTCCATATCAAACGCGTGTTATTGAGTATTTTTTACCCTACTTATCCAGACCGACCGCAGCGCCCCAAGTGTTATAGTCTGATTTACAAAAGATGCTCGGTGAAAGCTGTCACACGCTTGATGGGTGAGGTGAGGAGTGGAGACGAGAGGGGTAACGGTCTCCATGGCAACAGTGAGCAATGTTGCAATGTATGCCGACACAGCAATAAGCACATGGTTTGACTCAGTGTGTCTTCACTCGTCACGGTCATTAGAGCGCGAGGCAGGGGGGCTAACTTCACAGTATTTGTGTCTTCCTGCAAGCCTCTTGGAATGTTATGAGTCATAATCTGCCTCAGTGGCAACGCAGCATTTCCCCACGTGCTAACTTTGACAGCTGTCAGCGAGCTTTATTGATAATTCAGACTATAGTTTGAGTTGCCAATAGTCCGCACTGTTCCTACACAGCTTCTGTAACGAGATGGCGCGACCCTTCTGCTATCCAATCACTGCACACCATTTCTTATTACAGGCCGGACGTTTATTTTAGACGATTGCCCTTGACCTTGAAGCCTGCGGGGGAGCCTGTACACATTCACTCTCTCACCCTATCGCTTCACATTTGTCACCACCGATCTGATGTAATTGAATTCCAGACTTGAGCACATGGCGACACCGACTTGCAGACAGTACAGTCAACGTCGAAGTAATGTGTGACGCGGACGTACACGTTACGTATTTACGAACAGAACGTCATTATATTTGCCAATGACTGTATTTCAGTAGGAGTGTGAGACAGCTTTGTCAATCATCGGACCGCTTGGGGCAGCTGATAACAACACAGGTACTGCAGTAACTCGCCTCCAGACTTCCATTAGGATTTTTCACTCGTCTAAAACAAACGTCCGGCCTGTAGGAGACGGTTCAACATTGGAATCTTCGCTCCAATTGCGAGTACACACTACACAAAGCTAGTGCCACAGTGATTCAGTACCGCTATATCCGGGAGAACAGATTGCGTCACATAGCGCACTATCGTCATACAGGTATACTATTGTTTTTTGACATTATGACGAGGAGTGTCAATGTGATTCACTCACTGGGAGGAGAAAGTGGAAGCATGACTCATGTTAGTGACGGGAGGAGTCGCTTGATGAGCCAGCACAGGGTCACTGTCCTCTAGCGCCACACAAGAGGAGACAGGGAAGTGTGTCAGGGCTTCAAAGGGTGCACCTCTACTTCGGCGAATCGAGATAGTGCGCGTAAATACTTGCACGTGGTCACTTGACTGCCTGGACAGGTTAGTTGGTTGGTTGGTTCCTCAGTTTAGGGGCTGCGACAATGCGGTCATGTAGCCCCGAGTACTTTGGGTGTGTGTGTAGAATCTGTCTGATAACCCGTGTTAATGGTGATGGCTGTATTAATGTGTGTATCTATTTTTTAATTCAAGTAAGGACTGCAGACAATTAATTTTCTAGTAGTTCCTACTTTCGCTACCAAACGCCACCGTCAACGACCAACTAGTTCTGAACTTGGTTACTAGATGCCACCGCAGTCGGCTCCTGGCAACGTTAGTTGGAACCCAAGAGCGTTACTCAAATCTGTAATTTAGCTTCACACAGGTGTAATTAGTGGAAGGTTCTTTATCATGCCATAAATCTATGACATGGGACCGCCGGCTTTACTTCCCCTCCGAAGGATGGCATACTGAGGGATTTTTAACGCTCTTAAAAATCCGACGACTTTTGCCGGGTTTGAACCCGCGACCTTGGGCATAGAAGCTCAGCATGCTAACAACTACGCCACCGAAACCACTGCCTGGACAGGGAAACACGCTCAGTTCACGTCATCGCCTCTGGCGAACAGGGGTAGCCAAGAAGCTCTGAGATCATTAGTAATGCCGTAGACCTAGAAAATACAAGACTTGCTGCACTTAGTGCTGTGCTGCACTGTATACAGTTGCCTGTCATAAGCAGTTAAAAACTAAATAATTAATTAAATAAATACATAAACGAACAATAAAATAAACCGCGCTGTAGCATGTAACCGATAAGTCAGCCCGCTTCACTTGTAGACTATACACAGCACTGAAGTTGGCGTACGTTCACCAGGCACAGCTCTATGCACCCCTTGCGGGCAGCCCTGCAATCACGTGTACAACTGTGTTTACTTCCACTATCTCGACTCGGCGAACACACTTTAGGAATGTTTCATGTTTTTGTTAAGAACTCCAGTAGTAATCAATATTTCCCTCGCGGTGTCTTGGTCCAAAAAATTCACTTTCCGTAGGACGTTTTACACGTCTGTGAAGTCCTTGTACGTATTCATACAACTAGCAACCCACCACGCCTTGACCCGGTATCTCAAACGGTTTACCCAGCGTAAGCTTAAAAGGCAAACGGGCGGCAGGTCCCAGACGCAATTCAGAAAAGCCGAGGTGAACAGCGAAACTCCAAACACATGTACTGTTCTCTGAAGTCTTAACTCGACACGACTCGACAGTTTGATACTGGCCGAAGCTGGGGTGATAGGCTTGCTCGCTAGCTCGTAATCTCGCTCCGAACCTAGTTATTTAAATTTACACTGAATGGAGATTGTTGGAAGAAATGAAAACGTAAAACACTTATAGTGGGCGATGTATTAAAGATATGCTGTCGTGTTTTTTTAGAACTTTTCATGCTGAACAATACTTAGCTACACTCATAGTATATAGATTATTTTAACTGATTACGCAGCGTGAGCTAAAAATACGCACGACGGCAGATTTTTCTTCGACTCGGTTCACTGAAATCGTTACTGCTGGGCTTCCTTTGGTCATAAATGAATGTTTTTCTACAGAAACCTTCCTCCAGAAATCCTTTACAGAATGGTAAAAACCGCATCTCAATCCATACAGTGGTTCTCGAGATTACTCGTTACATCCAATAATCTGATAATAATGTTATTGGATTTACGTCCCTTAACTACTCTGGCTTTTAGAGACGCCGGGGTTCCGGAAGTTTGTCCCGAAGGGGATCTTGAAACTAAATACAATTGGAGGAGATTTCATGGTTTGCAATCCAACTTAAGATCATGGTTCTAGTTATTCAAGCTTATGCCTATTGCTCTTTGATAAGTTTAAAAAGTTTTGAAGCAAAGCATAAATATTGCTGCCATTATTCCAGGTCAGATTAATGCACATCTCTCTGTGTTTAACAGCCGTGAGGCTGGTTCGCAGCAGCTCGCCATTCTTCCGTCTCTCCGCCTTCCTCTTCAGTTCACAGTATGAGCCACAACTCGTATCTTCCATTATTTGACTCGTGTACTCCAGTTTGAGTCTTCCTCTATAATTCTTGCCGTCTCCTGTTTCCTTGATTATAAGCTTACAGGCTGTTCCAAATCCACGAGTTTGAGTATGCGTAGCCTACACGCGAGTACTCAGCAGTGATGATCGGAGCACGTTGGAGAGGGTCTGGGGGTGATAGCCAATACGTCACTGGGCGAAGGTTATAGTACAAGTCCATGCTCTTTCTGCCAGTCCACATGTATCCTCCGCACAGTGACGGCAGCCCCCACACCAGAGCTGTATTCCATGTTGCAGGTTTACTCACACAAGGCGGCGAGTACTCCGCTGCTCACTCGCGAGCAGCTTGGCTGGAACAGCCTGGAAGCAGTCCATTGTGACGCAGTATTTGGCCAAAGAGGTGATTACGTCTTCTTTTTAAATATTTAAGGAAGCATCTTCTCTCTCCTACTCTTCTAAAGACTCCCTCATTTGTAACCATTTCTTTCCAACTGATTTTCATAATCCTTCTATAGCACCAGGTTTCAAATGCTAGTAGTCACATATGCATATAAAGTACTGAGGGTTCGAATCCCACTTCGGCCGTCCTGAAAATAATTTTCGTGGTTTCCCATTATCCCCACCAGGTAAATACCGGGAAGGATCCCCTTATGGTGTCTGTAGTATTGTGTGTAATTGTAATTCAGGTAAGGATTGGGTAGGAGGTGGCCGTGGCCCTGCATTTGCCTGGAGTAGAAGTGGGAAACCACAGAAAACCATTTCCAGTATGGATGAGGTGGGAATCAAACCCACGTCTTCTCAGTTTTACTCACGAGGCTGAGTGTACCTCGTTGCAGCATTCAAATACAACTAAATTTCTTGGCAGAGCCGATAATCGAACCCGGACCTCCGGGGTGACAGCCAAGAATTCCAGCCGCTACACCATGAGGAGGTGACTTCATGTTTTATTTCTAGATAATTGTTTTTGTCGTGTGGCCTCCTGAGAGGCCGAGTGCAGGTCTTTCTAGTCGACGCCCGTGGGCGACCTGCGCGTCGGGATGAGAGATGGAATGGAAGAAGATGATTGAAACTGGGCAAGGATGAGGAAGGAAGCAGCCGTGGCCTGTCAGAAGGTACCGTCCCAGCTTTTGCCTGGTGTTGAAAATGGGAAAACCACGGAAAGCCATTTCAAGGGCGGCTGACAGTGGGGCTCGAACCCATGCGTCTACCAAGTCAGCAGAGAGCTTGGCCCCATGACCTAACGCTGCGTTTTAGCCAGCGTAGTCACTGCTGTGGATTATTTCTAGATGATCGTGTTCGATGAATGTTTCCTTTCCCCTCATCCTAGAGTCGTTCATCAGCCCAGCGAACTTGTGTATGATATTCATCTGATAAACTGTGTCATTATTGTGTTTAGCATTCAGACAGAATTTGAAATAAGGTGCTATTTATGATGAGTGAATATAGAAAACCACACTGTCAACGCCAGAATTCGAACCTGGGATTTCCACGCAGCTTGACCATGAATACAACAGAATACTGAATGATCAGCAATAGAAGGAGCTTGAAATCCCACATCAAACACAACATTTGTTCCCCGCCCAAAGCCGCTGGGTAAACGATTGTCTTCCGGGATGTTGCGTAAACCCTGAACTAAACCAACACAGAAGACGAGTTGACAATGGAATAGCGGGCGTGTTCTTCTTTTGTCTTGCTGATGTACTGAGTGCCTGCCATCTAGGCAGCCGCACGTACTGTGCTCTAATGTGGGTTGCTTGCTGCAGGACACTTGATGCATATGAGTTGCAGTTCCAGGTTCATAGGTTAAAATTTGTATATAACTCTCAATGTTGTTGAGGTTGTGGTGTTTCCCAAAGGTTGCATCCAACTGAATAACTGATATCACAACTAGGAACAATAACGCCAAAAGTAAAGTGAGTTTGCCGGTTCTGTTCAAAGTTAAGTTTCGGTCTCATTCCACTGCCCCCCCCCCCCCCAGGGGCTCACATCTAGGGGGACGTGGGTAGCGACCACGGGACCCCAGCTGAGTCCAGCATTCCTTTCACTTTCTTGTGCCAGGCTCCTCTCTGTTATCTGTCCTCTCGACCTCCCTTGGTCAACTCTTGTTCTTTTCCGACCCCGACGGTATTAGGGTACCCGAGGCCTAGGGAGTCTTTCACTTTCCCGCCTTAATTGTCCCTTGTCTCATCTTTCCTGATCCCTCATTCTTCGAGCGATCAGCCCTCTTGTTTTGTTTTCATTAAAGCCTACCTCCTGCCTTCTGCTCAAGGCGTTCAAGGAGGCAGGATGTGTGTAGCCCCATCACTTATGGTGCACCATGGATTGTGCTACACCCTCAAGGACTCACGTCTGGTGAGTTCGGGAGTTGGCGACCCCGAGGGTTTTCTGAGCAGGGTCCGGTTTTCCTTCTTCCATTGCCTTTGGGGTGGTCCCTCTCCTCTTTACCTTTCCTATCTGCCTTTCCTGGCTCTACTTTCTTCCAAGTCCCTTAATTCTCATTCTTCGAGGGTTGAGGGTATTTCCTTTCCTCCTGTCATTTGTTCCCCTTATTCTTTTTAGCCTATTTTCATTTTATGAAAAATAGCCTTATGCGATCACCTTTTGTCCGTGTGTGTGTGTGTGTGTGTGTGCGCGCGCGCGTGTGTGAGAGAGATGGTGTGTGTGTCCCCCTAATAACTTCTAAACGGTTGGAGCGATTTCAATGAAACTCGGTAATATCATAGCACCATATTGGCCGACACAGACCGTGCCCTTCAAATTTTATTGTCTCTCGCCAATCCAACAAGGCGGCTGTGCAAAATATTTCAACAGCATTCAGTATCTCCGAAACTATTACCGATATCACCCTGGAATTGTGTACGGAGATAAAGGACACTACTAGAAGTTTACCTATGAGACTTTCAAAAACCTGGTAACTACAAAACCAACATGGCGGTCAAGCGAATTTGAGACTTTTAAGTAGACTTTTCTCGCGATTTAACCATCCAAACGTAATGCAACTTGGTACAGCAAATGTTTATACACATTGTAATGCACTGGCGTCTAAGTTAGGGCACTGCTACAAGTTAACCTATGTATATTTCATAAACCTGTCAAGTACAAAACGAACAAAGAGGCCAAGCGAAGTTGAAACATTTTAATAGACTTTTCTCGAGATTTAACTTTCTGAGCGCAGTGAAATGTGGTACAGTAAATGATTTATACATATTGTAATGCGCTGGCATCTAATTTAGTTCTTCTCGCTATTTAACCATCCGAGTGCAGTGAAACTTTGCACGTTAAATGCTTATACAAATGTTAATCCACTGGCATTTAATTTATTTCAATTGTTTTCATAACCACAAGATGGCAGCTGTGCAAAATTTTAAAATCTCGTTTTTACTTCTTGTGCTCTAATCATGCGATTGAAGTTTGAATACCACACGTACACAATAATCTTCATGTAATAGTAAATAAATCAAAATCGAACCTGGCGACCATCTGAAATATTTAGGCGGTTCTCAATATCTACGAATCAATCACAACCTTCAAACTGAAATTTTGTATGCAGATAGAGGCAATTAACATGAGTAGGATATATGACAATGGGCTGTATAGTTCTTCACGGAACTACTTGTTTTAAATGTTATTTCCTCTTCTAGTTTGTAAGTATGTGGTTAGTTTGAGGTATAGTTTCATTTCATTAACATTTTCTCTATCCCCCATACCACTAGGGGCTGATAATCTAGATGTTCGGTCCCTTAAAACAACAATTATCATCATCATCATCATTCCACTGGGCGTTCCTACGTTCTGGACCCATAGTTATAATTCAGTACAGGTTAAACACCCTTACAACCCATTGATGCCGGGTACAGGGCACGGCCCCTATGATGCTGATTGTATCTGCCGCAGGTGGGGATCGAACCTGCGCACTTTAGTCCAGTGGTCATGGCCGCTGTCTCACATGACGAGTGGGATGATAAGCAGAGCCGGAACTCGCAGACGGTAATCAGCTGCTGTCACTTGAGCTGATTGATCATTTCTGCTTGTTTTTGGATCCATATCTCTGTTCTTCGCACTTTATAGGCTAAAGCCCTGCCCGGATGCGGATATCCGCGGATAAAGTATAGACTATAATAAGAAGACTAAAACCTTAAGTCAATATATGATGTACAGGGCACCAGGAAATGTTCTCCGCAGTGGCTACGTGCAGGATGTAGCGTCATCAGTTTAGTTGGCAGCACAGTATCCTTGATAGGGTGAAGGTCACATGTGTGGGCTGTCTAATTTGTCAGTGCGTAAAGTTAGATTATTGGAAGAGTGCAACAGTATGTTATGAATGGCTGTGGTGAGTATAAAGTACTGTTTGTTTGTTATGATACAAGCGACAGCAATGCTGCCAACGTAACAGCTGATGTAATCTCTCGCAGCAGCTTGTAGGCTCTGCGGAGAACATTCCCTGGCGCCCGGTTGTACCGGTTTCGGTCACATTGTGACCATCCTCATCGCAATTATAATAAGAAAAGGTGCAAGAACGTACATTTAACAAATTTACCACAACAGAAGTTTTTATCAATAATAATTCTAAAAATATTAAACGTCTAAAAGTTAAAAACAACACATTAAAATTAAAAAAACAGATCTGTTACAAAAATATATTAAATAAGCTGTACCCGGCATGCGTTGCAATGCCAATCAAAGATAGTGTTGGCGTTGAATTTTGTTTCTTGAAGTGCTTTTGGATACACTTTTTTTTTTCAATTTCCGTTATGTGCCCCTAAACTATCGTAAAATGGTTTAAGTAGTTTAGAAACATTCGTGGGAGCGTGCACAACAACTCACCAATATTTCATTGCTATCCGATGAATGGTATATGAGCGCATACGGAATTTTGTTTAAACAATTCGTGCGCTGTCACTCATTTGTTGAATATATGAACGCATCAGGGACTTCGTGCGCTACCTGCTGTGAAATGGATCTACTAGGTAAGCAACCTTCGCGTAAGTATACACAACAACTCATCAAAGTTTCGACGCAATCGATGAATGGTATTTGAACGCATACGGGATTTTGTTGAAACGCTTCCCGCGTCGTGACTCCACTAATCTCTCCTCCAGAGGTGCACTACGAAACTTAGACTGTTCCAGAGAAGATTCTCGCAGTATCACAGATATGGCCGTGGGGCAATCATACCTGCTGATTATACTTGATATATGACCACAGCCGTAAGTCGAACCCGACTCTTCTGCTGCCCGGACAGGCATGCTGTTACTCAACAAATGCCACTAGTCGTTAGTCTCTAAAGGTTGGCGGCCCTGGACGATGTTTTGTAAGGGAAATGTTTGTGCTTCCAGGAGAATTACTATACTGACGGTCTCCGCTTGACTGCCATTCAAAAAGTGAAGCCTACATGAATACTGACGTCTCCGGCCACTTCCGGTGTCCTTTATAAGGCTGTTCGAGGGGCTAGCGTGCTTATTTTGGAGGCCTGAGTTCGATTCAGAGTGCACTGAAAGAATTGCATACGTATGCGATCTGACGGGCAACGACCCTAGTCAAGAAAGTGAATAGTACCTCTTTAATAATGATACCAAGTAACTGATTTAACACTGCAATTCCACCGGAGCGGCCTTGGTGGCGTAGTTGAGCTCTATGCCCAAGATCGCGGGTTCAAACTCGGCCGAAATCGTCGGATTTTTTAAGAGTGTTCAAAATCCCTCAGTATGCCTTCCTTCGGAGGGGAAGTAAAGCCGGCGCGGCGGTCCCATGTCATAGATTTATGGCATGAAAAAGAACGTTCCACTAACTACACTTGTGGAAGCTAGAATTTGTAGGTTAGTTTGATAACGCTATGTTAGTTCCAACGTTCGCCGTCGCGTGCTGACTGCAATGGCATTTAGTAGCCACGTCCGCAGCTAGGTGTCGTGGACGGTAGCATTTGGTAGCAAAGGTAGGAACTATTTGACGAGAAATAACCGTCTGCAGTCCTTCTACCTGATTCACACTAATACAGTCATCACAATTAACACCGGTTATCAGACAAATTTTACACACACCCAAAGTACACGGGGATACATGACCGCGTTGTCGCAGCCCCTAAACTAATGAACAAACCAACCAATTCCACCGGAGTAAAATCAAGCTAAAGACGCGATTTTCGGATAAAACGAACATACCAAACAAGGGAGCTTCTAGCGACTTTCTGGTTGGTTCACCGCAAGTTTCAGCACATTACTAGTGACGTTGACGTAACCAAGTTCACGGGAATAATGTAGAGACAAGCTGCTCTACCCACGAGAGTAAGTGACCCATATATTGCAGGGTACGGTAGTCTAGTCAGAGAGAGTTATGGCACGCCTTGAAGATGTATACGCCGATGTCAGAGCTATGATGTGATATTAAATGTGCTGTCAGACGAGATTGATCAGGAAGGAGGCTCGAGTTTACTGGTCGCTATGCGGGTAGGCTTGTCAGATCACTTAGGTCACGTCCTGCGCTGGAATCTCCCGATATGAGTCGGAGAGTGTCAACTAGAGATCGCCGTTCGAAACCTGGTCGAGCAATTAGGATTGTTGAAGGGCAGGAAAATCTAAGGCACTACAAGTCGTAGGATTTAGGTTCGTAAAAGACCTCTTGCGCCCTGATAGGTGGCAGTGCAAAGTGGACTTCCAGTAGATCATCTAATTGACATTAACTCAATGATCTACACCAGGTCAATCTGTCATATGATTATTATTATTATTATTATTATTGTTATTATTAATATATCAGAAATTGTTCATTAACACAGTTCTTCTGGTCTTCGGAAAAACTTCGGTGGACGTAAAGAAGAAGCTTTGCCGGTTCTCAATCACTATTCAAGAATTTCCTGACAGCTCTCCAATATTGCTGCCTTCTGTACTTTCTGGTAGATGTTGAATGGCAGATTCAGTTGGTGTAGAGCAGTTTCGGTATTATTCCCGTGGCTGAGATTATAACTGGGATGACAGTAACTGTTTGTTATTTCCAAAGGCGTTTTATTTCTGTTACCAAGCCCATATAGGTTGGTTGGTTGGAAACTAGTGTGGCTTTAGACCACAACGAGGATGGCAGTATCTTGTTCCCGCCTTCATTCTCCTCTTGCATAATTATCTGTCAGATAATATATATATTACGAGGGACTGTGGAAAATCTTCAAAAGACACATGTGAAGGGTCCGCACTCAACAGTAGTGTGGGATTCTTACCCACTAAAAACCACATCCCTTTTCCCACGATGCGTTCATCACCCCGGAACCGCTCTCGCATTACTTCAGGGTGATGTCGTGCTTACTTAGCCATTCAGACTTCTTCTTTCTTCATTTTTCTTATGGATGTTCGTACGCATCCATTTCCCTCTTCTTCTGGCGCAGGACACCTTCTATGTAAATAGCTGTCTGATTCCATGTTTGATCATTTCGGAGCATCATCTGTGGGATGTTGTCCGGCGTGATTACCCCTAGAGAAGCTTGTAGATCTCTTCTATGTGTTGACCAACGTTCACACACAAAGAATGTGTGGAGCGCATCATCCTCTTCATTACAATAATGACACAAAGGGCTATTAGCCACGCCAATGCGATGCAGGAATCTCCGAAAATATCCATGGCCTGTCAGGAACTGGTATAATAGTAATTGACCTCTCCATGGTTTCGATCAACCCAGTCAGCCAGACGCGGAATACGTTTCTTTGTCCATCGACCTCGTGTCTCATCATCCCATTTCTGTTGACATCGTTCCATACAATGATTGTGTGCAGACGTCTTTGCCTGGTGTATGCCCAGTTCTCCTTTGGTGCGCCAAACTTCCTGACGCTCTAAGGCAAGTAAATCAATTGGTGCTACTCCCGCTACCGCTAGAACAGCAGGCTCTGAAACAGTGCGATGTGCACATGAGATCCTCAGTGCTCCTCTCCGTTGTATTGCTGCTATCCGTTTACGATACTTCTCGAACCGTAAGGACTCAGCCCAGATCTCAGCTCCATAGAGTAATATGGACTGGACTGTTGTCATCAGGAGACGTCGTTTGCTAGGCTTCGGACCTTTAATATTACCCATTAATCGGCTAAAAGCGGTCAAGACATTTGCTGCTTTATCCGTCACTCTTTGAATATGGGCCCAGAATGTGAGCTTCGTATCTAGCGTCACACCCAAGTACTTCGTACTCCTTGATGAATTAATCATCGTCTGTCCTACTTGCATTGATACAAGAGTGTTGATTCTCCTTCTCGTCAGCACAACAATCCCCGTTTTATGGTCTGCTAATGACAGCTTATGTTCCGTCATCCAATCTGTGACACGTCGCATTACCTGATTGAGTTTCAGTTGCGCCAGCTCTATATCACGAGCCACAATCAGAGCAGCAACATCATCAGCATATCCTACCAATATTGCATCTTCGGGCATCTTCAGCCGAAACAGGCCATCGTATGCAATATTCCAGAGGTCTGGCCCAAGAATAGATCCTTGAGCTGCCCCAGAGGTTAATTTTTTAGTCCTATGTCCTTCCTCGGTATCGTATTGCAAAATACGGTCCTTTAGATAATCCCTCGTTATCCGCAAGAGATATATCGGCAGTCTAAATTTATATTGAAGTGCCACCAAAATGTCACTTCACTGGGCAGAGTTAAAGGCATTCTTCACATCTAGAGTCACAAGTAGCGTAACTTTGCGTGAGTAATGGTTACCCATCTGAGCTCTGCTTGCAGTCCCTACAACTACCCACACAGCATCAATAGTCGAGTGTCCTTTCCGAAAGCCATGTTGTTGGGCAAATAGATCTCCAGCTGACTGAACTGCCATCAATATTCTAGCCTGAAATAGTTTTTCAAATCCTTTTCCAGCCGTATCCAGCACACATAATGGCCTGTATGATGAAGGCAAATTTTCTCCCAATTTCCGTTTGATAATAAGAACTAATCTGGCCTTCTTCCAGCAGGCACTAAAAACGCCTGCCTTCAGACATGCGTTATACATGTTCAAAAGGAGTCGCGGGCAAGCTCTTGCTGCCTCCTTAAGTGCTTCTGCTGGAATCCCGTCTGGTCCAGGAGCCTTCTTGTTCCTGATAGAATTAATCGCTTTCAATAATTCTTCCTCGGTGAACAATGGTATTTCTTCAATATCCATGCAGTCATCATCAATCCTCTCCGGATGATCCGGAAACAGTGTACTGACTATTTCGTCCATAGTGTGTGCATCCATTATTGGATTAGAAAAAGTTCCAAGTTTCTTCAATACAATCTTATATCCTAGTCCCCAAGGATCGTTGTCAACTACTTTGACCATTTCCTACTATTTTTCAGCTTTACTTCTTTTAATTGCATCCCGAAGCACCTTCCTTGCTAATTTGTGGTCTTCGGAGAGTAAGGCTGCCTCTTCTCTTCCTCTCGCTCTATGTGCCCTTCTTCTCATCCTCAGGCAGTGTCGCCTCATATCAGCAATTTCCTCCGTCCACCAGTATGCTGGCTGTTTTTTTTTTTTTTTTTTTTTTTTTTTTGCGTTTTCTTCCTACACATGGATGTATTGCAGGCTTGATGAATAAGCAACATAGTGTTCTCTACCCGTTTATCCGTCACCTCTCTCCCCTCAAATGAAGAGCAACTCGTTTCGACTTTCGCCATTCCTCTCTGTATTACCTCACGGAACTTTCCTTTATCCATATTTGTGGGATTCCAGTATGATCGTTTGCGTATGACGGGGCTTTGTTGTCGATTTTGTTGAAGTACACAGAAAGTAACATACTGATGATCGCTTCCTGTGTAGTCTTCAATCACCCGCCATTCAGATATTCTTGACAAAAGATCGTCTGAAGCTAAAGTCACATCTGGTATGGTTCCATTGCAGCCAGGTTGTCGAAAAGTAGGCGTATTTCCAACATTTATGGTCGTCAATCCTAACCTTGAAGCCATTTCCATTATACGACGTCCTCTGGAATCTACATCCGGCATACCCCATTCCAAGGCCTTGGCATTGAAATCTCCAGCTACAATAAGGTTATTTCCCATACCACGCAATGTGTCCTCAAGGCTATCCAACTTCTTCTGGAAATCAGCAATGGGCTCGTTCGAAGTGAAGTAACAGCTCACGTACGTAAGCGTGCCAATCTTAACCCAGACCCAACCATCCTTAGAACCTTGATCTGTCATTGGATATTTTCCCAGATCCGGAATGAAAATTGCGGCTGTTCCAAGGTTGTCCGCAAACCACCCATGAAGGTCCCTGTCCTGATATTGCTCACTCAGGATAAAAATATCCACTTCCATTTCAAATGCCAATTGCGTCAAGAGGTCATTGGCAGTTAAACTTCTGTGAACATTTACTTGAAGAACTCTCACCATTTTTTGCCGATTTTAACCTTCTCGAGAGCTTCCCGAAACACTATACAGGCGCCTGAACCAGGAACATGGATGCGTTTGGTGTCATGAACCTCCTTCTCCGTACATAGCACACATCGAGCTTCACCTTTGCAGTCTGATGCTTTATGTCTGGCATCTCCACACTTGTAACAGAGTTTGCTCCTGTCAGGGCCAACACAATTCCTTGCAAGATGTCCATATGACAGACAAAGGAAACAGCGAGTTACCATTGCTCTCTCCCTTACCCTACCATATACCCATCCCACTTTCATTCTCCCCTCTTCCAGAAGTTTACGGGAATCTTGCTCTGCTAAATGTATAATAGCCATTTTCTGGCTTCTGCTATTGGGTTTCGTGACAAAGATTTTGATTTCTCCGCTAAGTGTCTTAATGTCCCGTCTGACCGCCTCCTCCACATCTGCAATAGTCGTGATGCAGTCTGAATCCCGCACCTCCACAGTTATTCGGGGGGTCAAAGTTCTGACATCTTCATCCTGACCAAGAGCCTCTCTCAACGATTTGTTGAGGTTTTCTCGACCCTCACACGTCGTAGATTTGTTCATTTCGAGAAGAACATCTCCTGTCCTGGTCTTCCTAATTGACTTAATATCCACGCCACTGTCCTCTGGTTTGACCTTGCTACGGATATCTTTAAGAACATCCGCAAAGGATCTGTCTTTTGCTGGCTGAATAAAAACAGCTTCAAGGCGCCTTCTTGATTTAGGCCTTTTCCCTTCTTCCCTTCTTGCAGGGTTCATAACTGCAGTTTCAACTTCTTCTACTCGCTGCTGAGTATTATCAATTCCATTCCTCTGTTGTTTCCTCTTCTTCTTGGGTTGAACTCTTGCCCATTCCTCCTTTTCTGTGTTCTCTGGAATTGTTCCCGAAGGTATCGGAGACAATTCCTCCGCTCTTGAAGAAACGTCATTTATTTGAAGCAACAGAGACTCTCTGCCTTTCTTCCAGGATCTCCGACTAGTACTCCCTGCATCTAAAGCCTCCTGCAATTTTTTCAATCCAACTTGAATCTCCAGCTTCATATTCTTTTGGGGGATAGCCAAAATGCTCTCCAAAAGCGCTTTAGCAATGTCAAGATACTCCTGCTCTTTGTTTTCATTGTCCGATATCTGCTGTCTTAAGACAGCGAACTTATCGGGATCCAATGCACCTTGACTTGGTATTTCCTCCATGGCAATGTTACGGGTTAAAAATGTCCGCCGAAACAGAGAGATCTAAACGCCCTTGCCGCCTCCTGGCGACAGAACCTTAACTACTACTAACACCAGACGGCTTTGGAAGGTACGGCAAGACCTTGTACAGTACTAACAATAACTTAACCTCTACTTCTGCCAAATATGATATTTCGAGCTCGTTTGTTTGAGGTGATATTACCAATTCTTAACCTCAAATTGGTTATGACATTACAATATACAAGCAATAAAATAACTAAAAATGTATATTGCACCAACAAACAGAGATATTTCTATTAACTGAAAAGTACACTGACCTGTTCCCAATTATATCACAACTCAATGATACCTTCTTCTCATGCAAATGCTCATTTTATACACACCAAATCATCAACACCACTATCGTAATCATGGCACCTAACAATAATAATAATAATTATAATAATAATAATAATAATAATAATAAAAATAATAATAATAATAACTGATAAAACCATACCAGCAAACCGGCCAGATATTGTTCTTGTGGACAAGGTGCAGAAGAGAACCTTCCTAATTGATATTGCAGTGCCCAATTCTCATAATTT
Source organism: Meconema thalassinum (assembly GCA_946902985.2). NCBI lineage: Eukaryota > Metazoa > Arthropoda > Insecta > Orthoptera > Tettigoniidae > Meconema > Meconema thalassinum. The sequence goes on along the minus strand of OX336388.2, from coordinate 944,060,685 downwards.
GCAACAAACCTGCTGTGATAAGATCACCAAATATCTGCCCTTGGCTGAGGAAATACGGCAAATGTGGAGACAGGAAAGTGTAGTGGTTCTGCCCATAGTAATTTCTTCTACCGGCATCATCCCCAAATTATTGGCTCGCAATCTACAAATATTGGGAATACATCCTGGTCTACATATCACCATGCAGAAGGCCGTCATCTTGGAGACCTGTTCCATTGTTCGCTCGTTTCTCCATGTTCCACCGTAAGAGAATTAGCCATACCGTCTTGCAAACAAGCCGACGATTTGTTGATGTGTCCCACTCATGTGATGAAATGAATGTAGAAGTAATAATTATAATAATAATAATAATAATAATAATAATAATAAGAAGAAGACGACAATAGCTGCCAATAAACCAGACCACACTGTAACAGACTAAGTGCATAAGAGCACATGGCTCATAGACATTGCAGTACCAAACTTCCACAACATCAGAACTAAGGTGCTGAAAAGATAAGCAAATATGTACGGTATGCCTTCCTTCGGAGGGGAAGTAAAGTCGGCGGTCCCATGTCATAGATTTATAGCATGAAAAAGAACCTCACACTAATTACACTTGTGTGAAGCTAAATTATAGGTTAGATTTGACTAACGCTCTTAGGTTCCAATGTTCATCGCCAGGAGACGACTGCGATGGTATCTAACCACCAAGTTCAGAACTAGTTGTCGTTGATGGTGGCGGTTGGTAGCAAAAGTAGGAACTACATGGAATTTGAATGTCAGCAGACATTACTTGAATTGAAAACAGATAACACACACTAAAACAGCCATCACAATTAACACCGGTTATCAGACAGATTCTACACACACCCAAAGTACACGGGGCTACATGGCCACGTTGCCGCAGCCCCTAAACTGAGGAACCAACCAACCAACATAGTTTAAGATTCATATATTATTCAATCTACGCTGACGAGTGTATCATTGTATACCGAAACATGTAGACCTACGTATAATCATTTAATAAACTTAGTTTTACAGTGTTTGACAAGGCAGATTTCAATTTCATATTAAATGGTTGCTGCTATGAAAAAACTTCCCTGAGATAAGTGTGTGAATTGTATGAACTTTGGATGGATTCAATTTTTCACACATTAAGAAAGTTACAGCGATATTTCACGTTATCGTAAATGGCCGCCCATTTCCACCCCCTTTGTCCGATTTTGCCCATTTACGAACTTGACCGCGATTTTAAATTGTTATATTGTGTGTATAAATTTGAAAGTGATTGGTGCAAAATGATGGTAGTTATCGTGTCCACAAGAAAGTAATATATACTGTAAAAAGTATATTATATATTTTTGAACTGACGGTGGTTTTGGGGTCTGGGGGATGTGAAAGTCGCAATATGGTGCCCATTGTAATCGGTCAAGCTCTGTGCGGATAAACAAAACGTTATCCGCATCCGCATGACTGTTATCGGCATCCGCCCCGCATCCACAGGAATATTATCCGCATCCGCTCCACATCCACATGCCTATTATCCGCATCCGCCCCACATCCGCAGGCCTATTATCAGCATCCGCCCCGCATCCGCATGACATTTTTCCGCATTCCTACGTCTGTTATCAGAATCTACTGGCATTACAATAATATTAGTAATTAGATAATAATAATGATAATAATAATAATAATAATAATCATATATATTATTTCAGTAGTATGCATCCCTCCTGCGGCGCTCACAAGTGACCGATGGTGACAAATGAGCATTCAAATGAAAGAGAATAGACATAGCAGTGACTTATTGCACTATAATTTCATAAATATCTATAATTTCTTTAAAAAATTATACGAAGTGTGCGATTTGCAAACACAGTTGATGTAGGAAAATACGCTCCATATTGCTGTCCACGGGCCGCTGTGACGCCTGTTTCATGTCATATTAACATTCTGAGGTCTTTCCTTTATCCTGAAATGTAAATAGTGTTCTATAAACATTTGGTTGAAATAAAAACATAACCTTTCTCCTTAAGTGTCTCATTATAAACCTATTGGGGAAAGTGTGGTTTATGAACATGCGAGATTTCTCGCACGGGTCCTCTAGTATATATTATTAATTAGATAAAGCATTAAGTATTGAAGCAGCACATTTGAGGAGAAAGTCGTTCCCCTAGGCTATATATTATTATTATTATTATTATTATTGTTATATATAATAATTCCCCCGGTGGCAAATTGTACAAATACAGAAATACAAAAAATCACCATCAATAACATCAAACACAATATACACAATTCACAATTTAGGAACCATAGTAGCCTAATTACATCGCAGTATTTACACAAAATTTCAATCTTCTCTTAAACACATCAATATGTTTGGGGAAAGGCTGTTAGACTGAGGCAGGTAATGAATTCCAATTATCAATACCACGGTTGATGAAAGAATATTTCCCATAATTTGTACGCTGTTGTCGGACCTTGACTTTATGTGGAAGATCTGCCCTGCTCTATGTCATGTGCTATGTTTGAAATGAAAGTTATACAGCCAGAATTGCAACCCTTTTCAGTTCGGAGATGTTAATTTTGCTTAATGACAGAATTTCAATGAGATTAGCTTAAATCATCGTCTTATATTTGTCATAAAAAAACGGAAAAATATGATATGTCATAAACATCCTGGTTCTAATAATGATATTAAAAAAGCACGGATTTATTCTAAAACTATCCGCAAATTTACTCCAAACATTAGCCGCACAGTCTTGCAAACTATATCCGCATGGCGAAAAATTTTGCGGATATCCGAGGGTTTATCCGCATCCGTGCATGGCTTCAGCAATAGGTAGCTTTCTAATGAAATCGGTCGAGGTCGGACGGGATGGTAGTAAATCCTTACCACGTTTCATTGCAATCGCTCCATCCATTAGGATTTTATACACACACGGAAAGATGATGACCTCATAAGCCTATATTTCATAAATTAATATAGGCTTAACATGAAGTACAGCACTTGGTATTATCGTCCCCAAGCAATGTTCCCCCTCACATTCCCGACGAGGAACAGGGGTCGTCTTATGAATCTTAACGAGTAATAACGAAGCAACAAGTTGTCAACAAGCGTGTGTTCAAAGCGGATGTCACGCACGTGCCCTCTAGTCGCACCCCCGACACGTCTAGTGCCGGCACGCAGCCCAGCCCTGTGTGAGCCATGGCTTCAAGTTCTAACAGAAATAATCTGATGACTGTGAGGAGTGACTGTAGTCCCGAGTACTTTAGTATGTTAGCTGTACTAGTGATTGTGGGATCGGTATGGCACTCGTGGCCTTAATTTAGGCACAACTGGGGAATCGAACCGGAACCTTTGATGACAATAATAATAAAATAATAATAATAATAATAATAATAATAATAATAATATCATATGGCCACGGGTGCAAGCTTTGTTATTTAACGCCCAGGGGGCAGCTTGAATGTCGAATTTTGTTGTTCCTTGGAACGCTATCAAAGTCAAGGAGGTTAGATATCTAAGCTCCTTGACACTATAGCGCTTTCTATTAGAGAAAGGAGGAACTTTTTTGGGTTGACGGAAAATACCGAGATTAATTTTGCCATTATGAACACGACCTACTGAATTCAAATGCGTTCTTTAACATGCCAACGCTTGCTACGGTGGGTGAGTGGTTATCGTGTCGGGTTACTAACCCCCAAGCTTGCAGGTTCGCTCCTGGCCGTGGTAAGTCATTTATGAAAGGAGGCAAAAATCATACGATGTTGGCATGTTAAAGAACCCATTTGAATTCAGTACGCCGTGTTCTTAATGGCAAAATTAATCTCGGGAATTTCTGCCAACACAAAGTTCCTCATTTTTCTACTAGAAAGCGCTATAGAGTTCAAGGAGCTTAGATATCTAACCTCCTTGACATTGATAGTGCTTCAAGGAACAACACAATTCGACATGCAAGCTGCCCTTTGGGTGTCAAATAACAAAGCTTGCACCCGGCATCCTAGGCCATACGATATTATTATTAACATGCCAACAACGTATGACATGCATGCCGTGATTTTTGTCGCCTTTCAAATATCAATTACGACGGCCAGGAGCGAACCTGTAAGCTTGGGGGGTTGGTAGACCAACACAATAACCACTCACCCACAGTGGCAAGCTACCTCTGCTAACCACTACGGTGTGAGAGTACTTCATCTAGCAGTTGGCCACACTGTGTCTTGTGCCCATCGCTACAAGTCTTAAACACACCCTAAGCCCATGAAACGAGTGGCATAAGGTGCCCTCGAGTACTTGGGTGTGCTCTGGATTGAAATCCAAGAAGGAATGAAACCCCACTTTGTACATTTGGAGTCATTTTTGAATGCCTTTGTTTAGAGTGTGGCGCTGAAGTGAAACTTAAACTGTTGGCGCAGCAGTAAAGAAGAGAATGATGATCAGATGAGATAGAGGAAGAAATGAAGAGGTATTAAGACGAGTGAGAGAGGTGAGATGTTCTGGCGACTGCTAATGAAGAGAAGATACAGGTTGGTAGGACACACACAAATAAACCCACGAATAGTTATGGAAGGAAGGGTCGAGGACAAGAACTGCAGGGGTAGACCCCGGTTAGAATAATTATGTTAAAAAGAATGTCCCGGATGTAAGATACGGTAGCTAGGCAGAAATGAAACGATTAGCTCACGACAGGGAGGTATGGAGGACTGCATCAATCAAAAAGCAAGCAAGCATGTAGTTTAACGTGACCGTTAATCTCGAGATCATGAGCCACGGGACCTCCTTTTTACGTGGAATCCGAACCACAGGACATGGCATTTCACTTCGAAAATCTCACATGCATTGACCGGGAATCGAACCCGGACCGCCTTGGTGAGATGCATACAGCTAGACCGAGCATCAATCAAGACGACCCAATCAACAACAACAAAATATTTTCATATTTAGGCATCTCCCTCTAAATTTTGCGACTTCGGTGGCGTAGTTGGTAGCATGCTGAGCTTCTATGCCCCAGATCGAGGGTTCAAGCCCGGCCGAAATCGTCGGATTTTTAAGAGCATTAAAATCCCTCAGTGTGCCTTCCGTCGGAGGGGAAGTAAAGCCGGCGGGCGCATGTCATAGATGTATGCCATGTGAAAGAACCTTACACTAACTTCAATTGTATGAAGCAAAATTTGTAGGTTAGATTTGATTAATGCTCTTAAGTTCCAACGTTCGTCGCCAGGTGCTGGTTGCTATGGAATCTAGTAGCCAAGTTTGCAGGACGGTAGTATTTGGTAGCAAAAGTAGGAACTACTGTAGTTGAAATTATCGTCTGCAGTCCTTACTTGCATTAAAACAGATAACACACACTAATACAGCGATCACAATTAACACCGGTTATCAGACAGATTCTACACACACCCAAAGTACACGGGGCTACATGATCGCATTGTCGGAGCCCTTAAACTAAGGAACCAACCAACCGCCTATACATTTTAATTAAACTGAGCAGATGACCATACTGTTTCACCCCGTAAAACAACAGTCATCGTCAGTAGAGTTCGGATCTGACGAGTTCGGCTTCTAGGACCATTATATTTAATTTTAATGATACTTTTGTGTAATAATCTCAAATGTAAAAGCCGCGTTGTCAAACACCAGAAAAGAAGTTCCATAATTAAAATAGCCATTACCGATAAAATGAGAGAAACACGGCTTCGGTGGTATGGGCATGTCACTAGAACTCTGTGGCAAGAACAGCTCTCCCAAACGATCCAGGAGGAAATCGACCCCATGGACGTCCAAAGAAAAGATGGCTGGACCGAGTCAAGGAAGACTTGGTGATGTGTGGATTTAAACCTGAAGATGCCCTTGACAGGAAGAAGTGGCAAACAGCAACCAAACAAGCGGACCGTGCACCATCGCGGGATACACGCTCGGAAAGAAGATGTTTCGTTATATCAATGATTACTTCGTCAGCGTGAAAAATCTTAGAAACTACGGTATCTTAACAAAAACATATGAAGAAAATGGATATCCTTACAATAAATTAAATACTTGAAGACACTGAAAAAAAAGGGAACGAAAATTTTTAAGAAAAATTCTTGGACTAAAAAAATGTGCTGACACATACCCTTTACGTAGTATATAAAACATGCAGCAGAATCTCAGATACCATACGAAAACGAAGGGTTAAATTCTTTGGACATGTTTCAAGAATGCCTGATGACAGACTCATTAAGAAAATTTTTAACCACTTCAACAAGCCCAATAGAAAAGGTAACTCTTATGGTAAATGGTTTGCTAACACCAAGAAGGATCTACAAGAAATGAACATCACTGATCAAGACATCCGCAACAGAACCACTTTCAGAAATAAGATACACACATTTGAGTGGTTCCTAGAGACAGAAACAGTGACCAAGAAGAAACAACAGTGGACAGCAGAGAAGAAAGAAGCTGTGAGCAAGAGAATGAGAGAATATTGGCGCCAAACAAAACTGAAATCACGAAGAGTTATCTACGTGGCCCTTAGTTGGCCAAAATCGATTATGATGATGATGAAGTTAATAGTACTTTATGCAACGAGCCTATAATGGCAATAATCAAGACACGAGTACGTTTATAAAACGAGCGTAGCGAGTTTTATAATTTCCACATGAGTGTCTTGATTACCACTATAGGCGAGTTGCATACGACTGTTTATGTTCGACGATAATTATAACTATTTTATGTTCGAACATAAATATTCATAAATATCTGTCGAGTTTTATGTACTGAACAGAGCGCATGGGAGGCAGAGAATACCTTGTATTTGACCGTGGCCTCCTGGAATACCTCACTATGACACTCGCCACTCAGTGAAATTTAAAATAGGGGGCCATGGAAGTGAGCGCAGGTGCGATGCTATCCTCACCTAATTGGTCACACAACTGTTTCTTGAGCTCTGATTGGTGGGAGAAACTGTATCATAATGAAAACTTGTACTATGAGCCTCATTATAGTACAGTTTTCTGACATATAATATTTACATTTCGCCAGGGTCGAACATAAATAATTATTTATTAATTCTTTATTGTGTCTTTTCATTTATTTAATGACTTGGATATCCATTTTCTTTTTAGGTTTTTGTTAAGATACCGTAGTCTCTTAAGATTTTTCACGCTGACGAAGTTATCATTCATGTAACGAAACATCATCAGCTTCTAAAGGCTAAAAGCCTTGTCGTTGCTGCCATTTCTTACGGTCTGCAGCAGTTCTCTTCATGTGGACATTCGTGTCACATTCCATTGACAATGTTCTTGAGATACGATTGTCTTGGTCGTACCCTTGGTCTTTTCCCCAAAATTTTTCCTTCAAAAATTACCCGGAGGAGAGTGTCATGTCTGAGTATGTGTCCCATGAATTTTGCTTTCTTTTTCTTGATGGTGTTCAACAAGCATCGTTTCTCCTGAATTTGGTTCAGAATAAGCTCATTTGTCTTTCTTTCCATCTAGCTTGTTCGGGTCATTCGTCTCCAAAACCACATTTCAGCTGCCTCTTTTGTTTCTTATCTTTTCCAAAGTGTCTATGTTTCACAGCCATAGGTCAACACACTCCAAACAAAGGTCTTGGGAAGAGACTATCTTATCATCAAGTTGAGGTGCTCACTGATCAGCAAATTCTTCTTATTTTGAAAGGCTAACGAAACAAGTACGTGCCAATTGAAATATTAAACTTCTGTTCTACTAGTAGTGTTTGACAAGGCGGCGTTTATAATTTGAGATTAACACGGATAATGTTTAATATCATCTTCATAATGGTTAACGTCTATGCATTTTACATTTGTGTACGTATTCACTGTATAACTATAGCTAGCCAGTGAATATAGGCCTGGCTATAACGGCTATCTGCTCGACGCTCCTGTTGTGTTCAGTAACTCGGGCTTTCAGGAAGGAAGTGCACAGTGGAGCGAATTTCCCACAACTACAAGTACAAATATTGGAGGCATTTCCCACGGCAACACGGCCCTGGGCAGTGACACCTTCCTCAAGTACTCCACTTAACTCCTTGATATCCGCCGCAGCGCTTTCTGTCCTGTCCACGACATGATTTATGGTCTACCCATCATTCATAGCGTCATGTTCCACCCAACTGCCTGGTGCCTGCGGGCCTCGGGGTTCTCACTAATACTACTACTACTACTAATAATAATGATAAGTAATTCAGCCGATTGAATCATGAAGCAAACAAAGAGAGAACTTCAAAATTACAGAAGGCCTATAGAATAACCTGCAACATATACAACAAAAAACCAATATTGAAGAACGCAACATTAAGACATTGCATCACGGTAATAAAACCTGAAGCTCAGATTTTGAGATTTGAAGAGATTCTGGAAGAAGAAAAAAACTTAATAATAAGGTCTATCTCTATCGCGCTTTTGTATTTGTTTTGTGTTTCTGTTTTTTATTTCTTTTACCTTTGTTTTTTGTTTTGTTTTTACTTTTGTTTCGTGTTTTTGTTTTTGCTTTGTATTTCGTGTTTTTGCTTTTGTTTCGTGTTTTCCTTTTTTGTTTCGTGTTTTTGGTTTTGATTTGTGTTTTTGTTTCATATTTTTTGCCTTTATTTGGTGTTTTAGTTTGTGCTTTTGTATTGGTTTTGTGCTTTTGCTTTTGTTTTGTGATTTTGCTTTTACTTTTGTTTTGTGTTTTTAAACGTGATTTTGTTTCATACTTTTGCTTTTGTGTTGTTTTTTAGTCCGTGCTTTAGTTTTTTGCTTTTGTATTGGTTTTGTTATTTTGTATTGGTTTTGTGCTTTTTAATTGCTTTTGTTTTCTGTTTTTGCTTTTACTTTTGTTTTGTGTTTTTTCTTTTGTTTTTCTTTCGTGTTTTTGTTTTTGTTAGTACAAACGTACACAATCCAGTTGTTTGCCAACAATCCGAAGATTGGTTTATTTAAAATAAACATCTCATCGAATTACGTAATTTTATTATTCGGCTCTGGGGGTATTCCCCCTGATCCCCCCCTCTAGTTACGACAATGCTTGGGAGTAGACTATTAACCCTTTGTAGGGTAAAACTTTTTTTTTACTTCTATGTGTGTTTTTTTACTTTTTTATTTATTTTCATTCAAAATAATGTTATTTTTTGTTTCTGTAATTTTAATGTTTATGTATTTATATTTAATTTTCAATTTATTTTCTTACAGATTTAATGTTGATATTTATATTGAATTATTTAATTACCGACAGTCGTGGCTGCGCTCGCTAAAGCGCTGCATTAGGTCATGGGGCCAAGCTCTCTGCTGACTCGGTAGATGTGTGGGTTCGAGCCCCACCGTCGGCCGTCCTAGAAATGGTTTTCCGTGGTTTCCCATTTTCAACTACAGGCAAATGTTGGGACGGTACCTTCTGACAGGCCACGGCCGCTTCCTTCCACATCCTTGCCCAGTTTCATTCACCATCATTCATTTCATCTCTCATGAGGTTGGTGTCAGGAAGGGCATCCGGTCGTTAAAACCATCCGCCACAAAGACTTCCATCGCATCTCATCCCCGACCCCGTTGGAAAACGGGAATAATAAGGGGTAGACATACATATTGAATTATTTAATTAAGTAATTTCAAATTCATTTTTAGAATTATTTTATAACTTCTTATATAGTTATGTTTATTATTTTCATGTATATACTTCTTTTGTTATTGTAATTTAATTTTTATAATTTTTATTTCTAGATTTATATTTCATTTTTACTCTTTACTTGTTAATGGTTTTAGTTTTAAATTGTTTAAAATTTTATCCAACATATTACGTCAAGTAGATACGTATATGATATGTCATTTTTAGAAAATACTAGCACTTCGGCCGGAAAAGTCTCCGAAATTTGGCTGAAAGATTCAACTATCAGCGTCTTTGAAAGCATAAACTCTCCTTATGACAGGCGGTTAATAAAGAGACCACTGACCCATAAAGGGTTAATATTTTTTGAGGGCTACGAGCCTGGTCGGAAGGTGACCTGGATGACTCATCCCATACCGCGCGTGTTTCCAGTAACCCCGCGAGACAATCGCATTCCTTCGTGCTTTGAGCCAGTGACATGCGGGTGAGACATCGCATATTGAGTGTCTCTCTCCTTCAATATGATTCGTTCGTTAGAAATTCAAAAACTGAACATTTGGTACCACTGTGTATAAAGCCCACCAAAATGTTAACAAACCATTAACCATTTACAGGGCAAAACTCTTTTCTATTTGTATGCGTCTTTACATTTTAATTCATTTTAATTATTAGACTATAATTATTAATAATTTTATTTGTTGTTTCCCTAATTTTAATTTTTAATTTTCAATTTATGTTCTTATAGATTTAATTTGATATTATTGAAGTAATTAATTAATTAATTGACTAATTTCGAATGAATTTTTACAATTATTATCATAATTCTTTTATAGTTATGTTTGATTACATTTTTTATATTTCTTTTATAATTGTAAATTTATTTTTTTATTTTTATTTCTGTCGCCTCCGTAGCGTAGCGGTCAGCATGGTTAGCTGCCGCCCCGGAGGTCCTGGGTTCGATTCCCGGCTCTGCCACGAAATTTGAAAAGTGGTATGAGGACTGGAACGGGGTCTACTCAGCCTCGGGTGGTCCAATTGAGTAGAGGGGGTTCGATTCCCACCTCAGCCATCCTCGAAGTGGTTTTCCGTGGTTTCCCACTTCGTCTTCGGGCAAATACCGGGATGGTACCTACTGTAAGGCCACGGCCGCCTCCTACCCTCTTCCTAGCCTATCCATCCCAATCTTCCATCCCTTCCCATCCCTCACGAGGCCCCTGTTCGCTTTGCAGGTGAGGCCGCCTGGGCGAAGTGCTGATCACACCTCCCCATTTGTATCCATCCCTACCAGATGTTCCAAGCACCAGGACACTGCCCATAGAGGCGGTAGTGGTGAGTTCCCCCGCTGAGTCCGTGGGAACCACCAACCTAGAGGGTAAATTGACTTTAAAAAAATAATTCTATATTTGTATTTTATTTTTACACTTAATTGTTAATGTTTTTAGTTTCATTTTTTATAAATTTTATCCAACACATTACGTCAAGTAGATAGGTATATAATATTTGATCTTTGGAAATACTTGCTCTTGGGCATGAATATTCTCCAAAATTTGGCTTAAAATTCAACTACATATCAGCAATTTCAAAACATAAACTGTCCTTATGATAGGTGGTTAATATACAGACCACTATCCCATAAAAGGTTAAAGGCCATTTACGAACGATTACCGAAATGTCGTGGTTCATCAAACTATAACAGTCCATTAGCATCCCTAACGAGCCATTAAAACTAATTGTTGTGTCTATATACAATTAACAGCTGACGGTCGATTTACGTGGCATTCCAATCCAAAATGGAGAGTGCGTTAAACTTTATTCTCAACTATGACGCTGTTCTTGAAGACATGCTGGATATTGGTTGACCTCGAATTTATGAAGAACGGAGGAATTACTTTGATGAATGTGACGACACAGAATTTATTATGAGATTTCGGTTGTCTGTGTTGAATGTTCTACAGATGATAGAACCTAACCTGGAATTCCTATCTGACAAGTAAGATATGTACAGTACCATTTTGTAACATTTATAATGAGTTAACTAAACGTGGTGATGACTATTGTGGTTCAATAAAACAAACATGATATGAATAAATAATATACACTGTGGTGTGACCTTACCTGTGATAGTGTAATATAATAAGTTGTTGAGCGCCAGATTCCTATTTAAGATAGTGAATCGAAATTTATTGATTTAACCTCGGCTATCAGCAGTAGAGTCGAGAACCACTTACCCGGGCCGTAGTGAGACAAAGTCATCTAACCAATCCGTATTTAATCAAGGAGTATGATTGCCTTAAAGTACCAACTACAATGAAAGAAATAGGCATTACGTTAAAGGAAATGAATTTATTTACTCAAGAACAAAATACTAATAAAACAGAATAGTGATAGTCACACAATTGAATTTAAAATTACTCAATGCGGCAATTAATTATTTAAAAGAAAATGAATATTAAAATGAATTGAAAGTTAAATGAAGTTAAATTATAATAGAGACGATAGTTTTATTGAATTGTTGGCTCACCCAGTCGAAGATTCGTCATATTTAAGAAATGATCGGTGATCTCGATGTTACGTCGCTTATGTTTAAAAAAATGATGTGATATCTCATTTACTATGAAATATCCTCATTAAGTACGTTGCCATCTGTAGAAAGACTCTTGATCAGGGATATAACCCATTATGTATTGATATAGATGTTGGCAAGACATCGTTCAGTGTCGACTCTCGGTGCTCAGTCCATTAGGACCCAGAAAGCAAGGTTACAACTTCCTTCCTTCATTAAGAGCTGTAGATCAATGCCATTCTTGTCCGATGTTGCAGGTACAAATACTAATGACTTCCTTGTCACGTGGTGTCACAGCTTCCCTCTCTATTAGCCTTCTCCATTCTTGACTCATAACTTGCAATATATATTGACGCGTATATACCGTAGAAAATGGCGTGTTGGTTACCCCATAGTGGGTTTCTTAACATCTCAGGAAAATGACGCAGTTTGCCGTGGTGAAATTCTTACTACGTCGTTCAGTTTGTGACGCACAGGGTTAGTCCATATCGCCAGTCTTGTTGCAATATATAATACTTCGTCTCTTTACAAGTAATTGTTAATAAAAATCTAATTGAATATAATAATCAAAACCGCTTACAATTATCTGATATAAAAATCATCTCATGGATGTACTAGTTAATAATAATAATAATAACATGATAATAAATGAATAACCCTTTAAATATAACAGCTATGGGATCGAATCGTTACAATCGCCCCTGATATAAATAATTTAAAATAAAATGTAACATTATTTATATCACTACACATCCTACACAAATGAATACAAATTTAAATATTAATACCCCCATAACGACAACATACAAATAATACCCTTCAACAATACATAAAAATATACAAGAACATACTCTTTTCACTTCACATATTTGTACTATCATTTCTCATTCTTCCAAATGTTCATAATGTTCATTCTTCTTTATGTATTAAACGAGCTGTAAAAAATATACATATAAAATGCCCTTCACTTTTATTTTTGACATATATGTCAACGCTGCACTCGTTTATATTTCGGTGATCGTATGCATGACATACAATTTTGGCTTCATCTCTTTTGAACGTAGTTTTTGTATATCAGTCTGGCGTAGAAGTACATTGTTGTAATACCAGCTGATTAACCCATAATAACTATTACAGCACACGATAATAGGATGCAAACAATACAATATTCCTTTCGTCTTTATAAAGGGATTACTCAAATGCAGTAAAATTTCAATAATTGAAGAAAAAAATAACTTAGCAAAATACCTAAGGCAATTCCTATTTCAGTGCATATGTCATACATGTAAATATTTCCCCAAATACATAATGACATCGAAATACCTCAAAGCAGTTATTAAACAGTTCATTTAAATATCCAAGTTACTACTCACCTGCCTTCGTGGCTTAATTCTTTCTTAGGCCACGGCCGCCTCCTTCCAAATTAATACTTCCTAAGTCTCCACGACTTCTTAACTTCTCATAAAACCATAATTCCTCTTTACTACTTCTCGAAAACAATAACTTGGATTTTCAACATCACCAATAAACATAAAATCTGACTTCTCGTTCACTTTATAAAATTTAACTTAGCGTCAAGATATAACTTTACCGTAACGTCATTCCTTACTTACCATAACAAAATGATTAAGACTTGGACAAAATACTACTCAATACCTGAATTACGTATATCACTAAACTATTTCACAAAAACACATGACAAACTCCTCGGAATAAATATTTCGTTCCACAAAATATTAATGCTCTTATACTTTGAACTTAGTCTATTCATGATTTGACTTTTTGCTGAATGCCTATAAACCCCCCTTAGTTTTCTCTCAAAACTCTTAATTAAGTACCGTGTCCTCCAAACACCACTTCCTACTTGTTCTGACCGCCTGGACTATAGCTCACTCTTGCTATACCAGAATCTCTCAAAACTCATCGTGACTTCACACGTCACATACAAAAACTTCCCCTATTCGTGGTATAATCCCACTTCTTCTTACTGTTACAGGTCACCTCTTACTGACCAATAACACATTAAATTTCAGCTAAAAAATTTTACATGCTTCGACTAATTCCTTGGAATAATAACATCACCCTTAGCTTTCCTAATTATTGTCTTCCTAAAATAATGACAGTGTTCCTGTTGATAGTCAATAACACCGACACTCTTAATTAGCAAATATTCTCCCATAATCACTTCATAAAGCAAGTCCTGAGTTCTAACACAGTTCAGACACTCTCTGCTCTACCAATTTAAATGCGTAAATTACACCTGCCTTTAATTGTAACTTCATTATTACCCCTTAGGTATACACTTATCTTACTAACTTATTCTTCCCTCAAAATATTAAACTTATCTGTACTAACTCCGTATGACATAAATAAAACTTTAATTTCCTGTCTACTAAAAAAAATGATTTTTTTTTTTAAAATCCTCAAAACATCGAATTATAACAAATTCCTTTCACTTCTAGAAAATATTATGCCAACCATATAATTATTACTATTATCTTTACTTTAACCTGTGTGTAGGACAACAATCTACCACATCATTAATTCGTTATTAATCATCAGTAACTTTTTACTACAAAGTGGTTTAGCTCGATAACAAGCCTTGTAATATCTTTAAAACGTGCGTAACTGTAACAAAAACTTGGGCAATCTTACCTTTGTAATCTCTTATTACCTTGTGTGCATACATCCATATATACTTAAAAAAAACTCCCTTATTAACTCCACGTAGTCCCGTAGATACCATAAAAAATAATTATTGCTCAACGGAATATACCTCGCTGACCTACTTCATCTTACCAAAAACTTCCTCCAACCTACTTCATTTGGCATCTTACCAAAAATTTCCTCAAAAAACAACTTCATTTGGCATCTTACCAAAAACTTCCTCAAAAAACAACTTCATTTGGCATCTTACCAAAACTTTAAAACCACATTGCTCAACGGCATTACCTTCGTTGGCCTACTTCTTCAAACTCACGTCCATTTACGTGAAAATACACACATACACACACACATATCTGTCAACAAGTACCAGATGTCCTAATTAGTTACTACTTCCTCATTTCAGCCCGATGTTGGCTAATTCATACAACGCATTACCATTAACAATTCTAAACCACTTATAAATTTCTCAAAATATATCCGCTGATAACCTCGCTGTCCTCAACTGAAACTTCTTTATTAAATCAATACTTAATTCTTCAACTCACTAGTTTTATTACCACTGTATCATCTTATCTTCACTCACTTTTGAATTAAATCTTTATTACCATTATATTCTTAATTATGGTTGCCATAATAATTATTACTTTCTTTCGATTACTTACCTATGTAATAACCTTCCTACTTTTAAAATTTAATTCTTACTTCATCCAACTTACCTGCAGTTTAAGGACCTACATTCAACTTACCTGCATTGCTCAATAGCACGACAACCTCTGTCTTCAAAATTAAATGATTTTAGTCAATCTAAATCAATAAGCGTAGGCACTACGCGCCCCTTACCATCCTAACTTCACGACTGAATTAAAATTACACACAGCAGGTTCCTTATCTACCTCTGTTAAATCCTATTAAACTTCATTACTTAATATTTAAGTCATACGGAACAGTAACTATCGGTAATATAAATTTACATAAATACGTTCACTGGCATTTCACCGTTCTTACCACATTCATCTTCAATTCTATCTTTAACTAGAATTCCACATAATTCCTTCCGTGTTCCATTAGTTTCTACTTCCTCTGTACTACATTCATCCATAGTAACACAGTACTTCGGCTTTCCCCCTCTCACATCCCCAAGTCTGGCTAATTCAGTACGCCACTGCACGTCATATGCTTTCTTTCTCTCTTTCATTCTGATTTCTTTTTCCACTAACAACTTAATTCTCTTCTCTTTCATTTTACTTCTAAAATATCTACCTACATGTCTTCCCTTCACTTCTCCACTACTAATATTTAATTTTCTCTTTAGCCGTTGCCCATTGCTTCTCCTCTTATCTATCTCTCTCCTCCTCTTAACCTGTTTACTAATTATGTTCTTCTGACTATGACTTAACGTACGCTTCTCTGCCACTAATAATTTCATATTAACTTCCTCTATCACAGGACTAAATTCTTCCCTAGTTTGCCTATCTAATTTATCTATGATTGTCTGCATCTTAATCTCTTGGGTGCTTAGTACTTTCTTTATCTTACCTACTTCTATCCCTATCTTTTCTCTCATCTTCTTCACTTCTTTTTCGCTACATTCTATAGTCTCTTCTACAGCTATCCTGCGTTCATCTAAAATCTCCTTCAACTCTACTATGCTTTCTCCTACTATCTCCTCTGACGCTAATCTATTTTCACCTAAAATCTCGTCTGACTCTAATCTGATTTCACCTAAAATCTCCGCTATTTGCCGTTCCTCACCTAAGATCTCCTCCGATTCCAATCTGCTTTCACCTACAATCTCCAATGACTCTAATCTACTTTCAATTACAGTCTCCACTAATTCCAATTTGCTTTCACCTAAAATCTCGTCTGACTCTAATCTGATTTCACCTAAAATCTCCGCTAATTCCAATTTGCTTTCACCTAAAATCTCGTCTGACTCCATTCTACTTTCAATTATAGTCTCCTTACAGGCTGTCTTTACTGATTCTACTGCAGTTTCCCCTAAAGTCTCTACCACCTGCCTAGTTTCCACTTCTACCAATTTGCTAAAACTTTCACCTTGAGTTGCTATTTTCTCTTCAATCACAG
This sequence comes from Meconema thalassinum, assembly GCA_946902985.2. Classification (NCBI taxonomy): domain Eukaryota; kingdom Metazoa; phylum Arthropoda; class Insecta; order Orthoptera; family Tettigoniidae; genus Meconema; species Meconema thalassinum. The sequence goes on along the minus strand of OX336388.2, from coordinate 944,043,803 downwards.
TTACTATTCTTTCCTGAATCCTACTTTCTGCTGCTTCTAATTTCTTATCTACTGTCTTAATAATATCTTTAGCCTTCATCTCTACCTCCTCCTTAATTTCACCTCTGATTTCCTGTTTCACCCCCTGAATACTCTCCTGTAGCATATCATACTTCATACTTAATTCTCTATTCATCGTTTCCACAATATCTAGTTTTACATTATTCTCTTCCAATTTCTGATTTATTTTACTCATATCCTCTCTCATCTCCTTACTATTTTTATTCATATCTTTATCTAATTTCTCAAATTTATCATTGAATTCCTTCCTACTTTCCCTACTATTTTTATTCATCTCCCTCAAGATATCAGCTAATGAAATTTCATGGACCTCTAAGGACTTCTGTTTCTCCTGACTACCACTAGTCTCAGGATGTACCTCTGTATTCGTCTCGAGATTTTCCTCTGAATTCGTGTCAGGGTTAACCTCAGGATTATTTTCAGGATTACTCTCAGGATTATTCTCAAGATTTACCTCCGACATCTTGGTATTATTCTCTACGCTCTCAACATCGCTACCGCTATCAACCTCCTTATAATTAACTTTCTTGACTTTATTCCTACTTCTCAACTGCCTCTGTTCCTCTTCCGACATCTCGAAGTACACCGTATAACAATTGCCCTTCCAAAATTTCACTTCACTTCACTGTCCCCCAAAAGCACTGACAATTTGCACTGAAATTATACACTCCTCTGACTAAATACCGAATGGTTTTCGTGCCCTACTTTGTGGCGCCAAATGTAACATTTTTAATGAGTTAACTAAACGTGGTGATGACTATTGTGGTTCAATAAAACAAACATGATATGAATAAATAATATACACTGTGGTGTGACCTTACCTGTGATAGTGTAATATAATAAGTTGTTGAGCGCCAGATTCCTATTTAAGATAGTGAATCGAAATTTATTGATTTAACCTCGGCTATCAGCAGTAGAGTCGAGAACCACTTACCCGGGCCGTAGTGAGACAAAGTCATCTAACCAATCCGTATTTAATCAAGGAGTATGATTGCCTTAAAGTACCAACTACAATGAAAGAAATAGGCATTACGTTAAAGGAAATGAATTTATTTACTCAAGAACAAAATACTAATAAAACAGAATAGTGATAGTCACACAATTGAATTTAAAATTACTCAATGCGGCAATTAATTATTTAAAAGAAAATGAATATTAAAATGAATTGAAAGTTAAATGAAGTTAAATTATAATAGAGACGATAGTTTTATTGAATTGTTGGCTCACCCAGTCGAAGATTCGTCATATTTAAGAAATGATCGGTGATCTCGATGTTACGTCGCTTATGTTTAAAAAAATGATGTGATATCTCATTTACTATGAAATATCCTCATTAAGTACGTTGCCATCTGTAGAAAGACTCTTGATCAGGGATATAACCCATTATGTATTGATATAGATGTTGGCAAGACATCGTTCAGTGTCGACTCTCGGTGCTCAGTCCATTAGGACCCAGAAAGCAAGGTTACAACTTCCTTCCTTCATTAAGAGCTGTAGATCAATGCCATTCTTGTCCGATGTTGCAGGTACAAATACTAATGACTTCCTTGTCACGTGGTGTCACAGCTTCCCTCTCTATTAGCCTTCTCCATTCTTGACTCATAACTTGCAATATATATTGACGCGTATATACCGTAGAAAATGGCGTGTTGGTTACCCCATAGTGGGTTTCTTAACATCTCAGGAAAATGACGCAGTTTGCCGTGGTGAAATTCTTACTAAGTCGTTCAGTTTGTGACGCACAGGGTTAGTCCATATCGCCAGTCTTGTTGCAATATATAATACTTCGTCTCTTTACAAGTAATTGTTAATAAAAATCTAATTGAATATAATAATCAAAACCGCTTACAATTATCTGATATAAAAATCATCTCATGGATGTACTAGTTAATAATAATAATAATAACATGATAATAAATGAATAACCCTTTAAATATAACAGCTATGGGATCGAATCGTTACAATTTCTCATGTATGTGTAATATCGTGTGATGCCTTACGGTATAGCACATGTAGTTAATTTAATAAAAGACTACCGAGACGTCGCAGCATCAGTCCTCTTATTTTAAACGATTTTACGATACATATCCACTAAGTGCTTAAGTAAGTTTCATTCAACCAAAGAAAAAAATCAGTCTCCGGGTAGGTTTATTTATTTATTTATTTATTTATTTATTTATCGTATGGCTTTCAATGCCGGGAGTGTCCGAGGACATGTTCGACTCCCCAGAGGCTGTAGGTGCTTCAAGTGGACACCACTAGGGTGAGCTACAAGTTCCGTTCAATTTCAAATAGTTCAAACTTTCGCTACCAGATATCAATGATACCTAGTGGTGAACGTTGGAACTTTGATAGAGCGTTACAACGAAATCTAACCTAGAAATTTAGCTCCACATAAGTTTAGTCTGTGGAAGGATCTTTTACATGCCATAAATCTATGACATGGGACCGCCGGCTTTACTTCCCCTCCGAAGGAAGGCATACTGAAGGATTTTAAAGCTCTTAAAAAATTCGACGACTTCGGCCGGGTTTGAATTGACAACGCCCTATTAGTTCCAACGTTCGCCACCAGAGGCTGACTGCGATGTCATCTAGTAGCCAAGTTCGCAAGCTAGGTGCCGTTGACGGTAGCATTTGGTAGCAAAAGTAGGAACTAGGCTATTTGAAATTATTGTCTGTAGTCCTTACTAGAATTAAAACAGATAACACACACTAATACAGCCATCACAATTAACACCGGTTATCAGACAGATTCTACACACAACCAAAGTACACGGGGCAACATGACCGCGTTGTCGCAGCCCCTAAACTAAGGAACCAACCAAATGTACTCTTCTTTCTCTTTTCGTCATCAATCCTGTTTGTTTTTAACGAAGCAGTATATAACTTTCTGCAGTTCATGGCCTGCTTGATTAAACCAAAGAACATACAAATACCGCTACACTCATCATCTTTCAATGAGTTTTGTAAACTTTTGGTTAAGCGTTTGCTATACATTAATGCAACAGAATAACAAAGGACACAATATAAAATCTGACGAGTTGTTAAAGATACTGGAAATTTTGGTTTGATTTAAGAACTGGTTGATTGGTTCCTCAGTTTAGGGGCTGCGATAACGCTGTCATGTAGCCCCGTGTACTTTGGGTGTGTGTAGAATCTGTATGTTAACCGGTGTTCATTGTGATGACTGCATTAGTGTGTGTTATCAGTTAGGTAGATTTCATTAGAAAGCTGACTATTGCAATAGGTACCATGTTTCGACTTCCGGAAAATTTCGACATATCTTCACGTTTCACATCCCCCAGACCCCAAAACCACCGTCAGTTCAAAAGTTTATATATAATTTATGTATATATGTATATATATCAGTTTCTTGTGGACACGATAACTGCCGTAATTTTGCACCAATCACTTTGAATTTTTTACATAATATGTATCCCTATAAAATCTCGGTCGAGTTCGTTAATGGGCAAAATCGGTCGAAGGGGGTGAAAATGGGGGGCTTTTTCAGAAAAAGTGAAATTTCGCTATAACTCTCTTAATACGTGAAATATCGAATCCCTTCAAAGTTCATAATATGTGTCGGATAAGTGCCAAACATTTATGTCAAATAAGTTTTTTGATAGCACCAACCATTGACCAAAGGGGTGGAAAAAAGTGGGTTTTTCGGGAAACATTAATCATATCTCTCTTAATAGGCACAATATCAAAACCGTACAAAATGGAAAATATTCCCCTAATACTTACCTAAAACGTTTGTCTGAAAGAATTTTTGATATGACCCACCATTACGCCAAGGGATGAGAAAAATGATTTCGGAATTTTAAAAAATGCCAAGTGCCATCAGAGGTTACCATAACAACGCTTTTAAATTGATAAGGGATGATCTATCAGAGGTTGACAAACACGCCATTGACGAGATCACATTCATTTTTAGCCTACTTTTCACATTTTGCAAAAATGAGGAAAAAGTAGACTTATGAGATCGATCCGGGAAAATGTGTGTATGTCTGTCTGTCTGACTGTCTGTCTGTCTGTCCTTCTGTCTGCCTGTCTGTCCTTCTGTCTGTCTGGCTGTGTGTGTGTGTCCCCCTATCAACTCCTAAACGGATGCACCAATCAAAACCAAATTTAGTATGAGTAAAGATGTGCACCGGAATAGCTCACGTCCATATTTGAAAATGATGTCAGTGCTACCAACTGCTGAAAAAACGCACTAGAAATTTGAGCTCCATGTTGGATATCATGCAAGGTGTGCATGGGAGCTATTCCAAAATTGGCACACATGTAGATAATACTATTTCAGTTTAATTTCCAGGAGGCCAACCATGACAGTGTTGCCAAAATAATTTTAAGCCTTCTGATAGGTCCAATGTTTAAATGCATATAACTTCTACACTATCAATTGGATTTCAACCAAATTTTGTATGTAATATCTGTACATAAACAGATATGACTGAGCGTATTCTTAAGAGCCACCAGGGCTGCCAACTGTTAATAATTGCTCTCTCTATTTTTTTAAATCCAAATACCAATATATCAGAAAGTATGCAAGCCAACAGCTTTAAACTATGCACACGTATATTCTGACATTTTAGATTAATTTGGAGGAACTTATATACGTCAGTTCTACCAACATGATTATAAGCCTGCTGATAGGACCAATTTTTAAATACATGTAACTTCTATAATATCAATTGGATTTCAACCAAATTTCATATGTGATATGTGTACCATAACAGATATGACTATAAGTATTGTTAAGAGCAATCAGGGCTGCCAACTCTTAATAAATGCTGTCTATATTCTTTTTACCCTAATATCAATATATCAGAAAGTATGCAAGCCAACAGCTCTATACTTTGCACACGTATAGCACCTGACATTCTAGATTAATTTGGAGTAATTAATACAAGGCAGTGCTGCCAACATGATTCTATGCCTGCTGATATGACCAATTTTAAAATACATGTAACTTCTATACTAACAAATGGATTTCATCCAAAATTGGCACAACAAGATATCATAATAATTCAGATTATTTCTGACCAGCACACGCATGGTATTGTTGGCAACATGCTTTTACGCGTGCTGATAGATCCAGTGTCTAACTGCATGTAACGTCCATTGGACTTCAACCAAATTTTGTATTCTGTACCGTAAGAGGTGGAACTAAGAATATATTCAGTCACCAGGGCTGCCAACTGTAGTGCTCTATTAGGCTACATTATACCAGGTATATTTTGAACTAATTAGATACTTCGATATTACCAACTTAATTTCGTCATTATTCTAGATAGGTTCATATACTGTAGAATAATCATTGGCATGAAAAGTAGGCTGTATAGTTCTTCACGGAACTTCTTGTTAGCCTACTTTTCACACTTTTCAGAAATGAGGAAAAAGTAGACTTATAAGATATATCCGGGAAAATGTGTCTGTCCTTCTGTCTATCTGTCTGTCCTTCTGTCTGTCTGGCTGTGTGTGTGTGTGTCCCCCCCTATCAACTCCTAAACGGCTGCAGCAATCGAAACCAAATTTAGTATGAGTAAAGATGTATACCAGAATATCTCAGGCCCATATTTGAAAAAGATGCCAGTGCTACCAACTGAAAAAACCGCACTAGAAATTTGAGCTCCATGTTGGATATCTTGGAAGGTATACATGGGAGCTATTCTAAAATTGGCACACATGTAGATAATACTATTTCAGTTTAATTTCCAGGTGGCCATACATGACAGCGTTGCCAAAATAATTTTAAGCCTTCTGATAAGTCCAATTTTTAAATGCATATAACTTCTATACTATCAATTGGATTTCAACCAAATTTCGTATGTGCTGTGTGTACATAAACAGATATGGCTGAGCGTATTCTTAGGAGCCACCAGGGCTGCCAACTGTTAATAAATGCTCTCTATTTTGTATCCAAATATATCAGAAAGTATGCAAGCCGACAGCTTTAAACTATGCACACGTAAATTACCCGACATTTTACATTAATATGGAGTAACTTATGTACGTCAGTTCTACCAACATGATTCTAAGCCTGCTGATAGGACCAATTTTTAAATACATGTAACTTCTATACCAACAAATGGATTTCATCCAAAATTGGCACATAATATTTAATATTTCAGATTATTCTGACCAGCACTCGCATGACATTGTTGCCAACATGCTTTTACGTGTACTAATAGATCCAATGTCTAAATCCATGTAACGTCCTTTGGACTTCAACCACATTTTGTATTCTGTACCTTAGGAGATGGAAGTAAGAATATATTCAGTCACCAGAGCTGCCAACTGTATTGCTCTATTAGGCTACATTATGCCTAGTATATCTTATTTCGAACTAATTAAGACATTTCGATATTACCCACTTAATTTCGTCATTATTCTAGATAGGTTCATATACTTAAGATTAATCTATGGCATGAATCTTAATTTTAAGAAAAGTAGGCTCTTTAGTTCGTCACGGATCTTCTTGTTCCATCTGACTATGAGGGAAGCGGCTAACTGGTAGCATGCTGAACTTCTATGCCTAAGGTCACTGGTTCAAAGCCGGCCAAAGTCGCCGGATTTTCTAAGAGCGCTAAAAATCCGTCAGCATGCTTTCCTTCGGAGGGGAAGTTACAACGTTCGTTGCAAGTTGCTGGTTGCGGTGGCATCTAGCAGCCAAGTTCACACCTAGGTGTCGTTGACGTTAGTATTTGGTACAAAATTAGGTACTAATACTTAAAATTGACCGTCTGCAGACCTTACCTGAATTACAGAATAATACAGTCATCACAAATAACACCGTTTATCAGACAGATTCTACACACACCCAATGTACAGGGGGTTACATTACCACCTTGTCGCAGCCCCTAAACTGAGGAACCAACCAACATCTCTGCGGGAGATAAAATTTTGCGTGAAGAAGTAACAGACTGTTAGATAGTTACACATTAGTTCCAAACCTTGCATAAGGACAGTGTGATCACAAGTATAAAAATTAACCCCAAATGACAAGAAGGTTACCATCCCCATGAAAAATGAAAATCCACAGCCTGCTTCCAGTCTCCAACCGGGTCAGGAATGGAATGAATGAAGCCCCCATCTAGCGGCGAGGATATGAACTGTGCCGGCTGCCGAGGCCTGACGCACTCCTCTGGGGCAATGATTAAATGAATGACAGATGAAATGAAATGATAGTGGAGAGTGTTGCTGGAATGAAATGTTGACAGGGAAAACCGGAGTACCCGGAGAAAAACCTGTCTGCCTCCGTTTTGTCCAGCACAGATCTCACATGGAGTGACCGGAATTTGAACCACGGACCCAGCGGTGAGAGGCCGGCGTGCTGCCGCCTAAGCCACGGAGGCTTGTACCATCCCCATAAGACAGTAAAATGTTAAAAGTATGCATAGAAAGACGAAAAAATGTTAACTAACCTCCAATTGTAAAATACTTTCTCGCAATAAATGAGGTCTGATCCTCCTACGAAAACCTGCATATTTTGCCTATTATAGTCTATCCCCTAGTTTGCCCGGTGAAATCTACCTCCGCCTTCCGGCGTGCCGAGAGGATTTTTTAAAATTCAAGTAAGGACTGCAGACATTCAATTTCAAGTAGTTCCTATGTTTGTTACCAAATGCCACCGTCAACGACTACCGATACTAGTTCTGAACTTGGTTACTAGATGCCACCGCAGTCGGCTCTTGGCGACGAACGTTAGAACCTAAGAACGTTAGTCAAATCTATCCTATAATTTAGCTTCACACAAGTGTAATTAGTGGAAGGTTATTTTACATGTCATAAAGCTATGACATGAGACCACCGGCTTTACTTCCCATCCGAAGGAAGACATACTGAGGGATTTTAACGCTCTTAAAATTCCGACGACTTAAGAACTGGAAGGATGATACTTTACCAATGAGTTGGGGGAATAAAAGAGGCCTTCAAAAATTGAAAGGAAAAATCAAGGGGCGTACGAAATCAATCATACGGAACAAAGCTACAAGAATTGAAAATGAATCATAAAGTAGATTCTCCGATTTCATTTTTAGCCTATTTTCAATTTTGAAAAAATAGGCTTATGAGATCACCTTTTGTCCGTGTGTGTGTGCGTGTGTGTGAGGTGTGTGTGTGTGTGTGTGTCCCTAATAAAATCTAAACGGCTGGAGCGATTTCAATGAAACTCGGTAAGTTCATAGCACTATTCCCGGTGACCTCAACCGTGCCCTTCAAATTTTGTTACGTCTCACCAATCCAACATGGCGGCTGTGCGAAATAATTCACTAGCATTCAATATCTCCGAAGCCATTACCGATATCGCCCTGAAATTGTGTACGGTGATAAAGGGCACTACTAGAAGTTCACCTATGAGACTTGCAAAAACCTGGTGACTACAAAACCAACATGGCGGTCAAGCGAAGTTGAGACTTTTAAATAGACTTTTCTCGCGATTTAACTATCCAAACGTAATGAAACTTGGTACAGCAAATGTTTATACACATTGTAATGCACTGGAGTCTAATTTAGTTCAATTGTTTACATGACCTCAAAATGGCGGCTGTGCGAAATATTTCACTGACATTCTATATCTCCGAAACTATTACAGATATCACCCTGCAATTTTGTACGGTGATAAAGGGTACTGATACAAGTTTACCTATGTATATTTCATAAACCTGTAAAGTACAAAACGAACACGGCGACCAAGCGAATTTGAAATGTTTTAATAGACTTTTCTCGTGATTTAACTCTCTGAGCGCAGTGAAATGAGGTACAGTAAATGATTTTTCAGATTGTAATGCACTGCCATCTAATTTAATTCAATTGTTTACATAACCTCAAGATGGCGGCTGTGCGAAATTTTAAAATTAAGTTTTTATTTCTTGTGTCGTAATCATGCGATCGAGGTGGGTAGATTATAGGTTAGGGAATAACCCACCCACCAAGGGAAGATGATGAAAAGAAGGAAGTAGATTTTGGAATTGGAAAAGAAGGATAGAAGAATAGGAGGAGAGTCCCACAAAGTAATAAGTTGAAGTTTAAATACACTTAGAAGAAGTCGCCAATAGAAATTAACTCTCGGATACCTAAAGTAGGTACGAGCTTGGTCAAGGCTAACGAGAACCGCAGCTAGGACTTGAGCGGTTTGCGAGAGAGAGGCTTTGGTATATTTCCTCCCCAGCACGTATAAAAGTACTATGGGGAAGGGTGATGGTCTGGCAAGACTTAAAGGAACAAATTTACGGTATGTTTTCTCAAAGAAATCAGGTTTTACAAGGTAATTCGAAGAATGCCAATGATTTAACTCAAGCTTGGTATTTTCAATTTCCAAAATTGTGGAGTTCCTGTAAGGGCGACCAAGTGTCTCTAAGAAGGAATATGATAAAAGATTATGCCTTGTTGGGTAATCTTGGTAAATGAACCAATGGTTGCATTGTGCAATGGCTAAGCTTTTACTCAGCGAGGAGCCGGCTAAAAGTTTAGACAAAAAGAAACACTTATTTTTTAGAAAACTGACCATAAGTTTTCGGAGAGGGTCTCCACAAGCAGGTAGTTGGCTGGGCGAACTTTACTTGCCTTACTGGCCAATTAGAATTAGCTATTATCGCTAAGAAGAACTTTAGTAAGGTGAAAATTAAGAGTTTCTGCCCAAATGCAACAAATGGTGAAAGCTCTGTTAATGATTTTAATATCATTGAGTAAGGAGAGTCAAGGAAGACAGGATTTTGCCTAAACTTTATATTCGAAAATGAAAAAGCAAAGGGAAAAGATGAGTTTATTTTACAATTAGAAAAAACTTGAGGGAATTAACAAGTATGTAATATAACTTTAATTAACATAGTTCATTTGAACTTTTTAATAAATAGGGTCGCAGACCTCTCCACATTAACCGATTGCTCCAGGCAATTGACAATTTAAAAGGTTTCAAACCTTACATGTTTCTGAAATCTTTATAAGATTTGAACAAATGAACAATAAAATAATTAAAGCTTGAACGTAAATTGAAGTACAAAAAGTGCACCTTAAGAAATTCTGGAGAGAATGTTCTAGAGACAGTGACAACTTTGAAAATAACAATAATAACAACGTGAAAAATAAAATAGAAGTTCCTATAACTTCTTATATTTATACAGAGTTAATATGAGAATTATGCAAAGAGGGCAGGTCACTTACTGTGAACCTGAAGAGTTGATCAGAAGGAAGGTTCTAGACCTCTGATGCTTTGAATAAGCCTCGCCAGTCAAATGAGGCAGTTTTCATTTAGCGAGACCAAAAAATAACTCACTCAAGAGTTGAGAGAATTGTTTTCCCTGCCTTTGAAGGGAGGAACAATTTAAGTTTGAAACGTGTGCTAGACACGCAATTATGCAGAATTACTTAATGATAAACCAACAAAATGGAAGGGCACTTCTTAGAATGACACCTTATAGAAAGTTACGATTTCATAAATAATGGTTGTTAGTAGAAGGTTAAGGAAAAGATCATTGGGATATAGGGACAATGTTCATGGCCGTATTTAATATAACCGGACGATCGCGACGCGGTAGAAAAGTGGAGCAAGCACTGATTATCACTATAGTCTGTAAAGATGGATGCAAAGTTCACTGGAGAAACACTGAAGTTTATGAGAAATAAAAGTTATTGCAATTATGGAGATAACTGATTGCACTATGTAGGTGAAAGTCTATTTCTTGAAAAAGTGGTAATTTACAATGAAATGCGCCATAGAATTTTCCAGAGGTTCCAGCGGAGGACGAAATTTCACTATTGTAGTAATTTAGTTTTAAACAAATTTCTCCCAAGTACGTGAGAAATACATGATGGCAGGACTCGCAGATAGAGAACAAGTTCTAGAAGGTTCCAGAACGACCTTAGCAGAAAATGGGGTTGAGAAAATCCAACGGAGGAAATAGTTTTATGATTATAGGCAGTGGGTATTAGATAATATCCCACGTAGCGAGAGGGTTTCTCGTTTGAATCGCTTAAGAAAAGCTCTTTTTAGTAAGGTTGGCTTATACAAGAAAAAAGCTCAACATGGCAAATCCCACGAAGAGTGAGTATTGCCCCAAAGTAAATAGTTTCACACTGCCTATAAAAGATAGTTAAAACACGAGGAAGTTAAAACCATGAAGATGAGGTTAAAACTTGAATCAGGTACTTATCTTTGTTGCATGGCGAAGGTGAAGTTCTTCACTAATACTTAAAGTTCCAACATGGCGTGGAATTTAAAAACTGCCTCGTTAGGTCAGGAGGCTGGCTCTGGTTGAGCCTTTACTGATTACTGCGACTGCCGACTAAGAAGTGAGAGCAGCAAAACGAAGCGCGGAAGGTCCTAGGAAGGGGAGAGAGTGGGGGTAGGAAACAAAAGGTATACATATCAGCATAACCAACTTATTAACAATAAATTCTCTTCTCTTGCTGAGCTGGTCTTCAAGGAGTTGATAGATGATACTAGCGCAGCATGGTGAGTAAAGAAGTAGACGGGTAGTCCTCTTGCTCTAGGAGAAAATAGCTGACGATGGTAACGAGATCTGGTAGCCAAATGGATAAGTAAGTCATCTTGCACGAGGAGGAATTGAGTAGCTTCAGAGGTTCGCTACTAGATGGCGCTAGGTGGATCACAGAAGTTATATATCTGAAACATACTTATGAAGACATAAGAGCCATGCTCAACAGGGAGAAAACAAATGATCACTGTTGGTGTTTGGCAAAGAGGAAGGAAAAAATGAACATGCAAAGAGCAATAGACATTATATCTCTCGTACCGTGTATTCAAAGAATACACCATACTGGGGGGACAAAACACCAACAGAGAGCAGATAAGCAGTTACACATTTATTGGAAGCGGAGCGATCAAAGACAGTGGTCTTGTGATCGGTCCATTTGTAGTCAAGATTCTGGCCACCCTGACTCTCCCGTCTCTTCCAGGGTAGCATTGGGTCACCCTACCAGAAATCCATACTAGGGGGGGTGAAATATCTCTAACCAAGACCAAGTCCCCTACTTTAATGTCGGGACTGGAAAGAAACCACTTCTGCCTCCGTTGCAAGGAAGTTAAATATTCCAAGTTCCACCTCTTCCAAAAAGAATTACGGAGGGCTTCAAGTTTCCGCCAAGCGATAGGTAGATTAGAATCCCTGTAAGAATTAGTAAGAGGAGGAGGGGCAGAAAGAGAAGTGCCGATAAGGAAGTGACCAGGGGTGAGTGGAAGTAGGTCATCAGGGTCATTGGAAAGTGGAGTTAAAGGGCGAGAGTTAACAACACCTTCAATCAAAACAGACAGTGAATTGAATTCTTCGTAAGTCAGAATTCGATTACCTAAGACTTTTCTTAAATGACGTTTAGTGAGCTTTACGCAAGATTCCCACCTACCACCATGATGCGGAGCGTAAGGAGGTATGAAGCGCCATTTGAAACCTTTTGAATAAGAAAAATTAGAGATTTGTTCCATTGCAGGAGAGGAAGTGAGAGCTTTCTTCCACAAGGAGGCTGCACCCTGAAAGGTGGAAGCGTTATCAGAGAACATCTCAGAAGGAACACCACGCCTAGCGGTGAAACGAGAGACAGCTGATAAAAAATAGGAAGTAGAAGCATTCGTTACTAGTTCCAAGTGGATTGCGCCAGTAACCATGCAAACAAAGAGAGAAACATAAAGCTTACCAAACAATTTGCGTTTAGCTTCAGGAGGGTTTTGTTGATATTGGAACGGACCCATATAGTCCACTCCAGTTAAAGCAAATGGGCGTATTGGAGAAGAACGAAAAGAGGGCAGATCGCTCATTAATTGAGTGTTGATTTTAGGTTTCGCTTTGAAACAAGGAATGCACTTATGAATTACAGAAGAAACTTCATGAATTCCATTTATAACCCAGTACTTTTCTCTTAAGAGACAGAGCAGAGTACGTGTACCAACATGAAGATTACGATAATGAAAGTCACGTATAATTAAAGAAGTAACGTGATGTTTGGAAGGCAAAATAACGGGATGCTTTTTGTCTTCAGAGAGTAAAGATTGCGAGAGCCTTCCACCTACCCTAAGTAATCCATGGTCATCAAGAAACGGGGCTAAAGCACGAAGACGGCTGGATTTGGGAAGATCTCTATTAGAAGAAAGCAATGACAATTCAGAAGAAAAGGCTTCTTGCTGTGTCAATTGTAAAATCTTAATGGTAGCAAGATTCAATTCATGATTGGTAAGGTGTGGTTTAGGGAGAAGAGGTTGGTCAACCACAAGATATTTCCATCTAAGGAGATAGGCAACAATCCGTAGTAATTTATGGAAAGAAGAATAGCGTGACAACAAAGGATAAGAAGCATTGGAAACCAAACACGAAGCAATAGACAGAGGTACTTTAGCGTCAGGCAAGTTGGAGTTTGGAGCAAGAGGTTTAGAAGGCCATGAGGAAGATTCGTCTACTAGCCACGAGGGCCCATGCCAGTACAATTGGGAAGCTGCCAATTGAGAGGGTAAACAACCGCGAGAGATGATATCAGCTGGATTATCCGCACTGGGAATATGCCTCCATTGACATCCAGAAGAAAGTGTTTGAATTTTGGAAACCCTGTTTGCGACAAAAGTTTGCCAGTGAGAGGGGTTTTTGGCAATCCAAGAAAGGGCGATCATAGAATCGCTCCAGAGATAGATTTGCGAAAATTCGACCTTTAATACTTCCCGTAATTTCTTGACAAGTTCTGCAGCCATTAGTGCAGCGCACAGTTCGAGCCTAGGTAAAGTGATAGTTTTAAGAGGAGCGACCTTCGATTTGGCACAAACGAGGTTAGAAACTGAAGATCCATAAAGTGAATCGTGATAAACTAAATATGCACAGCAACCATAAGCTTTTTCGGAACTGTCCGCGAATACATGAAGGAAAAAAGATGCATTAGAATGAGAGCTGATTAAATTCCTGGGAATTTCAATGAGGGAAAGATCCAGCAAATTGCTGCGAAACGAGAGCCAACGATTAAGAAAAGAAAGAGGGACAGCGTCATCCCATTCACATTTAAGTGACCACAGCTCTTGCATGAAGAGTTTGGCTATAACAATAACTGGGGCAAGAAATTGAAGCGGATCAAAAATTTTTGCAATTTCAGAGAGGATTTGTCTTTTTGTATTAGGAAGCTCTTCTGCGAGCGTAACTTTATAGATAAGAGTGTCAGTGCTAGTGCACCAATGAACTCCTAAAGTTTTTATAGATTCGGGGTTTCCACAAATTTCGACAGAAGAGGGATCTACGTCTTTGATGGGAAATTGGGCGAGAAACTCAGGGGAGTTGGAGTTCCACTTATGAAGTGGGAAACCTCCATTCCTTAGTAATGCTTGAAGTTCTAAAGACACAACAGAAGCTTCCTCCAAAGTAGAGAAGGACTGCAAGTAATCGTCAACATAGAATGACGTAGTTAGTGCTTCAGAGGCTTTGGGGTTAAATAAATGACCATCTTGTGAGGCAAGCAAGTGTAGGGATCGGATAGCAAGAAAAGCAGAGGGTTTTAAGCCATAGGTAACAGTTTTCAAGCGAAATACCTTAATGGGCTTATTGATTTCATCACGCCACAAGATTCTTTGAAGATCTCGTTGTTCTGGTTGAATTAACACTTGACGGTACATCTGTTTTATATCGGCTATGACAGCTATGGGAAATAATCGAAAGTTTAAAAGTATAGCAGATAAATCTGATTGAATAGCAGGACCAGAATAAAGAGTGTCATTAAGGCTGTTGCCATTAACGTCGGGTGATGAACCATTGAAAACAACTCGAATTTTATCTTTTACAAAAGGGTTTTTCCACACAGGATGATGATTTAAATAAACCGTTTCGATTGGGGGGTGCAATTCATCATCGGATTTGTTAACAACCTCCATATGATCTAAGCTTTCATACTCATCCATGAACTCAGTGTACTGCTTTTTGACGAGGGGTTCCTTTTTGAATTTGCTCTCGATAGCAAAGAGAGCTTTTCGAGCTTTGGGCTGAGAATTGATAAGTTTAGGAGGATTATTTAATCTTGGCATTTGAACGACGAACCGGCCATCAGTAGAACGAGTGGTCGTGTTCAAAAAAAGTTGCTCACAGAATTCATTTTCTGAAGAGGTTACATTGGGAGAATCGACATTTTCAAGCCTCCAGAACTGTTCCAGGTCAGTATTAGAGAAGTAACATTGCGATGTAGGTTGGGGTGAATAATGGGGAAGTTGCCCTGTGACAATCCATCCAAAATTAGTGTCTCTAGCGACCACGTTTGAGGATAGCTTGCGAACCTGTTTCCGAAGGCAGTTCCAAAAGACATTGGCACTGAAGAGTATGTCAATGGGATTTTGTATGTTAAACGAAGGATCGGCTAACCTTAAATGCGAGGGAATGTTTAACCCCGAAATATCAACCGAGTGACTCGGAGTGTCTTCTCCAATGCTATTGAGAATCAGGCAATTAAGTTTAAGAAAGTTGTTTCTATGACAAGTATCTCTTATGGTTAGTTTTGAAAATTGTAAAGCTTGCGATTTTGAGCTGTTGATGCCCGACACATTGATAGAAGTGGGGTTTACGGGTAGGCCTAGTTTTCTAATCAAGGAATTGGACACAAAATCATGAGTTGCCGCTGAGTCTAGAAGACCGCGTGCACGGACCCAGTTGCCGAAATTATCCTGAACGTCAATTTGGACAGTAGACAACAATACTTGAGCACTGCGAATGGACTTAGCATTTTGAATGTATGATGAAGCATTAGAACTGTTAACACTATCATTTTTCGGCGAAGTAGATGCTGTCGATGACCTTGCCTGATCATGACGATGTAGCAGGGTATGATGAGCCTTTTCACAATGGTAGCAAAGTCTTGTGGACTTACAGTTAGAAGCAGAATGCGTGGGCGCTAGGCAGTTGAAACAATGTTTGTTTTGAGCGACTAGCTTTCGTCTGTCATCGACTGACATTTCTTTAAAGGATTTGCAGAGGTATAGGGCATGGGGATCTTTACAAAGTATGCACTTTACAGGTTCGTTTAAACTTTTGCGAGGTTCACCTTGCGTGTTTAAAACAATAGAGCTAGCAACACGACGTTCACTAGACCTAGTTGGGTAACCAGTGGAGTTTGATTTGAATTTGGATGAGCTGGGCCCTGGTTTTTGGGTATTAGACGCTGCGCGTTCGCTTTTGGGTTTGATGGACATTAATTCGAATTTGGAACTAGGAGATGAAGGTTCGCTCTGATTAGCTAGCGCGGTTAAAAGTTGGCATCTTTAGTAAGGTGAAAATTAAGAGTTTCTGCCCAAATGCAACAAATGGTGAAAGCTCTGTTAATGATTTTAATATCATTGAGTAAGGAGAGTCAAGGAAGACAGGATTTTGCCTAAACTTTATATTCGAAAATGAAAAAGCAAAGGGAAAAGATGAGTTTATTTTACAATTAGAAAAAACTTGAGGGAATTAACAAGTATGTAATATAACTTTAATTAACATAGTTCATTTGAACTTTTTAATAAATAGGGTCGCAGACCTCTCCACATTAACCGATTGCTCCAGGCAATTGACAATTTAAAAGGTTTCAAACCTTACATGTTTCTGAAATCTTTATAAGATTTGAACAAATGAACAATAAAATAATTAAAGCTTGAACGTAAATTGAAGTACAAAAAGTGCACCTTAAGAAATTCTGGAGAGAATGTTCTAGAGACAGTGACAACTTTGAAAATAACAATAATAACAACGTGAAAAATAAAATAGAAGTTCCTATAACTTCTTATATTTATACAGAGTTAATATGAGAATTATGCAAAGAGGGCAGGTCACTTACTGTGAACCTGAAGAGTTGATCAGAAGGAAGGTTCTAGACCTCTGATGCTTTGAATAAGCCTCGCCAGTCAAATGAGGCAGTTTTCATTTAGCGAGACCAAAAAATAACTCACTCAAGAGTTGAGAGAATTGTTTTCCCTGCCTTTGAAGGGAGGAACAATTTAAGTTTGAAACGTGTGCTAGACACGCAATTATGCAGAATTACTTAATGATAAACCAACAAAATGGAAGGGCACTTCTTAGAATGACACCTTATAGAAAGTTACGATTTCATAAATAATGGTTGTTAGTAGAAGGTTAAGGAAAAGATCATTGGGATATAGGGACAATGTTCATGGCCGTATTTAATATAACCGGACGATCGCGACGCGGTAGAAAAGTGGAGCAAGCACTGATTATCACTATAGTCTGTAAAGATGGATGCAAAGTTCACTGGAGAAACACTGAAGTTTATGAGAAATAAAAGTTATTGCAATTATGGAGATAACTGATTGCACTATGTAGGTGAAAGTCTATTTCTTGAAAAAGTGGTAATTTACAATGAAATGCGCCATAGAATTTTCCAGAGGTTCCAGCGGAGGACGAAATTTCACTATTGTAGTAATTTAGTTTTAAACAAATTTCTCCCAAGTACGTGAGAAATACATGATGGCAGGACTCGCAGATAGAGAACAAGTTCTAGAAGGTTCCAGAACGACCTTAGCAGAAAATGGGGTTGAGAAAATCCAACGGAGGAAATAGTTTTATGATTATAGGCAGTGGGTATTAGATAATATCCCACGTAGCGAGAGGGTTTCTCGTTTGAATCGCTTAAGAAAAGCTCTTTTTAGTAAGGTTGGCTTATACAAGAAAAAAGCTCAACATGGCAAATCCCACGAAGAGTGAGTATTGCCCCAAAGTAAATAGTTTCACACTGCCTATAAAAGATAGTTAAAACACGAGGAAGTTAAAACCATGAAGATGAGGTTAAAACTTGAATCAGGTACTTATCTTTGTTGCATGGCGAAGGTGAAGTTCTTCACTAATACTTAAAGTTCCAACATGGCGTGGAATTTAAAAACTGCCTCGTTAGGTCAGGAGGCTGGCTCTGGTTGAGCCTTTACTGATTACTGCGACTGCCGACTAAGAAGTGAGAGCAGCAAAACGAAGCGCGGAAGGTCCTAGGAAGGGGAGAGAGTGGGGGTAGGAAACAAAAGGTATACATATCAGCATAACCAACTTATTAACAATAAATTCTCTTCTCTTGCTGAGCTGGTCTTCAAGGAGTTGATAGATGATACTAGCGCAGCATGGTGAGTAAAGAAGTAGACGTAGTCCTCTTGCTCTAGGAGAAAATAGCTGACGATGGTAACGAGATCTGGTAGCCAAATGGATAAGTAAGTCATCTTGCACGAGGAGGAATTGAGTAGCTTCAGAGGTTCGCTACTAGATGGCGCTAGGTGGATCACAGAAGTTATATATCTGAAACATACTTATGAAGACATAAGAGCCATGCTCAACAGGGAGAAAACAAATGATCACTGTTGGTGTTTGGCAAAGAGGAAGGAAAAAATGAACATGCAAAGAGCAATAGACATTATATCTCTCGTACCGTGTATTCAAAGAATACACCACGAGGTGAAAGTTTGAATAATGAAACTAGGCACTGATTTTTGTAATGTTCATAGAGACTATGAACATATGTTCACCTAAAGGACTTTCAGTAACCTGCTGAGCACAAATCCAACATGGCGGCGACGCGAAGTATAAATATTTAAATGGACGTTTCTCGCGAATTAACTATCCGAGTGCCGTGAAACGTTGCACGTTAAATGCCTATACAAATGTTGATCCACTGGCATCAAATTTATTTCAATTGTTTGCATAATCACAAGATGGCTGCTGTGCGTAATTTTAAAATCTCGTTTTTTAGCCTATTTTCAATTTTGAAAAAATAGGCTTATGAGATCACCTTTTGTCCGTGTGTGTGTGCGTGTGTGTGTGTGTGTGTGTGCGTGTGTGTGTGATTCGTGTGTGTGTCCCCCCCTAATAAAATCTAAACGGCTGGAGCGATTTCAATGAAACTCGGAAAGTTCATAGCACTATTCCCGGCGACCTCGACCGTGCCCTTCAAATTTTGTTACGACTCACCAATCCAACATGGCGGCTGTGCGAAATATTTCACCAGCATTCAATATCTCCGAAACTATTACCGATATTACCCTGACATTTTCTATGGTGATAGAGGGAACTACTATAAGTTCACTTATGTGAGTTTTGAAAACCTGGTAACTACAAAACCAACATGGCGGCCAAGCGAATTTGCGACTTTTAAATAGACGTTTCTCGCGATTTGACCAACCAAACGCAATGAAACTTGGTACAGTATATGTTTATATACATTGTAATGCACCGACATCTAACTTCGTTCAAATGTTTACATAATCACAAGATGGCGGATGTGCGAAATATTTAACCGGCATTCTATATCTCTGAAACTATTAGCGGTATCACCCTGCAATTTTGTACGGAGATAAAGGGCACTACTGGAAGTCCATCTATAAGACTTTCAAAAACCGGTTAACTACAAAACGAACATGGCGGCCAAGCGAATTTGAAAATTTTAAATAGACCTTTCTCGCGATTTAATGTTCCAAGCGCACTGAAACCTGGCACAGGAAATATTTATACACATTGTAATGCACTGGTATCTAATTTAGTTCAATTGTTTACGTAACCTCAAGATGGCGGCAGTGCGAATTTTAAAATTAAGATTTTATTTATTGTGATGTACTCATGCGATTGAAGTGAAAGTTTGAATAATGAACCTACGCAATAATTTTCCTTCAATGGTACATGACTCTATGGCCTATACATTTAACAATCCAACATGGCGATCATCCGAAATATTTAGACGATACTGAATATCTACGAATCTATTTTAGCAATCAAACTGCATTTTTTAATGTTCATAGGGGCTATGAACTTAAGTTCACCTATAGGACTTTAAATAACCTGGTGATCACAAATCCAACATGGCGGTGACGCGAATTATATATATTCACATGGACGTTTCTCGCAATTTAACCATCCGCGTGCAGTGAAACTTGGTACAGTAAATCCTTATACGAATGTTAATCCACTGGCATCTAATTTATTTCAATTGTTTAGATAACCTCAAGATGGCAGCTGTGAACAAATTTTAAAATCTCCTTGTTTTTTCTTGTGTCCTAACTATGCGATTGAAGTTTGAATACTAAACGTTCACAATAATCTGCATGTAACAGTACATAACTCTAGGACCTACATATATAAAATCCAACATGGCGACCATCCGAAATATTTAGTCGGTTCTCAATATCTACGAATCTATTACAGCAATCAAACTGAAATTGTGTATGTTGATAGTGGCAATTAACATAAGTAGGATATATGAAAATAGGCTATATAGTTCTTCACGGAACTACTTGTTACTTCTTGTGTTCTAATCATGCGATTGAAGTTTGAATACCACACATACACTATAATCTTAATGTAATAGTACAAAAATAAAAATCCAACCTGGCGACCATCTGAAATATTTAGACTGTTCTCAATATCTACGAATCTGTTACAGCAATTAAACTGAAATTTTGTATGTTGATAGAGGCAATTAACATTAGCAGGATATATGAAAATAGGCTGTATAGTTCTTCACGGAACTACTTGTTTTTCATTTACTTTATTTGCAATTGGGGTAATTCCCCGGTGGCAAATTGTACAATTACAGAACAGTACCAACAATGACATCAAACACACTTAATGTACACAAGTCGCCATTTGGGAACTACAGTAATCACATTGAAGTATTACACAACATTTCAGTCTTCTCTTAAACACATCAAAGTGTCTGGGGAAAGGCTGGCAGGAAATGAGTTCCAATTATAAATACCACGATTAATCTATATTAATGTTACGGCTGCGAGGATGTTTCGTCGCCTCGCCGCGCGAGTCGCAGCCTCCCTTGGCCATCTCCTGCCTCTGTGTGTCACCAGCGCCTTACGCAACGGGGCGGTGAGGACAAAAGGGATGGTCCAGAATGTTCATGACCCAGCTAGTGATGGAAATCTCGAGAAGCTGTGAATCCTGGACTGTTCTAGAAGTATTCATTGAGTCACCAGCCCGCTATATAAAGCGGCCTCACCAGCGAGGAACGAACAGTGTTTTTGAGCGAGTGCGACAGTAGTTGGTGACGTGACGTGCGAAATTACGAAACCCTAGTGAGGCTGATTCTCTTGACAGCGAAGGAGTGTGAATCATACGGAGGGACTGTGTATTTGAAGAGTGTGTGTTTTCCAGTGCGACAGAGGTCATTGTGGTGAATTGCGAAACAGTGTGTAGTACGGTATTCAGAAACAGTGAGTGACAGACTGAGTGCAGTTATTTCCAGCCAAGACTCGGGTCCACCTCATTAGCGAGAGGATTAACTGCAAGACCGAGTGAAAGGGTGAGTCGAGCTCCATAAAGGAGGTAGCCTCTGTAAGACAGCTAATTGTTTCTATTGGCTTATTGTACGGTGTATATTTCTGACCTGCAATAAAGCAAACGTTTCTTTAAAGGAACAATTGTGTTGTGCTTCTACCCACCGTAATCCAGATAACGAACTTGCCACTAGGGGCAGCGCGTAACACTAATATAAGTTTAATAAAGCTGAAGAGTTTGTTTGTTTGTTTGTTTGTGTGTTTAAATGCGCGAATCTCTGGAACTACCAGTCAGATTCGAAGAATTATTTTTGTATATAGTTAGTTAGTTATTGTTGTTTTATGGGGCGAAACTACGAGGTCATCTGCCCCTATTTTTGTATATGATAGCCTGATTCAAGAGGAATAGTTTATGCTATATAGCATTAGGCTACATCTCTCAGGTAACCTTCAAGATAGATTTTTGTTCAGTAAGTCGGAAGAACAAGCGCTCCAGAACAGCTTCAATAATACCTAAGTCTGTAGGGGGGCGTGGTGGCGCAGCGGTCAAGCTGTTGGTCTCTCACCAAGGTGGATCGGGTTCGATTTCCGGTCAATGCATGTGAGATTTTCGAAAGTGAAATGGCATGTCCTGTGGTTCGGATTCCACGTAAAAAAGGAGGTCCCGGGGCTCATGATCGCATGATTAACGGTCACGTAAAACTAAAAGCTTCCTTCCTTTCATGCCTAAGTCTATTGTTGCCTGGCAATGCGGGCTGCATCACGTCACCCCTACCAGTGTTCTGGTGCAGAATTGCGAGCTGCTTATAAATTGCAGTCACGGGGAGTAATTAGTGCAAAAAGATTTCTCAGGCCCCTTAAAACAGATATCATGATAATAGTATGCCTCTGTATAAAGGCGATGGTGTTGGTGCAGTATACTGAGGTTATCAGCTGCAATACGTGTTAGTGCTTTCCGATCCTTATCCTTGAGCGCTCCAGTTCTATAGTAGTATTCATTATCATCCATAAAACAAATAAATCCACTGGGCGAAGCCGGGCACTACTGCTAGTGAAATAATAGTTCCCATAATTTGTACGCCCTTGACCTGCCCTGCTCAGGTAGGTGGGATATCCCATACGTTTGTTTAGTTCTCCCCTTGCTGGCCGATTAGTGTAAGTGTTAAACATAACGTATAGTCTGGATTTCGTCCTTCTATCTTCCAGAGATTCTCACCCTAGTTTTTCTATCATTCGGTTTTCACTACTTCTAGGATTAAAATCGTTGAGCACAAACCTAGCAGCCATTAGTATAACTGCTGAAACAAACACATTTTACAAACGTCGTGCTGTACTCACCCTTACGTCACAGCAAGGAGCACTTACCTGCAAAGAAACAAACTCATTATTAGGGCTCGGATTTTTAGGTGAATAAATATTTTTTATGTAAATACATATTTTAAGCATTTTTTTTCTATAAATACATAAATTCCTTATTAGCCTATAAAAATACATAATGTTTACACTTTATTAAATCAGTATGTTAGATCTTTCTGTTTATTGCATTTTTGTTCTGTGTTACTTCAACGGGGAAAAACATGTGAGCTATCTAAACTTCATGCAGAGCGTATGTCAGCTTGCAACTGTGTTATTCTTAACTTGTCGCCCCGTGCCACTCTCTGTGGAAGCCGGGGATTTCCCTGTCCATGGACATATTGCACCATATGCTAGACCTCCCTCTCCCCCCAGCTACGGAACCAGTGACACTCACATGCAGTTCATTTCTGGCACTCTACAATGACTAAAGTAAAACAACTACAAGTTATCATCTGTCGCAGAATTTAAGGATAATTTTATTTCTGATGGGAGCGTTCTGTTCTGCCAACCATGTGAGAAAGCAATCAAGGCTGAACAGCGATCTCAAGTTACACAACACCTCAAGGGCAAGAAACATATTGCCGCAGTTTCGCGCCTTCAGAAGAAGTGTTTCGCGATAATCGTCGGTCATTTGTGATGGGAAACCTGAAGATGTATCTCGTTGTGTGTTGTAATGCTTCAGCAGTCAGTGAGACATAGCATAATAAATTGCATTCGTGAGTACTGCATATTGTTTATTTTCACATTGAAATGAAAATCCACAACCTGCTTCCAGTCTCTGACCGGGTCAGGAATGGAATGAATGAAGCCCCCATCTAGCGGCGAGGATATCAACTGTGCCGGCTGCCGAGGCCTGACGCACTCCGCTGGGGCAATGATTTAATGAATGACAGATGAAATGAAATGAGAGTGAAGAGTGTTGCTGGAATGAAATGTTGACAGTGAAAACCGGAGTACCCGGAGAAAAACCTGTCTGCCTCCGTTTTGTCCAGCACAGATCTCACATGGAGTGACCGGGATTTGAACCACGGACTCAGCGGTGAGAGGCCGGCGTGCTTCCGCCTAAGCCACGGAGGCTTCTTATTTTCACATTAATAAACTAAATTATAATTAAATATTTTTACTTTTTGTCACATATTTCAGGTATTTTTAATACATAAAAAATAAATATTTTCCCCACTTTTAGCACCTAAAAATCCGAGCCCTACTTATTATAACACAATTCAGTTCTAATTATATGACATGGTCATTAATGCATTTAGTAATAGGATAATTATGATGTTGTTATTGTTGTTGATTATTTTAGGGGCTTTGCGACATCGTGGTCATGTAGCCCTGTGTACATGGGTATGTTGTTGTTGTTTGAGTCTTCAGTCTTTTGACTGGTTTGATGCAGCTCTCCATGCCTCCCTGTCCTGAGCTAATCGTTTCATCTCTACATAGCTACCACACCCTACATCCGAGGCAATCTGTTTAACATATTCTAACCTTGGTCTACCCCTACAGTTCTTGTCCTCGACCCTTCCTTCCATAACTAAGCTTGCTATTCCTGGGTGTCTTAGTATGTGTCCTACCAACCTATCTCTTCTCTTCATTAGCAGTCGCCAGAAACATCTCTCCTCTCCCACTCGTCTTAATACTTCTTTGTTTGTAACCCTATCTACCCATTTGATCTTCATCATTCTCCTGTAACACCACATTTCAAATGCTTCAATTCTCCTCTTTTCTGCTGCACCAATAGTCCAAGTTTCACTTCCATAGAGCGCCACGCTCCAGACAAAGGCTTTCAAAAATGACTTCCTAATACCTAAATCTATATTCGATGTCAGCAGATTCCTTTTTTGTAGAAATGCTTTTCTTGCCTGAGCCAACCTACTTTTTATATCCTCTTTGCTTCGTCCATCACTGGTTATTCTGCTTCCTAAGTAACAGAAGTCTCCTACTTCCTTCAGCTTTTCACCTGCCAATTTGATCTCCATAGAGGTTTCTGATTTACTTCGGCTGCATTCCAGTATTTTTGTTTTACATTTATTAATTTTCATCATGAATTCTTTCCGTAAGACGGAATCCATACCATTCAAAAACTCATTCAAATCCTCAGGCTTGTTGGCCAAGATGACGATGTCATCAGCAAATCTCAGAGTTGAAATTATTTCTCCTTGAATCTTCACTCCCACTTTAAATTTTTCTCTAATTTCCTTCATTGCTTGTTCAATGTAAAGATTGAAAAGTATGGGTGATAAGTTGCAGCCTTGCCTTACACCTTTCTGAATACCAGCTTCTCTCTCATGTCCTTCAACTCGAATGACTGCTGTCTGGTTTCTGTATAGATTGTATATCACCCTCCTATCCCTGTACTTTATTCCAATCGATTTCATAATGTCAAACAATTTAGTCCAATCAACGTATGGGTATGTGGAGAATTTGTATGATAACCTGTGTCACTGTGATGTCTCTAACAGTACGTGTATTTGTAATCGAGGTAGGATTTGGGTAGGAAGTGGCTGTGGCCTTCAGTTAGGTAGCGTCCCGGCATTTGCCTGGAGTAGAAGTGGGAACTACGGAAAACCACTTCCAGGATGTTTGAGATGGGAATCAAACATTTCTCTTTTCAGTCAGTTTCGCCTCACGAGGCTGAGTGGACCCTGTTCAAGCCCTCAGACCAGACTAAAAGTTTCTTTCCAGAGGCGGTAATCGATCCCGGACATCCGGGGCGACAGCCAAGAATGCTAGCCGCTACACCATGAGATGTTCTCTGTAAGGCGTAGGTTATCGGTCGCGGTGTGCTTGTGACATTTCACAATAGTGTTAAGTGGTCCCGTTAACACTGGTCAACAAACCAGAATAAGGCGCTCCTGTCCTCTTGTCCACGTGTGATCTACTCGTAAAGCCTCGGTCATCAGTACACTCCCGACATAACAAATTATTATTTAGCGTATGGCAACAAGTTAGTTACATATATACAATACTCACAGACAAAAAACATGTTTCCCGGGAGGAAGATTTAATTATAAGATGCGTTCAAAAAGTAACGAGCCGGAGGCTGTAATGCGCAAACCGGTGACGACATCGGCTAATCGTGGCGTGTGTAACGAGGTGTGGTTCCGGCCAGAGCGTGGAAGGTCAGCCCGTCGCTAGAGGGCACACGTGCACGTCACGTGACGATACAAAGCGAGCAGCAGCATACGTCAATCGTCCAACGCTACCAGTCGCATTGCAAACAGTGACATGGAGGCGTCATTCGAAGAGCAAAGAGGTGTTGTTCGGTTTCTGACAGCGAAAGGAGTAGGTGAAACGGACATTCATCGCCGAATGTCACAAAAGTACGGCGAACACTGCATGTCCCTTCAAGGGTCAAGGCGTGGCACAAGCTCTTCAGGGAAGGGCGGGTGTCATTAGCCGATGATGCCCGGTCTGGGGCACCCCCCCCCCCCCCCTGTATTACCGATGCCAACGTCCAGCTGGTTGATGCACTCATTACCCAGGACCGCCGAGTGACAGTGAACGCCATAGCCACCGTGGTTGGATTGAGCGTCGGAAGTGTGCACACCATCATGAAGGAACGACCGCACTTGCGGAAAGTGTGTGCCCAATGGGTGCCTCACAGTCTTCAACCACACCAGGAAGCATGTCGAATGGCCCACTGTCTTGGTCATCTGCAGCGCTATGCGAGGGAAGGGAATCTGTTCCTGACACGAGTGGTGGCTGGAGATGAGTCATGGTGTCATCACTTCAAACCAGAATCCAAACGACATAGCCTCTAGTGGAAGCATCCAGTGTCACCACCACCCAAAAAAAGGCAAGGCCATCCACACGAGTGCAGGAAAGGTAATGCTGACGTTCTTCTTTGACCAAGATGGCCCCCTTCTGATACACTTCATGCTGCACGGGACAACAGTGAATGCCCAGCGTTACTCGCAAACCTTGACCACCCTTCGCCAAGCGATCAAAACAAAACGACCAGGCAATCTCACCCGTGGGATCATTCTGCTCCACGACAATGCACGACCTCATACGGCCAACACAGTCGCGGCACTCCTGCAGAAATTCAAATGGGAGGTTCTCGGCCACCCTCCATACAGTCCAGACCGCTCTCCCTGTGATTACGCCATGTTTGGTGCCCAGAAAAGGGCTCTGCGGGGCCAACGATTCACCTCGGACGCCGACGTCCAGCTGTACGTGCGGAACTGGTTCACATCGCAGCCCAGGGAATTTTATGAGACAGCCATTCACCGCCTCGTGTCACAGTGGGACAAGAGTCTCAACAGCCTGGGCCAATACTTCTAACATACAGGTATTGGTTTCTGTAATTATGCCTCCGGCTCGTTACTTTTTGAACGCACCTTATAAATTGCAACGTACAGTTGGGTGATCCACAGTATGGCTTCCTCTGTTGGTTCCAGGAAGTCATTTGGGCTACCTGTATAGGAACGTCGCACACATTCACTTACAATATGGGGGATTGTTTGTTGAGGGGCACCACAGTCGCACTCCAGTTATGTAATATATTTCCACTTATAAAGGGCGTCCCTACATCGTCCATGGTTTGTTCTCACCCAATTCAGTGTGGTCCAGAGATTACGCGGTAGATGATGTCCACTAGGGAGATGTTCACTAGAAAAGATGTTGTGTAGGGAACTGTCTGTGGCAACTTTCCAGCGACTTTTCAATTCTTCTAAATGGTAGAAATTCCCATCGGCCAAAGCGACAGCATCACGCAAAGATGGATGACGTGACTTGAGCCTCGGTGTCTTGAGAGCGGGAATATCATCCAGAACAGGCAATTGAGGGTTCACTTCAATCTTCCTGTACTCTCATATGAGAGCATTTGATCTTCTTAAATCAGGCGGCATTATACCTCACAGAATTGGAAGCCAATACAGTGGTGTGGGCTGGATAGTACCAGATATTAACCGCATGCTAGCGTTTAGTTGGGTACCAATGTGTCTTGTGTACGAGCTATTTAGCCAAACTGGTGCACAGTACTCAGTACAGGAGTAAACCAGTCCCAAAGCAGAAGATCTTAAAGTATTTGCTGAGGAACCCCATCTTGAACCACACAATTTCTGGAGGATGTTATTGCGTGGTTTGAGTTTTTCGGACAGATTCATAAGATGTTGTATGTAAGATAGTGCGCGATCAAGTATAATGCCCAAATATTTTGGATACCAATTGTGCCGAAGTTCACGATGACAACAAGTAGTTCCGTGAAGAACTATACAGCCTATTTTCATATATTCTACTTATGTTAACTGCCACCATCGACATACAAAATTTCAGTTTGATTGCTGTAATAGATTCGTAGATAATGAGAACCGACTAAATATTTCGGATGGTCGCCATGTTGGATTTTATATATGCACAGTAGGTCCTTGAGTTATGTACTGTTACATAAAGATTATTGTGTACGTGTAGCATTCAAACTTCAATCGCATGATTAGGACACAAGAAATAAAAGCGGGATTTTAAAATTCGCACAGCCGCCATATTGAGGTTATGTAAACAATTGAACTAAACTAGGTACCAGTGAAATACAATGTGTATAAACATTTCCTGTACCAGATTTCATTGCGTTTGGAACATTAAATCGCGAGAAAGGTGTATTTATAATTTTCAAATTCGCTTGGCCGCCATGTTCGCTTTGTAGTTAACCAGTTTTTGAAAGTCTTATAGATGAACTTCCAGTAGTGCCCTTTATCTCCGTATAGAATTTCAGGGTGATGCCGCAAATAGTTCCAGAGATATAGAATGCCGGTGAAATATTTCGCACATCCGCCATCTTGTGGTTATTTAAACAATTGAACGAAGTTAGATGTCGGTGCATTACAATGTGTATAAACATATACTGTACCAAGTTTTATTGCGTTTGGTTGGTTAAATCGCGAGAAACGTCTATTTAAAAATCGCAAATTCGCGTGGCCGCCATGTTGGTTTTGTAGTTACCAGTTTTTCAAAAGTCACATAGGTGAATTTCTAGTAGTTCCCTTTATCACCGTAAAAATTCCAGGGTGATATCGGGAATAGTTTCGGAGATATTGAATGCTGGTAAAATATTTTGCACAGCCGCCATGTTGGATTGGTGAGACGTAACAAAATTTGAAGAGCACGGTCGGGGGCGTCCGGAATAGTGCTATGAACTTACCGAGTTTCATTGAAAATGCTCCAGCCGTTTAGATTTTATTAGGGACACACACACACACACACACACACACACACGGACAAAAGGTGATCTCATAAGCATATTTTTTCAAAATTGAAAATAGGCTAAAAACGATTGACAAACACTCCATTGAAGAGGAGTCATTGTGTGACTTGACGTGATGTTGATAGATTTTGTGAACTTGCAGATAACGTAAAACAAAACAAAAACACTGAAGTAACTTAATGAAAACGTTTTAGGGCGTTCTGATCGTGAGGTAGTATGCCATGACTTTCTCACTCAGTCAGACTTTAGGTGATGTGGGTAGAACTCAAGGCAGCGTACTAGGTAAGGTGGAAAGTAAGGTAGTTTGCCATTGCTCTCTTCAGTAATTCAATGAAGCAGCACTAATCCTATAACTAGAGTCTTGTGAGGATAAAGATAACGTTAACCACATCCGCATGACTGTTATCCGCCTCCGCCCCATAACCGTGATGTTGGGGTAGCGCGCCTGCCTCGCACCCAGAGGCCCCTGGTTCGATTCCCGGCTCCGTCAGGGGGTGAGGGCTGGAACGGGGTGCACTCAGCCTCGTGAGGACAACTGAGTAGCTGTCTGACAGTGAGGCAGCGCCCTGATCACGAAAACCAAGATTAACGTCCGAGGGGACCCGATGCACTGATCACGCATCAGCCCAATATCTGCAGGCCAAATGGCTGGGCAGCGGTCGCTTGGTAGGCCTAGCCCTTCACGGGCTCCTTTAGCTACTGGGGAACCGGGTGAGTTAGCCGTGGTCGTTACGGCATGACTGCTGGCAGTCGCTCACATCCGGGAGGCGAGGGGGTTCGAATCCCCCCGCCGGCAACCTTGAAGATGGTCTTCTGTGGTTTGCCATCTTCCTTCCAGGCAAATGCCGGGGGTGGTCCCTAACTATAGGCCCCAGCCGCTACCTTCCAACTCCTCGACCTTCCATTCCAATTTTCCTCCCCAACGGTACTTGTAGCTCACCCATTGGGTGTCCGTCTCGAAGCAGCTACAAAACTGGCGAGCCGAACATGTCCTCGGACACTCCCGGCACTAAAAGCCATACGCTAAAATAAAATAAAAAGCTACTGGGGAGGGAGCAGTTAATACTGTACATTGAGCGAATAGCAACGCTGTCAAGAGGCACGTGTCGTGGAAGCGCATTGTAATGTGGTGGGGTGTAGGAGGCAGTAGCGAGTGCTTGGCTTTGAACCACGGATCTACCGAGTTCACAGCTTCCAAGGAGCTAGCTCAGGCAATACCGGTCAGAGATATAACGCTACAGACAAGTATCAAGTGTTTCACCCTTGTGGTGCTGACTGCATTGAGGCCCTAATTCTAGACTTTTAGGTCGGTGCAATAATGTCTCCGCGCTCAGGGAGCCTTTATATGTTTGTGACCTGCGCAAACGAACTACGCGAGTTGTTGGCGTGCGCAGCATGCCATCGGGTGGGTCGGTTAACTGTCAAGGGGATGTCACGTGATTATTATACAAACACAAATACGGTCAGCCCATTTATATCACCCTGTAAGACAATGATGATATCGTCATCACTCGGCGACCAGTCGGACCACACAAAGAACACAAGCAGACACAAGGAAAATGCAGACAGAATAAGATTTTTTTCTTAGGGTCTGGCTTTTAATGCCGGGAGTGTTCGCGGACATGTTCGGCTCACCAGAGTTTGTAGCTGCTTCTATGCAGACACCCATGGGGTGAGCTACAAGTACCGTCGCGTGTGGAGTGTTGTCTGGGGAGGAAAGTGTGAATGTAAGGGCGAGGAATTGGAATGTAGCGGCTGTGGTCTATAGTTAGGGCCCAACCCCGGCATTTTCCTGGAACCCACAGAAGAACATCTTCAAGGTTGCTGGCGGGGAGATTCGAATCTCCTCGCCTCCCGAATGTGAGCGACTGCTTGCAGCCACGCCGTAACGACCAAGGCTAACTTACCTGGTAGAATAAAGTTAGTAACTTACGACGGAGAAACAGGTCATTGCTAGAAGTACACAGACCGAGATTGTTGAAGCAGATGGTGAGAAAAGCCAGCCACACTCTGTCTGGGGGGATCCTGTAATTAGTATTGATATTCCCAAGCGGTGTGATGTAGTGACCCCGCCCCATTCGCGTAAGTTATGGAAGTCCCGATCAGCTTTATAATGAGAGTGTACCTGGGATTAAATCAACCAACTGCTGCGAGTTCTCACACATTACTTTCAAAGGAGAAAGCTATTAAGAGAGGGCGGATTATTCTATATTTGTGTATGAATCCCGTGTTGTGACAGCTGGGCCCAGCCAGGGACCTCCAGGCCTTAGAACTAACATATCAACACGATGTGATCTGAAGGGCATGCCGACAGCAAGAAACAATTACAGACCTTCATCCCAAAAGGCTCTAAGATATTCTCCACGTTCCACACACTAAACATTCCATAATCCAAAGATCCTTCCAAAACCGCATATCATCCCTGTACAATAGCATTGCAGGGAAAAGCGAGCTGGACATATTCACAACCAAGAGGACGTTCCTGAAGCAGGTGAACGAGAACTTAAACTGTGTTTAGAACAGTGGCGTGGGGTGGAATTTTACTTGGGGTAAGCAGTGGTTTTCTTCGCAAAATCATTGAAGACCCAGTTGTAGAAGTTTGGGATGTTTTGAATTTAGAAAGTAAATCTATCTCAATTGAAATCAATGATAAATGTTATACGTTTAGTTAAAATACCGAATACAAGCTTTCACTATCGTGTTAATAGGCCTACTCAATTGAAGAGTTGGACGACTTCATAATAAAATTAATATTTTGTTCTCAAATTTACCACACATCACACGCTGTTATCTCTAGACCCAAGTCCCGGTGCCATATTGTTTACAGATTTCTCACGCCTACTAGTGTAATCAAAAACGTCTACTGCATACTCTACTTCCTCATATTGCATTAGACAACATTATATCGCTGAACTATAAAAATGACGGCCTACCACTGTAAAACAATCACACGTTTTAACATAGCATATAAAAATCTGTTTTACACAAACACTGACACGCTTTTTAAACTATAATGAGCGAGTAAACACACTATCTTTGAAAACTGACCGCTCCTTGTTTTCGGCCTAAGGTATGTAACTTAAGGAATTGCTTCCGAGTCTTCGCTTTCACTCACCCAGCAGTACCAAGAAATACCAAAAGAGGGCATGTCACGCTATTGTGCTGCTGCAAGTGACTCCGCAAGGAACTCGCAGTGGGCATCAAAGAACAACGAAGTGCGAATGGGCAAACAATACAGAGCACAGAGACTGGAATATCACTATAACCAAAGTAAATAATTATTGTACCCTTCATTATTTTACTTGGGTAAGCAATGATTACCTTACATCCATGGAATACACGCGCCTGGTTTAGAAATGTCATCTTGGGCATTGACGACACGGTTCTATCGGTTCTTGATCTGGACTTGTTTTGTTAGGAGATTTGTTTAATTTATTTTATATTTTACTGTGGTTGTTATTTGTACAAGCAAGAAGGGCTCGCATAGCTGTAGTTCGTGCTTTGATTAATAAATAAATAAATAAATAAATAACTAAATCAATAAATAAATAAAAATACCTTCTTCCCAACAACAGGATCCGTAAAGTCGGAGATTTCAAATATTTAGGGGAATGGATCAGTGAAGACCTCAAGAACAATAACGCATTTGAAAGGATTCTGAAACTGAATATTGCATACAATCGATGCAGAAAAGTTTACCAGAAGAAATCCATATCCATCAATGTGAAATTAAGGCACTATAACGCCGTAATCAGGCCCGAGATCCTCTATGCAGCTGAAACCCTAACCATCAAAGGGGAAAAACTGATACAGAAACTAGAGGTCAAGGAAAGAATTATCTTCAGGAAGATCTTAGGCCCAAGGATCATAAATGGAGAAAGGTATCACAGGCCCAACGATGATCTATACCTAAAGCAAGAACCTCTAATGGACACAATCATCAAGAGACGCCTCCAATTCTACGGAGACCTTGAGAGAATGAACGAGTCAAGATTGACCAGTGTAATCCACAGAACCAGCTCCCACAAGAAAACAACATCACTGTGGTACCAGCAAGTTAAACAAGATCTGCAAACCATAACATCCCTGAATCAGTTATACAAGACAGACAAGCTTTCCGGGAAATGTTAAAAGAAGACCCACAGATTAAACTTAAGAAAGGGCAGAGACCAAAGAGGTCAGAAGCAGCTAAACAACTACAAAGTCAGAAAATGAAGGAGATATGGGCTAGGAAGAAGACTCTTAAGAACGTCAAACCAATCCCAACTCATCAAGCTGAAAACCATTTTGGTTAACCAACGTAGTCCATAGTTGGCTCATTCGAAGAAAGAAGAAATACAAATACTCCACTTTTATTTTTAACATACTGTACATTCATTTTCATTTGAGACTGTTTTACCTTTCAGAATCCAGGCTATTCTGCAAGCCCCTGTGTGAACGAATCGCATGAAATAATCCACTATTACCAGCTAGTACTGCAGCCTCCTCTGCTCCACATATCTCCTTGATAATAATATATTTAATGCAGCCAAATAGCCATAACTTAAAATATAGGTTACATTGATGGGTTACATATTTGCATAATAACTTATAGACATTGTTCTTCTTGTACAGAATTCTATGTGGTACCGTTCACACATTTTTCCACATAATGTGCACTCACAGTCTATACTTGTGTCATGGAAGTGTTTTGATTTGCAGAGTAGGTGGTGAAAACCGTGAACTACCAACCTCGTAATGACATGTCTTAGTTCGAAATTAGCTTTTGTCCACAAGCGGTCTATCATGGCCCCTGTGCCATAGAAGTCTGGTTGTACATCTTCTCTCTTCTCCGTCAACGTTGCCAGAAGTTACTCTGATGCACTGGTGCACGGTAGGGGTATGCTTGTCCTGAGGTCATCTACGAGGAAAGATTCCTTTGCCTGGAGATAAACAAGTCTAGATCGTGTCGTTTTTAGCCTACTTTTCACATTTTGCAAAAATGAGGAAAAAGTAGACTTATGAGATCGGGCAAATGTGTGTCTGCCTGTCTGCCCTTCTGTCTGTCTGTCTGTCTGGCTGTGTGTGTGTCCCCCCTATCAACTCCTAAACGGCTGCAGCAATCGAAACACAATTTGGTAGGAGTAAAGATCTATACCCGAATATCTCACGGCCATATTTGAAAATGATGTCAGTGCTACCAACTGCTGAAAAATCGCAATTAAAATTTGAGCTCCATGTTGGATATCTTGGAAGGTATGAATGGGAGCTATTTCAAAATTGGCACACGTATAGATAATAATATTTCAGTTTAATTTCCAGGAGGCCATACACGGCAGTGTTGCCAAAATGATTCTAAGCCTGCTGATAGGTCCAAATTTTAAATGCATATAACTTCTACACTATCAATTGGATTTCAACCAAATTTCGTATGTGCTATGTGTACATAAACAGATATGGCTGAGCGTATTCTTAGGAGCCACCAGGGCCGCCAACTGTTAATAAATGCCCTCATTTTTTAAATCCAAATACCCATATATCAGAAAGTATGCACGCCGACAGCTTTAAACTACGCACACGTATAGTATCTGACATGATATTAATTTGGAGTAATTTATATACGTCAGTGCTACCAATATGAGTCTAAGTTTGCTGAGAGGTCCAAATTTAAATACATGTTACTTCTATACTATCATTTGGATTTCAACCAAATTTCGTGTGTGCTATGTGTACCATACCAGATATGACTATGCCGATTATTAAGAGTAATCAGTGCTGCCAACAGTTAATAAATACTGTTTCTATTTTTGTTACCCTAATATCAATATATCAGAAAGTATGCAAGCCAATAGCTCTAAACTTTGCACACGTATAGTACCTGGCATTCTAGATTAATTTGGAGTAGCTAATATAGGCCTACGCCAGTGCTGCCAACATGACTCTAAGCCTGCTGATAGGTCCAATTTTAAAATGCATGTAACTTCTATACTAACTAATGGATTTCATTCAAAATTGA
Organism: Meconema thalassinum; assembly: GCA_946902985.2. NCBI lineage: Eukaryota > Metazoa > Arthropoda > Insecta > Orthoptera > Tettigoniidae > Meconema > Meconema thalassinum. The sequence continues at coordinate 944,008,964 of OX336388.2, read as the reverse complement.
CACAACAATAGACCATATTATTTCAGATTATTTCTGACCAATACATGTATGTCATTGTTGCCAACACCGACAGCAGTGGCTACGCTCGCTAAAATCACAGCGTTAGGTCATAGGGCCAAGCTCTCTGCTGACTTGGTAGACGCGTGGGTTCGAGCCCCACCGTCGGCCGTTCTTGAAATGGTTTTCCGTGGTTTCCCATTTTCATCACCAGGCAAATGCTGGGACGGTACCTTCTGACAGGCCACGGCCGATTCCTTCCACATCCTTGCCCAGTTTCATTCATCTTCATCCATTCCATCTCTCATCTCGACGCGCAGGTCGCCCACGGGCGTCGACTAGAAAGATCTGCACTCGGCCTCTCAGGAAGTCACACGAAAAAAAAGAAATTGTTGCCAACATGATTTTACGCGCGCTGTTAGATCCAATGTTTAATTGCATTTAACGTCAATGCTATCCATTGGACTTCAACCAAATTTTATATTCTGTACCTTAAGAGATGGAACTAAGTATATATTCAGTATCCAGGGCTGCCAACTGTAGTTCTCTATTAGGCTACATTATGCCAGGTATACAGTATTTCGAAATAATTAGAAATTTTGATATTACCAACCTAATTTCATCATTATTCTAGATAGATCTATATAGATTAATCATTGGCATGAATCTTAAATTTTAAGAAAAGTAGGCTGTTTAGTTCGTCACGGAAGTTCTTGTTGATACTCCTATCACCTTCTTTATGTAGTTCGCTTTCACCCTTTCCAATAGTGGATAGGTTCCTCGTTGTTAAATGTGTCCAGATGATTTCAATGCCATAGATCATTATTGAAAGAATTTTTACTCTGAATAGCAACATTGCTGTCTCCAGACTGAGTGATCTGATGCCTTTTTTTTATTTCGTGCATTGCCATCATTGCTTGGGTTACTTATCTGTCACATGTTTTGTGAAACAATATGCACTCGATTGCAGTGTGATGCCTAAATATTTAAAGTCCGTAACTATCTTTAATTTTATATCCCAAATGAAAATCTCTGCTGAGGCGGGTATTCTTCCTCCTTTTCAGAAGATCATGATGTCTGTTTTTGAGACGTTGATGTCCAGCTTGTGTTCGGAGCACCACTTTCGCCCTGAAATGGGTCTACCTCTGCCTCTCTTACCCTTTACAGCTGAACTTATTAACCTCTTAATCTCTCCTCCCCCATTCTCTTCACATGACCTCACCATCTGAGTCAGTTCATACGAACAGCTTCATCTAGCGTGTTCATTTCTAACTTAGTTTTTATATCTTCATTACGAGTACCTTCCTGCCATTGCTCCCATCTGCTTGTCCCAGCAATCATTCGCGCTACCCTCATATCAGTTACATCTTGCTTATGTATCAGATATCCTGAATCTACCCAGCTATCACTTCCATACAGCAAGGTCCGTCTAAATAATGAGCGATGTAGGCTGTCGCCCAGGAATTGCGATTTGGATTCCCGGATCTGTCAAGAAATTTAACTCAGGTTTGAGGGCTGGAACGGGGCACACTGAGCATTGCGAGGTCAAACTGAGAAGAGCTGGGTTCGATTCCTACCTCAGTCATCCTGAAAGTGGTTTCACCACTTCTACTCCATGCGAATGCTGGTTTGGTTCCTAACTTAAGACCATGGTTGCATGCTTCCCAATCCTTATCTGAATTACAAATAACAAAGCAAAGCACAGCCAACTCCGTACAGGCCATGGAGGCCCTGGGAGTAGTGGAAGGTAGAGGAATGGAGTTGTCGGCTCCACGCCCGGCCGTCTTTGCTCCCAAGAATTACCCTGGTACTAATTTCTGGTGTAGGCCGAGTGAACCCCAGGGCTATTTGAGTTTCCGAAAGTGGTAGTTTTGTTTCTGAAATCCACTATCTGGGTGGGGATCGATTGATGTCACTGACTCTTATTATCCTATTTTCAATTTTGAAAAAAAAAAAAAAAGGCTTATGAGATCACCTTTTGTCCGTGTGTGCGTGTGCGTGTGTGTGTGTGTGAGGTGTATGTGTGTGTCCCTTAATAACTTATAAACGGCTGGAGCGATTTCAATGAAACTCGGTAAGTTCATAGTACTATTCCGGGCGACCCCGACCGTGCCCTTCAAATTTTGTTACGTCCCACCAATCCAACATGGCGGCTGTGCGAAATATCTCACCAGCATTCAATATCTCCGAAACTGTTCCCGATATCACCCTGGGATTTTTTACGGTGATAAAGGGAACTACTAGATGTTCACCTAAAGACTTTTGAAAAACTGGTAACTACGAAACCAACATGGCGGCCACGCGAATTCGCGACTTTTAAATAGACGTTTCTCGCGATTTAACCAACCAAACACAATAAAACTTGGTACAGTATATGTTTATACACATTGCAATGCACCGACATCTAACTTCGTTCAATTGTTTACATAACCACAAGATGGCGGATGAGCGAAATATTTCACCGGCATTCTATATCTCTGAAACTATTAGCGGTATCATCCTGAAATTTTGTACGGAGATAAAGGGCACTACTGAAATGTCATCTATAAGACTTTCAAAAACCGGTTAGCTACAAAACGAACATGGCGGCCAAGCGAATTTGAATATTTTAAATAGACCTTTCTCGCGATTTAATGTTCCAAACGCAATGAAATCTGGTACAGGAAATGTTTATACACATTGTAATGTACTGGTATCTAATTTAGTTCAATTGTTTACATAACCTCAAGATGGTGGCTGTGCGAATTTTAAAATTAAGTTTTTATTTCTTGTGTCGTAATGATGCGATCGAAGTGAAAGTTTGAATAATGAACCTACGCAATAATTTTCCTTTAATGGTACATGACTCTATGGCCTATACATTTAACAATCCAACGTGGCGACCATCCGAAATATTTAGACGGCTCTGAATATCTACGAATCTATTATAGCAATCAAACTGATTTTTTTAATGTTCATTGGGGCTATGAACTTAAGTTCACCTATAGGACTTTAAATAACCCGATGATCACAAATCCAACATGGCGGCGACGCGAAGTATTCACATGGACGTTTCTCGCAATGTAACCATCCAAGTGCAGTGAAACTTGGTACAGTAAATCATTATACGAATGTTAATCCTCTGGCATCTAATTTATTTCAATTGTTTCCATAACCACAAGATGGCAGCTGTGCGAAATTTTAAAATCTCCTTGTTACTTCTTGTGTCCTAATCATGCGATGGAAGATTGAATGCTACACGTACACAATAATCTTCATGTAACAGTACATAACTCTAGGACCTACATATATATATAATCCAACATGGCGACCATCCGAAATATTGAGTCGATTCTCAATATCTACGAATCTATTACAGCAATCAAACTGGAATTTTGTATGTTGATAGTGGCAGTTAACATAATTAGGATATATGAAAATAGGCTGTATAGTTCTTCACGGAACTACTTGTTTTATTAGGTGACAGGCTGCGTGGCTCAGTGGTAACGTTCTCACTGGCCCAAGGTTGCAGGTTCGTATCCAGGCGCAGTCAGCTGGCATTTGAGGGTGCGCAAATGCGAGGGAGTCGTGTCAGTAGATTGACTCGCACGGTAAAGATCCCCTTCGGGTCAAAGTTCCGGCACCCCGGCGTCTCTAAGAGCTAGGGTAGTTAAAAGGGACGTAAAATCAATAACATTATTATCTTATTTGGTTATTGTTAACATAAACAAGGAAGTACATTTTGTATCTTTTAGGCAAAAACTAATTTTATAGACTATTATACATCATTCTGAAAATAAGCATAACTCAACTTTGGCTATGGCCTCTCATTTAACCTTTAATAGGTTAATGGTCTGTATATGTCAAAGATGCTGACGGTTGAATCTTTCAGCCAAATGCCAAAGAAATTTCCTTTGGAAGTGTTAATATTTCAGAAAAACAAACAGTATGCTTCTATCTTTGTGCGTCAGTATTAAAGGTGCCGGGACGTCTTCAATAGACCGCGTAGGCTTCTATCTTTGCGCGTCAGTATTAAAGGTGCCAGGACGTCTTCAATAGACCGCGTACCACTTAGTTTGAATGCCTTTTTAGTCCACGCGTGGCGAAGATAGTTCCACGGTCTTTAATAGTTGTAGATCTTCCTGTATTCAATAGCATACTTTCTTATCTAGATTTGGCAACGTCACACAAATAAACATGGCACTGACCTCAGGAAGAACATAGGAACAAAAGGGGGAAAAAGGAAAAAAAAAAACAGTTCCGCCCAGTTAACACCCGGGTTAGTCGACTATAACTGGTGTCAGAGTGAACACGAAACTGCTTGAAGTTCCAGTTAGGAAGACAACCGGATAAGTATCAGCCTGTATTATTATAGTATAACCATAGTTGATTTTGTATAACCATATTATCACCCCAAACAGACAAATTCCGGATTTTTATCACCATTTTAGAATTTCACCTTACATTAGATATACTACATTCAGCATACACCGACAGTTGCATTACCAACACTGCAACTAAATAATTGTACATATTGTATATACTTTTCACCTGTATTCTCAAACATAGATGTTATAGCCTAAGTGTAATGGATCTGATGATGATCGCTTGACGATCGAAACTGGTCATCCTAGTGTATTTATTAATCTCATGTAATTTATTTCAGGATTAGGTCATAACCCAGATCTATTTGGGTACAATCGTGTTGACCGACTGAAAAGCACCAAACTTTTGTATGCTTCTATCTTCTTGACCAAAGATGCTTGATGAAATTGAATTCTTTTTACAAAAACAATTAAAATTAAAACGTAACAAGATGTTTCGAGACGAAAAAAGAGCCTACTTTTCTTAAAATTTATGAGTCATGCCAATGCTTAATCTATATGGATCTATCTAGAATAATGACGAAATTAAGTTGGGAATATAGACATTTCAAATTAGTTCGAAATACTGTATACCTGGCATATTGTAGCCTATTGTAGCCTAAGAGAGCACTACAGTTGACAGCCCTGTTGACGGAATATATTCTTAGTTCCATCTCTTAAGGTACAGAATACAAAATTTGGTTGAAGTCCAATGGATAGCATGGACGTTACATGCAGTTAAACATAATATCTAACAGCGCGCGTAAAATCATGTTGGCAACAATGTCATGCATGTATCGGTCAGGAATAATCTGAAATAATACGATCTATTGTTGTGCTAATTTTGAATGAAATCCATTAGTTAGTATAGAAGTTACATGCATTTTAAAATTGGACCTATCAGCAGGCTTAGAATCATGTTGGCAGCACCGACGTACAGTATATTAGTTACTCCAAAATAATTTAGTATGCTAGGAACTAAACGTGTGCAAAGTTTAGAGCTATTAGCCTGCATACTTTCTGATGTATCGATATTAGGGTAACCAAAATAGAGACAGCATTTATTAACAGTTGCCAGCCCTGGTTGCTCAGAATATGCATAGTCATATCGATTATGGTACACATAGCACATACGAAATTTGGTTGAAATCCAAATGATAGTATAGAAGTTACATGTATTTAAATCTGGACCTCTCAGCTGGCTTAGAATCATGTTGGTAGCACTGACGTATATAAGTTACTCCTAATTAATATAGAAAGTCAGGTGATATACGTGTGCATAGTTTAAAGATGTCGACTTTCATATTTTCTGATATATTGTTATTTGGAGTGACAAAGCTCAAACAAGTTGAGTGAAGAGGCTCAAACGAGGCGAGAGACAAAGCTCAAATAAGGTGAGTGACAAAGCTCAAACAAGCTGAGTGACAAAGCTCAAGCAAGGTTCAAACAAGATGAGTGACAAAACTCAAACAAGGCGAGAAATAAAGCTCAAACAAGGTGAGTGACAAAGCTCAAACGAGGTTCAAACAAGATGAGTGAGAAAGATCAAACGAGGCGAGTGACAAAGCTCAAACAAGGTGAGTGACAAAGCTCAAACAAGCTGAGTGACAAAGCTCAAGCAAGGTTCAAACAAGCTGAGTGAAAAAGCTCAAACGAGGCGAGTGACAAAGCTCAAACAAGGTGAGTGACAAAGCTCAAACAAGCTGAGTGACAAAGCTCAAGCAAACTGAGCGACAAAGCTCAAACAAGCTGAGTGACAAAGCTAAAACTAGGCGAGAGATAAAGCTCAAACAAGGCAAGTGACAAAGCTCAAACAAGCTGAGTGACAAAGCTCAAGCAAGGTTCAAACAAGCTGAGTGAAAAAGATCAAACGAGGCGAGTGACAAAGCTCAAACAAGGTTCAAACAAGATGAGTGACAACGCTCAAACAAGGCGAGAGATAAAGCTCAAGCAAGGCTCAAACAAGCTGAGTGACAAAGCTCAAACAAGCTGAGTGACAAAGCTCAAACAAGCTGAGTGACAAAGCTCAAACAAGGCAAGTGACAAAGCTCAAACAAGGCGAGTGACAAAGCTCAAACAAGGCGAGTGACAACGCTCAAACAAGGTGAGTGACAAAGCTCAAACATGGCAAGTGACAAAGCTCAGACAAGGCGAGTAACAAAGCTCAAACAAGGCTCAAGCAAGGTTCAAACAAGGCGAGTGACAAAGCTCAAACAAGGTGAGTGACAAAGCTCAAACAAGCTGAGCAACAAAGCTCAAACAAGGCGAGTGACAAAGGTCAAACAAGGCGAGTGACAAAGCTCAAACAAGGCAAGTGACAAAGCTACAAGGCAAGTGACAACGCTCAAGCAAGGTGAGTGACAAAGCTCAAACATGGCAAGTGACAAAGCTCAGACAAGGCGAGTAACAAAGCTCAAACAAGGCTCAAGCAAGGTTCAAACAAGGCAAGTGACAAAGCTCAAACAAGGCGAGTGACAAAGCTCAAACAAGGCGAGTGACAAGGCTCAAGCAAGGTTCAAACAAGGCGAGTGACTAAGCTCAAACAAGGCGAGTGACAATGCTAAAACAAGGCTCAAGCAAGGTTCAAACAAGGCGAGTGACAAAGCTCAAACAAGGCAAGTGACAAAGCTCAAACAAGGCAAGTGACAACGCTCAAGCAAGGTGAGTGACAAAGCTCAAACATGGCAAGTGACAAAGCTCAGAAAAGGCGAGTAACAAAGCTCAAACAAGGCTCAAGCAAGGTTCAAACAAGGCGAGTGACAAAGCTCAAACAAAGCGAGTGACAAAGCTCAAATAAGGCGAGTGACAAGGCTCAAACAAGGCTCAAGCAAGGTTCAAACAAGGCGAGTGACTAAGCTCAAACAAGCTGAGTGGCAAAGCTCAAACAAGCTGAGTGACAAAGCTCAAACAAAGCGAGTGACAAAGCTCAAACAAGGCAAGTGACAAAGCTCAAACAAGGTGAGTGACAAAGCTCAAACAAGGCGAGTGACAAAGCTCAAACAAGGCGAATGACAAAGCTCAAACAAGCAGAGTGACAAAGTTCAAACAAAGCGAGTGACAAAGCCCAAACAAATCGAGTGACAGAGCTCAAACGAGGTGAGAGACAACCCTCAAGCAAGGTGAGTGACAAAGCCCAAACATGGCAAGTGACAAAGCTCAGACAAGGCGAGTAACAGAGCTCAAACAAGGCAAGTGACAACGCTCAAACAAGGCGAGTGACAAAGCTCAATCAAGCTGAGTGACAAAGCTCAAACAGAGCGAGTGACAAAGCTCAAACGAGGCGAGAGACAACTCTCAAGCAAGGTGATTGACAAAGCTCCAACAAGGCGCGTGACAAAGCTGAAACAAGCTGAGTGACAAAGCTCAAACAAAGCGAGTGACAAAGCTCAAACAAGCTGAGTGACAAAGCTCAGACAAGGCGAGTGACAAAACTCAAACATGGCTCAAGCAAAGCTCAAACAAGGCAAGTGACAACGCTCAAACAAGGCGAGTGACAAAGCTCAAGCAAGGCTCATGCAAGGTTCAAACAAGACGAGTGACAAAGCTCAAACAAGGCGAGTGACATCGCTTAAACAAGGCTCAAACTAGGCGAGTGACAACGCTCAAACAAGGCGAGTGACAAAGCTCAAGCAAGGCTAATCCAAGGTTCAAACAAGACGAGTGACAAAGCTCAAGCAAGGCGAGTGACAACGCTTAAACAAGGCTCAAACAAGGCGAGTGACAAAGCTCAAACAAGGCGAGTGACAACGCTCAAACAAGGCTCAAGCAAGGTTCACACAAGGCGAGTGACAAAGCTCGGACATGGCGAGTGATAAGGCACAAACAAGGCGAGTGACAAAGCTCAAGAAACGCTCAAACAAGGCTCAAACAAGGCGATTGACAAAGCTCAAACAAGGCGAGTGACAAGGCTCAAACAAGGCGAGTGACAAAGCTCAAACAAGGCGAGTGACAAAGCACAGACAAGGCGAGTAACAAAGCTATAAACAAGGCTCAAACAAGGTTCAAACAAGGCGAGTGACAAAGCTCAGACATGGCGAGTGACAATTGTCAAACAAGGCGAGTGACAAAGCTCAAGCAACGCTCAAGCAAGGCTCAAACAAGGCGAGTGACAAAGCTCAAACAAGGCGAGTGACAACGCTCAAACAAGGCTCAAGCAAGGTTCAAACAGGGCGAGTGACAAAGCTCAAACATGGTGAGTGACAAGGCTGGAACAAGGCGAGTGACAAAGGTCAAACAAGGCGAGTGACAAGTCTCAAAACAAGGCGAGTGACAAAGCTCAAACAAGGCGAGTGACAGGGCTCAGACAAGGCGAGTAACAACGCTCAAACAAGGCTCAAGCAAGGTTCAAACAAGGCGAGTGACTAAGCTCAAACAAGGCGAGTGACAAAGCTCAAACGAGGCGAGAGACAGGGCTCAAACAAGGCGAGTAACAACGCTCAAACAAGGCTCAAGCAAGGTTCAAACAAGGCGAGTGACTAAGCTCAAACAAGGTGAGTGACAAAGCTCCAACAAGGCGCGTGACAAAGCTCAAACAAGCTGAGTGACAAAGCTCAAACAAAGCTAGTGACAAAGCTCAAACAAGCTGAGTGACAAAGCTCAGACAAGGCGAGTGACAAAGCTCAGACTAGGCGAGTGACAAAACTCAAACATGGCTCAAGCAAAGCTCAAACAAGGCAAGTGACAACGCTCAAACAAGGCGAGTGACAAAGCTCAAGCAAGGCTCATGCAAGGTTCAAACAAGACGAGTGACAAAGCTCAAATAAGGCGAGTGACAACGCTTAAACAAGGCTCAAACAAGGCGAGTGACAAAGCTAAAGCAAGGCTCATGCAAGGTTCAAACAAGACGAGTGACAAAGCTCAAACAAGGCGAGTGACAACGCTTAAACAAGGCTCAAACAAGGCGAGTGACGAAGGTCAAACAAGGCGAATGACAAGGCTCAAACAAGGCGAGTGACAAAGCTCAAACAAGGCGAGTGACAGGGCTCGAACAAGGCGAGTGACAACGCTCAAACAAGGCTCAAGCAAGGTTCAAACAAGGCGAGTGACTAAGCTCAAACAAGGCTCAAACAAGGCTCAAACAAGGCGAGTGACAACGCTCAAACAAGGCAAGTGACAAAGCTCAAACAAGGCAAGTGACAACGCTCAAGCAAGGTGAGTGACAAAGCTCAAACATGGCAAGTGACAACGCTCAGACAAGGCGAGTAACAAAGCTCAAACAAGGCTCAAGCAAGATTCAAACAAGGCGAGTGACAAAGCTCAAACAAGGCGAGTGACAAAGCTCAAACAAGGCGAGTGACAAAGCTCAAACAAGGCGAGTGACAAGGCTCAAACAAGGCTCAAGCAAGGTTCAAACAAGGCGAGTGACTAAGCTCAAACAAGCTGAGTGACAAAGCTCAAACAAAGCGAGTGATAAAGCTCAAACAAGGCAAGTGACAAAGCTCAAACAAGCTGAGTGACAAAGTACAAACAAAGCGAGTGACAAAGCGCAAACAAATCGAGTGACAGAGCTCAAACGAGGCGAGAGACAACCCTCAAGCAAGATGAGTGACAAAGCCCAAACATGGCAAGTGATAAAGCTCAGACAAGGCGAGTAACAGAGCTCAAACAAGGCAAGTGACAACGCTCAAACAAGGCGAGTGACAAAGCTCAGTCAAGCTGAGTGATAAAGCTCAAACAGAGCGAGTGACAAAGCTCAAACGAGGCGAGAGACAACCCTCAAGCAAGGTGAGTGACAAAGCTCCAACAAGGCGCGTGACAAAGCTCAAACAAGCTGAGTGACAAAGCTCAAACAAAGCTAGTGACAAAGCTCAAACAAGCTGAGTGACAAAGCTCAGACAAGGCGAGTGACAAAGCTCAGACAATGCGAGTGACAAAACTCAAACATGGCTCAAGCAAAGCTCAAACAAGGCAAGTGACAACGCTCAAACAAGGCGAGTGACAAAGCTCAAGCAAGGCTCATGCAAGGTTCAAACAAGGCGAGTGACAACGCTTAAACAAGGCTCAAACAAGGCGAGTGACAAAGCTCAAGCAAGGCTCATGCAAGGTTCAAACAAGACGAGTGACAAAGCTCAAACAAGGCGAGTGACAAAGCTCAAACAAGGCGAGTGACAACGCCCAAACAAGGCTCAAGCAAGGTTCACACAAGGCGAGTGACATAGCTCGGACATGGCGAGTGACAAGGCTCAAACAAGGCGAGTGACAAAGCTCAAGAAACGCTCAAACAAGGCGATTGACAAAGCTCAAACAAGGCGAGTGACAAGGCTCAAACAAGGCTCAAACAAGGCGAGTGACAAAGCTCAAACAAGGCGAGTGACAAAGCTCAAACAAGGCGAGTAACAAAGCTATAAACAAGGCTCAAGCAAGGCTCAAACAAGGCTCAAACAAGGTTCGAACAAGGCGAGTGACAAAGCTCAGACATGGCGAGTGACAAGGGTCAAACAAGGCGAGTGACAAAGCTCAAGCAACGCTCAAGCGAGGCTCAAACAAGGCGAGTGACAACGCTCAAACAAGGCTCAAGCAAGGTTCAAACAGGGCGAGTGACAAAGCTCAAACATGGTGAGTGACAAGGCTCAAACAAGGCGAGTGACAAAGGTCAAACAAGGCGAGTGACAAGGCTCAAACAAGGCGAGTGACAAAGCTCAAACAAGGCGAGTGACAGGGCTCAAACAAGGCGAGTGACAACGCTCAAACAAGGCTCAAGCAAGGTTCAAACAAGGCGAGTGACAAAGCTCAAACAAGGCTAGTGACAAGGCTCAAACAAGGCGAGTGACAAAGCTCAGACAAGGCGAGTAACAAAGCTATAAACAAGGCTCAAGCAAGGTTCAAACAAGGCGAGTGACAAAGCCCAACCAAGGCGAGTGACAAAGCTCAGACAAGGCGAGTGACAAAGCTCAAACAAAACTCAAACAAGGTTCAAACAAGGCGAGTGACAAAGCCCAACCAAGGCGAGTGACAAAGCTCAGACAAGACGAGTGACAAAGCTCAAACAAGGCGAGTGACAACGCTTAAACAAGGCTCAAACAAGGCGAGTGACAAAGGTCAAACAAGGCGAATGACAAGGCTCAAACAAGGCGAGTGACAAAGCTCAAACAAGGCGAGTGACAGGGCTCGAACAAGGCGAGTGACAACGCTCAAACAAGGCTCAAGCAAGGTTCAAACAAGGCGAGTGACTAAGCTCAAACAAGGCTCAAACAAGGCGAGTGACAACGCTCAAACAAGGCAAGTGACAAAGCTCAAGCAAGGCAAGTGACAACGCTCAAGCAAGGTGAGTGACAAAGCTCAAACATGGCAAGTGACAACGCTCAGACAAGGCGAGTAACAAAGCTCAAACAAGGCTCAAGCAAGATTCAAACAAGGCGATTGACAAAGCTCAAACAAGGCGAGTGACAAAGCTCAAACAAGGCGAGTGACAAAGCTCAAACAAGGCGAGTGACAAGGCTCAAACAAGGCTCAAGCAAGGTTCAAACAAGGCGAGTGACTAAGCTCAAACAAGCTGAGTGACAAAGCTCAAACAAAGCGAGTGATAAAGCTCAAACAAGGCAAGTGACAAAGCTCAAACAAGCTGAGTGACAAAGTTCAAACAAAGCGAGTGACAAAGCGCAAACAAATCGAGTGACAGAGCTCAAACGAGGCGAGAGACAACCCTCAAGCAAGATGAGTGACAAAGCCCAAACATGGCAAGTGATGAAGCTCAGACAAGGCGAGTAACAGAGCTCAAACAAGGCAAGTGACAACGCTCAAACAAGGCGAGTGACAAAGCTCAGTCAAGCTGAGTGATAAAGCTCAAACAGAGCGAGTGACAAAGCTCAAACGAGGCGAGAGACAACCCTCAAGCAAGGTGAGTGACAAAGCTCCAACAAGGCGCGTGACAAAGCTCAAACAAGCTGAGTGACAAAGCTCAAACAAAGCTAGTGACAAAGCTCAAACAAGCTGAGTGACAAAGCTCAGACAAGGCGAGTGACAAAGCTCAGACAATGCGAGTGACAAAACTCAAACATGGCTCAAGCAAAGCTCAAACAAGGCAAGTGACAACGCTCAAACAAGGCGAGTGACAAAGCTCAAGCAAGGCTCATGCAAGGTTCAAACAAGGCGAGTGACAACGCTTAAACAAGGCTCAAACAAGGCGAGTGACAAAGCTCAAGCAAGGCTCATGCAAGGTTCAAACAAGACGAGTGACAAAGCTAAACAAGGCGAGTGACAAAGCTCAAACAAGGCGAGTGACAACGCCCAAACAAGGCTCAAGCAAGGTTCACACAAGGCGAGTGACATAGCTCGGACATGGCGAGTGACAAGGCTCAAACAAGGCGAGTGACAAAGCTCAAGAAACGCTCAAACAAGGCGATTGACAAAGCTCAAACAAGGCGAGTGACAAGGCTCAAACAAGGCGAGTGACAAAGCTCAAACAAGGCGAGTGACAAAGCTCAAACAAGGCGAGTAACAAAGCTATAAACAAGGCTCAAGCAAGGCTCAAACAAGGCTCAAACAAGGTTCGAACAAGGCGAGTGACAAAGCTCAGACATGGCGAGAGACAAGGGTCAAACAAGGCGAGTGACAAAGCTCAAGCAACGCTCAAGCGAGGCTCAAACAAGGCGAGTGACAACGCTCAAACAAGGCTCAAGCAAGGTTCAAACAGGGCGAGTGACAAAGCTCAAACATGGTGAGTGACAAGGCTCAAACAAGGCGAGTGACAAAGGTCAAACAAGGCGAGTGACAAGGCTCAAACAAGGCGAGTGACAAAGCTCAAACAAGGCGAGTGACAGGGCTCAAACAAGGCGAGTGACAACGCTCAAACAAGGCTCAAGCAAGGTTCAAACAAGGCGAGTGACAAAGCTCAAACAAGGCTAGTGACAAGGCTCAAACAAGGCGAGTGACAAAGCTCAGACAAGGCGAGTAACAAAGCTATAAACAAGGCTCAAGCAAGGTTCAAACAAGGCGAGTGACAAAGCCCAACCAAGGCGAGTGACAAAGCTCAGACAAGGCGAGTGACAAAGCTCAAACAAAACTCAAACAAGGTTCAAACAAGGCGAGTGACAAAGCCCAACCAAGGCGAGTGACAAAGCTCAGACAAGACGAGTGACAAAGCTCAAACAAGGCGAGTGACAACGCTTAAACAAGGCTCAAACAAGGCGAGTGACAAAGGTCAAACAAGGCGAATGACAAGGCTCAAACAAGGCGAGTGACAAAGCTCAAACAAGGCGAGTGACAGGGCTCGAACAAGGCGAGTGACAACGCTCAAACAAGGCTCAAGCAAGGTTCAAACAAGGCGAGTGACTAAGCTCAAACAAGGCTCAAACAAGGCGAGTGACAACGCTCAAACAAGGCAAGTGACAAAGCTCAAGCAAGGCAAGTGACAACGCTCAAGCAAGGTGAGTGACAAAGCTCAAACATGGCAAGTGACAACGCTCAGACAAGGCGAGTAACAAAGCTCAAACAAGGCTCAAGCAAGATTCAAACAAGGCGATTGACAAAGCTCAAACAAGGCGAGTGACAAAGCTCAAACAAGGCGAGTGACAAAGCTCAAACAAGGCGAGTGACAAGGCTCAAACAAGGCTCAAGCAAGGTTCAAACAAGGCGAGTGACTAAGCTCAAACAAGCTGAGTGACAAAGCTCAAACAAAGCGAGTGATAAAGCTCAAACAAGGCAAGTGACAAAGCTCAAACAAGCTGAGTGACAAAGTTCAAACAAAGCGAGTGACAAAGCGTAACAAATCGAGTGACAGAGCTCAAACGAGGCGAGAGACAACCCTCAAGCAAGATGAGTGACAAAGCCCAAACATGGCAAGTGATAAAGCTCAGACAAGGCGAGTAACAGAGCTCAAACAAGGCAAGTGACAACGCTCAAACAAGGCGAGTGACAAAGCTCAGTCAAGCTGAGTGACAAAGCTCAAACAGAGCGAGTGACAAAGCTCAAACGAGGCGAGAGACAACCCTCAAGCAAGGTGAGTGACAAAGCTCCAACAAGGCGCGTGACAAAGCTCAAACAAGCTGAGTGACAAAGCTCAAACAAAGCTAGTGACAAAGCTCAAACAAGCTGAGTGACAAAGCTCAGACAAGGCGAGTGACAAAGCTCAGACAATGCGAGTGACAAAACTCAAACATGGCTCAAGCAAAGCTCAAACAAGGCAAGTGACAACGCTCAAACAAGGCGAGTGACAAAGCTCAAGCAAGGCTCATGCAAGGTTCAAACAAGGCGAGTGACAACGCTTAAACAAGGCTCAAACAAGGCGAGTGACAAAGCTCAAGCAAGGCTCATGCAAGGTTCAAACAAGACGAGTGACAAAGCTCAAACAAGGCGAGTGACAAAGCTCAAACAAGGCGAGTGACAACGCTCAAACAAGGCTCAAGCAAGGTTCACACAAGGCGAGTAACATAGCTCGGACATGGCGAGTGACAAGGCTCAAACAGGGCGAGTGACAAAGCTCAAGAAACGCTCAAACAAGGCGATTGACAAAGCTCAAACAAGGCGAGTGACAAGGCTCAAACAAGGCTCAAACAAGGCGAGTGACAAAGCTCAAACAAGGCGAGTGACAAAGCTCAAACAAGGCGAGTAACAAAGCTATAAACAAGGCTCAAGCAAGGCTCAAACAAGGCTCAAACAAGGTTCGAACAAGACGAGTGACAAAGCTCAGACATGGCGAGTGACAAGGGTCAAACAAGGCGAGTGACAAAGCTCAAGCAACGCTCAAGCGAGGCTCAAACAAGGCGAGTGACAACGCTCAAACAAGGCTCAAGCAAGGTTCAAACAGGGCGAGTGACAAAGCTCAAACATGGTGAGTGACAAGGCTCAAACAAGGCGAGTGACAAAGGTCAAACAAGGCGAGTGACAAGGCTCAAACAAGGCGAGTGACAAAGCTCAAACAAGGCGAGTGACAGGGCTCAAACAAGGCGAGTGACAACGCTCAAACAAGGCTCAAGCAAGGTTCAAACAAGGCGAGTGACAAAGCTCAAACAAGGCTAGTGACAAGGCTCAAACAAGGCGAGTGACAAAGCTCAGACAAGGCGAGTAACAAAGCTATAAACAAGGCTCAAGCAAGGTTCAAACAAGGCGAGTGACAAAGCCCAACCAAGGCGAGTGACAAAGCTCAGACAAGGCGAGTGACAAAGCTCAAACAAAACTCAAACAAGGTTCAAACAAGGCGAGTGACAAAGCCCAACCAAGGCGAGTGACAATGCTCAGACAAGGCGAGTGACAAAGCTCAAACAAGCTGAGTGGCAAAGCTCAAACGAGGTGAGAGACAAAGCTCAAACAAGGTTCAAACAAGGCGAGTGGCAAAACTCAGACAGGGCGAGTGACAAAGTTCAAACAAGGCGAGTGACAAAGCTCAAACAAGGTTCAAACAAGGCGAGTGGCAAAACTCACACAAGGCGAGTGACAAAGTTCAAACAAGGCGAGTGACAAAGCTCAGACAAGGCTCAAACAAGGCGAGTGACAAAGCTCATACAAGGCGAGTGACAAAGTTCAGACAAGGCGAGTGACAAAGCTCAAACAAGGTTCAAACAAGGCGAGTGACAAAGCTCAAACGGCGAGTGGCAAAACTCAGACAAGGCGAGTGACAAAGCTCAAACAAGGCGAGTGACAAAGCTCAAACGGCGAGTGACAAAACTCAGACAAGTTGAGTAACAAAGCTCAAACAAGGCTTCTGACAAAGCTCAAACAAGGCGAGTGACAAAGCTCAAACGGCGAGTGACAAAACTCAGACAAGGCGAGTGAAAAAGCTCAAACAAGGCTACTGACAAAGCTCAAACAATGCGTGTGACAAAGCTCAAACAAGGTTCAAACAAGGCGAGCGACAAAGCTCAAACGGCGAGTGATAAAACTGTAGATTCCAACGTTATTAAGAACTTTACGCCACCATTAGCGATCGACTTCCACCTTGCCTACAAGACGTCCTCCTTTTCTTCGCGACGAGCAGGCAATGTTACTCATGAAATATGGAACATTCCCGTTGTACCATCCGAACTCCTGGTCAACTTGTTGTGCCGTGGCCCATCTCATGCTAATGTGGAAGCAGTGATTAAGCTGTCGACAGAAGACAAGTGCTCATTGATATGCAAGCGGACGCAGGGGCTACACGTCGTGTGCGGTACAACATCCGAACTCTTGCCAATACAACTCTTAGGTGACTTGATATGTTGCCCCGTTGTTAAGAGATTTTGTGTTTAAGAGTATTATTATTATTATTATTATTATTATGTTTTTTGCGATATATTTGTACCTACTGCTTAATCTATAAAAATCTAGGCCTTGGCCTACCATGCGACCGCTGCCCAGCCATTTGTCTTACAGATATTGGGGTGATGCCTGATCAGCGCATCGGGTCCCCTCGGCCGTTAATGCCGGTTTTCGTGATCGGGGCGCTGACTCACTGTCAGACAGCTACTCAATTGTCCTCACGACGCTGAGTGCACCCCGTTTCAGCCCTCACGTCAGTTTCTAAAATCCCTGACGGAGCCGGGAGTCAAACCCGTGGCCTCCGGGTGAGAGGCAGGCACACTGCCCCAACACCACGGGGCCGGCACTGCTTAATCTATACTAATATCATAATGAATAGAATATAAAGTGTGATCTCTTCTCCCTCTAGCATGTAATGAATACGGATCGGGTTGGCACTCGCCGCTACGCAGCGCTACAGTCGATTTGAGATTGTTGATTTCCACATATGTTTATGTGTTTATGTGCGATATATTAAGTACTTAATCGATCGGAGTGTTTTGGTGGTGTTCTGTGCAAACGTTTATTGATATACAAGTGCTTACACTATTACTTCATAGTATTAATACCTGAAATGCTATTGTAGGAAGCATTAACTGAAATGGAATTTAATTTCTTGTCGTGTGTTGACGTTATCTTCGTGTGTTAATTTTATTGTTATTTAATGTAAGTAAACAGCAGTTTAGCCCTTACATTTTCATGAGTGCTTAATATGAGTAGTGAAGATGCCTTGCTCTATTGTACCAGGATGCAGATCTAGCTGTGGGGACTGTAAAGAGGTCAGACGGTTTTTCAAACCTCCTAAAGATAAGGAACGTTTTATCAAGTGCAAAGGGGCCATACCAGGGAAGGATAGGGAACTTACTGAAAAGTCCTACATCTGTGATGCTCACTTTTCAGAAGATTTAATTGTTAAATTTGACAAATTTGTGATAGAAGGGAAGGAAGTAGTACTTCTCCCAAGAACCAACTGGCGATTGAAAGACTATTCTGTTCCACATATATTTCCTAATTTGCCTAAGTATTTATCCGGTATGGTGTAAATAAAAATGCTCTTGATGCCATTAAAGACCACTTCTGTGAAGAAAGGGATGAGAATAAAAAGACAATGAGTTAAAAAACATATATGTACCGTAATGCTGAAGGAGGCGTGATCAGTTTTAGGCAATAGCCTACTCTATGAAGGGGTCATGACTATGCCTTCTATGTCTGTTTAATGTTAAGTTCTTCTGAAATGATGGTAGTTTACTGATTTTGGTGTTTGTGGAGTGAAATTAATGGTTATTATTGAATTTTATAGTAATATACGGTAAAGTTGAAAGTTGCGTTCGTACGGCTTTTTTTGTCTGTGTTGCAAGTCAGTTAAGGGAATGTAAAATGTGTAACAATGTGAAGAAATCCTTTCTGATAGTGAGGTTAATTGTTCCGTTCTCTTTTAAAATTTACCGATAGCTGGCAAAACTAATTGCATTTTGAACTTGCTCTTTGTCTTCGCTTATTGTCGAAACTGGACTATTACAAGAGACGACTTACTAAATTATTATTGGGCACAGTAAAGTAAGAGGAGATGTCAAACTTATTAGCGCCTATGAGGATATCTTGCGGTGTTTTAACATGTAAAACAGGTCGCAAGGTTTTAAGTCTCGTAAGTGCCAATGTTAACTTACATCACAGATCGGAGCCAGCGCTGCGCTGCGGCGGACCAGGCGTACTAGGCCAGTGATATCACTTCTTATTCTATTCGTTATGCTAATATAATAAAGCTGAAGATTATTTTTTTGTGTGTTTGTGTGTGTAAACGCTCTAGTCTCTGGAACTACCAGTCGGATTCGAAATATTCTCTTTGTATATGAGGTTCGAAACCTGGCGCAGTCAGCTGGCATTTGAGGGTGCGCAAATGCGAGGGAGCCGTGTCAGTAGATTTACTGGCACGTTAAAGATCCCCTTCGGGGCAAAATTCCGGCACCCCGGCGTCTCTAAAATCCAGTGTAGTTAAAAGGGACGTAAAACCGATAACATTATTATTATTATTCTTTGTATATGATAGCCTGATTCAAGAGAAATGGTTTAGGGTATGTTGCATTGGGCTACACCTCTCTGGTAACCTTTAAGATTGATTTTTGTTCAGTAAGTCGGAAGAACAAGCGCTCCCGAACAACTTTAATAATATGTAAGTCTATTGTTTCCAGGCGATGCGGGCTGCATCACGTCGCCTCTACCAGTGTTTTGGTGCAGAATTGCGAGCTGCTTATTAATTGCAGTCACGGGGAGTAATTAGTGCAAAAAGATTTCTTAGGCCCCTTAACAGTTATCATCCTGACAATAGTACGCCTCTGTATAAGGGCGACGGTGGTGCTGCAGTATACTGAGGTTATCAGCTGCAATAAGCGTTGGTGCTTTCCGATCCTTATCCTTGAGCGCTCCACTTTTGTAGTAGTATTCATTATCATCCATAAAACAAATAAATCCACCGGACGAAGCCGGGCACTACTGGTAGTTTAAAATATTTTAGCAGTACGGTAGGTGTTTTGTGTATAGTGAAGGTAGAATGAATGTAGGTATGTATTTATTTAGCGAATGGCTTTTAGTGTAAGACTCCATGGCTTAGGCGGCAGCACGCCGGCCTCTCACCGTTGGGTCCGTGGTTCAAATGCCGGTCACTCCATGTGCGATTTCTTCTGGACAAAGCGGAGCCATACAGGATTTTCTCCGGGTACTCCGGTATTCCATGTCGAACTTTCATTCCAGCAACACTCTCCACTATCATTTCATTTCACCTGTCATTCATTTAATCATTACCTCTGAGGAGTGCGACAGGCTTCAACAAGCGGCTCAGTTCATATCCTCGCTGCTAGATGGGGGCTTCATTGATTCCATTCCCTGACCCGGTCGGTCGACTGGAAACAGGCTGTAGATTTTCATTTACATGGCTTTTCGTGCCGTGAGTGCCCGAGGACATGTTCGGCTCGCCAGAGACTGAAGCTGCTTCAAGCGGACACCCATAGGGTGAGCTACAAGTTCCGTTCAATTACAAGTAGTTCCAACTTTCGCTACCAGATGTCAATGACGCCTAGTGGTGAACGTTGGAACTTTGATAGAGCGTTTCAACCAAATCTAACCTAGAAATTTAGCTTCACACAAGTTTAGTTAGTGGGAGGATCTTTTACATGCAATAAATCTATGACATGGGACCGCCGGCTTAACTCCCCCTCCGAAGGAAGGCATACTGAAGGATTTTAACGCTCTTAAAAATCCGACGACTTCGGTCGGGTTTGAACCCACGATCTTGGGAACAGCAGTTCAGCATGCTACCAACTACGCCATCGAAGGTAGGTAGTGGGGATGAGATTCGTAGGCTGTTAGTTGCCATGGCCAGCCTCGCTGTTCGGTAGACGTGGGTTCGATTCCCACCGTCGGCCGTCCTTGAAATGGTTTTTCGTGGTTTCCCAACTCCAGTCAAATGCTGGGACGGTATCTTCTGACAGGCCACGGCCCCTTCCTTTCACATCCTTGCCCAGTTACATTCATCTTCATTAACTCCTCTCATGAGGTTGGCATCATCAAGGGCATCAGGCCGTAAAAGCTATCCACGTTGGAACCGGGAATAATAAGGGCTAGACATACATGCATTATTTATTGTCATTTGCGTAGAGAATAAGTTGGAAGGACAAAGTGAGAAATGAGGAAGTATTAAATAAAGTAGGAGAAGAAAGAATGATGCTAAAGAAGATAAGAAAAAGAACAAGTAGTTCCGTGAAGAACTATACAGCCTATTTTCATATATCCTACTTATATTAACTGCCACTATCAACATACAAAATTTCAGTTTGATTGCTATAATAGATTCGTAGATATTCAGAGTCGTCTGAATATTTCGGATGGTCGCCATGTTGGATTGTTAAATGTATAGGCCATAGAGTCATGTACCATTAAAGGAAAATCATTGCGTAGGTTCATTATTCAAACCTTCATTTCGATTGCTTGATTACGACACAAGGAATAAAAACATAATTTTTAAATTCGCACAGCCGCCATCTTGAGGTTATGTAAACAATTGAACTAAATTAGATGCCAGTGCATTACAATATGTATAAACATTTCCTGTACCAGATTTCATTGCGTTTGGAACATTACATCGCGAGGAAGGTCAATTTAAAATTTTAAAATTCGCTTGGCCGCCATGTTCGTTTTGTAGTAAAACGCTTTTTGAAAGTCTTATAGATAAACTTCCAGTAGTGCCCTTTATCTCCGTACAAAATTTCAGGGTGATACAGCTAATAGTTTCAGAGATATAGAATGCCGGTGAAATATTTCGCTCATCCGCCATCTTGTGGTTATGTAAACAATTGAACCAAGTTAGATGTCGGTACATTACAATGTGTATAAACATATACTGTACCAAGTTTTATTGCGTTTGGTTGGTTAAATCGCGAGGAACGTCTATTTAAATGTCGCAAATTCGCGTGGCCGCCATGTTGGTTTTGTAGTTACCAGTTTTTCAAAAGTCACATAGGTGAACTTCTAGTAGTTCCCTTTATCGACGTAATAAATTCCAGGGTGATGTCGGTAATAGTTTCGGAGATATTGAATGCTGGTGAAAAATTTCGCACAGTCGCCATGTTGGATTGGTGAGACGTAACAAAATCTGAAGGGCACGGTCGAGGTCGCCCGGAATAGTGCTATGAGCTTACTGAGTTTCATTGGAATCGCTCCAGCCGTTTAGAATTTATTAGGGGGACACACACACACCACACACACACACACACACACACGCGGACAAAAGTTGATCTCATAAGCCTATTTTTTTCAAAATTGAAAATAGGCTAAAAATGAATTGGATTGGACACTGCATAAGAGGAGATGGTTTGATGAAAAGTGCATTAGAAGGAACAGTCCAAGGGAAAATCTGAAGAGGAAGAAGATGGTTTCAGGTACTGTACTGGATTCCATCAAGATTGATAAATCGTATGAGGTGATGAAACGTGCTGCTGAAGACCGTATAAGGTGGAGAGACCGACCATGAGAACACCTGCCACCAGGCAGATAAACTGATGATGATGTGGCGAAGTTAGGGCTGTCGGCCCTCTCTTACACTTAAAACAAAAGTTATGTTTCCTAACATAAGGCCACGACCGTCTCCTTCCCAATCCTCACCGATTTACAAATACACACTGTACTACAGACAGAGGTGAACAGACATATTCTATACCTGTCTAAATGACCAAGCAAGTGTGTAACGCGAAAGTAGTAATGTTGCCAATCCAAAACACTTGGAAGAACAAAGCCTTGGATAATTAAATCATCAATCATATTCACATTCCCCGCAATTACCGAGGCCGTCGCGTCGCGGAGGAACAAGACAAGAACAATTATAATGCTTGGATTCTTCAGCTGAAGAAGAAAGCGAGGAATGCCACTGTCTGCCTCTTTCTCCAGAGCAAGTTTACTGACTCTTGGTTATTCAAGATATAGTTTTATCATTTAACTCAATCATCTTTTGTACTCAATGAAAAGTAATATCAATAGTTGAATAATGTGTCCTACATTATAATTTAATTAAAAATACAGGGTGTTTCAGAAATACTTTTACAAACTTTGGGGATTGGTTCCTTACACCAAAACAAGAAAAATAGTTCATATGCACATCATCATCATCATCATCATCCTGTACAGTTTCCAGCCCCAGGCTGGGTCTGTTTGGAACATAAGCCTCGCCACTTAGTTCTTTCTTCCCACCACCTCTCCGCTGTCACTCTCGTCCAGTCCTCGCCTCTCTTCTTGACACATTCCTCCACTCCTTTCAGCCATCTATCTCTTGGTCTTCCCCTTGGTCGTTTCTTCTGCATCTGCATCTCATGTATCCTCTTGGGAATCTTCTTCTCATCCATTCTCTTTAAATATCCATAC
Organism: Meconema thalassinum; assembly: GCA_946902985.2. Lineage (NCBI taxonomy): Eukaryota > Metazoa > Arthropoda > Insecta > Orthoptera > Tettigoniidae > Meconema > Meconema thalassinum. The sequence goes on along the minus strand of OX336388.2, from coordinate 943,986,507 downwards.
CACCTCAGTCTTGATGTCTCAATCCTACCTTGCAAGGGCTCCTCTTTCACCATTTCCCTGACCTTTTCATTCCTCACCCTGTCTCTTCTTCTTACATCGATCCTTCTTCGCAGGAACTTCATTTCACCTGCCTGTATTCTGATTATGTCTCTTTTCTTCATTGTCCACGTTTCTGAAGCATAGGTCAGTATCGGGATATAGTAGCTTCTGTATAACACTTCCTTGCTTTTTTGTGGGACATCTTTATTCCACACTAAGCTCCTAATGCTTCTCAGAAATGCTTCTGCCTGTCTGCCACGTTCCGTAATCTCTTTGTCATTTCTCCCATTTTCCTCCACTATACTTCCCAAGTACTTGAGACTTTCCACCTTCTTCAGCAGTCCACCTCCAAGTGTTATCTCACTCATTGGTCTGTCCATTTTCCTGGTCGTTAACAGGATCTCACATTTACTGATGTTGAACTTCCATCCGTACTCTCCCACGGTTTCTTCCCAAGCCTTCAGCTGCTCCTGAATTTCCTCCTCCGTGTTTCCCCAGACCATGAGATCATCTGCAAACACCATTGCTTTCATCTTATCTTCTCCTATCTTTCCTGCTATCCGTGTCATTACCCCGTCCATAACCACAATAAAGAGAAGGGGTGACAGCGCACTACCTTGTTTCAGGCCACTCATTTGTCTGAACCAGTCTGTTCTTTCCCCTCCAACTTTCACACAACTCACACTTCCACAATACATCTCCTTCGCTCTGCCTACAGTCTCTTTTTCCACTCCCATGTTTTCCATTGCTTTCCAAACCTTCTCCCTACACACACTATCATAGGCCTTTTCGATGTCCAGGAAGGCCATCAGCAGATCCTCTCCAAATTCGTAGTGGTGTTCCTGGAGCTGTCTCACTGAAAATATGAGATCCACTGTTGATCTCCCAGGTCTGAATCCATACTGCTCCTCTCTCAATTTTCTCTCCACTTTGGCTCGTATTCTACTTTCTAATATCTTTTCATATATCTTGGTACAGTGAGGTATGAGTGTGACTCCCCTGTAATTTCTGCACTCCTTTCTGCTTCATTTCTTAAATATTGGGACAATTAATCCTTTCTTCCAATCTTCTGGGGTCTTTTTCTCCTTCCATATCACCCTCATCACCCGGTACAGCCACTGTTTCCCAACCTCCCCTGCTGCCTTCACCATTTCAACACTCACTTCATCCACACCTGGTGCCCTTCCTCCTTTCATCTTGTCTATAGCCATTTCCAGTTCTCTCCAAGTCAGGTCCTTTTCCATTCCTGTGTTATCTTCTCCATCTTCCAATACATTGTCTTCCTCCCTATGACCATTTGGATTCAGCAAATCCTAAAGTACTCTTTCCACACTGTCTTCAGTGCCTCTTTGTTGTGTACCTCATTTCCGTTTTTGTCCATCAATACCACATCCTCTCGCAGACCTCTTCTCTTACTTTTGACCATCCCATAAAGTACTTTCTTATTTCCTCTGCTGTATTCCTCCATCATCTCTGTCCACTTTACCATTCACTTCTTCCTCTCCTCTGCGACAATCTTGTTTGCTTCTTTCTTCTTTATCTTATAATCTTCCCTTGTCAGATCAGTTCTTTCCTGGAACCACACTCTGAAAGCCTTGTTCTTCCTTCCCACAGCTTCTTTTACTCTCTCATTCCACCATGGTGTCTCTTTACACCGCTTTCTGTTGCTTGTTCTTCCACATACTGCCACTGCAGCTTCCACCATTGTGTTTTTGAATTGTTTCCATTCCTCTTCCCCTGTTTTAGGATTGTCTGTTGGCATCCTTTCCCTTATTATCTTCTGGAATTCTTCCTCGACTTCCTTTTCCTTGAGTTTCCATACTTTGATTCTCCTTTCCTGGTACTCTGTCCTCTTGCTATCCTTAACAACTCCCAGGTTCATTACAAGTATTCTGTGGTCGCTATCTAAGGCCTCTGATGGTATTACCTTTATATCTCTGACACTTCTCTTCATTTCCCAGTCGTACAGCATGTAATCTACCAAAGATTTCTTTGTTAAATCACTGCTGTACCGCGTTACCTTGTGGCTTTCTTTCTTCCGGAACCACATATGTCCCAAAATCATTCGTTTTCGATTTATTAATGAAAAAACATTGTACAGTGACACATTAATTGACAGCCTGTTTGGAAGTGTTTAACACATGAACTCATATCAAAAAAGGTTCCTGACACCGACAGATGGAAAAACTGTCAAATGCACAGGTGTTCCAGACGGTTGTGTCCTGATTGCGGTCATTCCAGATTGCGTTCACCTCATTAGCAGTCCAGATTTCGGTCACTTTCATTTTAGGGAAGAACTATAAACATTCCAGCGTCCAGATTGCGATCACTTTTCTTGAGAGACCGGTCCTTGGTCCTTGGTTCTTCCTGACTGACTCATACCTTCCGTAAGTTTTGTGGATAACAAGGGGAACCTGATATTTCACTACCTAACCAAAGAATACAGTTCAGTGTTCAGCTGAGCACACCCCATAAAACTTCGCTTAAAAAGAATTAAGTCCCTCCCAATCTGACGGCACCTGGTAAAGCAATGATTATTTATAACATTTTCAGTCTTAAGAATAGAAACGTTTCAGGATCGGAATCAACGACCTTCACTTTCAACACAATTGTTGCAACGAGACATATTATACTTAACAGGGTATAATTTTTAATTTCTGCCCCTCCTCTCCTATTTGAGGCACGCGATATCTATTTTTATAATAGGTATTGTATATCGTGAAAAACATTATTTTCATTGCCTCGAAAAATTCGTCTCGTAAAGTAAATAACATTGGCAAGAGGGGTGGATGAAAGGTGAGGAAATTCTCAGGGGGAGTCACAACCAGACCGGTCTCCAAAGAAAACTGATCGCAATCTGGACGCTGGCGCTGGAATGTTTATAGCTCTTCCCTAAAATGAAAGTGACCGCAATCTGGACTACTAATGAGGTGAACGCAATCTGGAATGACCGCAATCAGGAAGACACCGTTCCAGACAGGCTCGCCATCAGCACCAGTTTAGGATTAATGTGTGGACTGGCATTGTAGGTCCATGCGTTCTACCAGTACGTCTTACAGGTGCTGTCTCCAGAGACTTTATCCAGAACACCCTTTCAGACTTACTGCATGACAATGTGCCCCTGCAAATACGACAACGTATGTGATGGATGCTTGATGGGACTCCTGCACACTTTAGTCGCCTTGTTCGCACTGCACTGACGGAGATCTTCCAGGACAGATGGTTAGGCAGAGGAGGACCCGTTCCATGGCTTGTACTGTCCGTTAGACTTTTATCTGTGGTTAAATCTCTGTTAAATCCTTTATCGACATGACTTCCGAAAGCTTGAGCGCTTACATCAACAGAAACCTCGATCCATCCTTAAGATAAAGTGGGAAGACCACATCACCAACCTTGAAAGGCACGATCGGGGTCGGACGAGGTAGTATGTACTTACCGAGTTTCATTGAAATCACTTCGGCCGTCTAGATCTTATTAGGGACACACACACACGGACAAAAGGTGATCGCATAAGCCTATTTTTAGCCTACTTTCGATTTTTGCAAAAAATTTAGCCTACTTTCGATTTTTGCAAAAAATGAAAGTAGACTTATGAGATCAACACAGGGCGAAAAAAGTGTGTCTGTCTGTGTGTGTGTATGTGTGTGTGTGAGTCTGTGTGTGTGTCTGTGTGTGTGTGAGTGTGTGTACTCTGAATGTCTGTCCCCCCCTATCAATTCGAACACGGTGAATGCGAATTGAACGAAATTTGGTACAAAGGTAGCACTAGCAAAGGACACCTCAGTGTCATGTTTTATATCGCCGCCATCTTGACGGAAACGTAATGGTGGCCTCACAAATGATCAAAGCTTAAATCAAATTACGACTAACCTAATCATTCGATCTCTACCAAATTTTGCAACAACATACCTTTATGGGGGGAGCATCCTTTGACCAAACCAATAGGTCATCAGCGAAATAGTTTACGGATGGCGGCCATCTTTGAGTGAAAATCGATTCCCCCTATTAATTCGAACACGGTGCAACCGAATGGAACGAAATTTGGTACGGAAGTAGTACTAACGAAAGGCACCTCAGTGTCATGTTTTATATCGCCGCCATCTTGACGGAAACGTAATGGCGGCCACACAAATGTTCAAAGCTTAAATCAAATTACGACTAACCTAATCATCCGATCTCTACCAAATTTTGCAACAACATACCTTTATGGGGGGAGCATCCTTTGACCAAACTAATAGGTCATCAGAGTAATAGTTTGCGGATGGCGGCCATCTTTGTGTGAAAATCGATTCCCCCTATTAATTCGAACACGGTGCAACCGAATGGAACGAAATTTGGTACAGAGGTAGTACTAACAAAAGGCACCTCAGTGTCATGTTTTATATCGCCGCCATATTGACGGAAACGTAATGGCGGCCACACAAATGTTCAAAGCTTAAATCAAATTACGATTAACCTAATCATCCGATCTCTACCAAATTTTGCAACAACATACCCTTATAGAGGAAGCATCCTTTGACCAAATGAATAGGTCATTAGCCTAATAGTTTGCGAATGGCGGCCATCTTTGTGTGAAAATCAATTCCCCCTATTAATTCAAACACGGTGAAACCGAATGGAACGAAATTTGGTACAGAGGTAGCACTAGCAAAGGGCATCTCAGTGTCATGTTTTATATCGCCGCCATATTTACAGAAACGTAATGGCGGCCACACAAATGTTCAAAGCTTAAGTTAAATTACGACTAACATAACCATCCGATCTCTACCAAACTTTGCAACAACATACCTTTTTGGAGGGAGCATCCTTTGACCAATCTAATAGGTTATTAGCCTAATAGATTGCGGATGGCAGCCATCTTTATGTCAAAATTGATTCCCCCTATTAATTCGAAAACGGAGGAACCTAATGGAACGAAATTTGGTACAGAGGTAGCACTAGCAAAGGGCACCTCAGTGTCATGTTTTATATCGCCGCCGTCTTGACTGAAACGTAATGGCGGGCACACGAATGTTCAAAGCTTAAATCAAATTACGATTAACCTAATCATCCGATCTCAACCAAATTTTTCAACAACATACCCTTATAGAGGAAGCATCCTTTGACCAAATGAACAGGTCATTAGCCTAATAGTTTGCGAATGGCGGCCATCTTTGTGTGAAAATCAATTCCCCCTATTAATTCAAACACGGTGAAACCGAATGGAACGAAATTTGGTACAGAGGTAGCACTAGCAAAGGGCATCTCAGTGTCATGTTTTATATCGCCGCCATATTGACAGAAACGTAATGGCGGCCACACAAATGTTCAAAGCTTAAGTTAAATTACGACTAACATAACCATCCGATCTCTACCAAACTTTGCAACAACATACCTTTTTGGAGGGAGCATCCTTTGACCAATCTAATAAGTTATTAGCCTAATAGTTTGCGGATGGCGGCCATCTTTATGTCAAAATTGATTCCCCCTATTAATTCGAACACGGAGGAACCTAATGGAACGAAATTTGGTACAGAGGTAGCACTAGCAAAGGGCACCTCAGTGTCATGTTTTATATCGCCGCCGTCTTGACTGAAACGTAATGGCGGCCACACGAATGTTCAAAGCTTAAATCAAATTACGATTAACCTAATCATCCGATCTCAACCAAATTTTGCAACTACATACCTTTATGGAGGGAGCATCCTTTGACCAATCTAATAGGTCATTCGCCTAATAGTTTGCTGATGGCGGCCATCTTTGTGTCAGAATCGATTCCCCCTATTAATTCAAACACGGTGAAACAGAATGGAACGAAATTTGGTACAGAGATAGCACTAGCAAAGGGCATCTCAGTGTCGTGATTAATATCGCCGCCATATTGACAGAAACGTAATAGCGGCCACACAAATGTTTAAAGCTTAAATCAAATTACGACTAACATAACCATTCGATCTCTACCAAACTTTGCAACAACATACCTTTATGGAGGGAGCATCCTTTGACCAATCTCATAGGTCATTAGCCTAATAGTTTGCGGATGGCGGCCATCTTTATGTCAAAATTGATTCCCCCTATTAATTCGAACACGGTGGAACCGAATGAACGAAATTTGGTACAGAGGTAGCACTAGCAAGAGGCACCTCAGTGTCATGTTTTATATCACCGCTATCTTGACGGAAACGTAATCGCGGCCACCCAAATATTAAAAGCTAAAATGTAATTACGACCAATCTAATAATCTAGTCTCTACCAAATTTTGCAACACCATATTTTTATGTGGGAAACATATTCTGACCAAACTGCAAAAACATCAGCCCAATAGTTTGCAGATGGTGGCCAAGTATGTGTGCAAATCGATTCCCCCTATCAATTCAAACACGGCGAAACCGAATTGAACGAAATTTGGTACAGAGGTAGCACTAGCAAAGGGCACCTCATATTCATGTTTAATATCCCTATAGCACGTTGTATTTCAACAAGCTACTACAACCAACATTCAATCATACTCCTTGAAAAGGACAAAGAGTTATAACAATACCCATGCATTTAGGAGAAAGTAGGCTATATGTTCTTTACTGAACATCTTGTTTCTTAAGTGAAAATACACTAAAAGTCAGTATGTGGAACCAATCGCAAATCACCAATATCAAGGTCAAAGGTTCTCAACATATTTTTGTTCACGGCACACTAGCATACGAGTTGGCAACAATGTGATAGGGGCGTTCATATACCATTCATCCCATTGGGATGAAACTTTGTTGTGCACACTCCCGCGAAGATTTCTGAATATTACACCGTTCCACCGAACTGAACCAAATTTTACGGATTTACCTTACCTTTTGGAACCCTGCAAGTAGCACTGTGCGCTTGAAATTTGGACATACATTCCTTAGATTTAGGCCGTTTGTCACATGAACGAAATATCGAATTTGTCGTAGAAGGGCCAATCTAGGCTCATTTTAAGCCTCGCAATGCAAGAAACAAAACTCCGCACGTAAACTTTGGTTCAGTTCGGTAAAACGGTGTAGATTTGTATAAATAACAGACAAAGGGACCCGAAAGCCAAGAATATTTATATTTAAATGAGTCCATTGTTGGCTGGCAATGCGGGCTGCACCACGCCGCCCCTACCCGTGTTCTGGTGCGGAATTGCGAAAATAGTTACATCTTATGCTGCTTAAAAATTACAGTCATGGGAAGTAAGTACAAACAGATCTTTTAGGCCCTTTAGAACAGTTATCATCATGATGCATAACTGTAGGCCACATCTGCTAACTAAATAGGCCTCCGTATAAGTGCGATGGTGTTGGGGCAGAACATTAAGATTATCACCTGCAATAAGTGTTAGTGTTTTCAAATTTTCTTAAATGTACTCCGATCATTATCCTACAGCTCTAAGTGGTGGACCATGACAACATTTCTCCCTCAGAAGCTCGGGACAGCCGAAGTTTTCCGAAGGAAAGAATGAAGGCAGATTGTAGTTTTATGTGACCGTTAATCTCGAGATCATGAGCCATGGGACCTCCTTTTTACGTGTAATCCGAACCACAGGACATGGCATTTCACTTTGAAAATCTCACATGCATTGACCGGGAATCGAGCCCGGTCCGCCGTGGTGAGAAGCTAACAGCTTGACCACTGCACCACCACGCCCCTAGAAGTTTTCCGATGTGCTCCGATTATTTACCTATAGCGCTATGCAGCAAAAGACGACTATATTCCTCTCTACTTTTCTAACAGCTAATGTGCGTCTAAGCGGCTTCGGTGGCTTAGTCGGTAGCATGCTGAGCTTCTATGCCCAGGATAGCGGGTTCAAACCCAGCCGAAGCCGTCGGATTTTTTAAGAGCTTTAAAAATCCTTCAGTATGCCTTCCTTCGGAGGGGAAGTAAAGCCGGCGGTCCCATGTCATAGATTTATGGCATGTTAAAGAACCTTCCACTAATTGCACCTGTGTGAAGCTAAATTGGATAGGTTAAGAATGTAAACAACGCTCTTAGGTTTCTACGTTCGTTGCCAAGAGCCGACTGCGGTGGCGTCTAGTAGCTAAGTTCTGAACTTGGCCTAGTAGTCGTTGACGGTGGCGCTTGGCGGCAAAAGTACGAACTATTTGAAAAATTCTAAGTTGCAGTACTTAAATTAAAAAACAGATAACACACACTAATACAGTCATCACATTTAACACCGGTTATCAGACAGATTCTACACACACCCAAAGTACACGGGGCAACATGACCGCGTTGTCGCAGCCCCTAAACTTAAGAACCAACCAATCAATGTGCGTCTTTTATTTCACTTAATCCTCTTTCTAATATTTATTTTCAATTCGTTAGTAATTTACATGTATCAGTAGTTAGTAAATAGCCGTTTCAATGTTCACTATTATCATTATAATTAGGGGAATTTGTCCTGGATGTTAAGTCCATTATAATACTTAGTATATCACTACAAAAAGTAATATTTTTACCATAATGTTTTATTTCTATTAAAAAAAACTTTTAAAACTTGTTATCATCCTTCTTTCAGTGTAATTTTCATCTCCATAAATTTTATGTATTTTAAAAGGTTTTCATAGTATTTTAATGATGTTCTCCAAAAATGGTGAAAACATTGGACTTAGTTTTGCTGAACCAGGGCTGAAGAAGGACCCTTTTAATTCGAAAAATGTACCCGAAGAGGACGTAAAGCCTCAAACAAAGTAAGTTGTGTTGTAAAATGGAAAATGATTTGTGCAATTGTTCATAAAAGTTATTCATATATTTTTCTCTTAGTTTGTAAGTTTGATGTGTCCGTTTAGTAGTAGCATTCATTATGATCCATTAAACAAGTAGTTCCGTGAAGAACTATACAGCCAATTTTCATATATCCTACTTCTGTTAACTGCCACTATGAACATACAACATTTCAGTTTGATTGCTGTAATAGATTCGTAGATATTGAGAACCGACTAAATATTTCGGATGGTCGCCATGTTGGATTTTATATATGTAGGTCTTAGAGTTATGTACTGTTACATGAAGATTATGTGTACGTGTAGCATTCAAATTCAATCGCATGATTAGGACACAAGAAGTAACAAGGAGATTTAAAAATTTCGCACAGCTGCCATCTTGTGGTTATGGAAACAATTCAAAATAAATTAGATGCCAGTGCATTAACATTTGTATAATGATTTACTGTACCAAGTTTCACTGCACTCGGATGGTTAAATTGCGAGAAACGTCCATGTGAATATTTATACTTCGCGTCGCCGCCATGTTGGATTTGTAATCATCAGGTTATTTAAAGTCCTATAGGTGAACTTAAGTTCATAGCCACTATGAACATAAAGAAATTCAATTCGATTGCTATAATAGATTCGTAGATATTCAGAGCCGTCTAAATATTTCGGATGGTCGCCATGTTGGATTGTTAAATGTATAGGCCATAGAGTCATGTACCATTAAAGGAAAATTATTGCGTAGGTTCATTATTCAAACTTTCACTTCGATCGCAGGATTACGACACAAGAAATAAAAAAAAATATTTAAAATTCGCACAGCCGCCATTTTGAGGTTATGTAAACAGTTGAACTAAATTGAATACCAGTGCATTACAATGTATATAAACATTTCCTGTACCAGATTTCATTGCGTTTGAATATTAAATCGCGAGAAAGGTCTATTAAAATTTTTAATTCGCTTGGCCGCCATGTTCGTTTTGTAGTTAACCGGTTATAGATGAACTTCCAGTAGTTCCCTTTCTCTTCGTACAAAATTTCAGGGTGATACCACTAATAGTTTTAGAGATATAGAATGCCGGTGAAATATTTCGCACATCCGCCATCATGTGGTTATGTAAACAATTGAACGAAGTTCGATGTCGGTGCATTACAATGTGTATAAACATATACTGTACCAAGTTTTATTGCGTTTGGTAGGTTAAATCGCGAGAAACGTCCATTTAAAAGTCGCAAATTCGCGTTGCCGCCACGTTGGTTAGTTACCAGTTTTTCAATAGTCACATAGGTGAACTTCTAGTAGTTCCCTTTATCACCGTAAACAATTCCAGGGTGATATCGGGAATAGTTTCGGATATATTGAATGCTGGTGAAATATTTCGCACAGCCGCCATGTTGGATTGGTGAGACGTATCAAAATTTGAAGGACACGGTCGGGGTCGCCCGGAGTAGTGCTATGAACTTACCGAGTTCCATAGAAGTTATTAGGGACACACACACACCTCACACACACACACACACACAGACACACGGACAAAAGGTGATCTCATAAGCCTATTTTTAGCCTACTTTCGATTTTTGCAAAAAATGAAAGTAGACTTATGAGATCAACACAGGGCGAAAAAAGTGTGTCTGTCTGTGTGTGTGTATGTGTGTGTGTGAGTCTGTGTGTGTGTCTGTGTGTGTGTCTGTGTGTGTGTGAGTGTGTGTACTCTGAATGTCTGTCCCCCCCTATCAATTCGAACACGGTGAATGAGAATTGAACGAAATTTGGTACAAAGGTAGCACTAGCAAAGGACACCTCAGTGTCATGTTTTATATCGCCGCCATCTTTACTAAAACTGAATGGCGGCCACTCAAACGTTCAAAACGTAAAATCAAATAACGACTAACCAAATCATCCGATCTCTACCAAATTTGGTAACAACATACCTTCGTATAGGATGCGTCTTGTGACCAAACTACAAGGTCGTCCGCCATACCATTTCAGGATGGCGGCCGTGCGAATTATGCAAACTTTATAATCCATATCATGGGACCCACCAGTTCCGATTATCGAGCCGAGAATCGTTTTAACTGTTCTAAAGGAAGAGGCACGTTCGAAATTAAAAGTTTATTTTGTAATACTATAGTGCAGACGTGATTTTAAAAAGCTGAGCTGATTCACTAATAAGACAAGATGGCAGCGGATATCTTGTGCCTGACTTATATTTCACTAATTTGAGTATTGCATGCAATATAGCGTACTGTACAAAATAAATAAACTTTGTATGAAATGCTTTATATATAAATAATATACTCCAGTGATGAAATCGGTTAGTATAAATCATTATTTGCTAACAAGTTCTATGTAAGTCATTTTATATAGGACGATATTCGTTGACACAATTAGCTCAGTGGTAGAGCGTCAGCCTATCGCTCAAATGCCTATGGTTCAAACCCGATCAGAGCTAGGTTTTTTGCTTGAAATGTTATATGTTTATTGTTTTGTAATGACTCAGATGTTTTAAAATTAAGCGTTATATTGTGCATATTATGGTGTAAAATATATATTTAATTAAAACATAATTCGCCAGCAGATTTACTCGAGACATCTAGCTGCCAAAAAGGTAACTAGATTAACTTCCAGATTTTATTGAAAAGTTTCTTCTTCTGGCCGCTAGAATGCACTCTGTTAGGACACGGCCGACTGAATACGAGCTGCGCATTCAGTCGGCCGTGGTTAGGATTATATTTTTCGATATTTCACCACTAGATGGTACGACTAGTCTACGAGGGGCTCCATTGATTACTACACCATTGGCATTCTATGCGCATCGAATTTGAAGAATGACAAGATGATACTACGATACATTTTTACTTTTTATTTTAAAGGGTTTGTAACAGCCTATTTTGCGTTACTTGAAAATGTTATTTGAAGTAAAGAACAAAACGATTTCACATAGTAGGTGTTAGTTCAGGTTATTAATTACTACTTTTATTTGAGGCAAATAGCAATCGAAAATATCCACATAGTTTGTATACACACGTCTCTGTAGGGTCATGGAAAGATTTGTTAATTCAATTAGGGTTGTGAAAGCCATGCACAACCAGACGTGTAAAGACATGCCTCAACTCAATGTTGGATGTTGCCCACGGCAGGTCGTATATGTAATAATAATAATAATGTTATTGGTTTTACATCCCTTTTAACTACTGCTGCTTTCAGAGACACCGGGGTGCCGGAATTTTGGCCCGAAGGGGATCTTTAACGTGCCAGTAAATGTACTGACACGGCTCCCTCGCATTTGTGCACCCTCAAATGCCAGCTGACTGCGCCAGGATACGAACCTGCAACCTAGGGCCCAGCAAGCGAGAACGTTACCGCTGAGCCACGCAGCCAGTCCGGTCGATTATGTCTCCAGATCCATAACATTCTTGATATACTTCTTATCTTTCTTTCTTCAATGATGGTAGCAGTTTTTATCTAGGTTGTGGCGTTTGGTAGAGGTAAATCGTTTCTAAGGTCTTCAACAAAGAATAGTTCTATTATACTCATTGATAATAACGAGTTATAACTATACTCATACATTTAGGAGAAAGTAGGCTATATGTTCTTTACTGAACATCTTGTTTCAAAATTGAAAATAGGCTAACAAATAAATAAATCCACCGGGCGAAGCCGGGTACTACTGCTAGTTTAAAATATAATACAAATATGACATGAAATGAAAAATCGGTAAAATTCTAACCTAAATATCAAAATCCTAAATGAAATTACAAATCATTAGCATAGTTCATTCCACTGACTAGTTTATGCCTGTAGTTCGCCCGCCCTTTACGTGTGAAGGTTATTTCCCAGGGACATGGAAGAGCGGATTACCCAAGTCCACTGCTGTAAAGGTCGCTTTAGATACTGCACGTAACTTCATCCGTTGGTTAGAGAATATGTTTCCAAGTATTAGCGTAAGCCAGTGTAGTGATCTGACGGACACGGCGTTCGCAGACTGTTAATAACGTTGATTGGAGTAAACTGTTTGACATTTTGAAGAGGATTGGAATAAAGTACAGGGATACAAGGGTCCATACAGAAGTCAGACTGCAGTTTATACAGTTGAAGAGCACGCGAGAGAATTAAGGCGAAAACATTGACCATTTTGGTACTGTTGTGATTGTTTGTATACAGTAGGCTAAATGCAGATGCCTGTCAATGCTAATATCTAAAACATGTTTATTAACCAATCATGTTGACATGGACATTTTTCGACATCCAATGATGTCTTCTTCAGCAATATTAATGGGTTAAAACTTATACTAAACATATTTTGAGATTATATTTACCAATCTTTACTGAAAAAATGAAAATCCACAGCCTGCTTCCAGTCTCCGACCGGGTCAGGAATGGAATGAATGAAGCCCCCATCTAGCGGCGAGGATATGAACTGTGCCGGCTGCCGAGGCCTGACGCACTCCTCTGGGGCAATAATTAAATGAATGACAGATGAAATGAAATGATAGTGGAGAGTGTTGCTGGAATGAAATTTTGACAAGGAAAACCGGAGTACCCGGAGAAAAACCTGTCTGCCTCCGTTTTGTCCAGCACAGATCTCACATGGAGTGACCGGGATTTGAACCACGGACCCAGCGGTGAGAGGCCGGCGTGCTGCCGCCTAAGCCACGGAGGATCACCAATCTTTACTAAACTATCCAAAACTTGGAATAAAACCAAAGAAATAAATTGGATTTCCTTACGAAGATAAATTATTAATATATTTTGAAGTGTATAATATAATTGATATTGCAGTTTTTCAGTCGGTCAACATATTGCAAACCCAATTAGACTACTGGGACATGCGAAAAATAACCTGAAAGCGAACTATATAAAGAAGGTGATAGGAGTATCAACAAGAAGTTCCGTGACAAACTAAAGAGCCTACTTTTCTTAAAATTAAGATTCATGCCAATGATTAATCTACAGTATATGAACCTATCTAGAATAATGACGAAATTAAGTTGGTAATATTGAAATGTCTAATTAGTTCGAAATATACCTGGTATAATGTAGCCTAATACGGCACTACAGTTGGCAGCCCTGGCGACTGAATATATACTTAGTTCTATCTCTTAAGGTAAAGAACACCAAATTTGGTTGAAGTCCAATGGACATTACATGCAGTTAGACATTGGATCTATCAGCACGCGTAAAAGCATGTTTGGCAACAATGTCATGCGTGTGCTGGTCAGAACTAATCTGAAATATTATGATATTTTGTTGTGCCAATTTTGGATGAAATCCATTTGTTAGTATAGAAGTTACACGTATTTTAAAATTGGACCTATCTGCAGGCATAGAATCATGTTGGCAGCACTGACTTATATTGATTACTCCAAATTAATCTAGAATGCCAGGTGATATACGTGTGCAAAGTATAGAGCTGTTGGCTTGCATATTTTCTGATATATTGATATTAGGGGGGGGAAATTTAGACAGCATTTATTAACAGTTGGCAGCCCTGATTGCTCTTAAGAATACTTATAATCGTATCTGTTATGATACACATAGCACATACGAAATTTGGTTGAAATCCAACTGATAGTATAGGAGTTACATGTACAGTATTTAAAAATTGGTCCTATCAGCAGGCTTAGAATCATGTTGGTAGAACTGACTATATAAGTTACTCAAAATTAATCTAAAATGTCAGGTGCTATACGTGTGCATAGTTTAAAGCTGTCGGCTTGCATACTTTCTGATATATTGGTATTTGGATTAAATAAATATATATAGAGAGAGCAAGAGGGGTTGCCGGCAAGAACCCCACTAGTCAAAAAAAATCGAAAAATTAGTTACAGGCGCCATCATGTAGTGTTCAGCATTACGCACGTGATTACACAACCGATGCTGGCAAAAACACCTCCAGTCATACTATAATAATAATAATAATAATAATAATAATAATAATAATATCGTATGGCCTCGGGTGCCGGGTGCAAGCTTTGTAATTTGAAACCCAGACGGTAGCTTGCCTGTCGAATTTCGTTGTTCCTTGAATCACTATGAAAGTCAAGGAGGTTAGATAATAGATATCTAAGCTCCTTGAACATTATAGCGTTTTCTAGTACAGAAATGAGGAACTTTGTGTTGGCGAAAACTCCCGAGATTAATTTTGCCATTATGAACTCGGCCTACTGAATTCAAATGGGTTCTTTGACATGTCAACATCGTATGACATGCGTATCGTATTTTTGTCGCCTTTCAAAAATCACTTACCACGGCCAGGGGCGAACCTGCGCCAGACGTACTGTATTAGCCTCTAAACATACGGCGATTCGGCAAAAACCCCACAAGTCTGGACTGTTGCTAGCAAGAACACCACTAGTCAGTGGTGCTTCAGGTAGCTGCCACGGGAGCGCTCTGCTCAACTCCCAATAAACAACTGATAAGTTAAACGTTTGTTTACAACCGCCTCGTTCCTGTAGGTTATACTCCTGTTCTCCAAGTTTTTATGTTAATATGGACACAAATGGTACAGAATGGCAGCGAAAGAGAGCAAGAAAGACGAAAAAGGAGGATAACATTCGTGATGCCAAAGTGCGTGGTGAAGAACACGTGAATCACGTTGGGAAATTGGTACCAGCTCGCATGACTGGAGAGGACTGCAGGTTCGTAGTATATAATATATTAATGTAAAATATTTTTCTAAATGTAAAACTAGTAGAAATCTAAAAGTGTCATCATTATTATTGTTACTCCCTGTTATTTCTTTGCTTGTGGTACACCTGTCATATCTAAGGAAATCCCAATCCTTAATGAGGTTATCTTTAAAAATAACATTTTTTTCTGTCTGTCTTTGGCCAGGTGTTCGAGGCTGCGCTGTTTTGAGAAAGTAGGGGAAGAAGCTCGGCGCAAGACCATTGAAGACTTTAACAAGATGATGTCGAAAGATGCCCAAGATAGTCATCTCAGTGGTTTGATAGGCATGCATGTTATCGCGAACTGTCCACCAAGAATGGATAATGAAGACAATATGAAACCACGGGCCGCGACATTCACCTACAAAGTGCGGGTAACAGGAAACGATATTGTTGTTTGCAAAAATGCTTTTGTAAGTTTACATGGAGTTACTTGCGACAGAGTAAGAAGACTGCAAAATAATTAGTTCACTGTGGGAGCTCTCCTAGAGACAATCGTGGTAGACATTCCAACCGGCCTCACCAAGCACCAGAACAGCTTGTACAGGTTATTGAGGCCCATATCATGTCCTTCCCTACCCGGAAATCCCATTACTCACTGAGAGATAATCCCAATAGGCGCTATTTGCCAGAAGACCTCACTGTCAAGGATTTGTATGGCGAGTTCCTTAACGCCTACCAAATAAATGTGCCCTACAAACTTTACTGGCAGATTTTCAAAACGTTCAATATCCATTTCGGATATCCCAGATCTGACACTTGCAAAGAATGCGATTCGCTTCAGCAAAAAATAAACGCAGCTAATGATGATGGGGAGAGACAAGCTTTTGAGGATGAGAAAGCCGTTCACCTCAGGAAAGTGGAGGCTTTCTTGGCTGAAAAAAGAGCGTTCATTCGGAAAGTCAGACAGGGAAAAGTTAACTGCATCTCGTTTGATTTTATGCAGAACTTACCTCTTCCTCATTTACAAACGAGTGTTGTATACTACATGCGTCAGTTGTGGTATTATGTCTTTGGGATACACGATTTGGGAACAGGAAACGTCAAAATATACAGATATTTGGAAAATAAGGGAAAGAAGGGTCCCAATGAGGTTATCTCAATGCTGCTACATTTCATAAACAGCATCCCACACTCAGAGGCAACGGAGGAGCTGGTTTTAATAAGTGACAGTTGTCCTGGGCAAAACAAAAATAAAACAATGGTTTACTTCCTCTTCTGTGTAGCGCACATTCTCAAACTGTTTAAAAGGGTTACATACCTTTTTCCTGTTCGTGGTCATAGCTACCTACCAAATGACCAAGACTTTTCCATTATTTCTGCTCAATGCAGGAAGACTACTGTTACGTGCAAAGCCCGTACCAACGTTTTTAAAATGCATCACCCCTATATACTTGTGTTCCCTGTCATTTAAAGCGCCCGCCTGATGGCTTGGTTCCGCTAATGAACTAGAGGTGGCAGCATCTATCGACGTCTCTAGCCGGAGTTGTATCTTCAACCGCTAGAGTGTGTGAGTGGTGTCTTCTGATCTCATCCCAATCAAGACATATTTAAAAATGTAGTATTATACGTCATTAAACAAAGAACTATATATACTTCGTGCCGCCAAAACATTTTAATGGTGTCGTGTGAATATCATTTGGTTTTCACATTGCCGTAGTGTGTGTGGCGAATTGGGATTGGTCCAATTTAAATAAACCTGGTGCATGCTGGGTGGCCTTCTTCGCTTTTGTCATCCATCTTGTGAATAATGAGTTGTGACTAATTGCTGGGAGAAGAACTACGCCTATTCTGAATCTCGCCAAGGGGGCGAGGGCTTTGCCCTCGTCCCCGCTAACTTGGGAATATATCCCAGTATTTGATAATACAAGAAGAATTATCTGTGCAACTATCATCTGTGATAATCGTGAAAATGTTTTCTTGGGCCTTAATATGGAAAGGCGATGTTTGGTGTGCATCTCTTCGACAGCGACTGGCAGCCATCTGCTATTTTAGTTTATCTTTGGTGATATAAATCCTTTAAGGATATCTAAGTAGTGTTAAAAAAATTAGTGTCTCCCCTAAAGGTATGTTTTGGCATTTTATTTATTTTAAATTATTGGAGCTCCATATTTTGCATTGTGTACTGAAAGTTTTTTTGTTCTGAAGGTTGACTTTGGTCTTGATATGTCACCTTTAACCAGAAGTTCCGTTAAGAACTATACAGCCTACTTTTCATGCCAATGATTATTCTACAGAATATGAACCTATCTAGAATAATGACGAAATTAAGTTGCTAATATAGAAATTTCCAATTAGTTCGAAATACTGTATACCTGGCATAATGTATCCTAATAGAGCACTACAGTTGGCAGCCCTGATGAATGAATATATTCTTAGTTCCATCTCTTAAGGTACAAAATACAAAATTTGGTTGAAGTCAAATGAATCGCATGGACGTTACATGCAGTTAAACATTGGATCTAACAGCGCGCGTAAAATCATGTTGGCAACAATGTCATGCATGTATTGGTCAGAAATAATCTGAAATAATATGATCTATTGTTGTGCCAATTTTGAATGAAATCCGTTAGTTAGTATAGAAGTTACATGCATTTTAAAATTGGACCTATCAGCAGGCTTAGAATCATGTTGGCAGCACTGACGTATATTAGTTACTCCAAATTCGTCTAGAATGCCAGGTACTCTACGTGTGCAAATTTTAGAGCTATTGGCTTGCGTACTTTCTGATATATTGATATTAGGGTAACAAAAATAGGGACAGCACATATTAACAGTTGGCAGCCCTGGTTGCTCCTTAGAATACGCATAGTCATATCTGTTATGGTACACATAACACATACGAAATTTGGTTGAAATCCAAATGATAGTATGGAAGTTGCATGTATTTAAAGTTGGACCTGTCAGCAGGCTTAGAATCATGTTGGTAGCACTGACGTATATAAGTTACTCCAAATTAATATAGAATGTCATGTACTAGACGTGTGCATAGTTTAAAGCTGTCGGCTTGCATACTTTCTGATATATTGGTATTTGAATATAATAAATTAGGTGCATTTATTAACAGTTGGCAGCCCTGGTAGGTCTTAAGAATACGCTCAGTCATATCTGGTTATGTACACATACAACATACGAAATTTGGTTGAATTCCAATTGATAGTGTAGAAGTTATATGCATTTAAAAATTGGACCTATCAGGAGGCTTATAATCATTTTGGCAACACTGCCATGTTTGGCCTCCTGGAAATTAAACTGAAATATTATGATCTGTACGTGTGCCAATTTTGAAATAGCTCCCATTCATACTTTCCAAGATATCCAAAATGGAGCTCAAATTTCAATTGCGATTTTTTAGCAGTTGGTAGCACTGACATCATTTTCAAATATGGCCGTGATATATTCAGGTGTAGATCTTTACTCCTACCAAATTTTGTTTCGATTGCTGCAGCCGTTTAGGAGTTGATAGGGGGGGGGGGGGTACACACACACAGCCAGACAGACAGAAGGACAGACAGACAGACAGACAGACACACATTTGCCCGATCTCATAAGTCTACTTTTTCCTCATTTTTGCAAAATGTGAAAAGTAGGCTAAAAATGTAAAACTTTGTTGAACAATATAAGTCCGGGGAACACTTCTGTTTTAGCCTACTTTCGATTTTTGCAAAAAATGAAAGTAGACTTATGAGATCACTACAGGGCGAAAAAAAGTGTGTCTGTCTGTGTGTGTATGTGTGTGTGTGAGTCTGTGTGTGTGTGTGAGTGTCTGTACTCTGAATGTCTGTCCCCCCCCTATCAATTCGAATACGGTGAGCGCAAATTGAACGAAATTTGGTACAAAGGTAGCACTAGCAAAGGACACCTCAGTGTCATGTTTTATATCGCCGCCATCTTGACGGAAACGTAATGGCGGCCACACAAATGTTCAAAGCTTAAATCAAATTACGACTAACCTAATCATCCAATCTCTACCAAATTTTGCAACAACATACCTTTATGGGGGCAGCATCCTTTGACCAAACTAATAGGTCATCAGACTAATAGTTTGCGGATGGCGGCCATCTTTGTGTGAAAATCGATTGCCCCTATTAATTCGAACACGGTGAAACCGAATGGAACGAAATTTGGTTCAGAGGTAGCACTAGCAAAGGGCACCTCAGTGTCATGTTTTATATCACCGCCATCTTGACGGAAACGTAATGGCGGCCACACAAATGTTCAAAGCTTAAATCAAATTACGACTAACCTAATCATCCGATCTCTACCAAATTTTGCAACAACATACCTTTATGGAGGGAGAATCATTTGACAAATCTAATAGGTCATTAGCCTAATAGTTTGCGGATGGCGGCCATCTTTGTGTCAAAATCGATTACCCCTATTAATTCGAACACGGTGAAACCGAATGGAATGAAATTTGGTACAGAGGTAGCACTAGCAAAGGGCACCCCAGTGTCATGTTTTATATCGCCGCCATCTTGACGGAAACGTAATGGCGGCCACCCAAATGTTCAAAGCTTAAATCAAATTACGACTAATCTAATCATCCGATCCCTACCAAATTTTGCAACAACATACCTTTATGAAGGTAGCATCCTTTGACAAATCTAATAGGTCATTAGCCTAATAGTTTGCCGATGGCGGCCATATTTGTGTCAAAATCGATTACCCCTATTAATTCGAACACGGTGAAACCGAATGGAATGAAATTTGGTACAGAGGTAGCACTAGCAAAGGGCACCTCAGTGTCATGTTTTATATCACCGCCACCTTGACGGAAACGTAATGGCGGCCACACAAATGTTCAAAGCTTAAATCAAATTACGACTAACCTAATCATCCGATCTCTACCAAATTTTGCAACAACATACCTTTATGGAGGAAGCATCCTTTGACAAATCTAATAGGTCATTAGCCTAATAGTTTGCGGATGGCGGCCATCCTTGTGTCAAAATCGATTACCCCTATTAATTCGAACACGGTGAAACCGAATGGAATGAAATTTGGTACAGAGGTAGCACTAGCAAAGGGCACCTCAGTGTCATGTTTTATATCGCCGCCATCTTGACGGAAACGTAATGGCGGCCACACAAATATTCAAAGCTTAAATCAAATTACGATTAACCTAATCATCCGATCTCTACCAAATTTTGCATCAACATACCATTATGGAGGGAGCATCCTTTGACCAAACTAATAGGTCATTAGCTTAATATTTTGCGGATGGCGGCCATCTTTGTGTGAAAATCGATTCCCCCTATTAATTCGAACACGGTGAAACCGAATGGAACGAAATTTGGTACAGAGGTAGCACTAGAAAAGGCCACCTCAGTGTCATGTTTTATATCACCGCCATCTTGACGGAAACGTAATCGCGGCCACCCAAATGTTAAAGGCTAAAATGTAATTACGACCAACCAAATTTTGCAACAACAAATCTTTATGTGGGAAGCATATTCAGACCAAACTGCTAGATCATCAGCCCAATAGTTTGCAGATGGTGGCCAAGTATGTGTGCAAATCGATTCCCCCTATCAATTCAAACACGGTGAAACCGAATTGAACGAAATTTGGTACAGAGGTAGCACTAGCAAAAGGCACCTCAGTGTCATGTTTTATATCGCCGCCATCTTGACGGAAACGGAATGACGGCCACCCAAATGTTAAAAGCTTAAATCAAATTTCGACCATCCTAATAATTTGATCTCTACCGGATTTTGCAACAACATGCCTTTTTGTGGAAAGCATCTTATGACTGACTACAAGGTCATCAGCCCAATAGTTTGCAAATAGCGGCCATGTGTGTGTGCAAATCCATTCCCCAGATCAATTCAAACACGGTGAAACCGAATTGAATGATTTATTTACAGAGGTAGCACTAGCAAAGGGCACCTCATATTCATGTTTAATATCCCTATAGCACGTTGTATTTCAACAAGCTACTACAACCAACATTCAATTATACTCCTTGAAAAGGACAAAGAGTTATAACAATACCCATGCATTTAGGAGAAAGCAGGCTATATGTTCCTTACTGAACATCTTGTTTCTTTTTATTTTATTATTTGGCACCTGGCTAAAGCATTTTTTTCTTTTTATTACATTCTAACACTGACCAGACTAATCTATGGAAAAGTAGGCCTAATTTGATCATTAGTCGATCGGTTTTTATTTTTGATCCGTTGCCTTTTAAAAACATTTTGACCTCGTAATGTCTAGAGTTTGTTTATATCTTACTGTTTTCTCACTGGAGGATTTTTTTTAAATGTAAAAGTAGGCGTTTCACATAAATACGTACTGTTGTACCTTCAACTGTTCTTGGTCGCCATGGTAACTTGTTGACAGAAGGGCATAATGGGTTTTTGTTTCTGGCGTGTTTTGAAGTGCACGTTCTTGGGTCATGGTGGTGTTGGTTAACTTATTTTGTTTTTAAATTATCCTTTGGTTTTCCTTTTTTGGAGTTTTCTTTTGTACTCATACGTTATTCTTTCGGTACCTTGTTTATGGTAAAATTTTGCACTTTACTTTTTTTGATTCTCCAAGGCCCTCGTGGTTCAGTTGGGAGTATGTCAGGTGCTTATTTAGTGTTTTTTTGGTTTGTAGCTTTCTTTCTCTTACCTCAGGTAATTGTTAATTGATATCGACCGTTATTTTTTTTATTCTACAGTGAGAATTCTAGCTGAGGTTTTATTTTATTTTTTGTAATTTAATGCTGGCTGATGCATGTTCTGTTTTCTGGTGGAGGTGTTCTTTTAAATTTTAACATTAAATATTCTTTTAAATATTAAGCAACTGTTGTGGCATCTTTTCGTTGGTGGCAGTCCTGTCGGTTATCAGACCGTGTCTGTAGACGAGCCTGTGCGTTTCCCCTTCCCACCTTCTTCCACCCCTTTAGGTGTTCTTCTGTTGGGGCATGTCTTCTGGCGGTGATTTTGCAGATAGCGCTGCGGACCTCTGAAAACCAGGTAAGTTGGCCCACCATCCATTCCAGAGCCTAAGGTGGTGGTCGCAACTACCATCGCTGAACTTCCCGAAACCTGGGATGAAAGGATTCTGAAGGCCCGAACACGTCCATCTCCATTTGGTTTGGAGATATTCACCCACCGTGATATCAAGGATTAAAAAAAAAGCAACCGACAGTTTGTTTTGTTAAAACCCAAAGCCAGCATTCAGGCTTCAGAGTGTTCGATCTATGCGGTGTGACTTCACACATAAAGCTGTATATTTGCGACAAACGTACTGTGGTCCTTGGAGCCGCCACATCATTACAGATCCGAAGTTCAAAACTCCTGATGCAATCAACTTACCAGGAGCTTTCACATCCCCTCCTGCAGTGAAACCTGCGAAGGCTAAGGACATATTAAAACTTGCCGAATACCTCGCAAATCCTTCAAGCAAAGAGTACTACTCAAGACTCTTTGGCACAGCTGCATCAGTGGATGTACCTACAACCTGTTGCGACTATGAAACAGACAATGATGACAATAGTGATGGATGTGAAGATTAATGGCTTCAGTTGACATTGTATGCTGTATGTCACATTTGCATCCTCTTCCTGTAATAAATAATACTTGTAATTAATACGGTATATAACTATAATATTATTATGTATTATCTTAGTAATGTTGTATTGAATTCCGCAAAAACCCCACTAGTCAATTCAATTTTCCTTCATCACGCCCAGAGAATATAATTTGGTAACACTCAATATGATCGGATAACATTCCTGATGCCTAGAGAGTATGTAGACAAAACAAAACAAAATTAGCTATTTATGGGACGAAGATATGCAGTTTTTCTCGATTTCCCACAATTGTGATTCTTTGACTAGTGGGGTTCTTGCCGGCAACCCCTCTTAGTAACAGTTGGCAGCCCTACTGGCTCTTAAGAATACGCTCAGTCATATCTGTTTATGTCCACATATTACATACAAAATTTGTTTGAAATCCAATTGATAGTGCAGAAGTTATATGCATTTAAAAATTGGACCTATCAGAAAGCTAAAATTATTTTGGCAACACTGTCATGTATGGCCTCCTGGAAATTAAACTTAAAAGTATTATCTACATGTGTGCCAATTTTGGAATATCTCCCATGCATACCTTCCATGATATCCAACATGGAGCTCAAATTTCTAGTGCGTTCTTTCAGCAGTTGGTAGCACTGACATTATTTTCAAATATGGGCTTGAGATATTCCGGTATACATATTTACTCATACTAAATTTGGTTTCGATTGCTGCAGCCGTTTAGAAGTTGATAGGGGGACACACACAGCCCGACAGACAGAAGGACAGACAGACAGAAGGACACAGACACACATTTTCCCTGATCGATCTCATAAGTCTACCTTTTCCTCATTTATGCAAAATGTGAAAAGTAGGCTAAAAATTACTGTATATTTTGTTATGTCTACAGAAGAGGGAGAAAACTTTAGGATGACATGTTTCGCTTGTCAAGCGAGCATCGTCAGATCGAAATCTATAGAAGACAAAATAGCTCTATAAAACACTAGCAAACCCACAAACAGTCTCTGTCCTCCAAAAACAAAAAGCCCGTCAAAAACTTAGAAAGTGTGGTGACTATTGCTGGTAAAATACTAAAGCATTAAGCTTTGATATTTAAGCCTATATATTATTTAGCCTATTTTCATTTATGAAAAAATGGGCTTAAGAGATCACATTTTGTCCGTGTGTGTGTGTCCCTAATAACTTCTAAACGGCTGGAGCGATTTCAATGAAACTCGGTAAGGACATAGCTCCGTTTCGACCAACCCCGACCGTGCCCTTCAAATGTTATTTCGTCGCACCAATCCAACATAGCGGCTGTGCGAAAAATTTCACTGGCATTCTATGTTTCCGAAACTATTACTCATACCACCCTGAAATTTTATACGGTGATAAAGAGCACAAATAGACATTCAACTATGTGACTTTCAAAAACCTGATAACCACAAAACGAACATGGCGGCGAAACGAAGTTGAAACATTTAAATATACCTTTCTCGCGATTTAGCCATCCGAACGCAGTGAAACGTGGTACAGCAAGTGACTATACAACTTTCAATGCACTGACATCTAATTTAGTTCAATTGTTTACATAACCTCAAGATGGAGGCTGTGCGACATTTTAAAATTAAGTTTTTATTTCTTGTGTTCTAATCATGCGATCGAAGTCAACGTTTGAATAATGAATGTACAGAATAATTCTCATCTAATAGTACATAACACTATGATCTACACTATGTATATTAAAATCTAACATGGCGACCATCCGAAATATTTAGATGTTTCTCAATATCTAGGCCTACTATTAATCTATGGCAGCAATCAAACTGAAATTTTGTATGTGTATAGAGGCTATAAACATAAGTTCACCTACGGGACGTTCAATAACCTGGTGAGCACAAATCCAACATGGCTGCGACGCGAAATTTAAATTTTCAAATGGACCTTTCTTGCGATTTAACCATTCGAACTCAGTGAAACTTGGTACGGTATATGCTTTTATAAATTTTAATCCACTAGTATCTAATTCTTTTGAATTATTTTCATAACCAAAAGATGGTGGCTGAGCGAAATTTTAAAATCTCGTTTTAATTTCTTGTGTCCTAATCATGCGATTGAAGTTTGAATAAAACACCTACACAATAATCTTCATGTAATAGTACATAACTCTAAGGCCTATATATAAATATCCAACATGGCGACCATCCGAAATATTTAGACGGTTCTCAATATCTACGAATCTATTACAGCAATCGATCTGAAATTTTGTATGTCGAAGAGGCAATTAACATAAGTACGATATATGAATATTGGCTATATAGTTCTTCTCGGAAGTACTGGTTATATTTTGAAATATTGGTTTCATATTTTTGTAATACTGTACTGTATATTGTTTAAATAAATGGGCTCGTTTGTCAGTAGAAAGGAATGTCGTGGACAGTTATACGGCGATAACTAATTCCGCGGGTGCTCCCGACCCACTGAGCTACTGGGCAACAGTGTCTGGGCTTGCGCCAGAGGGTTCCTGAGCACTGCACACATGACTACGCGGGTCCTCAAAAGAGCACGGCGGTAGTTTTATGCGAGTAAACCCAGCTGAGAACCAATATGCAAGGCTAGGGGAGGTGTAGTTTGCCATTGCTTTCTTCACAGCACCACTATCACATCATCCACAACCACTCAGCTTCACCCGTACTCCAGCCTTAAGTAACACTCAGACACGGGTGAAGAATTACATTTTGATTAAGCCTGTGCCAACAGACAAATCCATTCTTCAAGAGATAGGTCATCAACATAAATAAATTGATTGATTGATAGAATAGATAGGTACATAAGTAGGTAGGTACATATTTATTTTATTTACCGCATGGCTTTTAGTGCCGGGAGTGTCCGAGGACATGCTCGGCTCGCCTGTGTCTGTAGCTGCTTCCAGCGGATACCCTTAGGGTGAGCTACAAGTTCCGTTCAATTTCAAGTAGTTCGAACTTTCGCCACCAGATATCAATGGTACCTAGAGGTGAACGTTGGAACTTTGATAGAGCGTTCCGACGTAATCTAACCTAACAATTTAGCTTCACACAAGTTTAGTCTGAGGAAGGATCTTTTACATGCCATAAATCTATGACATGGGACCGCCGGGTTTTCTTCCCCTCCGAAGGAAGTCATACTGAAGGATTCCTAACGCTCTTAAAAATCCGACCACTTCGGCCGGGTTTGAACCCAGCAGTTCAGGTACATACATAGGTGCATAAGTAGACAGATAAGTACATAGATAGGTACATAATTTTATAGGTACATACATAGATAGATATATAGATAGGTAAACTAATAAGTAAATACATAACTATTTCTGGAGAGTTGGGATGAGTTTTTACGTGGCTAATTGGTTGCCCTTCCTGACAATAATCTCACCGGAGTTAATGAACGATGAAACTAATAACGCAGGTGCATGAAGGAAGTGACCTCGGTGAACCCGCGTCTACCGATATTCGTCTTCCCTACGTTCCCAGTTGTTTGAACATTAAAAGTAACTTCCGAGGAGGCCGGGTGCAGGACGACGATGATGATGACGATGACCCTGTCACCGAACCAGATGAATTGTCAAAATTGGTGATTAAAACCTACGGCCCAGCCAGAAATCGAACCTGGGCCCTTGTAGCATGCTAACCACTTATCCACGGCGCAATTCATGTTTTATTCAAAACCAAGGAACTTATTATTGCTCAAGGATGCAGTAATGATGATTCAATAATAAAATAATAAAATAATCCCATTCCATTTAGGCATAGAGAATATCAAACCATCCTATTATCTCAGCCGTTATTCTTCCTATGGAATGCATTGTCTTTCAATTTAACCTTGTAAGTGCGGAGTTAACGGTTTGCTATCTGAGTGTAGAATTTTTTTTCATTCGAATTTATAAACAAAATTGTAGAAGCCATAATTTTTAACTTATCTATGGTGTCCTAAAATGTCAATACAATTTGGGTTTTTAGCCTACTTTTCACATTTTGCAAAAATGAGGAAAATGTAGACTTATGAGACTTATGTCTGTCTGTCTCTCTGTCCTTCTGTCTGTCTGGCTGTGTGCGTGTGTCCCCCCCTTATCTACTCCTAAACGGCTGCAGCAATCGAAACAAAATTTGGTAGGAGAAAATATCTATACCCCAATATCTCAATGCCGTATTTGAAAATGATGTCAGTGCTACCAACTGCTGAAAAACCGCAATTGAAATTTGAGCTCCATGTTGGATATCTTGGAAGGTATGAATGCTATTTCAAAATTGGCACACGTTTAATTTCCAGGAGGCCATACATGGCAGTGTTGCCAAAATGATTATAAGCCTGCTGATAGGTCCAATTTTTAAATGCATATAACTTCTACACTATCAATTGGAATTCAACCAATTTTCGTATATGCTATGTGTACATAAACAGATATGACTGAGCGTATTCTTAAGAGCAACCAAGGCTGCCATCTGTTAATAAACGCTGTCTCTATTTTTGTTACCCTAATATCAATATATCAGAAAGTATGCAGGCCAATAGCTCTAAACTTTGCACACGTATAGTACCTGGCATTCTAGATTAATTTGAAGTAACTAATATACGTCAGTGCTGCCAAGATGATTCTAAGCCTGCTGATAGGCCCAATTTTAAAATGCATGTAACTTCTATACTATCTAATGGACTTCATTCAAAATTGGCACAACAATAGATCATATTAATTCAGATTTTTTCTGACCAATACATGCATGGCATTGTGGCCAAACTGATTTTACGCGCGCTGTTAGATCCAATGTTTAACTGCATGTAACGTCCATGCTATCCATTGGACTTCAACAAAATTTTGTATTCCGTACCTTAAGAGAATATTTTCAGTCGCCAGGGCTGCCAACTGTAGTGCTCTATTAGGCTACATTATGCCAGGTATACAGTATTTCGAACTAATTAGAATTTTCGATATTACCAACTTAATTTCGTCATTATTCTAGATAGATCCATATAGATTAATCATTGGCATGAATCAGAATTTTAAGAAAGGTAGGCTCTTTATTTCGTCACGGAACTTCTTGTTAATAATCAAAATGCAAATTCAAAATCTTATGTTTATATTTATTCTTATTTTGACACAAATCAAAATGTTTGTGCCCACGCTAGCATCATCTTCATATCAGGCAAAGGGCCCTAAAATAAAATTATTAAATAAATCAGTAAAAAACTAATACATGTTGCATCTCACTAGAATAAAATTTCATATTATTTGGTCCAAATTCATAATGGGTGGAAAAAAATCCTTCTTGTTCCGCCATGCTTGTTTATATCACTGATAAACTCCAGCTGCAGAGAAGACTTTACAAAGTGATCTGATAGTTACTGTACTTCTGGAAGAAAAAAAATCCAAGCACAAATAGTACCACAAAATGCAGAACATGCCAGGATTGATTTGGCACTTAAGAGTGTACGGGGAACATGAAAAGAAATAGAAGTTCTCATGCACCGTCTATAGACGGGCGTAGCAATCAACGGGTTAAAGGCGGCGTATAGACGCAATCATTGAATTTCAATGTACAGTAACCGGATGTATCATTCTTCAGTCGTGCGCTTTATTAAGCCAGTGTGATCCAATTACAACGAAAATTGTTCCGTGTTATAATTCATACTTTAACTAAAAACCATTTCCCATGGTTTTCTTGTTTTGTGTGTGTGTGGGACGCAGGCCCGACGAGAGGGAGGGGCAAACGGGGCTGTAGCCCTAGGGCTCGGTCTTGCCGAGGGGCCCGCGGATGTAGAAAACCCCAGAGTAGAAAAATTTACCCAATTTTACGTATTTGACTACAAATTTGACATTTCATTATATTCAATGTATCTGAATCAATTGAATATGCTACAAAATACTCTACTGAGAACAAGTAAATACTCATTATCTTCATATCTTCGCGGCCAGAGAAATAGTAAAGTATCCACTGTTTAAAGGGAGGAATGTTTCTAAATAACATTTCAACTTGATCTAATAGCCGCTAAGCTACATTTATGAACCTTCGAAAGGTCGAATTTTAGTACATAATATTGTGAAAGGCGTTGAACTTGTTCTTCTCATGGGAGAGAGTAAAATTTTCGGTGAGATACTACAACAAATACGACATTGCAAATTTACAATGAACAAAATTAGTACGTTCCAAAAAAAAGTAAATTAAAAAAATCAACGTTTTTTTAGGGGGCCTTAAAGATGTAAAAGCAAATTTGATATTTATATGATGTCACGGGGACGAAACAATATGGGGGAGGGGGGGGGGCGTATTCGCTCTCCACGGCCCTGGTGCTGGGAGGGGGGAAATAGGTATCAGTTTTGCAATATTAACTAAAATTTACGTCATGGAGATCACTCATATTTCCTTATCTTCAGACTGTCTGGAGTAAATTAACCTTATTGTTTTGTTTAAAATACATACCTCCAAAAGTTTTGATTTATTAAATGAATTATTCCACTTTATAAATAGCCAATAATAATAAATAATAATAAAATAATAATAATAATAAAATGTGTTTCTGTCCAGTATTACATTATTGTACTCGTAGCTATCTCACACCCCAAGGTGGATGATCAGAAGTTGCTCAGGATGGTAAAACGTTCAACTACACTGATCATATCCAATGAGGCTGTTCAAGATTTTAAATGTCGACAAGAGGGTCGATAGGCTACACAAGAGGAGAAACAAATCTTATCGACCCTGAGTGATTTGAGGGCGACATAGTTAACTCACCGTTCTGGTTTTGTTCCCCATCAGGAAGACCAGTAGCGACATCATGATGACAACACAAGATCGTAGCGGATATCAAAACTCTACACGTCACAGGCGATACTCATTGTTGCGTCACACATCCCAGGCTAGACATGAGCAGGAAATGTCAGGTTGCATGTAATTATCACACACACACACAATCTCAATAACCCCCTTTAGAAGCGGCATTTCCTTTACAGCAGCACACACGATGCTATCGCGCATCTGGTGAGAATCATCGTGTTTTCACTCACTTACTGTATCTTGCTGCTATTGTCAGAGAAAGCACTTAACATTTCAACAGAACATCCGAAGAGGATTGTCCGTACGGACACCAGAAGCCTGACACACTGACAGCGGTGTGTCGACAACGCCTATAGATTGGCTTGAATCCAACACGCGTGACCCCTCAAGAACACAATACTGTACATTGTAATGAGGTCGCCTCATTTCAACCATAAACTATTTTTATTTATCTTGAAAACATTTTTTAAATGCCACTAAGAGCATTCTGGATCCAGTTTAGTGAAAAAAAGAGCTATTTTGACAATGGAATCGGTCGGAGCTGAACAGTATTAAGTCAGTTTTTACTAGCCTACTTTTCAGGAGACTGATAGCCGTCATTAACAGAACAGAACTTAACAAACACACTATATTAGTCATCTATGTTGTGAAACAACTATTCGGGTTATGTTTGAGTTAGTGGAATATCAATTTTAATTTAATAAACTTTTTTTAAAATTAATTTTGGAAACGTGACTTAATGCCTTTGAGCTCCGTAGGCAGTTTAGTGCGGCAAAAAGCCATCCAGAATGAATATTTCACATCATCATATATATTATTTCAGTAGTAAAGATCCCTCCTGTGGCGCTCACAAGCGACCGATCGTGAAAAATGAGCATTCAAATGAAAGAGAATACACATTACCAGTGACGCATTGCACTCTAATTTCATAAATATCTATAATTTCTTTAATAAATGACTTTTAAAAAACTGTACGAAGTGAGCGATTTGCAGATACTGTTGCTGCAGGACGATACGCTCCATTATTGCTGTCCACTTCACATTTATGCCGCTGTGACGCCTGTTACATGTCATTTTAACGTTCTGAGGTCTTTCCTTTATCATTTTGCATGGATTTCAGAAACAGTAATTTAAAGGAATGAGTACTCAAATCGTATAATTTCATAAATATCGAATAACCGGTAAGTGTTACGACTAAGCTGTCAATCAATGGACTCAGCACACAAATGACATTAGCAGTGACGAATTGCATTCTAATTTCATAAATATCAATTGTTGTAAGAAGTGTGCGATTTGCAAATACTGTTGCTGTAGGAAAATACGCGACATCATTGCTGTTCAGTTCACATTTTGGCCGTAGGGACTCCTGAAACGTAAATAGTGTTCTATAATCATTTGGTTCAAATAATAACATAACAACCTTTCTCCTTAAGTCTCTCATTATAAACCTATTGGGGAAAGTATGACTTATGAACATGCGAGATTTCTCGCACGGGTCCGCTAGTAATATTTTATTTTAAAATACATTTGTAACATAAAACCACCTAAGCCCTGTACAAATGTAATTTACGACAGCACTGTAACACGCGGGAATCTTGCAGTGTGACCAACATTAAGTACGAAATACGGTGCTGAAAGGCAGCAAGTCATTGACTTAATGCTTTTCTCCTCTCCCGTTTAAAGAGAGGGCCGACTTAATTCTTTCCTATGCCGTCCCAATGCCCTTGGGTCAATACTTCAGAATACTTTATGTTTAAAAATGGTCAATTTTGACTTCATGCTTTTCAGCACCGGCTGATTCAATTGTGCCAAAAGTTGAAACGCTAGAAGACCCGGAAAAGTGCCGAAATGAGTTTTTCGAAAAGCTCTATCACATTACTTCCGGCTTAAATGATATTAAAAACCATGCTAAAACGGTTGTTTTTAAATGGAACTTTTTCTACATATTTAAATGAAATTAAAGATTTAATCTATTATTTTTAAATTCTTTATCTTCAATTTGTGGGAAGCAGCAGATATTTGAATTTCTCAAAACGGAAGTAAATTTGTGATTTTGATTTGACCATTATGGATCGACACTACCGCTCGTAGTGATAAATACATACGACAAAGGATGTGGGCTAACGCTTGGTGTCCATAACTTGTCAGTTTAGTGTGTGTCATTATGCCGCCAACACGTTAGAGGCGTTTGGTCAGTGCACAAAATATAAAAAAATGGAATAGTAAAATTATAAAGCACCTTTTGTCCGTGTGTCTGTCTGTGTGTGTGTGATACGGTGTGTGTCCCCCTAATAACTTCTAAACGGCTGGAGCGATTTCAACGAAACTCGGTAAGTTCATAGCTCTATTCCAGTCGACCACGAACGTGCCCTTCAAATGTTGTTATGTCTCACCAATCCAACATGGCGGCTGTGCGAAATATTTCAACTGCATTCAATATCTCCGAAACTATTACCGATATCGCCCTGGAGTATTTTACGGTGATAACGGAAACTACTAGAAGTTCACCTATGTGACTTTTGAAAACCTGGTAACTATAAAACCAACATGGCGGCCAAGCGAAGTTGCGACATTTAAATAGACGTTTCTCGCGATTTAACCAACCAAACGCAATAAAACTTGGTACAGTATATGTTTATACACATTGTAATGCACCGACATCTAACTTTGTTCAATTGTTTACATAACCTCAAGATGGCGGCTGTGCGAAATATTTTACAGGCATTCTATATCTCTGAAACTATTGGCGGTATCACCTTGAAAATTTGTACGGAGATAAAGGAAACTACTGGAAGTTCATCTATAAAACTTTCAAAAACCGGTTAACTACAGAAAGAATATGGCGGCCAAGCGAAGTTGAAAATTTTAAATAGACCTTTCTAGTGAATTAATGATCCAAACGCAATGCAACTTGGTACAGGAAATGTTTATACATATTGTAATGCACTGGTATCTAACTTAGTTCAATTGTTTACTTAACCTCAAGATGGCAGCTGTGCGAATTTTAAAATTAAGTTTTTATTTCTTGTGTCGTAATCATGCGATCGAAGTGAAAGTTGGAATAATGAACCTACGCAATAATTTTCCTTTTGTGGTACATGACTCTATGGCCTATACATAAAACAATCCAACATGGCAACCATCCGAACTATTTAGATGGATCTCAATATCTACGAATCTATGACAGCAATCAAACTGAATTTTTTAATGTCCATAGGGGCTATGAACATAAGTTCATCTATAGGACTTTCAATAACCTGGTGATCACAAATCCAACATGGCGGCGACGCAAATTAT
This sequence comes from Meconema thalassinum, assembly GCA_946902985.2. Lineage (NCBI taxonomy): Eukaryota > Metazoa > Arthropoda > Insecta > Orthoptera > Tettigoniidae > Meconema > Meconema thalassinum. The sequence continues at coordinate 943,953,487 of OX336388.2, read as the reverse complement.
AAATATTCACATGGTCGTTTCTCGCAATTTAATCATCCGAGTGCAGTGGCACATGGTACAGTAAATCCTTATACAAATGTTAATCCACTGGCATTTTTTTTCCAATTCTTTCCATAACCACAAGATGGAAGCTGTTCGAAATTTTAAAATCTCGTTTTTACGTCTTGTGTCCTAATCATGCGATTGAAGTTTGAATACTACACGTACACAGTAATCTTCATGTAACAGTACATAACTCTAATACCTACATATATAAAAATCCAACATGGCGACCATCCGCAATATTTAGTCGGTTCTCAATATCTACGAATCTATTACAGCAAACTGAAATTTTGTATGTTGATAGAGGCAATCAATATAAGTAGGATATATGAAAATTTCTGTATAGTTCTTCACGGAACTACTTTTTTAGTTATTTTGTTGTCCGTCTTAAAACAACTGGCGCACATTTGCTTGTTGAATTACTGATCCCAACGCCTTGCCTGACTTCAGCTAACCAAGAACTCACCCAGAAGGTCATAGACTGGGCTGAACTCCAAATATGTTACGTTTAAACTGAATTTCAGCATTTTATTCAAGATCATTATTTTCTTTTAAATCAGCTTAACTCTGAGACTTTTATTTTTCAAGCAGATTTGTAATATTTTGAACATAGCTGTTGTGGCGTTTGTTTATGGAGGTTTATTTTATATGTCCATGAATTATTTCTATGGTTGTGTATATCTTGCCCATTTCATTAGGGATTTATTTTCGCAATGTACCTTGCATGGTTTAATAAACTTCATGTATTTTAACCGTTCCCGTGTGAATTATTCTGTAGAGAGCCCCAAATTCTCCACATCCAGAATGGTATGTATAATTAGGTAGAATTCTAAATTTTCCTTTATCATTGTTCTTACATTTCATCAGAATCAATCGCAACTCCATTTTAGTAACAACATCTTTCTAGTGATAAAAATTTAATATTTATGTGAATTATACATTTTTATTCATATTTGTATGGGTATCCATTTAATTTTACATTATTAATTTTAATCTATTAACGCTGAAGAAGATATAATTGCTACAGGGTCATTATGTGGGTGCGCGCCAGTAAACACGGCAAGCTAAGCCGGCTGTGACTAGCGCAGATCGCGGCCGCGCGCACCCGGTCCAGTCGGCGCCCGCTATCACACATTTACCAAACATGTTAAATAATGTGTACTTACAGTGCTCATAGGCGATGCTGAAAATGTCCTCCCTCTCTTGTATCACACACCTGACATCTTTTGATGAAAGAATGTCTGTCAACTCTTTTATTATTTACGGAGCCTGTTTCCTTGAATCGTTTAGCGAGCCTCCTAATTGTACTGGCATTATTCATTCATTCATTCATTTATTTGCAATGGGGGGTGTGCCCCCCGGTGGCAAATTGTATATACATAACAAATAAATAATTATACATAACAATTCAATAACAATTATACAACAATTAAACTGGAGTATTTACACAAATAGTCAGTCTTTTCTTAAACACACCTATATGTTTGGGAAAAGGCTCTAAGACTGCGGCAGGTAGAGAAAAGCGGAAGGAAGCTTGTAGTTTAACGTGACCGTTAATCTTGAGATCATGAGCCACGGGACCTCCTTTTTACGTGGAATCCGAACCACAGGACATGGCATTTCACTTCGAAAATCTCACATGCATTGACCGGGAATCGAACCCGGACCGCCTTGGTGAGAGGCATACAGCTAGACCGCTGAGCCACCACGCCCCAGGCAGGTAGAGAGTTCCAGTTATCAATGGCACGGTTTACAAAAGAATATTTACCATAATTTGTTCGCTGTGGTCGGCCCTTAACTTTGAAAGGATGATCGCTCCTACCCATGTAAGTGGGCTTTCCCAATCGTTTGCTAAGCTCACCCCATGCTGGTTGATTTGTATACGTGTTGTACATAGCGCAGAGTCTAGATTTCATCCTCCTAGCCTCCAATGATTCCCACCCAAGTTTCTTTAACATACGGCTCACACTGCTCCTGGGATTAAAGTCACTGAGCACAAATCTAGCGGCCTTTCTTTGTACCATTTCCAACTCATTGATGAGCCCTACTTGATATGGATCCCAAACCGCCGAGGCATATTCCAGAATAGGTCTTACAAGTGACAAATAGCCTAATTCTTTAGCAGAGGTACTACTTCCTTTTAATACCCTCATTACAAAGTGCAGGGATTTGTAAGCTTTTGAAACTACACATCCTACATGACTACTCCATTTCATATCATTCCTTACGTGAACGCCCAAATATTTGCAAGAATCTTCTTCTACAAGTATTTCCGAGCCAATGTTATATTGAAAATCCTGCCTTCGCACTTTCCCTATTTTTAAGAGACTACATTTTCTTGTGTTTATTTTCATTTTATTTACAATCGCCCACTTATAGACCAGGTTCAGGTCCTCTTGAAGTACTGCATTGTCTTGTGAGTCATGTATCTTTCGATATATTACACAATCATCCGCAAACAATCGACAGTCACTGCGAATCCCATTTGGTAAGTCATTTATAAACGCCAAAAATAACAAAGTTCCGATTACGCTGCCCTGAGGGATACCCGACGTTATGGTAATTTCATCCGAGAATATGCCTTCGTCTTTCACTTTCTGAGAAAGACCCGTCAAAAATTCTTGAATCCATAAAATTACTCTTCTATCAATCTTCGTCGAAGCTAATTTATGGAGTAGCATGTCATGCGGAACGACATCAAATGCCTTCGCAAAATCAATAACCACGGCGTCGACTGAAACTCCATGGTCTAACGATTCGCTAATGTCTTGAAAAAGTGATAGCATCTGACTCTCGCATGAGTAACTTTTCCGAAATCCATGTTGCTTATTATTAAACCATGATAATGTTTCCCACTGTTCCCTCAAGTAGTCGCAAATGAGATGCTCCATCTGTTTACAAACGACGGACGTAAGGCTAACCGGCCTGTAGTTGCCCAATTCAAGTCTGCTCCCTCCCTTAAATATTGGGACTACCGTAGCTCTTTTCCAGTCATCTGGGATTTGCGCATTGTTTATGGACACATTAAACATCACCTCCAAGTATCGTGCCACGGCCCTACCTCCTAGTTTAAGTACTTCACTAACAATATTATCAGGACCCTTTGATACATTGAAACGTAGTTTTTGTATTAGCTTTACAATTGCTGACTGGTTTATTTGGAACAGGGGAGCCCCTGATTCGTCGTTAAGGTCCAACACACAGCTATTGGATTTATTGAACACACTACCGTAAAAGACATTTAATTCATTAGCAATGGCCTGTTTCTCAGTAATTAATTTACCGTCACCGGACATTATCATCGACAAATTATTTGAATTTCCCATTCTTCTCCTAACATAACTGTAAATTTTTTTCCACCCATCACCTCCCGAACCAAGTAAACCTTGCATATAACTGTCATGAGCAGCCCTCTTTTTTAAGACGAGCTCTCTTGATAAGGACTTAAATTTCAACATATACTTGTCACTATCATGTCTTTTATTGTATAATTTCCTAATTTTCCGTTTTAGACTCCTAATTTCTCGTGTGTAATACTCAGGCACAGGTCTTCCTGGAAAATTGATTCAGAATTTTCGTCTTGTTTCAGAACAAGATTTTCTGCTTTTCATAAACGAATTATGGATATCACAGTAATCACAATACTCACTAACGTCTTCTTCTTCTTTTCTAGCGTGTATCCCGCGATGGTGTACAGTCCGCTTGTTTGGTTGCTGTTCGTCACTTCTTCAAGTTTAAATACACACAGCACCAAGTCTTCCTTGATTCTGTCCAGCCATCTTTTCTTTGGACGTCCACTGGGTCGATTTCCACCTGGATCGTATTGGAGAGCTGTTCTTGCCACAGAGTTCAACAGCACTAACGACTAAGCTTTGCAGATACACGTCCATATGAATGACAGAACACGTGTGAACTAACGATATGAGTCAGCAGAGCACGCCACTACCGGCTGGACCGGGTGCGTGAGACCGCGATCTTCGCTAGTCACAGCCGGCTTAGCTTGCCGTGTTTACTCGCGAGCACACACATAATGACCCTGTATATCGAAACATGTACGTTTAAAATATTAATGAACATCATTTCATAGTATTGACAAGCCGGATTAGTAATACATATATTTTACCATTAGTCAATACGGATAAAACTGTTACCAATCTAACACGGTAAACATACACGCAGGGCCACCGAGAAGAGGGGGGGGGGGGGGAGGGAGGGCGGCAAGGGGGGCAAATGCTCAGGGGTCCGTTTGTGATTCTTTACATTTTCTTGCGAATAATATTTTATTTATTGATTGATTGTTTTTTTTTAAATTTCGTTAGGGCCATCTATGGACCACGGTGCTTGTGTTTTAGCTGTTTCTTGATGTCATCGTCAGGCTTGCCACGATTGGTGTTCTTAGTGGTGGGTTTGGCAGCTGCTTTCATGTTGGTACCTCGAGCTTTTCTGATGGCCCAGTAGTCCTTCCTTTTCCGGCTAAATTGAATCTTACGTTCCTCAGACCATTTCCTAGTCTCGTCCTTTGGTCTGTGGGTAACTTCTGTGAGGGATGTTACGAAGGATTTAATTTTAAGAGCTGTATGATAGTTACTCCGGTCGGCTATGTCATTTTCATTTATATGGAGTTCCGAAAGATCCTTCTCCACTTGCTTCTTCCACAAGAATCCAGTAGCTTTGCCCTTGTTAGCAGCCTCGAAGATCCTATGGGATAACCTGTTTGAGTCCATTCTGAATAGATGTCCGTAAAAAGCCAGTCGCCTTCTTCTGATGGCATCTATGAGATTTTCTTGGTGTTTATATAGCTCACGATTTGGTTGATACCATCGGCTTCCATCTGGTAGAATTCTTGGTCCTACTATCCGTCTCAGGAACTTTCTTTCTTGTACCTCGAGGGCTCTTAATGGGGTCTTCTTAGTTAGACATAGGCACTCTGCTGCATAGAGGACTGAAGGTCTGACTACTGCATTTATTTATTTATTTATTTATTTATTTATTTATTTATTTATTTATTTATTTATTTTAAACTTACTTTTATTTAAAACCGGGCAGGACAAGTGTTATTGAAGATATTGTTCAAAGAGGTTCCCCTGCAATGCGTAATCACTTTCCAAGTGACGGAACGAGCCTTCCTGAGAACAGTTTGATTTTCAAAACTACAGAATGGAGAATGTGCTTTTACAGACTGGTTAGTATGTAGTGATACAAATCAATCGATATATTATTTTCCTTGTGGATTACTTGGTCACAACCCTGAGTTCCATAAGTCAGTTTTAGTTACTGACGAAGACTGGCAAAAAGATCGTTCTTGGCGTAAGCTCTATAATATGCTGACAGTTCATGAAACGAGTGCCAGTCACAGACTATGCTATATTGATGTTGTTTCATTCAGCCCCGTGGAATTTTTTGTGATATTCTGTTTTTAAAATTATAACTGAGCATCAGATGCTTTTCTCAGAATGGCATTGTCTCCATAATAGCTAGTGGTGGATAATAACAATTAAACGTACTGTATTTCAAGGGAAGGAGGGGGGCAAACAAAACATCGCATAGGGGCCCAGAAATCCTCTCGGCAGTCCCCCCCCCCCCCCATACACGCATTTTACGTAAAATTAATCAATGAGAGAAATGAGCGCAACCCCGTATCTTGGTGAATATGACCCTCCGGGCACAATACTGAGTCTCATCCTAGAATGCAGTCTCCAGAATATACTGAGATACACATCCTAGACCACGTAGACACGTCTTGAGGAATCGCTGGCCTCGAGGCTGCAAGACAAAGCATAAAGCAACTATCAAACGGTTAAGGCCGAACGGGCCATAAAATGGCGCGAGTCATAAGAAACCTGACTACTCTCACGTACCGTTTGTAATAGCTTATCAGATGTAACACGCAAGCGAGTTAATCCTTAAAATATCTACAAACTCAAAATCTAAGATCGAACTCATGCACCCAGCCTCCCGGAGTTAATCATCACCATTTCACCCCATGTCAAAATTAGTTTTAGTGGCTTTATTTCCTTATTTGGGCTTCGAAACCCCCACTAATTAACATAGCCTACAGTACCAATAACTTAAACCTGGTGGCGTGGATTTCAGTTCATACATCAGCTGTCTCACTAGCAGAATGTTTTCTCTGAGCTTAACCCTTTATAAAATGCGTTAACATTGACCATTATGGCAATGATAATAATTAATAACCGTGTTGACTGATAGTATTATCTTATTAAAACCGCCTAGTCGAACACTAAAGAAACGTTTAAATACATTATTAAACATACATGTTTCGGTATTTCATTGATACCTTCCTCAGCGTGATTGATATTAAATCTTAAAACTAGTTAACAAAGCCAAAAAGAAATGTATATCCTTACAAAAATTGTTTTAAATTAAAAAATGGAAAAGCTTGCAAATAATTAAATGCCACGCATTAAAAAAATGATAGTGAAATGATGCTATTAAAATAAGAGATCTACCTTATAAACTGCCTACGTCAATACTCCAATAATTTTGATCGAAATCTGTAGTGACAGAAGATGTCGCTGTCAGAAGAATGAAGAAGCGCAAAGGATGTAGGTCAAATTGTCGCCTCAAACGGAACAAAAATTTTGTAATAGAGTCCTCCTACCTAAAACTTCAGTCGATTCCCAACTTAATGGCCCACTCTGTTGTATTAGTTGCTCAATGGGTAACGCAATGTGCAGGCTATTTACCAAACACAGCAATCAAGCATATTACACAGTGTCGTCTTCAGGTGGAATACTGTTACGAGAAACGTAATAGTTTACGGTATTACCTTCTCCTATACTTCGATGACTCAGTTGTTCTTATTTGTTGGCTCTCTCTGCTATATTATATGTGTATTGCGCAACACAATGTGCAGATCATTTATTTAAAACTATAAAATAACATGTTGGTAGATTGTGACAGTATTCCACCTGAAGACGACACTGTTTAATATGCTTGACTGCTGTGTTTGGTAAATAGCCTGCACATTGCGTTACCCATTGAGCAACTAATACAACAGAGTGGGCCATTAAGCTGGGAATCGACTGAAGTTTTAGGTTGGAGGACTCTATTACAAAATTTTTGTTCCGTTTGAGGCGACAATTTGACCTACATCCTTTGGGCTTCTTCATTCTTCTGTCAGGGACATCTTCTGTCACTACAATTTTCGATCAAAATTATTGGAGTATTGACGTAGGCAGTTTATAAGGTAGATCTCATATTTTAATAGCATCATTTTACTATCATTTTTTAATACATGGCATTTAATTATTTGCAAGCTTTTCCATTTTTGATTTAAATCAATTTTGTAAGGATATCCATTTCTGTTTGGCTTTGTTAAACTATTTGTTAACTAGTTTTAAGATTTAATATCAATCACGCTGAGGAAGGTATCAATGAAATACCGAAACATTACGTTTAATAATGTAATTAAACGTTTCTTTAGTGTTTGACTAGGCGGTTTTAATAAGATAATAATAACCCTTTATAGGATAGTAGTCTATATATTAGCCACCTACTATAGAAAGAGTTTGTATGCTATTCAGGGGCGTATATACAATATTTATCAGGGGGGGGGGGGCTGACTATCCTGGAAAATTGTGAGTATTCTCAGGGGATTGTCACCGCAAAATACACTGAAATATCAACCAATATCTTAGAGCATATAACTCTGTGTAATTATTTCAGATAAGAGTTCATTGTAAAATTCTAAGTTTATAGAGCCTACGATTAGAAGCAATACAAAAGCGTTGTAAAATACAACACAAAAATCCAATTTTATACTTAATGCATTTTCTATTATGGCCTATTGAGTATGAGGCAATTCATTAAGCAAAAAGGTGAACATTTTTTAAATTTTTATTTTTTATTTTTTTACAAACTGATAATTTATTTCTCAAAAGTACCGTACTGTGGAATTCAGTTTTGCCTCACAAGGCTGAGTGTAGCCCGTGCCAGCCCTTAGACCAGAATTAAAATTTGTTGGCAGAGCCGGGAATCGAATTCGGACCTCCGGGGCAGCAGCCAAGAATGCTAGCCACTACACCACGGGGTAGTCTAATTTCAAACTTAATATTGTTTGTAATTTAGCCAATAAGTTAAGATTAGGGTACAACCAAATTTACAATAATTTTATGCTTTTACCAAAGCATCACTTTCTTAATTTTATTGTCTTTTTCTTTTGGGGAGGGGGCGGAACCCCCACAGCTCCCCCTCTTATATACGCCCCTGATGCTATTATCAAAGATGCTAATAGTTGAAACTATCAGTCTAATTACAACAAAATGTCTTGTTGATGTAATATTTTCTATAAGCAAAATCTGTCTAGTTTTATGGTGCTGGATGAAATTTCAACTAGTAAATATAATCAAAAGCATTAAATTAAACAATAAAATAAGACATAAAAGACACTAAAGATTAAAATAAAACACAATAACATTGAAATAAAACATAAAAGACACTAAAAATTACAATAAAACACACTAAAAATTAAAATAAAATTAAAATTTTAAAAGTTAAAATTACAAAATTAAAACTAATAAATAAATAGATAATTTTAAAAAAATATTTAAAAAAAATATTGAATATTTAAAATAAAAATAAATATTTGAGCTGAAATGAAAATTTAAATATAAAAAATAAAGTAAAGATTAGAAAAGAATAGTCTGCCCTATAAAGGACTCAGATGTATTGCATAACTCTACAAGAGATAGAAGGAGCAGACTCACCGGTAAGTCGAGTAGGGTCTGCACAGTGTCGATAGCCGCGCCACGCCTCAGCTTACAGAACTCCACGAACTCTTCGTCTGTGTTCTTCTCTCGCAGGAGCCTGCACACAAAAAACACACACTTGGTAAATCTAGGGCTATCCACCCAGGCCCGACGAGAAGGGCCCATTTCTACAAAAAAAATAAAAATGTTCTGACTAAGAAAATATTTCTTATTATCAATGGGAACCGACAAACCAAAATTCGCTGGCTAGTAGATACACAAATGGAACATACAGTACTGAAGTCGACATTGATCCAATGGCTACAACAACGACTACATACAGACAAAAGATCAACACCCACAAATTTGCACCCAAGAATCCATCTAGAAAAGCTTGAAACTACGAAATTCATGGACACAAGAAAGACGGCAGGCCCAGAGTGAAAGAATGAAGACATTTTGGGCGAATAAGAAGTTCATAAAGATGAAGAAATTCCAGTGCTATTTAATGGTTCCACGTGCTCTTTAGGGGACTGAACAAATAAAATAATAATAATAATAATAATAATAATAATAATAATAATAATATCATTTGAAAAAACTGAGTTCATGACAAACATCACTGATGCCCCCAAAAGTATCACAATTCATGACAGTTCAGTATGTAAAACAAATTCCTTTAAATACCTAGGAGAGTGGATAATGAATGACTCACAGGAAAAGACAGCAATAGAAACGCGTATGCATAAATTACAAAGGTGTTTTCATATGACAAAAGATATATATATATATATATATATAATAAAAAAAACTTATCCTGGAACACTAAATTAAGGCATTATCAAACAGTGGTCAGACCTGAAACTCTGTATGCAGCAGAAACACTTAAATTAACAAGATTTGGTGATTTATACAAATTAGAGAAGACTGAAAGACGAATTCTGAGAAAAAATACTGGGAGTTAAACGAAATAATAACGCAGAATATAGGTTACGACCAAATAGAGAGTTATATTTGAAATGTGAAAAATTAACTGATGTAATGAGAAAGAGAAGATTACAGTTTTTTGGGCACATCTATAGAATGGAAAACAGTAGACAAACTAAACAGATCTTCAACTTACTGACTAGTTACAAATCCAAACCCACATAGTTCATTGAAATTGACAAAGATTTGACAAACGCCAAAATATTTCATGTAAGATTTAGGTGTATTTCAGGTTAGGGTGTATAAATACTGGTTCTCCCACCTAATGTAATTGGGCACTGTTTGTGTTGATCAATGAAAAGCTTTCTATAACATGAGAGTTTCCAAACAAAGCCGACGCTGAAAACTGGAAAAGAGTGGACGACGGGTGGGGGAAGGGGAAGGGGGAAGGGGGTGGGGAGGGGGGGGGGGCATGGTTACGTCCTGCGGTTCGGATTTAACGTAAGAATGGAGGCACCGAGGCTCATGATCGCGAGATTAATGGTCACGTGAAACTACAAGCTACCGTCCTTTTACAAGACCGTCTACAAATGAAGGAATTAAAGCTCAAAGGAAACAATCGGAATGACGTGGTTCTTAGATGGCCGAAACGAAACAAGGATGATGATGATGAATTCTTATCAAGCATGGAATCTGTTGAAATTGAGAAAAAAGAAAGAAAGATATTCCGGAAAATTCTAGATCCCAAGAAGCTACCTGGAGATGAATACATATTTCAACTGAGGTCAAACCAAGAACTCTATGACAAGTTTGAAGGGATTTCTGTCAGCATGAGAAAGAGGAGGTTGATGTTCTATGGACATATTAAACGATTGCGGACCGAGGGATTAGCTAACAAAATTCTCTACCTTCTGGAGAAATGGAAGGTGCAACCTCCATGGCTTCAGGAAGTCCATCAGGACTTGGACCGACTGAAGTCTGGGACAGGACTTGGACCGACTGAAGTCTGGGACAGGACAGAACAGAACAGAACCAAAATTGCAGGTGTGAAGGATCCCCCCAAAGAAAGACCCACGCTTTCAGCCGAAGAACAATTGAGAAAGAGGCAGAGGCTGAAAAATCTTTGGCAGGAAGCTAAAAGACAAGGAAGAAACACCTTACAGAAGAAAACATGAGCGATTGTTGTGTATTTGTAGTCCATAGGTGGCTGTATCAAATAATAATAATAATAATAATAATAATAATAATAATAATAATAATAATTGGTCGACAGAACGCAAGATGCAACACAGTGCATTCATGAAGAGATTTTGGGAAGATAAGAAGGCGAAAATCATCAGGCCAACTAACAAGTTCAAACGCGCTCTTTCAATGGGCATAACGACGAAATAATAATAATAATAATAATAATAATAATAATAATAATAATAATAATAACAAAGAGATGTCAAAGAAGTGGGAATTACATCAACTGGCATTCAGGAGCGCGTCCCACTGAAGAGGAAACTTCAAGCATGCCAAGGTTTCCAAGCAAAACCCGAGGCTGAAAACGGAAAAGATTTGTACACAGGAAAGGAAGGAAACCCACGGTGAACGAATAAGACAGTTGGAATGACGCGGTCCATAGATGGTCGATACGAAATGAATGAATAATAACACTTATTTATTTAGCGTATGGCATTACACGCGAAATACCAAAAAAAACACAATAATATTAACAACAACAAAAATAATAATAAAATGTACATACAAGCACAGGTATCGACCTATAACCTTATGTCCAGACTATTGATCCAGTCCAGCCTCGATGGTGTAGCACTGTAAAAGTCGATAGGGTCACCTAGGTATGCTCTTATTTTGCAGTCTTCAACAATGTGCCTGATGGTCTGTTTCGATAAACCACAATCACAGCAGGGGTCTGATAATAACACTAATGAATACAACTTGGATAATAAAATTCAGGAATGATTAGCCTCTGATGTTCTGGTTGTCCTACAGTGCTCACACTTCGTGTTAAAATATATTAACTGACGCAGGTTTACGTACTCTATCTGACTCCAATAATTATGTTTATTTATTTTCCCTTATTTTTGGAACAAAAGTCCGTTCATGACGACAACAAAAGGCCAAGTCCAAAGCATAGCCCCCTCAGAGATATGTCACTTAGAGTCACTAACTTAAAGTCCAAGAAATGACCTGAAAGATAATACTATAATTTTGATTTTCTAACAATTCCTTTAAATCAGGAAACTACGAACCACCAATGTTTTTTTCTGCGGCCCGACTGAAATACAGATAGTTTCAGAGAGGCACACGAAAGGGACAATGCTACGCAAACTTTTTTTTTCCTAAAAATTAAATACCGATCGATTACTTCGTACAACCTGAAGCCTTCATTGCGAGACTCCCATAACCTTACTTTAACCCCACCATATTTTCCTATTATTTATTATTTATTTACATAGCTTACGCCCACATTGGCATACCGGTAATCTAAGAGCTGACAAGGAATTTAGTTATCTTCCTCCTCTCCCAAAACCTCTCCATTCTGGCTGCCCCCGCCCCAGTTGCTCACATTTAGTGGGACGGGGTTTTCTCTTCCGACCCCGACGCTATTAGAGTATCCGAGGCCTAGGGAGTCTCTTCCTTTCCCGCCTTAATAGGCCCTTTTCTCATCTTTCCAGATCCCTCATTCTTCGAGGGTTCCACCTTCTTTTGCCTTTACATTTTGTACGGCTTTTCACTTCCAATTACATTTTGTACATCTTTTCAATTTAAATTGCGTTTTTTGAGTTTTTTGTCAATCTAAATTGCATTTTTCACGTACTTTCAATCTAAATTGCATTTAGTAAGCATTTTGATTTTCACTTGCTTCTTGTGAGTGTTTTGAATTTCAACTGCATTTAGTAGACGTCTAAGTATTTTCAACCCCAATTGCATTTTGCCGGCATTATCAATCTAAATTGCATTTTTGAAAGTATTTTGAATCTAAATTGCATTTCGTGGGTATTTTGAATTTCAATTGCATTTTATACGTATTTTCAACCTAAATTGCATTTTGTAAGTGTTCTAAACATAAATTGCATTTTGTAAGAATTCTGAATCTAAATGGCATTTTGTGAGTATTTCGAATCTAACTTGCCTTTTTGTGAGTATTTTGAATCTAAATTCAATTTTTTACGTATTTTCACTCTAAATTCCATTTTGTAAGTCTTTTTCTGTCAGTATTTTCATTCTAAATTTCATTTTGTAAGGAATTTCGATCTCACTTGCATTTTGTAAGTATTTTGCATCGCGGACGCCGACATTTTGTGAGTGTATTGAATTTCAATTGCATTTTGTAAGTATTTTCAACCTGAATAATATTTTGTAAGTGTTCTCAATATAAACTGCATTTTGTAAGTATTTTGAATCTAAATTGCATTTTGTGAGTATTTTGAATCTAACTTGCCTTTTTGTGAGTATTGTGAATCTAAATTCCATTTTATGCGTATTTTCACTCTAAATTCCATTTTGTAAGTCTTTTTCCATCTAAATTTACCTTTCGTGAGTATTTTCAATCTAAATTGCATTTTGTAAGCATTTTCGATCTCACTTACATTTTGTAAGTATTTTGCACCGCGGACGCCGACATTTTGTGAGTGTTTTGAATTTCAATTGCATTTTGTAAGTATTTTCAACCTCAATCGTTTCATGCAAGTACTTTCAATCTTGGGTGGCATTTAGAATCTAAATTGCATTTTGTGAGTATTTTGAATTTCAATTGCATTTTGTGAGTATTTTTAACCTCAATTGCATTTTTTAAATTGGGTCAATCTTCTGTACATTGCATTTTGTAAGTCATTTGAAGCTAAATTGCATTTCGCGGGTATTTCGAATCTAACTTGCATTTTGCAAGTATTATGAATCTAAGTAGATGTTGCTCACGTCCGTAGGTGTAACCTATAACTTAACCCTACACGTGACCCCTGGGTGGTGCTAAACGAGCAACAATATTAGGTGAACTATACATATAATGCCAAGAATGCAATGTAAAAATTGTTATTTTCAGAACCACCAAACTAGAGATATTGGACACTCAATACGCATTATGCAACTCAATATTGACGGCCTAAGTTCAGCCAAATGTGTTTATCTACATAAACAGCTACAGGATCTTGATATTGACATCGTTAATATCCAAGAGACGCATACCAAAGATGAGCAGGACTTCCATAGAAGAGGACATCTTCCAAGTTATACCCTAGTAAATGCCATCCACCACCCACAGTATGGTATAGCCACTTATGCCAAGTCCAGCTTGACTGCAGTCCAAGTTCTTGAGTCTACAGTCATAGACAATACATTCCTATTAGTCATTGAGATTAACGGCCTAAAAATTGTCAATGTATACAAGCCTCCATGCATAAACTGGACTCCAGCTGTACTGCCTACTTTTGACCATCCATGTATCTATACTGGTGACTTTAACAGCCACCACACATCATGGGGTTATGATACAGTAGATGATAATGGAGAGACATTACTTTTATGGGCAGAAATATCCAATTTACATCTGCTGTTTGTGTTTGATTTAAAGGACAAAGGTACTTTCCATTCCGAACGCTGGAATAGGGACTACAACCCAGATCTAGTATTTGTTTCTATGGATCAACTATCGCAACCCTTATATACCTCACGAAATGTTCTGTCTAGCTTTCCAAACAGCCAACACCGTCCTGTAATTGTAGAGGTAGGGCTGAAAATCCCTCTTGTGAATTCGATGCCCTTACCCAGATGGAATTTCCAACGCGCTAATTGGGACGCATTCTCTAAGGAACTTGATAAAAACTTAACTCAGAAGAACTTACAATCAACAGCAACCAACCATGGCGAATTTGTTGAACTCGTTATTAAGGCTGCAAAAGCAAACATTCCTAGGGGTTATAGGAAGGAATATGTGCCTGGATGGAATAAGGACAGTGAGGACTTGTATAAAGAATATCAAAGTACTGGAGATCAATCATTAGGCACTCAGCTACTACTGTCCCTCAATTAAAGCAGGAGAGAGAAGTGGGAAGCAACTGTTGCAGAAATGAATTTTGTAAAGTCGAGCAGAAAAGCTTGGAGAATACTTCACGGACTGACTGGTAAGAAAAACTCCAAAATACATACGGTACTTTAAGTCCTGACACCATTGCTAATAGAATGGTAGATCTTACAAGGGCAAAGCGAGACAAATGTCACACCAAAATGGTGAAACGTAACCTCACTCTCCTCAAAAAGAACGCCCAGAGAAATAATCAACTATCCAGGGCGTTTTCTGTTGAAGAAGTTGTAGCAGCTATCAAGCAGTTGAAGACCAACAAGGCAGCTGGTCCTGATAACATCTATAATGAATTCATCTTACACATGGGTCCACTCAGTATAAACTGGATTACTTCTCTTTTCACATATATCCTTGAAAAGAATCACCTACCCAAACAGTTTAAACTATCAAAATTTATAGCTATTCTGAAACCAGGTAAATCTGAACACAATCCTGAAAGCTATCGTCCCATTGCCCTGCTTAGCGCCAAGTTTAAACTTTTGGAACGTGTCTTTCTGAACAGGATAGCACCGTACATTGAAGATGTCATACCACCTGAACAAGCTGGCTTCCGAAACGGTCGTAGTTGCACAGATCAAGTTCTTGCCCTTACAACACATATTGAAGCAGGTTTCCAAAACCATCTAAAATCCACAGCTGTCTTCATTGATCTCACGGCACCCTATGATACTGTCTGGAGACAAGGGTTACTTTTCTAACTGTTTCAAGTTATTCCATCTTTTGAAATTGTGAATTTGTTATCAAACATTCTCAGTGAAAGACAGTTTGAGGTGTTCTTGGGTGACTCTAAAAGTCACAAGAGGAAGCTGAATAATGGACTCCCACAAGGATCTGTTTTGGCCCCAATCCTTTTCAACCTGTATATTCATGACTTGCCAAGTACTACGGCAAGAAAGTTCATTTATGCTGACGATATTGCGCTTGTAACGCAGAGCAGAAATTTTGAAGATGCAGAAAACACCCTTACTGAAGACCTTAAGAAAATGTCAGCTTTCCTTCAGTCCTGGAGATTGATTCCGAGCCTGAATAAAACAGAAGTATCTTGCTCCCACCTTGCACATCGGTTTTCTAATTACAAACCAAACATTTTGCTTGACGGACAACTTAGATACAATCCCTTTCCTACTTATCTTGGAGTGACTTTGGATAGAACCCTGAGCTACGAAGAGCATCTCACCAAGCTCTCCCATAAAATTGCTGCAAGAAACAACATCCTACATAAACTTAGTGGTACTTCCTGGGGAGCCTCTGCCGACTGCTTACGACTAACTGGCATTAGCCTTGTCTACTCAACAGCAGAATACTGTGCACCCGTGTGGTTGGAAAGTGCACATGTGCATAAAGTAGACTCTAGATTAAATGATACAATGCGATGCATCTCTGGTACTATTAAGTCAACGCCTTGCCATTGGCTGCCTGTGCTGAGCCACATTCCTCCACCACATCTAAGAAGGAAACAAGCATTGTTGAGAGAGGCTAAGAAGATCAGGGCTTCACCTACTTTACCACGAATTTTGCCATCCCTCACAACAGCGACTACGGTCTAGGAGGCCAACATGTGTTACTGCAGAAATACTGTATGTGGATGGGTTTAATTTAAACCAAAGTTGGAGAAACGAGTGGTCAACAAAAACAGCGGGGACAAGTGCCCATTCTCTTGATCCTACAAAGGAACTGAAAGGTTCTGACCTCCCAAGGAAACTGTGGTGCCGTCTTAACAGATTCAGAACCGACCATGGCTGCTGTAAATTCTTTCAACACAGATGGGGCTGGATCAATTCAGCAATGTGCGACTGTGATCAAGAGGAGCAGACAATGGATCATCTGCTCCGAAGCTGCCCTCTGTTCTCGTTCCCTGGGAACCTTGCCGAACTCTTTCATGTCACTCCAAATGTCATAACTTGGTTGCAAAATGTGGATAATGTTGTATAATGTAAATTTTGTATATAATTCACCATACGATTAAATAAATAAATGAATCTAAACTCCATTTTATGCGTCTTTTCCATCTAAATTCCACTTTGTCAGTCTTTCTCCTTTAACTTGCCTTTTGTGAGTGCTTTCAGTCACAATTTACATTTAGTACGTGTTTTCAGTCTACCTTGGGTTTCGTTATGGTTTCCATTACATTGAATGCAAATACATTTGCCATTGATAGCACAAATGTTTGTAGATTGCATTTTGTAAGCATTTCCGATCTCACTTGCATTTTATAATAAAATCGATCCATTTTATTACTTTATTTCATTCTTTTAATTACAATTTTTATCATAAACATTTCACATCAAACAAATTTAGACTTAAGTAGGCCTACATCTATAGTATTTTATTTTTAATTCTATATTGATTTCAATTTAAGGGAGCTGAAGAAGCAGCCAATTCCGTTGCTTATTCAATTGCCTGTAAGATATATATGTAATATTATAATGTATCCTTGTTTTGTCATACGATATGAATAAATAAATAATAATAATTATTATAATGGACCGATCAGTATTTACCGCGGCTTCGGTGGCGTAGTTGGTAGCATGCTGAACTGCTGTGCCAAAGATAGCGGGTTCCAAACCGGCCGAAAGTCGTCGGACTTTTAAGAGCGTTAAAATCCTTCAGTATGCCTTCCTTCGGAGAGGAAGTAAAGCTGGCGGTCCCATGTCATAGATTTATGGCATGTAAAAGATCCTTCCACAGACTAAACTTGTGTGAAGCTAAATTTCTAAGTTAAATTTCGTTGGAACGCCATATAAAAGTTCCAACGTTCACAACTAGGTATCATTGATATCTGGTAGCGAAAGTTGGAACTACTTGAAATTGAACGGAACTTGTAGCTCACCCTAGGGGTGTCCGCTTGAAGCAGCTACAGTCTCTGGCGAGCCAAACATGTCCTCGGATACTCCCGGTACTAAAAGCCATACGATAAATAAATAAATAAATAAATAAATAAATAAATAAATAAATAAATAAATAAAATAATAAATAAATGAGAAAACACTAATTAGTTTTGTTCACTTGATGAGTCCGTCCGATTAACAAAGCAATACCAGAATTGTTTTTCAACGAACTTCTCACGCCTAGATCAGTTTCCACATGTTTCTGAATGTAAGTAGTTGAGATACCGAGCCCGGTAGTAGAGGGGAACCCCCGGTGTTCAGGGAGCAGGTAGTCGGCTGGGAATACAAGTGGCAATCAGTTACCTCCATTGAGCCAGTTGATGGCGTCCTACATTTCAACCTTCACAACAAGTTCGTCATGCATCTCTCAATCTGTGGTTGTGGGGAGGGGGAACTATATAACTTATAGCTTAAAGAATTACATAATAATAATAATAATAATAATAATAATAATACTAATAATAATAATAATAACTAGCGGACCCATGCGAGAAATCTCGCATGTTCAAAAACCACACTTTCCCCAATAGGTTTATGAGACACTTAAGGAGAAAGGTTATGTTTTTATTTCAACCAAATGATTATAGGACACTATTTACATTTCAGGATAAAGGAAAGATCTCAGAATGTTAATATGACATGAAACAGGCGTCACAGCGGCCCGTGGACAGCAATTATGGAGCGTATTTTCCTTCATTAACGGTGTTTGCAAGTCGCACACTTCGTACAATTTTTTTTAAAGTCATTTTTTTAAAGAAATTATAGATATTTATGAAATTATAGTGCAATAAGTCACTGCTAATGTCTATTCTCTTTCATTTGAATGCTCATTTGTCTCGATCGGTCGCTTGTGAGCGCCGCAGGAGGGATGCATACTACTGAAATAATATATATGATAATAATAATAATAATAATAATAATTATAGTGTTCGAAGCAATTTTCAGTGTTGCCTTAGTAAACAAAAGTTTGATGCTTTTCAGTCGGTCAACCCGATTGTACCCAAATAAGATGGGTTATTCCCTAATCCTGAAAAAAAATTACATGAGATTAATAAATACACTTGGATGACCAGTTTCGATCGTCAAGCAATCATCTTCAGATCCATTACACTTGGGCTATAAAATCTGTCTGAAAGTATGGGTGAAAATATTGTGTAAGTGTATATATTGTACACATTTTCACCCATACTTCCAGACATAGATTTTATAGCCTAAGTGTAATGGTTGTTGTTGTTGTTTTAAGGGACCTAACATCTAGGTTATCGGCCAAGTGTAATGGATCTGTTTTTTTTAGCGTATGGCTTTTAGTGCCGGGAGTGTCCGAGGACATGTTCGGCTCGCTAGTTTTGTAGCTGCTTCGAGACGGACACCCAATGGGTGAGCTACAAGTACCGTTGGGGAGGGAAGGAGGGAAGTTGGAATGTAAGGACGAGGAGTTGGAAGGTAGCGGCTGTGGCCTATAGTTAGGGACCAACCCCGGCATTTGCCTGGAAGGAAGATGGGAAACCACAGAAGACCATCTTCAAGGTTGCCGGCGGGGGGATTCGAACCTCCTCGCCTCCCGGATGTGAGCGACTGCCATCAGTCATGCCGTAACCACCACGGCTAACTCACCCGGTATGGATCTGATGATGATTGCTTGATGATCGAAACTGGTCATCCAAGTGTATTTATTAATCTCATGTTTTTTTTTCAGGATTTGGAATAACCCATCTCAATTGGGTACAATCGTGTTGACCGACTGAAAATCATCAAACTTTTGAATAATAATAATAATAGTAATAATAAGGGCGTGTGCTCTGGATCACAGGAAGTACAAATCTCACGACCCACACCCGCACATTTTAAATTTTAAATACATTACATAATGTATTTACATTGCACGGTACCCTAAGTACAGGCAGCCGACAACAACAACAACAACAACAACAACTATAAATTATTATTATTATTATTATTATTATTATTATTATTACTAGGGGCAGGTGACCTCGCTGTATTTGAGGTAAGTTAGGATCAGTAATTTGATTTATAGTCGACTGAAGTCATGACTGCCTGGACGTTTAAGTATGATACATTAGGGTCCGAGTGTGATTCTCGGTTTGGTCGTGGTATGCATTCTCCTAGCTCAGTGGATTCTGTGATGTATCATACATAATACCCACGGGCCGTCCGGAGCCTATGACTGCCGGCTTCTGCCAGCAATTTAGTTGGCAGCACGATGCCCTTGACAGGGTGAATCCCACACGTGTGTGCTGTAGGCTGTCGAAATCGTGAATGTGTATTGCAATAAGCGAGTGTGTGTGTGTCATCAGCACTTCCAGCATCAGTTATCAATGGCTGTGGTGAGCATAAAGTTTACTGTTTGTTCTGATACAAGTGACAGTAGTGTTGCCAACGTAACTACTGATGATAGCTCTCGCAGACGCATGTAGGCACTGCGGAGAACATTTCCAGGCGCCCTGTATAACTTATTATTATTATCATCATCATAATCGATTTTGGCCAACTAAGGACCACGTAACTAACTCTTCTTGATTTCAGTTTTGTTTGGCGCCAGTATTCTCTCATTCTCTTGCTCACAGCTTCTTTCTTTTCAGCCGTCCAATGTTGTTTCTTCTTGGTCATTGTTTCTGGCTCTAGGAACCTCTCAAATGTGTGTGTCTTATTTCTAAAAGTGGTTCTGTTGCGGATGTCTTGATCAGTGATGTTCATTTCTTGTAGATCCTTCTTGGTGTTAGCAAACCATTTACCATAAGAGTTGCCTTTTCTATTGCGATTGTTGAAGTGGTTGAAAATTTTCTTAGTGAGTCTGACGTCGGGAATTCTTAAAACATGTCCAAAGAATTTAACCCTTCGTTTTCGTTTGGTACTGTATCTGAGATTCAGCTGCATGTTTTATATACTTTTTGTTACTGCGTAATCGATATGTGTCAGCACATTTCTTTGGTCCGAGAATTTTTCTTAAAATTTTTCTTTCTGTTTTTTTTTTCTCTTCAATTTCTTCAATGTCTTTTCTAGTTGTTAGTCCTAGGCATTCCGAAGCATATAGACTCTCTCTCTCTCTCTCTATATATATATATATATATACTGTATATGAAATTTACATAAAAATACAAAACCGTCACCGCCGGACTCCTTTCGAGCCAAAGACACTGATGGTAGCACTGGATCTCAAGATGTTCAGAGTCACTGAAGAGACTAAACATTACGCAATATGCTTGCAGTACCAAGGAGGGCAGCTTTTTGCATTAACTGTACATGGTTCCTCTTCAAGCCAAGGCTCTACCTTACATTTTCCTTATTAATATTATTATTATTATTATTATACAGATTCATAAATTCCTCATTTTACAAAGGTATATTGACCAGTGGCGAAGCTGGAGGGGAATCTTTGAGCCTTAGAATACCCATTTCCTTTTCAAGGAATATACACATTTAAAGTTTCCTATTTTTCGTTGGCATAGGCAAATTAATCTCTAGTTGTCAGTTTTATTCTCTGTAACCACGGTGGGATTGACGCCAGCATCTCAGCGCGGGACTGAGCAGCCAGTGAGTCTCCTTTGAAACAGGCTCAAGTCTCTGTGGGTAGGGAAGGCAATTGCGCATGTGCCAAGCGGAAGGTCGATAGCTGAATGCGTCAGCAGAGAGCCTAGGCTCCAAGCAGTGCATTCGTGAGGCGGACAGTATCTCAGCGTGTGCATGTTCGTTTGTGAGTTTTGAAACATGAATCAGTGTAGTGATTTAATGGTGAACAGTATTTAAAGTCAAGACCATTTTCTTCGTTGTTCTACAGTATGAAGAGAATATTTTTGAACAACGGCCTAGAAATGAATATATCAAGAAACAGCGTGTCTCATAAGACTGATTATTACCTTTCCTGTTTCAACTGCTTCAAGTGAACGAAGTATGAGTGCATTGAAGAGAGTTAAGACATCTTTAAGGAATTCCATGTCAGATTATAGACAGGGCTGGACTTACCAATAGGCCCCGGCCTAGGGGCGCACTGTGCTGAGGGGCGCGAAATTAATCCGCAAATTGATCAACTGACCTTAGTACTCAGATATATTGCCAGCGGTGGCGTTCCAATTGAAAGGTTTATTTGTTTTGTGCCAAATGTGGGCCATAAAGCTGAGGAAATCGTCAAAGCAGTTCTAGAACTCTTTGGAAAAATTGATTTGGACATTTCCAATTGCAAAGCAGTCATACGACAACGCTTCAAATATGTCTGGCGTGTATACCGGTGTTCAGGCTCGAATCAAGGAACTTAATCCTCTAGCGGAGTATGTGCCATGCTCAGCACTTTCTCTATATTTAATAGGTTCTTGTGCAGCAGAATGATTTTAATTCACGATACGTTTGGATAAAATAAAAATTACCTTCACAAAGACCTTTCTGAGGTCTAAATACTCCCTCCTTCACGATGGTATGAAGAGGGTGCGGCAAAAAAACCAGGGGCCTAGGAGCGCATAAAATCTAAATCCGGCCCTGATTATAGACTTAGCAATTTGAGTATTCTGGCTATTGAGAAGAGTTTAGTGAAATATCATTCCAGGTATGACATCCTCAAAGAACGCATCATTGATATCTTTGCTGAGCGAAAAACATGACTGGAGTTTATCTACAAAAAGAACTATAAGGTATGACCTTTAGAATACCCAGTTGTATGAATGCTCACATTGACTGAAAATACGGACTAATGTCAAGCACTTTCAGAGTTCATTTAAGAATCGTCACACTGTATGGCAAGTGTCCAAGATCACCGACTTTTGGATATGTCCCAGCTTGTGAGCCTGTAGTTGGTCACCAGGCTTGAAGGTACAATTCCAGTTGCACACAGAATGAGAGGCAGGATGTATTGTTATTATTATTAATATTTTAGGTGGCAGCACGCCGGCCTCTCACCGCTGGGTCTTTGGTTCAAATCTCGGTCACTCCATGTGAGATTTGTGCTGGACAAAACGGAGGCAGATAGGTTTTTCTCCGGGTACTCCGGTTTTCCCTGTCACAATTTCATTCCAGCAACACTCTCGACTATCATTTCATTTCATCTGTCAATCATTTAATCATTGCCCAAGGGGAGCTCGACAGGCTTCGGCAGCCGGTACAGTTCATATCCTCGCTGCTAGATGGGGGCTTCATTCATTCCATTCCCTGACCCGGTCTGTCGACTGGAAGCAGGCTGTGGATTTTCATTTATTATTGATTTAATTGATTTAATTAGGGAATTATTGTGTGCCAGAGGTTTTAAGAAGCGATCTGTGAGTCAAACACAACATTCGTTTCTTGATTTAGAATATATGCACAATACTAAACAGTGTCTGTGCCGTGTGGAGTCACAATGCGAGGATGACTTGGACTTGGCGTGACAGATCATCCGTCTAACTAATATACCCCCGCAGCTCTTCGGGCTTGTCAGATGGAGAGAATCTAACCTTCTCAAGCGAAGAAAAAACTCACTCAATTAATCGAGAGGGTTGGATCACCGCAGGGTGCATTTAACGTATTAATATTCATTACAAGCGTAACACACTGCCAGTTTATTTAATACAGAAGGGATGAGATTGATAGACTGACTGGGGAACAGGTACAGTGCTTAAAAGAGCTACACACACTGGGGAAAAGGTACAGTGCTGATAAGAGCCAGATACACTGGGGAACAGGTACAGTGCTGATAAGAGCCAGATACACTGGGGAACAGGTACAGTGCTGATAAGAGCCAGATACACTGGGGAACAGGTACAGTGCTGATAAGAGCCAGATACACTGGGGAACAGATACCTCGTATCCTGTGGACATTGAATTTTCCAAGTGGAAACTTATCTTCCAAAGAAGTAGTCTTCCAATAAATGTGTTCGAATGTTACAGCGTCTTGCGATTTTTACTTGCCGGAGAAACTTAAACAAAAGGCATACAGAAACAATCCGCGTACACTGGAGGCTCTCGAGAACGAAATAACTGCACTGATACGAAATATCAGTGAGGATGAATTACAGCGAGTGTACCAAAACTTCCTACGTCGGTCGTTGGATTTTTTTAAGAGCGTTAAAAATCCTTCAGTATGCCTTCCTTCGGAGGGGAAATAAAGCCGGCGGTCCCATGTCATAGATTTATGGCATGTAAAAGATCCTTTCACAGACTAAACTTGTGTAAAGCAAAATTTGTTAGGTTAGATTTCGTCAGAACGCTCTATCAAAGTTCCAACGTTCACCACTAGGTATCATTGATATCTGGTGGCGAAAGTTGGAACTACTTGAAATTGAACGGAACTGGTAGCTCACCCTTTAGGGTGTCCGCTGGAAGCAGCCACAGACTCAGGCGAGCCGAACATGTCCTCGGACACTCCCGGCACTAAAAGCCATGAAAATGAATGAAAATCCACAGCCTGCTTCCAGTCTCCGACCGGGTCAGGAATGGAATGAATGAAGCCCCCATCTAGCGGCGAGGATATGGACTGTGCCGGCTGCCGAGGCCTGACGCACTCCTCTGGGGCAATGATTAAATGGATGACAGATGATATGAAATGATAGTGGAGAGTGTTGCTGGAATGAAATTTTGACAGGGAAAACCGGAGTACCCGGAGAAAAACCTGTCTGCCTCCGTTTTGTCCAGCACAGATCTCACATGGAGTGACCGGGATTTGAACCACGGACCCAGCGGTGAGAGGCCGACGTGCTGCCGCCTAAGCCACGGAGGCTTATACTAAAAGCCATACGATAAATAAATAAATCCTACGTCGGTGCAATGTGTGTTTAGAAAATGAAGGACAGCATTTCCAGCAACCACTGTGAAATTCATGTAAGTAATAATGATTATTAAATACGTTAAAAAGTGTAAATGTGATGAACTAGTTGGGCGCTACGCTGCTGCTAGCACCAATGCCTTGCTCGGCAGGCGGCTACAAGCAGTGTCCCGGCCGCCACGCGGCGACTGCGAAGTTCCGTTCTGTAGAGAAGGCTCCCACTGTATTCATACCCAAACATATATAAGAAAGTAGGCTATATGTTCTTTACTAAACATCTTGTTTCATTTAATAGGTTGAAAGCCTAAAACCAAAACCACAAACCGAAATAATAAAGCCCCCCAGGGACTCACATCTAGTGGAACGTGCGTTAGCGACCACGGGACCCCAGCTGAGTCCAGCATTGCTTCCACTTCCTTGTGCCGGGCTCCTCTCCGACTTCTTTCCTGTCGACCTCTCTTGGTCAACTCCTGTTCTCTTCCGACCCCGACGGTTGGTTAGTTAATTTGTTATTTTGATTTCAAGGGGCGGAACTACGAGGTCATCTGCCCCGACCCCGACGGTATCAGGGTATCCGAGGCCTAGGGAGTCTCTTTCTTTCTCGCCTTAATTGTCACTTGTCTCATCTTTCCTGATACCCTCCTTCTGCGAGGGGTTAGCCTTCTTTTTCTTTTCATGTTATCTCCTGCCTTCTGCTCAAGACCCTCAAAGAGACACGGTGTGTGTAGTCCCACCACTTCAGGTGCACCCTGGATAGTGCTACACCCTCCGGGGCTCACGGCTGGTGAGTTTGGGAGTTGGCGATCCCGACGGATTCCTGAG
Source organism: Meconema thalassinum (assembly GCA_946902985.2). Lineage (NCBI taxonomy): Eukaryota > Metazoa > Arthropoda > Insecta > Orthoptera > Tettigoniidae > Meconema > Meconema thalassinum. Next base: position 943,928,266 of record OX336388.2, on the reverse strand, counting down.
CTGGGTACGTTTTGTCCCCTTTTTCCTCTGACCTTGGGGCGGGACCTCTCCTCTTTCCCCCTCCCCCCTTTCCTATCCGCCTTTCATGGCTCTCCTTCCTTCCTCATTCTTCGAGGGTTGAGGGCATATCTTTTCTTCCGGTCCTTTATTTGCCTTTATTTGTTTACCATTTCATATTTTAGTATGTAAGTCTGTAGTTAGTGTTAGACTAGTTATATTTTTCATTCTCATCTCATCTTTCACTATCATCCAGACCAATTAGGGGCCGATAACCTAGATGTTAGGCCCCTTAAATCAACAATTATCATCATCAAAATAATAAAGAGAACAATGAAAGTGTGCACAAGGGATTAAGGGCCATTGCCACCGCTAGCAGAAGGGCGTGGCGACCAGCGGGCTGCACTTCTCGGAAGGTCGCGCCAGGAATGTGCGAGCGGAAATCTGCATACAAACAGAGAGGTGAGCATTGTTCTTATAACTTGTACATGGTCAGCTGATCCCACATCACTGCCTTTAAAACCAATGATCTCACTTGTTTGGAGGCTAGGTATATCTTGGTCACTAGTCCCGTCTACGATATGCTGGACAACATGCGTTTTTGTGGTAGTTGCAGTAGTGTGTAACTGTTGGGGTAAATGCTACAGAGATTGAGATTGGATCCCATTCCAGCATTCGCCTGGAAGGAGCGTGGGAAACCCCGGGAAAAATAAACTCAGTATGGCCACTGTGTGCTTTGAAGAAACATAGAAGAGAATTAATAATGACTGAGATATTTCGGACACATATGATTAATACATAATACCTAGGGCCTTGCACACCCAGGACCGTATTGCGCAAAATTAGTTTAATTAATGTCTTTAAAAATTACTTTCAATTGCAGATATTCTACTTTAAAAAAATGTTTTCCCCTTCTAGAATCTCTAAAAGGAATTCAGTATACATAACTCATCCCTAGCTTAAGTTCCTGGCAGTCTCGTACGGTGTAGCGAAAGTCGCTCTACAGAACCTTCCATATAAACTATATGGAGGGGAGGGGCCTGGTAAGAAAACAGTGGACACAGCACTGTCTTGTACGTGAAATCTTCTGTGCTATCAACGTATTTTCTTTCTCTTCGTCTAGAGTCTAAACTAAAGAATTGGCCCATAACGTTGCGTTGGAATGAAATATAACTTCTCTCAATTTCACTTCCCGCCCCTGTCTCTGTTTGAAGGTCAACCTGGAGATGGGTCCACCCCACGCCCTTAAACTGGCACTTAGCGATTGTTGACAGCGTGTTGAATTCATGATTTTACACAAAATTATATTGATACATTTTCAGTTATCTGATGCGTCAAAGAGTTGTGTGAATGAAGTTAATTTCTATAGTTAAATGCGTTTTTAAATTTGTGGTAGTAATTTAATATGCCGATTATGTGCCGGCCCCGTGATGTTGGGGTAGCGCACCTGCCTCTCACCCGGAGACCCCGGGTTCGATTCCCGGCTTCATCAGGGATTTTAGAAACTTGCATAAGGGCTGCACTCAGCCTCGAAAGGATAATTGAGTAGCTGTTTGACAGTGAGGCTGCGGCCCGGTCACGAAAAAAAAAATTAACGGCCGAGGGAACCCGATGCGCTGACCACGTGCCACCCCAATATCTGCAGGCCAAATGGCGGGGCAGCGGTCGCATGGTAGGCCTACGCCCTTCATGTGCTGTAGTGCCACGGGTTATTAGATTGTGTGCGACATAGAAAACGAATGGAGTGGAATTTTTTATTAAAAAGTCCATTTCCTTATATTCTTCTGTGCACCAAGTCAAGAAATAAAAATAACAAACGTGATAGAAAAATTTCTTTCGTCCAAGTACAGGAGAGGAGAATATAAAACTCAGCAATTTTTCTAGGTTTATGCTGTGTCTTGTGCGGGATTTCACCTAGGATCACCAAGATAAGCTCATCAGCGGGCTCTTGGTGTCCTTGCCCAAACTCCCACGGGATTAGCGATCTGCGCGCTCCTCTCCTCCTTCTTATGAAGCGCACATGCGCTTCTTTACTGCGAGAGCTAAATTCTCAAGCAACCTTTCACCTCCCTATAAAGGCTTCCAAAAAGAGCCCACTAATGAGCCAGCTTGATGTCCTAGGCGAAACCCTGCACAAGACATGTCATAAACCTAGAAAAGTTGCTGAGTTTTAATTCCTTGGCCGTGAAAGCCAATATACCATCTTTTTGGAGGAGAATATATTTACAAACGAAGTAGTCTACAGTTTTATTGCTTTTTATTTTTTACAAATGTTGTATTATGTTCAAACCCGGCCGAAGCCGTCGAATTTTTTAAGAGCGTTAAAAATCCCTCAGTATGCCTTCCTTCGGAGGGGAAGTAAAGCCGGCGGTCCCATGTCATAGATTTATGGCATGTTAAAGATCTTTCCACTAATTACACCTGTGTGAAACTAAATTGTATAGGTTAAGAATGTAAACAACGCTCTTAGGTTGCTACGTTCGTTGCCAAGAGCCGACTGCGGTGGCGTCTAGTAGCTAGTTCTGAACTAGGCCTAGTAGTCGTTGACGGTGGCGTTTGGCGGCAAAAGTAGGAACTATTTGAAAAAAATCAATGTTGCAGTCCTTACTTGAATTAAAAAAAACAGATACACACACTAATACAGTCATCACAATTAACACCGGTTATCAGACAGATTCTACACACACCCAAAGTACACGGGGCTACATGACCGCGTTGTCGCAGCCCCTAAACTAAGGAAAACCAACCGTATTATGTGGAATGATGATAATGGCAATATTGGCAACAATGAATCTCTACTTAATATAAAACAAAGTCCCCGATCCTTGGATGTCACGGATAATCTCGAGAACCACTGGATGGATCTTGATGCGGTTTTCACTATTCTGTGAAGGCTATCTCGAGGAAGGTTTCTGTCGATTCCTTTGACGCTGGCTGAGGATGCGTTGCCCATCGCAACTACTGTATACGAAGTGAGCTCCGTCCGCCAGTAACAAATCATATCAATTATGTTTCCCCTGATTAATCTTTGGTTTGACTTGAAGAGGCTCTCTTTCCATCTCTCAAGAAATTCCTTATGAAAGAAGTGAACAAGAGGGAACGTCGCTCCTACAAGACGCTTGGAGCGGTGGAAGGAGCAATAACCTTCTGTTAATGTTTGACTAAGTTATATTGCGTGCATGTAATTGTATACATGTGGCAGGCGAATCCAATCCCTTGATGGCCATTAACTAATGAATCAAGAGTCCGTTATTTCATGAGATAAACAGTAGGCTACATGCTGAATGTGCTTGTCTCATTCACATTGTATTGGGTCTGTAATGGCAAACTAACTCACCCCTCACCTTGCCCAGTGGCGACTGCTGAATTTTGTAACGCGTAGGACGTAATATGAAGGCTTAACTTAAGATAATTATTATAACTGGGTTATGAGATATTAGACTAACAAGGAGAGGTCGCCAAGTGGTTTAACAGAAAAGCGTTGAAATTTGGAGGGTTTGCTCTTCATAAAATATATTTCGCCCCTGTTCGAGCGTTTTTGCCAATGAGCATTAGTGTTCAAAATTGAACGTTTAAAATCAATCCTCTATTTGTTGTGGTTCTATTCCCGCACACGTTTCGGGCTCGTCTCCGTGGCGTAGTGGCTAGCGTGTTGGCGTGGGGGAATTCAAGGTTCCGAGTTCGAGTCAGACCTTGGTTAACACTTTTTCTTCTTCTTACTGATACATCCCTTATTGTCTTTCGTGTTTTCTATACCGTATTTGCTGTGGTCTCTTCGGTTTTGGAGCTACGTACAATATTTTAACATAATTATTCGTCCGTGAAGCTTGAACGTGTTGTAAGTTTTATTCGTTAGGGTTTAAGTGCAGCGTGGCCGGCGACGCTACGTTCATGTGCACTGCGCCGAGTCTAATGCAGAAACGCAAGAGCCCTTCCCTCTGTTCCGCCATCTACCTAAACTTTCTGTATGTACACAATAACGTAAATATTAATTTAATATTGTAAATAGAAAAAGCAACAAGTAATATTAAATTACTTGATATAATCTGCCATAAAGCCTCCGTGGCTTAGGCGGCAGCACGCCAGCCTCTCACCGCTGGGTCCGTGGTTCAAATCTCGGTCACTCCATGTGAGATCTGTGCTGGACAAAACGGAGGCAGACAGGTTTTTCTCCGGGTACTCCGGTTTTCCCTGTCAATATTTCATTCCAGCAACACTCTCCACTATCATTTCATTTCATCTGTCATTCATTTAATCATTGCTCCAGAGGAGTGCGTCCGGCCTCGGCAGCCGGCACAGTTCATATCCTCGCCGCTAGATAGGGGGCTTCATTCATTCCATTCCTGACCCGGTCGGAGACTGGAAGCAGGCTGTGGATTTTCATTTTCATTTAATCTGCCAACTTAAATGGTGCAGTACAAATATAAAATAGATTAAAAAAGTCAAAGAAAGATGAAGAAAATAATTTAAAAAGATCAAGGTAGGTTCCGATAACGGTAACTTTCATTTCCAACGCCAACACGATAGCGACTACGCCACGAAGACGAACTGGGAACGTGTGCGGGAATAACACTACAAAAGTTTGAGGATTGATTTTAAACGTTAAATTTTGAGCACACTAAGGCCTGTTGGCAAAAAACACTCAAACAGGGGTAACATATTTTTTTATGGAGAGCAAACCCTCCAAATTTGAACACTTTTCTAGTAAACCACATGGCGACCTCTCCTTGTGAGTCAAATATTAGTTATTTAGTCGCACAGCATTATTACGAACACCTTACACAATAAAATCGAATATCACTCCACAGATGTGCCCACGCTGAAAACAGACTATCCCTTCTGACCGCGCGACATCGCGACTTGAAGATCTCAGTCGACGTCCTCAGAGAGCCATTAAACAGACCAAACCTGCCCCTTGCCCCTCAAGAGCTCCAACATTTCTAAACTTAAGGTATAAACACGTGCTTTGAGGATGCAAGACTTCCTTCTGGAGCTTTCTACTCCGGGCGGTAAAGCTCACACTTCACCCATCTAGGGGTGAAATGTAGAACTACTGTAATTACAAGTATTAACAGTGACAGTGGGACAGAGCTTATCGTGAGGGTGTGCAAGGTAGCCCCAAAGCCTATTTTACAAAAAAAAAAAAAAAAAGATGTGTAACATCTTTCCGCTTGGATAGTTTTGTGGGAGTGATTTTGAAAATTGGGGACGGAAGTGAATCGGGCGGAAGTGGATCGAACCGAAGTTGATCGGACGGAAGTGAAGACGCACTGCCAGAAAAATGGGACGGAAGTGGATCGAACGGAAGTGGATCGAACGGAAGTGGATCGGACGGAAGTGAAGACGCACTGCCAGCTGGATGTACAATTGAAAATGTGTGTATTGGAAATAAGGCAGTGTGTGCTCTGTAGCGCGAGAATGTTATGGCAATACAGTAGGCAGTGCATTTAGCAGGCACTGGTTTGACGAGCACAGTGGCAAATGTTTCACCGACTTTCATTACTCATTGAGCAGTTTATGAAGCTTCACGTTCAAGGTTGAATATCACATGGGGTAGGACAAGGACGACAAATGACATTTAAGTAAGCGGCATTATTGTCAAGCTGTGGTTGAGTAGGCTAGTCAAATAATGCATAACAGAATGTTGTTATATGAGTGGAATACAAGCTGTATTTTCATCATATGTGAGACTATGTCATTTCATGATTATAGGAAGCCATGTTTTGATTGTTTACGACGAACTGTATGAGAGCCTTGAGAATAGTGAATGTTATAGTTACTGAGGAATATGCTCACAGTATTTGAGAGTACTGTGGACATTGTGTGTCACTTTGTTATTATGAATTATTAATGTAAAAGGAAGGAAGGAAGCTTGTAGTTTTGCGTGTCCGTTAATTTCACGATCATGATCCACGGTACCTCCCTTTTACGTGGAATGCGAACCACAGGACATGGCATTTCAATTCGAAAATCTTACATGTATTGACCGGGAATCAAACCCGGTCTACCTTGGTGAGAGACTAACAGCTTGACCGCTGCGCCACAAATGTGACAGTAGCATATTTCCAATTCAATCTATACATTCATGATAGTACCAGTATGAAAATGGAGTGTAAATTAACATTTTAAGAATGTCCAAGCTGTGTAGTATACGAGTAGGATAACATGTCAGATGTTACACATCATATGCGACTACTGTAAGGCTCGTATCTTTTTTTAAATACAGTTACAGTTGAGAGCTGACTGTAGGACGATCCTCACGTCCTACATGGAGGAATCGCCACTGATCTATCCGCATAATCCACTGTACATCAGTGCTTTTTTGCGGATCCCAGCAACTTCCGGACAGACATACCATATAGAGTGACATGAGATTCAGTCAGTGCATGAGATATACTCTTCAATAGACCGCGGTTCCAATGTGTCTAAATCGCGAGTTTTTTTAAATTATTAACATCATACACTTTATATAAAACGCTAAGCTCTAAACCAGGAAAAATCCCTAATTTTCTTGAAAAGTCAACGTAAACATATTTATTTGCTTACTAATGAGTTTAATCAAATAATCAAGACAATAGCCCTTGCCAGAACTGTATCGCGTCGAGCCCGCATAACAGTAAAGCCGGTCGGGTGCCATATACACATGGGGCGCTCACAAGTAGGCCTAACCTTTCGTAGGAAATTAGCATTATAAGAAAGAGAATTACCCGCAGCATTGACGAATTGCTCTCTGATTTCTTAAATATCAACAATTTGTTTAAAAAGTGTGATTCAACAAATAAACAAGATGATAGCCCCTGCCATAACTGTGTCGCGTCCAGCCCGCATACCAATAAAGATAGAGTTCTCGCTTGGGTCTGCTAGTTTATTCGAAAACAGACTCCTGTGATGGTGCAGTATATGAAATGATTAACTGGTAACAGAGAAAAGAATTAGCTGTTCTTATACGAGAGCAGTAGTAACATGGACACTGTGGAACAAGGTGAAGGTTACAGTTTTCAGTGTATTGGAGTGTAGGCTACAGCATGTTTGCACAAGTCTTAACCCTTTATGGGATAGTGGTATCTTTATTAACCACCTGTCATAAGGACAGTTTATGCTTTCAAAGATGCTGTTAGTTGAATCTTTCAGCCAAATTTCGGAGAATTTTCCTACCGAAGTGCCGCATTTTCTAAATATGAAATATTATATAAGTTACTGTACGTATCTACTTGACGTAATGTGTTGGATAAAAATTTAAACAATTTAAAACTAAAAACATTAACAAGTTAAGTGTAAAAATGAAATATAAATCTAGAAATAAAAATTAAATTACAATATTAAAAGAAATACAGTGGAACGTGGCTAATTCGAACGACTATAATTCGAAATCTTCTTTAATTCGAATTTTTCTCTTGGTCCCTAGCATTTATACACAATCAATGCTAAAAAATCGTGGTTAATTCGAATTATATTTTGGGTCCAAAAGACAAGATGGTGACGACGCATCTGGCGATGAACTCGTGGAGGAAGTTCCCGAAAAAACTGTTCCGAGTGCTGCCCAAGTTTTTACGTGTAAAAAGCCGATCGGAAGCCAAACAGTTGGGTCCAAAAGACAAGATGGTGACGACGCATCTGGCGATGAACTCGTGGAGGAAGTTCCCGAAAAAACTGTTCCGAGTGCTGCCCAAGCAACAAACCACATCACAGAACTTAGGCGTTTTTTTTAAGTGGAATTGACGGAAGTGATTCTGTTTTCAGTTCCTTAAATTTGTTAGACACTTTTGTGATGGCCGAGAGACTTAATTGTAGGAAAAATGTAAAAATCTGAAACTTCTTTGAAAAACAGTAGATTTCTCTAATACTTAACTAGATTGCTGGATTACTACTGAAAATGAAAATCCACAGCCTGCTTCCAGTCTCCGACCGGGTCAGGAATGGAATGAATGAAGCCCCCATCTAGCGGCGAGGATATGAACTGTGCCGGCTGCCGAGGCCTGACGCACTCCCCTGGGGCAATGATTAAATGAATGACAGATGAAATGAAATGATAGTGGAGAGTGTTGCTGGAATGAAATTATGACAGGGAAAACCGGAGTACCCGGAGAAAAACCTGTCTGCCTCCGTTTTGTCCAGCACAGATCTCACATGGAGTGACCGGGATTTGAACCACGGACCCAGCGGTGAGAGGCCGGCGTGCTGCCGCCTAAGCCACGGAGGCTTCCGCTGGATTACTACTATCGTTATATAAGTGAATAGTACATTTTGGTTTTATTTTATCATTTGAAACTTTTGAGGTTATTCACGATACTGTCATTAGGGCCTATACAGCTTAATAAAGGTTCTTGGATGAAAACTTAAAGTTTGAATATTTTCTCTACCCTTTTCAAAGAACTTTCTTAATTCGAATATATGGATAATTCGAATTTTTTACTGGTCCCTTGAGGTTCGAACTATCCAAGTTCCACTGTATATACATTTAAATAATAAACATAACTATAAAAATATAAAAATGTAAAAACCAATTTGAAATTAGTTAATTTAATAATTCAATATAAATATCAAAATTAAATATATAAGAACATAAATTAAAAATAAATACATAAACATTAAAATTAGAGAAATAAAAAAATAACATTATTAAAATAATTAAAATAAATTAAAAAGTAAAAAAAGGCCCTATAAAGGGTTAATGTCATTCTCACAAGTGATCTCGGCTCTGTCACGCTAAGGGCCTGGTTCTCCACCACTCATACAGTATCGCGACCTTGAAGCTCCACCACATACCGTCCGTGCTCTATTTACAGTTGTTGGTATACTTGTTTGCTTGGTGTTAAAATGAGGAAGTTGACGAGTGTGTTTAGTGCTATTTTATGCAATGTGTTGGCCTTTTCAGAGCATTCTTTATTACAGCACAGTTAGATGTGGATCATGAACGTGAGATGGGCTTCAATTGGTGCGTCAAAAATACTCTGGAATAGTCCTCGAGAAAATTTGTGTTCCAGACTGCTTCCCCTGTATTAAAGTTACCAATACCAATATTAGGGGGTTCGAATTCCACTTCAATAGATTATTTTTGCTTGCCAATTTTTGTTTCAATTTTATGCTTGTTGTTTCATTATATCTTTATTTGATATTAATAAACAAATTTATGTACGCGTTTGTATATTAGGTATCATTATTTTGTGTAGAAAATTCTTGGTTCACTAAAGGGGAGTGTTGTTTGAGTTAGGACTTGGACATTGCCATTTCAAGCAATTTTAATTTTAATTATGGCCTTCTTCAGCAATTGTCTTGTAAAAGAAAATAATGTATTGTAATTACGAGCAAAGTTATGAAATAATATTTAACTTGTTTTTTTTCTTCTATGAATAATAAATAAAAGAAATAGTTAAAAACAGATCTGTAAAATTGAGTAAAATGCGTCAAAATACCAATCGTTGCAGTATGGTCTTTCCAAGATCACATTCGTCTATGGCAACACAAAGAAATGTTGTTGCTTGATCTCGGAGTACAATTTCATCATTAAGCTTCAAAGTTAGATCGAATGATGGTTTATGAAATATACAGTATAATTCGTTTCGGTATGATTACCTGATAGTTGGTTTTCAGCGAGCCCTAACTGTTTTTGCATTTCTTGTTGAAGGCTATAAATACATTTCCCACTGTAAAAACTCCTTCGGAGGGGAAGTACAGCCGGCGGTCCCAAGTCATAGATTTATGGCATGTTAAAGAACCTTCCACTAATTACACTAACGTTCTTAGGTTCCTATGTTCGTCGTCAAGAGCCGACTGCGGTGGCATCTGGTAACTCATTCTGAACTAGTTGGTCGTTGACGGTGGCGTTTGGCGGCAACAGTAGGAACTACTTGAAAAAATTCATTGCCTGCCTTCCTTACTTGAATCTTAGCCTCCAATAATAAAAAGCCTGCCCAATGGCCTCTGGGAGCTGTCCCCCTGCAGATGCTATGTTTGCCGCTAGAGGCGCTGCATACCCTCCACATGATCCGTTCACTTGGCGGTATTTACACACATTGTACCAGCTGAAATAAGGCCACTTTATTAAGATAGTATATTGTTGCGTGCCGTTTTGTTAACAAGGCTCTAGAAATAATGTTCCTGGAACGAGTTTTCATGAATTTCCTAGTCGAGAGCCGACAAAGAAATTATGGATTAAAGCAATAAGCAGACAAGGTATGTAGCATAAGTTGACCATGTGACTGAAAATTAGGTTACTTTCTATTATTGCTCTAGTTCTGATGATGATGATAATAATCTCCTGACCACCTTGTCGTGTAGAGGCTAGCATTCTTGTGTGTCGGCCCAGAGGTCCGGGTTGGATTCCCGGCTCTGCCAAGAAATTTAACTCAGGTCTGAGGGCTGGAACGGGGAACACTCAACTTCATGACGTAAAACCGAGATGAGGTGGGTTCAATTCCCATCTCATCCATCCTGGAAGTGGTTTTCCGTGGTTTCCCACCTCTACTCATGACAAATGCCCGGATTGTTCCTAATTTAAGGCCGCAGCCACCTACTTCCCAATCATCACCTGAATTACAAATACACCCACTACTACAGACACCTCAATTGCACAGGTTATCACACAGATTCTACAATACCCAAGTACACGGAGCTAAATGACCAATATGTCCAAGCCCCACTAATGATAGAACAACAAACAATATAATAATTTTCTGTTTCTACTGTGTAGGTGATACCAAGGATAAGTTATGGAACCCTAATGACCGCTCCGTCGTGTGCAGTAATCACTTCATCGAATGTGACTACAGACCAGAATTAAAGGTAAAGCGGTTGAAACCTGATGCGGTGCCCAGCGTTTTCAGTGACTACCCACCAAGTAAGAAACTTAAACTGTCAGTGCCAAGAAGAAATATTGTCAAATCAACTGTATCATTAAAATGTACAAAATCCCCCAAGGCAGGCTTTGTTGCGGTTGAGTCTTGTGCTTTGGATGGTGTCCCCCCGCCTGCCATCTCCAATGTTAATGATTTAGTCAAGAAAGATGCGTCTATACAAACAAAAGTAAATATGAGACAATTGAACTCACGGAATAGGATACTACGAACACTGCGTAGGTCACTAAGGCGTGCAAGACAAAAAATATCTGCACTTAAAGGTCGCCAAGAGCAACTCAAGCAACGAATCAGCAGGCTAGAGAAAAATATGGCTGACTATAATTTGGACGCAATTGAGGTTTCCAGTACTGAAGGAAATTTAAAAGCAAAATTTCTACAAGAACAGCTTAAAGTATTTCAACAGAAGAAGCCTAGATGGAGTGACTCAACTATCAGGTATTGCATTATCTGGCACAGTAAGTCCCCGGCAGGTTACCGATTTATACGAAGTAGCGAACTGTTAAGCTTGCCTTCTAAATGTACCATCAAACGTTATGTTGGAAGCACTACTGGTGTAATGGTGTCAAGTTTAATAGTGAAGAGACTCCACGAAGAAGCAAAATTTACTGAGGGTATAAATACATTTGGCTCAGTTATTGTAGATGAGATGGCTATCCAACCACGCACGCTTTACTGTAAAGCAGCTGATGAAGTACAGGGACTTGTATCAATGGGTGGACTGAAAAAAGATTTAGGCCTAGAAAAAGAAATCGCAACAAAACTGCTGTGCTTTGTGTTCGTTGGACTTGCTTCGCATTTTAAAATTCCTGCGGCATACTTTTTTACTCGGGACCTAAAAGCTGAAGTACTTCATCAACTTACTATTGAAGTTATTGATAAAGTGGAAAAGGCATCATTTATTGTTGTACGTGTGGTGGCAGATAATCATTCTACAAATGTGAAATTATTCCGCTTTCTGGGGGTAGCACACCTCTACCTGTCGTGCCACATCCTTTGGACAGTTCACGCAATTTATTTCTGTCTTATGACCAATGCCATATATTGAAAAATTTAAGGAATGCATTACTGTACGTGAAGAAGCAGTTAGTTAAGGATGGGAAACCCATATCTGGTTGGTTCATCAGAAAGTTGTACGACCTGCAAAATGATTTGAAAGTGAAACTAGTTAGAAGACTGACACACAAACATATCTACCCGACAACCTTTGAGAAAATGCATGTGGGCAGAGCTGTCGATATTTTCTCTTCGGATGTTATTTCAGCCCTTGAATTCTTGAGGCAATATGGGTCTCAGTTCGGAATAAAGAAAATAAGGATGCTGAAGGCACTATCGAGTTCTTGAAGCTAGTTAACAAATGGTTCACCATCCTCAATTTTAAGAACACTGTGCAGCATATACACTCTAGGAATGAAGACGCAATGCATTTCTTCTCAGTTGACGATGAAAGACTCGAATGGCTGGAGAACGACTTCATTCCCTATCTGGAACTCTGGAAGAAAGCATCAGCAAGTCCGGTGGAATTCATAAGTAAAGAAACTTATGAAGCAGTTTGTCTGACGACAAAATCTGCCGTACTCTGTGTCAAGTACCTGCTTGAAAATGGCTTTCATTTCGCATTAACCAGGAAATTTTCTTCTGATGAAGTAGAAAGCTTGTTCAGTTGCATCAGACAGTTTGGAGGTAGCAACGACCAAACCAACGCTGCAAGTGTTACACAGGCCCTGCATAAAATTCTGACTACTGGACTCGTAAGTGCATCTCTCACGGGAAATGTAGCACCTGAATCTGCCTGTAGTGACTGGATGGCAACACGTAACTCAACCGGGAGACGCACGAGCACAACGATTCATGCAGATCAATCGGCAACAACGAATACAGATTTAGTAAGAAAATTTCGAACACAATTAGAAAGCATCGCAAATGAAGCTGAAGGGGTGCCAGTGTTTCTATGACGAGTGCTGCAATGGCCTATATTGGAGGGTATTTGGTAAGAACTGTCGAAGACCATATTTCATGTCAAGAGTGCCTTGATAAAATTAGTAGTATCCAGAGTCAATCCCCTGTGATGTCACTTATAAAATTCAAAGACAGAGGAGGTCTCCGATATCCTAAGCCAGGTTTTGTTTCGCTGCTGATGAGACTGGAAGAAGTAACGGACGAAATGATATCGGTTACGCTGGGCAGTCCAAGAATAGCACAAACATTAACCACAATACTGTTGCCACATGTTGCTAAAACACCTATTCTACAGTGTGGAGTGAGTGATCACCCTGAGGAACTGAGCAAGTTAATATTGCAGAAGTTTCTGCGCCCCTCTGTCACTAACTACACCAATGACATGACAGATGAGTTTCGCCGAGACTACTTCTTGAGAAGAAGAACAAATTATGAGAAAAGAGAATCACGAAAAATTGTTAAGGTTGTTCCTTTTCACTGAACCCCTAGGTCTATGGGACGCCAGTAAAAGTATTCAGTGCAACCGTACCGTACTCTTGTACAAATCAGACATTAGTTTCGTTAGTTGTGCGTGCTATATAAGGGAAATCCGAAGAAGAAACGAACTCCTACTAGTAAAAGATGAACATCACATATATTTTACTCCATTCTACTCAACAACGTATGTTCATGTACTGCAAACATAGTCTATATATTAATTTATGCTGGTATTACCTTGCGATAGCAATGCCATTACATGCTAATGTTGGGTGGGGATTCAGCGCTGCAGTGGTCAATATGCGCACTGCTAGGAGGACACTGGTGTTGCAGAGAACGCCGCGATTGAGTAGGCTTTCTATTATTGGAGGCTAAGCTTGAATTACAACAGATACACACACTAATACAGCCATCACAATTAACACCGGTTATCAGACAAATTCTACACACACCCAAAGTACACGGGGCTACATGGCCGCGTTGTCGCAACCCCCTAAACTGAGGAACCAACCAACCACTGTAAAAACAAATATTAGTATCATCCTCGAATAATGATAGTCCGCCTGACAATTGTAATTGTCATAACTTATATCATTAATAAATACTGTTGGTCCCAATACAGATCCTTGAGGTACATCCAACGCTGTCATGGTTAGGAGTCTTCCATAGTTGAGAACGTCCTCCTAGATCGAGAGAATTTGGTATTTTCGTCTCTAAACTGGAAAATGCTCTTGTGTGGCAGGGGAGATCACATGGCAGACAGCTATGGACATAATACGACTGTCAATTGTTACTGCAGTGTGCAGTCAGGCCCAGTAGAATGGTACATCGCCTTCAGGCAAGCCTGAAACATTTGATGATTCGCTGTTGAACCATTTGTCTGCACTCAAACTGCAGAGGGTTGTATTGCTTTCCTACCGAGAGACTCCCAATTCAGTTCGACATAAAGTTTGTAATTTCATATTCAGATTGACATCAAATCCTAGATATTACTGACCTTGAATGTTCCAATCTTACGTCACTGGACCAATCTGGCTGTTAGGTAGTCAGCCCGAAGGCTGGTCGGATCCTCAAGAAGTACCGCCGTTAGGTTATGTGAGTTGATACCCCACAAAAACCCAAGGCAGCGTTATATTGCGGCGTACTATTTCTTTATAAGCCTAATTCGGCAAAACGCATTTCGTCATTCTTTTGTTGACAAAGCCAGCAGCATGTTTGTGAATTCACGGTAGCGGCGCTCATGCACCCAGGAGACCATGGATATACTCACTCTCTGGCTCGGCGGTACATCTCCTGGTAGTCATCAAAGGGGCTCCAGAACTCTCTGGAGAACAGCTGGCCTGGAACAAGACAGACAACAATACATTAGCCCAGTTGTTGCTTCAAATAATAATAATAATAATAATAATAATAATAATAATGAAACTCAGGAGACCACAAGAGCAGGCAACCCGAGAAAGCGCATGAAATGGACAAATGAAATGAATATGTACATCATGCGTTCATATTATCAGATAACGAATATGGAAACTGACACTACTGCATATAGACAGAAGTTGCACGCTGCATTCTGCCAGAAATTCCCTGATATTAATGTTACGGAACAGAGAATAGCAGATCAGCGCCGTGCTATAGTTTTGAAGAAACTTATCCCAGAACATCACCTCAAGCTGCTAATGGTTGACGTAGCTGCCGACAATACTCATACCTCTGTAGACGAATCCATAGATCAGGAGAGTACACGTTTGGTCAATGAACAAAGGCACATCGATCATCGTTCAGATGACAAAGATGTAAGAATATCGTCGGAAGCACTCGGAGATCCAGTGCGGAAACAACTCGAAGATGAATTTGGGAAGGCTCTCATAGAATTTGAAGGGACTGATCCAATAGAGCGGCCCATGATCACGAACCAACATTGCTCTAAGAAACTTGCTACCGCTGTTGTAACAATGAACGACATTCTCTCTCAGCATCTGTCCCAGAAAACATATTGTTGCAACCATGTTCAGACTGCAATTTACGCTGGAGCGATAGCTGTGATACGAGTGACTGGAGGTAGATTATGGCGACCTAATTATACGTCAGGTCGACAGAAGAAGATGCCAGCTTGGGAGATACGTTTACGAAAGTCTGTTGATGAACTGAGAGTAAATATCGGAAGAATGCATCAGTATGTTTCAGGCAATAGAAGTAAGAAGGTTGTTCAATGTGTTAAAATGTTGAGCCATACGAAGAGTAAACATGCAAAGTATAATCCTCCGAACTGTAGCCCCCTTGAGATCCTAGACACATTAAAGCAACAACTTGAGGCAAAGGCACAGAGATTACGTCGATATAAAGAATCGAACGAACGAAAGCAACAGAACAAGCTATTTGTTACCAATGAGAAACGGTTATATAGGAATCTTGACGATCCTGGAACTCAAATGGGCAGTTCACCGCAAAAAGAAGAGGTAGAGAATTTCTGGTCATCCCTATGGTCGAATGCTGGAGATTATAACAGCAGCGCTAAATGGATTACGGAGGAGGAGGAGAGAATGTCAGAAATTGACACGATGAGTGACTCTTCGGTATCAACTTAAGATGTGACCCGTGTGGTTAAGGAGATCCAAAATTGGAAAGCGGTAGGACCAGACAACCTCCACAACTTTTGGATCAAACGTTTCACTTGTACTCATGAGCATCTTGCCCGCTGCTACACAGATTTCATCCAAAATCCACAGCTTATCCCCTCTTACTTGATGCGAGGTAAAACATACCTTCTGCCAAAAGGTGATAGAACCAATGATCCTTTCAAATATCGACCTATCACCTGTCTGTGCACCCTGTATAAGATATTTACAACTTGCATTGCACGTAAGATTTGTGAACACATAAATCTTAATAACATCCTGGCTGAAGAGCGGAAGGGGTGTATGAAGAAGTCTCAAGGTTGCAAAGAGCAACTTGTAATCGATGCAGTTACTATGGAACAAGCAGGAAAGATGATGCGTAACCTCTACATGACCTTTATTGATTACAAGAAAGCTTTTGATTCAGTGCCACATTCCTGGTTAATCCAAACCCTGAAGATATATAAAGTTGATCCTGCCATCATTATAAGTCTGCAACATATGATGTCTCATTGGGGGACCAATTTATTAATGTCTAATGGAGACACATGTATGGAATCGGGATTTATTCAAATCAAAAGAGGTATCTTTCAGGGTGACAGCTTGAGCCCTCTATGGTTCTGTTTGGCGCTCAATCCACTATCATCATTGCTGATCAATGCAAAGTGTGGTTTTCCAATTAAGCACCATGGTATAGTCGAATACAAAATTTCTCATTTGATGTATATGGATGACATTAAACTATATGCATCCTCTGAGAAACACATCGACAATCTAATTGCAATTACTGCTTCATTTTCTTCTGGTATTGGAATGTCCTTCGGATTAGATAAGTGTCACACCCTCACCATTCGGCGTGGAAAATTAGAGGCCCGAGCATTTCAACTTGATGACGGTTGTTTCATAAAGCCTATGGAAGGTAATGAGACCTACAAATATCTTGGTCTCCTGCAATCTAATCGAATTGATCATAAAGGTATTAAAGATAGAACCGTAGCTATCTACAATCAACGCCTTAACAAGATTTTAAAATCAAAGTTGAATGGAAAGAACACATTTAAGGCTATTAATACCTATGCTATTCCTGCTCTGACATATACTTTCGGTATTATCAAATGGACGCAGACTGACTTGGAGAACATCCTAATTAGGACACGTACCATCTTAACAAAACACAGATGTCTCCACCCTAAGTCAGCTGTTGAGCGATTGACAATCCCGCGTCAAAGAGGTGGACGAGGGCTCACGGACATTATCCAATTGCATGCAAGGCAAGTGAGGGACCTTCAGAGATATTTTCTGGGAAGACATGACTCTCCCATACATCAAGCCGCTGTGAAGGCAGATGACAAGTGCACACCGCTGGATCTTCTTCACGTAAGGGATATACAGTTAGCCACTGATGAGGAATGTTCAGTTATCAAGCTTCAGCAGTGGACGCAGAAAGCTCTGCACGGTCGTCATCCGTATAATCTGAACCAGAAACATGTCGACATTGATGCGTCGAACAGCTGGTTGACTCATGCGGACCTATTCGCTGAGACTGAAGGATTCATGGTTGCAATCCAGGATCAAGTTGTGGCTACCAAAAACTACCTTAAATATATAGTTAAGGCAAATATTCAGGATGATAAATGCAGAAGATGCCAAGTAGAACCGGAAACAATTCAACATACCACAGGAGGCTGCCAAGCAATCTCCTGTACTGATTACATGAAAAGGCACAACCAAGTGGCCAAAATAATGCACCAACACCTTGCTCAAAAGCATTTATTATCTGATAATATTTTGCCTTACTATCAGTATGTTCCTGACGCCGTTTTGGAAAATCCCAGTCACAACTTTTTATGGGACCGATCAGTTATTACTGATAAAACCATACCAGCAAACCGGCCAGATATCGTTCTTGTGGACAAGGTGCAGAAGAGATCCTTCCTAATTGATATTGCAGTGCCCAATCACCATAATCTGCAACAAACCTGCTGTGATAAGATCACCAAATATCTGCCTTTGGCTGAGGAAATACGGCAAATGTGGAGACAGGAAAGTGTAGTGGTTCTGCCCATAGTAATTTCTTCTACCGGCATCATCCCCAAATTATTGGCTCGCAATCTACAAATATTGGGAATACATCCAGGTCTACATATCACCATGCAGAAGGCCGTCATCTTGGAGACCTGTTCCATTGTTCGCTCGTTTCTCAATGTGCCACCTTAAGAGAATTAGCCATACCGTCTTGCAAACAAGCCGACGATATGTTGATATGTCCCACTTATGTGGTGAAATGAATGTAGAAATAATAATAATAATAATAATAATAATAATAATAATAATAATAATAATAATAATAATAATAATAACCAAAGACATTTACAAAACACGATGAATAAATAAATAAATAATATTAATAATAGTACCCCGGTCGCATTAGTTTCACACACCCAGCAGCTTAACCACGCTCTAACACTGGGGTGAGGAGCTGCTGCAAGTTCGGAGACCACAGGTTCGAATTTCGGTCAACCTCACTCACTCCAAGCAATCGGTAGGATAGTACTTTATTTTAAGTCCAGGGGCACTTACCCTATCACAAGACCCTAATAATTACAGTTACTACAATAACATAGGTTATGTGAAACAGGAGCAATGAGATGTGGGTCTCTTGCCAGTAGCAGGAGGAGGTCAGAGGTCATCACGAGATGTGTGCCAAGTGCAGACGGCACGACGTAGACCTCTGGCAGGTGGATGGCACTGTTCCCACATCTAAAAGACCACCGTCATTTTAATTAAGACTTTCAAGAAAAGGTAGAAATAATAATAGAGATACATACAATAGAAACAGCGAACAGGTGTGCTAACCACTACACCACAGTAGCCACGGTGTGGGAAGCTTGATACTGCTTGTCTCGTGGTCTCGGATGATTCGTTGGCTTAATTCCTGTACTTTGTTCCTGTTAATTAATTCTAGGCACTTAGTGGCTTCGGAGGTGAAGTTGGTAGCATGCTGAACTGCCGTGCCCAAGATCGCGGGTTCTAACCCGGCCGGAGTCGTCGGATTTTTAAAGAGCGTTAAAATCCTTCAGTATGCCTTCCTTCGGAAGGGAAGTAAAGCCGGCGGTCCCATGTTATAGATTTATGGCATATAAAAGATCCTTGCACAGACTAAACTTGTGTGAAGCTAAATTTCTAGGTTAGATTTCGTTGGAACACTCTATCAAAGTTCCAACGTTCACCAATAGGTATCAGTGACATCTGGTAGCGAAAGTTGGAACTACTTGAAATTGAACGGAACTTGTAGCTTACCCTATGGGTGTCCGCTTGAAGCAGCTACAGCCTCTGGCGAGCCGAACATGTCCTCGGACACTCCCGGCACTAAAATCCATACGATAAATAAATAAATCTAGGCACTTGGGACATCATGGTCATCAGCCCCGTGTAATTGGGTTCATGTTGAACTTGTCTGATGACCGGTATTTATGTAATGACTGTAATATTGTGTATAAGGGACAGGGGTAACGTAGGCTCCCCGGGACATGAAGTAAGGTACTTTCCTGGCATTTGCCTGGAAGGATTGTGGTAAACCCGTGAAAAATCCACATTCAAGATAACCGCTGACAGCGCTGGGATCCGACCTGACTTGCTGTAGCTGCCCTCACGGCCATGGTGCACTAGTTAACGCCACCGGACAATTTCCGCGCTGAGGCGGGCTATAGATACAGAGGTGATCAGCTCGGTGTACTTGGGGTCTGTGTGTATGTATTGTGCCCTTGTATATAACAGCGTCGTATATACGAGAATCAAACTTCGGGGCGCGTTCAGTCCGGGTATGCTTTCACTAGAGCTCAAATACCACGTTAAAACATTTCCAGTTAAAAAATTTTCCATCATGCGCAGTTGCCGGGCGGGAGCTATATCATTATCATTATAATAATGCTCGACTTCCCGCAAGAATGCCTTGGGTGTGACTCCAGAATTTTCGATAAACTTAGCCGGTTTGAATTCATTAGAACGGATGATTTGTACAAGTTGAGGGTGCTGATTACCGTCAT
This sequence comes from Meconema thalassinum, assembly GCA_946902985.2. Classification (NCBI taxonomy): domain Eukaryota; kingdom Metazoa; phylum Arthropoda; class Insecta; order Orthoptera; family Tettigoniidae; genus Meconema; species Meconema thalassinum. The sequence continues at coordinate 943,908,319 of OX336388.2, read as the reverse complement.
GTGGTGTAGAACTTCTCCCTATGTGATTACGAAATTCTTCCGTGTTCCGAGCAAGTGGACTTTCCGTGTCAACCTGACTACCAGTTGAATGAGTCGCCCCCGGGCTATCTCTGTCTCCATCTCTTGCCTTTTCGCCTAATGACCCTACATTATGTTCCATAGAAAATAATTCTGCTTTTATCAGCCTGTCACATTGTTCTTTAAATTTTGCTTTTATCTCATCTTCTAACGTCTGTATCCGTGTGTGGTTCTCCCCCAGCTTCTTAATTACCGCCAACCTTTCTTCCTTGGAGTCCTAACATAATTTTTGCCAATCCTTTCTAACGTTTTCTATCTTCAAATTATTAGTGTCCTGGCTCACTTCGATCCGTTCCAAGCGATCCTCCATGCGTACATTGTTTTCTTCAATAGTGGCTTTTAATCCCTCCCGGTCTACTTCTGCATTTTTCCAGCGATCTGTTGATTGGTTTTCGAGACGGTCTATGTCTTTTATAAGCCCGGTCACGTTTTCATCTACCGCCTTTATCTGTTCCTGTATTACTACGGTTACTTTCTCCACTTTATTAAATCTGTTTTGTAACCTGTCCTGTGCAGTTATAATTTCGCTATTTTTAGTTGTGCATGCCAATTCAATCTGTGCCAATTTTGCCAGAACTGTATCGTCTAAGTTATTAAGTTTAGCGTTAAACTGATCCTCAAGTTGTTTTATCTGTTTAACCTGCTTCTCATTGTTCTTACTTACATCTAAGGCGAGTAGTATAAGCTGTTTCCTTGTATGTTCTTTCATTTCAACCACTACATTATCGAGTTGCTCAGTGTTACGACTGTTTTGCGCGTCTAGTTGAGAGTTTATTGATTCACTTTGTTGTGTCAATTGAGAACTAATATTATCATTCTGTAGAGCTAATTGTGTATTAATACTATCATTTTGAAGCGCTAATTGCGTGCCAATAGATTCATTAATTTGGGCTTTGATCACCGCTGACTGTTCAACCCTACTACTGTCTATTTTGTGCCTTAAATGTTTCACTCTGTGCTATTAATTCCGCTGATTGTTCAGCCCTGCTACTGTCTATTTGTGCCTTAAATGTTTCACTCTGTGCTATTAATTCCGCTGATTGTTCAGCCCTACTACTGTCCATTTGTGCCTTAAATTCAGCTGATTGTTCAGCCCTACTACTGTCCATTTGTGCCTTAAATTCAGCTGATTGTTCAGCCCTACTACTGTCCATTTGTGCCTTAAATTCAGCAGTCATCTCCTGCCGTAACAACACCATTTGCTGCTGAGTGCGTGCCACAGCGCTCTCTACAACCTGTCTAATTTCGTCTAAAGAAACCATCACCACAATACACTTGAGAAAATAGAGAAAATGCCAATTGGCGATGTTCTCCGATACGTGCATACATATTAACACACATTTATATCAATTTACACATACTCAGTTCGTTTAAATTTATAAACACAATCCCATTAATCCAATAGCATCCCTGAGTATCCTTCATTTTACATAATTTAAAACTTAACCCACACATTCAGTTATTAAATGCTAGCCTTACAAAACGCTACAAGAACAGACTAATTAATCAAGTATTAATTGCCTTGGAAAAGCTACACGCCTTCCTATTACATACATGGAGTTGTCTTTCTACACAAAGCTAATTTTTATCAATAATATGGGCGCCCAGTCTCACGATATTGTCTTTATAAAAAATGCAAGAAATAAAAACGTGTACTGTATTTTACATTGCAACTCCTGATTTTACTGTATAAATTCACTCACTTGGCGGTAATACCTTCGCCATAACTACGTTACTTAAAATTATCACATTCGGTGATTCAAATACTGTCACATTCTGCCTCCACTTGTGGCGTGTCAGTTTATCAAAAAATGCGCTAGAAAAGCCTAAAACAGTGAAATGCCCCACGTAGGGTAATGCCAGCGTTGCCTATGTGCCCTTGTATATAACAGCGTCGTATATACGAGAATCAAACTTCGGGGCGCGTTCAGTCCGGGTATGCTTTCACTAGAGCTCAAATACCAGACGGCTGCTTTACAAATACAAGGACCATATGCAAAACTACAAATAAAGAAATGAGTGAAAAACAAATAAAATTACCACCATTTAATAACTGAATAAAAACAACAAAACATAAAAATAACATAAACAAAGTCCACCCTGAACTTTACTCCCACAGTACAATAATTTACACAGATCTGAGTGGCCTAGAAAGGTCCACTCCAAAGAAATAAAATTGTGGATCAAATTCCACTTGTCTGATTAATATGTATGCACGCGTATAACTACGCTAGAGAAGAAATAAGTACTTTTGATGGAGATTTGCTCACAGATGGAACAGCCAATATGCTTGCAAACCCCCATACTGCAAACCATTATTATGGCTCTATGGGACACACTCGTAGATAACATACCAAAAATATAATTTTACTGACACACGCAACCATTTAAAATTTATAAACTAATTGATCTCCATCGAGATCGCAGTGAGTCAGGAAACTCCCAGCAAAACAGAAGCTTGCCCAATGGCTCATATTGCTCAACACATACATGACAACAACGTGACCGAACATCGAGACCACCCGAGGTCAATGAACATGACAATAAATAAACAAGAAATAAGATGCCTAAAACCCGATGATATTTACATGAAATAAAAGCATGGATAAGCTAACACGCTGGGACTCGATCGATCAAAACGCGAACAGCACCCATTTACCGATTACAATTCTTTTATCATTAAACAGGCTTTATTTTAATATATAAGATAAACAATTACGAAGAACGGAAACCAGGTCCGTGAATACTAATGAGCACAGCTTGCTCCTTATCTGATGGAGTGCGCCGGGTAGAAATACCTTCACTTACCACTCATTAACGTCTGTGTTCAAAACCAGCCCTCCTTGTCGAAGCTTTGAGTCATGCTATTTATAACAAGAGACTAGACAGTCCCGTTACGCCACCTGTTAATCGCGACACAAAAATTCACACACTTCTGCCAATTCCAAAGAATTGCAAGAACATCGTAAAAGGGGATTCCAACATTTTCCTCGCAAGGATTAAATGCTTATCCTGGACATAGCTTCAGACAGAACCAGGGTTCCCGAAAACTCCTATCCCATAAAACACATAATTGCAGACTCAACAAAGCATTTTGGGCAGAACACAACACAAATCTACCACGGGCCGACACTCCAATCAAATATCCATAGATTTTGTGTCCCAGGACATTAAAAGAGTAACTTCACAAACAAATAAAGTAATTGGGCAGATGACCCCTCACTTAACACAAAAAAATGCAACAAACGGCAATTAACACACAAGCCTGTGTAACAATAAAAATCTATACAATAAAAAGATTTTCCACCAATTCTATTATCTACTCTAGTTAATTCAGTTTCGCTTCTGTTATGATATCGGTTCCCAATTTGCGTCGCTTAGCCGCGCATTTTACGGTAGCGACACGCACTCGAGTACGCTTGCCCCGTGTACTTGACATCAACAAAAAAAAATCTTCACACAGATAGAATACATGCCACGTTGCTCATGAACTAAACTAATACAGACAACTGTGAGGGAGGATCGCCGCATCATTCGGATGGCCCCGATGGAATCCCATGCAACAGCAGCGCAAATTCGAGCAGCTGTGGCACCCCACGTTACACAACAAACAGTTGGTAATCGCCTGCGTGCAGCTGGCTTACGATCCCGTCTCCCTGCAGAAGGTGTTCCATTGACCCCATAACAGCGACGTGTAAGGCTGGCCTGGTGTCGAGAACGATCGACGTGGGTCAACGAATGGCATAGGGTCGTCTTTAGTGATGAATCGCGCTTCTGTCTTGCCTGCAGTGATCGCCGGAATCGTGTGCGCCGACGTACCGGGGAGAGGGGCCGCCCTGACCTTATTGTCGAGAGGCACACAGAGCCAATACCAAGCATTATGGTCAGGGGAGCTATTGGCTTTAATGTGAAATCACAATTAGTGCTTGTTGATGGCACTATGACTGCTCGACGGTACGTTGATAGGGTACTCAATCCAGTGGTTGTCCCTATGATGGCGAACATTGCTAATGGGATGTTTCAGCAGGACAATGCCCGGGTCCACACTGCACGCATCTCCAGAGAAGCTCTCCACGACATCACAACCTTAGAATGGCCCGCCAGATGCCCGGACCTCAGTCCTATTGAGCATGTGTGGGACATGATGGGTCGACAACTTGCCAACCGTCCTCAGCCACCCACAACTCTGGAACAACTGACCCGTGCAGTGCAGCAAGCATGGGCCACAATTCCTCAGGAAGCGATCCAGGGCCTTATTGACTCCATGCCTCGCCGAATTCATCAATGTATTGCAGCTCGTGGTGGGCACATCCTGTATTGGTTGTTGTCCAAACTTGCGGTCAGAGGGACCTGAAAGTATAATCATCGAATCACAGCCGAACACTCGTCCTGCATGTTCAATTGCAGCAATGTAGCACCACTCCTTCTGGATGTTGCAATTTCCATTTTCATCAGTGTATTAGGGATATGCTATTACGCACTTTTTTCTAGAACTGTTCATACTGAACAATTCTTACATTCATACTATATTGACATTTTTAACAGTTTACCCAGTGTAAGCTTAAAAGGACGGTCGGCATGTTTTTCTTCGACTAGATTCACTGCAATCGTTACTGCTCGGCTTTCTTTGGTCATAAACGATTTATTTTTACAGAAACCTTCCTCGAGAAATCCTTTACAGAATGGTGAAATCCACATCAAAATCCATCCAGTGGTTCTCGAGATTACTCGTTACATCCAAGAATCGGGGACTTTGTTTTATACTACGTAGAGAATCTACAACACGGCATAGAGAGCTTTGAAGCCATTTTGCAGTGTTGCCTGATTGACAATTGATATTCCAACTGTCTTTTCAGTCGGTCAACAGAATGTAATCCCAATTACTGGGACATGCGAAAAGAATAACCTTAAAAATTACATTTGATTAAAATATATAATTACTAGCAACTCGCCCCGGCTTCGCCCGGGAACAGTTATGATTGCAAGGTGATAGGCTACTTTTAACCGTGGTCTCATAAGATTTCCTTGTACTGTAGCCTATACGACATTAGTCGTTTTCCCTCCAGCAGTGAACACGAAAGCTAGCTCGTAAACTGTCGCCTCAGTAATTAAATGGACATTGAACACGTAAAAACACTTATAGTGGGCGATGTATTAAAGATATATTAAAGAGATATGCTCTCGCGGACTTTTTTGTACAACTTTTCATGCTGAACAATTCTTACACTCATAGTATATAGATACGTACATTTAACGGTATGCCCAGCGTAACCTTGAAAAGCTCACGGACGCCATTTTATTTCGACTTTTTCACTGAAATCGTCACTGCTTGACTTCATTTGATCATAAATAAATTATTTTCTACAGAAATCTTCCTCGAGATATACTTTACAGAATGGTGAAAACCGCATCAAAATCCATCCAATGGTTCTCGAGATTGCCCGTGACATCCAGAATCGGGGACTTTGTTTTATAGGTAGGACCTATTACTAAGTAGAGATACAATTTATTGAAATAAAAGTCAAGTTTAAACTGTGGTCATGACGAAGTACAAAGAGCTCAATTTTTTTAATAGTTGCGTTGTTTCACTACAACTCCCAGGGACTTGCGACAAGTCGGACGTGGGTTGCCGACCACGGGACCACAGCTGGGTCCAGCATCGCTTCTACTTACATGTGGCGGGCGCCTCACTGTCATCTTTCATGTCAATTTACTTCGGTCAACTCTTGTTCTCTTCCAACCTCAATGGTAATAGGATATTTGAGGCCTAGGGAGTCTTTCAATTTCCCGCCTTAATTGGCCCTTGACTCATCTTTCCTGATACCATCAGTCTTCGTGGGATCAGACCTCTACTTTTCCTTCTCGAGGTATCTCATATCTTCTGCTCAAGGTCTTAAAGGAGGCAGGGTGTGTGTAGCCCCACCATAGATAGTGCTACACCCTCAAGGGCTCACGGCTGGTGAGCTCGGGAGTTGGCGACTCCGAGAGATTCCTGAGCTGGGTCCGGCTTTCCCTTTTTCTATTGCCTTTGGGGCAGGCACTTTCCTCTTTCCCTTTCCCATCTGTCTTTCATGACTCTCCTACTTTCCAAGTCCCTCAACTTTCATTAATCGAGGGTTGAGGGCGTTCCTTCTCCCCCAGAATTAACCTTTTTCCCATGTTTTCTTCTAGTCTGTAGTGTTACCCTTCAAACCATCAGGACACAGTAGTTACGGTAGTTCTAGTTGTAAGTCTGTAGTTAGTTTTTTGTTATAGGTAGTATCCACTATCACTCAAACAATTAGGAGCCGATAACCTAGATGTTAGGCCCCTTCAAACAACAATCATCGACTGGCTGCACGGCTCAGCAGAAAAGTTCTCGCCTGCTGTACCCAAGATTGCAGGATAGAATCCTGGCCCAGTCAGCTGGCATTTGAGTGTGCGCAAATGCGAGGGAGCCGTTAGGTAGATTTACTGGCACGTTAAAGATCCTCTTTGGGGCAAATCCTGAACCCCGCGTCTCTAAAAGCCTCAGTAGATAAATGGGACGTAACACCAATAACATTATTTACAACAATCATCATCATATTTCACAACACAGGACTCCAGCATGTTCTTACTGAAACTGCACACCAGCTCTTCAGCAGCAACAACAACAACAACAACAACAACAACAACAACAACAACAACAACAACCACCACCACCACAACAGCAACAACAGCAGCAAGAACAACAACAATAACAGCAACAACAACAGCAACAACAACCACCACAACAATAACAGCAGCAACAACCACAAAAACAGCAACAACAACCACAACAATTTCAACAATAACAGCAACAACAACAATAACAGAAAAATCAACAACCACAATAAGACCAATAACAGCAACAACAACAACACCAGCAACAAAAGCAGCAACAACAACCACGAAAACAATAAAAAACAACTACCGGTACCACAACAACAGAAACAACATCAATAACAGCAACAACATAATAATAACAACAGCAAAAATAACAACAACAGCAACAATAACAATAAAAATAACAATAACAACAACAAAAACAACAGCAAGGACGACCACCACCACCACCACCACCACTACTACTGGTCACTACATTAATAGGTTCTCAGACAACACAAGAGCACGGAGCTCATCAAGGATGTTGAAGCAACAACAACATTTCATAAATGCTTACGATTTCTAATTAGCACACACGCGAGTTGCGTACATTTATCGCAGTTATTAATCAAATTACCGATGAACGCGGTCAAGATTACCAAACCAAGATTAACATTAGCTCAGACACTAATTGCCACGGTGAAAACGGTGATGGTTTATTGGCCAAACAGGTATCGTGTGTAGCGGGCCGAACTGAAGGTCATCCGCCCCAGACAGACTTTCAATGAACACGAAACTAACCACTACATTTCAATAATGGTGTATTAACCTGCTCTCTATGAATTTCCACATGAATCTATGCTAATCTGTTCCATTCTGTGCGTATCACTTACTGTTGCATTCTTTTATTACAAAACAAGATGTTCAGTAAATAACATATAGCCTACTTTCTCCTAAATGTATGAGTATAGTTATAACTCCTTGCCTTCATCAAAGAGTATAATAGAATCATTTCTTGGTTGAAGACCTTAGAAACTATTTACACCAGAACCTCGAAAAAAAAAAAAACTACTACCATCATTGAAGAAAGAAAGAAAGAAAGAAAGAAAGAAAGAAAGAAAGAGAAGAAATATCTCAAGAATGTTATTGATCTGGAGACATAATCGACCGGAGTAGATGCGTGGCTCAGCGGTAACGTTATCGCTTGCTGGGCCTTAGGTTGGAGGTTCGTATCCTGGCGGAGTCAGCTGGCATTTGAGGGTGCGCAAATGCGAGGGAGCCATGTCAGTAGATTTACTGGCACGTTAAAGATCCCCTTCGGGACAAAATTCCGGCACCCCGGTGTCTCTAAAAGCCACAGTAGTTAAAAGGGACGTCAAACCAATAACATTATCATTGTTATTACATAATCGACCGGACGTGGACAGCATCCACCTTTGTGTTGAGGCATGTGTTTACACGTATGGCTGTGCATGGCTTTCATCACCTTAATTGTATTAACAAATCTTTCCATGACTCTACAGTGACGTGTGTATACCAACTATGTGGACAAGCATGTGAAGGCTTCCACTTAGAGTTCTGTAGTAAAAGAAAACAATCAATCAAAGACTATGCAATTCAAATCCCCAGAGTGCAATTTTAGTGTACATGTTCATTCTTTATTTTCTATTGCTATTTGGCTGCAATAAAAGTATTAATTAACATCCACAACTAGCACCAACTGCTAGAGTTCAGGTACTATGTGAGATCGTTTTGTTCTTTAGTACAATTAACGTTTTAAAAACGCACAATAGGCTATTACAAACCATTTTAAATAAAACATAATACAAACTTATCGTATTAATAACTTGTCATTCTTCAAATTCGATGCGTATAGAATGCCAATAGTATGCTAATCAATGGAGTCCCGCGTAGACCAGTAGTGACATCTAGAGGAGAAGTACCGAACAAGATAATCATAATAGGGCGAGTGCATTCTAGCGGCCATAAAAATAAACTTTTCAATTAAAGCTGTAAGTTAATCTGTGGGGCGGCACGCAGTTCGCAACCAGTTGGCCATGATAATTCACCTGATTGCTCTTAGATGTCTCGTGCAGATCCGCTTCTTCTTCTTCTACTTCCTTCGTTACGGCCAACTAAGGACCACGTCATGTCAAGTGTTTCTTTTGCATTTTAATGTTGGCCCAGTACTCATTCATTCGCAATCGATGTTGCACCTTTCTCTCTGTCGTCCACGCCTTCCCGGTTTTTAGTTTCGGCTTAAGTTGAAAACTCCGGTGTTTTTCCCTAAGAGGGCCACCACGCTCCCAGATATCTTCACAGATTATCCCGATCTCCAACAGATCTTTCTCTACTTCACTGAACCAGGACCCCTTTGTCGTTTTCTCATGGAGAAAAGCAAAAATTCGGTTGGATAGCCGTATTGATTCCATTCGGGTTATATGTCCATAAAAAGATATCCTCCTTTTCCTCATCACGTCAGTTATTTTCTCTACGTGTGTGTACAACTCTTGGTTGTGGCGTCTTCGGAACTCGCCGTGTTCTTTGACTGGACCCAGGATTTTCCTCAATATCTTCCTTTCCTTGGTCTACATTTTTCCATTATGTCTTTCCTATTCATGGCGAGACATTCCGCTGCATACAAAGCTTCTGGCTGGATGAGCGTGCAGTGGTGCTTGAGTTTTGCATTCAGGTTATTATTATTTTGCATATTTCAATAATTGGAATTCTTTTATGTTGACTGACTGAAAGTCAATTGTCAATAAGGCAACACTGAAAAAATGGCTTCAAAGCTACCTTTAAAATTCCTTCCCTCACTAATACAAACTTTACGCTTTCTTTCTCATGCTCTGGCGGCTTCGGTGTCGTAGTTGGTACCATGCTGAGCTTCTATGCCCAAGATCGTGGGTACAAACCCGACCGAAGTCGTCGAATTTTTTAAGAGCGTTAAAAATCCCTCTGTATGCCTCCATTCGGAGAGGAAATAAAGTCGGCGGTCCCATGTCATAGATTAAGGCATGAAAAAGAACCTTCCACTAACTACACTTGTGGAAGCTAAAATTGGTAGGTTAGTTTGATAACACTATATTAGTTCCAACGTTCGCCACCAGGTGCCGATTGTGATGGCATTTAGTAGTCACGTCCGCAGCTAGTGTCGTGGATGGTAGCATTTGGTAACAAAAGTAGGAACTACTTTAAAAAATTAATCGTCTGCAGACCTTCTACCTGAATCACAGATAACACACACTAATACAGCCATCACAAATAACACCAGTTATCAGACACATTCTGCACACATCCAAAGTACACGGGGCTACATGACCGCATTGTCGCAGCCCCTAAACTAAGGAACCAACCAACCATCTCTCATGCTAACGCGTAACTATATAATGTCGGCAAGGCTCGAATACACGTTCACCTTCAATCGCGACCGACGAAAAACAGGTACGGCCTAATTGTCCCTTCCTTCCTCGTTCTGGGCTTCCTGGATTCAGATCGTTCTTCCGTTTCCTCGTAGAACCTTCTAGAATGCTGGGAATATGATAAAACAACAGAATATTCTGCCTGCAAAAATAGTGTGTCTACCCCTTATTAATCCTGTTTCCAACGCGGTCGGGGATGAGATTCGATGATATTCTATAAGGCGGATTTTTTACGGCCGGATGCCCTTCCTGACGCGAACCTCATGAGAGGAGTTAATGTGAGATGAAACGAAGATGAATGAAACAAGGCAAGTTCAATTTCAAGTAGTTCCCACTTTGCCTAACAGACGACACTGTCACTGACACCCAGCACCGAACGTTGGAACTTGATAGAGCGTTTCTAACCATATAATCTACACATTTAGCTACACACTACCAACTGTAGTGGCAGGTTCTTTTACTTGCCATAAATCTACGACATGGGTCCGCCGGCTTTACTTCATCATGCTACCGACTACGCCACCAAAGCCGTATTCTGCCTGCATAAATTAGCTAGATTTAATACACTGCTAGATCAAATCGGGGAGAATAAATAAAACAAACAAGCTTTATCATACAAGGCCAAAATCAGACACTACACATCGGTAGTACAACCTGAAGGATTGTACGCTTCAGAGTGTCTCATTTTAAGTAAAAAGGGAGAACTTCAAGTACTAGAAAAGAGAGAAAGGAAGATTTTGAGAAAAATACTTGGACCACAGAAGACTACTGATGGGACATGGAAGAAGAGGAAAAATGAAGAACTTTACAAGTGTACTGAAAAGATCACAGACGTAATGAAGAAGCGGAGGCTCAAGTTCTACGGACATTCACTACGAATGGATGAAGACAGGCTGACCAAAGGATCTTCAGCTACATCATGGGGTTAAAGGTCACATCTAAATGGGTAGATGAGGTAAAGAGGGATGCAGCGGAAGTTGGAATTACTCCACCGATGGCCTACGATAGAAGAGAGTTCCGCAGTCGAGTTGACGGAGTAAAATCATTTCAGGAGAAAACACCAAGCAGGAGGCCCACACGGATCATTTCCGGGGAGGAGAGAAAACAAAGAAGTGACAGGATGAAGAAGTTCTGGGAAGAGAAGAGAAAGAAAGCCAATAAGTCTTGAGTTCCTTGCGGTCCATAGTTGGCCAAATTCGGTAATAAAATAAATAAATAAATAAATATACATAAATGAATACATTAATAAATAAATAAAAGCAATCTATCACGTGGCTTGAGTCGATGATCCTCATCCTCACAGATAAACCAATTATCTCTCCGGCGATACCGTTATGTCAAGGTACTCCAATCTCTTCTGGCTCATGACTCGGACGGTCACAATACCAACCCTGTTGTGATGACTCAGGCAATAAATACTACTTCAGTATATGGGAAGACACTGGGCTTATGTTTGGCGCAAGAAGGAAATTTGATATTGTCAATAAGGCAAATAAAGCTATCTACACTATAATCCCCAAGGAAACACCGTTTTTTTTTTAAGAAATATAAAAGCCCCGAGAACATCATCCAACCATAGCTCACTCTGTCCTGAAGAATTCACTGCCAATAGTAGAACATCATTAATTTGTCCTCTGTTACGTAGCCAAATTGTAATTTCTTTTTGCAAAATATAAATAGTTAATCTAATATAATCATAGCCAGGCAAATTCCTTGATATAGCAATGATATTGTTCTGAATGAACTAATTAAGTGCATCAAAGACCAACCCAAGGATTTAAATTTCGGGATCAAAATACACTGGAGATCGTCATGGAGCCCGCTGGTGAGGCGCAGGCTCTCGTCCAAAGTCGTGGGATCAAATCCAAAAGGGATCTCAAATTATACATTTGCTAGCAACATTTGCAACTGCAGGGAAAAATCACAGCAACCCCAAAGTTTCCGTATTCACCATCGTTAAATGTAATGATAAAGATATTGAATATCATCATCATTGTTGGTAAAATAAAGTTTTCCTCGTCTTCGTCACAACTCCAGAGAGTTAACACAAGAAGCGTTGTTGATTGACATTCCAGAACTTCCGCACCAACGAACATTGCTTCAATCTGCATTTACTTGTTAATGTTGTGTAGTACAGTGAGTCCGGGAATGTTCTCCGCAACGGCTATATGCGTCTGCGAGAGCTAGCTACAGCAGTTACGTTGGTAGCACGGCTGCCACTTGAATCATAACAAACAAACAGTAAACTTTGTACTCACCACAGCCATTCATAACAGATGCTGCAATCATTCACAGTACATCACTCTTTTTCCGTAATCAGTTTGTTTTAATTTATGAACCACGGTAACTTTATAAGGGAACAACTGAAGCTTGTCTCTTACAGCTTTATGTGCTGTCGACATAGAGATTCCTGTTCCTTGAGCTAATTTTCGTGTTGATTTACTTGGACTACGCAGCATTATATCGGAGATTTCATCAAGTTTTTCGTCCGTTAAAAGCGTAGGCCTGCCTGTTCCCGGTACATCGTGAACTGAGCCAGTCACACGAAATTTACTCATCAAATCCCGAACGGAATCACGGTTTGGACACTTTGAATTAGGAAACCGCGCCTGAAATGTTAATTTTACATTTTCTGTAAACCGATCGCCTTCGCGAAAAACGTATTCCACCAAAAAACTCTCTCTTGAGTAGTAAACATTACCGCCTGTATACTGTTGCACTCTTCCAATAATAATCTACCTGAATGCTCGCTGACTGTAATACACACTGAAGACATGCAGGCTCGCTCGCTTAACGCGATACAGACCGACAGCTCACACGGGGAGCCCCGCTTTCAAGGACACAGTGCAGTGCAGCCAACTAAACTCATGACTCAACCATTCGTAGCTACACGTACTCACTGCGGAGAACATTCTCTGGCGCCCTGTAGATTCAGTTGGTTTGGAACTGTTTTGGTATGACTCCTGTGGCTGAGATTACAATGACTGCTGCGGCGTAATGCAGTAATAATAAGTAGGCTGTATAAAATTGGTATGGCGCTGTTTCACTTCAACATTTGATTGGAAAGAGGGGAAATATGACATATTGTGACCTTTATGCATCTCTGATAGCATAAAGTCTACATATTATTCCAACAAGATTTATTCATGTCTCAAAGCCGATGCGAGAATAGAAGTTGCTTGTGAAACTGGCATGACAAAAGGATGGTTTGTACGTGACTTGAAGCAGCTTTCACTCAGCGCAGACAAAGGCAGGAGAAGAGAGAAAATCCACATCTGGACACCAAATGCGCCCAGAAACCACGCGAAGGTCGTTCAACTACGCGGGTAAATGCGAAAACCTCAACGATCACCTACCAAATAAACCCCGCCCATTTGAAAGGAATTAGAGCAGTAATTAGAATACAGAAACAGGAATTATACCATCGTATAGGGGACTATCCCAGCCTCTCAGAGATATCGTCAACATTTAAATTGGACCATTCTGTGATTTTTACCAGAATTAAAATGAAATCAGGGGGTGGATTTGAAACGACCAATGGCAGCGAGAGACGCTAGACGCGACCAAATCCCGCCGAAATTAAGGGACAATGAAGCAAATTACGGAGCTCATTATATAAGGATCCAACGATCGGATTTTGGATAAAAAGGAGTCATTGAGACATTGGAGATGAGGACGTTCTGAGGAGCTAGTTTGCATATTCATGTGAGTGTTATTTTGGAAATAAATTCTGAAACTCCCCTACTCCACGTCCCTCTAAGAGAAATCGTATAAATAATGGATTGAAACACAGCGAAGTCAGTCTACTTTGGGGCATCACGGGAGGCGGAAGCCTTGGCCCTGAGCGTTCAGAAAGTACAGTGATTTTTACAAGTTCTATAAGTCTACTTTGGGGCATCGCTGAGGCGAGAGCCTGCGCTTGAGAGCATAAGAAAGTACCGTGATTTTTACAAGTTTTTATCAGTTCTAAATACGCGCTGTAGAGGCGGAAGCCGAACCCAGTAGCCATCAGAAAAGTAACATTCTTTACGAGTTTATAAGTAGGAGCAAGTATACCTCTGAAATTTGAATATCGCTAAGTATTCGCGAGTGCGAATTAGAACAGTGCATTTAATAACAGTACGACGCAGTTATAATGATAGGTATAGCCACCTGAGCTATTAACAGATAAACCAGTAATCTATGAAGCTATTGAACTGTCAGCCGAACTAAGTAAGTTGATGATAGATACAGGAGATAGGAGCTTCATGTGCAAGAACCGTGCATTGTGCTAATAATAATAATTCACAGTGGACCTTTGCTTTGGTGAAATTTTGAAAAACCGTGTGTAAATTATCCTCCTATCAAGATGAACCAGCTAATGAAGAAGACTGATATCATGGACCAGAACCGCATCAGGAACGTAGATTGGGATCAAGCGACTCATTTTATGATTGCAGAAGGTGGGGACGTGAGGCTGCATGCCCCAGTCTTCTCAAATAAGTATTATATTGTGTGATATGGCGTCAGTGGAGGAAATTCGATCTATTATTGAGAGTTCAGTAGCTAGAACAATGGAGCAGTTCGAACACTTTAAGAGGGAATGTAGGGAGCAGAGCGAAATCAACAATGCACGTATCGCGGAACAAATTGCAGAACAGAGTGAACTAAACAATGCACGTATAGCGGAGCAGAACGAAATCAACAATGCAAGTATAGCGGAACAAATAGCGGAACACAGTAGGTCAAATAATGCACTACTCGCGGAACAAAACACAATTACTAATACACAGTTAATGGAACGAATTGCAGAACAGGGTAGGCGGAATAATGAGGTATTAAAAGAGGAATTGACAGATAAATTAGCAGAACAAATAGCTAAAATCACGCTTGAGACTACCACACAGTTAGGTCAGATGGAGACGAACTTAAGGCAATCAATAGCGTTTAGTGAAGAAAAGACAGCAGCGAAACTAATACAGCTGGAAGAAATATGTAACGCTAATACAGAAGGGATAAAGATAGAACAGTTAGCAATCCAAGCTACCATAAAAGGAGTAGACAACGAGGTTAAGTCTGCGGCAAGACAATTGCACAGCTTAGAAGGAGAGATGATAGAGATTAGAATGGAAATAGACAAGGCAGCTTTGACTTCAGCAGAACGATGGAGCATTCAAGAGAACGAGAATGATGCACTTAAAGAGAGTATCCGTGAAAGCAATGAACTGATAGGAGGCAGGCTCGATCAGCTGGAAAGTGATAAGAAAGAGGGAAAGAGAAAAGAGGAAAATAGATATGAGGCAATAAGAGTAGAAATAAACAAGACATGCCATCAAATTGGAATTGACGGGAAAGAGGATAGAAAGAAACTCTTAGAACAAATGGAAGAAAACCAGAAGAGAATAAAGGAGGTCGAACAGCAGTTACTTGGAAAAATGGAGGTACAAGAACGAAAGATTATTAAGACAGAAATACAGTCTTTGCAACAGCAGGAAATGCTTCTGGAACTAAAAGCCCACAATAGCAGCAAAGGGACAAGCAGTGTGGCTAACCATTTCAACACAAGCCAGACTCAGGTAGAAGGAATGAATGAACTTAGTCCGGGCCGTGCGACCACAGGTAGCGAGAATAATGAAGGGTTTCAAACGTTTAGAGGACTTGCCTCAACACCTCAACAGCCGACTGGCAATAATAATAACAATAACCCAACTACACAGTATGTCCAAATAATTAGAATGCAGGAGGACCGCCCACGCAAATTCAACAATGATGGTTCACAAACGCCGAAAGCTTTTTTAAAAGACTTAGAACACTACCTTACAGAAAATAACATTCCTGAGAATAAGAAACTCAGAATAACAGAGAAATTACTTGCGGATAGCATTCTGACCTGGTTCAGAAGTTTTCGCTATACTTTTGAAGACATGGATACCTTCAAGCATGCATTTTTACGCCGTTACTGGAGCATGTCCATACAACATAGTTTAAGGATGGAATTATATAGTAGGAAGTATCATGCTTCACAGCCTACACGTTATTCAGAATATTTTTCGGCTCAGCTACTCAGATTAAAAGACATGGATATTTTACCACCGGAGTCAGAACTGGTGATGACGATTGGTAAACAGCTTCCATTACCAGTACAACAGTTTTTAATTGCGGCAAACGTCTCGAGCGCACTGCAAGCACAGGAGGTGTTACGTCAGTTGGATGAGACGTCATTAAATAATCAAAATAGGCACGTCAGAGCGAGTGACAGCACAGCGCTGGTACACCAAGCCGAGCTAGTCAAAACTAGAGAGCAAAGCACCAACACGAATGTTAGCCATAGAAGCGGAAATACTAACGGAAGGTCAGACTTGCCAAAAGAGGAGCAAAGGAGATACGAACCAAGGAACGAAAGGAACTGGCAGCCACAACAGTACAGGAGAGATGAATGGAAAGGGCGTGGTCGCGAAGGTCCATATCATCATCGCAGATATGATAGAAGAGATAATAGAACGTGGAACCGAGGACGAGATGAGAACCGAGGATACACGGAAGACAGTCGACGGGAATTGCAGAACAGGCATGAGGCATCACAACGATACCTAGATGAGTTGCATCGCAGCCAAGAGACGGAAAAGGATCGCTGGCGAAGGACGATGGAAAATCGCGAGAACCCAGATATGGAGATCACTGGAGCAGAAAGTGAATTAGCGCAACAGCATCGCGAAAGTCAGAATGAGAAGAGGCACACGGGGGCTATTAAAAAAAATGTACTAGAGGGTGAAGGAGATAGGATAATTTTCACGCCAGATAAGACACAGTGGTTGATAGCAAACATTGAGGAATGGGTCGCAACTCCTGAGGATTTTACACGTGAAATTATTCAACCGGAACAACATTGTTTGAGGAAATTACCAGTCATCATTACAAGGATAGAAGGATTAAGAGTAAAAGGATTAGTGGATACAGGGGCACAGCTATGTCTAGTATCAGAGGCATTAATTAAAGCTCTAAGCGAGAAACAGAGAATACCTACGATTCCAGTACCACAGGTCAAAATTAGAGGAGTAATTCCCGAAAAATCAGCTGTATGCAAATTTCAAGTGCAATTGGATCTAGAAATATTAGGACACACTTTCTCACACGTATTCATGGTGATGAACAAGATGAATGTAAATTTGATCCTGGGGGCGGATTTCCTATATGAGCACCAAGCAGTGATTGACCTGCGTAACAACGTAATTAAATTCAGAAATATGGAAGGATTATCAGCAGTGGAATTAAACCTGAATAACCACGGCTTAGATAGAGATGCTGACATTTGGACGCTGGAGACCATTCCTGAGGAAGAAGAAGAGAGAAGTCAAGCAGATGAAGAGGACTCGAACACAGGACTCCTGGAGGGAAAGCCAGAATTGGAAGATGAAATGTGGTCCATGGCAGTAGAAGAAGATGGCAACAAAGACAGTTTTGAGGCACTTTTGAAAGAAAAATTAAGAGAAGCAAAGCTAAATGAGGATGAAAGAAATTGCTTGACACAAATGCTATGTAAACACTCAGCAGCATTTAATACGCTACCGGGAAAAATATTGAATTTCAAGTACGCTATGCAGGTAGATGACTGGACACCATTTAAGAGCCGACTCTACCCAATTCCAGAAAAGCAGCGTGCAGCAGTTAGAAAAATTATAGACGAGATGCTTAGAGGGGGCATAATTAAGAAAGCTTCAACCCCATATTTGAACGCCATATTAGCGGTGGCGAAGCCCAATGGTTCTGTGAGGTTGTGTCTCGATGCTCGCACCCTCAATTCCAGATTAATAGATGAAACCGACCGTGCACCACTAATTAAGGATGTACTCAAGAAGTTCCATAAGAAGAAAATATATTCGTCTGTCGATCTTGCGAACAGCTATTGGCACATCGAGTTAGAAGAGAAATCACAGCTGTTAACTGGATTTCTATTCGATAATCAGAGTTTCACCTGGTGTCGATTACCATTTGGAGTTAAGACAGTCGGATCTGCACTAATCCGAGCATTGGATCGAAATTTAACAGAAGAGGTGAAAGACATGACTGTCAGATATGTCGACGATATCTTACTAGCATCAGAAAGCAATGAGGAACACATACAAAATTTAAGCAAGTTGTTAGAGAACCTAGAAAGGGCAAATTTCAAGATCAATCTAAAAAAATCACACTTCTTTCAGCACGAAATTTTATATTTAGGACATATTGTTGATGGAGAAGGGATCAGGCCCAATCCGGTAAAAATTGAAGCCATTAAAAATTTTCCTCGACCAACCAGAGTCAAGCACATAAGGATGTTCTTGGGAGCCACCAATTTCTTTCGTGAAAACTGTCCAGGATACACCGAAGTAGTAGCACCATTACAAGAGATGCTAAAAAAGAATAACCGTTGGTTTTGGAACGAAGAGTGTGAGAGGTCATTCGTAGCCACGAAGGAATTACTGTCAAATAACATCAAACTGGGTTACCCAGATTTTTCGAAGAGGTTTATAATTCAAGCAGATGCATCTTTAGTGGGCATCGGAGCAATGCTTTTCCAAGAAGACGCAGAGAAAACAGCAAGCCGTTCATACCTAGCATTCATCAGCAGGAAGTTAAGAAAACATGAGAAAAGTTATACTATCTCAGAGCTGGAGCTTTTGGCGATCATATACGCGTTACAACAATGGCGTCGTATTATCTACGGTTTCTCCATAACAATCCGCACTGATCACAAGGCGCTGACTTTCTTATTTAAGACCACCATGGTAAGCGAACGCATCAACAGATGGGCCATCTATGCGCAGCAGTTTGATATACAAATTGAGCACATATCAGGAAAATTGAATGTAATCCCGGATATTTTGAGCCGAAATTCAGAAGAGGAGGCACAGAAGGAGGAAATGTTAGTGCAACACATTGAGCTGACAAATGAAGATCAAGACTTCTTACAAGAACTGAAGAGGTTACCGCAGGAACAGGAAAAGGAGCCATGGATGATGCAGATGATTAAATTCCTCAAGAGAGAGATAACACCTGATATCCCAGCATATCGAGAGATTGAAGCTCAGGCGAGAAGTTATTCATACTTCAATAAAATGCTCCATAAATTTATAGATGAGGATCATGTCAAGTTACGAATATTTTTACCAGCTTCGTTACAGAGGAAATTAGTGTGGCATACTCACTATACGCTTGGTCACATTGGGTTAGACAAGACACAAGCAACAATAGGTGAAGCTTTCACTTGGCCACGGATGAGGATTACTATACGCGATGTCCTGAAGACATGCGATATTTGCCAGCGTGCAAAACCCAATAACTTCCTCATGAGACAATACCCAAAGCCAATATTGCCACAGAAACCGTTAGATCTCATTGCTACGGACTGTCTTGGTCCATTGCCGAAAGGACGTAGAGGAGTGCGACATGTCCTTGTATGTGTGGACGTCTTTTCTAAATTTGTTGTTTTATGTGCTATCCAGAAAACAACATCGAAACAGGTCCTAAGCCGCATCAAGAATCGAGTTATACCTATAATGGGAAAGCCTGAATTTATCCTTTCCGATCACGGAAGTTATTACACATCAGCAGAATTTAAGCGCGGATTAAATGAGCTAGACATCAAACATGTACTATCTAGCATACGCCATCCACAGGGAAATCCGAGCGAAATAGTCTTACGTGAGGTCTCGAAGCACATACGGATGTTCATTCCTACAGAACACCACCGTTGGGCCGATACATTGAAAAATATTGAGATTTGCATCAACATGACACGTCATGAGTCAACTGGACAAGTTCCATATACGTTACATTTGAACCAGCAACCACCGAGATCTTGGACAACAGTACTAGATTGCCCAAGAGATCCGCAGCCAGCACCACAGCTGAGAGTCGAACGGACGGTCACCTACATGAGAGAACAAGCTGACAGGAGACTAAGAAGATTAAGAGGAAAACGCTTTCACAGAGAATTGAACGTCAATGAATTAGTTTTATTGAAGAGGCCACCTATCTCTGATCCAGCAAACAAAGTATTTCATAAATGGTGTTTCCCATACATAGGACCTTATCGAATCATAAGAAATTTGGGGAATAATGCATATAAGATACAGGACGTAAACGGCGGAAGCACATCAGTTGTAAATTGCTCAAACCTCAAAATATATCATAAAAGGGAACCGTTTGATCAACCACGGAATACCGCGGGTGTCAACATTATGGAAATCGAATAAAGATGAGCCAAATGCACGTGGAACGAGGAAGTAGTCAGTCATAAACAGACCTGGTGTTTACAGTGGAAGACCGTGAAGTAAGAGGACTGGGCGAGACAGGCGGACAATACCTAGCTACCTGCACCAGACAGCCGAGACACTAATCTGAGCAAGAATGTGGAGAGGGAGACTAGAATCGTACCAAGGGAATCCCTGCGCGCGACAGCAGTGGCGAACCAAATAAACAATACAAGGAGTGACGAAGGAACCTTACAGCATCCGTGAGACGGATCGAGATTGAGAAAAAAATCATACGTTCCATATCGATTTTTTTCCTTTGCAGAAGGGTAATGTGACCTTTATGCATCTCTGATAGCATAAAGTCTACATATTATTCCAACAAGATTTATTCATGTCTCAAAGCCGATGTGAGAATAGAAGTTGCTTGTGAAACTGGCATGACAAAAGGATGGTTTGTACGTGACTTGAAGCAGCTTTCACTCAGCGCAGACAAAGGCAGGAGAAGAGAGAAAATCCACATCTGGACACCAAATGCGCCCAGAGACCACGCGAAGGTCGTTCAACTACGCGGGTAAATGCGAAAACCTCAACGATCACCTACCAAATAAACCCCGCCCATTTGAAAGGAATTAGAGCAGTAAATAGAATACAGAAACAGGAATTATACCATCGTATAGGGGACTATCCCAACCTCTCAGAGATATCGTCAAAATTTAAATTGGATCATTCTGTGATTTTTACCAGAATTAAAATGAAATCAGGGGGTGGATTTGAAACGACCAATGGCAGCGAGAGACGCTAGACGCGACCAAATCCCGCCGAAATTAAGGGACAATGAAGCAAATTACGGAGCTCATTATATAAGGATCCAACGATCGGATTTTGGATAAAAAGGAGTCATTGAGACATTGGAGATGAGGACGTTCTGAGGAGCTAGTTTGCATATTCATGTGAGTGTTATTTTGGAAATAAATTCTGAAACTCCCCTACTCCACGTCCCTCTAAGAGAAATCGTATAAATAATGGATTGAAACACAGCGAAGTCAGTCTACTTTGGGGCATCACGGGAGGCGGAAGCCTTGGCCCTGAGCGTTCAGAAAGTACAGTGATTTTTACAAGTTCTATAAGTCTACTTTGGGGCATCGCTGAGGCGAGAGCCTGCGCTTGAGAGCATAAGAAAGTACCGTGATTTTTACAAGTTTTTATCAGTTCTAAATACGCGCTGTAGAGGCGGAAGCCGAACCCAGTAGCCATCAGAAAAGTAACATTCTTTACGAGTTTATAAGTAGGAGCAAGTATACCTCTGAAATTTGAATATCGCTAAGTATTCGCGAGTGCGAATTAGAACAGTGCATATAACAACAGTACGACGCAGTTATAATGATAGGTATAGCCGCCTGAGCTATTAACAGATAAACCAGTAATCTATGAAGCTATTGAACTGTCAGCCGAACTAAGTAAGTTGATGATAGATACAGGAGATAGGAGCTTCATGTGCAAGAACCGTGCATTGTGCTAATAATAATAATTCACAGTGGATCTTTGCTTTGGTGAAATTTTGAAAAACCGTGTGTAAATTATCCTCCTATCAAGATGAACCAGCTAATGAAGAAGACTGATATCATGGACCAGAACCGCATCAGGAAATATGAGAGATAAGTAAAATATTGTATAGGGCATGTTGGCCATAATGTTTCCCATCAATGGGGTCGGATAAGTTTATCTCGATCATAAGCAGTTATGATAAAAATAGATATTTTAGGCATAACAGGCATGTTTTGTGTAGATTTGTGTGTTTATCAGTAATGAGTATTTTTGTGTGTTTTATAACGTAATAAGTATATGAGCATCAAAGTTCTATTTAAATATGTTTTATTTTGGGATGTCATTAATCTTGCTGAATGCACAGTTAAGGGAATAATTGGTTTGATAGTGCTTATGCACGATGTGAATGTAAAAACTAATATGGGGAAGACCGCTCGATAATGTGACGAGACCAGTAAGTGACACTGAAATTATGTGAATGATAAGTATGGTAAGTGATTATCACACGAAGGTAAAAAGAGGTAAGACAAGAATGGCTGGAGGGTAATGTGATATATTCAGATAAGGCTGAGAGTCGATTCTGGGTCGAGCAGAATTAATAGCGGAGGTGATATTCCCGCGTTCTACGATGAGATAATGGTAAGTGAAATTAAAGCGGAGGTGATATTCCCGCGTTCTACGATGATATAATGGTAAGTGAAATGATTGAGTTCATTATCTGATGAGAGTCCACTTTAGCTCCGTCGGAAAGGTATTGTACTGCTCGAGCCCAGGTAGTTAAAAGGGAGTCCTTAAGAGGCAGGTAGAAGTGTGGTAAGCCGTCTGAATTCTAAAAACAGCCATGAAGGTTATTGCTAGCCAGCTGGTTAGGGCGATGAAAGTGTCTGTCACAACGTCGAGGGTGTCATTGTATTCTATGAAGGGAGGTAGCCCGACTTCCTGGGGTTTCTTCTTGTGTGCCGCTTTAGGAAGCGACGTTTTGTATTGTCATTAGTTTTGAGTGCATTCATTATAATTGTTTGTTTATTAATAATCACGGGGCACCGGCTGCCGAAGTATTTATTTGATGCTTCATGTAGGATGACTTGTTTATTTTACCATAATTAACGGAGTCATGACTCTGAGAGAAGTAATTGTTTTTAAGTTATAAATACACACATGCCCGTAACCTAGAATAAATCTATTGCCTTCATTATCTGACTCTTGTGAGGAAAGATGATGATTGTACGAGAAAACATGTCCGAGTTCCCAAAAACCAATTTTGCAAGTTATAAACATGAGTGCGCATAATTAGTTGTGATAGAATGGCTGGGTTATTTAAGCCATAGTTATTTGAACTAAGTCTGTTGACGTAAATTCTTGAACTTGAAGCAGTGGACTGCAGTAAAATAGACTATTTTTCTTTTCCTGGTTTCAGCCAGTGTGATAACATTTATTTTGCATTTTTGATGTTGCTGATTAGAGTAGTTTAAGGGAGTTATTTTGTTTTTATTTGTCTATGGATGGGAGAAAAGGGAGGTGATGTTTTTGTGAAATAAATTATTTTATATTAGGAGTTCTCTGACATACTGATTTTAAGTTAAACCTCCTGTGATCCTGTGACTATATTCCTAGGATGTTTAGAATAAGTTAGAGCCACCCCGAACAGATCACTACCCGAGCAAGAGTCGGCATCCTAGAAGAACACGGAAGGGTACAATATATTTCCGTTGGAAATTTAGCACACATATGAATGAGATAATTACAATGATAAAAGTAGCAATGGATGCTTAATGTATATCTATTAGGGACGGTGCGTCATTAAGGGCCGAATGGGCCCTGCCCACCCAAGGCCGTTAGGCAGCATTGCAAAGAATTTGTTTAATTAATGTGTTTTTTTAAATTACTTTATAATGCAGATACTAAACTTAAAATAAGTGTTTTTCCCTTCTAGAATCTCTAAAGAGAATTCATTATAAATAACTCGTCCCTAGGTTAAGATCCTGACAGGCTCGTAGGGTGTATCGTCATAGCGAGGGCCGGTCCACCGAAAGCCCCATTTAAAGTATATGGCTTGATGGGCCAGGTGAGGAAACAGTGGACATAACACCACTGTCTTGCACGCGAATTCTTCTGTGCTATGAAGGGAATTTTCTCTCTCTTCAAGGGCCAGCAGATTGGGCCCATAGCGTTGCTTTGAAGCAAAACAGAAGATCTCTCCATCTCACTTCCTGCTTCTGTCTCTGTTAAATACGGGAGAAGGGTCCACCCCACGCCCTTGAACAGGTATT
Organism: Meconema thalassinum; assembly: GCA_946902985.2. Taxonomy (NCBI): domain Eukaryota; kingdom Metazoa; phylum Arthropoda; class Insecta; order Orthoptera; family Tettigoniidae; genus Meconema; species Meconema thalassinum. The sequence goes on along the minus strand of OX336388.2, from coordinate 943,884,184 downwards.
CAGCCATTGTTTGCAGCTTTCTGACATTAGACAAAACTATATTTATGCATTTTCAGTTGTCTGAAGTTAATTTCTACTGTATAAATGTGTTTTTAACTTTTGTGGTACGATACGTAGTTATTTAACATGTCGATTGTATGCGACATAGGAAAATGAAAGTGGATATTTATTAACAAATCCATTTTCTTCTATAGCTCTGAACACAAAGTTAGAAAATAAATAATTATGACCTCATCAACCAAGCTGATAGATAAATTTGCTTTATCCTAGCACATGAGAGAATATATTTATCAATAAAGAGCCATGTGAGAACAGTTTTTAATGCATCAACTATTTATTAAAACTTGTTTCAAATGTGGAATGATGACAATGTCAATATTGGCAACAATGAATGCAAAATATAAAACAATATTTAATATGAAACAACAACAGTATCATCCGGCTCACCCTAAAATTGTAATCAGGAACCGCCCCTGTCTATTATTGTTCTAGGACACTCATTTGTCACAAGATGTATATCTCTGGCAAGTCAGAAATTCACGCACTTCGAGCAATGTCGTGAAAGACGAGAACCAGATGCCATCTAGATGCAATAATACACACAATGACCACTACAATGGCAAATCGCTAAGCTATAGTGCTGATAATGAAGCCTCCGTGGCTTAGGCGGCAGCACGCCGGCCTCTCGCCGCTGGGTCCGTGGTTCAAATCCCAGTCACCCCATGTGAACTTTGTGCTGGACATAGCGGAGGCAGACAGGTCTTTATCCGGGTACTCCGGTTTTCCCAGTCCAAAATTTAATTCCAGCAACACTCTCCACTCTCATTTCATTTCATCTGTCATTCATTTAATCATTGCCCCAGGGGAGTGCGACAGGCTTCGGCAGCCGGCACAGTTGATATCCTCGCAGCTAGATTGGGCCTTCATTCATTCTATTCTTGTCCCGGTCGGTCGACTGGAAGCAGGCTGTGGATTTTCGTTTTCATAGTGCTGATAATAAAACGAATGAGAGGCGAATCAGTGATTTTTTCTGAACCACTTGATACGACACGGTATTTGTAGCCAATCACTTGCCCAGCGTGATACCGGTATATGACACCCTTGAGTCCATGAATTGTAAATAAAATAGGCGGAATATCCCAAACACTGCACTGATCCTGTATGGAGATAGAAGACTGCTCGTTATAAGACACATGAAATTCTGAAGATCATAATAAACGTTGGCTTGGCTCCTTCAGTCAAGTGGCGCTGTCATTTCATAGAGGAACTTGTGACAGTATGTATGGGTGATTCAGACAACTTCAAACCATCCTTTTGGTTGACAGAGTGTGTCATCACCTGATGACAGATTGGATCGTGAGTTACAAATATCACGATGAGTACAAACTGAATTTCTAACGCACCGTTCCGATGTAACATGAACCGACTCAACTTCACAATTCAACACACTCAGCCAAAATTTTCTGATAGGTTATACAGGGATGTTTTAAAAGCCCCCGGGTAAAGGGAAGGTCCTAGTTAGGTTTAATGAAATACGGGTCAGGCTGTGGGAGCCGAGAATGATTTATCCTACTGAACTATGATGAAAGGGGAACTCACCGACAGTTGATGACTCCTTGTCCCATGATTCCAGTAACTCCGCGATCTGAAACACAGACAACACAATGTTCATCACATGACTAAATAATCTATAACTACACTCTCTTGGCCATCACACTCGCCGGATACGCCTAGTTTGAAGCGAGAGGTGCATTGTTAATGTGTTTTTCCAAAAGATTGTAAACCAAACAAATGTACAGACCCGTCGATGATCGCCACATACATTAGGAAAACAAAGACAGAATTGTTTACTTTTCTGTCTTCAATGGAACGGAGATTGGCAGAAGAAGGGAAGTCCGGGGTAGGGGATAGCCTCCGTGGTCCTGTGTAACGTATGTAACTTGTGCGAGCAGCGGAACTAGTGAGTCACGAAGCACGAGGCTTCGTATTACAGTATTGTCAATCTGCATATCTGGGGATGCATTATGCTTAATTTCTGTTCCATTCCCGCCTGGTCCCATAAGAAACAGACATAGGGTAATATTGTGCTCATTGTACGACATAAGCATTAACAACACAAATAGACTATGGAGGGTTACTCCCTCTCAAGAAAGACAGAAGCAGAGTTGGGTGATGACCAGATTGGTTTCAGGAGAAACTTAGGAACAAGGGAATCTGTACTAAGTCTTGGAAGGTAGAATAAGGAAAGATAAGAGAACGTTCATGGCATTTGTAGACTTAGAAAAAGTTTTTGATAACGCTGATTGGAGTAAGTTGTATGACATTTTGAAAAGGATTGGAATAACGTACAGGGATAGGAGGGTGGTATGCAATCTATACAGAAACCAGACAGCAGCTATTCGAACCGAAAGACATGAGAGAGAAGCTGGTAGTCAGGTGTAAAGGCAAGGCTGCAACTTATCACTCATACTTTTCAATCAATACATTGCACAAGCAATCAAGGAAATTAGAGATAAATTTAAAGTAAGAGTAAAGATTCAAGGAGAAATAATTTCAACTCTGAGATTTCCTGATGACATTGTCATCTTGGCCGTCAGACCAGAGGGTTTGAACGCGTGTTTAAATGGTATGGACTCCGTTTAGAGGAAAGAATTCATGATGAAAATCAATAAATGTAAAACGGTTGGTTGGTTCATCAGTTTAGGGGCTGCGACAACGTGGTCATGTAGCCACGTGTACTTGGGGTGTGTATAGAATCTGTCTGAAAGCCGGTGATAATTGTGATGGTTGTATTAATGTGTGTTTTCTGTAATTCAGTTAAGGACAGCAGACGATCAATTTCAAATGCTACCTTCAACGACACCTAACTGTGAACTTGGCTACTAGATGCCAACGCAACCGGCACCTGGTGGCGAACGTTGGAACTTAATAGAGCGCTAATAAAATCTAACCTACAAATTTAGCTGCACACAATTGTAGTTAGTGGAAGGTTCATTTACATGCCATAAATCTATGACAGGGGACCGCCGACTTTTCTTCCCCTCCGAAGGAAGGCATACTAAGGGATTTTTAACGCTCTTGAAAAATCCGACGACTTCGGCTGGCTTTGAACCCGCGATCTTGGGCATGGAAGCTCAGCATGCTACCAACTACGCCACCGAAGCCGCCTAAACGTAAAACAAAACTAGTAATGGAATGCAATCGAAAGAAAACAGAAACCCATATTGACATCAAATTGGCAAGTGAAGAGCTACAGGAAGTAGGAGACTTCTGTTACTTAGGAAGCAAAATAACCAGTGATGGACGAAGCAAAGAGGATATAACAAGTAGGTTGGCATAGGCAAGGAAAGCATGTATACAGAAAAAGAATCTAATGACATCGAATATAGATTTGGGTATTAGGAAGTCATTTTCGAATGCCTTTGTCTGGAGTGTGGCGCTCTATGGAAGTGAAACTTGGACTGTTGGAGCAGCAGAAAAGAGTAGAATAGAAGCATTTGAAATGTGATGTTACAGAATAATGATGATCAGATGGGTAGATAGAGTTACGAATGAAGAGGTATTAAGACGAGTGGGAAAGAAGAGATGTTTCTGGTGACTGCTAATGAAGAGAAGAGATAGGTTGGTATGACACATACTACGACACACAGGAATAGCAAACTTATGGAAGGAAGGGTCGAAGACAAGAACTGTTAGGTTAGACGAAGGTTATAATATGGTAAACAGATTGCCTCGGATGTAGGGTGTGGTAGCTATGTAGAGATGAAACGATTAGCTGAGGACAGGGAGTCATGGAATGCTGCATCAATCCAGTCGACTGAAGTCTCAAACAACAACAACCCTGTCAAATATCTTGTAAATCATTAATGATATCAAGGGCTCAGGGAACAACTTGCTCGGCTTGGTTAATCACTGAAATAGCAGTACCAACTTTAAATGGAATTATACAGGGAGATTTTTTGCTGGAGCGGGACCGCACAACCGGCTGCCGGGCGCGCGCACCTTCCGCCAGCCAACCGAGCTCGGGCAGCGGATAGTGCGCAGATGGTAACCGTAACAAAGTATATTAATTAATGGTAAATTCATTAGCAAATCATGATTAAAGAACTTACCTTTTCACAGAATACGCTGAAAATGTTCTCCTTCAGCTGACAGACAGGCGTTGTACCGTGTATATAAATTAGCGTTTACACGTTGTGATTCCCTTCTGTTGTGAGGGAGATCTGCTGCCGTATATTGTTCTCCAGCTCCACTAGAGTACGGGTAATTGATATGTACACTTTGTGTTTTAAATTAGCCCTGAATTAAACATCAAACGGGCTTAGGTCCATGCTTCGATTACAGTAAACACGCTGGGGGGGGGCAGGAGTACAGGGTCTTTCATATAAAGTAAGAACGGCAAGCGGAAGTTATGTTATTCGCTGCTGCGGTGGCCTTGGTCGAGCTTGTGGCGTGCCATGACCCCCTGCTTTAAGCGTGTGTACAATCCTGTATGAAATATTACCTTATAAAAGATGCTGGAAGTGTCGTCCTTCCTTGGTTATACAGGCATTGTATCTGGTAGCCACATTCTGGCTGACGCGAGTGAGTTCTGCCACTTTAATGTTTCTGATTTTTAATGTTATGCTTTTTATTGAGCACTGAGTCAGTAGTGTCAAACTTATTTACAATTACTTGAATCTGTGCAAGTGAAGGTGGAACTTAATCAGGAAATTGCTGAACAAATCCATCACGTACCCGCCGAGCCGACTCGTACTTAAAATAAGTTTTACATACCAAAATACGATGTTGTAATGATAACTGTCTCATGTTAACATCTGAGGTTCAGACTGGCGAGTGAACACCTCCACGTTTATTGCAAGGTCGAGTACAGTATATACTATGCGCGCGCTTCCAATACTACAGCAGGGGACCGTGGCACGCCACAAGCTCGGCCATGGCCACTGCAGCAGCGGATAACAAAGCCGCCGCTCACCGTTATTACTTTATATGAAAAACCCTGTAGTTACATAATGTAACGAAGTAACTTCCAAAGTTACTGTCTGTCAGCTGAAGGAGAATATTTTCAGCATCTTCTGTGAAAAGGTAAGTAAGTTCTAACCTTTAATTGGTGACGTGAGATCATCCAGATTCCCAAGGAATAAAAAAGCATCTGTGCGTCTTTAATTAAATCTTGTAAAAAGCTGTTGTTTATGTTATCTTCTTATCTGTGCGCTGACACTTTACACCCTCGTTGATGAAAGTTTAGTGACTTAATGACTTTAATGACCCTGGTTATCTCGCCGGCACGCTATCCGTGGCCCGAGCTCGGTTGGCTGGCGGAAGGCGCGCGCAACCGGCATCCGGCCGCCGGCACCGCTCCAGCAAAATTATCTCTCTGTATAATAGAACCTCCTAGTGAGTACATTGCTGCTTTGGACGTCAGCGGGGAGTGTGTTTGTTTCTGGGTGTTGTAAAGAATGTTAATTGTGTCCGGCCATTACTTTTGGTTTCAGCTGGTGAAAGTGAGCCTGTGGAATCCAGGAGGGTGATTTATCTTCTCCGAGAGACTACGCGTAATAACCTTTTGTTGTTGTTGTTACTTCACTTAGGGGCTTTGTGACATCGTAGTCATGCAGCCCCATGTAATTGTGTGTGTATATTAGCGTATGAGTTGAGAATAGCATTTGATAGGAGCCGGCCGTCGCCTTAAGTTGGGAACCGTTCACCTGAGGAGTTCAAATGGTTGGTTGAGATGGCAATGGAGCCCATCTCTTCTGAGTTGCCTCACGACGCTGATGCCTTATTTAATTTCTTGGAATCACTGAATTCGGAGTCTCTCAGTCAGCAGCCGGTCGGCCAAAGCACACAATACACTAATGCGTCACACATGGGTCACATCTTAAATAACGTGAATACACCATGTTTAAACAAGGATCAAACTTCGAATACAGACCAGTCAAGGTGACACGCATTACAAGATTTTGTACAATTTTATCAACTTGATAGTCAATTTGAAGGTCCCTGGTTTATATCAGCCAAAGAAGAATTCTGTATTGAGACAGTTTTAATGAGGAATGTATCTAGGCTACATTAAACCTGAAGACAATGAAATCGCCATCAAGAAGGTGCTTAGCGTAACATAACAAAGACTATTATAGATAACTTTCCAGCCGATCAACACAAATTGTACCCAATTACATTTGGCGTGAAAACAAGTATTTACATGAGATAAATATTACAAAACATCAGTAGAGTAACTAGGATTTGCTTCTGGAGGGGGATGAGCGAAGTCAAATCAGAACTAATTGCGTTTTTGATTTTGTTTGTTGTTTTCTACTTTTTTCTTTTTGGTTTGTGCTTTTTGTGTTTGGTTTTGTGTTTGTTTTCTGCTTTTGCTTTTTATGAATTTCGCTTTTTGCTTTGTGTTTTTGGTTTTGTATTTGTTTTTTGCTCTTGCTCTGAATTTTGCTTTTTGCTTTATGTTTTTTGTTTTGTGTTTGCTTTCTGCTATGGTTTTTTGAATTTTGCTTTTTCTTTGTGTAATTTGTTTTGTGTTCGTTTTCTGCTTTTGTTTGTTTTGAATTTTGCTTTTTGCTTTTTTGTTTTTGTATTTGTGTTTGTTTTCTGCTTTTGTTTTTTGAATTTTGCGTTTTGCTTTGTGTTTTTTGTTTATTTTGTGTTTGTTTTCTGTTTTTTTCTTGAATTTTGCTTTTTGCTTTGTGTTTTTGGTTTTATATTTGTTTTCTGCTTTGGTTTTTTGATTGTTGCTTTTTGCTTTGTGATTTTTCTGTGTGTTTGTTTTCTGCTTTTGCTTGTTTTGAATTTTGCTTTTTGTTTTGTGTTTTTGGTATTGTGTTTGTTTTCTGCTTTTTTAAAATTTTGCTTTTTGCTTTGTGTATTTTGTTTTGTGTTCGTTTTCTGCTTTTTTTTTTTTTTGAATTTTGCTTTTTGCTTTGTGTTTTCGGTTTTGTGTTTGTTTTCTGCTTTGGTTTATCGAACTTTACATTTTGCATTAAAGTTTTTTGTTTTGAGTTTGTTTTCTGCTTTTACTTTTTTGAATTTTGTTTTTTACTTTGTGTTTTTGTTTTTTTTATTGTTTTCTGCTTTTGAATTTTGCTTTGTGTTTTCGGGCTTTGTGTTTGTTTTCTGATGTTGCTTTTGTTTTTGCTTTCTGTTTTGGTCATGTGTGAAAGCAAGCCTACACGTTTTCGTGTTTGATCTCGATGGCATTTGCACCTCTCAATGTGCCTCACACTAAATATTTTACACTAGTAAAGAGAAATGTTCTCAGATTATAAACGTAGGCTACATATCCAATCAGGGGCAGATGACCTCGTAGTTCCGCCCCTTAAAACAACAATAACTAACTAACATATCCAATCGTTTGTCAACAATCCCAAAATTGGCTTTTAAAATCATCAAATTACCTCTTTTAAAAATGAATTGGCTCCGAGTCACCCCCATGTAGTTACGCCACTGCAAAACAACACGAGATAACCACGATGTCCCTAGCCCATCAACAACTTGTCCGGCGTCTGGTAATCTCGTGAATTAGGGTCCTGAGGTACCCCTGGGCTAGGTCTTAGGGGCGAGCCCTCTGAACAGTAACTATAAGCATGTTGGTTAAGTGCACGAGGCTGATGACCAACATGTCCCATGTGCACGGGGTTGATGACATCTACCGAACACGTACGACGTTACCCCATCGTGATGTCCGCCGCCCACTTTCTGAGACAAGGGCCGGTCACGATCGACTTTCTCCGTGTGGGTGAACAGACTAGGCCATGGGGCCAGGCTATTTTCCGACTCACTAGACGACAGAGTTTGAGCCCCATCGTCGGCCATCCTGTGGTTTCCTTTTTTCATCTGCAGGCTAGAATGACAATCTCCTCCCAAACTCCTTGGCCTTTTACAAGCATTTTATCTCTCAGCAACGGCATCCGGCCGTAAAAACCAAGGACTCATAAGAATTTAATCGCATCTCACCCCCCATCATGTAGAGACGGGAATAATGATAATCAGGGCATGGATTTTAATGACGTGTCATCTTTTAATTGGTTCTCCAACAGGATGTCTACCAAAACCAACTAACAGATTTCCCTGACAATTTCCTGATTCTTGCACTATAAATCAGAAAATTCCCTGAGTAACAGTGGCGACCATAATAAATACAGGGTCATCATCTTTGTGCACCCCGAGAAACACTGCAAGCTAAGCCGGCGTTGACTGGCGCAGATCGCGGGAGCGCATATACGGTTCAGTAGGTGGTGGCGCGCACTTTTACACTTTTACCAAACATTTTCAATAATGTGTACTTACAGTGCACATAGGCAATGCTGAAAATGTCCTCCCTCTCTTGTAACACACACCTGACATCTTCTGATGGACAACAATCTCATCTAATTATTGTTCTGTAAGAACACAACGTTGTCTGTCAACTTTCTTTTAATTATTGACGGAGCCTGTTTTCTTGAATCGTTTAGCGAGCCTCCTAATTGTACTGGCATTAGGCACAGGTCTTCCTGGAAACTTGATTCGAAATTTTCGTCTTGTTTCAGAACAAGACTTTCTGCTTTTCATATACGAATTATGGATATACACACGTTCGCGCAATGTGAATTGGTCTAGGCATGACCAACAATCTCAGTAATGATAATACTGACTAAATGTGCAACACTAACATCTACGCTTTGCAGATACACGCCCATAAGAATGACAAAACACGTGTGAACTAACGATATTAGTCAGCGGAGCGGGGTATTGAGAGGTTTACTCACTCCGCACCTGGCCAGCCATATGACGCCATAGTTCGCCGCGATTACCGAGGCAAACAAAGATAATGACCCTGTATATAAAACCGAGTTTGTACTTAAAAGACCATTTCAAAAAGTGCTCGAACAATAAAGGGTAGGATGACAAAGTCGAAAAGACAAAAATAAATAATAATGAAGTAACATTTTATTTTTCTATATTTTGTCAATTATAAATTTTTCATCCAGTACTGAAAGTAGCTCGTCAATAGTAATGCTCTCAAAAATCATACAGTTACACATTTATATACAAATACACAGTGTACACATGTAATTTGTGTGCTCTATCTTCGGAAAGAAACCTAGGTGACGTCCAAGGATGTCGTACATCAAGAACTCGCATGTGGTTCTTACGGCAGCATGAAGAGACTAGCAGAAAACCGTGAAATGTGGCTGCAGTGATAAGGTTTTGCTTTTGATAAATGATGACGCTGATATCTTGCAAGAAATGAAAGCTTACTGATTTAACGTCAGTACGAACATACATCTACAACAATCATCACTAGAATATACTTTTCCCCCATCAAAACTTAAAGGCCTAATTTCCAATTACGCCTATTCAAGGTTGGACCATGTAAAACTAAAATTCCCTGAGTGACATTAACATAACCTGAGTTCTCCAGAATTTAAAAATTTCCTGAGTATTCCCTGTTTTCCATGTTTTCCCGAGTAGTAGATACCCTGTCCCAAAGACATTGCTAACTTTACAGAAATCCTGGTCATAGTTACCACATTGTAGCAATACTAATTTATTGCGTCATTTTTTTTACGTTTATTATGCTTATGTCATTTTCTAAAAGTTTACATCATTATTAATTGGTCCTTTCAGGGAATTTACTGGACTACCGTATTTCATAAATTTTGAGTCTTTTTCCCATATTTTTAATGGTCTAGTGCATTTTTGCGTTCGGTATTGGATATTATCGGAACTTAAAACGATAAATACGGACAAGAGAGTCTGCACAACTTATTGTTGGTCTGAAGCTTGGCCTGCGTTATGTTATACTCTGTCTAAGCCTATACGTGTGCAAAGTTTAGAGCTGATGGCTTGCATACTTTCTGATATATTGATATTAGGATTAAATAAATAGAGAGAGCATTTATTAACAGTTAGCAGCCATTTTGGTTCTTACGAATAAGCATAGTCATAACTGTTATGGCACACGAAGCACATACGAAATTTGGTTAACATCCATTTGTTAGTATAGAAATATATGCATTTTAAAACACGACATATCATCAGGCTTAGAATCGTGTTGGCAGCACTAATGTACAGTGTATAAGTTACACCAAACTAACAATAAGGTAGAATGTCAGGTACTATAGGCCTACGTGTGCAAAGTTTAGAGCTGATGGCTTGCATACTTTCTGATATATTGATATTAGGATTAAATAAATAGAGAGAGCATTTATTAACAGTTAGCAGCCATTTTGGTTCTTACGAATAAGCATAGTCATAACTGTTATGGCACACGAAGCACATACGAAATTTGGTTAACATCCATTTGTTAGTATAGAAATATATGCATTTTAAAACACGACATATCATCAGGCTTAGAATCGTGTTGGCAGCACTAATGTACAGTATATAAGTTACACCAAACTAACAATAAGGTAGAATGTCAGGTACTATAGGCCTACGTGTGCAAAGTTTAGAGCTGTTGGCTTGCATACTTTCTGATATATTGACGTTAGGGTTAAAACATAGAGAGAGCATTTATTAACAGTGGGCAGGCATGGTCGCTCTTTAGAATACGCACAGTCATATCTGTTGTAGTACGCATAGTACATACGAAATTCGGTTGAAATCCAATCAATAATATAGAAGTTACATGCATTTAGAAATTGGACCTATCGGCAGGCTTAGAATCATGTTGGCAACACTGGCATGTATAAACTTCTGAAAATTAATCTGGAATGTTATTATCTATATGTGTACCAATTTTGGAATAGTTCACATGCATAACTTCTGAGATATCCAACAAAGAGCTCAGATTTCAAATGCGATTTTTCAGCAGTTGGTAGCACTGACGACAATTTAAAATATAGCCGTGAGAAATTCAGGTATAGATCTTTACTCTTACCAAATTAGGTTTCGATAGCAGCAGCCGTTTAGGAGTTGATAGTGGGGAGGGGGAGGGGTGGAGGAGGCGGGGAGGGGGGAGGGACACAGACAGACAGACAGACAAACAGAAGGACAGGCAGACACACATTTTCCAGGATCGCTCTCATAAGTCTACTTTTTTTCTCATTTTTACAAAATGAGAAAAGTAGGCTATAAATATAAGCACAGACTGAGTGCTAAGCAAAGGGATCACCATTAAGAGGACAGATAGCCGACATCTTTATAAACACACTAGCAGTAATACCCGGCTTCACCCGGTGGGTTTATTTCTTTTATGGATGGTAATGAACACTACTACAGAACTAGAGCGCTCAAGGATCGGAAAGCACCAACGCTTATTGCAGCTGATAACCTCAGTATACTGCACCAACACCATCACCCCTATACAGAGGCATACTAATGTCATGATGATAACTGTTTTAAGGGGCCTGAGAAATCTTTCTGCACTAATTACTCCCCGTGACTGCAATTTATAAGTAGCTCGCAATTCTGCACCAGAACACTCGTAGGGGCGACGTGATGCAGCCCGCATTGCCAGGCAACAATAGACTACTTAGTAGGTATTATTGAAGCTGTTCGGGAGCGCTTGTTCTTCCTGCTTACTGAACAAAAATCAATCAACAAGGGTACCTGAGTGGTGTAGCCTAATGATACATAGCCTAGACTATTCCTCTTGAATCTGGCTATCATATCTATCTATATATATAAAGCTCAAACTTTGTCTGTCTGTTTGTCTGCTATTAGGAATAAATAAATAGAGAGAGCATTTATTAACAGTTAGCAGCCCTGCTGGTTCTTACGAATACGCATAGTCATAACTGTTATGGCACACGAAGCACATACGAAATTTGGTTGACATCCATTTGTATACTTACCCTTTGAAACCCTGCGGGTAACCCTGTCCGCTTAAAATTTCGGACAGACCACCCATTGTTCTTTTTTTAAAATTGAATTCTTGTTTTTCCGTAATTTGGTTTATTGTTATAATTATTAATTTTTTTAATATTAGGTCCTTTTTAATATTTCAGCTTCAATCTCAAAATTTAACTAGGTCTATGTATTCCTAATTTGTGTAATTTAATCTGTGTTAAGAGGGGCAGATGACTTCGTAGTTCCGTCACTTAAAAACTACAATTACTAACTAACAAACGAAGAAACCACACTCCAAGCAATCAATAATCTACACTATTCCAATTAATTTACCAAGGAACCCGAAATAGAGTGAAAAATTAACTACCTCGAAATAACCATCGAACGTAAAGATAACGAATTCCTGGATTCAATCATCCGCAAACCTACACCAACATCACACGCAATTGACAATCATTCGAACCATCCTTAACACACACAAATTAGCGGGATGCAATTCAATTGTACACAGGGCATTAAGTATACGAATGTCAAATTAAAACTACAATAGGGAAATGAGAATAATCAAGAAAATAGCCAAAGGAAATAATGTATCGCCCAACAAGATAGATCAAATTATAGCCAGACATAGAAATAAAACAATTCAAAAGCCAGACAATAATGCGAAAAGTTTGCCGGTTCAATTTCGTGAACGCGAATATATACAAAATCACCAATTTATTGTCCGGCTCCGAGGCTAAATAGTTAGCGCGCTAGGTTTTGGCCCGACGTGTCCCGGGTTCGATTCAAGGCCGGGCCATCAGGGATTTTAATCCCCTGGGATTAATTCCAGTGGCTCGGGGACTGGGTGTATGTGCCATCTTCATCATCACTTCATCCTCATTACGACGCGCAGGTCGCCCACGGGCGTCAACTAGAAAGACCTGCACTCGACCTCTCAGACAGCCACACGATCATTATTTATTACCAATTTATTCAATATTCAAGACACTAAAATAGCCTTCACAACAAACAACTCAACAGGCAAGCATCTGCACAAATAAACAAGACCTGTACCCAAAATCAGGGGTAAACTCAATAGCATGACATGACACTGGGTGCCAAGCAAATTACATGGAGCAAACCGGCAAAATAATGGATAAGAGATACAAGGAACTTAGAAATATAATAAATTACGGGACACGTTCGACTGTATCTAAACATATGTAAAAAGCGGGACACAAATTCACCAACAAAGAATCAGACTTAAAAATCATAAATCATGAATCGAAAGGGAGAACCTTCGACATAACAGAAGCGACCAAGATACACGTAGCTAAACGACCACACATTCAAGGAGAATATTTCCGAAAAAATGTCTATCATGGCCTCCCTCATACTGTTCTACTCACTACTGTTGTATAATGTCTATCATGGCCCCGTCACCGCTTTGCTCAGCACTGAAATATAATGTGTGTCATGTCCCCCTCATACTGTTCTGCTCAGTACTGATTTATAATGTCTATCATGGCCCCCTCACTGCTTTGCTCAGTACTGAAATATAATGTCTGTCATGCCCCCTCACAATGTTCTGCTCAGTACTGATGTATAATGTCTATCATGGCCCCCTCACTACTTTGCTCAGTACTGAAATATAATGTCTGTCATGCCCCCTCATACTGTTCTGCTCAGTACTGATAATAATGTCTAACATGGCCCCTCACTGCTTTGCTCAGTACTGAAATATAATGTCTGTCATGCCCCCTCATACTGTTCTGCTCAGTACTGATGTATAATGTCTATCATGGCCCCTTCACTGCTTTGCTCAGTACTGAAATATAATGTCTGTCATGCCCCCTCATACTGTTCTGCTCAGTACTGATAATAATGTCTAACATGGCCCCCTCACTGCTTTGCTCAGTACTGAAATATAATGTATGTCATGCCCCCTCATAATGTTCTGCTCAGTACTGATGTATAATGTCTATCATGGCCCCCTCACTGCTTTGCTCAGTACTGAAATATAATGTCTGTCATGCCCCCTCATACTGTTCTGCTCAGTACTGATAATAATGTCTATCATGGCCCCCCTCACTGCTTTGCTCAGTACTGAAATATGATGTCTGTCATGGCCCCCTCATACTGTGCTGCTCAGCACTGATATAAAATGTCTATCATGGCCCCCTCATACTGTGCTGCTCAGCACTGATATATAATGCCTATCATGCTCCCCTCATACTGTGCTGCTCAGTACTGATAATAATGTCTATCATGGCCCCCTCACTGCTTTGCTCAGTACTGAAATATAATGTCTGTCATGCCCCCTCATACTGTTCTGCTCAGTACTGATAATAATGTCTATCATGGCCCCCCTCACTGCTTTGCTCAGTACTGAAATATGATGTCTGTCATGGCCCCCTCACACTGTTCTGCTCAGCACTGATATAATGTCCATCATGGCCGTCCCTGTCATACAGTTTTAGAAAGTCAGAGCTATTTCATCTCTCATGATCCAAGGGTGGGGCCCATGTCATGTCCGCTGTAATGATATGGAGAGAGCTCGTACAAAGGAACATTCCTCCACCTAGGACGGTCATTCACATGGGCCTTTGTTCTACAATAACACCGCGTACTACTCATTGTTATGGTAAATAGGTTATACGGCGTGTTTTGAAGGTGGTGGTTGTTTAATGGGCGGAATATCGAGTACTACGACTGCTTACAAACTAGAAGATAATTATGTTAATTGTGGTTAGTACATTTTTATGGGCTTGGAACGCAGGGAGTTCAATTTGGAAACACACATACCATTTGTTGTTGATTTTAAGAAAGCCTTTGATTTTGTTGACAGAAACAGACTTATTGACATATTGGCCAGGGATTTTGTCACCCAACAGTTAATTGATAACATTTACAACATGTATAGTGGTACTTTTTTGCAGTAAGGTTAAGTAATCATAAATCCGAGTGGAAGCCAATCAGCAGAGGGGTAAGACAAGGCTGTGGACTCTCTCCATTGCTATTCATAATCTACATGAATGCTATAATAAAGGAATGGAGGTGTGAAAAACATGGTTCAATACCTATCAGCAGGCATCTAAAAAAATTAGACGCTATACTATTTGCTGATGATGTTGCATTGGTAGCAGCGTCTGAAGATGATCTGTAGTGGTCAGTATTCAACCTCCAGAAAGTGGCATCAAAATTCAGCATGTGCATTTCTACTGAAAATACTAAAGTAATGGCCTTTAAGGGTAAGGACCCTATCCCCAGTAAAATTTGTCTGGATGGAAAAAATTTAGAAAGAGTTAACGAATTCAAGTATTTAGGATATCATTTATCTTTTCAAGAAGAACGAGCCATAACTGCAAAAATAACTGATTATACCAGAACAACAGGAATCATCAATCACGTCATGAAGCCATCTCTTGTCCAAAGGCATACACGCTTGCGTTTGTACAACACATTAGCCAGACCAACCCTATGCTACTGTATGGCAGCGAGGCATGGACAATAAGATCTCAGAACATCTCCAGACTCACAGCACGCAAAATGACCTTTATGCGCCGAACAGCAGGCTATACTGAATGGGGATCATAAGAGAAACGAGGATGTGCTGAAGGAACTAAAAGTGAAACCAATAACTACATACATTTGTGACTACCAAGAGAACTGGAAGCATCATGTCCAAAGGATGGAACCTGGAAGATTACCAAAGGAGATCCTTCGCTACCAACCACGGGGAAATAGATCGATAGGACGTCCGATGAAGAGATGGAGGGAAAGTGCAAGACCGTAACGGGACATTTGGCCCAATACTTGGAAGGAAGATGATGATGATGATGGAGCGTCTATCTGTATGATAGCCAGTGTTTCTATAGTAGAGTGTCAGGTACCCTGGGATTTAAAATAAGGTTCTATTCTAGCATTCGCCTTAATGGATCGAGGGAAAATTCACAGTTGATGCAGCTACCCATCGCGATCGTGGTGTAAGACAAACCGAAACGTCCTGAACCCTTGAAGAATGAGGATTGAAACATTTAGAAGGAAGTAGAGCCATGAGAAGGAGAGTCCGTCCCAAAGCCACTAGAAAAAGGAGAAGGAACTGGACCCAGCTCAGGAATCCCTCGGGGTTGCAAACTCTCGAGCTCACCAATCGCGAGTCCATGAGTGGGGCTACACACACACGCCGCACCGCCTCCTGAAGTAGGTTCGTTGGTTCCTTAGTTTAGGGGCTGCGACAGCGCGGTCATGTAGCCCCGTGTACTTTGGGTGTGTGTAGAATCTGTTTGATAACCGGTGTTAATTGAGTGTTATCTGTTTTTAATTCAAGTAAGGACTGCAGACGATAATTTCAAGTAGTTCCTACTTTCGCTACCAAATACTACCGTCCACGACACCTAGCTGTGAACTTGGATACTACTAGATACCATCGCAACCAGCGCCTGGTGACGAACGTTGGAACTGAAGAGCATTAATCAAACCTAACCTACAAATTTTACTTCACATATGTTTAGTTAGTGGAAGGTTCTTTTACAAGCCATACATCTATGACATGGGACCGCCGTCTTTACTTCCCCTCCGAAGGAAGGCATACTGAGGGATTTTAATGCTCTTAAAAATCCGACGACCTCGTCCGGGTTTGAACCCGCGATCTTGGGCATAGAAGCTCAGCATGCTACCAACTACACCACCGAAGCCGCTCTCCTGACCAGCTTCTTGTCTGAGGGCTGGAGCGGGATACCCTCCTCCTCCTCCTCAGAGGCAGAACTGAGAAGAGGTGGGTTCGATTCCTCCCATAGCCATCATTGAAGTGCTTCTTCGTGGTCTAACACTTCTACGTTATGCAAATGCCAGGATGGCACCTAATTTGAGGCACAGCCACCTGCTAACCAAATGTCACAGCCAAAACAAAGAAAGGCACACACTATCAGATAGTTTCCACATGTCGCAAAGCCCCTAAATGGATCTAGAACTGCATGGAGCACTATACCAGCGGGGTAAGGCAGGAAGGACTATGTCAGCCTCGGATACTGTAGGGGTCAAAAGATAACAAGCTATGGTGGCCGACCCCACTAGTTGTGAACCTCTGCTAAACAAGGAGCTCGAGTGTCTATGTACTGTCTCGCACCCCCGGTGAAAGACGGTCACAAGTCAAAAAATATGAATTATGAGATTATTTGTTTATTTATCTATCGTATGGCTTTTAATGCCGGGAGTATCCTGGGACATGTTCGGTTCGCCAGAGGCAGTAGCTGCTTCAAGCGGACACCCATAGGGTGAGCTACAAGTACAGTTAAATTTCAAGTAGTTCCAACTTTCGCTACCAGATGTCAATGATACCTAGTGGTGAACGTTGAAACTTTGATAGAGCGTTCCAACGAAATCTAACCTAGAAATTTAGCTTCACACAAGTTTAGTCTGTGGAAGGATGTTTTACGTGTCATAAATCAATGACATTGGACCGCCAGCGTTACGTCCCCTCCGAAGGAAGGCATACTGAAGGATTTTAACGCTCTTAACAAATCCGACGACTTCGGCCGGGTTTGAACCCGTTATCTTGGGCACAGCAGTTCAGCATGCTACCAACTTATAAATGCCTATGATCCAGTCCGTGTCCTGTAAAACTGCCACAACTCAGATCCTATAAATAGCAATTCTACGGCATTGAATAGAAAACTGCCATAACTCTTTTTTTTTTAAATTAAATCACATAATTGAAGTCCATGAAAGAACTTTGTATGTTATTGTATAGTACTAGACATTGTTAGAAGTTAGAAATGCGTTACTTTCATTTTAATAATGTAAGTATTTATATTTTTCCTATTAACTCAAAATCTTGGAATGATTCTCCTGAAGAAGTGTCCTTTTTGACTTGTGGCAGTCTTGCACCGGGGGTGCGGTCTGTTCCTTTTTACTGTTCCACCAATCTGAACCAAATTTTGCAAAGTAACATTTTTGGACGCTTGGGTAACACTGCCAACTTGAAATGTGGACATCCCTATCAATTCCATATATTCCTTATAATAATAATAATAATATAACAATATCATATGGCCTCGGGTGCCAGATGCAGCTTTGTTATTTGACTCCCAGAGGGCAGCTTGGATGCCGAATTTTGTCGTTCCTTGGAGCGCTATGAAAATCAAGGAGAAGAACAGGACTTTTGATCAGGAGACTATAGGGTAATTAGCTCTAAATCAAACAATGGCCAAGCAGGGGTTGGTCCCATATTGAGTAGGAAACTTGGACAGCGGGTGGAATATTATGAGCAATATAGTGAACGGATTATTGTAGCAAAAATAAATACTAAACCTACGTGCACCACAGTGGTACAAGTCTATATGCCTACCAGTCAAGCTGATGATGAGGATGTTGAAAAGGTCTACGAAGAAATAGATGAAATTCTGAGGTATATCAAGCGTGATGAAAATGTTATAGTAATGGGAGATTGGAACGCTGTGGTAGGAAGAGGGAGAGAAGGGAAGATAGTAGGAGATTTCAGATTAAGTGAAAGGAATGATCGAGGAAGCAGGCTGATGGAATTCTGCACCGAGCATGAGTTGGTCATAGCTAACACCTTATTCAATAACCACAATAGAATATACACATGGATGAGACCAGGAGATACAGGGCGTTACCAAATCGACTTCATTATGGTCAAGTAGAGGTTTCGAAACCAGATTTTGGATTGTAAAACATATCCTGGTGCTGACATAAACTCTGACCACAATCTGGTTGTAATGAAATGCAGATTAAAGTTGAAGAAACTGAAGAAAAGTCAAAAGCCAAAAAGGTGGGCAATAGACAGACTGAAAGTAAAGGATGTAAACGAAAGATTCAAGAAGAGTATAAAGGAAGGACTAATGAAAAACCCTAAACAAACTTCAATTGCAGACGAATGGGCACTTTTGAAGAATGAAATAACTAAATCCGCAGAAGAAAACATTGGTAGGAAAGAAAGAATAGGTAAAAAACCGTGGATCACTCAGGATATACTAGAATTGATGGATGAAAGGCGGAAACACAAGAATGTAAGAGATGAAAAGGGGAAAGCAGAATACAGGCGTCTGAGAAATGAGGTCAACAAGAAGTGCAAGGAAGCGAAAGAAGAATGGTTGAAAGAGAAATGTGCAGGTATAGAAAATTGTCTGAAATTAGGAAAAGTAGACACAGCTTATCGAAGGATTAAGAATACTTTTGGGGAAAAGAAGACTAAGTGCTGTAATATTAAGGACACAAATGGAAAGCCTGTAACAGGTAGGGAAGAAAAGGTTGAGAGATGGAAATCTTACATAGAGTGTTTGTATAAGGGAAAGGAGATTGAGAATCGTGTAATGGAAAGGGAGGAGGAAATTGATGAAGATGCAAAAGGAGATTTAATATTGAGATCAGAATTTGACAGAGCATTGGAAGACTTTAGCAGGAACAAAGCACCAGGCATAGATTATATACCGATTGAGTTGCTACGCTGCATAGGAGATGAAGGTCTGATCAGGTTATTTCACTTGGTGTGTAGGATTTATGAGACAGGTGAGGTACCCCCTGATTTCAAGAAGAATGTTATCATCCCTATACCAAACAAAGTGGGAGATGACAGATGAGAAGATTACCGTACAATCAGCTTGGTTACTCATGCTTCAAAGATCCTGTCTAGAATAATTTACAAGAGGATTGAAAGTCAGATAGAATCGGAGTTGGGTGAAGACCAGTTTTGTTTCAGGAGAAATGTAGGAACAAGGGAAGCAGTACTAAGTCTTAGGCTGATTTTGGAAGGTAGAATAAGGAAAGATAAGAGAACGTTCATGGCATTTGTAGACTTAGAAAAGGCTTTTGATAACGTTGATTGGACTAAATTGTTTGCCATTTTGAAATCTATTGGAATAAAGTACAGGGATATGAGGGTGGTATACAATCTATACAGAAACCAGACGGCAGTCATTCGAGCTGAATGACATGAGAGAGAAGCTGGTATTCAGAAAGGTGTAAAGCAAGGCTGCAACTTATCACCCATACTTTTCAATCTTTACATTGAACAAGCAATGAAGGAAATTAGAGAAAAATTTAAAGTGGGAGTGAAGATTCAAGGAGAAATAATTTCAACTCTGAGATTTGCTGATGACATCGTCATCTTGGCCGACAAGCCTGAGGATTTGAATGAGTTTTTGACTGGTATGGACTCCGTCTTACGGAAAGAATTCATGATGAAAATTAATAAATGTAAAACAAAAATACTGGAATGCAGCCGAAATAAATCAGAAACCTCTATGGAGTTCAAATTGGCAGGTGAAAAGCTGAAATAAGTAAGAGACTTCTGTTACTTAGGAAGCAGAATAACCAGTGATGGACGAAGCAAAGAGGATATAAAAAGTAGGTTGGCTCAGGCAAGGAAAGCATTTCTACAAAAAAAAAAAAGGAATCTGTTGACATCGAATATAGAATTAGGTATTATGAAGTCATTTTTGAAAGCCTTTGTCTGGAGCGTGGTGCTATATGGAAGTGAAACTTGGACTATTGGTGCAGGAGAAAAGAGGAGAATTGAAGCTTTTGAAATGTGGTGTTACAAGAGAATGATGATGATCAGATGGGTAGATAGGGTTACAAACGAAGAGGTATTAAGACGAGTGGGAGAGGAGAGATGTTTCTGGCGACTGCTAATGAAGAGAAGAGATAGGTTAGTAGGACACATACTAAGTCACCGAGGAATAGCAAGCTTAGTTATGGAAGGAAGGGTCGAGGGCAAGAACTGTAGGGGTAGACCAAGGTTAGAATATGTTAAACAGATTGCCTCGGATGTAGGGTGTGGTAGCTATGTAGAGATGAAGCGATTAGCTCAGGACAGGGAGGCATGGAAAGCTGCATCAAACCAGTCAAAAGACTGAAGACTCAATCATCATCATGACACTGTATCGCTTTCTAGTGTTGGCGGAAAATCGCGAGATTAATTTTGCCACTATGAACACGGCCTACTGAATTCAAATGGGTTATTTAACATGCATGCCGAGAATTTTGTCGCCTTTCAACAAAAAAAAAAACACTTATTACGGCCAGGAGCGAACCTGCAAGCTTGGGGTTGGTAGTCCGACACGATAACATCTCACCCACCGTGGCAACCTATTTAGTCCTTTGGGTTGGTCGGTTGGTTCCTCAGTTTAGAGGCTGCGACAACGCGGTCATGTAGCCCCGTGTACTTTGGGTGTGTGTAGAATCTGTCTGATAACCGGTGTTAATTGTGATGGCTGTATTAGCGTGTGTTAACTATTTTAAATTCACGTACGGACTGCAGACATTCGATTTCTAAGTAGTTCCAACTTTTACTACCAAACGCCACCGTCAACGACTAATTAATTCTGAACTTTGTTACTATATGCAACCGCAGTCGGCTCCTGGCGACGAACGTTGGAACCTAAGAGCGTTAGTAAAAAATAACCTATAATTTAAGCTTCACAGAAGTGTAGTTAGTGGAAGGTTCTTTATCACGCCTTAAATCTATGACATGGTGCCGCCGGCTTTACTTCCCCTCCGAAGGAAGGCATACTGAGGGATTTTTAACGCTCTAAAAAATCCGACGACTTCGGCCGAGTTTGAACCCGCGATCCTGGGCATAGAAGCTCAGCATGCTACCAACTACGCCACCGAAGACGCCTTATTTAGAACTTTAGCCAGGCGTTCTCAACCGAGTGCTCGCTCCCCTGAGATCCATTCTTCAAATAAAATTCTGTTGCACGAACCGCAATAATAGTGTTTACGTTAGAAGTTTTGACAGTCAGAAATTTTATCATTTTGTGAAATAGTATTTTAATCTACGGTAAAAATAATTGGACATCCCTGTTTTATGAGTAACAAGAAAGATGCAGCTTCCACTCGACTCAGGGGCGTATATAAATTTTTTCGGGGGGGGGGGCTGACTATCCTGGAAAATTGTGAGTATTGTCAGGGGATTGTCACCGCAAAATACCCAGAAATATCAACCAATAGGCTATCTTAGAGCATATAACTTTGTGTAATTATTTTAAATAAGAGTTAATTGTAAAATTCTAAGTTAATATAGCCTACAATTAGAGGCAATACAAAAATAGTTGTAAAATACAGCACAACACACAAATAAAATGTTATACTTAATGCATTTTCTACTATGGAGTATGAATGGCAAATATATAAATATTTGTCAATTTATTAAGCAGAAAGGTAAACAGTGTTTTTGTTTACAAATTAATAATTTATTTGTCAAATAAACTGTGGAATTCTCAGTTTTGCCTCACACGGCTGAGTGTACCCCGATGCAACGCTCAGACCAGAATTAAAATTTATTGGCAGAGCCAGGAATCGAATTCGGATCTCCAGGGTGGTGCCCAAGAATGCTAGTCGCTACACCACGAGGCAGTCTTATTTCAATATTAATATTGTTTATAACTTAGCCAATAAGTTAAGATTAGGGTAGCCTACAACCAAAATTTACAATTACCTATTTTATGCTTTTACCAAAGCAAGACATTCTTAATTTGTATTGGCTTTTTTCGGGGGGGTGGGCACAGTTCCCCCCTTATATACGCCCCTGACTCGACTGTCCACACGGAAATTTATCTTATCTGCATGAATCATGCAATCCGTTGCAGCATGGCTGGTGAGCGTGAATCTCTAGCTATTTCAGTGCTTCAGAGGTTGAGAGATAAGAAAAGGAAAGAGAGGAGCGTGTTTGTTCCATTCTTATCCTTGTTCAGCATCGGCCAACTAAGGACCACGCCATTTCAACTGATTCCTTTTAGCTTTAAGATTAGCCCAGTATTCCTTCATTCATAGACGGTGTTGTTCCTTTCTCTCGTTTGTCCATGTCTTTCCAGTTTTCAGTGTCGGCTTTAGTGGGAAACTCCGATGCTTGAAGAGTTTTCTCTTAAGCTGAGGAGAAGAGGGTGGGATAGGCAATCGTGGTCCATAACAAGTGAGGTTATGGAAGTTTCATAATGAAACCAGTGAGCATTTTGATGATATTATATGAACTTCGCAGCATTTGTACACAGGAATAGATATGAGACTAAATTGAGGAGTTATAGCCGTGAGAGAACTAATTTTAGCTAATGTTTTACCAACATTGAAGTAATTGATTGTCATGTTTCTTTTTAAAATCACCAAACATATGCAAAGTATTTCAATTCAGACGCATATATTATTTCATATCACGTATAGATATTACAAAAGTTCCACTTTTGCAAACAATGCCGTTAGTTTACGTGCCATATAACACACAAGCATATGGCACCAGTGCAACATAGCCTGGGGCGGCCTTATCTCGAGGCAAGTTTATAACCAAGAGTGGCGAATCTATTATCCCATGGTCCTTGCACTAGAGACAGTTACACAATGAGGAAAAAGTGCGACCGCGATAGGATTCTAAAAGCTAAATGGTTTCGACGGGGTTGGAATCGGAGCCATTGTTTCTCAGTTCTACAAGTGCTTACCGAAATTAAGATACTAATAAATTGCTCAGAAGGTCGCCATGTTTATGTCTTCATCTGTCGTGTGTGAGTGTTTAAGCAGTCAGGAACAGACTGACTGAGGGCCCTTTCATATTCTGTATTTTATACACACTCATTAGGGGCTGCGACATCGTGGTGTGTCTGGAATTTGCGTGATGACCTATGTTATTGTGATGGCTGTACTAGTGTGTGTGTGGGGTAGGGACGGACAAGATTAGGAAGGAGACGGCCATGGCCTTCAGTAAGGAACCATCCCAGCATTTTCCTGGAGTAGAGACCACGGAAAACTAATTCCAGGAACGAACGAACTCTCCTCTTCTCAGATATGCCTCACGGAGCTGAATGTACACCATCCGTTCCAGCCCTAACACCAGAATTGACATTTCTTGGCAGAGTCAGGAATTGAACCCGGATCCCCGGGGCGACAGCCAAGAACGCTAGCTGCTACACCACGTGGAGGTCAACGAGAGAACGTCGTCACAACGTCGGTGGAGTAGCGACGTCCTTTTGGCACTGGGATTTTCATTTTCCTTGAGATAGAATGTTTACGCAAGTCTGATTTATTTAGATTTTGGATCGTAAAGATAATAATAATAAAAATAATAATAGTAATAATAATAATAATAATAATAATAATAATAATAATAATAATACCAAATTATCGTCCCTAGCTCTTAGAATATCAAAAGAATGAAGATGGACCCCTCAAAATTCTTATTCTTTTTTATGGGGTGAGTACTTTAAAAGGTGGCTTCGGTGGCGTAGTTGGTAGCATGCTGAGCTTCTATATCCAAGATCGCGGGTTCAAACCCGGCCGAAGTCGTCGGATTTTTAAGAGCTTAAAAATCCCTCAGTACCTTCCTTCGGAGGGGAAGTAAAGCCGGCGGGTCCATTTCATAGATTTATGGCATGTAAAAGAACTTTCCACTAACTACATTTGTGTGAAGCCTATATTTGTAGGTTAGAATTGATGACGCTCTATTAGTCCCAACGTTCACCGCCAGGTGCTGAGTGCGATGCCATCGAGTAGCCAAGTCCGCAAGCTAGGTGCCGTGGACGGTAGCATTTGGTAGCAAAAGTAGGAACTACTTGAAATTATTGTCTGCAGTCCTTACTTGAATTAAAACAGATAACACACACTAATACAGCCATCATATTTTACACCGGTTATCAGAGAGATTCTATACACACCCAAAGTGCACGGGGCTACATGACCGGTTTGTCGCAGCCCCTAAACTAAGGAACCAACCCAACCAGTACTTTAAAAGAAGAGGGAATCAATTTGAAGTCGAATGAAGTGAAAGTTACCTTTTTGTTTTCGGAACGTGGTGGAGAAGCTTGGATGATAATGTCAATTCACTGGTGAAAAATAAAGTAGGACGAAAAGGATGGGCATTATTGTTGGGCATTTCCCTTCTCTGAAAATTTACAACAGTTAGCCGCTCCGCCACACTTTGAAGCAAGAAACAACCAACCACAGACGAGCGGGGAATGGAACGTCTCGAGACATCTCTCGTCAAAGTAGCGAACTAGGTAGAGGAGTAGTACGCAGTTGGGTGGCACTCCACAGGAGCGCTAGTCTGCAGAGACCCACGACACAACTAGGATTGGGCATAATGCTGGCATTTACTGTAGTAGTAGTAGTTGTTGTTGTTGTTGTATTATTGGCCATCATGGGCATCAACCACATGTGCATGTTACTCATATATTTGCAATCCACAATAGGATTGGAAAGGAGGTAGCCGTGAGCGTTAAAGTGCTAGCCCGTGCCTTGCTGGCATCGGGAGAGCGTGTGTTCGAATGGCTCTTCATGGGTTCTTATTTTCTCCACCTGGCAAATGCCGGGACGGTTCCTTTGAACAGGTACACGGCCGACTTCCTTCCAAAATCCCTTCCCTGACCCTTCCTTCATTAGATGCCAGTCAGCGGTCGCCTGTCACCATCCCCAGTTGTATCTGAAGACAAAGTGAGTCCATCCTTGCGATGGTAGAGGAATGATCCCTCCCCGAGTCCGAGAGTGAAGCCGAGCAGGGAGGATAATGGATGAAACATAAATAAACAAATAAATTCAGTAGACGTGCACGTACTGTATTTTGATAATCAAATAATATCTAGTGTGCTCTGCCACCAGAGAATGCATAATTTGATATTATGCATAAGGAGTGTGTTATTTTTCACATGCAAAATGACATAGGAATATAAATCTTGTTCTGTTGTGACGTAATGGTGAAGCGGATCTAGGTATCCAGACGACCATGGCAGGTGCCATGACTGCCAAAGTTACCCTAGATACGTCTCTGCGTGATGGTTTTAAATCCATTTCCTGGATCAGAAGGACTGTAACAAGAAGTTCCGTGAAAAACTATACAGCCTTTCTTTTCATGCCAATGATTATTCTACAGTATAGGAACCTATCTAGAATAATGACGAAATTAAGTTGGTAATATCGAAATATCTAATTAGTTCAAAATATACCTGGTATAATGTAGCCTAATAGAGCACTACAGTTGGCAGCCCTGGTGACTGAATATATTTTTAGTTCCACCTCTTAAGGTACAGAATACAAAATTTGGTTGAAATCCAATGGACGTTACATGCAGTTAGACACTGGATCTATCAGCACGCGTAAAAGCATGTTGCCAACAATACCATGCGTGTGCTGGTCAGAAATAATCTGAATTATTATGATATCTTGTTGTGCCAATTTTGGATGAAATCCATTTGTTAGTATAGAAATTACATGTATTTTAAAATTGGACATATCAGCAGGCATAGAATCATGTTGGCAGCACTGCCTTGTATTAATTACTCCAAATTAATCTAGAATGTCAGGTGCTATAAGTGTGCAAAGTATAGAGCTGTTGGCTTGCATACTTTCTGATATATTGATATTAGGGTAAAAAGAATATAGACAGCATTTATTAACAGTTGGAAGCCCTGATTGCTCTTAACAGTACTTATAGTCATATCTGTTATGGTACACATAGCACATACGAAATTTGGTTGAAATCCAACTGATAGTATAGAAGTTACATGTATTTAAAAATTGGTACTATCAGCAGGCTTATAATCATGTTGGTAGAACTGACGTATATAAGTTACTCCAAATTAATCTAAAATGTCAGAATATACATGTGCATAGTTTAAAGCTGTTGGCTTGCATACTTTCTGATATATTGGTATTTGGATTTAAAGAAATAGAGAGAGCAATTATTAACAGTTGGCAGCCCTGGTGGCTCTTAAGAATACGCTCAGTCATATCTGTTTATGTACAGATATTACATACAAAATTTGGTTGAAATCCAATTGATAGTGTAGAAGTTATATGCATTTAAACATTGCACCTATCAGAAGGCTTAAAATTATTTTGGCAACACTGTCATGGTTGGCCTCCTGGAAATTAAACTGAAATAGTATTATCTACATGTGTGCCAATTTTGGAATAGCTCCCATGCATACCTAGCAAGATATCCAACATGGAGCTCAAATTTCTAGTGCGTTTTTTCAGCAGTTGGTAGCACTGACATCATTTTCAAATATGGACGTAAGCTATTCCGGTGCACATCTTTACTCATACTAAATTTGGTTTTGATTCCTGCAGCCGTTTAGGAGTTGATAGGGACACACACACACACACACACACACACACACACACACACAGCCAGACAGAGAGACAGACAGACAGAAGGAAAGACAGACAGACACACATTTTCCCGGATCGATCTCATAAGACTACTTTTTCCTCATTTTTGCAAAATGTGAAAAGTAGGCTAATAAAGAAGACATCAAGTGGACTATTTTGCTGTTTCCGTAGTAATATTCTTGAAATCGCAATAAAACAAGACAAGGATCCAGGCGAGTTCCTCCTTTATTGCAAGGCGTCTTCGGTAGCATGCTGAGTTTCTATGCCCAAGATCGCAGAGACAAACCCGGCCGAAGTCGTCGGATTTTTTAGAGCGTTAAAAATCCCTCAGTATGCCTTCCTCTGGAAGCGAAGTAAAGCAGGTGGACCCATGTCATGTTAAAGAACCTTCCACTAACTACACTTGTGTGAAGCTAAAACTTGTAGGTTAGATTTGATTAACGCTATATTATATTTCCAACGTTCGCCGCCAGGTGCAGGTTGCGCTGACATCTAGTAGCCAAATCCGAAGCTAGGTGTCGTTGACAGTAGAATTTGGTAGCGAAAGTAGGATTTACTTGAAATTATCGTCTGCAGTCCTTACTTGATCATTCAACGCACACTAATACAGCCATCACAATATAAACACCGGTTATCAGACAGAATCTACACACACCCAAAGTACACGGGGCTACATGACCGCATTGTTGCAGCCCCTAAACTAAGGAACTTTCAACTACATCTTTAAGCTATTTTCGTCCTTCTCATCCTTTCTTTCATACGACAGAATATTTCTTCTGTCTATTTTCTGAAAGGCTTTTCTGAATACAGCAAATAACTTCCATTTTCCACAACAATCAGAGTTGGAGGTTAGTGATTTGTTTAAGTTCGATAATTGATCTCATCTTGGGCTTCTTGATTCCTCCTTCCCTCACAAGGGAAGTATCAGGTAAGACAGGTCGAAACCTATCTTGAAACTTTGTGGACACAATCGTTGTACTATAAGAGGACAACGTGCGGCGAATCATCTGCCAGATTGAACTGCAAGGCTCTGAAATCTTGTGGCGAATCTCTCATACAAATCAATGGGAGGTAGCGAGTACCGTACATGTTGGCAGGGACAGCCCTGACTGCCCAGGCACTCAAGACCGGTCACGCCTACATATACGCCCTGACACGCGACAACTCCGAGTGCCTCAGGGATGTCCAGCTCCTCCAGCCGTCATGCCTGCGTACCAGGATGTCAGGTACGATTTCGGTGCCTTGTAGTTCAATCTGACAGCTGATTTTTCACACGCTGTCCTCTTATAGTACAACGATTGGGTCCACAAAGTTTCAAGATAGGTTTCAACCTGTCTTACCTGACACTTCCTATGTTAAGATGCTGAACAAAGCTACGTGACGCCGTGCCCATCTATTCTATGGGAATATATTATTCTTGCTAGCTACAGTGGGTGTGTGGTTACGGTGTCGGATTACTAACCCCCCAAGCTTGCAGGTTCGCTCCTGGCCGTGGTATGTGATTTTTGAAAGGCGGAATAAAAATCACGACATGCATGTCATACGATGTTGGCATGTTAAAGAACTCATTTTAATTCAGTAGGCCGTGTTCATAATGGCAAAAATAATCTCGGGATTTTCCGCCAACACAAAGTTACTCATTTCTCTACTAGAAAGCGCTATAGTGTCAAGAAGCTTAGATATCTAAAGTCCTTGACTTTCATAGTGCTACAAGGAATAACAAAATTCGACATGCAAGCTGCCCTCTGGGTATCAAATAACAGAGCTTGCACCCGGCACCCAAGGCCATACGATATTATTATTATTATTATTATTATTATTATTATTATTAGACTATTATTATTATATTAATCTTGTTGGATTGGGAATGATGGGGTTGATCTGATCCTTCTGGTGAAGTTAGTCAATGGAATGGTAAGTATTCCTTTCTTGGGACAGGGGAAATAGAATGATCCAAGAACAGTGGTGGTGCCAGGGGTGTGCAAAGTGTGCGGCTACACAGGGTCTCGCACCTCCCAGGGCCTCGCAAAAGGTTACTGACAACCGACGGTAGACAACCTTTATCCAAATACAAGTATTGCACTAAGAATAGTTGCTACTGTGCCCGTCACATTTGCGGCTGCCGAGAGAACTTTCTCAGCACTTGCAATCCTGTCCATAGAAAATGAATTGTCATCTAGTTTGCACTATAAAGATTTAATAAAAGACTTCAGCCAGAAGTACAGAAGCATTCTTTGTTACTGTAAGTTTTTGAAATAGTAATACTGTACTGTTTATTTATCGTATGGCTTTAAGTGCCGGGAGTCTCCGAGGACATGTTCGGCTCGCCAGAGACTGTAGCTGCTTCAAGCGGACACCGATGGGGTGAGCTACAAGTTCAGTTCAATTTCAAGTAGTTCCAACTTTCGCTACCAGATGTCACTGACACCTAGTGGTGAACGTTGGAGCTTTACTGTACTGTATTATAAATTACAATATTACGATTAACACAATTTATTTCACTTATTTTTATTCCTAGATGGTATTGATTCCCCCTGCCCCCCGGAAGTAAGGGCCTCACAAATCTCGTTCTAAGGGCAGATGACCCCATAGTTCCGCCCCTTAAAATAGCAATATCTAACTAATCTCGTACAGCAAGAGCCCCGCAATGGCTAGCGCCGCCCCTGTCTATGAAGCTAGTCAACACGTTTTAAATTAGAGTTATTATTCCTGCAATTATACAGAAACTTCAACTGTTTTCATTACCTTTGTATATTTTCACTGGAACATCGCCGCCATCAGCAACCATGAGCCCAATCGATCGCCCTGCTCTTCTGTACCAAATACTTATAAAATCGTAGTACAGGCCGGACGTTTGTTTTAGACGATTGCCCTTGACCTTGAACCCTGCGGGTGAGCCTACGCACACTCACTCTCTCACCCTAACACTTCACACTTGTCACCACTGATCTAATGTAATGGAATTCCAGACTTGAGCAGACAGTACAGTCCACGTCGAAGTATTGTGTGATACTGAAGTATACGTTACGTAGTTACGAACAGAACGTCATTATATTTGCCAATGAATGTACTTCAGGAGTAGTGTGAAACAGCTTTGTCAATCATCGGACCGCTTGTGGCAGCTGATAACAACACAGGTACTGTGGTAACTCGCCTCCAGGCTTCCATTAAGATTTTTCACTCGTCTAAAACAAACGTCCGGCCTGTACAGTTGAGTCCCGAAAACTCGGCACTCGATAACCCGGCAGTCCGGATAACTCAGCCACACCCTGGCAGGACGAAAAAACTTACTCGGCCTCCAGAGAAGAGTTCCTGGATGTGCAGAAACCGATGAAAATGACGTCGAACAGTGGTTCCAGAATGATACCGAGCGAGACATTGTGTCCGATGCAGAAAATATTGCTGCTGTCACATTTAATTTTAAAAATGCCGGAAAATGATGAAGACGTTGACCTTGAGGACTGCACCGTACAAGCTCCTAAAATATACCAAGTGAATGACTAAAGGCTATCCGAAACCGTCATTCAATATTTTGAACAGCAAGGTGCGTCGGTAATGGACGTATTGTTCCTTCGTCGTCTTCGTGATGAAGTAGCAAAACGCCGAGTGCAGTGCGGAAGACAACAGGACATTAGCCTACGCATTTATTTAAAAAGTAGCCAGTTTTTGCTGTTGGCTTGTTAATTTTCATTATTGACAGCTTTATGCCTTCATAATGTAGCCATGTTTCTGAGGTTTGCCTTAGCACGTAAATGACTGTACACTGTGTATTCATTAAATTTCATGTTCATGTTGCAAAGTCTCAAAGCCTTCATAAAGTACGGTATGTACTTTTCCTTTGTTTAAGGGTATTTAGGCAGTTTATTCTCTGCTGTATTCTCAAGCAAACAATACATACAAGTTAAGTACGGTATTGTATTTTCTGAAGAAACACTCGTACTTATTCTTTTTAATCCAATTCCCGATAACTCGGCATTTTCACATATTCGGCCAGCCTTTGGTCCACATTAGGCCGAGTTTCTGGGACTCTACTGTACAGTAGAGTTTTGATATTTCGAGTCTCGATAGTTCAATATTTCCATAAATTCGAGTTAAACAAATTGAATTACAGCAGAGCGTCGAAAATCCGAACTAATTGGAACGGGGGGGGGGGGGGGGTCAGTTTTTTGATTTGTTCGGATTTTCAAACTTAACCTAGAAATTCCTAGCTACACTAAAATTGTTAATAAAAATAAACACTTTATGGACGGTACTTACATATGTACATACATATTGTACTTTGATTTATTTGTATCTTTAAATCCAGTAAAATGTACTCGTATTACAAAAACAATTCACTACATATTTACAAATTTACATATGTATGTACTGTACGTAGACTATGTATACACACAAAAATTAACACAACTGTACGAAATCAATAAAATATTTTATTTGAAAAACCTGCTAATTTTGGGTTGTGTGAGTTTCAAAACTAGTTTTCTGCCGGCCAAACCCTTCATTCGCTTAAGTAGCAGGAGCTGAGCTTGAATGCATTCGGGCCGCGCTTCGTACCAAGACATCACTGTCTCTAATGACGTAAAAGCTTCAGAATGTCAAGGTACGGCATCGTCTGGTGCACTCTCACAGTGCCGTGCGAAATACAGTTCACATGTTTAAAGCGGGCGTTCGGATTATTGACGCTCTACTGTAGTAAAAATAACAAATTGGCATGCCTCCGCATGACTTTTTCCGCATTCCCAAGTTTGTTATCTGAATCTACTGGCATTAAAATAATATTTTTAATTAGATGAAGCATTAATTACTAAATAACACATTTAGACATTTGAGGAAAAAGTCGTTCCCTTAGGCTTTTTATGTCATATGCTATGTTTAAAATGAATGTTACACAGCCAGAACTGCAACCCTTTCCTGTTCGGAGTGCTAATTATGCTTAATGGCATAAATTGAATGAGATTAGCTTAAATCAACATTTTACATTCCTCATGAAAAACACAACGGAAAAATATGATACCGGTAAGTCATAAACATCAGGGTCCCTATAATGGTATTAAGCAAGTTCGGATTGTATTCTAAAAACTATCCGCAAATTTTCTCCAAATTTTCTCCGCAGCTTATCCGCTATCCGCACAGCCATGCAAATTATATCCGCATGGCAAAAAATGTTGCGGATATCAGCCGACCGCGCAGGACTATACATATCGAAAGGGCGCGCAAGGTAGCCCAAAATACTATTTTACAAAACAATCAATTTAATTTTCTTAAACAGTTACAGCTGAGAGCTGACCGTAGGATGAACCTCACGTCCTACATGGAAGAATCAACACTGGTTAGACTACATCACAAGATGAACTCCCGCTGTAGAGAACAGACGTCTACAAAATGGGCTGTTAGTTACTTCCGGAAACAAATTTCCAAACTCAAGCAGTACTGCTTAATGCCCAACAGATGGCAGAGCATGCCAGAGATTGACTCGGCACTCGAAAGCGAATGGGGAATATGATAAATAGAAAGTTCTTGTGCGACGTTTATAGACGGGCGGAGCACCCAACAGGTTAACGACTGGTGACTAAAACATTATGCAGTACCACGCAACAACAATAACCATATTCATGACTGTTCGCTCTTGGAAGCCTCCGTGGCTTAGGCGGCAGCACGCCGGCCTCTCACCGCTGGGTCCGTGGTTCAAATCCCGGTCACTCCATGTGAGATCTGTGCTGGACAAAACGGAGGCAGACAGGTTTTTCTCCGGGTACTCCGGTTTTCCCTGTCAAAATTTCATTCCAGCAACACTCTCCACTATCATTTCATTTCATCTGTCAAGCATCACTCTCCACTGTCATTTCATTTCATCTGTCATTCATTTAATCATTGTCCCAGAGGAGTGCGTCAGGCCTCGGCAGCCGGCACAGTTCATATCCTCGCCGCTAGATAGGGGCTTCATTCATTCCATTCCTGACCCGGTCGGAGACTGGAAGCAGGCTGTGGATTTTCATATTTCATGACTGTTCGCTCTTGAATAATATCTGATGGTTCTTGACAAACAGCGAGCTTTCTCGCTCAGTCAATTTGGAGTCCAGAGTCCGGCTCACCATATTTATGACTATTCGCTCTTGAATAATATCTGATGGTTCTTGACAAACAGCGAGCTTTCTCGCTCAGTCAATTTGGAGTCCAGAGTCCGGCTCACTTGTCATGTCTCCAGTGTTGCACAGTTGCTTACAGTTCTGTCCAGACTGGCTGCTTCCTCTCAGCGGCTACTGTGGAGAGTTGACAACGCTGTGCCTCGAGCTGTGAGATTTGTGCTGGATTAAGTAAAGGCAGACAGATTTTTCACCGTGTACTCCGGTTTTCCCTGTCACGATTTCATTCCAGCAACACTCTCCACTATCATTTCATTTCATTGCATCTGTCATTCATTTACTCATTGCCCCAGGGTAGTGTGAAAGGCTTCAGCAGCCGGCACAATGCATATCCTCACCACAAGGTGGGGGCTTCATTCATTCCAATCCCTGACCCGGTCGGAAGCAGGCTATGGATTTTCATTTCATTTTCATATCGACACCATGGTCTTGGACCATTTTGTTTGTGTACGTGGCTGTTACCGTTTTAATTTTATTCACTACAAGCTGTACCCGGCATGCGTTGCAATACCAATGAAGAAAAGTGTTCGCGTTGTAATTTTGCTTGTTGAAGTGCTTTTGGATACACAATATTTCTTTCTCTTTCCGTTAACTGCCCCTAAACTATTGTAAAATGGCTTTAATAATTCAGAAACATTCGTGGGAGCGTGCAAAGCAACTCACCAAAGTTTCGTCGCAATAGGATGAATGGTATATGAACGCATGAGGGACTTTGTTGAGACGATTCGCGCGCTAGTTTGTTGACTCTACTCGTGCGCTACCTATTGTAATATGGGTTTATTAAGTCAGAAACCTTCGCAGGACTGTACACAACAACGCAATCGTATGAATGGTTTATGAACGCATACGATACTTTGTTGAAATGATTCGTGCGCCGCCACTCATTTGTTGAATCTACTCGTACGCTACCTATTGTAATATGGATTTACTAAGTTAGAAACCTTTCAAGGAATGTACACAACAACTCTTCAAAGTTTCATCGCAATCGGACGAATGGTAGGCCTCTATGAAAGCATAAAGGACATACATAAATGCACAGACAAACTATCACCTAATGTTCATTTTTAGCCTATTTTCATTGAAAAAATAGGCTTATGGGATCACCTTTTGATCGTGTGTGTTTTTTGGTTGGTTGGATGGTTCCTTAGTTTAAGGGCAGCAACAATGCGGTCATATAACCCCGTGTACGTTGGGTGTGTGTAGAATCTGTCTGATAATCGGTGTTAATTGTAACGACTGTATTAGTGTGTGTTATCTGTTTACTAATTCATGACGATAATGTCAAGCAGTCCCTACTTTCGCTACCAAATGCTACCGTCCACGACACCTAGCTGTGAACTTGGCTACTACTAGATGCCATCGCAACCAGCGCCTGGTGACGAACCTACAATTTTTGCTTCACACAAGTTTAGTTAGTGGAAGGTTCTTTTACATGCCATAAATATATGGCATGGGCCCGCCGGCTTTACTTCCCCTCCGAAGGAAGGCATATTGTATGTGTGTGTGTGTGTGCGCGCGCGTGTTTTTGTACGTCCCCTTAATAAAATCTAAACGGCTGGAACGATTTCAATGAAACTCAGTACTATTTTGTCCGACCCCGACCGAGCCCTTCAAATTGTATTACGTCTCACGAATCGAACATGGTGGCTGTGCGATTTATTTACCGGCATTCTACAGTATATCTCCGAAACTATTACGGATATCACCCTAAAATTTTGTAGGGTGCACTACTAGAAGTTCACCTATAAAACTTTTTAAAACCTGTTAAGTACAAAACGAACATGGCGGCCAAGCGAAGTTAAAACATTTAAATAGACTTTTCTCACGATTTAATCATCCGAGTGCAGTGAAACATGGTACACCAAATGTTTATACACATTGTAATGGACTGACATCTAATTTAGTTCAATTGTTTACATAACCTCAAGATGGCGGCTGTGCAAAATTTTAAAATTAAGTTTTTATTTCTTGTCTCCTAATCATGCGATCGACGCCAACGTTTGAATAATGATCCTACGCAATAATCGTCATCTAATAGTATATAACTCTATGGGGCCTAAATAAATAAAAATCCAACATGGCGACCATCCGAAATATTCAGACGGTTCTCAATACCTAAATCTATGACAACAATCAAACTGAAATTTTGTATGTTGACAGAGGCTATTAACATAAGTTCACCTATGGAACTTTCAATAACCTGGTGAGCACAAATCCAACATGGCGGCGACGCGATATTTAGATATTTAAATGGACGTTACTCGCGATTTAACCATCCGATTGCAGTGAAACTTGGTATGGTAAATGCTTTTAAAATTTTTAACCCGCTGACATATAATTTATTTCAATTGTTTTCATAACCTCAAGATGGCGGCTGTGCGAAATTGTAAAATCTACGCAATAATCTTCATGTAATAGTACATAACTCTATGGCCGACATACTGTATTTAACAAGAAGTTCCGTGACGAACTAAAGAGCCTACTTTTCATGCCAATGATTATTCTACAGTAGCCTATATGAACCTATCTAGAATAATGACAACATTAAGTTGGTAATATCGAAATGTCTAATTAGTTCGAAATATTCCTGGTATAATGTAGCCTAATAGAGCACTACAGTTGGCAGCCCTGGTGACTGAATATATTCTTAAGGTACAGAATACAAAATTTGGTTGAAGTCCAATGGACGTTACATGCAGTTAGACATTGGATCTATCAGCACGCGTAAAAGCATGTTGGCAACAATGTCATGCGTGTGCTGGTTAGAAATAATCGGAAATATTATGATATCTTGTTGTGCCAGTTTTGGATGACATCCATTTGTTAGTATTGAAGTTACATGCATTTTAAAATTGGACCTATCAGCAAGCATAGAATCATGTTGGCAGCACTAACTTATATTAATTGCTCCAAATTAATCTAGAGTGTCAGGTGCTATACGTGTGCAAAGTATAGAGCTGTTGGCTTGCATACTTGCATAGGGTAAAAAATATAGACAACATTTATTAACAGTTGGCAGCCCTGATTGCTATTAAGAATATTTATAGCCATATCTGTTATGTTACACATAGCATATACGAAATTTGGTTGAAATCCAACTGATAGTATAGAAGTTACATGTATTTAAAAATTGGTCCTATCATCAGGCTTAGAGTCATGTTGGTAGTACTGAAGTATATAAGTTACTCCAAATTAATCTAAAATGTCAGGTAATATACGTGAGCATAGTTTAAAGCTGTCGGCTTGCATACTTTCAGATATATTGGTATTTGGATGAAGAAAATAGAGAGAGCAATTATTAACAGTTGGCAGCCCTGGTGGCTCTTAAGAATACACTCAGTCACATCTGTTTTTGTACACATATTACATACAAAATTTGGTTGAAATCCAATTAACAGTGTAGAAGTTATATGCATTTTAAAATTGGACCTATCAGAAGGTTTAACATTATTTTGGCAACACTGTCATGTATGGCCTCATGGAAATTAAACTGAAATAGTATTATTTACATGTGTGCCGATTTTGGAATAGCTCCCATGCATACCTTCCATGATATCCAAAATGGAACTCAAATTTCTAGTGCGTTTTTCAGCAGTTGGTAGCACTGACACCATTTTCAAGTATGGCCTTGATATATTCCTGTATACATCTTTACTCATACTAAATTTGGTTCCGATTGCTGCAGCCATTTAGGAGTTGATGGGGGGGGGACGGCGACGACGACACACACACACAGACAGCCAGACAGACAGACAGACACACATTTTCCCGGATCGATCTCATAAGTCAACTTTTTCCTCATTTTTACAAAATATTAAAAGTAGGCTAAAAATAAGGGGCAGATGATCTCCTAGTTTCGCCACTTAAAACAGCAATATCATAACATAACATATTTAAAATCCAGCATGGTGACCATCCGAAATATTTTGATGGTTCTCAATATCTACGAATCTATTTCAGAAATCAAACTGAAATTTTGTATGTTGATAAAGGCAATTAACATAAGTGGGATATATGAAAATGGGCTGTATAGTTCTTGTTATATATAAAGACTAGGTGACCCGGCGAACTCAGTTCCGCCTTAGAGGCAATAAATAAGCAGATTTTAAATTTTATTAAGTTCAATTTTTTATTAGGAAATACAAATAAAAAATAAGTATTTTAATGATTCTTTATTGTTCATGTATTTTGTTGCATAGGTTGCACTCTTCAGTTAAGTACCTTGTGATACACGATATTTTTTGTTTTATTATCAGGCGCAAGAACAAACAACGCAGATGGTCTTCCGACGAACATGCCACATATAATAATTGACCATGGGAAAAACATGGATATTCCAGATTCAAACCACAAACTTTCAAGCATTGGCCTTGTGATTTGTTAATGGTCATGGCGAATGCAAGACGGATCGGAAATTGAAGTATTTTAAACTAAGACGACATATCGGTTGGGATCATCGGGATCCTCGGAATGAGAACTTCCTCACCTTCGAATTTTCCTTTGAGTATCGTCGCGTAAATCACATTGTTCATCAATTTACACCAAACGCGTACCGTTGCACAGTTTTAGTTGGTTTATGTTTCGAAGCATGATTACTACGGAGCCAACCTTTAGGCGTAAATTGTGCGGTGGTAAGCCAGGCACATCCAAAGAGTTTAAAAATTCAATTGGATAGTTGGTGGCTTCATCTTCATTTGTTACAGTCAATAGATTTGAATGAATGCATTGTTCCAATGATCTCATTCTGAATTATGTAGTTTAGGTCATCTACATCTTTATTCTTAGCCGCTAAAATTGCTCGCTCACTCAACCATTCATTATTTTTGTAATTAGTAATGATGTTTGGGAATACTTTGTTGATAAGTTCGTCTTTCGATGAGCCAAAGTTACAGAAATTATGAGGAAATGAAATCAACCCGTTTGATTCGTCGAAAGGTACTCGACTATTACCGATAGTCAGCAATTGCTCAGAGAAATCATCAGCAGATGTATCATTAAGCAATGCAACTCTCATGTTTGTTGTCAGCTGAAGTTTCTTCACATAGCGCCATAGATTCGATGATTTGGGGCAAGCGTTTATTTCGTCGGCAGCCGTTGATCTTGGAATTACTGGCAGTGTTTGGCGGAAATTGCCAGACAGTAAAATCATTGCTCCTCCAAAACATCTTGAGTCATTGCGTAGATCTTTCAATGTTCGGTTAAGTGCTTCTAATGCACGTTTATGCGCCATTGTGCATTCGTCCGAGATGATGATTTTCGATGCTGATGAAACTTTGGCCATTGCTGATATTTTTTGGCAATATTACATGTTGGTTCTTCAATAGTTTGAAGATTTAACGGCAATTTTAATGCTGAATGAGCCGTACGACATCCTTCTAACAATGTGGCTGCTATTCCAGAAGAAGCAACTGCAACCGCAATGTTGGATTTCGCACGAACAGTGGCTAAAACTACTGACATGAGGAATGTTTTACCAGTTCCGCCAGGGGCATCCAGGAAATATAAACCACCATTTCCATCATCGATTGCCTTCATTAATGTATCATAAACTTCCTTTTGTTGGGGATTCAACAGGGGTACATTCGCTTGAACTACTAAATCTAATTCCTGGTGATCATATTTACATTCCCGTTCCAATTCTTGATTAAATGTGTCATTTATTTCACGATTTGGCACTGGCATTCCTAACGTGACTAATAAACTACCACATATGAGATAACACATGTCTTCGATCAAGAGTAAAGCCCGATTATGTATCTCCTCATTCATCTCAAGATCATGATTTCTGGAACTGACACGAATTTGATGTAAAATACCGTATTTCCTCGCATAATCGTCGCACTTTTTTTTGCCAAAAATTTGTGAAAAAAAGCAGGATGCGACGATTATGCGAAGAATATTTAAGTTCAAAGAATGTACTGTATCATTATTTGCTGCACGGGCCAGTCATTCGCGTAGCCTGAGTCTGGCGTGAGTCATAGCCTGCAGTCAGAGACAGGCTTCTTTCTTCTAACAAGGTCACGATAGTTTACGCTCGCGGAATGCTGACGAAGCTGGCCATTCGCGTCGTGGTCCATAGCCCGCAGGCATATAGACTACTTTCTCCTGACAAGATCACGCCAGATTAGGCCTATAAACTCGCGGAATGTGCGCTGGCCGTTCGCGTCACAGTTTATAGCCCGCAGGCATAAAGACGAATTACTTTCTGCTGTCAAGATCACGCCAGATTAGGTCTACGAGCTCGCAGAATGTGTGCTGGCCGTTCGCGTCGCGGTTCATAGCCGGCAGGCATAAAGAAGATATGGTATTACTTTCTCCTGACAGGATCACGCCAGATTAGGCCTATAAGCTCGCGGAATGTGCGCTGGCCGTTCGCGTCACAGTTCATAGCCCGCAGGCATGAAGACGAGAGTACTTTCTGCTGACAAGATCACACCTGATTTGGTCTATAAGCTCGTGGAATGTGCGCTGACCATTCGCGTCGCGCTTCATTGCCCGCAGGCATAAATACGATATTACTTTCTCCTGACAAGATCACGCCAGATTAGGCCTTTGCGCTCGCGGAATGTGCGCTGGCCGCTCGCATCACAGTTCATAGGCCGCAGGCCTAAAGATGGGATTACTTTTTGCTGACATGATCACGCCAGATTAGGCCTATAAGCTCGCGGAATGTGCGTTGGGCGTTCGCGTCGCGGTTCATAGCTGGCAGGCATAAAGATGAGGTTACTTTCTCCTGACAAGATCACGCCAGATTAGGCCTATACGCTCGCGGAATGTGGGCTGGCCGCTCGCGTCACAGTTCATAGCCGGCAGGCACTAAGACAAGATTACTTTTTGCTGACAAGATCACCCCAGATTAGGCCTATAAGCTCGCGGAATGTGCGCTGGCCGTTCGCGTCGCGGTTCATAGCTGGCAGGCATAAAGACAAGATTACTTTCTCCTGACAAGATCACGCCAGATTATACCCTCGCGGAATGTGCTAAGTGACGAAGCTTGCCGCTCGCGTCACAGCTCATTGCCCGCAAGCATAAAGAAGAGATATTTTTCGTCTGTCCAAGTCGTACCAGGTTATAAAGTCGCGGCAGCATGTGCAACTGACTGGCGCACAAATACGAACATGCTATGCGACGATTATGCGATGAAATTTTATAAACCTATTTTAGTGTTTGAAAAGTGGGTTGCGACGATTACGCGGTGGCGACGATTATGCGAGGAAATACGGTATCTTCTGACATATTATCCTTGTATTTGTGCCACAGGTTAGATGGGTTCGATGGAAAGCATGTCGAAATGATGATAGCAAATAATGTGCGTATCTGACTTGGAGATGCAGAGATAATGGCTTCAACGATTGTCGTATCCCAATGGGTATCGTTTTCTGGTAAATTGAGTTCTTCACATGCATCACGATATGTTGGGAATATTATACCATTAACAGTCCGTAGTGTCTCAAATGACGTTGGCTCACGCACATTTACCAACAACAACCGCAAATAGAAACATTCATCATGCTTTGGATGAACTGTATACATACGACCAAGACCATCAGTAGAACGCACATCCGGATAACCAGGAACCGTATCGCCTTGCTTCCGTCGTTGAAAATTCTTCGATGAAGCATTCCAAGTGTAATAACGTGGCATCTCCGAGTAAAGCAAAGTTCGTGCAAACGGATCGCTCTGGCAGATCGCAAAGAAACGCGTACCGGCGCTCTTCATGGGCAAATTTTTGTTCTTCAGTCCTTTCATTCGCAATGTTTCGTATCCTTCTTGCGTTATGGCTTTGTCGGGAAAGATTCGATCGTCTTTGTCGCGGCATTCTTAATGATGATTCAAAGAGAATACAAATTACGTTGAGTAACTAACGGGATTTCATGTTAAGAGCCTCATTTTCTATACCGGTAGTGGAGAGCGCTATTCGCATCCAGTCGGCCGTGTCTCGTTGCCTGGAAACGACTTGCCTTGCCATTCCTTCATGAGATTGTTTTAGCTGTCATTTGCGTTACGTTTTATAGTGACTTGTATTCTCTTTGATGCTTTATGTCACGTCACGGGATGAAAAGTATCCTATGTCCGTCTCCTGGTTCTAAGCTACCACCACACCAATTTTCAGTCAAATCGGTCCAGCTGTTCTTGAGTTATAAATAGTGTAACACGACTCTCTTTTATATATATAGATGATTGCTGACAACAGTGTAATATCGTAAGTTGGAGTTTTTCTATAGTTCGATGTAGTCTAGGTCCCGTCCACCTCGAATTACCTACACCCTACTGTGTTGTAAATACCGTTTCTTCAGTATGTTGTTGTTGTTGTCGATTTAGAACAATTTCAACAATTTTAACCTCACACGGACTAGAGGCCCATTTCTACCATTACTTAGCCTATGTTGAAGTGATACATTTCATGAACATTTCTACCAGAGCATTCTATTTGCAAGTTATTATTTCAACGCAATTGACTTCATTGATTTTATACCGGGTGAGTTAGCCGTGATCGTTAAGGCATGACTGCTGGCAGTCGCTCACATCCGGGAGGCGAGGAGGTTCGAATCCCCCAGCCGGCAACCTTGAAGATGGTCTTCTGTGGTTTCCCATCTTCCTTCCAGGCAAATGCCGGGGTTGGTCCCTAACTATAGGCCACAGCCACTACCTTCCAACTCCTCGTCCTTACATTCCAACTTCCCTCCCCAACGGTACTTGTAGCTCACCCATCGGGTGTCCGCCTCGAAGCAGCTACAAAACTGGCGAGCCGAACATGTCCTCGGACACTCCCGGCACTAAAAGCCATACGCTTAAAAAAACTGGTGAAGTATTGAAATTAGGTTTATTTAACATCTGTTGACTACAGAGAAGCGTGTGTTTATTTTCATAAATTTGTCTCGTCGATGAACATTACTTAAGACTTGAACTACACAGTTTTACAATTTTGAAAGTGTTTCCTAGTTTATACTAGCCACGTCTTTCCACATCATATTGTGTTGATTTATGCGTTCAATTTCCCATCCTTCTTTATGGTGCACCATATAAGGATTAATAACAAGGGACTTTTAAGTGTTACGCTATACATTTCTTGATTCTTTGACATTTATTAATTAATATCGGCTGATGAAGGGGCCAAAAATAATTATGCCTTGAAACACGTCCCACCAATGACCACACGGTGATCTTTATTTAATAATAATAATAATAATAATAATAATAATAATAAAAATAATAATATCGTATGGCCTTGGATGCCGGGTGCAAGCTTTGTTATTTGACACCCAAAGGGTAGCTTGCATGTCAAATTTCGTTGTTCCTTGAAGCACTATGAAATTCAAAGAGGTTAGATATCTAAGCTCCTTGAACACTATAGCGCTTTCTAGTAGAGAAATGAGGAACTTTGTGTTGGCGGAAACTCCCGAGATTCATTTTGCCACTATTAACACGGACTACTGAATTCAAATGGGTTCTTTGACATGCCAACATCGCATGACATGGTATCGTAATTTTTGCCGCCTTTCAAAAATCACTTACCATGGCCAGGAACGAACCTGCAAGCTTGGGGTTAGTAGACTGACATGTTGACCACTCAATAATGTTAATAATAATGTTATTGGTTTTACGTCCCTTTTAACTACCCTGGCTTTTAAAGACGCCGGGGTGCCGGAATTTTGCCCCGAAGGGGATCTTTAACGTGCCAGTAAATGTACTGACACTGCTCCTTCGCATTTGCACACCCTCAAATGCCAGCTGACTGCGCCAGGTTTCGAACCTGCAACCTTGGGCTCAGCAAGCGAGAACGTTACCCCTGAGCCACGCAGCCAGACATGTTGACCACTCACCCTCCGCGGCAAGATATCTTTATTTAATGAAAAGTATCGATTAGGCGGACCTTTTAACCTATATATTACTCAATCAGTTGTTGATTTAGTTGGGGGCTCTCGACAATAAGCCCCGTATACTTGGATGTCTGTGTCATTGCGTTGAATGTACTGACCTGCATACACAGCTGTTTGCTGCCCCGCGCCAGACGGGCCAGAGTCCCGAACAACACGTCGTGCTCCTCATCGTCCAGACACGACAGTTTCCTTAGTGGACCTCCGTACAACTCTGACGCCGAACCAAGGGCGGCGGCGAATTCGCGCTCACCCTCCAGCAGTTCCTCCGTCAGGCGAAATCGCGCGTCACATTCTGAAAGCGAACATTTAAAACATTAGCACAGGCCACACACGAAAATGTAGTCAATAAGAAGAATTAACGAGTCTGATGACCTTGCTGCTTCGCCACTTAAAACAACCACCACCACCATAACAGAAAAATAAATAAATTGATCGAGGACGGTTTCGTCTCGAAGAAACTGTCAGCACTATTATTATGTTGGAAGTCACTATTAAGGATTTGAATGAGTTTTAAAATGGTACGGATTCTGTTTTGAGGAAAGAATTCATGATTAAAATTAATAATTATAAAACAAAAATATTGGAACGCAGTCGGTCACCACAATTGTAATGAGTACCTCCCTAAACCTAAAACAAAAATCACTTGGATGATCGTCAAGTGATCATCATCAGATCCTTTACACCGTTGGTGTTTGACTCTTCAGTCTCTTGACTGGTTTGATGCAGCCCTCAATGCTTCCCTGTCCTGAGCTAATCGTTTAATCTCTACATAGCTCCCACAACCCACATCCGAGGTAATCTATTTAACTTATTTTAACCTTGCTCTACCCCTACAGTTCTTATCCTCGACCCTCCCTTCCATAACTAAGCTTGCTATTCCTGGGTGTCTTAGTTTGTGTCCTACCAACATATCTCCTCTCTTCATTAGCAGTCGCCAGAAACTTCTCTCCTCTCCTAATTGTCTTAATACCTCTTCATCTGTAACCCTATCTACCCAATTGATCTACATCATTCTCCTCTAACACCACATTTCAAACGCTTCAATTCTCCTCTTTTCTGCTGCAACAGTCCAAGTTTCACTTCCATAGAGCGCTACGCTGCAGACAAAGGCTTTTTTTTTGGTTAGGTTCGGTGGCGTAGTTGGTAGCATGCTTAGCTTCTTTGCGCATGATCGCGAGTTTAAAACCGGCCGAAGTCGTTGGATTTTTAAGAGCGTTCCTTATATTTTAAGAAAAGTAGGCTCTTTAGTTCGTCATGAAAGTACTGTTAACTAATTTGATATTTTTAAAATTAATTTTTCAAAGGTAAAAATCCAAGTATAATAATCAACTTTGCTCGCTATTATAATGGTTTCTTTTAAAAAGCAATTACTGACGAGGGCCACGATGTGGGCGAAACTAGAATAATTAATTAATGTAAGCCTATTAATTCAATTTATTGACATAATGTGGAATAAAGTTATAAATAATCATTGGTATTTCTGTTGCTCACACATATCTCACCAAACAAGCAAACGTGAAGCCCAATAACCACTAACAACTGTTGACAAGTTGTGCAAGTTTCTAATAACTGCAGTAACTAAATTATTGTATCTCTACTTAGTACAAAACCAAGTCCCCGATTCTTGGATGTCACGGGAAATCTCGAGAACCACTGAATGGATTTTGATGCGGTTTTCATCATTCTGTAAAGGATATCTCAAGGAAGGTTTCTGTAGAAAGTA
Source organism: Meconema thalassinum (assembly GCA_946902985.2). Classification (NCBI taxonomy): domain Eukaryota; kingdom Metazoa; phylum Arthropoda; class Insecta; order Orthoptera; family Tettigoniidae; genus Meconema; species Meconema thalassinum. The sequence continues at coordinate 943,839,554 of OX336388.2, read as the reverse complement.
ATTTATTTATGATCAAAGGAAGCCAAGCAGTAACGATTTCAGTGAAAAATTCGAAATAAAATCTGGCGTCGGTGTGCTTTTTAAGCTTACGCTGGGCAAAACGTTAAAAATATCCATATACTATGAGTGTAAGAATTGTTCAGCATGAGAAGTTTTACAAACAAGTCCGCGAGAGCATATCTCTATCTTCAATACATCGACCACTATAAGTGTTTTTACGTTTTAATTTCTTCCAACAATCTCCATTCAATTACTGAGGCGACAGTTTACGAGCTAGCTAGGGGCGAGCCTATTATCCCAGTTACAGCCAGGCTAGCGGGCGAGCCTATTACCCCTGATACAGTCAGCAGCAAACTGTCGAGTCGTGTTGAGTTAAGACTTCAGAGAAGAGTGGTTGTGTTTGGAGTTTCCCTGGAAGTGCAACTCGGCTTTTCTTCATTTCGCCTGTGAACGTTTCTTTCTGCAAAACACACAGTCAAGTTAAGACTGGAGGGAAGGGATATTTGTGTTTCATGCTCCTCGCCATTTAAAAATTACGTCTGTCAAGAATTCGTTGCACATTCATCTCCATGATAGTATAATTAATAGTCTAGTCAGTGATTTTAACCCATCATGCCGAGACGTAAACGGATATAAGTCGTAGCTCATTGACATAGTAAAAAAGCGCTTATCACGTAATGCATTCATAACTATTCCCGGCCGAAGCCGGGTGTAAAGGTTTGATAATGATCGCTTGACGATCGAAACTGGTCAGCCAAGTGTACTTATTTAGGCCTATTAATTTCATGTATTTCTTTTTCAAGTTTAGGGAAACATCCATTTCAATTAGGTACAAACGTGTTGACCGATTAAAGAGCATTGTGGAGGGGGGAGGAGGGGACAAAGATCCCGAGAAACTAGATCTCGCAAAATGGACTTACCTCCTTATATCACGTTTTGAGCTTATGAGTTAAGAGCTAAAAAGTATGAGTCCTTATTTTCACTCTTCCACTACATGATGGCGTAATGATACAAAATGGCTCTCGATAGCGAAAAATTTAAAAATGTATTGTTGAATTTAAGTTCTCGATGTGGCTGTTTCTGCGATGATGTCAAGTACGTCATGCCTGTAGTGTTATAGTGTGCACACTGCCATAACAGAACGTCACACGCGGTGCCAGAACGTGAAACAACCTGTTTGTAAAGTCAAGTGGCCTCACATCGAGTAGGGATAAGCTTACTGTAACACCATATTTTCCTGCCAACGTCACACCCCTCCTCCCGCCATATGTCCCATAAATGGTTTTACGAATACAATGTCTTATCGCGATGAACTGACGTTTGTATAGCTAAGTATTAGAACTACAGCAATTCTTCTAGGTTTGTGCCGTGTCTTGTGTGGGGCTTAGCCTAGGACACCAAGCTGGCTCATCAGCGGGCTCTTGGTGTTACCGCTCGGATCCCCACAGGAGCGGGGAAATGCGCGCTACCTCCCTTTATATACAGTGCAACTGCACCACTTGACTGCGAAGCGCACTTGCGTCTCTTAAAAAAAGGGAGGTAGCGCGCAGTTCGCTACTCCTGTGGGGGTCCGGGCGCGGACACCAAGAGCCCACAGATGATCCAACTTGGTGTCCTAGGCGAAACCCCCTCACAACACAAGTCACAAACCAAGACAAATTGGTGAGTTTTATCATTTGCCATCATTTGCTATCGACAACAATAGTTTCCAATCAGACCTACGAACATTTGAATTTTCAAAATACACAAATTACAATTTAATATAAGATATTTGAAAAGGAAAAGTCTTAACCAGCTGTAAGAACATGGCGGATGGGCGACAGATATGGTGAGCCTCGTACTCAGCAAACAGCTCTCTATTTGACGTTCATTTATCTTCTATGAGGTGTTATAAACTAACCTCCCCGAGGGTCGTGGCTCCGTAAGGGGTGCTCGACCAGGAGGATATCGCCTTCTAGCAGTGACACATCGGCCTCAGGGTCCACCTTGGCCAAGGAGCCGGCCAGCAGTAGTCGGCAGTCCGCCAGCCCGAACTCTACCAGCAAGGGCTGTATGAGTTCCTGGACCAGCAGCGGGGATACAGCCGGCAACTGAAACAATACCATACAGCACAATCAACGGGAGGAAAGACTAAGATCATGGACATGGCTAACAGTAATTCATGGCTTTTGAGAATTTTTGAGCAAGGCCCTCACAATTTCCAGACTTTAATCTTTGTTTCAGCTCTTGAAATCCTTTACTTCAAGCCTTGCGGCCATCTCATTGCATCATGTCATCACATATACATCACCACGACGACGCGACGTCAACACTGACTTATAAACTACTTGACAGATAAAGTTGATACCCATATACAAAATTTGTGTGTTCGGGTCCATGCAACCAAAATGTGTAACTTGTTGAATAATAATAATAATAATAATAATAATAATAATAATAATAATAATAATGATAATAATAATAGTAATAATAATAATAATAATAATAATAATAATAATAATAATAATAATAATAATAATAATAATGAAAATGAAAATTCACAGCCTGCTTCCAGTCACCGACCGGGTCAGGAATGGAATGAATGAAGCCCCCATCTAGCGGCGAGGATATGGACTGTGCCGGCTGCCGAGGCCTGAAAAACTCCTCTGGGGCAATGATTGAATGAATGACAGATGAAATGAAATGATAGTGGAGAGTGTTGCTGGAATGAAATTTTTGACAGGGAAAACCGAAGTACCCGGAGAAAAACCTGTCTGCCTCCGTTTTGTCCAGCACAGATCTCACATGGAGTGACCGGGATTTGAACCACGGACCCAGCGGTGATGGGCCGGCGTGCTGCCGCCTAAGCCACGGAGGCTTATTATTATTATTATTATTATTATTATTATTATTATTATTATTATTATTTACATTATTAATAATAATAATAATAATAATGCAATAAATATAATATATAGAATCTACAATCTTCGGGCTAAACAACACATCCAGTGGCAGCTCAAGTCAAATGGCTCCCTTCAGAACATATTCTTAAATCTCTATGACATAGACAACAATACTTTAGATTTTTAAAAAGAAAAAGAAACAAATGATGCAAGAGATGGTGGAACTCGGTTTCTTTGGCTGTCCAGAAGAAGATGACAATGTTGGTTTTAAAATGAGAAGAACGCTTATATAAAGGAATTATGTAATTGACAATCTCAAGAATTACACTCATTAATGCATATACTGTACTGTATACTGACCACCCGTCAATAGCCTGCATAACCACCTTTTGCAGCGCGGACCGCTACGAGACATGCAGGAAGGGAGAGATCACCCAGGGAATCCCACGAAAACATCCCCCCCCCCCGCCTTGAAAATACTTACAAAATGGAACTCACTAAATGTAGAGTGGAAATACTTACAAATGGTAATTTAGATTGAAAATACTCATAAAATGGAGTTTAGATCGAAAATAATTACAAAATGCCATGTAGATTGAAAATACACATAAAATGTGGTTGAGATTCAAAATACTCACAAAATGTAATTTAGAGACACGGGGAACCAATTCATAAAAACAGGGCGAGAATCTTAAAGAGAAACGAAACCATAATGAAAAGAGAAGGAAGGTTGTTCCCTAGAAGAATGAGGGATCAGGAAAGATGAGAGAAGGGCCAATTAAGGCGGGAAAGGAAGAGACTCCCTAGACTTCGGATACCCTAATACCGGCGGGGTCGGAAGAGAACAACAGTTGACCAACAGAGGTCGGCAGAAAAGAAGACGGATAGGAGCCCGGCACAAGTAAGTGGAAGCAATGCCGGACTCAGCTGGGGTCCCGTGGTCACCAACCCACGTCCGGCTAGATGTGAGCCCCTGGGTGGGGTCGCAAGTAAAGAGTTATGCGGCTGCTGTGCTGATAAGACGAATGAAGAGAATCACAAGTATATTAAATTAGTTGTAATTGCCATCGTGAGTTAATTCCCAATAACTCTAAGTGTGTTTGACCTCATTTAATAAATTAGCCATCATTTAATAGTTTATTACCAATTAATTTTGTAGTGTGGTTCATGTAGCGAGCATATCGCCCTGCGACCCTGGGATAGTGAGGTTAATAGGTTACAGAGCCAGACGGAGCTTGAGCCTTGATGCCAATGAACGAAATATTGGATTAAAGTCGAGCTGTGCTGGTGTAGATATCTGTGTGCATTGTCACAAAGATTTCCAATTTGAGAAACACAATTATTACCAATCGATGCTAATTGAAACTGCTCAGGGAGTCGAGTGGAAGTTCCAAAACAATTGTGAATGTTTCACCCGCGCGACAAAGATCGACCGACGAAACATTTGGGTAGGCCCTGTCAATCCCCACGGCTCCACAAGATCCCCTTCTTTATTTTTATTAGCAGTAGTGCCTGGCTTTGCCTGGTGGGTTTATTTGTTTTATGAATGATATTGAATACTACTATAGAACTGGAGCGCTCAAGGATAAGGATCGGAAAGCACCAACGCTTATTGCAGCTGATAACCTCAGTATACTGCACCAACACCGTCGCCCTTATACAGAGGCATACTATTGTCATGATGATAACTTTTTAAGGGGCCTAAGAAATCTTTCTGCACTAATTACTCCCCGTGACTGCAATTTATAAGCAGCCCGCAATTCTGCACCAAAACACTGGTAGGGGCGACGTGGTGCAGCCTTTGGTATTATTGAAGCTGTTCGGGAGCGCTTGTTCTTCCCACTTACTGAACAAAAATCTATCTTCAAGGTTACCTGAGAGGTGTAGCCTAATGCTACATAGCCTAAACTATTCCTCTTGAATCTGGCTATCATATACAAAAATAATTTTTCGAATCCGATGGTAGTTTCAGAGATTAACGCGTTTAAACAAACAAACAAACTCTTCAGCTTTATTATATTAGTGGAGTATCAGCTGTAAAATGACTGCAAAACGAACGCTGAAGAAAGCGAGAACCAACAGTAAAAGAGAAACATAGGTGTCGTTATTCCGAATTGAAAGACTACGTATGTTCCAAACAAAGCTACAGATTGATCTGTATCTTAATTAAATAGATAGGAACATGCAACAAACCAAATCCGACGACAATGCGTGTTGCTATTCAGTGGCGTACGCAGGATGTTTAGCCTATTTTCATTCATAGTTGTATACGTTATTAAATCTAGCTGTACCCGACATGCGTTGCAATGCCAATACAAGAAAGATGATTGATTGGTTCCTTAGTCTAGGGGCTGCGACAACGCGGTCATGTAGCCCCGTGTACTTTGGGTATGTGTAGAATCCGTCTGATAAACGGTGTTAATTTTGATGGCTGTATTATTAGTGTGTGTTATCTGTAATTCAGGTAAGGACTGCACACAATCAATTTCAAGTAATTCCTACTTCTGATACCAATTACTACCGTCAACAACACCTAGCCACGAACTTGGCTGCCAGATGCCACCGCAACCGGCACCAGGCGGCGAACGGTAAAATTTAAGAGCATTAATCAAATCTAACCTACACATTTCGCTTCACACAATTGTAGTTATTGGAAGTTTCTTTTACAAGCCATAAATCTATGAAATGGGCCCGCCGGCTTCACTTCCCCTCCGAAGGAAGGCAAACTGAGCGATTTTAACGCTTCTATGCCCAAGATCGTGGGTTCAAACCCAGCCGAAGCGTTAAAAATGCCTCAGTATGCCTTCCTTCGGAGGGGAAGTAAAGTCATAGATTTATGGCATGTAAAAGAACCTTCCACTAACTACAATTGTGTGAAGCTAAATTTGTAGGTTAGATTTGATTAACGGTCTATTAAGTTCCAACGTTCGACGCCAGGTGCCGGTTGCGGTGGCATCTAGTAGGCAAGTTTACAGCTAGGTGTCGTTGACGGTAGCAGTTGGTAGCAAAAGTAGGAAATACTTGAAATTGATAGTCTGTAGTCCTTACCTGAATATTACAGATAACACACACTAATACAGCCATCACAATTAACACCGGTTATCAGACAGATTCTACACACACCCAAAGTAGACGGGGCTACATGACCGCGTTGTCGCAGCCCCTAAACTGAGGAACCAACCATTAATTCAAAGAAAAGTGCAGACGGTATAAAGCAGTTAGAAATGATTACGTGTATCCTTCACCTACATCCAGCTGCTTGCGTGCACTCGAACATGTTGTAACAGTCAACTTATTGGCCAAGCACTTCAGTCATGGGCTTCATCAGCCCCGTGCACTTTGATTGATAACCTGCGTTATTGTGATGTATGCGGCGAGGATTGGTAAGGAGGCCGCCATTAGAAACCTTGCCCTCTCGAGGCTGAGGGCACATGTGAGAGTGACGATTGTAACACTACGTTAATAGTGAGCTTCGAAGTATTGCCTTAACCCTTACTGTCGACCAAAATATTATGTGTACTCGAGTTTGAAGGTTGTTTGTGAAGTAAACAAGAGACATATATAAAATCCAATCACATCATCATTTTCGTCGTTCTATTTTACGTTAGTTCATGTAGGTTTGGAATTTTTAATTTATATTTTAATATTTTTTATAGCAGTTGGAACACAAAAAGTGCCCGTTTTTAAGCGTGTTTCAACCATGCGTCACATTTAAGAATTATTATCTCACAAACCCGTCATCAGATCGAATCCAAATTTTAATACAATATACATTGGAATGTTGTATAACTGGTTTATTAATTTCAAAATTTCGTGTGTCCATGAAACAAAGTTGTTATCATTTTTGTAAAGTAACTTTTTCTCGGCTCGAGGTGGTTGGAAAATGTAGTTCTTGGTTGCGTTGTAATCCTTATACATCAAAAAGGTATGCTGTATGATTGTGTAATACGTAAATTAATTCACTTATTTTATATCGGTTTGTATTTATACGGGGAATTAAGACATTGTTCACCAGTTAGCCGCTCCGGTGAAAGCTGTACAACGTTGCCAATATGGGATCCATCACGCGTCATGGCGCGCCTCGCTCGGAAGTGATGGGCTCCATATCAGCAACGCTGTACAGCATTTCCCGGAGCGGCTAGCTGGTGAACCATGTCTTAAATCCCCGTACAAATACAAACCGATATAAAATAAGTGAATTAATTTACGTACTTCACAGTCATACAGCATAACCTTTTGATGTATAAGGATTACAACGCAACTAAGAACTACATTTTCCAACGACCCCGAGCCGAGACAAAGTTACCTTACAAAAATGATAACAACTTCCGTTCTTGAACACACAAAATTTTGAAATTAATGAACCAGTTATACAACATTCCAATGTATATTTTGTTAAAACTTGGATTCGATCTGATTACGGGTTTGTGAGATAATAATTCTTAAATGTGATGCATGGTTGAAACACGCTTAGAAACGAGCACTTTTTGTGTTTCAACTACGATAAAAATATTAAAATATAAATTAAAAATTCCAAACCTACATGAACTAACGTAAAATAGAACGATGAAAATGATGATGTTATTGGATTTTATGTAGGTCTATTGGTTACTTCACAAACAACCTTCAAACTCGAGTGCACATAATATTTTGGTCGACAGTAAATGCTACCCTGAGTGAAATTTCACCCAAGGACATTTTGTTTACTGCAGGTTGCCAAGCCTCCTTCCTTGTATGCTTTCCCAACACCAGTCTACGGGTAGCGATTGTCGAGGCTTTGTTAATTCTAGCTTATTTATTTACTTACAGTAGTACCCGGCTTCGCCCGGAGGATTTATTTGTTTAATGGATGATAATGAATACTACTGCAGAACTGGCACATGCTATTTAAAGTAACAGAAAAATAATTTAAAACATAACTCTTTGTGGTGTTGGTGGTGGTAGTAGTGGGGGTGATAAGTAGTATAGTACGGTATAATGGACGTAACATTCAGGTCGTTTTCCCGTAATGATAATGATAATGAATAGGGAAACGGCTATTTACTAACTACAGTACTGACACATGTAATTTACAAATCAATTGAAAAATATGATTAGAAAGTGGAGTACGTGAAATAAAAGACACTGCCTAGGGCCTATATCTCATTGGCTGTTAGAAAAGTAGAGACCAAGAGTGTCGTCTTTTGTCGCATAGAACACTTTGGAAAACTTCTGCTGTCCCGAGCTCCTGAGGTAGCAATAGTATCATTTATCGCCACATAGCGCTCAACGATAAGGTTCGGAATAACAGAAGGTAAATTTGAAAGCACCAACGCTTATTGCAGCTGATAACATCAATGTACTGCACCAAGACCATTGCACTTATACAGAGGCATAATATTTTCATGATGATAACTGTTTTAAGGGGCCTAAGAAATCTTTTTGCACAAATTACTCCCCGTGACTGCAATTTATAAACAGCGCAAGATGCAACTATTTTCGCAATTCTGCACCAGAACACTGGTAGGGGTGACGTGATGCAGCCCGAATTGCCAGTCAACGATAGACTTATTAAAATACTCTTACAGTTACACTACTAAGGACATGAACGGTTCTAGGGCCTTAATACTTGGTTTTCAAGTTCATTTTGTCTGTTATTCTAAATGTAGGGAATGGAGAGGATTGTCCAAAATATCAAGTGGGCAGTGTTACCAGCAAGGTGTCACCTAAGTATGTACAGTTTAGTGCAATTAGGTGAAACGAAGTAGATTTGTGCTAAAGGTTCTAAATACATGGAATTGGGTGGTCTGTCTGAAATTTAATGTGGACAGTGTAAACCGCAGGGTTCCAAAGGGTAAGTATACAAAATTTGGTTAAGATCGGTGAAACGGTGTAGATTTGTGCCAAAGGGTCTAAATGCAGGGGATGGAGTGGTCTGTCCGAAATTTCAAGTTGATAGTGTTACTCGTCGGGTTCCAAAGGGTAAGTATGTAAAATTTGGTTCAAATCGGTGATACGGTGTAGATTTGTGCCAAAGGGCCTAAATGCAGGGAATGGAGAGGTCTGTCCGAAATTTCATGTAGACAGTGTTACTCGCAGGGTTCCAACGGGTAAGTATACACATTTAGGAGGTTCAGATCGGTGAAACGGTGTGGATTTGTGCCAAAGGGCCTAAATGCAGGGAATGGAGTGGTCTGTCCGAAATTTTAAGTGGACAGTGTTACTCGCAAGGTTCCAAAGGGTAAGTATATAATTTTGGTTCAGATCGGTGAAACGGTGTAGAGTTGTATAAATGACAGACAGACAGACAGACAGACAGACAAACCAACATTGAGCTTTATATAAATAGATTTATTTATTGCGGAAACAGGGCAGTGCCTCAATTACAGTAGCAAACATTTGTTTATAAACAGATAATACATGAAAATATTTTACAATACAAAAAAGTCCTCTCGGCACGCCGGAAGGCGGAGGTAGATTTCACCGGACAAACTTGGGGATAGTCGAAAATAGGCAGAATATGCAGGTTTTCGTAGAAGGATCAGACCACATTTATTGCGTGAAAGTATTTTATAATTGGAGATTAATTAACTTTGTTTTTCGTCATTTTATGCATATTTTAAACATTCTATTGTCTCATGATGACGGTAACCTTCTTGTCATTTGGAGTCCATTTTTATACTTGTGGTCACACTGTCCTTATGCAAAGTTTCGACACTGATGTGTAACTATGTAACGGCCTGTTACTTCTTCACGCAAAATTATATCTCCCGCAGAGATGTTGGTTGGTTCCTCAGTTTAGGGGCTGCGACAACGTGGTCATGTAACCCCGTGTACTTTGGGTGAGTGTAGAATCTGTCTGATAAACGGTGTGAATTGTGATAGCTGTATTAGTCTGTAATTCAGGTAAGGAATGCAGACGCTCAATTTCAAGCAGTAGTTCCTAATGTTGCTACCAGATACTACCGTCAACGACACCTAGCTGTGAACTTGGCTACTAGATGCCACCGCAATCAGCAACTCGCAACGAACGTTGGAACTTCCCCTCCAAAGGAAAGCATACTGAGGGATTTTTAGCGCTCTTAGAAAATCTGACGACTTTGGCCGGCTTTGAACCCGCGACCTTGGGCATAGGAGTTCAGCATGCTACCAGTTAAGTCACCGAAGCCGCATCACACTTAGTCAGATGGAAATCTGAATCTGATCTCGCGCAAGTGCGTTGTCATGGCAACGTCTGATGGCTCATCCCTCATCAATTTAGTAGTGTTGCCATGTCAACCACTGATAGCTCTTGGCATTTTCTTACAATTCCGAAATCATTTTTCTCATCCCTTGGCGTAATGGTGGCTCATATCAAAAATTCTTTCAGACAAAAGTTTTAGGTAATTATTAGGGGAATATTGTCCATTTTGTACGGTTTTGATATTGTGCCTATTAACAGAGATATGATTAATGTTTCCCGAAAAAAACACTTTTTCCCACCCCTTTGGTCAATGGTTGGTGCTATCAAAAAAACGTTTCAAACATAAATTTCTGAGCTTTATCCGACACATAGTATGAACTTTGAACGGATTCGATATTTCACATATTAAGAGAGTTATAGCAATATTTCATTTTTTCGAAAAAAAAAGTCCCCCATTTTCATCCCCTTCGACCGATTTAGCCCAGTAACGAACTCGTCCGAGATTTTATGGGTATACATATTCGGTAAAAAATTCAAAGTGATTGGTGCAAAATTACGGCAGTTATCGTGTCCACAAGAAACTGATATACATATATATATACATATATTACATAAATTATATATAAACTTTTGAACTGACGGTGGTTTTGGGGTCTGGGGGATGTGAAACGCGAAGATATGTCGAAATTTTCCGGAAATCGAAACATGGTACCCATTGCAATAGTTAGCTTTCTAATGAAATCTACCTAAAATACTGCCGTCAACGACACCTAGCTGTGAACTTGGCTACTAGATGCCACCTCAATCAGCAACTCGCAACGAACGTTGGAACTTCCCCTCCGAAGGAAAGCAAACTTAGGTTTTTTAGCGCTCTTAGTAAATCCGACGACTTCAGCCGGGTTTGAACCCGCGACCTTGGGCATAGAAGTTCAGCATGCTACCAGTTCCGATACCGATGTCGCTTCCCACTGACATATGAAAACTGAATGTGATCTCGTGCAGTGGCGTTGTCATAGCAACTGCTGATGGTCATCCCTTATCAATTAAAAGTAAAGTTGTCATGGCAACCTCTCTTGGCACTTGGCATTTTCTTATAATTTAAATCATTTTGTTCACCCCGTGGCGTAATGGTGGGTCATATCAAAAATTCTTTCAGACAAAAGTTTTAGGTAATTATTGGAGGAATATTGTCCATTTGGTACGGTTTTGATATTGTGCCCATTAAGAGAGATATGATTAATGTTTCCCGAAAAACCCACTTTTTTTCCACCCCTTTGGTCAATGGTTGGTGCTATCAAAAAACTTATTTGACATAAATTTTTGGCACTTATCCGACACATATTATGAACTTTGAATGGATTCGATATTTCACGTATTAAGAGAGTTATAGCGAAATTTCACTTTATCGAAAAAAGCCCCCCATTTTCACCCCCTTCGACCGATTTTGCCCATTAACGAACTCGACCGAGATTTTAATGGGATACTTATTCTGTAAAAAAATCAAACTGATTGGGGCAAAATTATGGCAGTTATCGTGTCCACAAGAAACTGATATATATAGATACATATATACATAAATTATATATAAACTTTTGAACTGACGGTGGTTTTGGGGTCTGGGGGATGTGAAACGCGAAGATATGTCGAAATTTTCCGGAAGTCGAAACATGGGACCCATTGCAATAGTTAGCTTTCTAATGAAATCTACCTAAAATCTAACAGGACAAGTCAATCAGCTACTTAAAAGAGAACGCAGACTACTAAGGAAGATCTTGGGCAACAGATGGGTTGACGGACAGGTTCGACTGATATCAAATAAAGAAGTATACAGCAAGATGGAACCAATAACAACAACAACAATTAGAAAACCAAGATTGCTGTTTTATGGGCACATCTTCCGTATGAAAAATGACCGGCTCACAAAGAAAATCTGGAATTTTCTTAAACCGAAGATCTCCAAGTTGAAAAAATGGTTCCAAGAGTGTGAGAAAGTTATGAGTCAGGTGGGCATTGAGGAGGATTAAATCAAAGACAGGAATAGTTTCAGAAGGATGGTGAAAAGCTATCAGGGATTTGTGGCAGAGGAGGAACCCTGAAGACGGAGAGGCCGTTTAACTGAGGAGCGGAAGATCAAGCTGATAGATGGGCTCAAGAGATACTGGCAAGATGTCAAAGCCGGCAAACGAACAAGACGCAGACACTGAAATGAGAGTGGTTGTTAACACGCAGTCCATAGAGGCTTAAGTCGACGGTAAAAAAAGAAGAAATTGTTAACAGGAAATATACACAAGTTCTAGTACCGTAGCAATAACAGTAAATGAAGCATGATTTTGAATATTTGATCAAATAATGCCAAACAAGATTCATATTTTTATGTACTAAAACCAATAGCAATGAAATGGCATTAATGATTAGTATTGGTAATTAAGAACAAGAGTTTAGTGCTTTTCAGTCGGTCAACACGAATGTACCCAAAAGAGATGGGTTATGCCCTAATCCTGAAATAAATTACATGAGATTAATAAATACACTAGGATGACCAGTTTCGATCGTCAAGCGATCATCATCAGATCCATTACAATTAGGCTATAAAATCTATGTTTGAAATACAGGTGAAAATGTTTACAATATGTACAATTATTTAGTTGCAGTATTGGTACTGCAACAGTCGGTGTATGCTAAATGCAGTATATATGATGTTAGGTGAAATGCTAAATGGTGATAGATATCTGGAGTTTGTACTTTGGAGTGATTATATGGTTGTAAAAATCAACTATGGTTAAACTATAATATTATAGGCTAACTACTTATCTGATTGTCTTCCTTACTAGAGCTACGCGCAGTTTTCGTGTTCACAGTAACTCACGGTGCGGTCAACTGCAGTAGGTTGTTATCTTAACGACTGGTTTTTCCCTGCCTTCTGCCCCCTGTCCATATGTGCTGTGCGGAGTCATTGCGATGTGTTTGTGTGAGGTGTTGCCAACCTAGATAAGATATATGTTAATGAATGAGGTGGGTCTACAACTATTAAAGACCGTGGATTAGCCCTCGCCACGCGTGGACCATAAGCCATTCAACTAAGCGCTGCCCGGTCTTATGAGGACATCCCGGCACCTTTAATACTGCCGCGAATATGGGCCTTGGTTTATTGCAGAAGAAAAGTATATCGTACAACTGATCCAGATAACATTTACCTATTAAAAACCCCCAATTTCCTTCCCCCCCCCTTTTTTATCTAGCTTGGCTGTGGTGCTAAATTGTGTCTTGTTTCCGACAGGGTGTGTTTTTTAGTAGCGTGAAGAGGGGTGAGCTCTCCAACACCGCAATATTGGTAATTAGTGGAGACCGGATTGTATGCATTTGCATGTTGCATATGCATTTTCATATTTAGCCCCTTTTCAGCAGTTATTGCATATTTTAACTCAAACCTGGCGATGATGCATATTTTAGTGCTATATTTAAAATATTTTAGGGCGGGCTCCTTTACAGAGACCGCGACATCATAGCCTAACTGCGCAGAGGCAATGCGCCTGCCACCCGCGCTCCCGCCACGCAGTGGGTCAAAATCGAAATTTAGGAGGACAAAATTATTTATTTTCATAATTAAACAAAAAGTTCCGTGAAGAACTAAAGAGCCTACTTTTCTTAAAATTTAAGATTCATGCCAATCATTAATCTATATGAATCTATCCAGAATAATGACGAAATTAAGTTGTTAATATCGAAATTTCTAATTAGTTCGAAATACTGTATACCTGGCATATTGTAGCCTAATAGAGAACTACAGTTGGCAGCCCTGGTGACTGAATATATTCTTAGTTCCATCTCTTAAGGTACAGAATACAAAATTTGGTTGAAGTCAAATGGATAACATGGACGTTACATGCAATTAAACATTGGATCTAACAGCAAGCGTAAAATCATGTTGGCAACAATGACATACATGTATTGGTCAGAAATAATCTGAAATAACATGATCTATTGTTGTGTCAATTTTGAATGAAATCCATTGGTTATTATAGAAGTTACATGCATTTTAAAATTGGACCTATCAGCAGGCGTAGAATCATGTTGGCAGCACTGGCGTATGCCTATATTAGTTACTCCAAATTAATCTAGAATGACAGGTACTATACGTGTGCAATGTTTAGAGCTATTGGCTTGCATACTTTCTTATATATTGATATTAGGGTAACAAAAATAGTTACAGAATTTATAAACAGTTGGCAGCCCTGGTTACTCTTAAGAATCGGCATAGTCATATCTGTTATGGCACACATAGGACACGAGAAATTTGGTTGAAATCAAAATGATAGTATAGAAGTTACATGTATTTAAATTTGGACCTCTCAGCAGGCTTAGAATCATGTTGGTAGCACTGACGTATGTAAGTTACTCCAGATTAATATAGAATGTCAGTTACTATACGTGTGCATAGTTTAAAGCTGTCGGCTTGCATACTTTCTGATATATGGGTATTTGGTTTAAAAAAATAGAGCATTTATTAACAGTTGGCAGCCCTGGTGGCTCCTAAAAATACGCTCAGTCATATCTCTTTGTATACACATAGCACATACGAAATTTGGTTGAATTCCAATTGATAGTGTAGAAGTTATATGCATTTAAAAATTGGACTTATCAGCAGGCGTATAAACATTTTGGCAACACTGCCATGTATGGCCTCCTGGAAATTAAACTGCAATATTATTATCCATAAGTGAGCCAACTTTGAAATAGCTCCCATTCATACCTTCTAAGATATCCAACATGGAGCTCAAATTTCAATTGCGAGTTTTCAGCATTTGGTAGCACTGACATCATTTTCAAATATGGTCGTGAGATATTCAGGTATAGATCTTTACTCCTACCAAATTTTGTTTCGATTGCTGCAGCCGTTTAGGAGTTGATAGGGACACACACACACACACACACACACACACACACACACACACACACACACACACACACACACACACACACACACACAGCCAGGCAGACAGACAGAAGGACAGACAGAAGGACAGACAGAGAGACAGACAGACACACATTTGCCCGATCTCATTAGTCTACTTTTTCCTCATTTTTGCAAAATGTGAAAAGTAGGCTAAAAATCAAAATTTATTACTTCTACAGCATTCTCATACAATTGCCGCTGACTATTCTGGTATAAAAACGCATCTTAGTGTAAATCTTTCACCACTGTTCGATCAGTCTGAATTGGATGGTGAATGTAAGTGGCTGTGGTTTGGTTGTCTTTGTGGTTAGTGTGATGCTTTAAGATGGAACATGCAGCTGAAGGTATGGTCTTTGTAACGTGTTTCAGTTATTAATGGGCGTAATTGTTGCGTAATTTTAGCTATATTTGCATTATATAATATTTAACTATTATTTGTAAAATTATATTTACACTTAGATTTTTAGTATGTCGCGTCACTCTGCGTCACTTTCTACTTAATGTTAAAATGTAGATAAAGTCTTGTAGTTTACGCCTGTTATAAGATTTTTGCATCTTTTTGCAACTTACTTAGTTATTTTATGTTTTAGAAGATGCTGCGCAACCAGTTCTCACACGCTTACAACTGTTTGAAGCACTGGGTTCGACGATTATGTCAAAAGTGGAAATTTGTGACTTTGTTAAAAGTAAATTAGGGGTAGAAAATTGTTCTGAAGAGCTCTATCCAACTCCTAGTCATAGACAATTTCTTGCATGTGTAGACGTAGCTTAAAAAGGTCTTAACTGATGTTTATTATGAAGTAAACAAATTATATACGTTGCTTTCTCTCTAAATTCATGATTGAAACGTAAAAATAATTTTGTACCCCTAGATTTCGATCTGACCCTCTGTGCGCCGGAGGTATTCCCGACGATACTTAACAAAAGTTTGAAAACATTTTGGACAATACCTCAGGCTTTGAACCTTTGAGTCAAAATGATTGTTTTATTAATGGGACGGGTGAACGTTTGCCAAGAACAATAAGTGCCAATATAGCACCCAAATTCAAATACTGTCCACTTACGTCAGTTGATGTAGATCGGTCCTTATCTACTTATAAAAGTGTTTTGAGCGATCGACGACACAATCTAACTACTGAACATTGGGAATAGTACCTGATCGTTTCTGTTTACCATAGTAGCAAAATATAAAATAATTTGTACACGACACCGTTTCTGATGAAGTAAATAATAAAACTTGCCGATTGTATGTTGTTTTTGAAGTAATATAACTAATCTTTACTTTGTTTTTTATTATTTGATGTTGCATATTTTGACACTTTTCATGCATATTTTAAGCATTCTTCATGCATATTTCAAGCTTTTTATGTTGCATATAATCCGGTCTCTAGCAATTAGTAATAAAGAGAAACCTAAAACCAATAGCTATATTTAATATCTTTGTAATAGTGAGTCATTTGACAGCTAAAACTGAGTGTAATTTTCTTCTATAATTTATCAAGGACATTCCAAAATCTAAGTAGTTGTCAGCTGAGAGCCTGTTGTAGGTACAGCATATATTCAATATAAATTAGATGATTTTTTATCATTTTAAATGATCTAGTCGACTTCGTCGTTACGTTACGGCAACGTCACGAAATGTACCGATAATGCACTGAGGTGTGTGACGTCATAGTACCACTTGGTGCATGTGTACTGAACCCTTATTGATTTGCCGATCAATAAGTCTTCATGATTTTTATTATTATTATTATTACTGATATCCAGGCAGAGCATGTTGGAGATTGACAAAGGGAAGACAGGTAGTGTGTCACAACGCTTGCAACAGAGGTAGCGTGGTAGTTATTCTTGGGAATGACCAGCTAAGCCGAGTTCAAGGACAAATTCAGGGTGAACGCGCATCCAAGTCGGCGTCATTATGGGCGTGCCAGAAATGAATTTCCAACCGATACACGATTGAATCAGCGAATCAGGAGAGAGGACGCCTAAACCACGCGGAGATTTGCGTACTAAAAAAAGGGCGCTAAAAACACGTGTATGAAGAACCGCCGATGCGATAGGATTCCGCATGAGTGCATTGAGACGTTTAAATGAAAAGAAGAAATTGATACTAGTCCCAAGTCTGTGAGTTGAAAATTACAGATTATTTTCACAGTTTCTAATAAATTGATCAGTGATGAGTAGTTTGACACACAACTTTATCGGGCTCTGAGGAGCATCGTTCACGCCAGTTTGAGACACGATTTTATCAGGCTCTAGTGAGCATACTTCACGTCTGTCTGAACGAACATTTTATTGTGCTCTTGGGAGCAGAGTTCAGGCCTAGCGGAGGGAGATCTCTAGTTGAGATAAGCGCTACGCGGTAGACATAATTTGTGAGACTTGTTAAAAGCCAGCTGCGTGGAGGACGAAGATTGTAATATTTTCTGTAAATTTTGTGTCATATTTGTGTGATGTATAAGTGCGTGTGAAGTAAGCAAATGCTTAGATAGGGCCAGTTCAACGTTGAGTAATCGCCCAGGACATTTTGAGTGAAAGTCAGTAGCTCATAGCGATTCTAGCTAGGTAGAATATTAATTTTGAACATTTCTTTCCAAGAAGCCACGCCAAGATGTCTACAGGAAGGTCGATTGGTGGAATGAAGTGCTACGCCTCTACCAGAATGTCGACTATGAAGGGGTAGATTTCCCGTGGAGAAATGCATTGGGATGGAGGTTGATATTCTACAAGCTGCACGGTGATGTACAAACCATTGATTTATTCAATATGTAGCTAGATTAGACGCGGGAACGTTGTAAATATTTTATTCAGTGTTTTTCTTGTGTATTTAGATTTTTGTGCGCCGACACTGTTATATTTAAATGTACGTTGGCACGTGGCCAAAATGTTTGTTTGAGTGTATATTTTTCTTGTATGCACGGCGCGTGCATTTTTATTTTATTCATGCGAATGCGAAATTCGTCCTGGTCGATAAACGGTGCTTTTATTCAAATTTATTTTTAGTAGGAAAAGGGGAGTAAAAGTTGTTAGATGTTTTACGAACAGGTTTTTATTCATACTAGGGTTGCCGAGCGCAACAAGTTAAGATGTCACTGTAGAACACCTTAGTTATATTTTTTTGAGTTTTTTGAGATTCCTTTTCAAGTTCTTTAGTCACGGACTAGATTGGGAGCGCAAGTCGGTGGAAAATATTTTATGTCCTTTATTTAAGGTTTCTGTCAAACCCATACATGTGATTCTGGTGTGTGTATTGTGTCAAGGTGTGTGTATTGATTCTTCGTGATGAGGGGTAGAATGTGTCTACCGCCCTCATAATATTGTGGTTGTATTTTTATGGAAAGGCAGAGCGCTCTTCGAGACTACTGTACCTTGTCCTGTGCTGATTCTTGGATTTCCTTGGGAAATGCTAAGATATTTTATTTTGACACACACACGTATATTATGTGCTATTGGGAGCACGCTTCTTCGAGACTCGAGCCATTGCTACGGCAGGTCGAGGTAATTGACCGGTGGGTTGACAGACGTTGCAGATTCCACATTGCACCCATCTATGTCTGGTGATTCATCGTTTAGGCAGTCCAGCTGACCGACTGACCCCTGTAAGCTATCTGTAGCAAACCTGTTCTTTTAATGGTCATTGGATCATAATTTTAATTGGGAGTTCGCCATGTCCGTTACGAATTACCGCATATCGTATGAAATGAAATATTTATTTTATGATGTAAATGTTGGCTTTGAGCCTAGTGATTTCTGTGACTCATTTCATTTGTTTATTGTTAGATTGTTGTTTGTTGTGACACCGTTGGGTGTATTTTGTATTTCTCTTGTAAAAATGGCAAGCGGCCATATATGTATTTTTCTTGATTGGTCACGTGTTGATTTACTTGTGTTGATTTGAAAAGTCCTAAATTTAGGGGTTAATGTTGTTTGCTACGGCAGTTCTTTGATTCCAATTTCATACGGAAATTATTTTTGTCTTATTTAGTGTAGGAAGTGTCGGATTAGTTTAATTAATGTTTAGTTGGTTCCTCGTGTCTGTCTAGCTCTAAGACAATGCAGATTCGTCCCCTGAAGGTTTACTGGATGGTAACGAATCTCGCATTAATTTGTACACATCGTAACGCATGTAGAAAAGCCGCACACGAACATGTCATTGCAGTAATTTGGGACATTTGGTCCAGATGTTTTACGATCTCTCCGGAGATCAGGCCTAGTTTGGCAATTTTATTTAATTCAAGTGGGTGTCATTTGGGAGACCTTGTTTTTTGTTGTTGTAAATAGTGTAAATTTGTTGATCTGTTATTAAATTCATATGTTTTATCCTGGTATTCACTTTTTCCTGCATGTTATTTTGTTATATGTTACCCTGCATGTTATAAGAAGCGTTTAACAACAACTTTACGAAATGGACTGTTACACCCCCCGAAATCGAGTCTCATATGCTTCTTTGCAAGGGTTCAGGCGAGGTGCAAGACAGTATTTATGCATGTAAATTTAATCCTTCTAGTGCCAAGGTCCGATATATCGGCCGAGGGAGTTTCTGCTAAAAATACCAAGCCCCGTTTTCTTTTTGTTTTAAAAAATATGTTTATTTCTAGCCACGCAGTGTTATCTGTTTTTAACCAAGACTACTGGGGAATCATTCTCTCTCTAGATATATCAATGTGTTTTAAGTTCTGTGAATAATTATTAGTTTCATAATTAGGGCTCGAATTTTTAGGTAAATAAATATTTTTTTATGTAAATACATATTTTAAGCATTTTTTTTCTATAAATACATAAATTCTTGCTTTTCACTTATTTGCACATAAAAATACATAATATTTACATTTTTTAAAATTAGTATGCTAGATCTTTCAGTTTATTGCATTCTTTCTGTGTTACTTCAACAGGGAAGAACCTGTGAGCTATCTAATGTTCATTCAGAGCTTATGTCAGCTTGCAACTGTGTTACTCTTAATTTGTCGCCCCGTGCCACTCACTGTGGAAGCCGGGAATTTCTTTGTCCATAGCTATATTGCACCACGTGCTAGACCTTCCCCTCCCCCAGCTACCTGGAACTAGTGTCACCTGCATGCCGTTCATTTCTGGCACTGTGAAGTGTAAGGCAGTTCTACGATGCCTAAAGTAAAAAACAACTACAAGTTATCGTCTGTTGCAGAATTTAAAGATAGTCTGGCTGCGTGGCTCAGGGGTAACGTTCTCGCTTGCTGAACCCAAGGTTGCAGGTTCGAAACCTGGCGCAGTCAGCTGGCCTTTGAGGGTGCGCAAATGCGAGGGAGCCGTGTCAGTAGATTTACTGGCACGTTAAAGATCCCCTTCGGGGCAAAATTCCGGCACCCCGGCGTCTCTAAAAGCCAGTGTAGTTAAAAGGGACGTAAAACCAATAACATTATTATTATCAGAATTTAAAAGATAATTTTACTTCTCCTGGGGGCGTTCTGTTCTACCAACCATTTGGGAAAGCAATCAAGGCTGAACAGTGATCTCAAGTTACACAACACCTCAAGGGCAAGAAGCATATTGCCGCAGTTTCACGCCTTCAGAAGAAGTGTTTCGCGATAATCGTCAGTCATTTGTGATGGGAAACCTGAAGATGTATCTCGTTGTGTATTGTAATGCTTCAGCAGTCAGTGAGACATAGAATACATTGCATTCCTGAGTGCTGCATATTGTTTATATTGCCATTAATAAACTAAATTATAATTAAATATTTTTACTGTTTTGGTCACATATTTCAGGTATTTTTATACATAAAAATAAATATTTTCCCGATTTTTAGCACCTAAAAATCCGAGCCCTATTCATAATAAGTATTCTTTGACAAGTGGCCGGCAGCTGAATACCCGCACGTGTTATCTTAGAAGCTGTGTTTATTTGTAGAAATTGATCGTACACGAAACGTATCTGGCACATTTATACGAAATTCAGAAGTATGCAAAATGAATAACAAAATATATTATTTAAGGTGTGTGGACTAACAAAATCTCTTATTCAAATTTAAAATATTTAAGCTTATTTAGTAAAACCAAGTATTAATTATTTAGCAGCTAATACCTTTAGAATATATTTATTTGATTACTCATGCTTCAAAGATCCTGTCTAGAATAATTTACAAGAGGATTGAAAGCCAGATAGAAACGGAGTTGGGTGAAGACCAGTTAGGTTTCAGGAGAAATGTAGGAACAAGGGAAGCTGTACTGAGTCTTAGGCTGATTTTGGAAGGTAGAATAAGGAAATATAAGAGAACGTTTATGGCATTTGTAGACTTAGAAAAGGCTTTTGATAACGTTGATTGGACTAAATTGTTTGACATTTTGAAATCTATTGGAATAAAGTACAGGGATAGGAGGGTGATATACAATCTATACAGAAACCAGACAGCAGTCAATCGAGCTGAAGAATATGAGAGAGAAGCTGGTATTATGAAAGGTGTAAGGCAAGGCTGCAACTTATCACCCATACTTTTCAATCTTTACATTGAACAAGCAATGAAGGAAATTGGAGAAAAATTTAAAGTGGGAGTGAAGATTCAAGGAGAAATAATTTCAACTCTGAGATTTGCTGATGACATCGTCATCTTGGCCGACAAGCCTGAGGATTTGAATGAGTTTTTGAATGGTATGGATTCCGTCTTACGGAAGGACTTCATGATGAAAATTAATAAATGTAAAACAAAAATACTGGAATGCAGCCGAAATAAATCAGAAACCTCTATGGAGATCAAATTGGCAGGTGAAAAGCTGAAGGAAGTAGGAGACGTCTGTTACTTAGGAAGCAGAATAACCAGTGACGGACGAAGCAAAGAGGATATAAAAAGTAGGTTGGCTCAGGCAAGGAAAGCATTTCTACAAAAAAGGAATCTGTTGACATCGAATATAGATTTAGGTATTAGGAAGTCATTTTTGAAAGCCTTTGTCTGGAGCGTGGTGCTCTATGGAAGTGAAACTTGGACTATTGGTGCAGCAGAAAAGAGGAGAATTGAGGCATTTGAAATGTGGTGTTACAGAAGAATGATGAAGATCAGATGGGTAGATAGGGTTACAAACGAAGAGGTATTAAGGCGAGTGGGAGAGGAGAGATGTTTCTGGCAACTGCTAATGAAGAGAAGAGATAGGTTGGTAGGACACATACTAAGACACCCAGGAATAGCAAGCTTAGTTATGGAAGGAAGGGTCGAGGACAAGAACTGTAGGGGTAGACCAAGGTTAGAATATGTTAAACAGATTGCCTCGGATGTAGGGTGTGGTAGCTATGTAGAGATGAAACGATTAGCTCAGGACAGGGAGGCATGGAGTGCTGCATCAAACCAGTCAAAAGACTGAAGACTCAAACAACAAACATAGCAGTAAGAACTTGGATTCAGAAGTATGTTCCAGGTGAGTAATACAGAATGTATTATAAAATTGCAAACATGAATTCATTTTAATACTTATTCCTTGCGCGTTATTAAACCAAATTACATTATTATCGATTTATATTCAATTGTATGTCTACCCCTTATTATTCCCGTTTTTCCTACGGGGTCGGGGATGAGATGCGATGGAAGTCTTTGTGGCGGATGATTTTTACGTCCGGATGCCCTTCCTGACACCAACCTCATGAGAGGAGTTAATGAGAGATGAAATGAATGATGGTGAATGAAACTGGGCAAGGATGCGGAAGGAAGCGGCCGTGGCCTGTCAGAAGGTACCTTCCCAGCATTTGCCTGGTGTTGAAAATGGGGAAACCACGGAAAACCATTTCAAGGACGGCCGACGGTGGGGCTCGAACCCACGCGTCTACCGAGTCAGCAGAGAGCTTGGCCCCATGGCCTAATGCAGCGTTTTAGTGAGCGCAGCCACTACTGTCGATTTATATTCAATATGGTTTAAATAAAGCAAAATAGGTTCGTTAAAATACATATTTTCAAATACCGTCCATTCGATAATTAGCGTTAATTTACCTAAAATCCCTTTCAAATTTACAAGAAATTATCGCGATAACCTAAAACTATCTATATAAAGCACAAAGTTTGTCTGTCTGTCTGTCTGTCTGTCTGTCTGTTATGTATACAAATCTACACCGTTCCACAGATCTGAACAAAAATGTGTATACTTACCCTTTGGAACCTTGCGGGTAACTCTGTCCACTTGAAATGTGCATTTAGGCCTTTTGGCACAAATCTACACCGTTTCACCGATCTGAACCAAAATTTGTATACTTACCCTTTGGAACCCTGCGAGTAACACTGTCCACTTATAATTTTGAACAGACCACTCAATTCCCTGCATTTAGGCCCTTTGGCACAAATCCACACCGTTTCACCGATCTGAACCAAAATTTGTATACTTATCCTTTGGAACCCTGCGGGTAACACTGTCCACTTGAAACTGCGGACAGACAACTCCATTTGCTGCATTTAGGCCCTTTGCACAAATCTACACTGTTTCACCCATCTGAACCAAAATGTGTCTAGTTACCCTTTGGAACCCTGCGGGTAACACTGTCCACTTTAAATTTCAGACAGACCATTCCTTTCCCTGCATTTAGGCCCTTTGGCACAAATCTACACAGTTTCACCGAACTGAACCAAAATTTGTATAATTACCCTTTGGAACCCTGCGATTAACACTGTCCACTTATAGTTTCGGACAGACCACTCTATTCCCTACATTTAGGCCCTTTGGCACAAATCTACGCCATTTCACTGATTTGAACCAAAATTTGTATGCTTACCCTTTGGAACCCTGCGGGTAACACTGTTCACTTGATATTTTGGACAGACCACTCCATTCCCTGCGTTTAGGCCCTTCGGCACAAATCTAGATCGTTTTACCGAACTGAAACAAAATTTGTATAGTTACGCTTTGGAACCCTGCGGATAACACTGTCCACTTGAAATTGCAGGCAGACAACTCCATTTGCTGCATTTAGGCCCTTTGGCACAAATCTACATCGTTTCACCGATCTGAACCAAACTTTATGTACTTACCCTTTGGAACTCGACGAGTAACACTGTCTACTTGAAATTTCGGACAGACCACTCCATTCCCTGCATTTAGGCCCTTTAGTTCAAATCTGCACCGCTTCACCTAATTGCACCAAATTTTACATACCCTTTGAAACCCTGCTGATATTTTGGAAAACGTTCTCCATTCCCTACATTTAGAATAACAGACAAGAGGAGCTTGAAAACCACGTTTTAAGGCCCCAAAACCATTCATGTCCGTAGTAGTGTAACGGTAAGAATATTCCAATAAGTCTATTTTGGCTGGCAATGTGGGCTGTATCACACCGTCCCTATCCATGTTCTGGTGCAGAATTGCAAAAATATTTACATCTTGCGCTGCTTATAAATTGCAGTCACGGGGAGAAATTAGTGCAAATAGATTTCTTAGGCCCCTTTAAACAGTTATCACAATGAAAATATTATGCCTCTTTATAAGTGCTATGGTGTTGGTGCAGTACATTGAGGTTATCAAATGCAATAAGCGTTGGTGCTTTCAAATTTATTTTCATTTATGGCGATCATCCTTGAGCGATATGTGGCGATAAATAACACTATTGCTACCTCAGGAGCTCGAGACAGCCGAAGTTTTCCTAAGTGCTCTGATCATTTTTCTATGCGACAAATGACGACACTGTCGGTCTCTACATTTCTAACAGCCAATGAGATATAGGCCCTAGGCAGTGTCTTTTATTTAACTTACTCCTTTTTTCTAATCATATTTTTCAATTCGTTTTTAAATTGCATCTGTCAGTTCTGTAGTTAGTAAATAGCCGTTTCCCTGTTCATTATTATCATTACGGAAAAAGACCTGGATGTTACGTCCATTATATTGCACTACTTATCACTCGCACTACCACTAGACACTACTACAAAAAGTTATATTATATATATTTTTTCTGTTTAAGTATCATGTGCCAGTTCTGTAGTAGTATTCATTATCATCCATAAAACAAATAAATCAACCGGGCGGAGCCGAGCACTACTGCTAGTTATGCGATAAAACGCGAAATTCAATATGGGTATGATTGAACAAATCCAGCTATAATAGCAAATATATCGCGCTTCTGTTTTTTTTTCGAAATTAATGCGAAATACTGTGGTCTCTAATAAAAGAATTACGAGCCTTACAATAGTCGCATATGTGTAACATCTGACATAGAAGAAACCTCACGTGAAATTGTTGATACACCGGTATTTTATACTATTATTGGCACAGATATTAATCTATTGAAAAAGGTAGTGTTTTACAGATATTGTAGTTTATAATACGGAACTCATTTTATTAGATGATTCGTAGCTTCCACCAGCACTAGCCTAAATAAAGAATAAGATATGGATCAACTACATTAATAGACGCGACACCGCTCATAACCTTAAATTCCTTATAAACAGGTCCTCTTCATTCACAGACCAACACGTAATTTCATATGGATTCTGTTAAAATGAGTCATATTGATATGATAAATATCGTTTAAATGATAATCTGGTAGCAAAAATATCTAGCCCGTCCGGGATTCGAACCCAAATTCTCTAAATCCACAGTCGTAAGCACTAACCTCACGGCTATTTCAACCTCGCAAATTTTGTGCACAAGATGGTGACTTATTTCCACGTTCCAATAAAAGTGCATTACGGAATCAAGTTTATATATATTTTGCTTGTTTCGATAATGTTCCTGCGTGAAATTGAGTTTAAAATGCCTTATGAATAGGCCCTCTTGTGAGTAAAGATAATGTATTCAGTAATAGTTCATGAAGGCTTGCTAAATTCTCGTATAACCACAACGATTATATTATATTGATGACTGTATTACTGTTCTGTGGGTTAATATTTGAATAGCCATTGTGCAGACACATAATACCAGCAATGCCGACTACCTACAATGTTTGATATTAAGGCATTTTACCATTTAAATACTGGTACGAAGACTTCGAACATGTATCATGTTATTTGTTTCAATCACTTGACACCAGAGTTCGCATGAGCGTTTTCCGTTCAGTATGTCATATGCATTCCACACGGCCGAGAGTACGTCATGGTATCAATTTCCGACACCGCGCGCTCATTGTTTCTCGTACCACTGCCAGTTGGGTCTTACCACTGCTCGCTGGATCGATCAATCGAGCGGGCAGTGCATACTTCCGTTTTCCACCACTGCCAGCTAGTACACTTCCGTTCGATTGATCGAGCGGGCAGAGCTTACTTTCGTTTTCCACCACTGCCAGCTAGTACACTTCCGTTCGATCCCACAAAACTATCCAACAACCGAGCGGAAAGAGGTTACACATCAATAAATAATGAAAAGCTCTCGAAGCAAACATAGCTTTTATGTTGAGCCACCACGATCGGAGGTGTAGCTGAAGGTGGCCGTGGAACAGGTGAACGCACACTGACACTCCAGGTGAGGTTATGTCTCACACACTCACACCCCAGCTGTATGCTGGAGCTGAAGGTGGCCATGGAACAGGTGAGGCTGTCACATCGACTCGTACGAGAGCTGGAACTCAGCTAAATTAATTACATACCAAACCTAAAATATATTTATTTTCACCAAACAGGTTTAACTTGTCTGGTACTGTGTTAATGCAATAATTTATGAACAGTAGTAACTGGTTGTAAAACAACCACCAGTTACTTCGGAGCAACGATATTTATGTAATGGCAATGAGAATAACCGAATAATTACTGAACCTGGCACGTAGTCGCTTGGTGAGAATCTGGTGGGGCGCAGCGTAGCGGATAGCTCTTACAACTAACATAACAGTGCAGAGCACCTCACTTTTGGCCCAGTTGTGCCACTGCTGGGTTGAATAGTAATGCGCTACTGTTGAGAATTCTTCGTTGATATACAGCACGTTTCGAGTGCCATCTCCGATATATGAAAAGTAAGATAAATATGTATATACCTCTGGGATTAGACTATATACGCGCCATCTAAGCCACAAATGTATGTACAAGCACATAACCCGAAATTTGATGTTTTTCAGTCGGTCAACACGAATGTACCCAATTGTAATGCTTGGTTCCCTAATCCTGAAAAACATAGGAGATTAATAAATACACTTGGATGACCAGTTTCGATCGTCAAGCGATCATCAGATCCCTTACACTTAGACTATTATAGTACATTATGCAACGAGCCTATAATGGCTATAATTAAGACACCAGTATTTTTATAAAACGAGCGTATGCGAGTTTTATAATTTCCATACGAGTGTCTTAGTTACCATTATAAGCGAGTTGCATACGACTGTTTATGTTCGACGATAATTATAACTTTATTGTATGTTTTAACATAAATATTCATAAATATATGTGGGATTCAGTTAGTGAACAGGGCGTGCTGGCTTTGCTGACTGAACAGAGCGCATGCGTGGGTCAAGGCACTCCAGACGCAGAGACCATTCACTTTGCTTGTTAACACAGAACACCTATTGTTTACAGCGGATTTTGAGCGCATGCGCGAAGGTATCATTTCCTAATTGGTCACACAACTGTTTCTTGAGCTCTGATTGGTGGGAGAAACTGTTTCATAATGAAAAATAGTGTTATAATGAGACTCATTATGATACAGATTTCTGACACATAATAGTGAGGGTCGAACATAATAGTACATTATGCAACGAGCCTATAATGGCTATAATTAAGACACGAGTATTTTTTATAAAACGAGCGTATGCGAGTTTTATAATTTCCATACGAGTGTCTTAATTACCATTATAGGCGAGTTGCATACGACTGTTTATGTTCGACGATAATTATAACTTTATTATATGTTTTAACATAAATATTAATAAATATCTGTTGAGAGTCAGCTACTGGAATTTTGTGATCACAGAGCGAGCGTTGGGTGTTATAGCTTCGTCTTTCAAGAGCTTTGAACGGCCGACGCATGCGCTCTGTGGGCTCTCAATGCCATATGCAGCCATATGTTTACATCAGCCGTCCCTCAGTAATATTGTCACCGCAGTCATTTGAAGACAATGCTCTGTGTAGAAATTAGTGTTAGTGATTTTAAGGTACTGTGCTATTTCTTGTCTCATATTCGCCAGTTTATTTACGCGAACATATGGACGGTGGGTATTCCATGTCGGTAATTTATTATAGTTCGATGTTGTGTTTATGTCCGACATGTTGGATTTTGAGCGCATGCGCGAAATTATCGTTTCCTAATTGGTCAATGAACGAGCTCTGATTGGCTGGAGAAACTGTATCGTAATGAAAAACGGTGTTATAATGACCATCATTATGATACAGTTTTCAAACACATAATAGTGAGGGTCGAACATAAAATCTATTAAAACTCAGCAATTCTTTTAGGCTTGTGCCGTGTCTTGTGTGGGGTTTCACCTAGGACACCAAGCTGGCTCATCAGCGGGTTCTTGGTGTCCCCGCCCAGACCCCCACAGGAGTAGCGAACTGCGCGCTACCTCCTTTTATATGAAGTATAACTGCACCACTTTACTGCGAGAACTAAAAGCTCAAGCAGCCTTAACCTCCCAATGAAGGCTTCCAAAAAGATGGTATATTGGCTTTCATGGCCAGTGAATTAAAACTCAGCAATTCTTTTAGGTTTGTGCCGTGTCTTGTGTGGGGTTTCGCCTAGGACACCAAGCTCGCTCATCAGCGAGGGTCCGGGCGGGGACACCAAGAGCCCGCTGATGAGCCAGCTTGGTGTCCTACGCGAAACCCCACACAAGACACGTCACAAACCTAAAAGAATTGCTGAGTTTTAATTTACTGGCCATGAAAGCCAACATACCATCTTATTAAATCTAAGTCTACAAGTATGGGTGATCAATATATACACTTATTTAGGAGGCTCTAGACTTGGCAGCACACGTATGTTACATATTCGATGACCAAAGACAGTTAAGAATGCTGGAAGGGGAAAGCCTAGGAAGATAAAGACATACTCACACACAGGAAATTCCTTTCAGTTCAGTGCAGGCAGTGACCAGGTCAACTGCTCGCATCCGGACCGCTTACAAGTCAAGCAGCTAAGTATACAATGCACTCTGACCTGACCATTTAACAACAATCACATTAAGCAAGCAGATTTGAAGGCCAATCACCATTATCAGTATCTTAACAAAATGTCACATGTAACTAACAACTATTGACATCCATTACTATTGCAACTAAATAAGTGTATATATTGATCACTCATACTTGTAGACATAGATTTATTAGCCTAAGTGTAAAGGATCTGATGATGATCGCTTGATGATCGAAACTGGTCATCCAAGTGTATTTCTTCTGTCGATTTTGGCCTACTGTGGACCGCGTTGAACAATCGGACGACTTTCCAATCTCTTCTTCTCCTCCCAGAATTCCTTTATGCGTTCGCTGAGTCTCAACCTTCTTTCTTCAGACCAGATGACCTTGGTTTTTCCTGAAACTCTTTTAATTTATCAACCTTCCTTTGAAACAGTGATTTGTTGAGAATATCTTCCTGAGTGATGCCATCTTCTTTGAGATCTGCTCGTGTTTCCTCAACCAATTTTGTGGTGGGCTGTAATTTGCTAATGTAAGTGAATATCCTTTTGGTTAACCTATTGTTGCTCGTTCGTGTCCAAGTGTATTTATTAATCTCATGTAACCTTTGGGTACAATAATGTTGACCGACTGAAACATCAAATATCGATTACTAAGGCAACGCTGAATATTGGCCTCAAACACCATAAATCAGATAACCCTAAATAAAGATTCTCAGAGCCGCATGTCGGGCTTGTAAGATTAAATTGGCAGAAAAGTATCCTACATTTCGCATATTTCTCTTTGTACTTACAGTATCTAGGAACTTGCTGTGTTGTTAACTAGTCCGCCTCGTTGCGTAGTGGCGGTCACCGCGGAGGACCGCCTTCGATCCCGGCAGTGTCAAGAAATTTAATATTGTGGTCTGAGGACTGGAACGGGGTACCCTAATCCTCGTGAGGCAAAACTGAGAAGAGGCGGGTTCGATTGTAATTTTCTTCCAGGATGGTAAAGCGCGTGCCTGTATGGCTGTGGTTGTTGATACATAATACTGTTTTTCTATTTGTGCTCGTATTGTTTGTTTTTGATTTGTTTATACTTGTAAATATTATTGTTAATTATTATATTGTCACTCGTGGAGTCTGTCTGTCTGACAATGAAGAATACATACAGACAAATACATGGGGCTACATAGCTTGCCACTGTGGGTGAGTGGATAGCGTGTCGGTCTACTAACCCCAAGATTGCAGGTTCGCTCCTGGCCGTGGTAAGTGATTTTTGAAAGGCGGCAAAAATACGGCACGCATGTCATACGATGTTGACATGTAAAAAAAACCATTTGAATTCAGTAGGCCGTGTTCATAATGGCAAAGTCTGCAGCTTGGATTAAGGAATACAACCCTGATCTATGTTTCGTAACCCAGGATTCCCTGGGCCATCCTCTAAATGCAGTGAGAACGGTCCTTGGAGGATTCCCAAACAGCCAACATCGGCCAGTTATTCTTGATATAGGCATTCAAATTCCTATAATTCGATCCGTCCCTAGACCAAGATGGAACTTTAGGAAAGATGATTTGTCTAATTTCTCAAAAGAACTTGATAAGGTGATTAGATGGGTTCCCCCACTCAGTGAAAACTACGACAGATTTGTTGGAGCAGTTTTATCAACAGCAAAAAAGTACATGGCCAGGGGATTTAGGAAAGAGTATATTCCAGGCTGGAATAATGATTGTGAACAGCTATACCAGTCCTATTTAACCACCAATGACAGTGAAACTGCAAAGGATTTGTTAAAACATCTTGATGAAGCCCGTAAAGTATGTTGGGAACAAAAAACAGAGGGTTTGGATTTCAAGAGGTCAAGCAGAGAGGCTTGGAGTCTCTTAAGGAAACTTGGAGGGAGTCGATCACCTATCCGCAAAGATCCTGAAGTAACACCGAATCGGATTGCAAACAGAATATCTTTCCTTTCTAGAGCTCTCTCATATAAGCCACATACAAGAATGATTAGGAAATCACTTAGCAACCTTAAGCAGACGGTACCCTGCAGATCAGAGTTTTCTGTTGACTTCACCTTAGCTGAGATCAATACAGCGCTAAAAGAAATGAAAGCAGGCAGGGCCCCAGGATTTGATGGAATACACCCTGAGTTCCTCATCAATTGCGGAAACAGAACACGTAATGGCTTGCAGGTTTCTTCACTAACATAATGCCATCGGGTGATTTACCAAAATCTTTTAAAAGGACAAATATCATTGCAATATTGAAGCCTGGTAAACCTGCAAATAAAGCTGATAGCTATAGCCCAATTGCCCTTCTGAGCTGCTGTTACAAGCTTTTAGAAAGGTTAATCCGTAATAGAATTGGTCCAAAGATCCATGAAGTTACACCAATTGAGCAAGCAGGTTTCAGGCCTAACAGAAGCTGTACAGATCAAGTACTTAGCTTAGCTACATATATAGAAGCTGGGTTCCAACAACGACTTAAAACATCTGCGGCTTTCGTTGACCTTACTGCTGCCTACGATACGGTATGGAAAGAAGGGCTATTGTACAAATTCGCAAGTATTATTCCTTGTAAAACCATTTTAAGGCTTCTAAACAACATGTTATCTGAGAGATATTTTCAAGTGGTTCTTGGCAATCAATTAAGCAGACAGAAAAAACTTAACAATGGTCTTCCTCAGGGTTCAGTTTTGGCCCCAGTTCTATTCAACTTATAACATCTGACCTACCTGCAACAGAGTCAAGGAAATTCATATATGCAGACGATCTGGCTTTATTAAAACAACATAGAAGCCTTGAAGCTGGTGAAGAGATACTTACTGAAGATCTAAATATTATGCATGATTACTTCAAGAAATGGAGATTGACACCAAATCCAACGAAGACCGAAGTTAGCTGTTTTCATCTTAGCAATAGACTGGCTAATGCAAAGCTCAACGTAACCTTCAACAGTCAAGTCCTTCACCATCAAGTCTTGTTGTTGTTTGGGTCTTCAGTCTTTTGACTCGTTTGATGCAGCTCTCCATGCCTCCCTGTCCTGAGCTAATCGTTTCATCTCTACATAACTACCACACCCTACATCTGAGGCAATCTGTTTAACATATTCTAACCTTGGTCTACCCCTACAGTTCTTGTCCTCGACCCTTCCTTCCATAACTAAGCTTGCTATTCCTGGGTGTCTTAGTATGTGTCCTACCAACCTATCTCTTCTCTTCATTAGCAGTCGCCAGAAACATCTCTCCTCTCCCACTCGTCTTAATACCTCTATGTTTGTAACCCTATCTACCCATCTGATCTTCATCATTCTCCTGTAACACCACATTTCAAATGCTTCTATTCTCCTCTTTTCTGCTGCACCAATAGTCCAAGTTTCACTTCCATAGAGCGCCACGCTCCAGACAAAGGCTTTCAAAAATGACTTCCTAATACCTAAATCTATATTCGATGTCAGCAGATTCCTTTTTTGTAGAAAAGCTTTCTTTGCCTGAGCCAACCTACTTTTTATATCCTCTTTGCTTCGTCCATCACTGGTTATTCTACTTCCTAAGTAACAGAAGTCTTCTACTTCCTTCAGCTTTTCACCTGTCAATTTGATCTCCATAGAGGTTTCTGATTTATTTCGGCTGCATTCCAGTATTTTTGTTTTACATTTATTAATTTTCATCATGAATTCTTTCTGTAAGACGGAGTCCATACCATTCAAAAACTCATTCAAATCCTCAGGCTTGTCGGCCAAGATGACTATGTCATCAGCAAATCTCAGAGTTGAAATTATTTCTCCTTGAATCTTCACTCCCACTTTAAATTTTTCTCTAATTTCCTTCATTGCTTGTTCAATGTAAAGATTGAAAAATATGGGTGATAAGTTGCAGCCTTGCCTTACACCTTTCTGAATACCAGCTTCTCTCTCATGTCCTTCAACTCGAATGACTGCTGTCTGGTTTCTGTATAGATTGTATATCACCCTCCTATCCCTGTACTTTATTCCAATCGATTTCAAAATGTCAAACAATTTAGTCCAATCAACGTTATCAAAAGCCTTTTCTAAGTCTACAAAAGCCATGAACGTTCTCTTATCTTTCCTTATTCTACCTTCCAAAATCAGCCTAAGACTTAGTACAGCTTCCCTTGTTCCTACATTTCTCCTGAAACCAAACTGGTCTTCACCCAACTCCGTTTCTATCTGGCTTTCAATCCTCTTGTAAATTATCCTAGACAGGATCTTTGAAGCATGAGTAATCAAGCTGATTGTACGGTAATCTTCACATCTGTCAGCTCCCACTTTCTTTGGTATAGGGATGATTACATTCTTCTTGAAATCAGGGGGTACCTCACCTGTCTCATAAATCCTACACACCAAGTGAAATAACCTGATCAGACCTTCATCTCCTATGCAGCGTAGCAACTCAATCGGTATATCATCTATGTCTGGTGCTTTGTTCCTGCTTAAGTCTTCCAAAGCTCTATCAAATTCTGATCACAATATTAAATCTCCTTTCGCATCCTCATCAATTTCCTCCTCCCTTTCCATTATATGATTCTCAATCTCCTTTCCCTTATACAAACTCTCTATGTAAGCTTTCCATCTCTCAACCTTTTCTTCCCTATCTGTTAGAGGCTTTCCATTTGTGTCCTTAATATTACAGCACTTAGTCTTCTTTTCCCCAAAAGTATTCTTAATCCTTCGATAAGCTGTGTCTACTTTACCTAATTTCAGTCAATTTTCTATACCTGCACATTTCTCTTTCAACCATTCTTCTTTCGCTTCCTTGCACTTCTTGTTAACCTCATTTCTCAGACGTCTGTATTCTGCTTTCCCCTTCTCATCTCTTACATTCTTGTGTTTCCGCCTTTCATCCATCAATTCTAGTATATCCTGAGTGATCCACGGTTTTCTACATATTCTTTCCTACCAATGTTTTCTTCTGCGGATTTTGTTATTTCATTCTTCAAAAGTGCCCATTCGTCTGCAATTGAAGTTTGTTTAGGGTTTTTCATTAGTCCTTCCTTTATACTCTTCTTGAATCTTTCGTTTACATCCTTCTCTTTCAGTCTGTCTATTGCCCACCTTTTTGGCTTTTGACTTTTCTTCAGTTTCTTCAACTTTAATCTGCATTTCATTACGACCAGATTGTGGTCAGAGTTTATGTCAGCACCAGGATATGCTTTACAATCCAAAATCTGGTTTCGAAACCTCTGCTTGACCATAATGAAGTCGATTTGGTAACGCCCTGTATCTCCTGGTCTCATCCATGTGTATATTTTTCTATTTTGGTTATTGAATAAGGTGTTAGCTATGACCAACTCATGCTCGGTGCAGAATTCTACCAGCCTGCTTCCTCGATCATTCCTTTCACCTAATCCGAAATCCCCTACTATTTTCCCTTCTCTCCCTTTTCCTACCACAGCATTCCAATCTCCCATTACTATAACATTTTCATCACCCTTGATATACCTCAGAATTTCGTCTATTTCTTCGTAGACCTTTTCAACATCCTCATCATCAGCTTGACTGGTAGGCATATAGACTTGTACCACTGTGGTGCAGGTAGGTTTAGTATTGATTTTTGCTACAATAATCCGTTCACTATATTGTTCATAATATTCCACCCGCTGTCCAAGTTTCCTACTCAATATGAGGCCAACCCCTGCTTGGCCATTGTTTGATTTAGTGCTAATGACCCTATAGTCTCCTGACCAAAAGTCCTGTTCTTCCTGCCAGCGCATTTCACTAATCCCAACCAAATCCAACCTCAACCTATCCATTTTCCTTTCTACGTTTTCTAACCTTCCACTTCCTAGCAGACTTCTAACATTCCACGCTCCGATCCGTAGAATGTCAGATGTCCTCTTTGTCACTTCTGTGATGTTAACCCCCTCTCGAGTAGTCCCCACCCGGAGATCCGAACGGGGGACTAGTTTACCTCCGGATTGAAATTTTACAAGGGAGGAGGCCATCATCACATGTAATTATGCATAGAGAGGTGCATATCCTCGGGAATAGCATACGGCTGTAGTTTCCCTTTGCTTTCAGCCATGCAGCAGGACGCAGTGTAGCCATTATTTGGCTTATATTATCAATATCTTAACCGTCTATAAGACTAGTAAAGAATTGATTTATTCTGAAAGGCTGCTACTCCCTTTCAGAATAAGTAAAGAGCAATTCTACTAAACAAAAATACTAACCTTCTACCGTACTAACAATTAAATACCAAAATTCTACTAACGAAAAAAATACTAAAGTTCCACCAACAACAAATACTACCACTAAAACAGTCTGTCACCAGGCACACTCACATGCACCCTCACACATCACAGTCTACTGAAACAATGAACTAGAACTAATAAACAATGCAACTGCTACCAGACACACTCACACACCACAGTCTAATAGAACAACGACATATATCTAATAGACAAACTAACTACCTACTTACAACTAAAACTAACTACATACGTACTGTACTGTTATTTGAATTGACAATATTTACAGTAATAATAATAATAATAATAATACTATTAAATTTTTATTAAACACGAATTTATGTAATTAAGTACAGTTCACCTTAATCAGTCGACTGTACTATACCGATAATGTAATGAGACCTATATTAGACGAGGTGTTTGCAGTATATTCAACTATGGCAGCAAAATGCTCATTAAAAATTCTTGCGACACTTTGTGGGTCATTGATCTTCTTGGAGTCTCCTGATAATGTTATGTTATCTACTGCCGGTTTTGTATGCCTGCTTTCATTTTTTTCCACATAGCCCTAGTTTTATTTTTAGGTTCCAGGATATAATTAACATTTGACATTCTCTTTGCTAATTTTATAACTTTGTTAAGTATGGTCTTATAGGTCTTGAAATACATGTTAAATTCATTAGAGGTTTCGTGTGAACTTTGAAAATCGTGGAGGAAGCGCTTTCTTTTGCATGAAGTAATTATTCCAATAGTAAGCCATTGTTTTGATGGAGAAGAAACTTTCAGTCTGACACTCTTCAAAGGAAATGCAATATCAAAATAATACAGGAAAATATTAATGAATTCCTGGAATTTTTTGTTTGTATCTATTGACTCATACACACCTTCCCAAGTTTCTCCCTTTAACAAGTTGTTGAAATAGTTTATATTGTGCTGACTAAAGCTTCGACATTTATCAAACTGAGCATTGTAAACTGGGTTTGAAATATTTAGAGTTATTATTTGAGCTCAGTGGTCACCGAAACCTGTATTGATTACTTCAACAGAGTTGCAGTTCACATTGTCATTAATTATTATTAGGGCCCGGATGTTCAGGATATACAGTGTGGTCCACCAGCCCCTTATTTTTTTGGAGGAAGGCAACCCAACTAACGCGTATATCAAAGTCGTCCTAAAAACATTAGTACTTGGCCTGGTACAGCTTTACGGTTGAGTTCATGCTCGCGTATAAAGTCGAAATTATTGGCAGCAGTGTTATTTCAATGCCATCAACTATAACGAATGTGTAAATCGACACATCCAAACAACACTGCCTTACGAAAGACATGAAGTGTCTATGAGGACTACAAATAGACTCAATACGTGACAGCATCCCACCACGGCTCACGGTAGCTAAGATGATTAAATCGTGCTCCTATGCAGAACGTCAGACATGCTGCAATGTAGCAGGTTCGATCCCAAGGCAAATAAGTTCTTTCTTTTTTTTTTGCTTAATGCCGTTTACAGTAGGTGCACTACGGACATATATCTACCTGTTCCAATGATTGGATTTTTATTTGGTCCTGAAAAGGACCGTTTTTATTCGATGCTACGTAGGCAGGTTAGACGATGACATAATGGTATGTAGGAAGAAAGCTTGTAGTTTAGCGTGACCGTTAATCTCGCGATCATAAGCCACGGGATCTCCATTTTACGTGAATTCGAACCACAGGACATGGCGTTGGTGAGAGGCGAAGAGCTTGACAGCTGCGCCACCACACCCCCCTGTAGGAATAAGGCAAGGTACTCTGCATATTCAGTGTAGCAAGTGTTCGAAATGTTGACCAACTTGGTTGATGCAGATTTCAGCACGACGTATTACAGACAGTCTTGCACGCTGTAACATCTGAGGTGTAACAGCTTGGCATGCCTCGGTGATTAGTTGCCGAAGGTGGTCAGGATCTTCAGGCTCATGTGCATATACTACCTGCTTTAAGTGACCCCACAGGAAGAAGTCAAGTGGCGTAAGATCGGGTGATCTGGCAGGCCAGTGAAAGGGTCCTCCTCTTCCTATCCATTTATTTGGATATGTATCATGAAGATGGTTCCTGACGACTAATGATCCGTGAAGTGGGGCCCCATCCTGTTGCCACCACATTCGCAATCGCTCGCGCAGTGGCACAGTACATAAAACTTGCGAAATCTCGACAGATATGTATGAATATTTATGTTCGAACATATTTTATTTTTTTAGTCGTTTACCCTCCAGGTTGGTGGAACCCACGGACTCAGCGAGGGAACTCACCACTACCGCCTCTACGGGCAGTGTCCTAGAGCTGGGAACATCGAATCGGAAGGGATACAACTGGTGAGGTGGGATTGGCACCTCGCCCAGGCGGCCTCACCTGCAAAGCGAACAGGGGCCTCATGGTGAGGATGGATAGGCAAGGAAGAGGGAAGGAAGCGGCCGTGGCCTTGAAGAAGGTACCATCCCGGCATTTGCCCGAAGACGAAGTGGGAAATCACGGAAAACCACTTCGAGGATGGCTGAGGGGGATCGAATCCCCTCTACTCATTAGTGCCACCCGAGGCTGAGTAGACCTCGTTCCAGTCCTCATACCACTTTTTCAAATTTCGTGGCAGAGCCGGGAATCGAACCCAGGACCTCCGAGGCGGTAGCTAACCGTGCTGACCGCTACGCTACGGAGGCGACTGACAGTTATTTATGAAT
Organism: Meconema thalassinum; assembly: GCA_946902985.2. Taxonomy (NCBI): domain Eukaryota; kingdom Metazoa; phylum Arthropoda; class Insecta; order Orthoptera; family Tettigoniidae; genus Meconema; species Meconema thalassinum. Next base: position 943,801,665 of record OX336388.2, on the reverse strand, counting down.
ATTTAATTTCCTGCTGAATTAACTCTCGGGTAGGATTATTTTTGTGCAAACAAAATAACGTGTGTTGGCATGCTTGTGGAATAGATTATAAAATCTTTATCATCTATTCGAGGCCAACCTAAATCATCTAGGAAGTGGTTTCCCGTGGCATCCCACTTCTCACTTTCTATCCTTCTGGTGTATTCTGCTCCACATGTAGTGTAAGAAACCGTGGCTGAAAGGGTAACGCGTTGGACTGCGGATTGAAGGATTCGGGGTTCGATATTTAGTAGAGGGGGAAGATTTATAATTTGTTTTCGGTACGTCTTATCGTCTGTGTCGACAACTTTACCAATGTCTTACGACAGAAATGATACAAGAGGTCACAGTTAATTATTGAGGATGGGGCACTAGTAATATAGCGAGCAGATGCATTTTCAGGTTGGATTCCATGAACGGTACGTTGTTTCCGAATTCGGTATTACACGAAACATCTTAATATGTACACGTCAAATAGAGTTTTCTTCTTCTTGCTAGAATTTAATGACAAAATATATTTTTTTAGTCGGTTTACCCTCCAGGGTTAGCTTTTCCCTCGGACTCACTGAGGGATCGCACCTTTACCGCCTCCAGGGCAGAGTCCTGGAGCTTGAAACATAGGACGGGAATACTACTGGGGAGGTGGGACGAACGCCTCAACCAGGCCGCCTCACCTGCAAAGCGAACAGGGGCCTTACGAGGGATGGGGAGATTGGGAGGGATAGACAAGGAGGAGGGAAGGAGGCGGCCGTGGCCTTACGTTAGGTAGCATCCCGGCATTTGCCTGGAGACGAAGTGGAAAACCACGGAAAACCTCTTCGAGGATGACTGAAGGGGAAATCGAACCCTCTATGCTAAATTGGATCACCCGTGGCTGAGTACACCCCGAACAAAATATTTTTGTTTTCTTTTCTTTTTAGTCGTTTACCCTCCAGGTTGGTGGAACCCACGGACTCAGCGAGGGAACTCACCACTACCGCCTCTACGGGAAGTGTCCTAGAACTGGGAACATGGAATCGGAAGGGATACAACTGGTGAGGTGGGATTGGCACCTCGCCCAGGTGGCCTCACCTGCAAAGCGAACAGGGGCCTCATGAGGGAAGGTAAGGGATGTTGAGGATGGATAGGCAAGGAAGAGGGAAGGAAGCGGCCGTGGCCTTTAAGAAGGTACCACCCCGGCATTTGCCCGAAGACGAAGTGGGAAACCATGGAAAACCACTTCGGGGATGGCTGAGGGAGAATCGAACCCCCTCTACTCATTTGGACCACCCGAGGCTGAGTAGACCCCGTTTCAGTCCTCATACCACTTTTTCAAATTTCGTGGCAGAGCCGGGAATCGAACCCAGGACCTCCGGGGCGGCAGCTAACCATGCTGACCGCTACGCTACGGAGGCGACGAACAAAATAATACCACGGAAAATTTTAAAGAATACGTGTACCGGCGATCAGAATCTTGTTTCATTACAGGGGCTAGAACATCGCGGTCATTTAGCCCCGTGTACTTGTGTGTGTGTGTAGGATTCCTCTGATAACCTGTCTATAGCGGTGTCTGTATAATGAATGTATTAGCAATTAAGGTGAGGATGGGGAAGGAGGCGGCTGGGGCCTTAAGTTAGAAACCGTCCCGGCAATAGCCTGGAGCAGAAGTGGGAAACCACAGAGAACCACTTCCAGGGTTCTGAGGTGGGAATCGAACCCACCTCTTCTCAGATTTGCTTCACGAAGCTGAGTGTATCCAATTTCAGCCCTCAGACCAGTATTGGATTTCTTGGCAGAACTGGGAATCGAACCTGGACCTCCAGAGCGACACGTCGATATGTTATGTTAATATCCATGACAGTTTTTTTAATTTTCTGCCATTACAGGTCACGTGGCAAAAGCTATCAATTCGGTCGTATTCTCTTTATAAATCAGGAAAATTCTACCCACTCTTCACAAAAATACATGTAAGGGAATGAATGTGGCAATGTAGTTGCATCCCAACTAAAATGGAGCGTGGGCTTTCTTAAAAAAAAAGTGTGCCTACCACTGGATTCGATGCACTATTCTACCCATTTTCGCCCGCCGTCTACGGCCGTGCTTTAACCGCATCGGCCACCAGTGCATGGTAGAAATCGCGCGCTGCACTTGCAGTTGTTACTGTAGCCGTCCACCTCAAACGTTTAAATCCATCTCAAAGTCTTCAATCACGGTTTATGGTGTTGATTTAACTTTCTACTATTACAGATCACGTGGCGTAAGCTATTAATTCGATCGTATTACGTGTATGTGTGTTATTTCAGGGAGCAATAAGTCATATGTTAGTAGAATGGGCCATACTATTTGGCGGGGAAAAGTTTAAGGTCAGTTTTTCTTTGCTAGACCCATGACCCAATTACATTGCTGTCACACAGTCAGAGGGCAGAGCAATATCGACCATCGGGGGAAATGCAGTGTTAGTTGGGTTTCATAAAACTAAATAATAAGGGGCGGGTGGACCACACTGTATATGGCACTAAATACAGTTCCTCTGATGGGGAATTGTTAAGGGGATTGGAAAGAAAGAGATATCATCTCCAATGAAAATAATTGTTGCAGCCTGTCAAATATTTTATATTTAGTCAGATCAATTTTACCATTACAACAGCAAAGGCCAAGGTGTAGATTTCTCGCAAGAGAAATACAGTGCAGAACAATGTTTACATTTGTTCGAGAAGGACCCTACAGTGTAACGACATAGTATCTGGAATTGTTTCTGAAATGCCATATTTATATTGGATTTTTAAAGCGGCTTCGTATTTTTCACCGATTTCCCACTATTTTGCGACCAATGTTCTATTTCGTCAAATGGGTTTATTTATAGCAGCATTTCTCCCCAAATTAACGTCATATTAAATAACACTATAGTGGCCTGCATCAACGCAGCCGCCAAATATTAAATGGAAAATAATACTTCCATTGCCAAAATCAACAGCGTGGTTAGACTCATTGTTATGTACTGTAAACAAATAATCAATAAACAATAATATGCACTTATACAATAAAGTTCAGAGACTTCCATTCTCAAGTTGGTTGCTCATGAGAATGCGATGAGACTGATCGCCAATAATAAAATCCTTGCAATTTTTGCACTTTGCTTGCAAACGCAACTCAGGATGACGATCTTCATTTTTTAATAAACAGAATGAAACTGCTCTAAATAATCAATTTCCATACAATACTTCGCATTTCCATGACAGTAAATTATGCAAGGGAGCATAGAATCACTTCGCCAACTACAGGGATGAGCATAGACTCACTTCGCCAGCCACCGTAATGGAGGAAGTTTTAGAATTATATGTTCAGTGCTTGTCAAAGATCGTATTAACACAGGGAAGCCCACTCTTAAGGCTATATTCTGAGCTATCGCCCCGGATTCCAGGTTCGATCTCTGCTCTGCCAAGAAATTTAATTATGGTCTGAGGGCAGGAACGGGGCGCACTCTTGAGGCAAAACTAAGAAGAGCAAAGTTTGATTCCCATCTCAACAATCTTGGATGTGGTTTTCCGTGGTTTCCCACTTCCACTCCAGCTAAATACCGGGATAGTTCCTAACTTAAAGGCTCGGTCGTCAACTCCCCATTGCCCACATTAATTACAAATGCGCACATCAACACAGTAATCACAATAACACATGTTATCAGAGAAATCTTTACACTCACACACCAAAGTAGTCGGGGCTGAGTGACCACGATATCTGAGTCCATCAAATGAATTATGTTCGCCAAATTTCTAGCATGGCGAAAGCGATTGTGGCCATTTTTATTTAATAATTTAAAAGTATATGGCAACGTAAATCATGGAGAATCCTTACCTTACGGGAATAATAAAAGTAACATATGTTTAGACAATGTAATGCCAATTGCAAGAAAGAATAATTGGGAAATAAATTACATGTCTGAGGTGGGAATCAAGCCCCTGCGACGATGCATAATCAATTTCGTTTTCCACAATGTTAGCCGCTAAGCCACCCAGACAACGGAATTCGAGTGCAATATTAAGTGACGTAAACAACAAACGCACTCAACTGCCAGTTTACGTTCTTCACTATTTCCCTTATTTCATGATTTTATTCCAGTATATATCTCGAGACAACATAAGCGATATTTCTCTTTTTAATTCTCATAAACAAAGATCATACTACGACACGGTGGATCTTTTATCCGCTATTTCTCTCGTGAAGAAACGCCATTGTGCGCACGCGCAATTGCCACATATACAGGGTGCATCCTAATTATACCGACAAAAAACTCAGGGACGCTCCGCGTGTCCTGCAAAAGACGTTGCCGCAATCGGATTGGCGGAGACAATCCCTTCCTTCGAGAAAATGAGGCTAATTTGCCACTTCCGGGCGCGCGATTCAAATCTACGAACTCGCCGTATTTGCTGACCCAGGGAGCAAGCCGCTGGCCACCGCCGTGCCTCAAGCAAGGGAAGGGAGTGTGCCAGAAGGTGACAGAGATAGTCTGCCCAAAATATTTAGGTGTTCCTCTTGATAGAACTTTGTCCTACAAGAAACACATAGAAAACATCGCTGCAAAGTTGAGCTCACGTAATAACATCATACAGAAGTTGAGTGGAAGTTCATGGGGTGCAACAGCTACAACTTTAAGATTCTCTTCCTTAGGTCTTGTCTACTCTGCTGATGAATATTGCGCCCCAGTATGGCTTAATAGCCCTCATGTGAGGAAAATTGATGTTCAACTACATGCAGCAATGAGAACAATAATAGGATGCATCAGATCTACTCCTCTACAATGGCTACCACCTTTAAGTCATATTGCTCCACCAGATTTTCGAAGACAGAATGCCCTTCTCAAAGAATATGAAAAATGTATTAAAAATCCACAGCTCCCAATTCACTCTAACGTTCCTATGCTTAAAAGGAGTAGATTAAAATCCAGGCGGCCATCCATAATATTGGCAGAATCGTTACAAGAAATGGGCTTTAACATGAACAAGAAGTGGTCGGAAATGTGGAGTAGAACTAATAACGTCGAACATCAGACTCTAATAAGAACCACCACAAAGCCACCAGGCATGGAACTCCCGCGACATGCATGGAAGACAATTAACAGGATTCGAACAGGCCATGGCATCTGCGCAGGGAGTCTTCACCGCTGGGGAAAGGTCCCATCTCCCCAATGTGATTGTGGCAGTGAACATCAGACCATCCAACACATAATATCAAGTTGCAGCCGTCGAGCGTACCCTGGAAATCTTAACGATTTCTATGAAGTGACAGAGGCAGCCCTTCACTGGATAGAGAATTTAGATATCATCATCATACTAATATATAAAAATGAGATGGTGTGTGTCTGTCTTTCTATCTGTCTGTCTGTCTGTGTGTTACTCAATAACGCAAGAACCACTGGTCCGATTAAAATGAAATTTTGCATGGATGTAGCTGATTTACCATGTTTACATATAGGATACTTTTAATTTCGATATTTTGCACTATTAAAAATGGCGACCATTTTAGTGACGTCAATACACCCTTTGGTTTCAAAATTTCATACTTCCATATCAAATAAAAAGAGAACGCTATGAAATAGCAAACCTTTGATGCACATACGAGCTTCAAAATTTAATTTCCTATCCGAAAGGTCCTGACCACGTTTCGTGTATCTCCAACGGTTAGCGAGTAAAACCCACATATGTGACGTCACTACACCCATTGGTTTCAAAATTTCATATTTCCATTTCAAATAAAAAGAGAACGCTAAGAAATATCAAACTTTTGATGCATACACAAGATTTACCATTTAATTTGCTATCCAAAAGGTCCTTATCACTTTTCGTGTATCTCCAACGATTAGCGAGTAAAACCTACATACGTGCAATAAAACACGGTCAACACCGAGCGGTGCAGTATATATCTCTACATACATAAAAATTAAAGTTTGTATGGTTTTTTTTTCGCAATTTCTACGGAAATTTGAGTTATTTACGCGTTTCAAACTGTTTTATTATGGATGCGCGCGAAAATAAGTTTTGTCTGTCTGTCAGTTTGTTTGTTTGTCTGTGGACAACTTTGTTCCCATATAACTCGAGAACGGCTGGGTGTAACAACGTAAAATTTGGTACAGATATCCATCAGAGGCACGACACTAATCATTGATGAAACCCTTCTCCGTACCTCTCATAAAAGAGGGCCTACCCCCTTAAAATACATGCTGAAATAGGAGTAGAAGGACGATACAAAGATCATTTTCAGCCCCTTAATGTGAGAGACAAAACTCGGGGGCCCTAAAGGGTCCCCGAAATCCACATTTTAAGACCCTAAAACCAACCGTTTTTGAGATATTCCCAGAAAACTAATTTCATTTAATAAACGAATGAACGAATTCAAGCCGGTAACCATGGCAACAGATTCTCAGAGGTCCATCTATTGCTGTAAGACGCAATGCAATTAATGACATTGGTGTGAAAGTTTGCAAACGACTAGAAGGTTATCACGGAAAGAAATTAAGCTGTAAAATTCATCAATACGTATAATGCGCTTAAGGGGGTCAAGGGGTACACTAGAATTTTTTTCACGCGATTTACACCTGCGGGTGTGGTACAGCAGGTCTATTATATTCCTATCCCTATATTATATTATTATTATTAGTATTATATTATGGCGTACAACGAGGAGACAAAGCTCCTCGGTGCCAGAAACAAAACTTGGGGGCCTCGAAAACTACATTATAAGGCTCTAAAACCAACAGTATCTGAAATATTCCCCGAATTCTAATTTAATTTAATTTAACAAACTAATGAAGGAATGGAAATCGGTAACCATGATAACATTATCTCAAGGGGTGGCATCCAACTTTCCATATATTTCTGTAAGAAGCAATATCACTCCATTTATACCTTGCCACGGTGGGTGAGTGGATAGCGTGTCGGTCTACTAACCCCAAGATTGCAGGTTCACTCCTGGCCGTGGTAAGTGATTTTTGAAAGGCGGCAAAAATACGACGCGCATGTCATACGATGTTGGCATTTCAAAGAACCCATTTGAATTCAGTAGGCCGTGTTCATAATGGCAAAATTAATCTCAGCAGTTTCCGCCAACACAAAGTTCCTCATTTCTCTACTAGAAAGTGCTATAGTGTTCAAGGAGCTTAGATATCTACCCTCCTTGACTTTCATAGTGATTCAAGGAACAACGAAATTTCGACATGCAAGCTACCCTCTGGGTGCAAATTACGAAGCTTGCACCCGGCACCCGGGGCCATACGTTATTATTATTAGGCTACTCCATTTATTACATTTCTGTGAAAGTTTGCAAATGGCTATAAGGTTATCACGGAACCAACGTAGACTGTGTAATTCGTCAATGCAATTAAGGGGGTCAAGAGGTAACCTAGAATTTTTTCATGCAATTTCATGTGCGACATATAGTACAGAAAGTCTATTATATCTCCAAACAGCAACATTATTTTCAAAAATTCCTGAATTGAATCAGCATTTTTTGCGGCTTTTAGGAATTTGGGCCATTTGAGGCTAAAGAACCTGAATTTTCATGCACCACAAGCCTTTATAATTTATGAAAGAGGTCTTCCTGTGTATGGGGACCTAACACAACGTAGAGGGTAATTTTTTATGTGAGGTGTATTGCGTTTCGTCTGCAAGGCTTTCAAATCTATTTCACGTCAGGAAGTACACGTTAGGTGAATTTAGTTTGAGAGCACATTTTAACTAATCTTTTTTTTGTCGACATACGGGTCCATCGTAAGGATGATTTTGTTCGATACTGTATGGTAGATATACCCATATTTGGATATCTGGGTGATATGTTGTAGACAATAGAATTGTCTGTCTGCCTTTCTGTGTATCTTTATGTACGCCTACAAATCGTGTTCGGATTCTTGGTGCATCGTAAAATTAGGTATGGTAAACATGAGTCAATACACCAATCATTTATATAACTCCTCATCGTACTTTTCATACAGTAGAAGGGTGGATATAGGGAAAAACTTCTCAAAATACATGCTAAAATAGGCGAAATATAAAAATTATCCTAGAAGGCCGATCAAAGCATATGTTGCGCTTCTCATTGTGAGACACAAAATTCGCGAGTCTATAAGGGATCTCCGAAAATCACATTTTAAGGTCCTTAAATTAACAGTGTGTGTGATATTCCCAGAAAACTAACTTCGTTCTGATAAACTTATGAAGGAATGACAATCCGCTAACCATTGCAACAGTAGCTCAATTGATAATGTCTGGTGTTAATATATAACACCGTTCGAAGAACGGGTACCTCTGCTAGTTAAATTATAAATTTAATGACTTAGTTAAATTAATTTTGTATATTTATTATGTTGTAATTCAGTTTTGTTATTGCCATACGCTAAATAAATAAATAAATAATGGCAAAATTAATCTCGGGATTTTCCGCCAACACAAAGTTTCTCATTTCTCTACTAGAAAGCGCTAGGCTATAGTGTTCAAGGAGCTTAGATATCTAACCTCCTTGACTTTCATAGTGATTAAAGGAACAACAAAATTCGACATATAAGCTACCCTCTGGGTGTCAAATTACCTACAAAGCTTGCACCCGGCACCCGAGGTCATACGATATCATTATTATGGGGCTACATGACCACGATGACACAAAGGCCCTAAAAATTAACATCAACAACAACAACAACTATAGTCTTCTGTTGAATGTTGCGATAGTTTCGGCGATTTTCAATACTGGTGAAATATTTCGCACGGCCGCCTTGTTGGATTGGTGAAACTTATCGAAATTCGAAACGTTCGGTTAGGATTGGAAGAGGCAGCAGTAAGTCATTACCAGTTTAAGAATCTTTACTTAGTATAAAACAAAGTCCCCGATTCATGGAAGTAATTGTAACGGGTAATCTCGAGAACCAATGGATAGATATTGCTGCGGTTTTTACCATTCTGTAAAGGATTTCTTGAGGAATGTTTCTGTAGAAAAACATTCATTTATGACCAAAGGAAACCGAACAGTAACGATTTCAGTGAATCGAGTCGAAGAAACCCTACCATCCGTGCGCCTCAAGCTTACGCTGCGTAAACCGTTAAAAATATCTATATACTATGAGTGTAAGAATTGTTCAGCTTGAAAAGTTCTACAAAAGAGTCCGCGACAGCATATCTCTATGTTTAATGCATCGTCCACTACTATATACTGTAAGTGTTTTTACGTTTCCATTTCTTCCAACAATCTCCAGTTTACGAGCCTATCAACCCAGTTTCAGCATTCGTTCCGCAGAATACACAGTCAAGTTTAGATTGGACGGAAGGGGGATTTGTGTTTCAGGTACCTCTCCATTCTTAAATTACGTCTGTAGGAATTCGTTGCACATGCATCTCCATGATAATATAATTAATAGTCCAGTCAGGGATTTTAACCCATCATGCCGAAACGGAAAACGGATATAGGTCGTAGCTCATTGAAATCGAAGAAAAATACGCCTTTTAAGCTTTCGCTGAGTAAACCGTTATAGATACCGGGCGAAGCCGAGACGGGTTGCTAGTATAAAATATTATATGGGGGCTACATTGACCGGCATGAACACACACTCTCTCATAAGAAGAAATATCACAAAAGTAGTCTTGTGGTTGTTGCTTCTTTTAGGGGCTGCGACATTGTGATCATATAGCCCCGTGCGTGTGGAAAATGTGTGATAACCTGTGTTATTGTGATGGCAGTACTAATGTGTGTATTTGTACATTGGGGATAGGTTTGGGAAGGAGGTGGCCGTAGGAACCATCCCAGCATTGACCTGGATTAGAAGTTGGGGAAACCACTTCGAACCCTCCTCTTCTTAGTTTTACCTCACGAGGCTGAGTGTATCCTGTTCTAGCCCTCAAACCAGAATAAAAATGTCTTGGCAGTGCCGGGAATCGAACTCAGACCGCAGGGGCGACAGCCAACAACACTAGCCGCTAAAGCAATTGAACCTCAACTCAGATTACTGGCTGCGTGGCTCAGCGGTAACGTTCTCGTCTGCTGTAACCAAGGTTACAGGAGCGAATCGTGGCGCAGTCAGCTTGTTGCTTAATATGCTTCAGGGGGTCGGGATATCTTGTTCATTAGCCCCGTGTGTGTTGAAATCGTCCGATAACCTACGTTTGTTTGGGATTGATAACATTATTAACATTGTTCATGATTGGTCCGTATTGACGAATGTTAATTTGAAAATTGAAATACACTTAACTCTGTCTAGTCATTTTTTTTGTGTATATTTATACACTAGGACATGTTTCGAGGCATATTATTTTCTTTGAAAATTTGCCCCATCATCAGCTAGTATGAGGTGCGTTCAAAAAGTAACGAGCCGGAAGCTGGAATGCGCAAACCGGTGACGACATCGGCTAATCGTGGCGTGTGTAACGAGGTGTGGTTCTGACCAGAGCGTGGAAGGTCACACCCCGTCGCTAGAGGGCACGCGTGCACGTCACGTGACGATACAAAGCGAGCAGCAGCATGCATCAATCGTCCAACGCTGCCAGTCGCATTGCAAACAGTGACATGGAGGCGTCAACCGAAGAGCAAAGAGGTGTTGTTCGGTTTCTGACAGCGGAAGGAGTAGGGGGTACAGACATTCATCGCCGAATGTCACAAGTGTACGGCGAACACTACATGTCCCTTAGAAGCGTCAAGGCGTGGCACAAGCGCTTCAGGTAAGGACGGGTGTCGTTAGCCGATGATTCCCGGTCTGGGGCACCCCCCTGCATTACGGATGACAACGTTCAGCTGGTTAATGCACTCATTATCCAGGACCGCCGAGTGACAGTGAACGCCATAGCCGCCGTGGTCGCTCCATGACAATGCACGACCTCATACGGCCAACACAGTCGCGGTACTCCTGCAGAATTTCAAATGGGAGGTTCTAGGCCACCCTCCATACAGTCCAGATCTCTCTCTCTCTCTGTGATAACGCCATGTTTGGTCCCCTGAAAAGGGCTCTGCGGGGCCAACGATTCATTTCGGACGCCGACGTCCAGCTGTACGCGCGGAACTGGTTCACATCGCAGCCCAGAGAATTTTATGAGACAGCCATTCACCGCCTTGTGTCACAGTGGGACAAGTGCCTCAACAGCCAAGGCCAATACTTCTAAGATACAGGTACTGGTTTCTGTAATTATGCCTCCAGCTCATTACTTTTGGAACGCACCTTATATAGTGGCCAGTCACTGTGAACATTAAATTTAATGAAAAATGGATAATGTGGATGAAATGTGAGGAAAACATATTAGATTGTTACACCTACACGTTAAAATACCCTTACAATGTTTACAAAGAAAGCTCTAAAATGTTTGTTACAGTTGCATTACAAATTGTTCTTAAAACTACAACACTGATGAATAAAATACAACAATCTCATGTTTTCATCACATTTCATCCACATTATTCATTTTTCATTAATTGTAACGTTCACAGTGACTGGCCACTATTATACTAGCTGATGAAGGGGAAAATTTTCAAAGAAAATAATATCCCTCGAAACATGTCCTAGTACATAAATAAACACAAAAAGTATTGACTAGACGGAATTAAGTGTATTTCAATTTTCAAATCAACCTATGTTTGTGTGCAAATTATTAGGGTCAAGGAGAGGGATTCGAACTTTCGATCTTCAGACTTCTTGACCCCCTAACACGAAGTCCAACCCAAGAGCGTAGCCGATAGCTCGTTTTACACAGTTGCCTTTTAGAGATCTATAACGCGGAAAAAACAACAAATATAGGACCGTGTTGTACGTCATCTCTGCGGCATCCTATTGTTTGGGAGGAGCTTGTTGGCACTTCCGGTATTTGATATTAATGCAAATTGCTCGTTCCTAGAGACAGTTCAGTTCTACTCAGCCTGACTAGTGTAATGTTCGTGGGGCCTCCGGAGAGGCCGAGTGCAGGTCTTTCTAGTTGACGTCCGTGGGTGATCTGCGCGTCGTAAAGAGGATGAAGTGACATTTTTTTGTCGTGTGGCCTCCAGAGAGGCCGAGTGCAGGTCATTCTAGTCGACGTCCGTGGGCGACCTGCGCGTCGGAATGAGAGATGGAATGGATGAAGATGAATGCAACTGGGCAAGGATGTGGAAGGAAGCGGCCGTGGCCTGTCAGAAGGTACCGTCCCAGTATTTGCCTGGTGTTGAAAATGGGAAACCACGGAAAACCATTTCAAGGACGGCCGACGGTGGGGTTCGAACCCACTCGTCTACCAAGTCAGCAGAGAGCTTGGTCCCATGACCTAACGCAGCGCTTTAGCCAGCGTAGCCACTACTGTCGGTGTGAAATGATGATGAAGACGTCACATACACTCAGTCCCCGAGCCACGACAATTAACCCCAGGAGATTAAAATCCCTGATGGCTCGGTCGGGAATCGAACCTGGGGCACTTTGGGCCTAAGCCTAGCGCGCTAACCATTTAGCCATAGAGCCGAACAGCCTAACTAGTAGAGTGTGGGCTCGATTCCCTCCTCACCTCTCCTTAGAAGTGCCAGTTACCAATTCAAGGCTACGGTCACCTCCGTCCAAATCCTAGTGCCAATTACAAGTACAGACACCACAAGAACACAGTCTAATTCGATGATACACATTACGGCCATTTTTCTGTTTTTCACCATCTACTGCATGGACACCAAACGGAAGGTATGCACCAGGAACAACATCATTCGGGAACTCACAAACACCACATGGGAAGCGCAGCCTAGTGTCCTGCGTACAACTGCCCTTGCTCTGAGTTTCTCTGCTGCAGAATATGCTGCCCCAGTCTGGAGGAACTCTGCTCATGCAAACCAAGTAGATGTTGCCCTCCATGAGACAGGCCGCATTGTGACAGGCTGTCTACGCCCAACTTCTGTCGATAAGATCTTTCCACTCATGGGAGTAGCACCTTCAGAAGTTAGAAGACAAGTGGCGGCAGAAGTTGAGAAGAAAATGCAAGAAACATATCCAAGACACCCAATGTATGGACTTGATGTCCATCCACCTAGGCTAAAGTCAAGAAAAAGCTTCCTCCAAACAACGATATCCATTCCTTCCTCAGCTGAAGCTCGCCGAATTGAACTTTGGAAAACAAAATCACCGGGAGGATCGTGGGAAATGAAGGAGAAGCCGGCAGCAGGCTACCATTTACAATACGGATCTTGGAAGACGCTAAACAGACTGAGAACTGGTGTGAGTCGGTGCAAAAGGAATTTGAAGAAGTGGGGATACAGTACTGAAGAACTTTGTAAATGTGGTGGAAAACAAGACCCTGAGCATCTTCTGAATTGCAGTATTTTACCAAGACCATGTGATATGCAGGACTTGATAGAAGCTAATGACTGTGCCATTCTAACAGTTGAACACTGGAGAAAATAAATTTAGTGCAATTTATATGTACTGCACTAGCATTACCCGTCGCAGCTTCGCCCGCGAATATTCTAGTTGTAAAAATCTCAATCATGAATGCTATGACTGATTTATCCTTGGTATGAATAATCAGACTTTATCAATTCAGCCACTGGTGCAGTGGTTAAGGGTTTGTAATTCCTTTAAATGTATATCAGAGCGAAGTTAGTTTCCTGGGAATATCACAGACACTGTTAATTTAAGGGCCTTTAAATGTGGTTATCGGAGACCCTTTATAGTCGGGTGAAAAAGACCTTTCGTACCACACTCACACGTGAAAATTGCGTGAAAAAATTCTAGAGTGCCCCTGGACCCTCTTAAGTGCTTATACTGTATGTATTGATGAATTTTACAGCTTAATTTGGTTCAGTGATAACACTATAACGGTCTGGAAACTTTCACAGTAATGTTATAATTGGAATTGCATTGCGTCTTACAGAAATAGATGGACCTGTGAGATTCTGTTTCCATGGTTACCGTGTTACATTCTTTCATTATTTCATTGAAAATATACATGTTTTAAAGTATTTATTTAATTGTGAGGCATTTAAAGAGTGAGTGCGTTTCGCTTACGCATTGGGTTATGCTGAACCTGTAGGTACCCCATATGTGTAGGTTGGTGTTAATGGGACCTTAGCAGAATAATATAGGGAGGGATATTTGTATGTGTTTTGGGCTCGGATAAATAAATAAACCATCTACTGCGGTCTAGCAGCTAAGTTCTGAACTTGGCCTAGTAGTCGTTGACGGCTTGCCGGCAAAAGTAGGAACTATTTGAAAAATTCTAAGTTGCAGTACTTAAATTAAAAAACAGATAACACACACTATTACAGTCATCACAATTAACACCGGTTATCAGACAGATTCTACACACACCCAAAATACACGGGGCTACATGACCGCGTTGTCGCAGCCCCTAAACTTAAGAACCAACCAACCATCTACTGCGGAGGATATTATCATGGTATTTACACAAGATTATGATGATAAATGTGAATCCCCGATATTGTTAATGTATTTGCTGCAAATCACAGCAATAATGTTTTCCGCATGAAAACACACCCTTAATGTTTTAGCACACTTAAATAAGGCCAGTAGGAGCCGTGATTCACTGTTGTGCGTCCTATCTCCAAACCCCTTATTGGGCGAAACTAGAGCTGCTTTATCTGCGGCTGACTCAGCAAGGGCTCTGCTCTTCAAGATAGAATAGTGGCGCATCCTCCGGAGAGGCGTGGAGCAAGCAGCAAGGGAATGAACTGGTGACCTTGGGTTTAACTCTTTATAGGGCAAAATATTATTGAAGATCTTTTCTTTGTATTTATTAATTTAATTTTAATTGATGTACCCTAATATTAATTACGTATTATTAACTAGCGGACCCGTGCGAGCACTCTTGCATAATGGGTTGTGTGCGCCCCATGTGTACAGACTACCCGCCCAGCTCTAATGCTGTACGCGGCACAGTTCTGTCAGGGGCTATCGTCTTGTTTATTTGTTTAAAATCACTTTATAAACAAATAAATATATTTCTGTTGACTTTTCAAGAAATGAAAGATTTTCCTGTACTATTGAGACGATTTGGAAGATTTAGGAACAAACCACACCTTCTAACTCCCTCTGGTTAGAAGCTTGAGTTTTGTGAAACATACACATTAGTGTATTATATAATCAAATTTTTGTTTTATTTAACATTTTAATGTGCTTAAAATGAAGATTATAAAAGAAAATAATTTTATTTTTTATTGTATCACCCTAATATTAATTAATATTTTTATTTTTAGTTTCTTTAACATTTTAATTTTCTAAAACTTAAGGATACAAAAGTATTATAATTTTATTTTATGGGCTTATTAATTTTTAATTATAATTTAATTAGGCCTACCATTTTTAAAACTTTTTAATTTTAATTGTTTTTATTTAAAAGAAAACTAATTGAAGCCCGTTAAAACATGACGGACAATGAACAACATATTTACTGAAGAAGTTTCCTATATAAGTTGCCTTTTTGATTTTAAATGTTTTTATTTAAAAGAAGACAAGTAGTTCCTATTATCATACATCCTACTTATGTTAATTGCCACTATCAACATACAAAATTTCAGCTTTATTGCTGTAATAGATTCGTAGATATTAAGAACCGACTAAATATTTCGGATGGTGGCCATGTTGGTTTTTATATATGTAGGTCCTAGAGTTATGTACTGTTACATAAAGATTATTGTGAACGTGTAGCATTCAAACTTCAATCGCGTGATTAGGACACAAGAAGTAACAACCAGATTTTAAAATTTCACACAGCTGCCATATTATGGTTAAGGCAACAATTGAAATAAATTAGATGCCAGTGGATTAACATTTGTATAAGGATCTACTGTACCAAATTTCACTGCACTCGGATGGTTCAATTGCGAGAAACGTCCATGTGAATATTTATTATTCGCGTCACCGAAAAGTTGGATTTGTGATCACCACGTTATTGGAAGTCCTATACGTGAACTTACGTTCATACCCCCTATGAACATTTAAAAAAATCAGTTTGATTGCCGTAGACTAATAGATTCGTAAATATTGAGAACTGTCTAAATATTTCGGATGGTCGCCATGTTGGATTGTTATATGTATAGGCCATAGAGTCATGTTCCATCAAAGGAAAATTATTGCTTAGGTTCATTATTCAAACTTTCACTTCGATCGTATGATTACGACACAAGAAATATAATCTTAATTTTAAAATTCGCATGGCGCCATCTTGAGGTTATGTAAACAATTGAACTAAATTAGTTACCAGTGCATTACAATGTGTATAAACATTTGCTGTACCAAGTTTCATTCCGTTTGGATCATTAAATCGCCAGAAAATTATATTTAAAACTTTCAACTTCGCTTGGTCGCCATGCTCGTTTTGTAGTTAACCGGTTTTTGAAAGTCTCATAGATGCACTTCCAGTAGTGCCCTTTATCTTCGTACAAAATTTCAGGGTGATACCGCAAATAGTTTCAGAGATATAGAATGCCGGTGAAATATTTCGCACAGCCGCCATCTTGTGGTTATGTAAACAATTGAACAAAGTTAGATGTCGGTGCATTACAATGTGTTTAAACATATACTGTACCAAGTTTTATTGCGGTTGGTTAAATCGCGAGAAACGTCTATTTAAAAGTCGCAACTTCGCTTGGCCGCCATGTTGGTTTGGTATTTACCAGTTTTTCAAAATTCAAAAGTAGTTCCCTTTATCACCGTAAAATTTCCAGGGTGATATCGGTAATAGTTTCGGAGATATTGAATGCTGGTGAAATATTTCGCACAGCCGCCATGTTGGGTTGGTGAGACGTAACAAAATTTGAAGGGCACGGTCGGGGTCGTCCGAAATAGTGCTACGAAATTACCGAGTTTCATTGAAATCGCTCCAGCCGTTTAGAAATTATTAGGGGACACAAACACACACACCATCGCACACACGCACACACACACGGACAAAAGGTGATCTCATAGCCTATTTTTTCAAATTTGAAAATAGGCTAACTAGTTGAAACCCGTCAAAACATGACTGACAATGAACAACATATTTACTGAAGATGTTTCCTATATAAGTTACATTATTTGTACGATTACTTTTTGGCACTATTGCAACTTTAAGGGCATCAAACGATTGCACTCTTGACATTGCAACATACTGCTGGCACAAATCTCACATCGAGTAACCGGAATTTCAACCACGGACCCAGCGGTGAGAGAGCGGCTTGCTGCCGCTGAAGCCACGGAGGCTTCCCCAAAAGATAAAATGAGGTATGAAAATGATATATTGTCGTAATAAAAGAAATATTTCCGGTGCAGCAGTGACAATTCAAATTGAAATCAACTTCTAATGACTCCCAGAAATGTATGTGAATCATAAATGATATATTTTCAATAATCTGCCTTGTGAAAGTAATGAAAAGGGAGGAGTAACTACTCTCAATTAATGAATCTTCCCCTCCTTTATAATCCTTATAAATAACTCTCACATTAAAACACGGTGGGCATCCGCCATGTCTGTCATACCATGCAGATTCTGCGCTTGCGCTAGGCCAATAATTTGGCATTTTTGTTAATAAATTTAAAAATATATGGTAAAATATTTGTTTATTTTAAAGGCACTCTGCAAATATACAGACCAAGGGCTTTCATCAGAGTGCATTACGAAGTCAATCGATTCAGCCGTTCTGTCAATCTCGCGGTAACTAAAATCAGCTAAGCGTTTTAGTTGAAACCCGTCAAAACATGACGGTCATTGGGAAAATATTTACTGGAGGATTTTCTTATATGCATTCTTTTTATGATTACAGAGGAAGATCGACTTTGTAACATATAACTGGCTATGACTGAAAACATGCGTTACGTGACGTTTGCATTATCGTTTTACCCCCTCAGGGTTGGCTTTTCCCACTGACTAAGCTAGGGATCCCACCTCTACCGCCACTAAGGGCAGTGTCCTGGAGCTTGTGATTCTGCGACGGGGATACAACTGGGGTGTGTGATGTTTCATGTACTTTAGGTCAAGGAGATAAAGAGATATATTTGGCTTTCAGTAATATTAACACTTCCAAAATAAAATGTGTTGGTATATGGCTGAAAGATTCAACCATCAGCAACATTGACAATATAAATTGTTCTTATAGTAGGTGGTTAATAAATAGACCACTGGCCTATAAAGGGTCAAAGCCGGGTGTGCTATCCATTTGGGCGGCTTCGGTGGCGTAGTCGGTAGCATTCTGAGAGAGCCCAACATCGCGGGTTCAAACCTGGCCGAAGTCGTCAGATTTTTTAAGAGCGTTCAAAATTCCTCAGTATGCCTTCCTTCGGACGGGAAGTAAAGCCGGCAGTCACATGTCATAGATTTATGGCATGTTAAAGAACCTTCCACTAACTACACTTGTGTGATGCTAAATTATAGGTTAAAAATTTGAATAACGCTCTTAGGTTCCAACGTTCGTCGCCAGGAGCCGACTGCGGTGGCGTCTAGTAACCAAGTTCTGAAACTAGTAGTCGTTGACGGTGGTCTTTGGCGGCAAAAGTGGGAACTACTTGAAAATACAATGTCTAAGGTTTTTACTTGAATTAAAAACAGATAACACACACTAATTCAGCCATCACAATTAACACCGGTTATCAGAGAGATTATACACACACCCAAAGTACACGGGGCTACATGACCTCATTGTCGCAGCCCCTAAACTGAGGAACCTACCAACCAACCGCTATCCACTTGACCACCAAGTGGTCGTCAGGTCGGTTTGATAACGCATTTTATTGTGCAAGATTGTGTATAGGATTGAGAAGGAAGTGACCGTGCTAGCCACTACACTATAGTGTCTCAGGTCACGAGGTCAGTACCCGAGAGGGCGTGCCCGGAGGCACTGCGCATGGTCACACAGCATGTAATGACATGATTCCTCATCGTGGGTTTGATTCTAGACCGAGTCGCACGTGACGTCTTGTGTCACATCTGGTGATGCCATTTATTAAACCTCAGCTACACAGGTCACCAAAGCGTTCCGGTTTCGTACCTAGGTGGCAGTGAAAGCGGAACTTGGAAGTTGGAGAGAAAACAACCTAAATGACGCCAATTAAATATAGATATATCGCCGCAGGGCTGAGTTTCTGTTTCCTTCTCCTGCGGTCACCTCCGCTTTGGGTGATGTACCTGGAGCTTTGAGATACGGAACCATTTAAGTGACGTCAGTGGCGTAACTACGCGGGGTGATCAGGGGGCTACCACCCCCCTCCCCCTCAGAGACAAATAATAATAATATCGTATGGTCTCAGGTGCCGGGTGCAAGCTTTATTATTTGACACCCAAAGGGTAGCTTGCATGTCGAATTTCGTTGTTCCTTGAAGAACTATGAAAGTCAAGGAGGTTAGATATCTAAGCTCCTTGAACACTACAGCGCCTTCTATAGTAGAGAAATGAGGAACCTTGTGTTGGTGGAAACTCCCGAGATTAATTTTGTCATTATGAACACGGCCTACTGAATTCTTTGACATGCCAACATCGTATGACATGCGTGTCGTAATTTTTGCCACCATTCAAAATTCACTTACCACGGCCAGGAGCGAACCAGCAAGCTTGGGGGTTAGTAGACCGACACGTTGACCACTCGCCCACCTTGGCAGAGACAAATAAAGAACTTATGAAATTTGTTGAATGGTTTAATTTCTACATAGTATAAAACCTAGTCCCCGATTCTTTGATGTAACAGGTAATCTCGAGAACCACTGGATGGATTTTGATGCGGTTTTCACCATTCTGTAAAAGATTTCTCTAGGAAGGCTTCTGTAGAAAAACATTCATTTATGACCAAAGGAAGCCGAGCAGTAATGATTTCAGTGAACCGAGTCGAAGAAACCCCCGCCGTCCGTTCGCCTTTTAAGCTTACGCTGGGTAAACCGTTAAAATAATATATATACTATTGAGTGTAAGAATGTTCAGCAAGAAAAGTTCTACAAAAAAGCCCGCGATAGATATCTCTATCTTGAAAACATTGCCCACTATAAGGGTTTTTACGTTTTCATTTTTTCCAACAATCTCCATTCAGTGGAAATTTAAATTACTAGCTTTGCGGCGAGTTTACGAGCGAGCCTATCACCCCAGCTTCGGCCAGCATCAAACTGTCGAGTCGTGTCAAGTTAAGACTTCAGAGAAGAGTATATGTGTTTTGAGTTTCGCTGTTCACCTCGGCTTTTCTGAATTGCGTCTGGGACCTGCCGCCCGTGCGCCATTTAAACTTACGCTGGGGAAACCGTTAAAGATACCGGGCGAAGCCGGGGTGGGTTGCTAGTTTTGTATAAAACCAATCTTCGGATTGATGTAAAAATGATTGGATTATGTTTGGAAGCTATTCTATTCACTCGTGTATCATTAATTTATAATTAGTGTTATTCTAACTTAACACTTCGAATATTAAA
The DNA here is from genome assembly GCA_946902985.2 of Meconema thalassinum. Lineage (NCBI taxonomy): Eukaryota > Metazoa > Arthropoda > Insecta > Orthoptera > Tettigoniidae > Meconema > Meconema thalassinum. The sequence continues at coordinate 943,781,324 of OX336388.2, read as the reverse complement.
TGAGAAAAATGGTTAGCTGTTCAGTTAGCCAGAGAGATGGGTGTGGAAAGTGAATAGCCTAATATTGTGTTTACTTGTACTGCAGTTATAAGTTTATGGCATGTAAAAAAAATCCTTCCACTAACTAAACTTGTATGCAGCTAATTTCTTGGTTAGATTTCATTGAAACGCTCCATCAAAGTTCCAACGCTCACCACTTGGGGTCAGAGCAATCTGGTAGCGAAATTTGGAACTACTTGAAATTGAACGGAACTTGTAGCTCACCCCATGGGTGTCCGCATTGAAGCAGCTATAGCCTCTGGCGAGCCGAACATGTCCTCAGACACTCCCGGCACTAAAAGTCATACCTAAATAAATGAATACAGTTAATTTTAGTTGTAAACTGTAGTTTATTAATAGGCCTATTTATACAGTGTCGGGAATAGAAAGAGCCAGATGATTTCGCGAAGAAAACTGTTTTTTAATAGTTTTATATCAACAAAAAGTATTAATTTCAGATCATTTGCACATTGTTTAGTGCAAATACAACTTGTGAAAATTTAATGAAATAAAACACGAAAAATATACAGAAACTTCGTGACCGTATATTAGCTTTCATTGACAGTCTCATTATGTCCGAGAGGCGGACCCATGTTATAGATTTATGGCACATAAAATAACTTACCATTGGAATTGGTAGTGTGTAGCGACATTCGTAGGTTATATTTGGCTAGTTAGAAACGCTCTATGAAGTTCCAACCTTCGCCGCTAGGTATTAGTGACATTAGTATCTGGTAGCCAAAGTTGGAACATTACTAGTGCATGAGACAAGAACCAGACATTCACAGTTTCACTTACATGGTAAGTGATAATATTTGATTTTCATAGCTTTTCAGGGGTTCCGCGGGACAGTACCTATGACTAATATACTGGAAATATGTGCTCAATTACGTAATTATGTGTGTTGTTTCTGGTTGAAATTGAACTACGGTGGCCATATTCCTCACTCCAGCTGTGCAAGATAAGACGAGACATGACGAGACATTGATGTCACGGCAGTGTGCCCAACATGTAAGATATAAAATACGCCACTACTAACAAATCTGGACGCATTAGGCTGTAACCATTGTCAAAACCATTGATCTGAACGCGTTAGGCTGTAACCATTGCCTAAATCATTCATCTGGCGCGTAAGGCTGTAACCATTGTCAAAACCATTGATCTAGACGCGTTAGGCTGTAACCATTGTCAAAAACCATTGGATGGGATAAAACGAATGGTCGGGTGTAGGGAAGCTAGCGGGGTACGGGTGTCAAAAACCATTGATCTGGACGCGTTAGGCTGTACGTTCTTTGGTTTTAGAAAACCGCCTAAATTAGTACCGTATGCGTGGGGTTGGCAGCACTGTTCCAACGTCGAAATTAGATGATACAGTTGGAATTTTTACTATATAAGCCATGTTATAATTTGGGACGGCGGGTGGGTTATAGACAGCCGAGGAGTGAACTACATCATTCCCGGATGAATTTTGAATTATTGGAAATGGTATTTATTGCAAATTTCAGAAGTTCACTCCCGTCCTTTGAGTTCATGTCTCCTGCACTGTTGAACTACTTGAAACTGAACTTGTTGGGAGCCCTCGGGCGTTCAATCAAAAATACCCAGCTATGACCATTGGCTGCAATTCATACTGTAATTATTATGTCCGAGCTCACAACCAACTCAGCTCATCGTTGTCCAGAAGCACGCCACTGGGTAACACACTCCACAACTTCGACGTGCTACTACAGTAGAGCGTCAATAATCCGAACGTCAAAAATCCGAACGCCCACTTTAAACATGTGAACTGTATTTTTTTGCACTGTGCTGTGAGATAAAAATGACCTTGGGAGTGTTTGCTTTGAACCATCCACTCCCCTTCCCTCCAGCGGGCCAGTCTATTTTTAACCCAGTCAGTTCAGTTGCTTCACTTGTTCGGTAGTTTAGTTGTATTTGCATGTTGTGAATCGTAGTGCGTACATAATTTGTATTTTAATTACAGTAGGCTACTGTATGTGTGCCTTGTACAGTGTCGTATTATGGCGTCATCAGGGACACTGAAGAGGAAACATAAATCTTTAACTATAGAAACCAAACTCGAAATATTAAATAGACTTGAAAGAGGTGAAAGTGGCTCGTCTTTGTCAAAACATTATGGAGTGGGTAAAGCTACCATTTCGGATATTAAAAAGAAAAAAAAGGTAGCATTCCGACTTTTGCTTCTGTTAAATTCAGATGATGGGTCTAAAGTCAGAAAAACAACAAGAACCTAAATGACAGTTCACTGACGCTGTGGAATGGTTGGATCTCGATAAAAATGACATGGGCTGCGAAATCCTGGATGATAACGACATCGTAACTTCAATGCAAGAGCCAGAAAATCAAGAAAGCAGTGACAGCGAAGAAGACGCAGCAGACAACGCCGTACCTTCACATTCTGAAGCTTTTACGCCATTAAAGACAGTGATGTCTTGGTACGAAGCGCAGCCCGAATGCAGTCTAGCTCAGCTCCTGCTACTTAAGCGAATGAAGGATTTGGCCGGCAGAAAATGAGTTTCGAAACTCACACAACACAATATTAGCAGGTTTTTCAAATAAAATATTTTAGTGATTTCGTACAGTTGTGTTTATTTTTTGTGTATACATACGTACAGTACTTACATATGTAAATTTGTAAATATGTAGTGAATTGTTTTTGTAATATGAGTGCATTTTTCTGTATTTAAAGATACAAATAAATCAAAGTACAATATGTATGTACATAATGTAAGTACATAAAGTGTTTATTTTTATTTATCTCAACATTTTTAGTGTAACTAGGAATTTCTAGGTTATGTTTGAAAATCCGAACCCCCTCCCCCAGTCCCAATTAGTTCGGATTTTTGACGTTCTACTGTACCTCACAGAAAAACCGGAACTCTCTTGGCTGATCTCTGGATATGATAGTTGTTCTTGCACTAAATATTAAACGAGAGCTCCTTTACGTTTAGGAGTCCTTGGCTTTTTCTCGCCATTCACAAAAATGTTTCTCTTGGTCGGAAATTGACAGTTCAGCGAGAAAGCCGCCAGGAAGGAGCAAGTTGCACAACAGAATGTGATGTAATGCTGCACACCTGACTCACAGAACACGCCCTAGTGCCCTTGTACAGATATCACAGTCCACAAGGGAGACCTCCACTCTTTGAGGTTATAGTTTCCACAATTCAAAATGGCACCGAACTTCCAGCCAGCGAGTATAACTGACCTCATCTGACAATGAATCGTCCGCTATTATTTTCTTAATTATTTCGCTTGGTGGTTCTGTTTTGGGGCGTTCAACCTAAAAAAATGAAATAGGGAGTTGGCCTTTCGTTGATATCCCAAAGACAAGTGCCTCCTAAAAGACCCCAAACGAATAGTAGATCTTTAAAGTGTGCGATTTGCATTTTGAAGAATCAATCTTTGTTAAAACTCCTGGAACATAATGGTGTAAAGTGGGTGTCAATCAAATGAGTTAAATTTAAGTTGGTCTCTGGTCATTACCTCAGTATATCATGCACAGACTTGACTCGTACGATTTGTTTAACATTTACAAATAACTCGAACCAATATAATTATTATATGATTATATTCCTATTTCACGTACCGTTTTTGGATGAAAACTACAGTAAAACCCCGTTGTTGCGCTATTATAACTCTTTTTATGTAAAAAAAGAGGGAAAACTACGTATAAATTGCAACAAAAAAGTATTATTTGGCATGCTTTAATAATAATACAGTAATAATAACGGATTGTTTCCCCCACTTCACACGCTATCCTGCTTTATACGCGTTTAAACCCAGACAGTCCCTTGAAGAGAGTAATAACGGGTTTTTTCTGCAGATGTGACAGCAGAAGCGGTTCCATCGCTGCTTGGTTTTCAGAAGTGACCAAAACTTAAAATTACGTCACTAGACCATGCATTTAGTTAGCGGAAGAGAAAAAGAATTGATCGTTTACATCTTCGTCTTAGTCTGCGTAACTTGATCACTTATGTCATCAATTACAAAAATAAACCCGTTTTGAATTATGGAGATATTTTCGCTACAGTCAGATTTTTGCATTTGAGGCCAAGATTCTGGGTACATCTACCCGTCATACTGAGTTGGCATGACATTGATGAAAATCCACAGCCTGCTTCCAGTCTCCGACCGGGTCAGGAATGGAATGAATGAAGCCCCCCATCTAGCGGCGAGGATATGAACTGTGCCTGTCGCACTCCTCTGGGGTAATGATTAAATGAATGACAGATGAAATGAAATGATAGTGGAGAGTGTTGCTGGAATGAAATTTTTGACAGGGAAAACCGGAGTAACCGGAGAAAAACCTGTCTGCCTCCGCTTTGTCCAGCACAAATCTCACATGGAGTGACCGGGATTTGAACCACGGACCCAGCAGTGAGAGGCCGACGCACTGCCGCCTAAGCCACGGAGGCTCTGGCATGACATTGATGTAAAGGGTAATTGTTCAGGAGTGATGAACCTTGATTCTACACTTGCACCTCGATAATACATGACATTTTCGTGGTTTTCACAACTCATTTCATATTCTAGGAGTCATTAACAATTGAAATATTACTGTCCATTATATGGAGGAAAACATACACCTTGTGAAAAAACTAGAAAATGTAGGGTTAGTAGACAAAGAAGAATAGGGAGATGAAATACTCCTGGATGAATTTAATCCAGCAAAGGAAAGGCTGAAAAACGGAAAGGCATCTGGGGTTGATGATATACCAGCAGAGCTGATAAAAGCCACTGGAGAAAATGTGTTGAAAAACCTATTTGATCTGATTTGTGAAATGTATAACACGGGACATATCCCATCGGACTTTAGGAAATGTGTCATAGTGCCCATTCCAAAGAAATCATCTGCTAATAGATGTGACCAATATCGCACATTAAGCCTTGTAACCCATGCTTCTAAAATACTCACCAGCATTATTTAGAAACGCATTGATGAAAAGGTAGAGTTGGCATTGACAGAAGATCAATTTGGATTCAGGAAGGGTAGAGGGATTCGAGAAGCAATCATAGCTTTAAGAATGATTATAGAGAAACGACTAAGAAAAGATCTTGATACATTCATTGCTTTCGTAGACCTGGAGAAGGCATTTGATAAGGTTGAGTGGAATAAACTATTCATGTTGTTGAAAGAACTGGGTGTCAAGTACAAGGACAGGAGGACAATTTGGAAATTGTATGAAGACGAGATAGCTGTTATACGATGTGGAGATTCCACAACAGAGGCCAACATTAAGCAAGGAGTTCGGCAAGGTTGTTCGCTCTCACCAATTCTTTTTAATGCATACATCCAAAAAGCAATAGATGAAGTAAATGATAATTTGCCAATGACTGGAAGTCTCATGATTCAAGGAGAAAGAATTACCATGCTTCGCTTTGCGGATGATATCGCAGTCCTGGCAGAAAACGAAGATAATCTGAATTATACATTAGCAGAAATGGAGTCCTCCTTCAACAAATATAACATGAAGATAAACAAAATGAAAACCAAAGTTCTTCTCTGTAGGCGGCAGTATGAACCTTCCCGTTGTACTTTAAATGAAGAACAGTTGACAAATGTACGGGAGTAGAAGAGGAATAGTCAACCGCATCAACCAAGCCAAAATAGCATTCAACAAGAAAGGAAAGCTCTTTACATGCAAAAACATTGGTATGAACCTCAGGAAACGTCTTGTGAAGATATATGTGTGGAGCGTACTGTTGTATGGTAGTGAAACCTGGACTCTTAGCTTGGCTGATAAGAAACGAATATGCTGCTACATGAAAATACTAAAAATTCCATGGGTGGACAAAATCAGTAATGAAGAAACGCTGAAAAGGATTGGAGAGAAGCCATGTTTATGGAATATGCTTACTCACCGAAGAGACAATTGGATTGGACATATCTTGAGGCATGAAAGTCTTCTGCACACAATACTGGAGGGCAATGTGGAAGGAAAGAATTGTAGAGGTAGACCACGGCTAGGATACCTAAAACAAATCATTCACGACAAGGGTTGTGATAATTACTTGGACTTGAAGAGACTAGCCACAGACCGGAGTTCATGGAAAGCTGCTACAAACCAATCTTAGGATTGAACACCACAGAAGAAGATCACTACTGCACTGGAAATATGTGCTAAATTACATAAATATGTGTTTCTGTTTCTTGCTCAATCAACGACAATTACCAGGTTTGTTTGGCGCATGAGGTCTCTTCAACTGTTACCGATGCGCACACATTGACGTCACATTGCTGTTACTAACATGTGGGATACAACATACACCTTGTAATTATGTGAAAAATCATTAATTGGCAAAACGATTGGTTTAGATAGAGATTAATGATGAGTAGTCCCGTATGCGCGAGGTTGGCAATATTGTATTTGTCCCATGACCCATGCGTATTATGGCGGACACAACTGGAATTTTACTATATATATACACACATCAAAAAAAGTTTTGCATCACCTCGGTTCCAAGAGTTCCGGAACCGTTAAATACAAAGGGAATAGAGATCAACACAAACAACATTTCAGCTCGTTTTATTGCTCATGAGACCCACACATTGCATGTTGTACCATCATACAGCTAGACTTTCAGCATTTGTGGTCCAGATTGCAGTACACACAACAACCTCTAATACCCAGTAGCACGTCCTCTTGCATTGATGCATGCCTGTATTCGCCGTGGCATACTATCCACAAGTTCATCAAGACACTGTTGGTCCAAATTGTCCCACTCCTCAACGACAATTCGGCGTAAATCTCTCAGAGTGGTTGGTGGGTCAAGACGTCCATAAACAGCCCTTTTCAACATATCCCAGGCATGTTCGATAGGGTTCATGTCTGGCGAACATGCTGGCCACTGTAGTCGAGCGATGTCGTTATCTTGAAGGAACGCATTCACAAGATGTGCACGATGAGGTCGAGAATTGTCGTCCATGAAGACAAATGCCTCTCCAATATTCTGCCGATATGGTTGCACTATGGGTCGGAGGATGTCATTCAGGTATCGTAAAGCCGTTTCGGAGCCTTCCATGACCACCAGTGGCGTACGTCAGCCCCACATAATGCCACCCCAAAACATCAGGGAACCACCACCTTGCTGCACTCGCTGGACAGTGTGTCTAAGACGTTCAGCCTGACCAGGGTGCCTCCAAACACGTCTCCGACGATTGTCTGGTTGAAGGCATATGCGACACTCATCGGTGAAGAGAACGTGATGCCAATTCCGTGGGGTCCATTCAGCATGTTGTTGGGCCCATCTGTACCGCGCTGCATGGTGTCGGGGTTGCAAAGCTGGACCTCGCCATGGACGTCGGGAGTGAAGTTGCGCATCATGCAGCCTATTGCGCACAGTTTGAGTTGAAACACGACGTCCTGTGGCTGAACGAAACGCATTATTCAACATGGTGGCATTGCTGTCAGGGTTCCTCCGAGCGGCAATCCGTAAGTAGCGGTCATCCACTACAGTAGTAGCCCTTGGGCGGCCTGAGCGAGGCCTGTCATCGACAGTTCCTGTATCTCTGTACCTCCTCCATGTCCGAACAACATCGCTTTGGTTCACTCTGAGACGCCTGGAAACTTCCCTTGTTGAGAGCCCTTCTTGACACAAAGTAACAATGCGGACGCGATCGAACTGCGGTATTGACCTTCTAGGCATGGTAGAACTACAGACAACATGAGCAGCGTACCTTCGTCCTGGTGGAATGACTGGAACTGATCGGCTGTCGTACCCCCTCCGTCTAATAGGCCCTGCTCATGCATGGTTGTTTACATCTTTGAGCAGTTTTAGTGACATCTATGAACAGTCAAAGGGACTGTATCTTGGATACAATATACACAGTCAACGTCTATATGCCGGAGATCTGGGAACCGAGGTGATGCAAAACTTTTTTTGATGTGTGTATAAGTCGTGATCTAGAAATGGAATGGCGGGTGGGTTATAGACAGCGGAGGAAAAAAACATCTATTACCACAGCATTTCCACAAATTATTATCCTTCATTACAAAAGGTAGTTGGTTGGTTCCTCAGTTTAGGGGCTGCAACAACGCGGTCATGTTGCCCCGTGTACTTTGGGTGTGTGTAGAATCTGTCTGATAACCGATGTTAATTGTGATGGCTGTATTAGTGTGTGTATCTGTTTTAATTCAAGTAAGGACTGCAGACATAGTTTTTTTTTTCAAGTAGTTCCTACTTTTGCCACCAAACGCCACCATCAACGACCAACTAGTTCAGAACATAGTTACCAGATGCCACCGCAGTCGGCTCTTGACGACGAACGTAGGAACCTAAGAACGTTATTGAAATGTGTAACCTATATATAATTTAGCTTCACGCAAGTGTAATTAGTGGAAGGTTCTTTAACATGTCATAAATCTATGACATGGGACCGCCAACTTTACTTCCCCTCCGAAGGAAGGCATACTGAGGGATTTTTAACGTTCTTAAAAAGAACGACGCCTTCGGCCGGATTTGAACCCGCGATCTTGGGGATAGAAGCTCAGCATGCTACCACCTACGCCACCGAAGCCGCCAAAAGGTATTTCGGCTAATTTAAGTAGATTTGTAGAAGGTTCACCACCCCTGAACTGTTACCATGTAAAGTGCGTATGTAGGGTACCTTTCATCAAATTGTATCAATATTATACAGTATAAAGCAGAATGTTTGTGTGTTCGTTCCTTACACGATTTTTAACACTTCCACCAAATGTTTGAACTGTAACTTCTCAGGACCTTACGGACATAACTGACTCTATGCCATTGGGATACACCAGCCGTTTCCTTGGATCCTACTAATGGGAATGTATCGAGGCTCAAGCGATGTGACAGTTAACCCAGTATCAGTGAGTACCGTACCGTCCCTGCTACTTCTCCATCCGGAGGCTTCGGTGGCGTAGTTGGTAGCATGGTGAGCCTCTATGACCAAGATCGCGGGTTCAAACCCGGCCGAAGTCGTTGGATTTTTAAGAGCGTTAAAAATCCCTCAGTATGCCTTCCTTTGGAGAGAAAGTAAAACCCGCGGTCCCATGTCATAGATTTATGGTATTTTAAAGAACCTTCCACTAATTACACCTGTGTGAAGCTAAATTATAGGTTAAAAGATTGAACAACGCTCTTAGGTTCCAATGTTCGTCACCAGGAGCCGACTACGGTGGCGTCTAGTAGCTAAGTTCTGAACTAGTAGTCGTTGACGGTGGCGTTTGGCAGCAAAAGTATGAACTACTTGAAATTCAATGTCTGCAGTCCTTACTCGAATAAAAACAGACAACCCACACTAATAAAGCCATCACAATTAAGACTGGTTATCAGACAGATTCCACACACAGCCAAAGTACACGGGGCTACATAACCGCGTTGTCGCAGCAACTAAACTGAGGAACCAACCAAACAACCAGGGTTCCTACAACATACAGTAGGACATCGTGGCTGTAAACCCTAATGTGAGATATGACTCTGATAAAAGTGGGAAGGGTTCGAGGGCCATATTAATAGGCTATTGGAAACTGTTTTCTTGGTGGTGAAAGAGCCAATGGAGAGAGGAAGAGCTATTTCATGATACATGCTTATAAAGTGAGATTTTGCTTTGAGTGAGTGAATAAAATAAATAAATAAATATAATTCAACTCTTGGAGTGTTATCCGACCAGGGACCTTTGGAGACTTTGAGACTATTATGAATCGACCGGGCAATTCTCCTATCTATACTAATATAATAAAGCTGAAGAGTTTGTGTGTTTATGTGTTTAAAAGCGCTAATCTCTGGAACTACCAGTCGGATTGAAAAAATGCTTTTTGTATATGATAGCCAGATTCAAGAGGAATAGTTTAGGCTATGTAGCATTTGGCTACACCTCTCAGGTAACCTTAAAGATTGATTTTTGTTCAGTAAGTCGGAAGAACAAGCGCTCCAGAACGGCTTCAATAATAGAGCAGGCGCAAGAAAAGCTTGCCGAAAAAAGGTGCGCAGATCTTCGGCCATGTTCGGGTGATCGTGAGTGTTCGGTAGTGGCATACAACGCCCCTCCCACTTCCCGGCAGTAGCTGGCTAGCAGCAGTTCTGAACGGATCGTCTGCCCAGGCTTGGCAGGCTGGCTGTGACTGGGGTTTACAGCTGTAGACCGTCTCGGAGCGAGCTGCGTTCTTGAAGAGTTGAGTGAGCAGTGAGCCCGGTAATCAGCATTACAGGAGCCCCGCAATGAGCATTAAAATACGCCGATTGATATTGGTATCTGCGCATCGTTGAGTTTCGGCAAGCTTTTCTTGCGTCTGCTCTACCAAAGTCTATTGTTGCCATGCAATGCGGGCCGCATCACGTCGCCCCTACCAATGTTCTGGTGCAGAATTGCGAGCTGCTTATAAATTGCAGTCACGGGGAGTAATTAGTGCAAAAAGATTTCTTTGGCCCCTTAAAACAGTTATCATCATGACAATAGAATGCCTCTGTATAAGGGCGACGGTGTTGGTGCAGTATACTGAGGTTATCAGCAGCAATAAGCGTTGGTGCTTTCCGATCCTTATCCTTGAGCGTTCCAGTTCTGTAAAACAAATAAATCCATCGGGCGAAGCCGGGCACTACTGCTAGTATTCCATTACCATTATTATTATTATCTATCTATATATTTAAAACACTAAGCTGATTTTTGTTACCGCGAGTTTGAGGGAACGGTAGAACCGATTCACTTCGTAGAGCAATCTGTCGAAAGCTGTAGGCCTGTAGATTTGCAGAGTGTCTTTAAAATAAACAAATATGTTACGACATATTTTTAAATTTATAAACAAAACTGCAAAATTATTGGCTCAAGCGCATGCGCAGAATCATCTTGGTTAATGACAGACATGGCGGATGTCCACCGCGTTTGAATGTAATAGTTATTTATAAGAATTATAATAAAGGAGGGGAATATTGATTATGAAGTTTCCACGATATAAACAGGAATAGAATATTATAAACAACGGGAAATGTAGAAGAACTTATACTGACTGTTGAGTGTGAATGTTCTTTAAGTACATTAATATTGCACTCTTCTATCAGTGATTCGGTAGCTTAGACGGTAGCGTTCAGAACTCTTAATTTATGCATCGCGCAATGGAAGCAGTTCGAATCCCACCTCCGACATACATTTTTATTTCTCAATTATTCTTTCTGCCTATTGGTAATACATTGTCTTAACATATTTTACTTTTATTATTCCCATAAAGTAAGGAATTACCACGATTTACGTTCCCATATACTTTTAAATTATTAAATAAAAGATGGCCACAATCGCTTTCGCCATGAGAGACAATTGACGAACATAATTCATTTGTTGGACTTAGACATCGTGGTCACTCTGCCATGTCTACTTTGGTGTGTGTGTGTGTGTCAAATTTTCTCACATAACCTGTGTTATTGTGATGGCTGTACTGATGTGTGCATTTGTAATTAAAGTGGGGAATGGGAAATTGGCGACCGAGGCTTTAAGTTAGGAACTATCCCGGTATTTACCTGCAGTGGAAATGGCAAACCACGGAAAACCATATCCCAGATTGTTGAGATGGGAATCGAACCTTGCCCTACTTAGCTTTGCCTCAAGAGTGCGCCCCGTTCCAGCCCTCAGACCAGAATTACAGTTCTAGAGAAATGGCGGATAAAGGATTCACCGTATCGTAGTGTGATCTTTGTTTTTGAGAATTAAAAAGAGGGGATTGAAGAACTTCAACAGGCGTTTGAGTTCGTTTGTTGTTTAAGTAAACTAATATTGGTTTAGAAGTCTGTTGACTGGGTGGCTCAGAGGTAACATTGCGGAACCAGGAATGAATTTTGCATAGTCGAAGGAGTCTCACCTGAGACATGTATTTTTATTTCCTAATTATTCTTTCTGGCCATTGGTAATTCATTGTCTTAACATATTTTACATTTATTATTCCCGTACAGTAAGGAATTCTCCACGATTTACATTGCCATATACTTTTAAATTATTAAATAAAAGATGGCCACAATCGCTTTCGCCATGAGAGACAATTGACGAATATAATTCATTTGATGGACTCAGACATCGTGGTCATTCAGCCCCATCTACTTTGGTGTGAGTGTAAAATTTTCTCTGATAACCTGTGTTATTGTGATGGCTGTACTGATGTGTGCATTTGTAATTCAAGTGGGGAATGAGGAATTGACGACCGAGGCTTTAAGTTACGAACTATCCCGGTATTTACCTGCAGTGGACGTGGCAAACCACGGAAAACCACATCCCAGATTGTTGAGATAGGAATCTAACCTTGCTCTCCTGAGTTTTGCCTCAAGAGTGCGCCCCGTTCCAGCCCTCAGACCAGAAGTAAATTTCTTGGCAAACCAGGGATCGAACCTGGAATCCGGGGCGATAGCTCAGAATGTAGCCTTCAGATTGGGCTTCCCTATGTTAATACGATTTTTGACAAGCACTGGGCATATAGTCTAACTCTTAAACTCCCTCCATTACGGTGGCTGTCGAAGTGAGTCTATGCTCATTCCAGTAGTTGGCGAAGTATGCTCCCTTGCTTAATTTACTGTCATGGAAATGCAAAGGATTGTACCTACATCAGGTGATGGAAATTGCTTATTTAGAGCAGTTTCGTACTGTTTATTCCAAAATGCAGGATGTTATCCTGAGCTGCGTTTGCAAGCAAATTGCAAAAATTTTTGCTGGCAAGAATAATTATAAGGATTTTATTATTGGCGATCAGTATCATCGCATTCTCATCAGCAACAAACTTGAGAATGAAAGTATCTGAACTTCATTGTATACGTTGGTTATGTGAAGAACAGCCCACGTTCGTTCTCATAAACGGGAGAAAGCATCAGGCAAATGCCTGGACAAAATAACTACTGTGAAAGGAGCTATTAGACTGAATATTTTGGGCTAGGGGAGTGCGGCCTGGTTCTTTATACTCAACTTTAAGTTTAAATTTAACACTGAACATTTAAGCATTAACATAATATAAACTTTATTTGTTTTTTGACACAAGTGATAAATTCTATACATTACTGGAAACCCTTTGGGTTTAAAAATTAGTAGGTTGGCACAACTTGGTGCTATTTACAAGAGTTCATTTTAAAGACACACTATTTTGAAAATAACTGCACTTGCAAGCAATATTAAAACCATTAAAACATATAAGATTATTGATAAAAAATAGAGAATAAAAGAACGTAACTTATCTTCCGTTGCTATTCATGCTGACTAGAGAGGTTCATTGCTGCAGGTCGGCCGTGGCCAGAACTTGCTGGTTTGCTGTTGTAGTTTATAGTTTACGAACACTATACTTTGTGATTTCGATGTCCAGCATCTCGAAATAAAGTATCGGCTTGAAGAAAGGTTCTTCTTTAGAACCAAAGTTCACTGAAGAGCGAAAGTAACAAGCAAGCTTTCATCTTGCGTAGCGGTGAGAACTGTGATCTGAGCCTGGCAACAGCTCATCTAGGTGTGGCTTTGATGCGTAGTAATCTCCAGCGTAGCGGTGTGACGTGCTGAGTACACCGTCTTATGTTGTAGCATGCCGTTAGGTATTTGCCCCATAGAACGAAGCTTTGGAAGACTCCATGAAGTGATGCGGTACTGTCGTGCTGGATCTGGCGTGCTGGTTCTGTCGTGCTGGTTCTCGTACTGGATATCGTACTGGATCTGAATCTTGAAGAGGAGAACCGCTTCTTAAATAGGGCGTAGAACAATCGAGAAATCAGCACTGGCTGGCGGCGACTGATTGGCTAAAGCGGAGATGTGACGACAGTCCTTCACGTAGCGGCTAGGCGAGAAGCACACCTGGCAGTAGTGACTTGTGGCTCGGAGAGTCAACATCTATGAACAGCTGAGGTATGTGTCTTAGAAATTTTGTTTGTTACGAGTAATCACTCGAAAATTACATTATATATTATAAACATAAATGTGATTAAATACATTAATAGTTCGGTGGTCCCAAAGCATTTGACCGACAAATGCGGCATAAGAAATAAACACACATTGAAAACATCACGAAAGTGATCATACGTGAATATTATTGTTTATTGATCATTTGTTTAGAGTACATAACAATGAGTCTAACCACGCTGTTGATTTTGGCAATGGAAGTATTATTTGCCATTTAATATTTGGCGGCTGCGTTGATGCAGGCCACTATAGTGTTATTGAATATGACGTTAATTTGGAGAGAAATGCTGCAATAAATATACCCATTTGACGAAACAGAACATTAGGCACAAAAAAGTGGGAAATCGTAGAAAATACGAAGCCACTTTTAAAATCTAATATAAAAATGCCATTTCAGAAACAATTCCAGATATTATGCCGTACAGGGTATGGTCCTTGACGAACAAATGTAAACATTGTTCTGCACTGTATTTCTGTAGCGAGAAATCTACGCCTGGTTACTTTGACCTTTGGTGTTGTAATGGCAAAATTAATCTTCCTAAATATAAAATATTTGACAGACTGCAACAATTTTTCACTGGAAATGATATCTCAAGGAATTTAAGAGAGAACTTCGTTAATGTATATTCCAAAATTATAAGCGACGGTTCCTGCGGCCAGTTGTATATACACACATCAAAAAAAGTTTTGCATCACCTCGGTTCCAAGAGTTCCGGAACCGTTAAATACAAAGGGAATAGAGATCAACACAAACAACATTTCAGCTCGTTTTATTGCTCATGAGACCCACACATTGCATGTTGTACCATCATACAGCTAGACTTTCAGCATTTGTGGTCCAGATTGCAGTACACACCACTACCTCTAATACCCAGTAGCACGTCCTCTTGCATTGATGCATGCCTGTATTCGCCGTGGCATACTATCCACAAGTTCATCAAGACACTGTTGGTCCAAATTGTCCCACTCCTCAACGACAATTCGGCGTAAATCTCTCAGAGTGGTTGGTGGGTCAAGACGTCCATAAACAGCCCTTTTCAACATATCCCAGGCATGTTCGATAGGGTTCATGTCTGGCGAACATGCTGGCCACTGTAGTCGAGCGATGTCGTTATCTTGAAGGAACGCATTCACAAGATGTGCACGAAGAGGTCGAGAATTGTCGTCCATGAAGACAAATGCCTCTCCAATATTCTGCCGATATGGTTGCACTATGGGTCGGAGGATGTCATTCAGGTATCGTAAAGCCGTTTCGGAGCCTTCCATGACCACCAGTGGCGTACGTCGGCCCCACATAATGCCACCCCAAAACATCAGGGAACCACCACCTTGCTGCACTCGCTGGACAGTGTGTCTAAGACGTTCAGCCTGACCAGGGTGCCTCCAAACACGTCTCCGACGATTGTCTGGTTGAAGGCATATGCGACACTCATCGGTGAAGAGAACGTGATGCCAATTCCGTGGGGTCCATTCAGCATGTTGTTGGGCCCATCTGTACCGCGCTGCATGGTGTCGGGGTTGCAAAGCTGGACCTCGCCATGGACGTCGGGAGTGAAGTTGCGCATCATGCAGCCTATTGCGCACAGTTTGAGTTGAAACACGACGTCCTGTGGCTGAACGAAACGCATTATTCAACATGGTGGCATTGCTGTCAGGGTTCCTCCGAACGGCAATCCGTAAGTAGCGGTCATCCACTACAGTAGTAGCCCTTGGGCGGCCTGAGCGAGGCCTGTCATCGACAGTTCCTGTATCTCTGTACCTCCTCCATGTCCGAACAACATCGCTTTGGTTCACTCTGAGACGCCTGGAAACTTCCCTTGTTGAGAGCCCTTCTTGACACAAAGTAACAATGCGGACGCGATCGAACTGCGGTATTGACCTTCTAGGCATGGTAGAACTACAGACAACATGAGCAGCGTACCTTCGTCCTGGTGGAATGACTGGAACTGATCGGCTGTCGTACCCCCTCCGTCTAATAGGCCCTGCTCATGCATGGTTGTTTACATCTTTGAGCAGTTTTAGTGACATCTATGAACAGTCAAAGGGACTGTATCTTGGATACAATATACACAGTCAACGTCTATATGCCGGAGATCTGGGAACCGAGGTGATGCAAAACTTTTTTTGATGTGTGTATTTGACTCCTCAGAATTCTTGAATTCCTTAGAATTAAGTGATTTGCTTCCACATACTCCAAACAATTGACCCATAGATATGCTCCTGAGAAATCTGAAGTTTCCTAAGGGCATCTAAATGCTACCATATTAATTATATTATTTATAAGAAATATGTACGAAAATTGCCTGAATTTGGAAATAATAAGTGCAGTTAAAATTCCATATTAATTATATGAAATATGCATGAAAATGCTTGGATTTGGAAATAAGTGCAGTTAAAATTAGGCAGAAAGGTCTAATCCTTCGACTTGATTTAACACCACCGGATAAAACAATCATTTTCTTTTAAAAGGCAACATTTTCCGATTCGCTTGGCATACTTTATCACAATAAATAAAGCTCAAGGGGGAATTATGGAACGTATAGGTCTCAATTTGCCTCATCAAGTTTTCAATCATGGCCAGCAGTATGTTGCAATGTCTAGAGTGCAATCTTTTGACGCCCATAAAGTTTCAATAGTGCCAAAAAATAATTGTACAAAGAACGTATATAATAAAATTCTTCAGTAAATATTTTCTTATTGGCCGTCATGTATTGACGGGTTTCAACTAGTTATTATTTTAAATCGCTTATCCTCCAAACTCGGCTTAACCCACGGACTCGGTGAGATATCATTCCTCTACCGTCGCAAGGATGGTGCCTGGGAGCTCAACACACTATGACAGCAGATACAACTGGGGATAGTGACAGGCGATCGCTAACTTGGGTATAACTAAGGAAGGGTTAGGGAAGGGATTTTGGAACGAAGTCGGCCGTGGACCTGTTCAAAGGAACCGTCCCGGCATTTGCCTGCGGATGAAAATGGGAAAATATGGAACACCATTTTCAGGACGGCCGAAGTGGGATTCAAACCCAAGTTCTTCCGATATCAGCGAAGCACAAGGTAGGACTTAAGCGCTATTATACAAATTCAACACACACACACGTTAGGACACGGTTTTGATAACTAAGATGTCCCAATCCAGCAAAATGAATTAACCCTTAGGCCTACATGTACGATATAATCCTGGAATTAGCGAACGGATCTGTGTTATCACGGAGCAGGATAGTAGAAGTTGCTTTCACCGTCCGGTCCGGTCAAAGTAGAATATGTATTTATTTCGCGTATGGCTTTTATTGCCGGGAGTGTCCGAGGACTTGTACGGCTCGCCAAAGGCTGTAGCTGCTTCAAGCGGACACCCATGGGGTGAGCTACAAGTCCCGTTCAATTTCAAGTAGTTCATCTTTCGCCACCAGATATCACTGACACCTAGTGGCGAACGTTGGAACTTTGATAGAGCTTTACAACAAAATGTAACCTAGAAATTTAGCTTCACACAAGTTTAGTTAGTGGAATGATTTTTTACGTGCCATTAATCTATGACAAGGGACTGCCGGCTTTACTTCCCCTCCGAAGGAAGTCATACTGAAGGATTTTAACGCTATTAAAAAATCCCGTTTGAACCCGTGATCTTGGGCTTAGCAGTTCAGCATGCTACCAACTACGCCACCGAAGCCGCTGGTTTTGATAACTAAGATGTCCCATTCCAGAAAATAAATTAACCCTTACATGTACGATATAATTCTGGAATTACTGAACGGATCTGTGTTATCTAGGAGCAGGATAGTAGAAGTTGCTTTCACCATCCGGTTAAATCAAAGTACAATATAATCATGCTAGCTGGCAGCAGTAGTCTAGTCACGTCATTCTCATAACTAGTGCTCGGATTTTTTGGTAAATATTTTTTAAAATGTTAATACATATTTTAAACTATTTGTCTATAAATACATAAATTCCTGCTTTTCACTTATTAGCACATAAAAGACGTAATATTTACATATTTTAAAATCAGTATGCTAGAAGTTCATTGCTTTTTTGTTCTGTGTTGCATTACTGGGGAGAACCTGTGAACTATATAATCTATCTAGCTGTCTATGTCAGCATGCCGCTGTGTTTTTCTTATTTTGTTGCCCCGTCCCACTCACTGTGGAGGCCGGGGATTTCCTTGTCCATAGCCCCATATTGCACCTCGTCTAGACCCCCCCCCCCGTCAGCTACCTGGAACCAGTGTCACTCACATGCAGTTCATTTCCAGCACTGTGAAGTGTATGGCAGTTCTACGATTCCTAAAGGAAAAGCAACTGCAAGTTATCGTCTGCAGCAATACGTTGCAGAATGTAAGGATAATTTTATTTCTGATGGGGGCGTTCTGTTCTGCCAACCATGTGGGAAAGCAATCAAGGCTGAACAGCGATCTCAAGTTAACCCACAACTCGAGGGCAAGAAACATATTGCCGCAGTTTCGCGCCTTCAGTAGAAGTGTTTTGCGACAATCATCGGTCATTTGCGATGGACAACCTGAAGATGTATCTCGTTGTGTATTGTAATTCTTCAGCAGTCAGTGAGGCTTAGCATAAATTGCATTCGTGAGTACTGTTTTTTTTTTTTTTTTTTTTTTTTTTTTTTTTTTTTTTTAGCGTATGGCTTTTTTTTTAGTGCCGGGAGTGTCCGAGGACATGTTCGGCTCGCCAGTTTTGTAGCTGCTTCGAGACGGACACCCAATGGGTGAGCTACAAGTACCGTCGGGGAGTGAAATTGGAATGGAAGGACAAGGAGTTGGAAGGTAGCGGCTGTGGCCTATAGTTAGGGACCAACCCCGGCATTTGCCTGGAAGGAAGATGGGAAACCACAGAAGACCATCTTCAAGGTTGCCGGAGGGGGGATTCGAACCTCCTCGCCTCCCGGATGTGAGCGACTGCCAGCAATCATGCCGTAACGACCACGGCTAACTCACCCGGTGTGAGTACTGTATATTGTTTATATAGTCATTATTAAACTAAATTATACTTCAATATTTTTAGGTATTTTTAATACATAAAAAAGAAATATTTTCCCGATTTTTAGCACCTAAATATCCGAGCCCTACTCATAACACTGATGGATGGAGACACCACGTAACAGTTGATAGAGGATTGAGAACTACGCTACCAAATGCTGGAGCCGGTAGCGCGGAGGCGTGGTCCCACATCACTTCCGCAGAGGTTCATTTCCGGTGAGCTGATTCTGATCGCTCGACCTCTAAACCTGGGCAGCTTCACCCATTCACTGGGCCGTGAATAGTTTCCCTTGAGTGAACACAATGTCCTCAAGACGCTGGATCATTCCCTAGCACTGCTCTAGGTTACATCGGGAGAAAACAACAACCCAATCAGAGCCATTCTTGCCAAGATGAGGAATAAGGTAGTTTGTCACAGCTTTCTTCACCCATTCACTGGACCGTGAATAGTTTCCCTTGAGGAGACGCTGGATCATTCCCTGGCACTACTCTAGGTTACATCGGGAGCAAACACCAACCCAAGTCAGAGCCATTCTTGCCAAGGTGAGGAAAAGTAAAAGTGTGAATGTGCGCGCCAACCACCGGCTGAACCAGGTACGCACACCCGCGATCTGCGCCAGTCACAGCCGGCTTAGCTTGCAGTGTTTATCGGGGCGCACATAGATAATGACCCCGTAGTTTATTAGCAAAAGGAAAATAACAACCTGAGCAATATAGTCGCGTAAGTCATTGGACCTGGTTGCTATGGAGATGTACCTTGTTGCGGACCAACAAACACCAGTACTGTCAACCCGCAGACGGATGCTCAATTACAGTATCCGAATAACCCTACTCAAATAAGCTGAAACTAAGACGCGCGACACTGGTTTCTCAACAGCTAGCGACCACCTCGAGGTGTAGTGGCTAGAATACTTGGCTCTCACCCCGGAGGCCCGGGTTCCATTCCTTGCTATGCCAAGAAATGTAATTCTGCTCTGAGGGCTGGAACAGGATACACTAAGCCTCGTGAGGTAAAACTCAGTCTTCCTAGAAGTGGTTTTCCGTGGTTTCTCCTCGAGGCAAATGCCGGGATAGTTTCTAACCTAAAGATACGACCGCCTCGTTCCCAATCATCAACTGAATTACAAAATACGCACACTACTACAGTTAACACAATGCATGGCAGCGCAGAGTACTTTGTCAACTGGGTACAGTTGCTCTATGCAGAGCCAAGAAGTTACGTGCAAGCCGCCGCAGAAGCGTCGGAAAACTTCCATGTAACAGTTGGTGATCATCAAGGTTCGGCCCTGTCAACATTGCTGTTCATTATGGTCATGGACACGGTTACTGCAGATCTACAACAACCGTTCCATTGGACCATTCTTTACGCTGATTACGTCATGTTGGCGGCTCAAAACAAGCTGGATCTCCAACATCAAGTCCAGAAATGGAGTGATGGGTTAAGTCAATATGGCCTGTGGCTTAACAAAGCTAAAACGGAATATATGACATCGGATTCAGGAGAAATTGGAACAATCCAAGTCAACGGCGATGACCTGCCTCGAACGAGAAAATTTAAGTATCTTGGCTCTACGATAACTGCTGAAGGTCGTCTCACCGAGGAGGTCAACGTAAGAATTAATGCTGCGTGGATGAAGTGGCGAACAACGTCAGGTGTCATGTGCGATCGCCAGATGAAAGACCACTTAACATCGAAGATTTACCGCACTGTCATTCGTCAAGTGGCGCTTTATGGTACTGAATGTTGGCCACTCACCAAGGAAGCAGAACGTCGGCTAAGTGTCATGGAGATCAAGATGTTTAGATGGGCAGCTGGCATTACTAGGTTGGATCTCATCCCCAATGAAAGAACAAGGGAACGATTTGGTGTCGCGGCAATCAACAACAAAATGCGTAGGGGTCGTCTTTGATGGTTTGGGCATGTGCTACGGTCAGGAGCGGACATCATTGCAAAACAGGGCTACTCACTAGATAATAATAATAATGCTATTGGTTTTACGTCCCTTTTAACTACACTGGCTTTTAGAGACGCCGGGGTGCCGGAATTTTGCCCCGAAGGGGATTTTTAACGTGCCAGTAAATCTACTGACACGGCTCCCTCACATTTGCGCACCCTCAAATGCCAGCTGACTGCGCCAGGTTTCGAACCTGCAACCTTGGGCTCAGTAAGCGAGAACGTTACCCCTGAGCCACGCAGCCAGACTACTCACTAGAGGTCGCCGGGAAAAGACCAAAGGGGCGACCGAGACAACGTTGGGCCGATACACTGCACAGGGATATGAAAAGCGTCAACCTACATCCGGACATGGCCCATGACCGAGTAAAGTGGAGACAGCGGATTCAAATAGCGGACCCTGCCACGAGGCGCGACAAACGCTAAAGCAAAAGAAGGCTACATTCATCACAATGACAAAGGTTATCAGGTCGCACACACCCAAATACATGGGGCTAAATGTCCAAGCCCCTCAAACAAAGAAACAACAACTGAACAATTAGTTATTTGTAAAAGCTCATTTAAGAACATAAGTTTTTTTTTTAATTGATGACAAACAAATCTAGTGATTTCCAGTAACCTACGTTAGCGACATTGTTCGATTGACATTGATACTCGGCCCATCAGAATGTTTATGTTTGGAAAGGTAAAAGATTTGAATGTAACTCGTCCATCAGCGATACACAAAGTAACCCAAAGTGGTCCTATAAATACGACGTGTTTACTGAGAACAAAAACCAGTCTATTTTATCGCACAGAAGCACTGGCATTGCGCTCTCGGGAGGGAAGTGCATAAAGCAGCGACAGCAGAAGTTCTGACATCTGACAGCTCTTTTCAACTGACTGCGTCAACACATTCCCCGAGGTAATCTGTGTGACGTATATATTTTACGTAACGTCATCATAGGAGAGGTAAAAAGAATAAAGATGATTTGTATTGGGCAAGGTGGTTTAATAAAAGATTGTATCCTGGTATTCGACCAGAGTTGAAAACGGGAAACGAGATAGCATACGGAGAGTTCGAACCAACAAACTCGATATATTTTGAAATAACGCAATGATCATTTTTTTTTGTCGTGTGGCCTCCTGAGAGGCCGAATGCATGTATTTCTAGTCGACGCCCATGGGCGACCTGCGTGACGGGATGAGAGATGGAATGGATGAAGATGGATGAAAGTGGGCAAAGATGTGGAAGGAAGCGGCCGTGGCCTGTCAGAAGGTACCGTCCCAGCATTTGCCTGGTGTTGAAAATGGGGAAACCACGAAAAACCATTTCAAGGACGGCCGACGGTGAGGCTCGAACCCACGTGTCTACCGAGTCAGCAGAGCTTGGCCCCATGACCAAACAGTGCGCTTCAGCCAGCGTAGCCACTGCTGTCGGTGTAACGAGGATCATGAAACATATTGAGTGTCTAACAATATAACAATATAGAGCAGAGATTAAAAATAAAAATAAAACACTTCGCGGACTTTCGTCTGGGGCCTTGGAAGTATTGGGGTGTTGAGGTTCTGTGTTCGCGAAATTCCTTCCTTTGAGATGAAGTCTTATAAAATGTGTCACTGCTTGAGTTTTGACATGGGAGAGACTGGCACAGTGCAAGCAAGCCTTGATTGTTTAACAAAACAAAAGAACGGGTGAACGAATCAATGAACCTATAAACGAACGAATGAATGAATGAACAAATGAATCAAATAGCGAACGAATGAACGACCGAATGAATGAATGAACGAATAATAATAATAATAATAATAATAATAATAATAATAATAATAATAATAATAATATTGTATGGCCTCGGGTGCTGGGTGCAAGCTTTGTTATTTGACACCCAGAGGGCAGCTTGCAAGTCGAATTTCGTCGTTCCTTGGAGCGCTATGAAAGTCAAGGAGGTTAGTTATCTAAGCTCCTTGACACTATAGCAATTTCTAGTAGAGAATTGAGGATCTTTGTGTTGGCGGAAAATCCCGAGATTAATTTAGCCATTATGAACACGGCCTACTGAATTCAAATGGGTTCTTTAACATGCCAACAACGTATGACATGCATGTCGTGATTTTCGTCGCCTTTCAAAAAAATATCACTTACCACGGCCAGGAGCGAACCTGCAAGCTTGGGTGGGTTAGAAGTCCGACACGATAACGAACGAATGACTGAATGAATGAACGAAACAATGAACATACCCAATATCAACTTGTGATCGAATGCCTATGAAGCAATGGGGTCATATATAGAATCTAAAGTGAGCAGTTGTATTATTTTAGAAATAAAACAAGTAGGCTCCAATTCTTAGACAGTCAGCGATTCGGATGACGCGCCTTTCATCCAGGCTCACAAGAGAGGCCTACCACAAGTGTACTCGCCAACTTTCAGATACCACTGAATTTGTTTAATTCAAATCATACTAATATATAAAAATGAGATGGTGTGTGTCTGACTGTCTGTCTGTCTGTCTGTCTGTCTGTGTGTTACTCAATAACGCAAGAACCACTGGGCCGACTTAAATGAAATCTCGCATGGATGTAGCTGATTTACCAGGTCTACATATAGGATACTTTTGATTTCGATATTTTGTACTATTAAAAAATGGCGACCATTTTGGTGACGTCACTACACCCTTTGGTTTCAAAATTTCATATTTCCGTATCAAATAAAAAGAGAACGCTAAGAAATAGCAAACTTTTGATGGCACTTACGAGTTTTAAAATTTAATTTCCTATCCGAAAAGTCCTTATCACTTTTCGTGTATCTCCAACGGTTAGCGAGTAAGACCCACATTTGTAACGTCACTACACTCTTTGGTTTCAAAATTTCATATTTCCATTTCAAATAAAAAGAGAACGCTAAGAAATAGCAAACATTTGATGGCAAACACGAGCTTTAACATTTAATTTTCTATCCGAAAGGTCCGTATCACTTTTCGTGTATCTACAACGGTTAGCGAGTAAAACCTAAATTTGTGCAATAAAACACGGTCAAGACCGAGCGGTGCAGTAGGCCTATATCTCTATATATATAAAAAATGAAAGTTTGTCTGTTTGTTTCTGAATTTCTACGGAAATTTGAGTTATTTACGTGTGTCAGACTGTTTTATGATGGATGCGCGCGAAAATAAGTTTTGTCTGTCTGTCAGTTTGTTTGTTTGTCTGTGGACAACTTTGTTCCCATATAACTCGAGAACGGCTGGGTGTAACAACGTAAAATTTGGTACAGATATCCATCAGAGGCACGACACTAATCATTGATGTAACTCTTCTCCGTACCTCTCATAAGAGGGGGCCTACCCCCTTAAAATACGTGCTGAAATAGGCGCAGAAGGACGAGACAAAGCTCATTTTCAGCCCCTCAATGTGAGAGACAAAACTTGGGAGCCCTAAAGGGTCCCCGAAAACCACATTTTAAGGCCCTAAAACCAACCGTTTTTGAGTTAGGCCTATTCCCAGAAAACTAATTTCATTTAATAAACTAATGAACGAATGCAAGCCGCTAACCATGGCAACAGATTCTCAGAGGTCCATCTATTGCTATAAGACGCAATGCAATTCCATTAATTACATTAGTGTGAAAGTTTGCAAACGGCTAGAAGTTTATCACGGAACTAAATTAAGCTCTAAAATTCAACAATACGTATAATGCGCTTAAGGGGGTCAAGGGGTCCTCTAGAATTTTTTCACGTGATTTACACCTGAGGGTGTGGTACGGCAGGTCTATTATATTCCTATCCCTATATTAAATTACAGTATTATTATTAATATTATATTATGGCGTACAACAACGAGACAAAGCCCCTCGGTGCCAGAAACAAAACTCGGGGGCCCTAAAGGGTCCTCGAATACTACATTATAAGGCTCTAAAACCAACAGTTTCTGAAATATTCCCAGAAAACTAATTTCATTTAATTTAATCTAACAAACTAATGACGGAATGCAAATCGGTAAACATGACAACATTATCTGAAGGGGTGGCATCCAACTTTCCATATATTTTTGTAAGAAGCAATGTCACTCCATTTATTACATTTCTGTGAAAGTTTGCAAATGACTATAAGGTTATCAAGGAACCAACGTGGACTGTATAATTCATCCATGCAATTAAGGGGGCCAAGGGGGTAACCTAGAACTTTTTCATGCAATTTTCACGTGCAACATATAGTACATAAGGTCTATTATATCTCCAAACAGCAACATTATTTTCAAAAATTCCTGAATTGAATCAGAAATTTTTGCGTCTTTTAGGAATTTGGGCCATTTGAGGCTAAAGAACCTGAATTTTCATGCACGACAAGCCTTTATAATTTATGAAAGGGGTCTTCCTGTGTATGGGGACCTAACACAACGTAGAGGGTCAGTTTTTATGTGACGTGTATTGCGTTTCGTCTACAAGGCTTTCAATTCTATATCACGTCAGGAAGTAGGCCTACACGTTAGGTGAATTTAGTTTGATAGCACATTTGAACTTTTTTTTTGTCGACATACGGGTTCATCGTAAGGATGATTTTGTTTGATACTGTGTGGTAGATATACCCATATTTGGATATCTGGGTGATATGTTGTAGACAATAGGATTGTCTGTCTGTCTTTCTGTGTATCTTTATGTACGCCTATAAATCGTGTTCGGATGCTTGGTGCATCGTAAAATTATGCATGGTAACCATGAGAGTCAATACACCAATCATTTATAAAACTCTTCACCGTACTTTTCATACAGGAGAAGGGTGGATATAGGGAAAAACTTCTCAAAATACATGCTAAAATAGGCGAAATATAAAAATTATCCTAGAAGGACGACCAAAGCATGTGTTGCGCTTCTCAATATGAGACACAAAATTCGGGAGTCTATAAAGGGTCTCCGAAAACTACATTTTAAGGCCCTTAAATTAACAGTGTGTGTAATATTCCCAGAAAACTAACTTCGTTCTGATAAACTTATGAATGAATGACAAACCGCTAACCATTGCAACAGTAGCTCAATTGATAATGTATGGTGTTAACACCGAACACCGTTCGAAGAACGGGTACTTCTACTAGTATATGTATAGAAGTATCTCCCCTTGGGCGGTCAGATCTGTGTACCCAAACTGGTGCAAGTGTCTGGACAGCAGAAGAGTGGATTCGATCGCGACTATGGTTACATTTTGAAGTGTTAATTATGTAGATGTGTTTCTATTATAAAGTTGGTATAATTTTCTCATATATTAACATTGCTACGCCAATAGGTTATTTATTTATTTACTGATTGATTGATTTATTCATTGAATTATTTATTTATTCATTCTTTTATTTATTTATTGATTTGTAAATTTATTGATTTATTAATTCATTCTTTTATTTATTTATTTATTTATTTATTTATTTATAAATTTATTGATTTTTTGATTTATTTATTGATTTATTTATTCATTCATTCATTTATTTATTTATTTATTTAATGATTTTTTTATTGTTCATACTCTCTGCATGCTCCACTACATAAGTAGTACTACATGCACTTACATTACATTTTATAAAAGAACAAAATAAATTACATTATAATAAATCAATAATTACTAGATGACTTAGTCTTAACAATATCAAACAATATTATTCATCGTTTTTCCTTAGAGCTTGAAAATCCAGAGCATTAACAAATTTAGAAAATTCCTTCAAATACTTTTTTAATAGCACAGATTTCTGAATCGGCCAGTTATCATCTCTATTAACACTATTGATCAAGAATTGCCTAATATTTTTCACTTCACTGCACACGAAAATTATATGATCTATAGTCTGAGGGCTACTTTTACAGGAACACTCGGGATTACGTATAATTTTAAGTCTGTGTAAGTACGAAGCAATATTTCCATGTCCAGTCAGTATTGTAGTCATATTAGGTGTTAAGGTGATTTTGGATTTTAATCTACCTGCAACTGTTGGAAAGAATTCTTTTGTAAGTGTGCCTTTTGAAGTTTGTTCCCATTTTTGCTGCCATTCATGAATTGATTCTTCTTTGAGATTTATTTTAAAAGTTGAGATGGGTATTCTATCGAAACAAACCTCGCTTAATTTTGTTGCCTCCTTTGCAATTTTATCAGCCAGTTCATTGCCTGCAACACCTGTATGTGCCTTAACCCATTCAAATTTTATTATCCATTTTTTTCTTTTTAGAATAGCTGTAGTCCTTATATTCTCAATTAGTTCGTTATGATTTCTGAAGTCCGCAATGGAGTCAATTGCTATTATACTATCTGTGTAAATAATTACTTTCTTATCTTCATCATCCTCTGTCCTAGTAGTATCTAAGAATTCCAGAGATTTAGTATAGCTAATTGCTCCGCCTGATTATTCGAACAGTTGTCTTGCAGTCTATATTTCAATTGGTCTACTAATTCGTGCAATCTGAATATAGCTATGCCAGCTCCCACTCCTTCTTCACTTTTGCTTCCATCTGTGTAAATTTTCCATGGGATATATTCATTTAATGCTATTCTTGGATCTTCGGTACCAGGAAAATAGGCTGGATGGAGCCATCTCATAGGTTTTTCGGGGTGGTCAATGACATAGTTCATAGTTGTTATATCAATGATATATTGATTTATTTATTGTCTTATTTATTTATAAATTTATTGATTTATTGATTAATTGATTTATTAATTTATTATTTATTTATTCATATATTTATTGATTTATTTATTGACTTATTGATTTATTTATTTATTTATTTATTCATTTATTTATTTATTTATTTATTTATTTATTTATTTATTTACCGTATGGCTTTTAGTGCCGGGAGTGTCCGAGGATATTTTCGACTCGCCAGAGTTTGTATAGTTCCCTCACTTTCCTGCTTAACGAGCGGCTACTCAAACGTAAGGCAGTAGTATACACCGACAATAACCATTGTTCGCTACTGACCAATATCTGACGGTTGTTGACCAATAGAATGCTTCCTCTATCACTCAACCCTGGCGGCTAGCTCGCGTGTCACGCAGGTATCAGGTGTCCGGTGTTGCATATCTGCACGTAGTTCTGTCCAGTCTCGCTGCTTGCTCTCAGTGGCTACGGTGGAAAGTTGACAACGCTGTGCTTCGCGCTGGGAAATTCTTGGCCCCAGGCGCCATGGAATGTTAACATATCCGCCCAGCTAGATTTCAAAGGTGAGCCGCACGTTAACGAGGAAAGTGAGGGAACTATAGCTGCTTCTATGCGGACACCCATGGGGTGAGCTACAAGTACGGTCGCGTGTGGATGAGATGAAATGAATGAAGATGAATGAGCAAGTTTAATTTCAAGTAGTTCCAAGTTTGCCTACCAGATGCCTTTGACACCTAGCAACGAACATTGGAACTTGATAGAGCGTTTCTAACGAAATATAACCTACAAATTTGTCTACACATTACCAATTGTAGTGGGAGGTTCTCTTTCATGCCATAAATCTGTGACATGGGCCGCCAGCTTTACTTCCCCTCCGAAGGAAGGCATACTGAAGGATTTTAACGCTCTTAAAAAATCCGACGACTTCGGCCGGGTTTGAACCCGTGGACTTGGGCATAGCAGTTCCGCATGCTACCGACTACGCCACCGAAGCCCCTTCACCAATAGGTCACTACATGGTATGAGCCTCTGATCCCCACTCTTAAAGTAAAACACGGAATCTGTCAGCCTCGTGGTGCACTATGAGTCCCGGGTTCTGGTCTGACGGCGGGAACGGGGAATACTCAGCCTCGTGAGGGTAACTAAAGAGGGAGTGGGTTCCCACCTCAGCCATCCTGGAAGTGGTTTTCCGTGGTTTCCCCACTTTTACTCCAGTCAAATACGGTGATGGTTCCTAACTTAAGGACACGGCCGCCACCTTCCGAATCCCCATCTCAATTACAAACACACACGCGCATACTCTACTACAGATACCACAAGTACAAGAGGTGGAAGAATTATTCAGTATGGAATAAGACGTAACTCACGGCAGCTGTCACCTGTGGCGATACTCACCTAAAACAAGGAGGAGAAACAGTATTAGAGCGCTACATATTCACGTATTAAGACATTCTGATTAATAAGAGACCGACAAAATAATCACGACACATCGCGAAACAGAGTTTTATGTATGCATCGTGAATTAATACTTCTGCGACGTTTTATAGCGAATTTTATATTCTGAGTTTTTCTTTGTCGGTAATTTTTTGTTGACCACTTGAGCACATTCCTCATCTATATGGTTGAGGAGGATACTATTAAAAACAAATGAAGCATAATTCAATAACAAAGCATTCAAATATAATTCCATTGTTCCAATTTGATTCAGAAAAGGAAAACATAATGAGAATGAATTAATGAAAATACGTTATTTCATTCCTGCTAGCGTGCAAAGCGCGGAAGCAGGCGGGCCGTCGGCTATACAATAGCCCTTTGGCCGTTGATAGACACATCAAAAAAAGTTTTGCATCACCTCGGTTCCCAGATCTCCGGCATATAGACGTTGACTGTGTATATTGTATCCAAGATACAGTCCCTTTGACTGTTCATAGATGTCACTAAAACTGCTCAAAGATGTAAACAACCATGCATGAGCAGGGCCTATTAGACGGAGGGGGTACGACAGCCGATCAGTTCCAGTCATTCCACCAGGACGAAGGTACGCTGCTCATGTTGTCTGTAGTTCTACCATGCCTAGAAGGTCAATACCGCAGTTCGATCGCGTCCGCATTGTTACTTTGTGTCAAGAAGGGCTCTCAACAAGGGAAGTTTCCAGGCGTCTCAGAGTGAACCAAAGCGATGTTGTTCGGACATGGAGGAGGTACAGAGATACAGGAACTGTCGATGACAGGCCTCGCTCAGGCCGCCCAAGGGCTACTACTGTAGTGGATGACCGCTACTTACGGATTGCCGCTCGGAGGAACCCTGACAGCAATGCCACCATGTTGAATAATGCGTTTCGTTCAGCCACAGGACGTCGTGTTTCAACTCAAACTGTGCGCAATAGGCTGCATGATGCGCAACTTCACTCCCGACGTCCATGGCGAGGTCCAGCTTTGCAACCCCGACACCATGCAGCGCGGTACAGATGGGCCCAACAACATGCTGAATGGACCCCACGGAATTGGCATCACGTTCTCTTCACCGATGAGTGTCGCATATGCCTTCAACCAGACAATCGTCGGAGACGTGTTTGGAGGCACCCTGGTCAGGCTGAACGTCTTAGACACACTGTCCAGCGAGTGCAGCAAGGTGGTGGTTCCCTGATGTTTTGGGGTGGCATTATGTGTGGCCGACGTACGCCACTGGTGGTCATGGAAGGCTCCGAAACGGCTTTACGATACCTGAATGACATCCTCCGACCCATAGTGCAACCATATCGGCAGAATATTGGAGAGGCATTTGTCTTCATGGACGACAATTCTCGACCTCATCGTGCACATCTTGTGAATGCGTTCCTTCAAGATAACGACATCGCTCGACTACAGTGGCCAGCATGTTCGCCAGACATGAACCCTATCGAACATGCCTGGGATATGTTGAAAAGGGCTGTTTATGGACGTCTTGACCCACCAACCACTCTGAGAGATTTACGCCGAATTGTCGTTGAGGAGTGGGACAATTTGGACCAACAGTGTCTTGATGAACTTGTGGATAGTATGCCACGACGAATACAGGCATGCATCAATGCAAGAGGACGTGCTACTGGGTATTAGAGGTAGTGGTGTGTACTGCAATCTGGACCACAAATGCTGAAAGTCTAGCTGTATGATGGTACAACATGCAATGTGTGGGTCTCATGAGCAATAAAACGAGCTGAAATGTTGTTTGTGTTGATCTCTATTCCCTTTGTATTTAAAGGTTCCGGAACTCTTGGAACCGAGGTGATGCAAAACTTTTTTTGATGTGTGTATGTATAAAGGAGAATTGTAGTACACTTGTACACATGAAAATAATGAGGGGCGACCAAATATGTACCTCCAAAGGGCAAATACGCAAATCAGAGTCAAACTCATTGCTCCTCATAATATTGACACAAGTATACAAATGTCTCTTGTTTCACCAATACAGTAATGCAATTAATGATTTCATTTTCTTCAACCTACCACACCTTTAACAGAATCCTATCAGCCTTTAGTGTTAATTGTGCAAGATGCTAAGTTGTTACAATTTCCATTATAGCCGGCAATAGTGCAAACATTCTCCACCGATACCAAAAACAGAATACTGTAGGCCTAGATCTCCTCAAATACCCAATTACAATGGACAGGCAAAAGACTCTTGATTTGTAACACATTAATATTGTATAACACCTAGCACACATCTGATTAGTTATTATTAAGGCTCGGATTGTTAGGTTCTAACCAATTCTTTTCCTTGCCATTTAATGAACCAATGTTTCACACTTGAAATGAAAATCCAGTCGACGGACCGGGTCAAGGAATGGAATAAATGAAGCTCCCATCTAGCGGCAAGCATATGAACTGTACCGGCTGCCGAAGCCTGTCGCACTCCACTGGGGCAATGATTAAATGAATTACAGATGAAATGAAATGATAGTGGAGAGTGTTGCTGGAATGAAATTGTGACAGGGAAAACCGGAGTACCCGGAGAAAAACCTGTCTGCCTCCGCTTTGTACCGGGATTTGAATCACGGACCCTGCGGTGAGAGGCCGGCGTGCTGCCGCCTCAGCCATGGAGGCTCCAATGTTTCACACTTCCTGGGGTTAAATATACGAAGTTCATAGAACTTAAAAATGCTTGAATGAGGGGTTGTGACCTAAACTGTCCTAAATAGTTGTTTTTACTTCTTCAGACGATAAATACGTATTATCCGAACATAAGACAACCTTTTTGGCCATGTATGTAGTTATCTACTGCAATGCAAATAAATATCAAGCGAAACAGTGAAAACAGGATGTTTTTAAATTCACATTACAAACTTTGAGGGCTTGAAGTGGGGTCCAAGACGGTTAAATTTAGCACAGGATCGTCATTTCTCAGTCTTGTAACATTATAGAAGGTAACCGGGACGTGTGAATCGATGGAAAAATGTAGCTTCCGATGTTTAGTTATATATCTCAGAAACTACAATAGATAACTCCTTGAATGTTCTTTTGGTGTATTCAAAGTACATTCGTCATTATTTGGGTAGAATTTGAAACTTCTATGTTGAATATTTTGTGTCAGAGAGAGCATCACAAAAACAATGTTAAAACAATATATTGTTAAAAATTCGCTTAACTCATGTCCCTTTTTCTGAGCAAATACTCAAACCAGACCCATCAAACTTTGCATGCATAAAATTTCAACCATTTTTGAGCTACTGAAGTAAATGTATTGCCCTATCGTTTGCAGGAGCTGGGTTATCTTTTTTTTTACATCCCTTTTGAAAACTGGCATTTTCTGTAAAATTGTCAGTGCTTTTCAAGCTGGGCTCCATAAACTAATCAAGATACCTGAATAAATTTACTTCCACTAGTAGATCTATCTAATTTCTTAGAGACTACCAAGTTTCAAATACATTGGTCACATCGTTTCTGAGAAAATGGTACATGAAGTTTCCAAACATATGACTTACGGTAAACACAAAAGGAATGTTTGGCTAGTAGCTACAATATAGCCTTAATACATTATGTTTAAACCTAATTTTATTGCATCAAATATCGCTTCAGCACAATAATTGATACAACAAATTCTTCAGGAAAGATGGGAGATTTTTAGCCGAAAAATAAAAATTGACATTTTGAGCCTATCAAACGTCCCTCTTCCCTAGTAAATACTGTAATTCTTCTTTCGGGTGCTTTATGCTTTTGTTTGTGCAGGGCAGAGACCGTTTGTGAGTTTGGTAGTGTTTCGCAGAGCTATTTTGTCTTTTAAATTTGAATCTGATGATGCTCACTTAACGAGCGAAACGTGCCATCCTTTTTAGAAGCCTTTATAAGGAGCCTATTGAGCCTTTACCTCTCGCAGTAAAGAGCGCAGGTGCGCTTCATAAAAAGGGAGGTAGCACGCATTTCGCTACTCCTGTACTCCTGTGGGGGTTCGGGCACGGACACCAAGAGCCCGCTGAAGAGCCAATTTGGTGTTTCTAGGCGAAACCCCACACAAGACACGGCATAAACCTAGAAAAAATGCTGAGTTTTATGTCGCCCTATAGTTGTCTCCCTCTTCTGTAGTCCATAATAAATATACCAGGTGTATCCGTGAAGATGTTAGTAAGCCTCCGTGGCTTATGCGGCAGCACGCCGGCCTCTCACCGCTGGGTCCGTGGTTCAAATCCCGGTCACTCCATGTGAGATCTGTGCTGGACAAAACGGAGGCAGATTGGATTTTCAACGGGTACTCCGGTTTACCCTGTCACAATTTCATTCCAGCAACACTCTCCACTATCATTTCATTTCATCTGTCATTCATTTAATCATTGCCTCAGAGGAGTGCGACAGGCTTCGGCAGCCGACATAGTTCGTATCCTCGCCGCCAGATGGGTGCTTCATTCATTAAATTCCCCGACCCGGTCGGTCGACTGGAAGCAGGCTGAGGATTTTCATTCGTGATGATGTTACACACTTTCAAGGATGATGGAGGAAGGTAAATGGTTCCATTTCAGATCAGGACCTACAGAATAGTCCGGAAACGATCGAGCCAACAGTTGTTAATAATCGCAGTAGTTTAACGTCCGACCTCAATTGTAGTTCTTAACAGACGCCAGGGTGGCGAAATATTGTCCCGCAGGCGTTCTTTAACGTGCCGGAAGCCAACGACAAGCGGTTGGCAATTGTAAACACCCATAAACGCCCACAACCGCAGTCGGGTTTGACCCCGCTAACTTGAGATTAGTAGACCAACGCCGTATCCACCACACCACGGCGATCGACAGTCAATAGAGCAAAAATCGGTCTGATACCTCCGACAGTGGGATACATGTACTGTACTGTAATGAGCTACGATTGTAGGGTAGACACTCCCGACGAGCAGAAGATGATGATGATGATGATGATGGTAATTGTTGTTTTAAGGGGCCTAACATCTAGGTTATCGGCCCCTAAAGGTTTGGGTGATAGTGAAAGAAGAGATGAGAATCAAAACTATAACTAACTTGCGGACCCATGCGAGAACTCTCGCATAATGGGCTGTGTGCGCCCCATGTGTACAGACTACCCGCCCGGCACAAGTGCTTATGCGCGCTGTACGCGATACTGTTCATGCAGGGGCTACCGTTTTGTTTATTTGTTTAAAAGCACTTTATAAACAAATAAATATATTACCGTTGACTTTTCAAGAAATGCAAGATTGTTCCTGTACTATTGAGACGATTTGGAAGATTTTGGTACAAACCACGCCTTCTAACTCCCTCTGGTTTAGGAGTTTGAGTTTTGTGAAACATACACCTTAGTGTATTATATAACAAGATACTAACTACTGACATACATACTAGAAGAAGAAATTGTAAACAAATCAAGGATAAGGCAAATAAAGGACGAAAAGAAATGCCCTCAACCCTCGAAGAATGAGGATTGAGGGACTTGGAAGGAAGGATCGCCAGGAAAGGCAGATAGGAAAGGCAACGAGAAGAGGGTCCGCCCCAAGGTCAGAGGTAAAAGGGGACAAAACGGACCCAGCACAGGAATCCCTCGGGGTCGTCAACCCCCAAACTCACCAGCCGTGAACCCTTGAGGGTGTAGCACTATCCAGGGTGCACCTGAAGTGCACCTGCCTCCTTGAGGGCCTTGTGCTGAAGGCAGGAGATAACATGAAAAGAGAAAGAAAGCTGACCCCTCGAATAATGAGGGTACCAGGAAAGGGCCAATTAAGGCGGGAAAGTGAAAGACTCCCTAGGCCTCAGATACCTCAATACCGTCGGGGTTGGAAGAGAACAAGAGTTGACCAAGAGAGGTTTACAGGAAAGAAGACGGCGAGGAGCCCAGCACAAGTAAGTGGAAGCAATGCTGAACTCAGCTGGGGTTCCGTGGTCGCCAATCCACGTCCCACTATTTGTGAGCCCCTGCGGGAAACGAGTAGAACAGGCTAGAGGGTTAACTCAACCCTTCCACTGCGTATTGACTGGATCGGAGTACGATGTATGTAATGTAAGCTTCAGTCTGTGTTGACGTGTTGAAGTGGTACGTTCCTATGCCTGCATTGACGCAGGGAGGCGCTATTATAAACAATTGAAGACCTTGTTTTCAAAACTGAATATCTCCAAAAAAGAATTTAAAAAAATGGTTGATTCGGTAACATTTGCCTCAGCTGCATTGGATGGTGAAATATTTTTTTGATCAAATGTTAATATTTCCCATTGACAAGGCTGTGAGTAAACATGCTTTTCGTTCAAAACTGAATATATCCATCACTTATAATGTATTGAACTAAATGTTGTTTTTATTGAGGCATGTAATTTCGAATTGTACCTATTAATGTTACGTTCAAAATAAATATCACGAATTAGGATAATTATTTGAGATTATGTGAAATATCCTACTTTTCATTGCTAAATACAACAACCATTTATGCAAAACTAAATATATCCATTCATTTTTATCAATCTTTATCAATAACTATTTATGTACGGTACTATATATATATAATTTGGTCCGCTTTTTGTGATAGTAGACTATTTTCCTCTTTCTAGCTGTCATTTAAACGATATATTACCCCATTTTGATAATCACGTCTGAAGTTATATGTTTTCCCTCTCTCCAGTAAAATTGTGGAGATATTCAGTTTTGAAAACAAGCTCCTCAGTTGTTGTAATTACACCTCCCTGAAAGTTTGTAACATCATCACGGATACACGCTGCATATACTGTATAAGGCATTTTCAATGATACTGAGGTCATATTTCACTCTAGCCTGTGCCAACAGACCCATGGCACATGAATGTCATCCCCAACGTACCGTGCGCGTTGAAGCGCTTACCACGAATGTGTCGGGGAGCTGCAATAAGTTTGGAGATAGGAGGTTCGAATCCCGGCGCTGACAGTGACTTTCCTTGGTGGAATATTTCCCTGTGTTTCTCCACACTCCCTCCAGGTAAATGCCAGGATTGTAGATCCACGACCCTAATAAATAGTCACGACAAAAACGCAGGTCATGAGACGTAATTTATAAGTAGGGACCGGACATTTATGCACTAAAAACGCTTAAAATATGCATGCAATTATGCTCTAAACATGTAAAAATATGCATAAAAAGATACAGTCAATCTGAGAGACTAGACTTTATATCATTTCAAATGACGCATGCTACAATACACATGTTAGAAAGGCTCAGGTGGGCTCTTTCAACAGACTCCATTACCCATTAACTTAGGCTTCCCGTGCACCCTGCTGCATGACGTCACGCACTCGCCGTCTCCGTATCGCATATCGCCAGACCCCAGGAGGAAACTCAGACTCAACAAACTCCATTACCCTTTAACTTAGGCTTCCCACGCGGGGGCTGCATGACGTCACGCACTCACCGTCTCCGTTCGCATATCGCCAGACCCCAGAAGTAAACTCAGACTCAACAAACTCCATTACCCTTTAACTTAGGCTTCCCACGCGGGGGCTGCATGACGTCACGCACTCACCGTCTCCGTTCGCATATCGCCAGACCCCAGAAGTAAACTCAGACTCAACAGACTCCATTACCCTTTAACTTAGGCTTCCCACGCGGGGGCTGCATGACGTCACGCACTCACCGTCTCCGTTCGCATATCGCCAGACCCCAGAAGTAAACTCAGACTCAACAGACTCCATTACCCTTTAACTTAGGCTTCCCACGCGGGGGCTGCATGACGTCACGCACTCACCGTCTCCGTTCGCATATCGCCAGACCCCTGGAGTAAACTCAGACTCAACAAATTCCATTACCCTTTAACTTAGGCTTCCCACGCGGGGCTGCATGACGTCACGCACTCGCCGTCTCCGTTCGCATATCGCCAGACCCCAGAAGTAAACTCAGACTCAACAAACTCCATTACCCTTTAACTTAGGCTTCCCACGCGGGGGCTGCATGACGTCACGCACTCGCCGTCTCCGTTCGCATATCGCCAGACCCCAGAAGTAAACTCAGACTCAACAAACTCCATTACCCTTTAACTTAGGCTTCCCACGCGGGGGCTGCATGACGTCACGCACTCACCGTCTCCGTTCGCATATCGCCAGACCCCAGAAGTAAACTCAGACTCAACAGACTCCATTACCCTTTAACTTAGGCTTCCCACGCGGGGGCTGCATGACGTCACGCACTCACCGTCTCCGTTCGCATATCGCCAGACCCCAGAAGTAAACTCAGACTCAACAGACTCCATTACCCTTTAACTTAGGCTTCCCACGCGGGGGCTGCATGACGTCACGCACTCACCGTCTCCGTTCGCATATCGCCAGACCCCAGAAGTAAACTCAGACTCAACAGACTCCATTACCCTTTAACTTAGGCTTCCCACGCGGGGGCTGCATGACGTCACGCACTCACCGTCTCCGTTCGCATATCGCCAGACCCCTGGAGTAAACTCAGACTCAACAAATTCCATTACCCTTTAACTTAGGCTTCCCGCGCGGGGCTGCATGACGTCACGCACTCGCCGTCTCCGTTCGCATATCGCCAGACCCCAGAAGTAAACTCAGACTCAACAAACTCCATTACCCTTTAACTTAGGCTTCCCACGCGGGGGCTGCATGACGTCACGCACTCACCGTCTCCGTTCGCATATCGCCAGACCCCAGAAGTAAACTCAGACTCAACAGACTCCATTACCCTTTAACTTAGGCTTCCCACGCGGGGGCTGCATGACGTCACGCACTCACCGTCTCCGTTCGCATATCGCCAGACCCCAGAAGTAAACTCAGACTCAACAGACTCCATTACCCTTTAACTTAGGCTTCCCACGCGGGGGCTGCATGACGTCACGCACTCACCGTCTCCGTTCGCATATCGCCAGACCCCTGGAGTAAACTCAGACTCAACAAATTCCATTACCCTTTAACTTAGGCTTCCCGCGCGGGGGCTGCATGACGTCACGCACTCGCCGTCTCCGTTCGCATAACGCCAGACCCCAGGAGTAAACTCAGACTCGGTGCATATGCACTGAACAACATGATGACGTCATACACGCCGTAACCGTAACGCATAACGGTAGACCTAAGCATAACGATGAAGTCGACAAGATCAATTCAAATGATAAAATTGAAAATATATGCTCTTAACAATAAGCCAATCTTATTGACTCTTCTTTCCCTCCTTTCCCATAATATGTGCAGTCATTTTTGCTTGTTGTTCAAATTGAAATTTATTTTCACATTTCAGTTCCTTCGAGCATTCTTGACAATAGAGGACAACACCATCAGTTGAATAATCACTATTACCTGTCACCCACTGATTTAATAAATACTTTCTGCTGCTCTCCTCTTTAAGCATTTTGAATAAAGCATATGTAGACTAAGAATAAACTAACTCGGAAGAAATTCCTCACAAAACTAACCCCGGGATACTGGCTGCCGGGATGGTGAAAGGAATGTCCCACTCCATTCCCTTCTTGAAATAGTCACGCTTAAAATACTGTTATCTCGTTACCTGCTGCTCAGAAAGTTTCTTACATGGATGTCCAATACGCAAGCAAAACCAATTTTGTTCAAGATGTTTTAGAGTGGTTGGTTGCTCCTTAAGTTTAGGGGCTGTGACAACGCGGTCATGTAGCCCCGTGTACTTTGGGTGTGTGTAGAATCTGTCTGATAACCGGTGTTAATTGTGATGACTGTATTAGTGTGTGTTATCTGTTTTTAATTTAAGTACTGCAACTTAGAATTTTTCGAATAGTTCCTACTTTTGTCGCCAAGCGCCACCGTCAACGACTACTAGGCTTACTTCAGAACTTAGCTACTAGACGCCACCGCAGTCGGCTCTTGGCAACGAACGTAGGGACCTAAGAGCGCTGTTTACATTCTTAACCTATCCAATTTAGCTTCACACAGGTGCAATTAGTGGAAGGATCTTTTACATGCCATAAATCTATGACATGGGACCGCCGGCTTTACTTCCCCTCCGAAGGAAGGCATACTGAGGGATTTTTAACGCTCTTAAAAAATCCGACGGCTTCGGCCGGGTTTGAACCCGCTATCTTGGGCATAGAAGCTCAGCATGCTACCGACTACGCCACCGAAGCCGCCATGTTTTAGATTATACTTAATGTATATGTTAAAATATGCTGTTATGTTCACAATATGCAATACACCCAATAAACCCACAAAATATGCATTTGCATATGGTCATACGCATTTTCAAACAAGTAGTTCCGTGAAGAACTATACAGCCTATTTTCATACATCCTATTTATGTTAATTGCTTCTATCAACATATACACTTTCAGTTTAATTGCTGTAACAGAATCGTAGATATTGAGAACCGTCTAAATATTTCGGATGATCGCCATGTTGGATTTTTATCTACACACATCAAAAAAAGTTTTGCATCACCTCGGTTCCCAGATCTCCGGCATATAGACGTTGACTGTGTATATTGTATCCAAGATACAGTCCCTTTGACTGTTCATAGATGTCACTAAAACTGCTCAAAGATGTAAACAACCATGCATGAGCAGGGCCTATTAGACGGAGGGGGTACGACAGCCAATCAGTTCCAGTCATTCCACCAGGACGAAGGTACGCTGCTCATGTTGTCTGTAGTTCTACCATGCCTAGAAGGTCAATACCGCAGTTCGATCGCGTCCGCATTGTTACTTTGTGTCAAGAAGGGCTCTCAACAAGGGAAGTTTCCAGGCGTCTCAGAGTGAACCAAAGCGATGTTGTTCGGACATGGAGGAGGTACAGAGATACAGGAACTGTCGATGACAGGCCTCGCTCAGGCCGCCCAAGGGCTACTACTGTAGTGGATGACCGCTACTTACGGATTGCCGCTCGGAGGAACCCTGACAGCAATGCCACCATGTTGAATAATGCGTTTCGTTCAGCCACAGGACGTCGTGTTTCAACTCAAACTGTGCGCAATAGGCTGCATGATGCGCAACTTCACTCCCGACGTCCATGGCGAGGTCCAGCTTTGCAACCCCGACACCATGCAGCGCGGTACAGATGGGCCCAACAACATGCTGAATGGACCCCACGGAATTGGCATCACGTTCTCTTCACCGATGAGTGTCGCATATGCCTTCAACCAGACAATCGTCGGAGACGTGTTTGGAGGCACCCTGGTCAGGCTGAACGTCTTAGACACACTGTCCAGCGAGTGCAGCAAGGTGGTGGTTCCCTGATGTTTTGGGTTGGCATTATGTGTGGCCGACGTACGCCACTGGTGGTCATGGAAGGCTCCGAAACGGCTTTACGATACCTGAATGACATCCTCCGACCCATAGTGCAACCATATCGGCAGAATATTGGAGAGGCATTTGTCTTCATGGACGACAATTCTCGACCTCATCGTGCACATCTTGTGAATGCGTTCCTTCAAGATAACGACATCGCTCGACTACAGTGGCCAGCATGTTCGCCAGACATGAACCCTATCGAACATGCCTGGGATATGTTGAAAAGGGCTGTTTATGGACGTCTTGACCCACCAACCACTCTGAGAGATTTACGCCGAATTGTCGTTGAGGAGTGGGACAATTTGGACCAACAGTGTCTTGATGAACTTGTGGATAGTATGCCACGACGAATACAGGCATGCATCAATGCAAGAGGACGTGCTACTGGGTATTAGAGGTAGTGGTGTGTACTGCAATCTGGACCACAAATGCTGAAAGTCTAGCTGTATGATGGTACAACATGCAATGTGTGGGTCTCATGAGCAATAAAACGAGCTGAAATGTTGTTTGTGTTGATCTCTATTCCCTTTGTATTTAAAGGTTCCGGAACTCTTGGAACCGAGGTGATGCAAAACTTTTTTTGATGTGTGTATTTAGGATTTGGAGTTATGTACTATTACATGAAGATTATTGTTTAGGTGTAGTATTCAAATTTCAATCGCATGATTAGGACACAGGATATGAAGATCAGATTTTAATATTTCGCACAGCTGCCATCTTGTGGTTATGAAAGCAACTGAAATAAATTAGATGCCACTGGCTTAAAATTTGTTTAAGCAATTACCGAACCAAATTTTAATGCTCTCGGATTGTTGAATCGTGAGAAACGTCCATTTCAATATTTATATTTCCGCATCGTCGCAATGTTGGATTTGTGCTCACCAGGTAATTGAAAGTCCCATAGGTGAACTTATGTTAAGAGCCTCTATCAACATACAACATTTCAGTTTACTGGGTGAGTTAGCCGTGGTCGTTACGGCATGACTGCTGGCAGTCGCTCACATCCGGGAGGCGAGGAGGTTCGAATCCCCCCCGCCGGCAACCTTGAAGATGGTCTTCTGTGGTTTCCCATCTTCCTTCCAGGCAAATGCCGGGGTTGGTCCCTAAACTATAGGCCACAGCCGCTACCTTCCAACTCCTCTCCTTACATTCCAACTTTCCTCCCCAACGGTACTTGTAGCTCACCCATTGGGTGTCCGTCTCGAAGCAGCTACAAACCTGGCGAGCCGAACATGTCCTCGGACACTCCCGGCACTAAAAGCCATACGCTAAAAAACAGTTTGATTGTTATCGTAGATTAGTAGATATTCAGAAAAGTCTAAATATTTCGGTTGGTTGCCATGTTGGATTTTTATATATGTAGGCCATAGAGTTATGTACTATTAGATGACGATTTCTGCTTAGATTCATTATTCAAACGTTCACATCGATCGCATGATTAATGCACAAGAAATAAAAACGTAATTTGAAAATTACGCACAGCCGCCATCTTGAGGTTGTATGAACAATGCCAGTGCATTACAATATGTATTAACATTTACTGTACAATATTTCACTGCACCCAGATGGTTAAATCGCGAGAAAAGTATATTAAAATGTTTCACCTTCGCTTGGCCGCCATATTCGTTTTGTATTTTACAGGTTTTTAGAAGTGGCATAGATGAACTTCTAGTAATACTCTTTTCCACCGTACAACATTTCAGGCTGATATCTGTAATAGTTTCGGAGATATAGAATGCCGGTGAAATATTTCGCACAACAGCCATGCTGGATTGGTGAGACGTAATAATATTTGAAGGGCACGGTTGAGGTCAGCTGAAATAGTACTATCACCTTACAGAGTTTGATTTAAATCGCTCCAGCCGTTTAGAAGTTATTAGAGGACACACACACAGACACACGTACAAAAGGTGATCTCATAAGCATTTTTTTTTTCATAAAATGAAAATAGGCTAAAAATCCTGTCCCTATTCATAACACACCCAAGTACACTGCGCTGATAAGCAAGAAGTCACAACAACAACAACAACAACATGGATTGGCACATCTTGGTGAATGTCCTCCCCCGCTTTGACCTTGCGCTGCCGGAAGTCACCTGTCCAGCTCCGTGAAGGTCAGAACCGCCCAACCTTGGTCCATGTCAGGTTTACATCACTGTATTACCCCAGTATGTTAACAGGCCTTATCCACCACTTGTCTACAGACCTGGTCAGGGTGTGAAGGTAATTATGTCAATGGCGTCTCTAAAAGCCACAGTAGTTAAAAGGGTCGTTAAACCAATAACATTACATTTATTAATAATGTCTATGCTAGTATCCGAGATCCCGTTTTACAGTCCAGTTTACGAGCTAGCTAGGGGCGAGCCTATCACCCCATTTACAGCGGGCGAGCCTATTACCCCAGATACAGCCAGCAGCAAACTGTCGAGTCGTGTTGAGTTAAGACTTCAGAGAAGAGTGGTTGTGTTTGGAGTTTCCCTGGAAGTACAACTCGGCTTTTCTTCATTTCGCCTGTGAACTTTTCGTTCCGCAAAATATACAGTCAAGTTAAGATTGGACGGAAGGGGGATTTGTGTTTCATGCACCTCGCCATTCTTAAATTACGTCTGACAAGAATTCGTTGCACATGAATCTCCATGATAATACAATTAATAGTCCAGTCAGAGATTTTAACTCGACAGGCTGTAATTGGGGTGATAGGCTTGCCCCTATCTAGCTCGTAAACTGTCGCCTCAGTAACTGAATAGAGATTGTTGGAAGAAATGACAACGTATAAACACTTATCGTTGCACATGCATCTCCATGATAATACAATTAATAGTCCAGTCAGTGATTTTAACTTGACAGGCTGTAATTGGGGTGATAGGCTTGTCCCTATCTAGCTCGTAAACTGTCGCCTCAGTAACTGAATAGAGATTGTTGGAAGAAAAGACAACGTAAAAACACTTATAGTGGGAGATGTATTGAAGATAGAGATATGCTCTCCCGGACCTTTTTGTAGAACTTTTCATGCTGAATAATTCTTACACTCATAGTATATAGATAGT
Organism: Meconema thalassinum; assembly: GCA_946902985.2. Taxonomy (NCBI): domain Eukaryota; kingdom Metazoa; phylum Arthropoda; class Insecta; order Orthoptera; family Tettigoniidae; genus Meconema; species Meconema thalassinum. Next base: position 943,738,114 of record OX336388.2, on the reverse strand, counting down.
TGAACGGTTTGCCCTGCATAAGCTTTAAAAGCGCACGGACGCCAGATTTTTCTTTTCACTTTTTCACTGAAATCGTTACTGCTTGGCTTCCTATGATCATAAATACATCATTTTCTACACGAACCTTCCTCGAGATATCCTTTACAGAATAAACAAGAAGTTCCGTGACGAACTAAAGAGCCTACTTTTCTTAAAATTTAAGATTCATGCCAATGATTAATCTATATGGATCTATTTAGAATAATGACGAAATTAAGTTGCTAATATCGAAATTTCTAATTAGTTCGAAATACTGTATACCTGGCATAATGTAGCCTAATAGAGCACTACAGTTGGCAGCCCTGGTGACTGAATATATTCTTAGTTCCATCTCTTAAGGTACCGTACAGAATACAAAATTTGGATGAAGTCCAATGAATAGCATGGACGTTACATGCAGTTAAACATTGGATCTAACAGCGCGCGTAAAATCATGTTGGCAACAATGTTATGCATGTAATGCTCAGAAATAATCTGAAATAATATGATCTATTGTTGTGCCAATTTTGAATGAAATCCATTAGTTAGTATAGAAGTTACATGCATTTTAAAATTGGACCTATCAGCAGGCTTAGAATCATGTTGGCAGCACTGACGTATATTAGTTACTCCAAATTCATCTAGAATGCCAGGTACTATACGTGTGCAAAGTTTAGAGCTATTGGCTTGCATACGTTCTGATATATTGATATTAGGGTAACAAAAATAGAGACAGCACATATTAACAGTTGGCAGCCCTGGTTGCTCTTAAGAATACGCATAGTCATATCTGTTATGGTACACATAGCACATACGAAATTTGGTTGAAATCCAAATGATAGTATGGAAGTTACATGTATTTAAAGTTGGACCTCTCAGCAGGCTTAGAATCATGTTGGTAGAACTGAGGTATATATGTTACTCCAAATTAATATAGAATGTCAGGTACTATACGTGTGCATAGTTTAAAGCTGTCGGGTTGCATACTTTCTGATATATTGGTATTTTGGACAAAACAAATTAAGAGCATTTATTAACAGTTGGCAGCCCTGGTGGGTCTTAAGAATACGCTCAGTCATATCTGGTTATGTACACATACAATATACGAAATGTGGTTGAATTCCAATTGATAGTGTAGAAGTTATAAGCATTTAAAAATTGGACCTATCAGCAGGCTTATAATCATTTTGGCAACACTGCCATGTATGGCCTCCTGGAAATTAAACTGCAATATTATTATCTATACGTGTGCCAATTTTGAAATAGCTCCCATTCATAACTTCCAAGATATCCAACATGGAGCTCAAATTTCAATTGCGATTTTTTAGCAGTTGGTAGCACTGACATCATTTTCAAATATGGCCGTGAGATAATCAGGTATAGATCTTTAATCCTACCAAATTTTGTTTCGATTGCTCCAGCCGTTTAGGAGTTGATATGGGGGACACACACACAGCCAGCCAGCCAGACAGACAGACACACATTTGCCCGATCTCATAAGACTACTTTTTCCTCACTTTTGCAAAATGTGAAAAGTAGGCTAAAAAGCCCACAAATAACAGAAAGAAGTTGATAGTAATAAATTATGCTATGAATAATATTGGTGAAAATGTATAACCCTACAATACTATCATACGTAAAATTTACGTGTATGAATAATTTAACTGCGTAGAATTCCCTCTATATCTGTCTCCACAGTGCTTCTATTGGTCTATGGTGGTGATGTCAATGCTTTTGTTATTAATGCCAATCAGTTCTAGAGGCATAATCATGGGGCAAATAATTGCCTGGATACTATCCTTGAATTTAACAACATACTGGTTTCTCCATGGCAATAACAAAGAGCTGGGGAATTTGATGTAGATATGTCACATCACTTCAGTGGGATTATAAAAAGAACTTCTTAAAAAACAGAGACGGTATAAGAGGCCGGAGAGATTACGTACTGTTATTTACGTCAAAGTCAACGATTTCGTATTTGTTAGCCTATTTTCATTGATTCGTGTGTGTGTGTGTCCCCACGCATAGTAAAATATAAACGGCTGGATCAAACTCGGTTAGTTCATACCACTATACCGAACGACCCCGACCGTGCCCTTCAAATGTTGTTATGTCTCACCAATCCAACATGACGGCTGTGCGAAATATTTCACCAGCATTCAATATCTCCGAAATTATTACCGATATCACCCTGGAATTTTGTACGGTGATAAATGGAACTACTAGAAGTTCACCTATATGACTTTTGAAAACCTGGTAACCACAAAACCAACATGGCGGCCAAGCGAAGTTGCGACTTTTAAATAGACGTTTCTCGCGATTTAACCAACCAAACGCAATGAAACTTGGTACAGTATATGTTTACACATATTGTAATGCACCGACATATATCTTCGTTCAATTGTTTACATAACCTCAAGATGGCGGGTGTGCGAAATATTTCACCGGCATTCTATATCTCTAAAACTATTACCGGTATCATCCTGAAATTTTGTACGGAGATAAAGGGCACTACTGGAAGTTCATCTATGAGACTTTCAAAAACCGGTTAACTAGAAAACGAGCATGGCGACCAAGCGAAGTTGAAAGTTTTAAATATAATTTTCTGGCGATTTAATGATCCAAACGCAATGAAACTTGGTACAGCAAATGTTTATACACATTGTAATACACTGGTATCTAATTTAGTTCAATTGTTTACATAACCTCAAGATGGCGCCGTGCGAATTTTAAAATTAAGATTTTATTTCTTGTGTCGTAATCATGCGATCGAAGTGAAAGTTTGAATAATGAACCTATGCAATAATTTTCCTTTGATGGAACATGACTCTATGGCCTATACATATAACAATCCAACATGGCGACCATCCGAAATATTTAGACAGTTCTCAATATTTACGAATCTATTAGTCTACGGCAATCAAACTGATTTTTTTAAATGTTCATAGGGGCTATGAACGTAAGTTCACCTATAGGACTTTCAATAACGTGGTGATCACAAATCCAACTTGGCGGCGACACGAAGTATAAATATTCACATGGACGTTTCCCGCAATTTAACTATCCGAGTGCTGTGAAACTTGGTACAGTAAATCCTTATACAAATGTTAATACACTGGTATTTAATTTATTTCAATTGTTTCCATAACCTCAAGTTGGCAGCTGTGCGAAATTTTATAATCTCGTTTTTATTTCTTGTGTCCTAATCATGCGATTGAAGTTTGAATACTACCCGTACACAATAATCTTCATGTAACAGTACATAACTCTAAGACCTACAGTACTGACCTACAGTACATAAATAAAAATCCAACATGGCGACCATCCGAAATATTTAGTCGGTTCCCAATATCTACGAATCTATCACAACAATCGAACTGAAATTTTGTATGTTAATAGTGGCAATTAACAGAAGTAGGATATATGAAAATAGTCTTCAGTTCTTTACGGAACTAATTGTTGTATTTAAGATGGAACTTAGCGTATTAAACTTCAAAGACCACAGAGGATTCATTGTATATAAATAGTGTGACATACGAAATATACCGTATATTAATGTACGTAAATTTAACGTAAAGAATCAATTGAATAATCTTAGTATTCTAGGGATAAAGGAAAAGATGTTGCTCGCACGTCACAGTATAGGCGCAGTGTGGCAATGCGCACGCACTCTCGAAGGATAGAATAGAGTAGGAAATCGTTCACATTTTGCTATTGAAAGAATTTAGCGTCGAATTCGAATAATTTTAAATAATTCCAATTTAATGATAATTTTAGGCGATAGTCACTAGAGTAACATTTAATATGCGTTGTATTTGTTAGAAGCAATAAAAGCGGACGAGTGTTCTGATTTTTTGATTAGAATTTGGAGCTGTTTATTGTCTCTTAACTGGTTATATTTTGGCTGGAAGAGCAGATTTATGCCATGGTTAATTTAAGTTTGATGGATTCCAAATTAAATTACGATCTCTTCGAGGTGTAGTGGCTAGGATTCTTGGCTGTCGCCACGAAGGTCCGGGTTCGATTCTGCCAAGAAATTTTACATCTGGTGTGAGGGCTGAAACGAAGTGCACTCAGCCTCTTGAGCCAAAACTGAGAAGAGGAGGGTTCGATTCCAACCTCAGCCATCTTGGAAGTGGTTTTGCGTGGTTTCTCCACACTTCTACTCCAGGCAAATACTGGGATGGTTCCTAACTCAAGGCCACTGTCGCCTCCTTCCCAATTCCTGTCCCCAATTTACAAAAACACAAACTAGTACACAATACACGTATCACACAAATTTCACACCCACACCAAAGCACACGGGGCTACATGGCCACGATGTGCAGTCCGTAAAATAAGCAACAACAACAAACTTAATTCCTCAGCATAAAATATTTTTAAGAAATATTTGTTGTTGCTGATTCATTTAGGTGCTTTGCGACATCGTTGTCATGTAGCCCCGTGTATTTGGGTGTGTGTAGAATATGTCTGATAACCTGTGTCACTGTGATGTCTTTGAAAATGAAAATCCTCAGCCTGCTTCCAGTCGACCGACCGTGTTAGGAATGGAATGAATGAAGCCCCCATCTAGCGGCGAGGATATGAACCGTGCCGGCTGCCGAAGCCTGTCGCACTTCCCTGGGGGTAATGATTAAATGAATGACATGAGAGTGGAGAGTGTTGCTGGAATTAGATTTTTTGGACAGGGAAAACCGGAGTACCCGGAGAAAAATCTGTCTGCCTCCGCTTTGTCCAGCACAGATCTCACATGGAGTGACCGGGATTTGAACCACGAACCCAGCGGTGAGAGGCCGGCGTGCTGCCGCCTAAGCCACGGAGGCTGCACTCTTGATGAATTTGTAATTAAGGTAGGATTTGGGTGCGAAGTGGCCGTGGCCTTAAGTTAGATACAACCCCGTCATTTGCCTGGAGTAGAGTGGAAAACCAAGAAAAAACAATTCCAGGATGATTGAGGTGGGAATCGCTCTTCTCAGTTTTGCCTTACGAGGGTGAGTGTACTAGCCCTCAAAGTAGAATTAAATTTCTTGGCAGAGCCGAGAATCAAACCCGGGACTCCGCGATTTTTAAGAAATAGGAAGTGTATTCTATTCTCAACAATGTGAAATTGTTTTTAGCGGGTCATTGCACATCTTCACGTCGCGATAACGGGTACAATCTTATATATTAAAAATATTTATGAAAATTTATCAGAGTCCGTGCGGCCATTCTATCCGGTCGATTTCCTTCATTCTTTTTTTAATGAATGGTATTCATGCACAGATTTGTCATCAAGTATTACAAATCACTTAAATTCCGCCTTTCCCAAATTATTTGATTTTTTCAACTTTCAACTTTCCAACTTTTTCCAACTTTGAAGCCATCATATCTTTGGTTCTAATTGAGGTACGCAGGTCGTTTTGGTCTAAGAACACTCAGTGAATCAAGCGCTTTCATTTGAGCTCTTAACTATTCAAATCGGCTGATTTTGAGGAACGTTATCAGTGAACATTCTATATTACATCTCATTTTTTCAACAATTTTTCTCATTATAGCAAATATCTTTGGTTCTAATGACGGAAATTTCCTATTACACTAGCGTTTTGTATTACAATCAACAAAGCACAGGGTCAAACGCTTCATCGAGTTGGAATCTAATTGCCTGATCCTGTTTTAGGCCATGGAATGTTCTATGTTGCCTTATCCCGAGGAAAATCATTTAAAGATGTAGAAGTAGAAATTAAACCTAAGGGTCGACGCACAGCGAACATTGTCTGGAAGGAAGTATTGTGAAATAAAGGTTATAAACTATTACATAATGTCGTAATTTTTTAATTCCAATACTGAAAAATAATTCTGCGGAGCAGTACGGGCGCCCTAGTATGTATACGAATTGTTGCGGCCTGTGACCTCCAACCAGAGCGCACAACAGCCATTTGATACGCGGATGTGGTTATTTCAGTGCAGTTGTGACTTGTTTTGTGACAATAGCACGTCGGAGTTTCGTTTACAGTCCAGCTGGATGGAAATAGAGCACAGCGCTGGCGAGCGATAGTCAAGACACAGAGCGATGTAGCAACCAACAACAGTGAGCAAAATGTGAGATTTTCTTCTTCAATCTTATTTTCAACGTTAAATTGTATCGCATGTTAACATTTCACTGTATATAAATAAATAAACAAAAAATAAATGGTTGATTAATACATACATAAATAAATACATAAACACATAAATAAATAAATACAAAAATAGACATTTAAATAAATAAATAAATAAATAAATAAATAAATAAATAAATAAATAAATAAATGCATGCATAAATAAATACAAAATGCATACATACATTAATAAATAAACACATAAATATATACAAAATATATAAATACAAAAATACATACTTAAATACATAAATAAACAAATAAATACATAAATAAATGAAAACATACATAAATACTAAAATAAATTCAAAAATAAATTAATAAATACATACATAAATAAATACAAAATACATTCATAAATAAACAAACACATAAATACAAAATACATACATAATTAGAAATTGCATAGATAAATTAATTAATTAATTCATTCATAAATATAGTTAGTTATTGTTGTTTTAATGGGCGGAACTACGAGGTCATCTGCCCCCAATCCATGATTAAATACGTAAATAATACAAACCTACATAAATACATAGATAAATAAATGAATAAATAAATAAATTCATAAACAAATACATACATAAATAAATAAATGCATAAAAACATAAATAAATAAATGCATACATAAATAAATAAATAAATATATAAATAAATACATAAATAAATAAATGAATACATAAATATACTAGTCTCAACAGATCTTACAAACCACAGTCATCGATCAGTACTCGAAGATCCAGGCAGTGGACATAGAATGTCCCTTCTTACAGTGAATCTGCTCAAAGTGCAGACCAGAAGATTCGGTGGAACTTTAAAAAGGCAGACTGGGAAAATTTCAGAAACAAACTTGAAACTAAAATGTCGGAAATTGATCTTGATGCACCTCCTAACATCATCCTGAATAAATTTAATACAGCCATAAAAGACATAGCCAAACTGTGCATACCCAGAGGTGCTCAAACAAAATATAAACCTTTCTGGTCAGATGAATTGAACAATCTTAAGTCTGCCAGAGACAAAGCAAGAAGAACAGCTGAACTTACTCAGGATCAAAATGATGTACGGAAATGGCGACAAGCAACAGCAAAATTAAAACAAGCAATAACAATATCAAAAAGAGAATCTTGGAACACATGTCTAACAACAGTTGACTATAGGACAGACAGCAATAAAGCTCACTAACTTATCAATTCTCTAAACAACAAACACGTCGTCACTCCTTTGAATCCTATTATGATAAATGATAAGGAAATTACAGACTGTCATAAAATAGCAAACCACTTCTGTAAACATTTCACTTCAATTAGACTACCAAAACAGAAAAAGAAAGAAGGCAAGACTCTCAAAAAAATAGTCAAAAATTCATGAATAATAATGCAGACGATATCTTTAACAATGAATTTTCAATGGAAGAGTTAATGTTAGAAATAAAGAACACACAAGTCAGAAAACAACCAGGACCTGATGATATATTCCAAGAATTCATAAAAATCTAGGTCCATCTGCTCTAAACATACTGCTACACATATTCAACAAATTTTGGACATCAAATGATAACCTACCTAAAGACTGGACTAAAGCAACCTTCATTCCAATCTTAAAACCAGGCAAGCCAAAAAAACAAGTCCCCTCGTACCGACCTATAGCACTTACCTCCATTATGGTAAAGATTCTAGAAAGGATGATTACAAATAGACTCAATTGGTACTTGGAAACAAAATCTCTTCTATCAGAAGAACAAGCAGGGTTTAGACAAAACAGGTCCTCCTCCCACCAAATAATGAGATTTACACAAGCTGTTAAAGAAGCCTTTAACACAAGGGAAACTGTTCTTGCAGTTTTCATCGATTTTAAAGGAGTCTATGATACTGTATGGCGAAACGTGCTGCTAAAGAAGCTTATCAACTTCAAAGTAAATGGATGTATGTTAAACTGGCTTTCAAGATTCCTTTCACAAAGAATGATCAATGTTCGTTACAACAACAAAACTTCAGTTGAAAGCAATCAAAACTAGGCCTCCCACAAGGAGCTGTATCAAGCACAACTTTATTCAATGTGTACATCAACGATCTTCTAAAAACAATAAAGGAAGTAGGTAATGTGAATATCAGCATGTTTGCAGACGATGTTACCATTTGGACCACAGCACGTAACAGCCCAAATCAGCAAATGCTTCTTGAACACAGAATGAACCAGGCACTTATAAAACTCAAAAACTGGACTGAAAACAATAATATGGAAATCAATACTACCAAAACAGTATACCAGTTTTTCTCCCTGAGACACCACAATCCAACTTTCAGTCTCAAATTTAGTAATCAAGACCTTCCAAAAAGTGAAAGTACAAAGTACCTAGGTATCGTCATGGACAAGAAGCTGAACTGGACCAAACACATACAACATGTGGAGGATAAGGTAAGCAAACGGATGAAATTACTGAAGAGACTAGCAGGAGCTACTTGGGGGAGCACTCAAGACACACTCAACAAAACCTACAATATTTACATCAAACCTATCATAAAATATGGCAGTGAAGTACTCTCTACAGCACCCCAGTCAAACATTGATCGCCTCGAGAGGTGTCAGAATAATGCCCTACGAATCATAACAGGCGCAATAAAAACCACACCTATAACCGCCTTGCAATTATATACCCACAACTTACCAATAGAAGAAGAGATGAAACATCAAACAGCCAATGCATATGTCAGTATACAAATACTACCTCAAATGACATGGATCAAAAAAACAGTTTCTAGCCCCAATCTTAAAACACAAAAAGATCCTTTAACTCTCGCCAAAGAATATATCAATAAGAGCAATCTGCAAGTAAAACTTGAACCACTCTGTATGCCAGTCAACCCCATTGAATATATACAAGTGACTACAGATCTTACTTTGCTAGAAGAGGTCTGCAAGAAAGACTCTTCACCACATGATCTAAAACAACTGGCCCTCTGTACAATAGAAGAAAGATATCCGTCTAATCAATGGCTAAAAATATTTACAGATGGCTCACAAGACAAAGAAAATAGAACTGGAGCAGGAATACATTCATTTCTCTTCTCACTCTACTTCCCAGTAGGCCAAAACAAAACAAACTTTGATGCTGAGATAAGAGCAATTTCACATGCACTCCATCAGATATTAGGCAGAAACATTGATTATCAAAAATGTGTTATCATTACAGATTCAAAAGCAGCCATCCAAGCCATCTCGTCACATTATAAGCCCCAAAATAAAGAACCGAAAGAAATTTTTTGTATGATAAAAACCCTTCAAAGACTCCACAAACAGATCTCATTTCAGTGGATCCCTTCTCAGCAGGTAATGAAGAGGCAGACAGATTAGCAAAAAAAAAGGTACCACACTACAACAACCTGTCAGTCAGACTGATTTTATGTCAGCAAAAAGGATCTTGAAAAATACTATCAAAAACAGGTATGAAGAAATGGCAAAGAAAACAGCAGAAACCAAATTATGGAAGGACATTGATGCTAAATGGGATCAATATAAATTAACACCAAGAAGAGAAGCTGTAGCCTTCTTCAGACTTAACACTGGCCACGACTGCCTTGCAGCTCATCTGAAACGAATCAACATCCTGAGATATGAAGAATGCACACTTTGTCACGATAAGGGGCACCTGCTACATTGCATCAAACTTGATGTGACTGCTAGAACTTCTGGAAACCTCACACAACTCTATTAGAACGCAAGAAAGCTGATGGATTGGAATCCGGGCTAGCCATAGGAAACAACAACAACAACATAACTACAATAGAAAATTATGCAATATTACATGAATAATAACTGCGTAATGAACAGGCGAGGGCCTATGCGGAGTCCACCCGCAGAACCGACAAGGCAGAAGGGAACGGAGAGTACACAGATTATCATTGTTGTACTATCGCCCCATCTCTGCCAAGGTGATGGGTGTCGCGCTAATCCTGCCCACACAGTGTCTCCGTCAGGAAATGAGTCTGCAGTTATTATTCCCGGGGACGAGGTCACTGGCCAGGCTATCTCCGGACTCGGCTGACGAGTGGGTTACCCATTTCAATCCAGGCAAATGCTGGGTACCAAGGCCACATCTCAAGGCAGGCGTAGTGAGTTCATGCCAATGCTGATATAGTCTACATGGTTTCCCCAATAATAATGCCAAAGCCCTGGATCAAGTCAAAGCCAGATACTTAAAGAAGACGCTTGGGGTATCGAAGTACGCTCCAACTCGCCTATTATATCAACTGGCGGGAACAACGACATTCATAGAAGATGTAGTTGTTATTTGAGTCTTCAATCATTCGACTGGTTTGTTGCAGATCTCCATGCCTCCCTGTCCTGAGCCAATCGTTTCATCTCTACATAGCTACCACACCCTTCTTCCGAGGCAATCTGTTTAACATATTCTAACCTTGGTCTAACCCTACAGTTCTTGTCCTCGACCCTTCCTTCCACTACTAAGCTTGTTATTCCTGGGTGTCTTTGTATGTATCCTACCAACCTATCTCTTCTCTTCATTAGCAGTCGCCAGAAACATCTCTCCTCTCCCACTCGTCTTAATACCTCTTCATTTGTTACCCTATCTACCCATCTGATCTTCATCATTCTTCTCTTTTCTGCTGCACCAATAGTCCAGATTTCACTTCCATATAGTGCCACGCTCCAGACAAAGGCTTTCAAAAATGACTTCCTAATACCTACTCTTTGATTCGTCCATCACTGGTTATTTCTGATTTATTTCGGCTGCATTCCAATATTTTTGTTTTACATTTATTGTTAGCCTATTTTCAATTTTGAAAAAAAAAATAGGCTTATGAGATCACCTTTTGTCCGTGTGTGTGTGTGTGTCCCCTAATAAAATCTAAACGACTGGAGCGTCTTCAATGAAACTCGGTAAGATCATAGCACCATTCTGGCCGACCTCGACCGTGCCCTTCAAATTTTATTCTGTCACACCAATCCAACATGGCGGCTGTGCGAAATATTTCACCAGCATTCAGTATCTCCGAAACTATTACCGATATCACCCTGAAATTTTCTACGGTGATAAAGGATACTACTAGAAGTTCACCTATGTGACGTTCAAAAACCTGGTAAATACAAAAACAACATGGCGGCCAAGCGAAGTTGAGACTTTTAAATAGGCTTTTCTCGCGATTTAACAACCCAAACGTACTGCAACTTGGTACTGCAAATGATTATACACATTGTAATGCACCGGCGTCCAATTTAGTTCAATTGTTCACATAACCTCAAAATGGCGGCTGTGCAAAATATTTCACTGGCATTTAATATCTCCCAAACCATTACAGATATCTCCCTAAAATTTTGTACGATGATAAAGGGCACTGCCACACGTTTATCTACGTAACTTTCAAAAACCTGTAAAGTACAAAACGAACATGGCGGCCAAGCGAAGTTGAAACATTTTAATAGACTTTTCTCTTGATTTAACCATCTGAGCGCAGTGAAATGTGGCACAATAAATGATTATACATATTGTAATGCAATGGCATCTAATTTAGTTCAATTGTTTATATAACCTCAAGATGGCGGCCGTGCGAAATTTTAAAATTAAATTTTTATTTATTGTGTCGTAATCATGCGATCGAAGTGAAAATTTGAATAACGAAGCTACGCATTATTTTTTCCTTTAATGGTACATAACTCTATGGCCTTTACATAAAACAATCCAAAATGGCGAGCATCCGAAATATTTCGGCGGTTCTCAATATCTACGAATCCTTTACAGCAATCAAACTGATTTTTTTATGTTCATAGAGGCTATTAACATAAGTTCACCTATAGGTCTTTCAGTAACCTGGTGAGCACAAATCCAACATGGCGGCGACGCGAATTATAAATACTCAATTGGACGTTTCTCGTGATTTAACCATCCGAGTGCAGTGAAACCTTGCACGTTAAATGATTATACAAATATTAATCCATTGGCATCTAATTTATTTCAATTGTTTTGATAACCACAAGATGGCAGCTGTGCGAAATTTTAAAATCTTGTTTTTACTTCTTGTGTCCTAATCATGCGATTGAAGTTTCAATACCACACGTACACAATAATCTTCATGTAACAGTACAAAAATAAGAATCCAACCTGTCGATCAACTGAAATATTTAGACGGTTCTCTATAACTACGAATCTATCACAACAATCAAACTGAAATTTTGTACGTTGATAGAGGCAATTGACATGAGTAGGATATATGAAAATAGGCTGTATAGTTCTTCACGGAACTACTTGTTTTTATCATGAATTCTTTCCTCTAGACGGAGTCCATACCATTCAAAAACGCATTCAAATCCTCTGGCGTGTAGGCCAAGATGACGATGTCATCAGCAAATCTCTCCTTGAATCTATGCTATGGAAATTATCAATTCTATTTTAGCCAACTCCACAGAACAAAATCTCTGTATGCGAAGTCATTCGGCTACACTACTGTGTAGGTTATCATATGATTTCCACACACACCCATGATGTGAGATAAAATCGCTCCCATCATTACCACTGTATTGTCTGTTCGGCAGCGCTTGTACCATTCCGTGTAATCTGCTAAATTTTAAAATATATTTTCGAGATAGCAAATGGTAATTCTTAATTAGAAACGGTGGCCTGTTTGCTATATCTTGATGAAAGCAGTACATTTTCATTTGTCTGTTGGCACAGGCTAGAGTAAAATGTGGCTTTTCACCGATGTTTCAGTCTCACTCATGGCTGTGATTATATGGAAGCTGCTGAGGTATGGGTGGTGCTTTGTAATGACATCCAGGCCACAGTCAGTGCCTGTGGATGCTGTGAAAGGTTCTACTCATAGGGTTAGTACTGCTGTTTTGACTCAGTGAGGAAAGCAATGGCAAACTACCTCACTCCTCTTCTTGCCTAGTTTTTGTGAGTATCTACCCACATAACATAACGGCGGTGCTTTTTGAGGATCCAACCAGCCTCCGGGCTGACTACCGAACAGACAGACAATTAGAAACGTACTAAATAATAAAGAAATGTTTCTACGTACGCTTTGACATAATAATGGGCATTCGATTGTGTATCTTCATTCTCTGGTGTGGTGTCGCATGCCCGAACACCGTCAATGAATATCATTGAGACCTCTACCGGGTGAGTTAGCCGTGGTCGTTACGGCATGACTGCTGGCAGTCGCTCACATTCGGGAGGCGAGGCGGTTCGAATCCCCCCGCCAGCAACCTTGAAGATGGTCTTCTGTGGTTTCCCATCTTCCTTCCTGGCAAATGCTGGGGTTGGTCCCTAACTATAGGCCACAGCCGCTACCTTCCAACTCCTCGTCCTTACATTCAACTTTCCTCCCCAGACAACACTCCACACGCGACGGTACTTGTAGCTCACCCATTTGGTGTCCGCCTCGAAGCAGCTACAACACTGGCGAGCCGAACATGTCCTCGGACACTCCCGGTACTAAAAGACATACGCTAAAGAAAATTGAGACCTCTGCATCCATTGGCGGAATACATTAAATACATTAAATTAAACCGTATTTGTCTCCATAAGCAAGCACGATATAGCCACCGATCCGGTGTATGGACAGGACATGTAACCTTGCCCTCAGAACAGTTGCAGACTCAGCAGGAAGCCTGTGAAAGCACACATTTGAGGCTGAGGCAGATAAAATCGCTCTCATCGTTAATGAGTTGTAATGCTGTATTGTGGGAAGAAGTGTGTTACTGCACCAAATACCCCTGACTACTCCGGTTTCAGCGGATATTACACCAGTGCGCCCTAGGTTAATCGTTATTTCGGAATGATTACAGCATTACACAAGCAAATCCAAGACAAAAGTGACACAACCATCCAGGCTATGTCGAAGGGAGCAATAGTTTGAGCCAACTTCGTTTATTAAGTTGCATGCGAAAAAATACTAGCGCTAACGCGCTACCTCGTGCCTCGCTAGCATTGGGAGAGCGTGGGTTCGGATCCCACCTCATCCGTCCTGAAAATGGTTTTTGTGGTTTCCCATTTGCACCACCAGGCAAATGCCGGGACGGTTCCTTTCAATAGGTCCACGGCCGATTTCCTTCCAATATCCCTTCCCTGACCCGTCCTGAAAAGAAAAGTACATGGCCATTGGCTGCATTAATAAAATTATTATATTTTTTAAATGTTCTGTTGAAATATAGTCAGATATTATAACTAAAACCAGAACAACTTAACAGACGGTTCTGTATACCGTTAGGCTACGGCCAGATTGCAACTTTGTCGCGGTGTCAGAAACGTCCGGTTCTATTTCTTCCCCAGCAGCGACAAATCTCAACGGCTAAGCTGAATCATTCTTCCATGACCTTCTATTTCAAATTTCATTGTGTCAATTGTACCATAGTAGTCTACCATAGCCTAGGAGGCCGTGATCAAAGACAATGTACGTATTCTCCGCCACACGACTATCTTTCTCTGTTGACCAAGATCGCGGGTTCAAACCCGGACAAAGTCGTCGGATTTTTTAAGAGCGTTAAAAATCCCTCAGTATGCCTTCCTTCGGAGGGGAAGTAAAGCCGGCGGGCCCATGTCATAGATTTAAGGCTAGTAAAAGAACCTTTCAGTAAGTACAATTGTGTGGAGCTAAATTTGCAGGTTAGCTCTGATTAACGCTATGAAGAGATTTTGGGAGAAGAAGGCATAAGTTATCAAGCTAACTAACAAGTTCCAACGCGCTCTGTGACTGGACATAACGAACAAAGAAAAGAATAGACTAATAATAATAATGTAATGTTTTTACGTTCCTTTTAACTACTGCGGTTTTTAGAGACACCGGGGCGCCGGAATTTTGCCCCAAAATGAATTTTTATCGTACCAGTAAATCTACGGACACGGCTTCCTCTCATTTGCGCTCCCTCGAATGCAAACAAATAGGTACAATCTTCTGTGTAATATTTTACTTAGAACTGCAGTCGATTATCAACCTAGTAAATTATGAATTCAGTATCAAGCATTTACTGCGTTGGATTTATACCATCGTGGCATTTATGAGCAGGGAATTGATATGATGCGACCAGTGACGCGCTATCATGGCCACGTTCATACGACCTCTGTTGCGTCTTTGTCGCTGTGTCCACCAGGCATTGGCCATGGCCCCCTACAGTACATGTCAATGAATGTAACGTACTATTGCGACCGGATCGTGGCAGGCTTGACAGGACCAGCGCCGACAAAACATGAAACATCGGGAATCGGGGAATTTGTCTACGCCTTTAGATGTGTTATGTTATGTCCTACCTGACGGAAATCTCACAAGAGGAGTTAATGAAGACGAATGAAAGTGGACAAGGAGGTGGAAGTGGTCGCCTAAGTTGAAGCATTTTAAGGATGCTTAATTTTGAGCATCGAACCCGCTCTTCTCCCGAATGTGGACATGGTCCCGTGGCATTGCGCCTCAAGGCGTGTAGTTCAGGCCTCAGTCCCAGAAGATTACAGACATGTGAACGTGTGAAGGCCATTACCGCCTTCAAAAGGAGGAGCTGATCCGTTAATAACAGACTATCTGCAACTCAATGTTTCATGTTCAGTAGAGTTATCAATTTTTGACTCAGTTTTAACCAAGAATACAGACAGTTGATGTAACAGACATGGTACCAGATGTTGCTTGGCTTGGACTGTAACAAAACACAATCAATTTCGATCAGCAGCCGAACTGAAATACAGGGTAAACTTTCTCCACACCAGTTACACAAGCGCTGTAGGTGTGTGAGGGATTTCCGATCGCAGAGCCCCTGGCGGATGAGTGGGTTATCAGTCGCGATGCACTGTGCTAGGGACACTGCCAGCTGGATCGCACCCCACCTGGTTTCTTTAAAAAAATCATTCCAAAACACGAATTCGCCATTAACATCAATACAAAACGTATGTCTGTCACAGTGACTTGGTGCTGCTCCTAGCGACTTTATTTGAAAACGAGGTTGTACGCATTAACCAATGCTGTAATCGTCGAATAGGCAGGCAGTTTAAAGCAACCAGGAGGGGTGCGATCCAGTCGGCAGTGACTAAGGATGACTTTATTAAAATATGTATGCGGGCATTAAAGACTGAAATACATTCTTTATTCCATTCAGCATTCCATTTTAAGAAACAGAAGAAGCCTAAATGACGGCAATTATTGCATCTATTTTGTCAGATAAATAAATAAATAAATAAATGAAGCACAAGCAGCGAAGGCAGATAGATCTCCTTTGAGATGACTGTTCATAACTAATATCGAACCGACGCCCAAACACCTTGCTGTGGAACAAAGAAAAATTAAGCCAGTTGCAAAGTTTAAGTACCTGGGAGAAATTATAACACCTATGTATCACAGAAAGAAGCATTAACATCGCGCATGAGCAAAATGGAAATGGCCTAACCATTTAACGAAGGGCATCTATAAGAAATGGTCAATATATATCCTTCAACGCAAAATTAAAACATTACTGCAGTGTCATCCGTCCAGAGGTCTTGTATGCTTCTGAACGCCTCACGATGAGCCAAAAAATAAAAAAGGCTTGGTCGAAAACTGGAGGCCAAAGAAAGGAAATTTTTGAGAAAGATATTGGGTCCCTTCAAAGACAGTAGGGAATGCAGAAGACGGCATAAAAATGAACTATATACTCATGTGGAGAAGATAAGTGACGTCATCCGGAAGCGAAGGATAACATTCTATGGCCATGTGAAACGAATGAGCCCAGCGAGACTGACAAACCGCAACATAACTTACTTTCATGAGGGGAAAACAAAATGGGTCTGGTTCATTGAACTGGAAAAAGATCTCAAAGAAATAGGGATTACACCAACCGACATTCAGGAGCGTGCCCCACTCAAAAGTAAACTTCAAGCTTGCAAAGGTTTCCAAGAAAAACCGAAGCTGAAAACGGGAAAGATTTGGACCCAGGAACGGAAGGAAGTGTAACGGCACTTTAGGGTGTGTATGTATATTTGGAACAATATATAAGACCAAAACCTGCCAGATTATTAATTTCTGTATCCAATTTTTTACCTGACTTACCATTTGATATGACCCATCAGTGGTCACCGGATCTGAAGTTATATGTAAGAGTGTTGGGCGCCAAGGGTTCGATCTGAGAGCGATAACCCAATAAATCATAAATAACTTTACGTCCTAGCTCAGGTAGAACATTCACCAGACTCCATCGACTCAAGTCGTGGTATGACTTAGTCATTAACCTGAATAACATTTGCTTCGGGGAAAAGAGGATGGCTTATATATATTTCTATCATCTAGAAAGGAGACAGACTGCATTTACTTTAAATAAAAATTTAATGGCATCAAAAACAAACAAATTAGCAAAATGCATAAATTAATGGCTTAACGTAGAAAGTAAACAAAAGAATTTAAGACAGGCAAAAGTTGCAAGAAAACGGAGGCGTTATGAATTTAATTTAATAATTTAGGTCTGAATTTAATAATTTAGGTTGATTTATTCAAAAGTGCAGAAAGAGAGCTTGTGCATAAAGTCAATGAGCTTACCAAACCATGATTTGGCTTTATTGAAGAGTCTCTCCCCAAGAGAAAGCTGCTGTTGTAGGCGGTAGAAGTCCATCTTCATACGAGGAATTTATCTTAAATAACAGGCTACTATTAATTCTGAGGTATTTAGCCTACTCAGAATGAATAGTGGTGGTGGATTGTAAGTCCCTTAACCACTCTTATGATGTTAGCGCATGACACTGCCAACACCATAATGTATCGGACTGGCATACGTCCTGAATACAACTCCTGCAATACTGTACTCCTGCAACTGTCTTCAACCAAGCCTCGTTGAGTTGTCCTTTCTTCACATAAAGGAGTCTCGTCCTAAGTCGCTCCGCGACCGTCTCCATTGTTCAGGCCACCTCTTTCCACTCCCCCACCCTTTCCACTCGGCGCACCCTTCTTAGTACCTCGGGCTAGCCACCCGGCTTTTGTAGAGTAGGTATAGCGTGGCAAGTTAGACCTGGCCTGTCATGGCGGAGTCTCGTCTAGAAGGGGAAGTGGTGGGATGTCTAGGCGCAAATGCGATTTCCCCTCTTTGGTGCAACAGCTGTTTGGGGCTGCTCGCTGCTCGTCGTGGTTATATTATGCAAGCATAAAGTATCGAATAGGAGCATTCTCACTGACATAGCATTGGTATTGGTGGTAATGAACTGAGAGCGCGCCCACTTCACACACTCCTGACAGCAAGCTTGTTGCCGTGCTTGTCAAAGAACAGAGCCGTTCAGTCGTGCTTCGCATGCCTTGAGAGCATCTGTACCCTACCAAGGTTCTGGGAATAATGACTACTTGGCAACATCTAACCAGCGCGTGATGAAGTATGTGCTCACTGGTTGACAAAGAATCCAGGTGGGGGGGATGACGTAATGCAACTGGACGCACATGCGCATCGGAAGGTTCAGATCTAACTTGTTCCGTTATACGCAGGTAAGTTATTTCATCGCATCGTGCTGTTCTGGGAGAAGACGTAAGCTCATGAAATGACCCTTAGTGCTCAAGCGCTAGCTAATTACAAAAACAGCCTCTGACTTCTGTCAACTTAATACCGTAACAAAACCTAATCATGATAATACATTTTATGGACTAAACCTACACTTAATAACTTGTGGCTAATTAATTGCCGAAATAACACATGATATGAGTAACGAATGTTATATTTTGACATAACGTCAGTGGCGTAATCGTGCCCTTCAAAATAAGGTTATAGAAGTCCACCGAGAACGAATGCGGGCGTACTGGGCAAACATCAAAGCCTGCAGGAGACAGTTGGAATGACGCGGTCCATAGATGGCCTATACGAAATGAATGAATGAAATGAAATGAAAATCCACAGCCTGCTTCCAGTCAACCGACCAGGTCAGGCAATGGAATGAATGAAGCCCCCATCTAGTGGCTAGGATATGAACTGTGCCGGCTGCCGAAGCCTATCGCACTCCCCTGGGGCATATGATTAAATGAATGACAGATGAAATGAAATGATAGTGGAGAGTGTTGCTGGAATGAAATTGTAACAGGGAAAACCGGAGTACCCGGAGAAAAACCTGTCTGCCTCCGCTTTGTCCAGCACAAATCTCACATGGAGTGACCGGGATTTGAACCACGGACCCAGCGGTGAGAGGCCGGCGTGCTGCCGCCTAAGCCACGGATGCACTTTATGAATGAAATGAATGAATAAATAAATAACATCATTGCGTTAAAGAAAGATAAACATGTAACCAGACCTAGAATTATATTGTGTGCCAACATGATTAAAGCATTTGAATTTTGGCCTTGGGCTCGCGAACTGAAGGCAGGAAAGGAAGGTAGGAAGGAAGGAAGGAAAGAAGGATGGAAAGAAGGAAAGAAGGATGATGGAAGGATCGAAGGAGTGTGACAATGCGCTCAATCATTGACCGACATTACTGTACCAACATTGCGCAGAAGCTACCAGAATTTCAAGGCAACCTCATATGGCAATCGTTTGGCGAAATTCAACCTAAGCTGTGTAGTACATCCGCCTTATAGGCCCGACCTAGCCTCTTTTGGTTTGTTCTATCAACGTCAGAGATACGGGGCCATTAATTCTCCAGGATGTTTCCAAGAACCATGAGAATAAGTGTACAGTAAGTTATTCAAGTAAGCGGGGACTGCTTGGATGGAGATCTAGTTACCCGACAACTCGATCACAAGATATTGTCATTGCTAAACTTCGTTAATAGCAAAAGTCACCAAAATTGTATTCAACTCCAATTTCACCGTGTTTTACTAAATCAACAAGATCGCAAATTGATGTTACTTTTACTTAATAATGACCATCATCAGTCGCGACACTACCAACTGTGCAATACCCTACTCTTAAATTAGTAACTTTTCGATGGTATTAAAGTTCTGCAACGCAAGGATATCAGCGAGTATTCGTTTCGGCTGTAGAATCTGAACATAGGACGCAGTCCCACAAACGTGCCTTTAGGGCTCGCAACTATGATACTGTACATTTCCTTCCATTTCCCAATTTTTGTGAGTAATTAAATTGATGCGTATGCGAATTCAAAAATTAATATATAAAAAAATAAAAATATAATCGTATTAAGCCTATACTTTAAATGGTAAATACGGGTTACCACACAATCGAAGTTCTTACAAACAATTCATTCGGTTTACTATCCACCGTGTTACACATAACCATTCTTTATACAACAAAAAATAACAAAGGAAGAAAAAAGCATTTTCTTTGGCGACATAGTTTACCAACTTGGCCTATCTACATGAAGTATCTCATCCTCCCATCTGGAGTTGGTGGAAAGCAAATCAAACACAATCAAATTTAAACAAATGCACTTGGAGGTGCATAATCAATTACAAATTTAGGAATTTTAATATTTCTACCACCGGCCGTGGTGACCGAGAGCGCTAACGCGCCG
Source organism: Meconema thalassinum (assembly GCA_946902985.2). Lineage (NCBI taxonomy): Eukaryota > Metazoa > Arthropoda > Insecta > Orthoptera > Tettigoniidae > Meconema > Meconema thalassinum. The sequence goes on along the minus strand of OX336388.2, from coordinate 943,717,552 downwards.
CCTCATGCCTCGCTGGCATCGGGAAAGCGTGGGTTTGAATCCCACCTCGGCGGTTCTGGAAATGGTTTTTGAGGTTTTCCATTTCCACCGCCAGGCAAATGCCGGGGTGGTTACATTCAACAGGTCAACGGCCGATTTCCTTCCAAAATCCCTTTCCATGACCCGTCCTGAAAATTGGCTGCATTGGAGTGGTCTCTCTTGGCATTCCTTCTCTCAAGAGAGTTTAGCGGAAGTCCTGGGTTGTATTATTAGATTGTCTATCAACTCTTAAATTGGACGCAGACATCAGAGTGCCCCTTTAGTCGAATATATAGCTCAACTGGCGAAATGTCACCCAATCTGGCAACATTGCCTTTAGAGCGTTGATTGAATAACCTTCAGCAGTGGCCACGAGTTTGCTGCATCGTCCTACATTATGAAATACGGACTATTCCGGTGCAGATCCTAACGGTCCGGTTGAATGTAGAAACAGAGAGATGTCTGCTGCACATAAACTGAGTGGTTTCCCAACCAAGGAGAGGACAGCGCTGTTAAGGGGCACGTCAGTACCGAATGTGAGTGTAGGCCGAGGAAGGACCCGTTTCAGAGCTGACACACGTAAGTGTGGATCAACTACCGTGAAGGGGCAAGGCTATCTCCCAACTCGGGAGACAGTACCGTGTAATAGGCCACGGCCGCTTCCTTCCTACTCGTTGGCCAGTTTAATTCCATCACTCATTAACTCAGGAAGAGCATCCGGCCGTACAGTATCATTCTCCCACGGGAATCCACGTTAGATCGGCATTGCTTCCACTCACGTGTCCCTCTGCTCATACTCTCCAGCGGTCAGATGTCTTCTTTCCTTTTTGACGCTATGAGCCCCTACATGGGCTGGGTGTGTGTAGCCCACCTCGCATGGTGAAACTCCAAGAGCTCCTCCTCTTTCCTTTTCCTAACTGCCTTTCATGGCTTTGAAGTTCCTAAATCGTTATTCCTGAAACTTGGAGGGCATTAGTTATTTCCCTTTTTTCTTTTTGTTTTGTCCAGTTTAAACACTCAGTCGTCTTCATTTCACATTTCTTTTGACGCAGATGTTTCACCCAACAATCACCATTAATAATAACCCCTGGCAGTACAGCCCATGAAGGGCCTAGGCCTATCAGCCATTTGGCCTTCAGATTATGGGGTGACGTGTGATCAGCGCATCGGGTCCCCTGGGTCGTTAATCTTGGCTTTCGTGTTCGGGACGCTGCCTTACTGTCAGACAGCTACTCAATTGCCCTCACGAGGCTGAGTGCACCCCGTTCCAGCCCTCACATCAGTTTCTAAAATCCCTGGCGGAGCTGGGAATCGAACCCGGGGCCTCCGAGTGAGATGCAGGCGCGCTACCCCAACACCACGGGGCCAGCACAATCACCATTATTATTATTATTATTATTATTATTATTATTAATAATAATAATAATAATGCAAATTCGGTACTTCTAGAGGTCAGTGGCTATGGAATAGCCTATGTATCACTACATGTTTCAACACCTTCGCGGATGGGTGCTTTTAACGGCCGGATGCCCTTTCTGACACCAACCTCTTGAGAGATGTAATGAATGGATACGAGTGAAACTAGGCAATGAGTTGAAGGGTACCGTCCTAGCATTTGCATGGAACTGAAAATGAGAAACCACGTAAATCATTTCAAGGACAATCCCACTCGTCTACTGAATTCAGAGCAATCTTGCGACTCAACACGCGTAGCTACCGCGGTCGGTAAATTAGTGAATTACAAAGAAACCAAAATATGTTTCTTTTCATAATTCTGTCTTTCAAATTGATAAATAGAAGTTATAAAAACTTAAAGATAATAATAATAATATCGTATGGCCTCGGGAGCCGGGTGCAAGCTTTGTTATTTGCACCCAGAGGGCAGCTTGCATGTGAAACTGAATTGAATAATTTTTATATATATATATATATATATATATATATATATATATATATATTTACAGAGGTAGCACTAGCAAAGTCCACCTCATATTCATGTTTAATATCCGTATAGCACGTTGTATTTCAACAAGCTACTATAACCAACATTCAATTATACTCCTTGAAAAGGACAAAGATTTATAACAATACCGTTGCATTTAGGTGAAAGTAGGCTATTTGTCATTTACTGAACATCTTGTTATAACCCTGATACGTGACCCAAAGGGATGCTTGCTATTGTTACAGTCACATACTAAGGACATATTTCTCTGCTCAAAAAACAATTTATGTACATAACAGTAAACTTGTCATGTGTTGCCACAGTTTCGGTTATTGGAAATGACAATTCTACATATTTTAGCATACTTTCGATTTTTGCAAAAAATGAAAGTAGACTTATGAGATCACTACAGGGCGAAAAAAAAGTGTGTCTTGTGTGTATGTGTGTGTGTGAATGTGTGTGTGTGTGTGTGTGAGTGTGTGTACTCTGAATGTCTGTCCCCCCCCCTATCAATTCGAGCACGGTGAGCGCAAATTGAACGAAATTTGGTACAAAGGTAGCACTAGCAAAGGACACCTCAGTGTCATATTTTATATCGCCGCCATTTTGACGGAAACGTAATGGCGGCCACACAAAGGTTCAAAGCTTAAATCAAATTACGACTAACCTAATCATCCGATCTCTACCAAATTTTGCAACAACATACCTTTATGGGGGCAGCATCCTTTGACCAAACTAATTGGTCATCAGCCTAATAGTTTGCGGATGGCGGCCATCTTTGTGTGAAAATCGATTGCCCCTATTAATTCGAACACGGTGAAACCGAATGGAATGAAATTTGGTACAGAGGTAGCACTAGCAAAGGGCACCCCAGTGTCATGTTTTATATCGCCGCCATCTTGACGGAAACGTAATGGCGGCCACACAAATGTTCAAAGCTTAAATCAAATTACGACTAACCTAATCATCCGATCTCTACCAAATTTTTCAACAACATACCTTTATGGAGGGAGCATCGTTTGACAAATCTAATAGGTAATTAGCCTAATAGTTTGCGGATGGCGGCCATCTTTGTGTCAAAATCGATTACCCCTATTAATTCGAACACGGTGAAACCGAATGGAATGAAATTTGGTACAGAGGTAGCACTAGCAAAGGGCACCCCAGTGTCATGTTTTATATCGCCGCCATCTTGACGGAAACGTAATGGCGGCCACCCAAATGTTCAAAGCTTAAATCAAATTACGACTAACCTAATCATCCGATCTCTACCAAATTTTGCAACAACATACCTTTATGAAGGGAGCATCCTTTGACAAATCTAATAGGTCATTAGCCTAATAGTTTGCGGATGGCGGCCATCTTTGTGTCAAAATCGATTACCCCTATTAATTCAAACACGGTGAAACCGAATGGAATGACATTTGGTACAGAGGTAGCACTAGCAAAGGGCACCTCAGTGTCATGTTTTATATCGCCGCCATCTTGACGGAAACGTAATGGCGGCCACACAAATATTCAAAGCTTAAATCAAATTACGATTAACCTAATCATCCGATCTCTACCAAATTTTGCATCAACATACCATTATGGAGGGAGCATCCTTTGACCAAACTAATAGGTCATTAGCCTAATATTTTGCGGATGGCGGCCATCTTTGTGTGAAAATCGATTCCCCCTATTAATTCGAACACGGTGAAACCGAATGGAATGAAATTTGGTACAGAGGTAGCACTAGCAAAGGGCATCTCAGTGTCTTGTTTTATATCGCCGCCATCTTGACGGACACGTAATGGCGGCCACACAAATATTCAACGCTTAAATCAAATTACGATTAACCTAATCATCCGATCTCTACCAAATTTTGCATCAACGTACCATTATGGAGGGAGCATCCTTGGACCAAACTAACAGGTCATTAGTCTAATATTTTGCGGATGGCGGCCATCTTTGTGTGAAAATCGATTCCCCCTATTAATTCGAACACGGTGAAACCGAATGGAACGAAATTTGGTACAGAGGTAGCACTAGAAAAGGCCACCTCAGTGTCATGTTTTATATCACCGCCATCTTGACGGAAGCGTAATCGCGGCCACCCAAATGTTAAAGGCTAAAATGTAATTACGACCAACCTAATAATCTAGTCTCTACCAAATTTTGCAACAACAAATCTTTGTGTGGGAAGCATATTTTGACCAAACTGCTAGATCATCAGCCCAATAGTTTGCAGATGGTGGCCAAGTATGTGTGCAAATCGATTCCCCCTATCAATTCAAACACAGTGAAACCGAATTGAACGAAATTTGGTACAGAGGTAGCACTAGCAAAAGGCACCTCAGTGTCATGTTTTATATCGCCGCCATCTTGACGGAAACGGAATGACGGCCACCCAAATGTTAAAAGCTTAAATCAAATTTCGACCATCCTAATAATTTGATCTCTACCGGATTTTGCAACAACATGCCTTTTTGTGGAAAGCATCTTATGACTGACTACAAGGTCATCAGCCCAATAGTTTGCAAATAGCGGCCATGTATGTGTGCAAATCCATTCCCCAAATCAATTCAAACACGGTGAAACCGAATTGAATGATTTTTTTTACAGAGGTAGCACTAGCAAAGGGCACCTCATATTCATGTTTAATATCCGTATAGCACGTTGTATTTCAACAAGCTACTACAACCAACATTCAATTATACTCCTTGAAAAGGACAAAGAGTTATAACAATACCCGTGCATTTAGGAGAAAGTAGGCTATATGTTCTTTACTGAACATCTTGTTTACTCCTAAGAACAATATACACTAACCAGCTAAGAAAACCGATCACTTGAAAAATTCAACATTTCTTTCATTTTAATCATAAATAAAAACGGTATAGGCCTAAACAGTGCATGGAAGTATGGTTAATAGTTTTCCTGGATGTATTATCATTCTTCATATCATTGTTTCACTTAACAATAGCGATTCATTGACATGATGCTGTTTCCCGCGGAAAGATGTGAGCGCCACCATTTTCGATCAGAGCCACTGCCCTGGCAACATCTTCAGGCCTCAAGCGCATATTCGTTTCTGAATTGCACAAGAACAACTGAGGATATGGCTGTATTGATCATTTTCCTATGCCAACAAGTGGCAAAAGAAAAATTAATAAACCATTGCATTGTTGGCGATAGCATTGGCGCGCACACCTTTCCGCGGGAAACAGCATCATGTCAAAGAATCGCTATTAAACAATGACATGAAGAATGGTAATGCATCCAGGAAAACAATTAGCCCTAGCAATATCATGCTATTTTTCAAACCATGGGCTACTAACGGGGGGGTTATTTTGTGACCACCATAATAAATTCCTTTTGTGGGATTTGCATTATACTTTGATCAACATATCTTGTATTTTGAACCTTCAATGGTAAAAATATAACTTAATTAACACCAGTTGCAAACAAAATCAAAAAATCAAGAAGAAAAAAGTTCAGAAAGTAAATTATTCACTGATCGTACTCTTCGCCAACGTTAACACACGTGGAACATACGACTGTTCTTCACTGTGTTTTCCGCATGTGTATCCCTTGCAACCAGAACAAATTATGGTGGTTTTGTTAACTTTGTTGTACTTTTGTCCTTAACACAATGCACAGTATGAAGAAGGCACACGAACTACCAAAAGAAAATTGTTAATATCTAATACAGTACAAGAATTAAAATTAAAAAAAAAGTAAATGTGTGGTTAGGTAACGGGATTCAAAATAGACAATAACTTTCTGTACAGTGAGCGTAGAAAAGGAATACCATGAATAAACCGTAAAAATGGAACTGGTGGGCTCAAAATACCCCCCCTCCCCCTTGGTATTGCTAGGGTTAACCTTGCTTCCATGCCTATACTGTTCATGCTCCCTATATTATTCTGCTAAGGTCCCATTCCGGTTTTGTACCGAAAATAAGGTGCTGTTAACACCAACCTACACATATGGGGTACCTACAGGATCCGCATAACCCCATGAGTGCCCGAAACGCACTCAATTGCTCTTTAAATGCCTCACAATTAAATGAAAAATCCACAGCCTGTTTCCAGTCTCCGACCGGGTCAGGAATGGAATGAATGAAGCTCCCATCTAGGGGCGAGGATATGAACTGTGCCGGCTGCCGAGGCCTGACGCACTTCTCTGGGGCAATGATTAAATGAATGACAGATGAAATGAAATGATAGTGGAGAATGTTGCTGGAATGAAATTTTGACAGGGAAAACCGGAGTACCCGGAGAAAAACCTGTCTGCCTCCGTTTTGTCCAGCACAGATCTCACATGGAGTGACCGGGATTTGAACCACGGATCCAGCGGTGAGAGGCCGGCGTGCTGCCGCCTAAGCCACGGAGGCTTGCCTTACAATTAAATAAATACCTTAAAAAAAGTACATTTATATTGGAGCTCCGTAACCTGGCGAGCCTGCCGCTAGAGAGCAGGGCAGCGCGGTGGCGGCAGCCATCCGGCGGGAGCGCGGCGTACTGCTAGGCGAGCCTGCCGCTAGAACGCAGGGCAGCGTGGCGGCGGCAGCCATCTGGCGGGAGCGCTGAGGAGTCTCTCAGCAGATGGCTGCGGTGTGGTCGCGCCAAGACTTTCTCTAGGGTTCAATCCTTTGCAATTGTAAAAATTGCTGTAGAAGAAACTCCCGAGCAAACGATAACCGATGAATTCGTTGTAACATCGAATATTGTCTACGAAGAGGTGCTGTGACAAGTACAAAACACTGTTCTACATAATTCTTTGTGTTCTTCTCATGTGCGTATGCCGCTTAACAACAATGAATACATTTCTTCAATATTTAAAACTTTGATCTCCCACATTCTTCCCTACTACCCCCATAAACCTACATTCACGTTGCGAAAGCTCGTACGGGCCCACTAGTATTTATAATTTGAATGAAAGTAATGTTGAATTTTTCAAAGAATCCTTATTTTTTGCCGGTCAGTGTATGTAGGCTATATAAATATTGCATTAAAAATACTAAATATGAAAATATATGAAGCAGATGTGTATCCATCCTTGAATAAAAGAGAGATTCGGGCTCGTTTGAAATGGTTTGGCCATGTCATACGAATGGACAATGGTAGGACAGCAAAATATTGTCTTCAGACAGTGGTGGTTGAAATAAAACCGGTAGGAAGACTTAGGAAGAGATGGCTGGACCAAGTAAAAGAGGCTATGGGAACAAGAGGAGTCAACTGGGATACAGTCCTGAAAGAAGGGTGGTGCATGGACAGACAGAAATGGAGAGCGCTCGTATACTACACCCGGGCAACTGGAGTGGATAACCGATGATGGTGATGATGAAAAAAATAATTATTTTGAAATTATAATAAGAAGATGCTGAGTATAGGAGACAATTTATTTATTTATTTATTTTATTTATTTATTTATTTATTTATTTATTTATTTATTTATTTATTTATTTATTTATTTATTTATTTATTTATTTATTTATTTATTTTAAGTATGGCTTTTAGTGCCGGGAGTGTCCAAGGACATGTTCTGCTCGCCAGGGGCTGTAGCTGCTGCAATTCGGGCACCCATGGGGTGAGCTACAAGTTCCGTTCAATTTCAAGTAGTTCCAACTTTCGCTACCAAAAGTCACTGACACCTAGTGGTGAACGTTGGAACTTTTATAGAGCATTTCAACTAAATCTAACCTAGAAATTTAGCTTCACACAAGCTTAATTAGTGGAAGGATCTTTTAAATGCCATACATCTATGACATGGGACCGCCGGCTTTACTTTCCCTCCGAAGAAAGGCATACTGAAGAATTTTAACGCTCTTAAAAATCCGACGACTTCGGCGGGGTTTGTACCCGCGATCTTGGGTATATAAGCTCAGCATGCTACCGACCACGCCAACAAAGTCGCTATTGGAGCCAAATTAAGACACTACAACACTGTTGTTAGACCAGAAGGTTTCGAAGACTTTAAGCTTGAATAGAAATGGACAAGTTGACCAGCTACTTGAAAGAGAACGTAGACTACTACGAAAGATCTTCAACAACAGATGGGTTGATGGGCAGGTTCGACTGAGATCCAACAAAGAAGTAGCCTATACAGTACGATACACTAGAACCAATAACAACAGCAATCAAAAAGAGAAAATTAATATTCTATGGGCACATCTTCGATATGGACAATGACCGGCTCACAAAGAAAATCTGGATTTTATAAAATTCATCTAGAATAAAGTGGTCCCAAGAGTGTGAGGAAGATCTGAGAGAAATAGGCATTGCAAATGATAAAATAATTGCCATGCACTGTTTCAGAAGGACTGTGGAAAACCATCAGGGTTTTATAATGGAATCAGAACCCAGGAAACAGAGAGGACATTTATCCAAAGATGATGATGATTATAATTGTTGTTTTAAGGGGCCTAACATCTAGGTTATCGGCTCCTAATGGTGATCGTGAAGATGAAAATGAAATGTAAACTATAACTAAAATTAACTACTAACTTATATACTACACACATCAAAAAAAGTTTTGCATCACCTCGGTTCCAAGAGTTCCGGAACCGTTAAATACAAAGGGAATAGAGATCAACACAAACAACATTTCAGCTCGTTTTATTGCTCATGAGACCCACACATTGCATGTTGTACCATCATACAGCTAGACTTTCAGCATTTGTGGTCCAGATTGCAGTACACACCACTACCTCTAATACCCAGTAGCACGTCCTCTTGCATTGATGCATGCCTGTATTCGCCGTGGCATACTATCCACAAGTTCATCAAGACACTGTTGGTCCAAATTGTCCCACTCCTCAACGACAATTCGGCGTAAATCTCTCAGAGTGGTTGGTGGGTCAAGACGTCCATAAACAGCCCTTTTCAACATATCCCAGGCATGTTCGATAGGGTTCATGTCTGGCGAACATGCTGGCCACTGTAGTCGAGCGATGTCGTTATCTTGAAGGAACGCATTCACAAGATGTGCACGATGAGGTCGAGAATTGTCGTCCATGAAGACAAATGCCTCTCCAATATTCTGCCGATATGGTTGCACTATGGGTCGGAGGATGTCATTCAGGTATCGTAAAGCCGTTTCGGAGCCTTCCATGACCACCAGTGGCGTACGTCGGCCCCACATAATGCCACCCCAAAACATCAGGGAACCACCACCTTGCTGCACTCGCTGGACAGTGTGTCTAAGACGTTCAGCCTGACCAGGGTGCCTCCAAACACGTCTCCGACGATTGTCTGGTTGAAGGCATATGCGACACTCATCGGTGAAGAGAACGTGATGCCAATTCCGTGGGGTCCATTCAGCATGTTGTTGGGCCCATCTGTACCGCGCTGCATGGTGTCGGGGTTGCAAAGCTGGACCTCGCCATGGACGTCGGGAGTGAAGTTGCGCATCATGCAGCCTATTGCGCACAGATTGAGTTGAAACACGACGACCTGTGGCTGAACGAAACGCATTATTCAACATGGTGGCATTGCTGTCAGGGTTCCTCCGAGCGGCAATCCGTAAGTAGCGGTCATCCACTACAGTAGTAGCCCTTGGGCGGCCTGAGCGAGGCCTGTCATCGACAGTTCCTGTATCTCTGTACCTCCTCCATGTCCGAACAACATCGCTTTGGTTCACTCTGAGACGCCTGGAAACTTCCCTTGTTGAGAGCCCTTCTTGACACAAAGTAACAATGCGGACGCGATCGAACTGCGGTATTGACCTTCTAGGCATGGTAGAACTACAGACAACATGAGCAGCGTACCTTCGTCCTGGTGGAATGACTGGAACTGATCGGCTGTCGTACCCCCTCCGTCTAATAGGCCCTGCTCATGCATGGTTGTTTACATCTTTGAGCAGTTTTAGTGACATCTATGAACAGTCAAAGGGACTGTATCTTGGATACAATATACACAGTCAACGTCTATATGCCGGAGATCTGGGAACCGAGGTGATGCAAAACTTTTTTTGATGTGTGTAGAAGAAGAAATGTTGAACAAAAGGAGAATAAGGCAAATAAGGACAGGAGGAAAAGAAATGCCCTCAACCCTCGAAGAATGCGGATTGAGGGACTTGGAAGGAAGAAGAGCCAGGAAAGGCAGATAGGAAAGTGAAAGAGGAGAGGGTCCTCCCCACAGGTAATGGACAAAAGGGGAATCCCTCGGGGTCGCCAACTCCCGAACTCACCATCCGTGAGCCCCTGAAGGTGTAGCATTATCCAGGCTGCACCAGAAGTGGTGGGGCTACATATACCCTGCCTCCTTGAGGGCCTTGAGCAGAAGGCAGGAGATAACATGAAATGAAAAAGAAGGCTGACACCTCGCAGAAGGAGGGTATCAGAAAAGATGAGACAAGGGCCAATTAAGGCGGGAAAGGGAGAGACTCCCTAGGCCTCGGATACCCTAATATCTTCGGGGTCGGAAAAGAACAAGAGTTGACCAAGTGAGGTCGACAGGAAGGAAGACAGAGAGGAGCCCGGCACAAGTAAGTGGAAGCAATACCGGACTCAGCTGGAGCCCCGTGGTCGCCAACCCACGTCCCACTAGATGTGAACTCCTGGGGGGATTTATCCAAAGAGAGACAGAAAGCGCTGATTGATGGGATCAAACAATACTCGTATGACGAGAGCAACAAATTACATTTAAGGGGAGTCAACCCCGGGCAAGGGAGTTAAAATATGCTCTTTTAGGCTTTAAAACATCTGTGAAGTTTTCTGAACAAAATGACATTAAAAAGCATAATTGAATTCATACTTGTCATCTCACTTTATTATAAGAAAATTGCACAGTTTTACTTAATATATTTCCAAAATTATTTAGTGCAGAAACCTGGCCTTTTTGTGTGTTTTGTAGAGCAAAACCATTTCATCTGTCGGTATCACTGTCATAACAGTAATGGCACCCTCAAATGCATAAAGAAAGAGTTCGTGTTTTTGTTGTGGGAGTTTTATAAGTGTATAGTTATGTCTAATTTTTAAATCCAATTTCTGAAGAATTTAATTTTTCTGCACATTTGACCCATTTTCTCAGGAAGTAATTGAGATGGAGACTTGAAATTTTCACCATATCTTTATCATGCTGTGTCTGTTGTTTGTTAATAAAAGTATTCAGCCAAGTGCAAAACGTCATTTAATATATAATTTTAGTGCAGAATATTTTCCCCGAAAAATTCACCTAAATTTTAAAAACTTACAGTTGCGTAACTATCAGACGTAGATCAACTATTCTTGTATGGTGAATAGAAATAGGTACATGTTAATATCTGTAAAAATGTCATTCTTATGAGTTTATTAGTTGCTGAGATAATGGGGTAACATTGTTCATATTTTAACATAGGCAGTTTTAATTAATTAATATCGAATGGCCTCGCGTGCTGGGTGCATGCTTTGTTATTTGACACCCAGAGGGCAGCTTGCATGTCGAATTTCGTCGTTCCTTGGAACGCTATGAAAGTCAAGGAGGTTGTAGATATCTAAGCTCCTTGACACTATAGCGCTTTCTAGTAGAGATTGGAGGAACTTTGTGTTGGCGAAAAATCCCCAGATTAATTTTGCCATTATGAACACGGCTTACTGAATTCAAATGGGTTCTTTAACATGCCAACAACGTATGACATGCACGTCGTGATTTTTGTCGCCTTTCAAAAATCACTTGCCACGGCCAGGAGCGTACCTGCAAGCTTGGGGGTTGGTAGTCCGACACGATAACCACTCATCCACCGTGGCAAGCTAACATAGGCGGTGGCTCCCCTTAAAGAGCAACAGGTTGAGAACATCTGACTGTTGGCCATATGTTTCCTTGTTGGGCGTGATTGCGTCACTGGGCTCAGAAATCAGGTTTCCCGTCAAGAACACATAACGAGCAGTCTAACCTACATCCACTTTATACAAGATAATTCAGTAAGTTGACCTGACAATCGCTGACCCAAAGCCGCTACCCGAAATTACTGTGTTTACGGGTTTACCTAAGCATGACGAGAAGCAGTGGCGTTACAATATTAAGGTAACGGTACGTGACAGTGATAACAATATAGCCTACGTGACCATTAATCATGTGGCACGGGACCTCCAATTTTACGTAGAATCCGAACCACAGGACGTACTATTTTACTTCGAAAATCTCACATGCATTGAGATTCGGAATCGAACCCGGTTCGCCATAGTGTGGGGCAAGCACCATCACAATATGCGTGTGATGAATGCGAGTGAGAATAAAGATCGCAACAAAAACGGTAATTCGTAATTTCCGCACCACGTCTGCTGAAGATTAGAGGTTCGATTCCAGGAATTGACAGCGACTATTGTGTAATACCTCCAGGAAAATGTCGGGATGGTACCATACATCACGACCCATCCTATTTCATGATAACACTACTACAGGCACCACAGAAACACAGGTTATTTGACAAATTGAACACACAGCCAGGCTCCTAACAGGCTCAATTCATTGAGTAGGCGACACCAGTTCAGGGATTCGTTCCTCCTTCAATTTTTAAAGAAGAAAGAAAGAAAGAAAGAAAGAAAGAAAGAAAGATGATGATGATGATAATTGTTGTTTTAAGGGGTCTAACATCTAGGCTATCGGCCCCTAATGATTTGGGTGATCGTGAAGATGATAATGAAATGTAAACTATAACTAAAACTAACTGCTAACTTATATACTAGAAGAAGAAATGGGAAAACAAAAGGAGAATAAGGCAAAGAAAGGACAGGAGGAAAAGAAATGCCCTCAACCCTTGAAGAATGCGGATTGAGGTACTTGGAAGGAAAGAGAGCCATAAAAGGCAGGTAGGAAACTAAAAGAGGAGAAGGTCCGCCCCACTGGTATTGGATAAAAGGGGGAAAACCGGACCCAGCTCAGGAATCCCTCGGGGTCGCCAACTCCCGAACTCACCAGCCGTGAGCCCCTGAGGGTGTAGCAATATCTAGGGTGCACCAGAAGTAGTGGGGCTACATACACCCTGCCTCTTTGAGGGCCTTGAGCAGAACGCAGGAGAAAACAGGATAAGAAAAAGAAGGCTGACCCCTCGCAGAAGGTGGGTAACTTATCAGAAAAGATGAGACAAGGGCCATTAAGGCGGGAAAGGAAGAGACTCCCTGGGCCTCGGATACCCTAATACCGTCGGGGTCGGAAGAGAACAAGAGTTGACCAAGTGAGGTCGACATGAAAGAAGACGGAAAGGAGCCCGGTACAATTGGAAGCAATGCCGAATTCAGCTGGGGCCCCGTGGTAGCCAACCCACGTCCCACTAGATGTGAGACCCTGGGGGGAAAGAAAGAAAGAAAGAAAGAAAGAAAGATCGAAAAAATATAGAAAAAAATTAAACGTAAAGCAAAAATAATGGAATGCAGCTGAAAGAAATCGGAAACTCCTAGTGGCATCAAATTATCAGTTGAAAATCTGAAGGTAGTAGGAAACTTCTGTTACTTAGGAAGCACAATAACCAGTGATGGGCGAAGCAAAGAGGATATAAAAAGTAGGTTGTCTCAGGCGAGGAAAGCATTTCTACAGAAAATGAATCAGTTGACATCCAATATAGATTTAGGTATTAGGAAGTCATTTTTGAAAGCCTTTGTCTGGAGCGTGGCGCTCTATGGAAGTGAAACTTGGACTATTGGTGCAGCAGAAAAGAGGAGAATTGAAGCGTTTGAAATGTGATGTTACAGGAGAATGATGAAGATCAGATGGGTAGATAGAGTAACATATGAACAGGTATTAAGACGAGTGGGAGAGGAGAGATGTTTCTGGCGACTGCTAATGAAGAGAAGAGATAAGTTGGTAGGACACATACTAATATATTGCAAACTTGGTTATAGAAGGAAGGGTCAAGAATAAGAACTGTAGGGGTAGACCAAGGTTAAACAGATTGCCCCGGATGTAAGGCAGAACTGCCCAACCTAGGGCCCGCGAGACTATTTGATCCGGCCCGCCGCACGCGCCGTGTCTCAAAACTTTGAAACTACTAAAGCCAACTGGACAAAGAAGTGCGCGCGCACCTCTACCTAAAGCAGTTCCAGTCGTCGCACTAAACTAAATTATCTTGCACTTTATTTCATAATCTGATTAATAATTGAATACACTTTTACAAAAACAGCCATAGTCCAAAATGGGGATTTTTGAACGGTGACCACCATTTGGTACTTAGCTACATGCAGCACCGTTTGACATACAAATATTTCACAAAAGTATCCATAGTTCCATTATAAATGCATGTTAAACGTGCCCTGTTTTACAAAAACAACCATTGTCCTTTGACTATGTTACAAAAAGTGCCAATGTCCAGAATAATATTTGGCTTTGTAGCAGAAGGTACCTATGTCCAGAATAACCTAGACGACATATCGACAGCTACAGATTGATTCAACTATAACTGAAAAAGAGATCACCACATACAAAGTTGAAAAGCAAGTCCATCTATATAGCCTAAAGCTGTTAAGTATTTTGAATCGAGGAGACTGTTCAAACGTTTAGCTCAGAGAAATAAGGTTCCTGCATCTCTTTCGATTTCATGAAAAACCTTCCCCTACCGCATATTCATACTTGTCAGTTATTTTTATGCCTGCCAACATTGGTACTATGTATTTGGGATTCATGACTTGTAGACGAATGTGGTCAGCATGAATAGAATGATGTAACTTCAATGCTACTTAAGCATTTCAATATACTGTATATGGCACTAGAACTAAGACGTTGATACTTTTTAAGCGACAGATGTTCAGGCCAGAACAAGAATGAAGTGAGGCCTATGATCTGATTTCTCTATGCTCTGGTTCACTTCTTCAAGGTATTCAATACCATAAAATTAATATTCCACATTAGAGGTCAAGAGTCTTGAAGCCGAAGGGAGTTTTGCAAATGATGACATTGATCCTGATAATAATATCAGTGGTGATGAAGCACCACAATAAATCAATGGACTATGAATTATTATTTTCATTTTTGATTTTGCATAAAAGCAACCAATGTCCACTGAATTAATGACAAGTTTTAATTTTTTCACATTCAATAAAATTTATAACTTTAATGTAAAGTGCACTGATGAGTGAAATAAATCCTACAGTTTGATGTAAAATTAGTATACTAAGATTTAATGTAAGGAAGAGACTGGACACAGTTTTTTTACTCTACTGAAAATTTCAATTTTTGGACTATGGCTGTTTTTGTAAAAGTGTCTTCAATTGTGTCAAATGAACATAAATACTCACTCTTTGTCATTCGAGCTCTATGTGTATTGAATATCATCGTACTTTTATTTTTAAGGGGATTTATTAAAAATATGTAAATTTATTTTTAGTGTTTTATTTTTATCCACAACAAATAAATATTGAAAACTGCAACAATACTAAGAAAACAAAGGTCAGACAGCCACAAAGCTCACCATATTTTTTTAATGCCCGTAACCCCCAAACCCCCCAGAGTGTTATTGGCCCGCAAGGTCCCCCAACTATTTACAATGTGGCCCTTAGTTTAAAAAGGTTGGGCACCCCTGATGTAAGATGTGGTAGCTAAAACGATTAGCTCAAGACAGGGTAGCATGGAGGGCTGCACCAAACCAGTCCAAAGACTGAAGACTTAACAACAACAGAAATTAAGAATGAAAGAATGGGAAAATAGAAAGAAAGAAAGAAAGAAAGAAAGAAAGAAAGAAAGAAGGGAAGAACGGAAGACATAAAGTTAGACAATGAAAGATAGATAGAAAGAAAGAAAGAAAGAAAGAAAGAAAGAAAGAAAGAAAGATCCGTATTACGCGTTGAGTCAAATTGCCTATTCATTGCATTCCACGATCGCAATGAGAGTGATTAATCAATGTTTGATTCATTGATTTATTAATAGATTGACTAGATTTTAAGATTACATACCTAGGACATAAAATTGCGGCATGTTGGGCAGACTAACAATAATGTGTATAATCCCAAGATGCATTGCTGCTCAAGTATGCAGCTTGTACACATTATTTACGCCAGATGAGGTACATGAAGTATTTGGTCGAGTAACGGACAATGGACCACGAACGTGGAAACTGATTCTGAAGCTATGTTGGAGTACACACTGCCAGCAATCATCGTCACTGACGCTGCCTCTTTATGCGAACGTCTAGGATGCATTTGACGGAGGATAAACCCAGGAGAATGCTGATTTCCTTACCGTGTGTCTTTACCTGAATATCAACACCTCGAAAATACTGACTCAAACACTCTGTGGTTCAAGGGGCAGATGACCTCGCTGTTCCGCCTCTTAAAACAACAACTAGCTAACTAACTCTGTGGTTCCATCACGATCGTTATGGATTCAAATTGCGGTTAAAATATGTTACATATTCCCTTCAACTCTAATCGGTGTGACTGGCTGCGTAGTAACCTTTCTCATCTGCTGTTCCCAAGGTTGTAGGATCGAATCCTGGAGCAGTCAGTTGGCATTTGAGGGTGAGCAAATGTGAGGGAGCCATGTCGGTAGAAATCGTGGCATGTTAAAGATCCCCTTCGGAGCAAAATTCTGGCACTCCGGCGTCTCTAAAAGCTTCAGTAGTTATTAGGGACGCAAAACCCATTATCAATAAACGGTGCCCCCCAAGGGGCACAGCTAAGTGATGCGCAGCCTCAAACTCTCCTGTAACACAGCACTTACTGCCTGTAAGTGCGTACGACCTCTTGTTCAACTTAAAATAATTAGCCCATTAAGTATTGCGTTTTATCACACCTAGGCCCTTTGTGACATTCGCGTCGTGATGAGTCATTCCCTCATACAGATTTATCAGCTCTACAGACATGGTTGGTCTAGTTGCACTTTGCCATATGTCGCGTTAGAAAGTGTACCTGGTGTGTCCTGGTTCTGATCAGTCCATTCCGTCTTTAGCACCAACTGACCTCACTAGACACTGGGCACGATTCAAGAGTAGTTGCATTTTAAAAATTCATTTTCTCATCTTAGTTTTCTTTGACATTTCCCCACCTGTTAGGAAACATTAATAAAGGCTCGGACACACGTCGCGGCGGGAATCGATATCTGACCGAGGCGGTCAGGCGATCCAGTTGTATTTCTCAAATGTTGCATCAACCCTGGCACTCAGAACGCGGTCTACCGTTACCCGCTAGTCTTGGTCGCGACGACGAGCGATCCGATTGTACAAATTTACAGATTGCCCGCCTGACCGCCGCGCCGTCTGCGATTGTGATGAGTGACCAAACTGAAGTATTTATTGAAACTGTGCGTAAATACACATATTTGTTCGACAGTTCACACGAACATTATAAAAATGTTTTAAAGAAGGCTGAAGCATGGAATCGTGCAATTCCTCGAAACATTCTCGCAACATACGAAAATACTTAAAAACCTATCTTCATGTGACTCCAGTTCGATACATAAGCGGTGGTATTCTCCTAATTGCTCTCTCTCTCTTCTTATTGATGTCATGCACCAACATTTTCTTTTCTTTGTGTTTTGCAAAGCAAATAGGAGAAGGAGTTGTTTTTCTTCCGAGCTCATACTCAATAATAATATCAAACAATACTTAATATGAAATCACACTACATATTATCTAGAAGAAAAAGACCAGACTGGACCGCTCACACAAAGGTATGGCGTCCTATGTGACGTCCCCATATCGCAGACCGCCGCTTTCTGTGTCTTAAACCCCAACATTAGGGCAAACACATTAAGGTACACCAGCGCGACTACAACTCGTCATGTCTCCAACCTCGGTGCTAGATCGACTTTACAGTTCAACTTTCTTAATGAGGCTCTGCTCTACATCTACCTCTTGTTTTTCCCGTTTTCTATGTGGCAGAATGCCCTTCGCGACTCTAAGCCAACGAATGAAAGATGAAATGAATGGAATTGGGGAAAAAGCGCTGGAAGGGGGTGGCTGTGGCTGTATGTCCTAAACTATTCTACAAGAACTAGCGGACCCGTGCGAGAACTCTCGCATGTGTAATAACCACCCGCCTGGATTTACTGTTATGCGGGCTTCTATAAGTATGTTTATTTGTTTAAACACATTTTTTAAACAAATTGTCGATATTTATGTAATCAGAGTGCGATTCATCACCGCTGCACAATGGGTTGTGTGCGCCCCTGTGTACAGACTACCCGCCCATCACTAGTGCTATGCGGCAGTAAGTGCTGCCAGGGGCTATCGTCTTGTTTATTTGTTTAAAAGCACTTTATAAACAAATAAATATATTTCCGTTGGCTTTTCACGAAATGCAAGATTTTCCTGTACTATTGAGACGATTTGGAAGAATTTGGTACAAACCACACCTTCTAACTCCCTCTGGTTTAGGAGCTTGAGTTCTGTGAAACATAAACCTTAGCGTATTATACATAGATTATGTGACGTTCTGCATGTCGATTATGGAAATTTCATACCTTTGCCTTCAAAATTTCACCGCTTTCCTCAGCGTAACGAGTGAGAGATCTCAATGTACAGAGTTTCCCAAACCCTACGCGACCTGTGAAGGTGTTCAGGTAGTGCTGACTATCATCACGCTGTTTCCATTAAAAGATATCGGCAATTACTTCAAAAACGCGCGTCATGGCATTGATCACGGTCACTGTGGAGCCGTTCGGACCTTAATCGAAAAATACTAATGTTCTTACGCTTGTTTGCATTCTTTAATACATAACGGTTTCGTTTCGGCAAAATCCCATTCCGAAGTGCTGCAGTCCCTTCCACACAGACATGCCACGCCCTCTTCTCTGATAACTATTTAGCGGGTACTGCCAACTGCTACAAAATATTATCATACTGAATATAGATCCTTGCGGGGGAAGGTGGACTTGCATCGTCTGATTTCACTACCGCTTCGGTTACGTTTTCAGGATAAACCATTTTGGTGCAGATGACCTCGTAGTTCCGCCCCTTAAAACAACAATAACTAACTAACTAACTAAAAACCATTTGCGTAGCCTTTGTTCCTTTTGTGTGTCTCTCTGGAACGGATATGGCCCGCAGGCCGTAATTTCGACGCCATGATTTAGAGGATTTTGCGTCATTGTGGTCATGTAGCCCCATGCACTTGGATCTGATAACCTTTGTTATTGTGATGTCCATAGTAGTGTGTGTATTTATAATTCAAGTGAGGATTGGGAAGGAGGCGGTCGTGGCCTTGAGTTAGGAACCATCCCGGCATTTTCCTGGAGTACAAGTGGAAAACCACTTCCAGGATGTCTGAAGTGGGAATCAAACCCAACCCTTGTTTTGCCCCAGTTTAGCCTCACGAGGCTGAGTATGCCCCGTTGTAGCCCTCAGACCAGAATCCAAAATGTATGTTGAAGCACAATGTCCGACACTTGTTACCCAGAAAGGAATCTAATAGTTCAAAGCCCATTTAGATCAAAACAAATAACTAAACATCCGGTGTGTGATGGCTCACTAATAGTTTCCGGGAACTGCGATAGTTACACATCCGGCTGTATCGCGGGGAATGGCACTTTCTCCTTCTCTTGTTTATCAATCAACCTTAACTTACTCTTCAGACCGCCGCGTCGTATAATGGCTTGGCTGGCACCGCGGAGGCCCGGGTTCTAATGTATTTATTTATGAAAGTACACAGGTCATAAACCCAATTAAGTACCTTCTTGACACAAATACAAAGTAGATAATTGTAAATCTAAATAATTTTAGGAGAAAACAAGAAAAGAAAAAAAGAATTAAACTTTAAACTATAAAATAAAATAAAAATCTTAAAATACAGAATTAGTAGCAAATGCTTAGTTATGAATAAAACGAACTAAAAACAAGATGTTCAGTAAAGAACATATAGCCTACTCTCTCCTAAATGCATGGGTATTGTTATAACTCTTTGCCCTTTTCAAGGAGTATAATTGAATGTTGGTTGTAGTAGCTTGTTAAAATACAACGTGCTACACGGATATTAAACATGAATATGAGGTGCCCTTAGCTAGTGCTACCTCTGTACCAAATTTCGTTCAATTCGGTTTCACCGTGTTTGACTTGACGGGGGGAATCGATTTGCCCACATACATGGCCACCATCTGCAAGCTATTGGGATGATGACCTTGTATTTTAGTCCAAAGACGCTCGCCGTATAAATATATGTCGTTGCATAATTTGGTAGAGATCGGATGATTAGGTTAGTCGTAATTTGATTTAAGCTTTGAACATTTGGGTGGCCGCCATTACGTTTTCGTCAAGATGGCGGCGATATAAAACATGACACTGAGGTTTTCTTTGCTAGTGCTACCTCTGTACCAAATTTCGTTCAATTCGGTTTCACCGTGTTTGAATTGATAGGGGGAATCGATTTGCCCACATACATGGCCACCATCTGCAAACTATTGGGATGATGACCTTTTAGTTTAGTCAAAAGACGCTCGCCATATAAATATATGTTGTTGCAAAATTTGGTAGAGATTTGGTAGGTTAGTCGTAATTTGATTTAAGCTTTGAACATTTGGGTGGCCGCCATTACGTTTTCGTCAAGATGGCGGCGATATAAAACATGACACTGAGGTTTTCTTTGCTAGTGCTACCTCTGTACCAAATTTCGTTCAATTCGGTTTCACCGTGTTTGAATTGATAGGGGGAATCGATTTGCCCACATACATGGCCACCATCTGCAAACTATTGGGATGATGACCTTTTAGTTTAGTCAAAAGACGCTCGCCATATAAATATATGTTGTTGCAAAATTTGGTAGAGATTTGGTAGGTTAGTCGTAATTTGATTTAAGCTTTGAACATTTGGGTGGCCGCCATTACGTTTTCGTCAAGATGGCGGCGATATAAATCATGACACTGAGGTGCCCTTTGCTAGTTCTACCTCTGTACCAAATTTCGTTCAATTCGGTTTCACCATGTTCGAATTGATAGGGGGGGACAGACATTCAGAGACACACACTCACACACACAGAGACAGACTCTCTCACACACACAGACAGACACACAATTTTTGGCCCTGTGTAGATCTCATAAGTCTACTTTCATTTTTGCAAAAATCGAAAGTAGGCTAATAATACAAAACCAAACATAAACATGAACACCTTGACGAAGCATGGACAATGCCTAATAAAGAGGTACAGCATATAATTTAGACACAACAATCTTTAGTTTGCTATTGAACACACCATCTGATTCAATAAATATGTATGTAGCAAATTTGTTATTATTTTCATGAATGGTGAATTTAAGTGGTGGAAAGTTCTTGACCTTTGAATGTGAAATAATTTACATCTTCGCGATTTGACCTGTGGAACGTGAAAAAAGACAAAATTCATTAATTCTATAGAAACATATTTACGTGTTATTATTTTCCTCAATATTTGCAATGAAATAAGCAGCCGTCTACTTTTAGGAACATGGTGTAATAAATTAGTTTACATCATCAGTGGAGGCACTTCATGAGGATCCGGTGTTTGTTGATTCGACTCTTGATGAAAAGACTGTCGCAATGGAGTCGTACATTTCGCGTCATACACGAGCTATTCCAAGAAATAAATTAATGCGTGTTTATTATTGTCTAAAATGAATTGACAATAATAAAACAACAGCAATAGAACAACAGAACTATATTATTAGTTCTTGGAAAGTACGCTTTTCACCACGAGGACACTGCTCCCGCTACTTCATGAAGCTATGAGCTGGACTCCCGTCAGATAATGTGCAAAAAGAATATTACACTATGCGACGGCGAAATTTAGACATTTCATAAAGCAACACATCAGATAGTACAACTATCCCTTTTTATTTACATCATATGCGGCTTTTCATGAAATGCCTAGGATTTCATGAAATGACTGATTTCAATATCTGACTACACATATACAGGGTGTCGGAAAATAAGAGGCAGAAAATCAAACCACGCATGGGAGCAATATGAGTTAGGATACCTTTGGGTGCATTTCTAATTACGAGGAAACTTGGCAACATCGCGCAATGAGCAGCATCGAGTGCGGCGTCTACACTCTTGTGTGTTCCGAGCTGAGCAGCAATCGTGATTAATGCACAATAAGATTTGTCATGCAAAGAAAAAGAAAGAAGAAAAAGCAAATCGGGGGAAAAAATTAAGTTTGTCCGGATTCGAACCCGAAGCAGATGGGAGCCCACTGAGCTACGAGAACCACAGGTCAGCCGCTCAGCTCGAAACACACAAGAGTGTAGACGCCGCAGTCGATGCTGCTCATTGCGCGACGTTGCCAAGTTTCCTCGTAATTAGAAATGCTCACAGGGGCTTAACGGTTGGGTTGCGCACACAGGTATCTTAACACATATTGCTCCCCAGACCCACCCCCATGCGTAGTTTGATTTTCTACCTGTTATTTTCCGACACCCTGTATAACACCGCATGTACAACAGTATTTACAATTATTATATATGTATACAGGGTGTAACTAAATATGTGGGAAAGCTCCGGGGATTCGATAGAGGACCTGACGGCAAGCAAAACATGTCCGGTAAACATATGGTGTATTTGCTTTCGTTTCCGTGTTACAAGCATTGTTTGTGGTGTACATAACACAGACCCAGGCGCGGATTCAAGGGGGGACTCACGGGGGCCATGACCACCCAAACGGAGACCAATTTTTTTTTGCAAACTCAAAAAACGAAAAAACAATAACCAGACAAATAAAACTTAACGAATTTTAACTGAAAAACAGTTTTTTTCCATTTTATTCAATACTGAAAATACCTTTATTGCAATTATTATGTTCTGTTACAAGTGTACATATTTACAACTTCATACCCGTTATGTAAAAACGATTATTTATATAACAAAATCAACTCGTCTATTTTGTTTAGCAAACCTTGTGATTACCGAATCGATGTTTATAGTGATGTGC
Source organism: Meconema thalassinum (assembly GCA_946902985.2). Classification (NCBI taxonomy): domain Eukaryota; kingdom Metazoa; phylum Arthropoda; class Insecta; order Orthoptera; family Tettigoniidae; genus Meconema; species Meconema thalassinum. The sequence goes on along the minus strand of OX336388.2, from coordinate 943,694,810 downwards.
AGCAACGCACGGATATGAATTTGGGGCTTTTTCCGCACCAAAAAAAATTGCCGACGTCCAAACTGTAAGCTTGGATGGCAATTTAAGCTGTGACTTTCTCCCTTTTTAGTGATGCAATTTTTCTTAACAATGTCGATTCTCTGAACCCCCCCAAGTAGGGTTACCAACTGAAAATTTCCAAATGCAGAACATTACTCAGCAAAAAGCAAAGAAAAATGCCTGACAAGTTCAATCGATACCGTAACAAAATGATTCATATATTACACATGACTTTTCACAAAAGGAAATACCGTACCTTACTTAATAATTTGTCCTTGCTGCAGTTCTTTTCCTTGAAGCTGTATTTAACAACAGAACCTACATTGGAATGAAGACACGAATTATTTTCTTGAAGCACCATATTTATAAAATACTTCACACGACATATATTTGAAATTGTATCATTCCTTTCACTAAAAAGATGGTACAGTATATTGGCTTTCACGGCCAGTGAATTAAAACTTAGCAATTTTTCTAGGTTTGTGCCGTGTCTTGTGTGGGGTTTCGCCTAGGACACCAAGCTGGCTCATCAACGGGCTCTTGGGGGTCCAGGAGGGAACACCGAGAGCCCGCTGATGAGCCAGCTTGGTGTCCTAGGCGAAACCCCACACAAGACACGGCACAAACCTAGAAAAATTGCTAAGTTTTAATTCCTTTCACTGTTTCTTTTTCTTTCTGGTTACTTATTTACTTATTTCCACCATCGCCCTGATCACAAGGAGTTGATGAGCAATCTCGCAAAGAAAAATGCCGGACATTTTCCATAAATTAGAAATGCGGGCCGGACATAACCAAAATGAATGAAAAGCAAGACATGTCCGGCAAAAGCCGGACGGTTGGTAACCCTACCCCCAAGCCAAACTCTAGATCCGCGCCTGCACAGACCGCTTCACTGTGCAGGTTGGTCATTTGTGTTGATAAATTGTACGTTACTACTTACAGTTCTCTACAGAAGGTGCTTAAAATGGCTACCACAAGCTGTAATGCAGGCGTCTATGCGCCGTATCATTGATTGTCTCACACGCTCCCATATTCCCGGCGTTTGTCGTGTCTGCTGACATCCCAGCTCTATTCACTGACGCAGCATGCCTACGTTATGAAAAGGTGTGATATACACAATGGCCTTTAAATGACCCCATACGTAGAAGTCTAAATTAATGGGTTGAGATCGGGAGAACGAGCAGGCCACGGTGTCGGTCCCAGACGCCCTATCCATTTGTTTGGGAATCGCTGATGTAAAATTGCTTTAGCAGCAAGAGCAAAATGAGGCGGTGCTCCATCATCTGTCTGTGTTATGCACACCACAAACAATGCTTGTAACACGGCAACGAACGCACATATACAGTATTTACGGGACATGCTTTCCTCTTTGTCAGGTCCTCTGTCGAATTCGCGGAGTTTTCCCACACATTTAGTTACACCCTGTATATATTTGATTAAACTTCGCAACGAGTCGGATTTCATTGTTAGTACTGTTTAAGGGTATAAGTGTGAAACCTTAGTGCATTGTTAACTTCTACCGTAGCGAGCTATTGAAGTGATTGTGTTCTAGACTGTTTTGTTATTAACCATTACTTTACAAATTTCTTATTTATTTGATGAGTTGGTTGGTTCCTTAGTTTAGGGGCTGCGACAACGCGGTCATGTAGCTCCGTGTACTTTGGGTGTGTGTAGAATTTGTCTGATAACCGGTGTTAATTGTGATGATTGTATTAGTGTGTGTACCTGTTGTTTTAAATTATTATTCAAGTACGGACTGCAACTTTGAATTTTTCAAATAGTTCCTACTTTTGCCGCCAAACGCCACCGTCAACGACTACTAGGCCTAGTTCAGAACTTAGCTACTAGACGCCACCGCAGTCGGCTCTTGGCAACGAACGTAGCAACCTAAGAGCGTTGTTTTCATTCTTAACCTATACAATTTAGTTTCACACAGGTGTAATTAGTGGAAAGTTCTTTAACATGCCATAAATCTATGACATGGGACCACCGGCTTTACTTCCCCTCCGAGGGAACGCATACTGAAGGATTTTTAACGCTCTTAAAAAAACGACGGCTTCGGCCGGATTTATACCCGCTATCTTGGGCATAGAAGTTACTTGATGAGCTTTAGTAGTTGGTTAGTTAGGCTAAGCACTTAAACAAACACTTAAATTTGACGATGGTTTTTAAGACTTAGCTGGCTTTCTGTAGCCTACTAGTGTCCACTTCACTACACGTTCCACTGTGGACTGGTGCGTCTATTCCCATACTGTATACTCGTTGTTTGGTTGCTGGCGCTATCGAACGCTGTACCTTGAGCTATAGTCTACTGGGCAATACTAACGCCCCCTGTTCTTGCATCGTGGAACTTACTTTCATATTTTGATTTTGTGTGGAACAGGCTGTGAGTCCTAACTTATAGTGGTGTATGGCAATGGTTCTGGCCATTCTCAACTATTATAGAACGATCTCTATCGTTCGTCACTCGTAAATCCGATCATCCATACATCGAGCAGCCAACTTTTGATCGTGATTTGCACTCTATAATACTGCCTAAATAGGCCTTGGTTTATGCAGAAATTGGTACGAAGTACATCCCTCCGACTTGACACTTTCCTCTTTGGTCTCTCCTTTATTTCTCTTAGACTGACTCGTTCTTTGCGTTGCTTCCTATTAGTTTTTGAGAAAGTTGCCTAATAATGTGAATATGGGCGAGCTCTCCATAAATGTGTATTCGTTTAAGTTGGACGAGTTGTTTACCTTAGCTAAGTAAATTTCTATGACCTCTATTAGATCAAGTTTGTTTGTTGGTTGGTTGGTTCCTTAGTTTAGGGGCTGCGACAACGCGGTCATGTAGCCCCGTGTACTTTGGGTGTGTGTAGAATCTGTCTGATAACCGGTGTTAAATGTGATGGCTGTATTAGAGTGTGTATCTGTTTTTTAATTCAAGGAAAGACTGCAACTTTGAATTTTTCAAATAGTTACTACTTTTGCCGCCAATCGCCACAGTCAACGACTACTAGGCCAAGTTCAGAACCAGACTACTAGACGCCACCGCAGTCGGCTCTTGGCAACGAACGTAGAAACCTAAGAGCGTTGTTTACATTCCTAACCTATACAATTTAGCTTCACACAGGTGTAATTAGTGGAAGGTTCTTTAACATGCCATAAATCTATGACATGGGACCGCCGGCTTTACTTCCCCTCCGAAGGAAGGCATACTGAGAGATTTTTAACGCTCTTAAAAATCCGACGGCTTCGGCCGGGTTTGAACCCGCTATCTTGGGCATAGAAGCTCAGCATGCTACCAACTACGCCACCGAAGCCCTCCCGTGTTGACTCGTTGATAACTAACCTAGATCAAGTTTCCTACCTATTATTTCAAAGTGCATGGTTTTAGGTCTGTTTCTATAATAGTGAAACTACGTCCGGTTTGATACATGTGTTTGCATACTGCCAAGTTTATTCGGTGTACTACAGTAATTGCATTTCTGTGTTCTTTATAGTGTGTGTCCATTCTTCTACCCGTCTGTCCTACTTAGTCTGTTTGACTCCCTGTTTTCTGGTACGTTTTTCTAATATAGCCCAGATTTTGAGTAAGGGTCCTGCTTATTTAAGTTACTGTTATGCAAGTGTTTTTCAATCGAATTGGATATTCTGAATGCAAATTTGATTCCTTGTTTTTTTTTAATATTAGTAATTTTGTTTGTGTTCGTATTTACGAAATTGAGTCACGCTAACTTGTTATCATTATTTGATGACGTTTGATTTGTGTTCATCCCATGTGCCTAAATACCATTGAGTTGAAACCCGCTAGTTAATGTATGCTGGGATGGTTTCAGTAATTATCAATTGTGTGCAATGTTCGTGAGGGCTTGCGGAGGATCGAGTATGTCATTCTGCTGTTTGCATAGTACAAAACAAATAAAACAAAGTCCCCGATTCTTGGATGTAATGGGTAATCTCGAGAACCACTAGAAGGATTTTCATGCGGTTTTCACCATTCTGCAAAGGATTTTTCGAGGAAGGCTTTTGTAGAAAAACATTCATTTATGACCATAGGAAGCCAAATAGTAACGATTTCAGTGAATCGAGTCGAAGAAAAACCTGCCGTCCATGTGTCTTTTAAGCTTACGCTAGGTAAACGTTAAAAATATCCACATATTATGAGTGTAAGAATTGTTCAGCATGAACAGTTCTACAAAAAAAGTCCACGACAGCATATCTCTATCATTAATACATCGCCCACTATACGTGTTTTTACGTTTTCATTTCTTCCAACAATCTCCATTCAGTGGAAATTTAAATTACTAGCTTTGGAGCGAGTTTACAAGCTAGCCTATCACCCCATCTTCAGCCAGCATCAAACTGTTGAGTCGTGTCGAGTTAACACTTCAGAGAAGAGTATGTGTTTGAAGTTTCGCTGTTCACCTCGGCTTTTCTGAATTACGTCTGGGACCTGCCGTCCATGCGCCTTTGAAGCTTACGCTGGGTAAACCGTTTAAAATACCGGTCTAAGCCGGGGTGGGTTGCTAGTTTATTTATATTCCAATCTGTTTCCGATATCTTAGTGAATTTGATTGAATGGTGTAGCATTTCGTCATTATTTTGTTCTGCGCAGAAGACACAGAAATAACAAATGATGGTGTGATTCCTGCAGTATGTAAGTCACGAGGACCAATATCACATACAGAATGTTCAAACACTGTGGTGTCATCTAAATGTGAATTCAAGACATTCGTAGGCTTTAAAAACAAAAATGATGGTGTTCTCTAAAAAGCCAATAAGAGCAAATCTCACAATAAATAATAATATAGTTGAACAAGTGTCCTCCTTCAAATACTTGGGCACCATATTGAACGAACAATGTGACTCCAAACAAGAAATAAAATCTAGAATTGAACAGGCCAGGAAACAATTCTTTACCTTGCGGAAATTCTTTGCACGATCAGATCTCAGTCTACAGCTGCGAATCCGCAAGATCCGTTGTTACATATTTTCTGTTCTTCTGTATGGTTGCGAATGCTGGACCATGGATCCTTCTATTGAAAAACGAATCGATGCCTTTGAAATGTATCTATATCGTCGTCTCCTGCGCATACCTTGGATATTGAAAAATGAAAATCCACAGCCTGCTTCCAGTCTCCGACCGGGTCAGGAATGGAATGAATGAAGCCCCCATCTAGCGGCGAGGATATGAACTGTGCCGGCTGTCGAGGCCTGACGCACTCCTCTGGGGCAAGAAAATGTTAAATGTCGAGGTCCTACATCGGATGAAAAAGCAAAAAGAACTGCTACATGTTATAAAGGAAATAAAGACACAATACCTAGGTCGCATCATGCGAAACGAGAGGTACCAATTATTACAGCTAATTATTGAAGGAAAGATACAAGGAAAAAGATCCGTTGGGAGACGCAGAAATTCATGGTTGAAGGACATTAGAAGGTGGCACCGGTGTACATCGGAGGAAGCATTTCATACTGCAATGTCAAGGTCAGAGCTGGTTACGTGGATCGGCAACCTTCGTTTGGAGACGGCGTCTTAAGAAGAAAAAGTAGGCATTTTGTTACGGAGTTACACGGTAATGTCTCGTCGGAACTGAATTCTTAGTCTCTGGGTTTTTTTAAACAGGCACCGAGCGGTTATTTATTCACTTATCTTTTATTTGTTCTTTTATTTATCAAATTATTTTTTTCATTTATTTATGTACTTATTTATCATTCATTTATATATTTGTACATTAATGTATTTATGTATTTACCGACAGTAGTGGCTACGCTGGCTAAAGCTCAGCATTAGGTCATGGGGCCAAGCTCTCTGCTGACTCGGTAGACGCGTGGGTTCGAGCCCCACCGTCGGCCGTCCTTGAAATGGTTTTCTGTGGTTTCACATTTTCAACACCAAGCAAATGCTGGGACGGTACCTTCTGACAGGCCACGGCCGCTTCCTTCCACATCCTTGCCCAGTTTCATTCACCATCATTCATTTCATCTCTCATTAACTCCTCTCATGAGGTTGGCGTCAGGAAGGGCATCCGGCCGTAAAACCATCGCCACAAAGACTTCCATCGCATCTCATCCCCGACCCCGTTGGAAAAACGGGAATAATAAGGGGTAGACATACAATGTATTTATGTATTTATTTTTATTTCTTTGTACATTAATGTATTTATTTTTTATTGATGTGTAACGTCTTTCCACTCGGTTGCTGTATATTTTTTGTGGGGGTGATTTTCAAGAAATGAAACGGAAATGGGACGGAAATGAAACGGAAACAATGAGCGCGCGCGGTGGCGGAGATTGGTACTGATGTATATTTTTAGTGGGGGTGATTTTGAAGAAATGGAACGGAAATGCAACGGAAGCAATGAGCGCGTGCTGTGGCGGAGATTGGTACCACGACTTCCTGTCGGCCATGTGGCTATATGGAATGCATATCGCATACGGTTTATTCGAGGTTTAGAGGCCCCATTAAATATATTCCTACAATGAATCATCTTAAAGTTGTCGTTCTTTGGTGTGAAAATATTCAATATATCATATTTGCTGAAAGGATTCGGCACTGGAGTTTTACAAGTAGTTATTTCAATGACCAACAGAGTTCACTGTTAACAAGGGATTTGCGCTCCCGGCAGAGCCCTATGTGGAATGTATATCGCATACGGTTTACTTTAAGGTTTGGAGGCCCCATTAAAGATACTCCTACAATAAATCATCTTCAAATTGTCGTTCTTTGGTGTGAAAATATTCATTATATCATATTTGCTGAAAACAATTATAATTTATTAAATCTTCATTCCTTTGCTGCATTCTTATTTAATGTAAGCACTCGAGGTACTGTCGGCCAAAATACAGCACTCTGTAGAATGTATATCGCATACGGTTTACTACAAGGTTTGGAGCCCCATTAAAGATATTCCTACAATAAATCATCTTCAAGTTGTCGTTCTTTGGTGTGAAAATATTCATTAATTACTCCTGTGTGAAGCTAAATGGTATAGGTTAAGAATGTAAACAACGTTGCCAAGAGCCGACTGCGGTGGCGTCTAGTAGCTAAGTTCTGAACTAGGCCTAGTAGTCGTTGACGGTGGCGTTTGGCGGCAAAAGTAGGAACTATTTGATAAATTCTAAGTTGCAGTCCTTACTTGAATTAAAAAACATATACACACACAAATACAGTCATCACAATTAACACCGGTTATCAGACAGATTCTACACACACACCCAAAGTACACGGGGCTACATGACCGCGTTGTCGCAGCCCCTAAACTGAAAAACCAACCAACCAAAATATTCATTATGTCATATTTGCTGAAAGGATTTGGCACAGGAGTTTTACGAGTAGTTATTTCAATAACCAACAGAGTTCACTGTTAACAAGGGATTTGCGCTCCCGGCAGACACATAGTAGGATAACATGTCACATGTTACACATCATATGCGACTACTGTAAGGCTCGTAATTTTTTAAATCATTGATTGATTCATTTATTTATAATTTATTTTTGTATTTATGCATTCATGTATTTATTTATTTATTTATTTATTTATTTATAATTTTGATAGCTCACACAGTTGAAATAATGTCAGATAAACTTAACAACACGCGATCAACCTCCGAACCATAAGATGCTCTCAAGTTTTTGCTTACGTAAAGACAAAAGAATGTTCTTAGTAGCAAGCGGGTGTGAGTGATGCAGTCGAAGGTGTCGGCTTCTGTTTGAGTGTGTGGTTTCATTCTAAGAATATTTGCTATAGAGACCACAGCACGTGGCTGGTATCTCATGCGTACAGTAACCGCGCTCCTAAGACCACTTCACAACATTGAATTTGAATTTATTGTTTCTCTTATACAGGCCACCGAGACTACAAAGCCTCGTTATGCAGCTCTCTTCATTCAGAGGGCGGTTGAATACAATAAAATAAATGAAGAAAGAAAAAAAACTTAACCTAAACATTCAGTTAACAGTAGAAGTTCTTGTTATTTCATCTGTTCGCATTGATCATGATAATTGTATAGCTGATAGATTACCATGAAGAGAGTGTTTTATCGCTCTGATGGGAAGTTCTGAATACTGGTGCAATTTATATTTATTCCAGAGAATACTAGCTGAAATACTGAATGAACCTTTGCATTTTTCGGTTCTATGATGAGGTATCTGGAGCATTTGTGCAGTGTGTCTATTCGCACGGCTATGCACTGACTGCATGGGAGTTAGTGTGCAGTAAATATAGGACGGAATTTTGAATTTTAGAATTTTTATCATAGTCAGAGCCATGGCATCGTTCCTTTAACTTTAGCCAGCCATCCATCTGGACGTAAAATGGAGTTATATGAGACTCTCTTGGTACATTGAGAACAAACCGCAAGCAAGCATTTTTCATTCTTTGCAATTTTGTATTGAGGACCTCTCCCAGATCATGGTAAATTATAGATCCATAGTCAAATATTGGTAATATCAAACTCTGTATCAGTCTCTTCCGTAAATTTTGCGGCAAATAGAAGCAAGTTCGCCTAATTTGATATAATGACGATGCAACCCTTTTCAGAATCATGTTAGTGTGATCCTGCCACATTCGTCAGAGCGGTTGACCTCACTGGGCTGGGTTATCATTTCGCGAGAAAGTTTCTTTTGAACTGTGCAAACAAAGACGGGAGGTGTCCACTCCGCTTGACGACACTCCGTGCCATTACCGGAGAAAGCTGTCAAGTCGCGTTGTGTACACTTGAGTCTCTTCAAACTTCAACAAGCCTGGAGCTGAAGGAGAGACTTTATCGGAGATGCAGATGATTTCCAAGGCCAGACGGAAAATCGCGTGACCAATTTCCGTTTTCAGCAATCTGACCTTCCATGTGTTCCTGTGTCCAACAATGGCACCTCAAGATAACTCGACCTTCACGGCATTGCACACTGTGAGAAATTCCAGTTTGTTGTGGTACAGTCTTAACACTTCTTACACAACCTTTGTGTAGTGTCACCTTAAACAAGTTACTAAGGATGAAACCTTGCGATCAGTAACGTTCTTGCCAACGCGACGCGACGAGACGAATCAGCGCCGCAACTGGAACGTCTATTGTAACTTGATACTTGGCAGCATTAACCGATCGTGTGAAGTCATCAATGGTTGCCAGTTTTCACGTTTGTCAATCAGATAACACATAACCAACCCCCGGATTCTTAGGCCCTGACCTATTTTATTCCTCTTTGGGCAGATGACCTCGTAGTCCCCCCCCCCCCATTCCTGACCTCTTTACTCTCCAAATTACAACGTATTGTAATGTTTTAGGTACCAACGAGTCATGGAGCCTAAATTGACCTAATTTAACGTTAGGACCTAAAAGACATACCTTTCATGATAGAACCTGGTTGGTTGGTTCCTTAGTCATGGAGCCCCGTGTACTTTGGGTGTGTGTAGAATCTGTCTGATAACCGGTGTTAATTGTGATGGCTGTGTTAGTGTGTGTTATCTGTTTTAATTCAAGTAAGGACTACAGACGATAATTTCAAGAAGTTTCCACGTTTGCTACCAAATGCTACCGTTCACGACACCTAGCTTGCGGACTTGGCTACTAGATGGCATCGCAGTCAGCACCTGGCAGCGAACGTTGGAACTAATATACCGTTATCAATTCTAACCTACAAATTTTGGCTTCACACAAGTGTAGTTAGTGGAAGGGACGACTTCGGCCGAGTTTGAACCCGCGACCTCGGGCATATGATAGAACCTAAAGATACCTAATTCCGTTATTTAAACAAATAAACAACATTAATTTACATAAGAATATTTCCAAAGCGCAATGAGACCGTTCAAATCAGAAAATTGTTAAATAATTGAGGGGCTTAGAAGAAGAGAGAGAGAAGTGTTTTTGATAATCGTGAGTAAATGATCCTTAAGAGTTATGCCAATAAGAGTGATTTCCCCATGCTCATCAGATATTACTTGTCTTCCTTGTCTTCTAAGCCCCTCAATTATGATCTTATGAAAGCATGCGTAATATTCTGGAATAAATAAACTGTTATTAAAAGGCCCGCCTTCAGTTTGAGTTTTACTAACTTAGGCTATTGTTGAATATGGTTGTCAGAGGCACACGGAATTTCTGATGTTTACAAGCCGCAACAATAGGTTAAACTTTTAATAGCGCTATTGGGTATGTATTATAGCATCTTTCATTATAGGGAGTACAACAATTAACATAACATGCCCAGCGATTTATACAAATATACATGTCAAAAATCCTATAAATTCCTAAAATGAACATATAGGAACCTATAAAATCATAATAGTCTGATAGATATGTTTGACTTCATTGAACCTAAAAATCCAGGGCTTGCATATAGGCTAACCTATATAGAAAAACACGGATACATTTTAACATCATATTCTATCTGCTAGGTATAATCTGACACTAGATAATGCCATCTATAACTGTCATATTATTGCAGTGTAACTGTATGGACGATTGGTAAAGTAAAGTAAGATCATGAGAGAAGATAGACTAAACCAAGAATTGCTGGTAAACAAAGCACTGTATGCGAGTTGAACGAAATTGAGAACGTTAATGCAGAAATGCTTAATTGTCCCCTTACCGAAAATAACAGCAGCCAAGAAATGTGAACTCTCAGATGCTAACAACAACAGTAGTTCTGAAGAGCACGTTGGCTTTCGAAAAGAACGAACGAAGCACTTTCACTAAAGGGGGAAACGTTTAAGGAAGGATACGGATACTGTTGTTTCTTTCATCGATGTCAATTAATTCGAATGTTGAGGGAGTTCCAAGGGCAGGAGAGTTGTCTGGAGTTTGTATGTGGTGCAAAACAGACAGGAGGCAAACAGACAAAGTTCAATGGGCACATTCAGAGAACTTTAGACGAGATTAGGAAAATATTGTCGCACGGAGGATGAATTAGGGTTCAAGATTTGTTGATGATACTGCTATATCAGCTGAGAGTTCGGAGGATTTGAATAAGGTTAGGAAGAAATGGGGAATACCCTTACCAGTCGGTACAACACAGACAAAACAAAAGTGGACCTTGAGCAGTGGTAACTCCATTCAGCACGCCGGCGTGCTTCTGGCGCGGACAGCCTTGCAGCGATGGTGGGGGAAGACTATATATCTGTCTCTCGCTTTCCCGTCTCACTCCCTCCCATACTGCCTTCGCTGTGTTGTAGTTGATCGGTCGAACGTCAATCGGGATTCAGTATATTGTAAATATGAAAAAAAATGAAACAAAATGAAACGAAGGGAAACAAGTAGTTCCGTGAAGAACTATACAGGCTATTTTCATATATCCTACTCATGTTAATTGCCTCTATCAACATACAAAATTTCAGTTTGATTGTTGTTATAGATTTGTAGATATTGAGAACCGTCTAAATATTTCAGATGATCACCATGTTGGATTTTTATGTATGTACTATTGCATGAAGATTATTGTGTACGTGTGGTATTCTAACTTCAATCGCATGATTAGGACACAAGAAGTAAAATAGAGATTTTAAAATTTCGCACAGGTGCCATCTTGTTGTTATGAAATCAATTGAGATAAATTAGATGCCAGTGGATTAACATTTGTATAAGCATTTACCGTACGAAGTTTCACTACAATCAGATGGTTAAATCGCGAGATACGCCCATCTAAATATTCATACTTCACGTCGCCGCCATGTTGGATTTGTGCTCACGAGGTTATTGAAAGTCCTATAGCCTCTATGAACATTTAAAAAATCAGTTTGATTGCTGTAAAATATTCCTAGATACTGAGAACCGTCTATATATTTCGAACGGTCGCCATTTTGGATTGTTATATGTATAGGCCGTAGTGTTATGTACCATTAAAGGAAAATTATTGCGTAGCTTCATTATTCAAACTTTCACTTTGATCGCATGATTGCGAGACAAGAAATAGAAATTTATTTTTAATAATTCGCACAGCCGCCATCTTGAGGTTATATAAACAATTGAACTAAATTAGATGCCAGTGCATTACAATATGTATAATCATTTTCTGCACCACCTTTCACTGCTCTCAGATTGTAAAATCGCGAGAAAAGTCTATTAAAATGATTCAACTTCGCTTGGCCGCCATGTTCGTTGTGTACTTTACAGGTTTTTGAAAGTTACATAGATAAACTTTTAGTAGTGCCCTTTATCACCGTACAAAATGTCAGGGTGATATCAGTAATAGTTTCGGAGATATAGAATGCCAGTGAAATATTTCGCACAGCCGCCATCTTGAGTTTATGTAGACAATTGAACTAAATTAGATGCCAGCGCATTACAATGTGTATAAACATTTTCTGTACCAAGTTTTATTACGTTTGGATGATTAATTCGCGAGAAAAGTAGTATTTTATTAAATTAACTACATATGCTATACACGATATTACACATGTGAAATAGTAACTTACATATCTTACTTATCAGATAGGAATTCTAGGTTAGGCTCTATCATCTGTAGAACATTCAACACAGAAGGTTTTGACAACCGAAATCTCATAATAAATTCGGCGTCGTGTCACATTCATCCAAGTAATTCGACGAATATCTGGCACGTCTTCAAGAAATCGTTATTGTTGAGAATAAAGTTTTACGCACGCTCCATTTTGGATTGGAATGCCACGTAAATTGACTGTCAGCCGTTAATTAGCAATTAGTTTTAATGGCTCGTTAGGGATGCTAAAGGACTGTTATAGTTTGGTAAACTACGACATTTCGGTAATCGTTCGTAAACGACCTTTAATGATTGTCAACATTTAGACGAACTATGATGAACCCGCCTCATAATTTTAAAAGTTGCAAAAGTGACCTAAAACAAAAATAGATGAAGACAAAAGAGAACCGAAAATATAGCCGTTTTCCTAGAACACTCCATGATGAGGGCTACTTAGTCATCAAGAACCGGGGACTGCTGCCAGACAGATTCAACACACACATCCAACTGCACGGGATTGATAACGATGGTGCCCCAAGCTCCCGATAATAAGAGCTACATTTAATAAACATTTCGACGTTTCACTTGCTCCTTTGGAACTTCAAACAAACAAACAAACAAATGTTTTCAATGGAAATGGAACGAATTTTATTGAGAAACGCGTGATCAGATTGAGTGAGGGGCTGTATGTTCCTGACCTGTTGAAAACAAGTCCATTCATTGAGGGTCTAAATAAGGCGGCTGCTCGAGACATGTCCAGCATGTTGGTAGCGACACAGATCAATGAACTCAGAGCGGGTTCCGCCAGCAGGGCTGCTTCCAGCCTGACCTTCCGGTATTGTCACAATGTCCAGTTCGACTGGGATCTCATCTCGCTCTTTCCTAGTTGATAATATAGGCTCTGACCTTCCGGTATTGCCACCGTGTTCAGTTCGACTGGGATCTCATCTCGCTCTTTCCTAGTCGATAATATATACTCTGACCTTCCGGTATTGTTACAGTGTCCAGTTCGACTGGGATCTCATCTCGCTCTTTCCTAGTTGATAATATACAGTAGACTCTGACCTTCCAGTATTGTCACCGTGTCCAGTTCGACTGGGATCTCATATCGATCTTTCCGAGTCGTTAATATAGAATCTGACCTTCCGGTATTGTCACAGTGTCCAGTTCGACTGGGATCTCATCTCGCTCTTTCCTAGTTGATAATATAGACTCTGACCATCCGGTATTGTCACAGTGTCCAGTTCGACTGGGATCTCGTCTCGCTCTTTCCTAGTCGATAATATAGACTCTGACTATCCGGTATTATCACCGTGTCCAGTTCGACTGTGATCTCATCTCAATCATTCCTAGTCGATAATAGACTCTGACCTTCCGGTATTGTCACCGTGTCCAGTTCGACTGGGATATTATCTCGATATTTCCTAGTCGATAATATAGACTCTGACCTTACGGTATTGTCACCGTGTTCAGTTCGACTGGGATCTCATTTCGATATTTCCTAGTCGATAATATACTGTAGACTCTGACCTTCCAGTATTGTCCAGTTCGACTGGGATCTCATCTCGCTCTTTCTTAGTCGATAATAATATAGACTCCGACCTTACGGTATTGTCACCGTGTTCAGTTCGACTGGGATCTCATTTCGATATTTCCTAGTCGATAATATACTGTAGACTCTGACCTTCCAGTATTGTCAGTATTGTCCAGTTCGACTGGGATCTCATCTCGCTCTTTCTTAGTCGATAATAATATAGACTCTGACCTTCCGGTATTGTCACCGTGTCCAGTTCGACTGGGATCTCATCTCGCTCTTTCCTAGTCGATAATATACACTCTGACCTTTCGGTATTGTCCCTGTGCTCCATTGGGATCTCTCCTGCCACTATTTAGAATGTTCGTGTCTTTAATTATTATAATGCTACATTAGGGTTGACCGAAATACAGGATGCATTACAGTATACCAGGAGGAGTGGAATCTATTCAAAATTAACAATTTGCTTTTCTTACTCTGGCCAATGCTCCGCTTAATCGACCCAGTGAAACTAATCTGGGCGGGTATTTTTGCTTGGCAGGTGAGCTTGCACGAGCCACAGGCTTGCAGGCTAGGAAAGGAACACCTAACACTACTGGCTCTTTTTCAATCTTCCTTCACTTCGAGGTAACAAACATTATCTCCGAATTCTTGTTGTTATTGATTCTTTAGGGACTTTGCGACATTGTGGTCATATAGCCCTATGTACTTGGGTGTGTGTAGAAGTTGTCCGATAACACGTCTCACTGCCATTTCTGTACTAGTGTGTGTGCTTGTAATCAAAGTAGGATTTGGGTAGGAAGCGGCCGTGGCCTTAAGTTAGGAATCATCTCGGCAGTTATCTGGAGTAGAAGTGGGAAACCACAGAAAACCACTTCCAGGATGGTTGAGGTACGAATCGAACCAGCGTCTTCTCAGTTTTGCCTCACAAGGCTCCAGTCCTCCGATTTCTCCATACTAATGTAAAAGTATGTCCGTGATATTAATATATGATTCGCAGGCCGAGATTTTGAAATTATTGGGCTGATGGCCTTGTAGTTTGGGCACGAAACGCTTCCCTCACGAAGGTATGTTATTTCAAAACTTTGCAGAGATCCAATGATCAATTTGGTCGTAATTTAATTTAAACTTTGAACATTTGGGTGGCCAAAATTTTGTTTTGGTTAAGATGGCAGCGATGTAAAACATAATACTGAGGTGCTCTTTGATAGAGCTTTCTCTGTACCAAATTTGGTTCAATTCAGTTTCGTCGTGTTTGAATCGATAGGGAGGGGGTGACAGACACGCATACACACGTACATACACACACGGACAGACACACTGTCATTTGACCCGTGTTGATCTCACAAGTCTACTTCCATCTTTTACAAGAATCGAAAGTAAGCTAATAGAATGTAACAACTAATGGAGGTCGTGAAATGATACATGAACTGCCCCATTATCATATCAGCAGCCAATGAACTTTCCATAGCAGTTTACAACCATATTAGCCTACTTTCAAATTTTATTAAAAATATGGCGGCCATCCGAGTGTTCAATGCTTAAACCAAATTAGGACTAAACTGAAAATGAAATGAAAATCCACAACCTGCTTCCAGTCTCCGACCGGGTCAGGAATGGAATGAATGAAGCCCCCATCTAGCGGCGAGGATATGGACTGTGCCGGCTGCCGAGGCCTGACGCACTCCTCTGGGGCAATGATTAAATGAATGACAGATGAAATGAAATTATAGTGGAGAGTGTTGCTGGAATGAAATGTTGACAGGGAAAATCGGAGTACCCGGAGAAAAACCTGTCTGCCTCCGTTTTGTCCAGCACAGATCTCACATGGAGTGACCGGGATTTGAACCACGGACCCAGCGGTGAGAGGCCGACGTGCTGCCGCCTAAGCCACGGAGGCTTTAAATTAGGACTAAACTAAACTTCGGATTTCTACCAAATTTTGGAAAAACAAACGCTCATGTGGGAAGCGTTTGAAGCGAAAACTACAAGGTTACCAGCCAAATACTTACAATATGCCGGCCGTGCAAATCATACCACCTTTAAAATACAACATTTATGACCCAAAGGATCAATGCTCACAGTACTTGGTTTTCAGGTAGTTTTATATGAAGACCCTCTGTTACCATCGCGATAACTATATGAGACTCTAAAAATATTTAAAAAAATAACTTTCAACTCATAGAAGTTACGAAACTTAGAGACAAGGTAGAACTAAATATGTGGCCCTGTATGACTGAAGCAAAAGAACAGACTCTCCAAACATTCAAGATGGCAGTTGTGCGAACTATTAGAACATTAAAATCGATAAGTTAGAAAATAATTGTGTATTTAAACCGAATCTTGGCAAGAAAGGAGTATCATGTAATGATTCTCGCTTGCGTTTATCAAATGATTATTGCATTGGATATAGCGCACAGCCTTCATCTTGAACTTTCATAACAAACCTATAACTTTCAGCATCTTAGACATATTCTAACGAAATTTAGTAAAACAGTAGAACCTGATCAGCCACTTCGTACGACCAAAGCCAAAGAACAGCGACTCCATACATTCAAGATGTCAATTAGGCGTACCATTAGATGATGATGATAATTGTTGTTTTAAGGGGCCTAACATCTAGGTTATCGGCCTTTAATGGTGTGGGTGGTCGTGAAGATGAAAATGAAATGTAAACTATAACTAAAACTAACTACTAACTTATATACTAGAAGAAGAAATGGAAAACAAAATGAGAATAAGGCAAATAAAGGACAGGAGGAAAAGAAATGCCCTCAACCCTCGAAGAATAGGGATTGAGGGACTTGGAAGGAAGGAGAGCCATGAAAGGCAGATAGGAAAGTGAAAGAGGAGAGGGTCCGCCCCAGAGGTAATGGATAAAAGGGGGGAAAACCGGACCCAGCTCAGGAATTCCTCGGGGTCGCCAACTCCCGAACTCACCAGCCGTGAGCCCCTGAGGGTGTAGCAATATCCAGGATGCACCAGAAGTGGTGGGGCTACATACACCCTGCCTCCTTGAGGGCCTTGAGCAGAAGGCAGGAGATAACATGAAATGAAAAAGAAGGCTGACCCCTCGCAGAAGGATGGTATCAGAAAAGATGAGACAAGGACCAATTAAGACGGGAAAGGAAGAGACTCCCTAGGCCTCGGATACCCTAAACCGTCGGGGTCGGAAGAGAACAAGAGTTGACCAAGTGAGGTCAACGGGAAAGAAGACAGAGAGGAGCCTGGCACAAGTACTGTAAGTGGAAGCAATGCCGGACTCAGCTGGGGCCCCGTAGTCTCCAACCCACGTCCCACTAGATGTGAGCCCCTGGTGGGGGAAGGGGGTACTATTAGAAAATACAAATGAGTAATTCGACATATAATTGCACAATGAAGACGAAGAGGTCTCAGTAGTGTTAGTTATACATTTTATACACCGAATATACTGTATATAGCACGCAGCAACCATCCTAAAATGTAATATTTTCACAATAAATATGTTTCTGTATTTCTGGGTCACAACAACGAAAATTACGGATAAGGTAGAACATTACATGTGACACAAAGCAAAATTCAGCGACTCCGAATTTTCAAAACGGTGGCATGACGTATTATTAAAATGTAATAACGAAGCATTCAGAATGCGCAATTAAAGCGAAGCTTAGCAGGAACGAAGTATCACATGGGGGGGGGGGGGGGGGGGGGGCAATGCTGAAATTGGCCGTAAGAATAACAGACTGAATATAACGCTCAGAGCCCATCTTGAAAATATAGATTACTTTATGATATTGAATAACTCAAAGTATTTTGAAGCTACAGATACGAAATTAGTATGAGGCTTCCAATGAGTAAATCAAAAGCATAGGGATTCCATACATTCATGATGGCGGCTAGGGGTATTCTTAAATTTGAGTATCATTGGCTCCATAGCTTGCCACGGTGGGTGAGTGGTTTTCGTGTCGGACTACCAACCCCAGCCTGCAGGGTCGCTCCTGGCCGTGGTAAGTGATTTTTGAAAGGCGACAAAAATCACGGTACGCATTGTCATACGTTGTGGCATGCGAAAGAACCCATTTGAATTCAGTAGGACGTGTTCATAATTTCAAAATTAATCTCGGGATTTTCCGCCAACCAAAAAGTTCCTCCTTTCTCTACTAGAAAGCGCTATAGTGTCAAGGAGCTTAGATATCTAATCTCCTTGACTTTCATAGCACTCCAATGAGCGATACAATTCGACATACAAGCTGCCCTCTGGGTGTCAATTAACAAAGTTTGCACCCGGCACCCGAGGTCCATTATTATTATTATTATTATTATTAGCTCTATGATATAATAGCACAACGGGAGTAGGCTACCATATAAAAGACCTCACTAGCATAACTCGTAAGAATATCACACTGAATATAGCGCGTATCGGCCATCTTGAAAATAAGGTACATTAATATTGATAATTCACTATTCATTACAGTTAGAATCTCGAAACACAGAAAGTATGTAGTCGCAGACAAGAGGCTTTCTCTTCACAAGGCACAATAGCAACGATTCCATATAGGCCTAATCAAAATGGTGGATGGACATACTTTTCCAGTGTTACAATCAATTGCTCTGGGTGGAAGGAGTAGAATTACAACGTAAAGGAGGCCAGCAATTGCTTGGTACAACTCTTAATGTTCATCACACGAATATTCAATTATACTGCTTAAGGACAAACAGATAACATACATTTAAGAGTAAGTAGTCTACCTGTTTTTAGCTGAACATCTTGTTTTTAAACCTCTGTCTTACGCCCAACAATTCATTAACACTCTATATAAATTCCCCTACAGTTCTTGTCCTCGACCCTTCCATAGCTAACTTTGCTATTCCTGGGCGTCAACTAACAAAGCTTGCACCCGGCCCCCGAGGCCATACGATGTTATTATTATTATTAATAATAGCTTCATTAGCAGTCACCAGAAACACCTCTCCTCTCCCACTCGTCTTAATACCCCTTCATTTGTAACCCTATCTACCTATCTGATCTTCATCATTCTCCTGTAACACCACATTTCAAACGCTTCAATTCTCCTCTTTTCTGCTACGCCAAAAGTGCAAGTTTCACTTCCATATAGTGCCACGCTCCAGACAAAGGCTTTCGAATGACTTCCTAATACCTAAATAACAGATTCATTTTCTGTAGAAATTCTTTCCTTGCCTGAACCAATCTACTTTTCAGGTCATCTTTGTTTCGTCCATCACTAGTTAATTTATTTTCTAAGTAACAGAAGTCTCCTACTTCCTTTATCTTTTCAACTGACAATTTGACATCAATAGGGGTTTCTGTATTCCATAATTTTTGTATTGCATTTGTTAATTTTCATGTTGAATTCTTTCCTCAAGACGGAGTCCATACCAATTAAATCCTCTAATGAATGGGACAAGATGACGATGTCATCAGCAAATCTCAGAGTTGAATTTATTTCTCTTTGAATCTTTTCGGTTGGTTGGTTCCTTAGTTTAGGGGCTGCGACAACGCGGTTATGTAGCCCCGTGTACTTTGGATGTGTGTAGAATTTGTCTGACAACCGGTGTTAATTGTGTGTTATCTGTGATTCAGGTAGAAGGACTGCAGACGATTAATTTTTTCCAGTAGTTCCTACTTTTGCCACCAAATGCTACCGTCCACGACACCTAGCAGCGGACGTGGCTACTAAATGCCAGCGCAGTCAGCATCGGGTGGCGAACGTTGGAACTAATA
Source organism: Meconema thalassinum (assembly GCA_946902985.2). NCBI lineage: Eukaryota > Metazoa > Arthropoda > Insecta > Orthoptera > Tettigoniidae > Meconema > Meconema thalassinum. The sequence goes on along the minus strand of OX336388.2, from coordinate 943,675,100 downwards.
GAGCGTTATCAAACTAACCTACAAATTTTAGCTTCCACAAGTGTTTGTTAGTGGAAGGTTATTTTTCATGTCATAAATCTATGACATGGGACCGCCGGCTTTACTTCCCTTCCTAAGAAAGGGATATGGTACTGAGGGATTTTGAACACTCTTAACAAATCCGACGACTCCGGCCGGGTTTGAACCCGCAATCTTGGGCAAAGAAGCTCAGCATACTATCCTTGAATCTTTACTCCCACTTTAAATTCCTACATTATATTTGATTCCAACATTCAGTTACGGTACACAATATTCCTTTCAGCAGCAAACTTGAGGAAGATAGGTTACAGTACACGTGGAGCTTTCCTCTTTTCTTTACCTTCCATTACATCACGTGGCATTCAGTAGCCATTACCTCTCCAAGTCCTGACTACGTCTAATGGTTCTTAACTTCAGAGATCTTACAACAGGCCCATGCTTTGACAAAATACATCTGGTTGTTGTTAATTTACTTTAAAAACTAGGGACATCCTGGTCACCAGCCCTGTGTACTTGCACGGGTATATTGAAGACATGGATGGGGTAAGTGCCCTGTGACCTGAAATAGGTACTATTCTAGCTTTTGCCTGCCGACTCAGGATAACCACTACCAGTGACGAGTTTCCAACCCCTGATTACAGCACTCGCTCAAGAAGAGCCCGAATCGTTTGAAATATGCCTACAGCAGTGGATTGTAAACAGGACAAAAGTGTGTCTACGGAGGAAACTAGAGATGCTGATTCCTCTGAAGTCCGCTCGCAGCGATGTGAATGAAACACTAACCATAAGCTAAAAAGTGGTCTGTGACTAAGACAACCTTCTGAGAAGCTGTCGCGCAGACTGGACTCTAGTAAGCAGGTCAATCGCCGCGGGCAACAAAGTTACGGTACCAGAGCTGTAGCCCTGACACACTAAACACTGTATCCCATAACATCTCAGTACAACTCTACTGAGCTTATCTCAACTGTTAGAGGTACCAAAGCTACGGGGTTCACTAGCTCTAGCCCAGTGTGTTCATACTGTATCCCATAATATCTCAGTACAACTCTACTGAGCTTATCTCAACTGTTAGAGGTACCAAAGCTACGGGGTTCACTAGCTCTAGCCCAGTGTGATCATACTGTATCCCATAATATCTCAGTACAACTCTACTGAGCTTATCTCAACTGTTAGAGGTACCAAAGCTACGGGGTTCACTAGCTCTAGCCCAGTGTGATCATACTGTATCCCATAATATCTCAGTACAACTCTACTGGGCTTATCTCAACTGTTAGAGGTACCAAAGCTACGGGGTTCACTAGCTCTAGCCCAGTGTGATCATACTGTATCCCATAATATCTCAGTACAACTCTACTCAGCTTATCTCAACTGTTAGAGGTACCAAAGCTACGGGGTTCACTAGCTCTAGCCCAGTGTGATCATACTGTATCCCATAATATCTCAGTACAACTCTACTGAGCTTATCTCAACTGTTAGAGGTACCAGAGTCACAAGATCCACCTGCTCTAGCCCTATGTGTTCATACTGTATCCCAGGGGCCCTCACCTGGATTTCTTAGAGAGCCAAATAGTTCGTATCAAATTTTCCTCAGTGCCACAAGTACAAACTGTATAATTTAGGTCAATTACAAAATATATTCTTTATTGCAATACTATGAAGTGCCGTTAAATAACTTACAAACAATATGATTATAACATAAGTTTATTACAGTATTACATATTTATAAAATATTGTATATTTTTTCGAAAAATATTTTTTTCATAACTCTTAAATTTATGTTTTTATGCCTATCCCTAACAGTCTTGAGGGCCGCAAAAAATCGTTCACAGGGCCGCATGCGGTCCGCGGGCCGCGTAATGAGGATCGCTGCTGTATCCCATAATATCTCAGTACAACTTTACTCAGCTTATCTCAACTGTTAGAGGTACCAAAGCGACGGGGCTCACTAGCTCTAGCCCTGTGTGTTCATACTGTAAGTTATCACATAACTAGAGCCCTGCGCGGATTAAAAAAAACGTTATCCGCATCCGCCCCGCATCTGCACGACAGTTATCCGCAATCTTCGCACCCCACATCCGCACGTCTGTTATCCGCATCCTGCCCGCCCCACATCCGCACGACTGTTTTCCGCAACCTGCCCGCATCACATCCACACGACTGTTATCCGCATCCTGCATGCCCCACATCCGCACGACTGTTATCCGCAACCTGCCCGCATCACATCCGCACGACTGTTATCCGCATCCTGGCCACCCCACATCCACACGATTGTTAACCGCATCCTGCCCGCCCCACATCCACACGACTGTTATCCGCATCCTGCCCGCCCCACATCCGCACGACTGTTATCCGCATCCTGCCCGCCCCACATCCGCACGACTGTTATCCGCATCCGCCCCGTATTCGCACGTTTGTTACCTGAATTCGCTGGCATTACAATGATATTTTTAATTTATTACAGTAGATAAAGCATAAAGTATCAAAACAAAACATTTAGACATTTTGAGGAGAAAATGTGAATCGTAAGACAATATTGACTGAGTTTTGTCCCTCTGAGTAACGGCAAGTGAAACAGTGGGTGGCTAATTATTGCACTTACTTAGTCGTCGGATTTACCCACCCAGGAAAGCAGAGGTATAAAGGACTATTTTTAGCCTACTTTTCACATTTTGCAAAAATGAGGAAAAAGTAGACTTATGAGATCGATCCGGGAAATTGTGTGTCTGTCTGTCTGTCTGTCCTTCTGTCTGTCTGGCTGTGTGTGTGTGTGTGTCCCCCCTATCAACTCCTAAACGGCTGCAGCAATCAAAACCAAATTTAGTATGAGTAAAGATGTGCACCGGAATAGCTCACGTCCATATTTGAAAATGATGTCAGTGCTACCAACTGCTGAAAAAACGCACTAGAAATTTGAGCTCCATGTTGGATATCTTGCAAGGTATGCATGGGAGCTATTCCAAAATTGGCACACATGTAGATAATACTATCTCAGTTTAATTTCCAGGAGGCCAACCATGACAGTGTTGCCAAAATAATTTTAAGCCTTCTGATAGGTCCAATGTTTAAATGCATATAACTTCTACACTATCAATTGGATTTCAACCAAATTTTGTATGTAATATCTGTACATAAACAGATATGACTGAGCGTATTCTTAAGAGCCACCAGGACTGCCAACTGTTAATAATTGCTCTCTCTATTTTTTTCTTCCAAATACCAATATATCAGAAAGTATCCAAGCCAACAGCTTTAAACTATGCACACGTATATTCTGACATTTTAGATTAATTTGGAGTAACTTATATACGTCAGTTCTACCAACATGATTATAAGCTGCTGATAGTACCAATTTTTAAATACATATAACTTCTATACTATCAGTTGGAAGTCAACCAAATTTCGTATGTGATATGTGTACCATAACAGATATGACTATAAGTATTGGTAAGAGCAATCAGGGCTGCCAACTGTTAATAAATGCTGTCTATATTCTTTTTACCCTAATTTCAATATATCAGAAAGTATGCAAGCCAACAGCTCTATACTTTGCACACGTATAGCACCTGACATTCTAGATTAATTTGGAGTAATTAATACAAGGCAGTGCTGCCAACATGATTCTATGCCTGCTGATATGTCCAATTTTAAAATACATGTAACTTCTATACTAACAAATGGATTCCACCCAAAATTGGCACAACAAGATATCATAATAATTCAGATTATTTCTGACCAGCACACGCATGGTATTGTTGGCAACATGCTTTTACGCGTGCTGATAGATCCAGTGTCTAACTGCATGTAACGTCCATTGGACTTCAACCAAATTTTGTATTCTGTACCTTAAGAGGTGGAACTAAGAATATATTCAGTCACCAGGGCTGCCAACTGTAGTGCTCTATTAGGCTACATTATACCCGGTATATTTTGAACTAATTAGATATTTCGATATTACCAACTTAATTTCGTCATTATTCTAGATAGGTTCATATACTGTAGAATAATCATTGGCATGAAAAGTAGGCTGTATAGTTCTTCACGGAACTTCTTGTTTGTCACGTCAACACTAATTGAGGGTTTTGGCTTCCCTCACTTCTCTATTATTCTCATACAATCATAACGAAAGCAAATTGGGAAATGACAAGAAACCCGAAAGACGCAGATCTCAGCAAACACTAAGAGTTTTATTAGCCTACTTTTCACATTTTGCAAAAATGAGGAAAAAGTAGTCTTATGAGATCGATCCGGGAAAATGTGTGTCTGTCTGTCTGTCCTTTTGTCTGTCTGTCCGGCTGTGTGTGTGTGTCCCCCCCCCCCTCCTATCAACTCCTAAACGGCTGCAGCAAACGAAACAAAATTTGGTAGGAGTAAAGACCTATACCTGAATATCTCACGGCCATATTTGAAAATGATGTCAGTGCTACCAACTGCTGAAAAATCGCATTTGAAATTTGAGCTCCATGTTGGATATCTTGGAAGGTATAAATCGGAGCTATTTAGAAATTGGCACACGTATAGATAATAATATTGCAGTTTAATTTCCAGGAGGCCATACATGGCAGTGTAGCCAAAATGATTCTAAGCCTGCTGATAGGTCCAAATTTTAAATGCATATAACTTCTACACTATCAATTGGATTTCAACCAAATTTCGTATGTGCTATGTGTACATAAACAAATATGACTGAGCGTATTATTAAGAGCCACCAGGGCTGCCAACTGTTAATAAATTCTCTCAATTTGTTTTAATCCAAATACCCATATATCAGAAAGTATGCAATCCGACAGTTTTAAACTATGCACACGTATAGTACCTGACATTCTATATTAATTTGGAGTAACGTATATACGTCAGTGCTACCAACATGATTCTAAGCCTGCTGAGACGTCCAACTTTAAATTAATGTAACTTCTACACTAATTAATGGATTTCATTCAAAATTGGCACAACAATAGATCATATTAGTTCAGATTATTTCTGACCAATACATGCATGGCATTGTTGCCAATATGATTTTACGTGCGCTGTTAGATCCAATGTTTAACTGCATGTAACGTCCATGCTATCCATTGGACTTCAACCAAATTTTGTATTCTGTACCCTAAGAAATGGATCTAAGAATATATTCAGTCATCAGGGCTGCCAACTGTGGTGCTTTATTAGGCTGCATTATGCTAGGTATACAGTATTTCGAAATAATTGGAAATGTCGATATTACCAACTTAATTTCGTCATTAATCATTGGCATGAATCTTAAATTTTAAGAAAAGTAGGCTCATTAGTTCGTCACGGAACTTCTTGTTTTTTAATCCAGTTCAACATTGTATTCTAAAAACTAACCGCAAATTTACTCAGAATATTAACCGCAGCTTATCCGCTATCCGCACAGCCATGCAAACTAGCTACAGTATATCCGCATGACGAAAAATATTGTGGATATCCGCGGGTTTATATGCGGATATCCGCATCCGCGCAGGGCTTTACCCATAGCATCTCAGTACAACTCTACTGAGCTTATCTCAAATGTTTGAGGTACCAAAGCTACGGGGTTCACAAGCTCTAGCCCTGTGTGTTCGTACTGTATCCCATAATTTCCACATACTTGATCCACGCAGAGTTGCCAACCTCTCAAACCTGAAAATCCACTTCCACTCAGAATGTCCCTTTTCACTAGAGAATATCGCACGCAAAAAAATATTTTGTACAAATGTACAATGAGTAAAAAATGTGCTCTAAAGTCTCGATAATGTGCTTGTAATTGCAGTACCATTTGCGCTAAAATTGATTTTAACGAAACACAGAACTGTTTTGTAAACCAGCATTATCATACACTTAAACATTCACTTTATACGGTACACGTAGTTATTCATTTAAAGATTGAGATGTTTATCATTCCCTGTATAACCTAACTCTTTGAATTTGAAATAATGAAGATTTCACAAAAACACAAAACATAAGTTTTAATCTCCAAAAACACACAAAACTGTCTGTTATCGCACAAGTGGCAGTTGTAATGTAATACCGGTACTATACTTCCGTGAAAAGTTTTCAAAATTCTATTGGCATGTGTGAATTGTACCTATTGTGCACGTGTGTTGTGCAAAATAAGCTTTTATGTAGGCCTATTAATGGCAGCTCGGCTGGTGTTATATGACATCGGCCAAATAATCCCTTTATCCCTTTCCTAGAACTATTTGTCTAATTGTCCCACAATTTGGGACAAATCCCACAGGTCGGCATCACTGACTCCGTTAAGACAACTTGTGTCTTCTAACCTCTGAAGAGGCCTTGTGGAGAGGAAGAATGGCGCGGCGGCTCTCTATGAACAGTCGGTGCTGACGGCGCACGCGTATGATTCTCGGAATACACCAAACCTATTTGTTGTAGCAAGTTAATGTTATTGTAACGTTAATTAATGCTCAATGCAGAGGTCAGCGTCGCCAATGATTCATACTGCTGCGTCTACACGACATTAGCCAGAAACAACACTAGGCGTGGCCTTGTAACCATGAGCACCTCTCTAACGTGACAAAACGAGCTAAAATCTCTTATACAAACAGTTCAGTTTGAAAAGAAAAAGTCCTCTCGGCACGCCGGCAGGCGGAGGTAGATTTCACCGGATAAACTTGGGGATAGGCGAAAATAGGCAGAATATGCAGGTTTTTGTAGAAGGATCAGACCTCATTTATTGCGAGAAAGTATTTTATAATTGGAGCTTAATTAACTTTGTTTTTCGTCATTTTATTGTCTTATGGGGACGGTAACCTTCTTGTCTTTTGGGGTCCATTTTTATACTTGTGGTCACACTGTCCTTATGCAAGGTTTCGACACTGATGTGTAACTATGTAACGGTCTGTTGCTTCTTCACGCAAAATTATATCTCCCGCAGAGATTTTGGTTGGTTCCTCAGTTTAGGGGCTACGACAACGCAGTCATGTAACCCCGTGTACTTTGGGTGAGTGTAGAATCTGTCTGATAAACGGTGTGAATTGTGATGGCTGTATTAGTCTGGAATTCAGGTAAGGACTGCAGACGGTCAATTTCAAGCAGTAGTTCCTAATGTTGCTACCAGATACTACCGTCAACGACACCTAGCTGTGAACTTGGCTACTAGATGCCACCGCAACCAGCAACGAACGTTGGAACTTCCCCTCCAAAGGAAAGCATACTGAGGAATTTTCAGCGCTCTTAGAAAATCCGACGACTTCGGCCGGCTTTGAACCCGCGACCTTGGGCATAGACATTCAGCATGCTACCAGTTACGTCACCGAAGCCGCTTCACACTTAGTCAGATGGAAATCTGAATCTGATCTCGTGCAAGTGCGTTGTCATGGCAACGTCTGATGGTTCATCCGTCATCAATTTAGTAGTGTTGCCATGGCAACCTCTGATAGCTCTTGGCATTTTCTTATAATTCCGAAATCATTTTTCTCATCCCTTGGCGTAATGGTGGGTCATATCAAAAATTCTTTCAGACAAAAGTTTTAGGTAATTATTAGGGGAATATTGTCCATTTTGTACGGTTTTGATATTGTGCCTATAAGAGAGATATGATTAATGTTTCCCGAAAAACCCACTTTTTCCCACCCCTTTGGTCAATGGTTGGTGCTATAAAAAAACTCTTCAAACATAAATTTTTGGGCTCTATCCGACACATAGTATGAACTTTAAACGGATTCGATATTTCACATATTAAGAGAGTTATAGCAATATTTCACTTTTTCGAAAAAGCCCCCCATTTTCACCCCCTTCGACCGATTTAGCCCAGTAACGAACTCGACCGAGATTTTATAGGTATACACATTCGGTAAAAAAATAAAGTGATTGGTGCAAAATTACGGCAGTTATCGTGTCCACAAGAAACTGATATACATAAATTATATATAAACTTTTGAACTGACGGTGATTTTTGGGTCTAGGGGATGTGAAACGCGAAGATATGTCGAAATTTTTAGGAAGTCGAAACATGGTACCCATTGCATTTCTAATGAAATCTACCTAAAAACACTGAAATCTCCGATACAAACTGTTCAGTTTGGACAAACCCCTCTAAAATCTCCGATACAAACTGTTCAGTTTGAACAAAACCGCTGACATCTTCGATACAAACTGTTCAGTTGGAACAAAACCCGCTAAAATATCCGATACAAACTGTTTAGTTTGAACAAAACCGCTGAAATCTCCGAAACAAACTGTTCAATTTGAACAACATCCACTGAAATCTCCGTTACAAACAATTTAGTTTGAACTAAACCCGGCAAAATCTCCGATACAAACTGTTCAGTTTGAACAAAACCGCTGAAATCTCCGATACAAACTGTTCAGTTGGAACAAAACCTGCTAAAATATTCGATACAAACTGTTTAGTTTGAACAAAACCCGCTGAAATCTCCGATACAAACGGTTCAGTTTCAACAAAACCGCTGAAATCTCCGATGCAAACGGTTTAGTTTCAACAAAACCGCTGAAATCTCCGATACAAACGGTTTAGTTTAAAAAACGCTGAAATCTCCGATGCAAACGGTTTAGTTTCAACAAAACCCGCTGAAATGTCCGATACAAACGGTTTAGTTTCAACAAAACAGCTGAAATCTCCGATGCAAACGGTTTAGTTTCAACAAAACCGCTGAAATCACCGATACAAACTGTTTAGTTTGAATAAAAACCGCTGAAATCTCCGATACAAACTGTTCAGTTTGAACAAAACCCGCTGAAATCTCCGATACAAACTGTTGAGTTTGGGCAAAACTCGCTGAAATCTCCGATACAAACAGTTTAGTTTGAACAAGAGTGTATATGTCTGCGGTCGGGATTCGAACCGGGATATTTGCGTGAACCAGTATTGTCTGTCTGCTTTTCGGCTTCGAGAATAAAGTGAGAAGTGGTTTGTATGTTACGACCTGAAGCCCTCTCTGGTACCAACCTCATCAGAGGAGCTAATGAAAATTAATTAATGTCACTGAACATGGGCGGTTAATCGGAAGGAAGCGCCCGTGGTCTATGGGAAGGTACCGAACCGACGTTGCCCGGAGTTGAAAATGAGGATCTAAGGGAAATCATATTATATAGCCCGTCGATGGGGTTGCCTTGCATCGGGTCGGTGAACTGAGAAGTGATAGTGGATACGCGTTTGTCAGACTTGTACTTCCTGTTCAATACTCGACCTAAATGAAAATAAACACAAGAAAATGTAGTCTAATAAAAATAGGGAAAGTGCGAAGGCAAGATTTTCAATATAACATTGGCTCGGAAATTCTTGTAGAAGAAGATTCTTGCAAATATTTGGGCGGTCACGTAAGAAATGATATGAAATGGAGTAGTCATATAGGATGTGTAGTTTCTAAAGCTTACAAATCCCTGCACTTTGTAATGAGGGTATTGAAAGGAAGTAGTACCTCCGCTAAAGAATTAGGATATTTTTCACTTGTAAGACCTATTCTGGAATACGCCTCGGCGGTTTGGGATCCATATCAAGTAGGGCTCATAAATGAGTTGGAAATGGTACAAAGAAAGGCCGCTAGATTTGTGCTCAGTGACTTTAATCCCAGGAGCAGTGTGAGCCGTATGTTAAAGAAACTTGGGTGGGAATCACTTGAGGCTAGGTGAATGAAATCTAGACTCTGCGCTATGTACAACACGTATACAAATCAACCAGCATGGGGTGAGCTTAGCAAACGTAAGGAAAAGCCTACTTACATGGGTAGGAGCGATCACCCTTTCAAAGTTAAGGGCCGACCACAGCGAACAAATTATGGTAAATATTATTTCGTAAACCGTGCCATTGATAATTGGAACTCTCTACCTGCCGCAGTCTTAGAGCCTTTTCCCAAACATATAGGTGTGTTTAAGAAAAGACTGACTATTTGTGTAAATACTCCAGTTTAATTGTTAGTGAATTGGTATGTACAATTATTTATTTGTTATGTATATCTAATTTGCCACCGGGGGACACACCCCCAATTGCAAATAAACGAATGAATGAATGAATAATAGCTTCACCACTGTGGTCATAAATTTAACTAGAAGAGATTTTCCGTGTTTTATCCACTTGTACGCCAGGCTAATGCTGGGAAGGTTCTCCTTCTCCTTCCCAATCCTTGGCTGAATTACAAATACAGACACCACAAAAACATAGGTTATCAGATCTTGTTTATCGTCCTAGAAGCGGGTGCTTTTAAGAGAGGTTCCACTTGTCACTTTCCCTCCCATCACAGTGTTAGACACGGTACAGAGCGAGGACCAGTTTCCGTGTTTTCAATTGAGCATTTCTTGGGTTAAATTGGTCACGCCGGCTTTCGCTTTCATTCGCTAAACCAACACGTAATATGATCCTCCTCTGTTTCATTTATCGTGGTGTAACTGTTTGTAATAGAGAGAGCTGGTAATAAGCGATATTCAGTTAATCGATATATCATAAATCGATTCATTTGAAATTAATCGTAAATTAACAATCGATTGATCAACCAACCGAATAATAGTCTAATAATCCGCTAACCGAAGAATCCATTCTTTGATTAGTAGACACGAGATTTGGTTGGTTGGTTCCTTAGTTTAGGGACTGCGACAACGTGGTCATGTAGCCCCGTGTACTTTGGGTGTGTGTAGGATATGTCTGATGTCGGTCTGTATGTCTAACCCTTATTATTCCCGTTTTAAATGGGGTCAGGAATGAGACGCAATGAAAGTCTATGTGGCAGATAGTTTTTACGGTCGGATGTCCTTCCTGACGAGGAATGAGAGATGAAATGAATGAAGGTGAATGAAACTGGGCAAGGATGTGGAAGGAAGTGGCCATGGCCTGTCAGAATGTACCGTCCCAGCATTTCTTGGTGTTGAAAATGAGAAACCACGGAAAACCATTTTAAGGACGGCCGACGGTGGGGCTCGAACCCACGCGTCTACCGAGTCAGCAGAGTGTTTGGCCCCATGGCCTAACGCTGTGGTGTAGCAAGTGTAGCCACTGCTGTCGGTGAGTAGAATCTGTCTGATAACCGGTGTTAATTGTGATGACTGTATTAGTGTGCGTTACCAGTCTTTAATTGAAGGTTTTTTTTTTTTGTCGTGTAGCCTCCTGAGAGGCCGAGTGCAGGTCTTTCTAGTCGACGCCCGTGGGCGACCTGCGCGTCGGGATGAGAGATGGAATGGATGAAGATGAATGAAACTGGGCAAGGATGTGGAAGGAAGCGGCCGTGGCCTGTCAGAAGGTACTGTCCCAGCATTTGCCTGGTGTTGAAAATGGGAAACCACGGAAAACCATTTCAAGGACAGCCGACGGTGGGGCTCGAACCCACGCGTCTACCGAGTCAACAGAGAGCTTGGCCCCTTGAACCTAACGCAGCGCTTTAGCCCGCGTAGCCACTACTGTCGGTTTTAATTGAAGTAAGGACAGCAGACGATAATTTCAAGTAGTTCCTACTTTTGCTACCAAATGCTACCGTCCACGACACCTAGCTGTGAACTTAGCTACTACTAGATGCCATTGCCACCAGCGTCTGGCGACGAACGTTTGAACTTAAGAGCATTAATCAAACCTAACAGACAAATTTTGCTTCACACAAGTTTAGTTAGTGAAAGGTTCTTTTACTTGCTATAAATCTATGACATGGGATCGCCTGCTTTACTTCCCCTCCGTAGGAAGGCATGCTGAGGTATTTTTAACGCTCTTCAAAAATCCGACGACTTCGGACGTGTTTGAACCCGCGATCTTGGGCATAGAAGCTCAGCTTGCTACCAACAACGCCACCGATGCCGCCTAGACACGAGATAAGAAAATAAGTTTAACTGAGAGGTCATTGTTCAAGTTGAGTTAGGCTTATTTTTTGAATGATGAATAGAAGACTATAAAAGTTACCTTCTGCCAAAATAGCCTATACAAAGACTTAGTGTCTTTCCTGGTTTATGTTAACAATAACCAAATAAGAGTCACTGACAGTAGAAGGACAAACATCAATCAAATTGGGAAGGGTTTCTAAAGAAAAAAACAACGAAGAGTTTTCAGAAAAGAATCTGAATTCTTGTTTGAAAATGAAAATTCACAGCCTGCTTCCAGTCTCCGACCGGGTCAGGAATGGAATGAATGAAGCCCCCATCTAGCGGCGAGGATATGAACTGTGCCGGCTGCCGAGGCCTGACGCACTCCTCTGGGGCAATGATTAAATGAATGACAGATGAAATGAAATGATAGTGGAGAGTGATGGTCGAAAGAAATGTTGACAGGGAAAACCGGAGTACCCGGAGAAAAACCTGTCTGCCTCCGTTTTGTCCAGCAAAGATCTCACATGGAGTGACCGGGATTTGAACCACGGACCCAGCGGTGAGAGGCCGGCGTGCTGCCGCCTAAGCCACGGAGGCTTGCCAGTTTTCACAAAGAAGGAACATTTTTTAAAATATATGATACAATATATTTTAATTAATTAAATGTCTGTTTTGTAAGCCTCCGTGGCTTAGGCGGCAGCACGCCGGCCTCTCACCGCTGGATCCGTGGTTCATATCCCGGCCACTCCATGTGAGATTTGTGCTGGACAAAGCGGAGGCACACAGGTTTTTCTCCAGGTACTCCGGTTTTCTCTGTCAAAATGTCATTCCAGCAACACTCTCCACTATCATTTCATTTCATCTGTCATTCATTTAATCATTGCCTCAGAGGAGTGTGACAGGCTTCGACAGCCGGCACAGTTCATATCCTCGCCGCTAGATGGGGGGCTTCATTCATTCCATTCCCTGACCCGGTCAGTTAGGCAGGAACCAGGCTGTGGATTTTCGTTTTCAAATGTCTGTTTTGCTTCTATGAGAGCGGAGTACATCGATTAATGGACAATACAATTATTATTCGAACAACCGATTAATTTACTAATCGATTAAACGCTTAATGAATTAATAGTTTAGTAGCAATAAAGAGATTCGATTAATCGATATCTGAAATGAATTGATTAAGAGTACCAGCAATAGTTTGTAATCGGAAGTAGCCGTAGCCCAGCTTTTGCGCAGAACAGAAGCGGGAAACCACGACTAGAATGGATGAGGCTGGATTCGAACCCACTTCTCCGTAGTTATTCTAACGAGATGGGTTTACCGCATTCCAGTGCTTAAGGGGGCGTTAACCGAATTTAGTTCAGAAATGCAAACGTTTACAAACAAGTTCAAAACAAAGAAAGTTATCACCTGCCACATGGTTCAAGAAAACCACTGAGTAACTAGAATATTTCCTTTACATTAAGTACGTCTATTAATTACTACTAATTTGTTATAAACATTTTATGACATTCCTATAAATAATGTAGGGGAAGGGTGGGCATAGTGGCCACGCTAACGGGAAAACATTGTTTTCAATAAGTTAAAATTGTTAAAAACAAATGAAAATTGGTCATACTCTAGCTTATTTAGTTATGTATCTTTAAACAAATAATTTTAACTATATCTTAGTTACTTTTTGAACAAGAAATGTTTTTTCACACCTCTACCAAATGGCCACTTTGCCCTATGGGGAAGGGCAAAATGGCCACTAGGGGACCACTATACCCGATGTTACAAATAATACTGCAAATGCATATAACAAAAATTTATGAGCAATTTTTTTTACAAATTAATTGTTATAATTCTTGACACATGTTTAAAGGTCCCTATCATTTCATAAAACTAATTTCTAAATTTGTATTGAGTACAATAAAAAAATACAAAAGTTGAAATGCTTCAAAACATTTTATGGATATTGTGTTTAGCCTATTTTGGTTTAATTGCACATTTCACATATGAATTTACTGTCTTCCTCATCACACCCAGCACAATTCTCGTGCGGCCATTTCAGGCAACTAGAGCATCTGATCCACCCTTCATTGCTTTTGGACTTTGAATATAAGTCCTGGCAGTAAAGGCAATTTGTATCACTCTCGTCACTATCGGAGTTACTATCTCCTCTAGTAACAAAGCACGTTTTGCCACTTTTGATTTCCTTTTCTCCTGAATACCTTCTTTCTTTATCACCTCTTTATCACCTCAGCCCAGCGGGGCTCGATCCTGGAACCATCAGCATGTCACAATTCCGAAGGCCGGCGCTTAATTGACTGCACTACCACCCTGCTCATGCAAGGAGATGTTTAAAACGTTCAATATGTATCCCATTTAAAAGCACAAACTTTGTTTGGTCTAGGCTTCATATAAATACTTTACTTAAATATAATATTTAGTGTCGGGCAAAGTGACCATTGCCGTGGCCACATTGCCCTTTTTTACGCCATTATGTAAATGTGACTCTGCAGGCCCAACCAGTTACACCAGGTCTTACTTTCAAAGATGAATTTAAAGCTTAAATCACACTCGTTTCAGGTATTTCTGTCATCAATACATACTAGAATCATAGACCTAGTTATAATAGTTAATGCAGTACACTTACCTTACATCAGCAACTTGAAAAACAACAAAATTGATGACAACTTCTAAAAGTGTAATCTGATCAGCTTGAAGGCTCAACACAACACTAATGGAGGTCTAGTGGAGTAGTTGAGGCACTTGCAGCCAGGTAGCAGCAATGTACAGTAGAAAAATAGCCCGTGGCAACTATGCCCGCCGTGGCCACTATGCACACCCTTCCCCTACCTTTCCCAGACAAACATATCTGATCTAGAAAACTGGTCTTATAGCACAAACAATATGAATCGATTATTTAGTAACAGCGGAGGAGTCGAGAACACACAATAAAATTTTCTTAATTATGGTACTAAAATTAGCCATAAACACCTTTAAAGATTGAAAATAGATCTGAATATGACACTTGTAACAAAAATAAAATGTGCTATATCAATGCATCATGCAATTTTAAATTACTATTATTTGTAACTTTTGCTTCATTCTGAAGAGCTCACGTGACCAAAATTAATGATAGGCTATACTTGCAAGCACGTGGTGCTCTTCACGGACAGCACACTTACCTGCAAAGAAGGAGAAATAACAATTACACACGAGGTTACAACATAAGTGACTAAAGAACATATTTAATACGTAATAAAATGTACTTAATCATATTTATTATTTCCTTATTGACAATCAATCTAAAAAGAAATATCCACAGTATTTAATAAATCTAATACACCTTAGTGCAAGCCATGCTAACGCGAGCACTTGCTCTCGACCAAAATATTATGTGCACTCGACTTTGAAGGTTGTGAAGTAACCAATTTCCCCGTACAAATACAAACCGATATAAAATAAGTGAATTAATTTACGTATTTCACAATCATACAGCATACCTTTTTGTTGAATAAGGATTACAACGCGACCAACAACTACATTTTCCAACCACCCCGAGCCGAGAAAAAGGTACCTTACAAAAATGATAACAACTTAATTTCTTGGACACACAAACTTTTGAAATTAATAAACCAGTTATACAACATTCCAATGTATATTCTGTTAAAATTTGGATTCGATCTGATGACGGGTTTGTGAGATAATAATTCTTAAATGTGACGCATGGTGGAAACACGCTTAAAAACGGGCACTTTTTGTGTCCCAACTGCGATAAAAATATTAAAATATAAATTTAAAATTCCAAACCTACTTGAACTAACGTAAAATAGAACGACGAAAATGATGATGTTATTGGATTTTATGTAGGTCTATTGGTTACTTCACAAACAACCTTCAAACTCGAGTGCACATAATACTTTGGTCGACAGTAGTGCTTGTGCGCCCAAGTGCCGCACCGGGCGCTGCCTGAGTTTTTCACCTCCCTCCCCTCTTTCCTCCCCGTGTAGAGGCGGTAGAGGATGGCCCATCAAGTCTCCAAGTTGAGCTGATAAAACTACAGTGCAATTCAATTTTGACAGACCGCTATTACCATTACAATGGTGATTTGATTTAATTTAATAAAGGTGTTGAGGAGCAAGAATTCCCGAAGATTCATGCCCTTGCCCTGAAATTTGTTGCTATGTTCGGAACAACGTTCGTTTGTGAGCAAATGTTTTCAATTATGAATATTACCAAAACAAAAACAAGGTCAAGTTTGTTTGATGTTTCCTTGGAAGCTATACATCGGATTGCAACTGCCAAAATGATTGTTCCAAATATCGAAAAATTAGTGGCTTCAAAGCGATGCCAAAGATAAACAAAGAATGTTGAAAATTAGTGCAAAATCACGAGCGCAATAAAACTATTATTTCTGTCTGTACACAAAATTGGCATTATTATTATTATTCGTTTTCATGCCGGTACTCTGTCTGACGCGCACTGATTTGCCCAGCCCCATTCACCAAACAACAACAACAACAACAACACGACTCGCGCCTCGCTAAGCGCTGCCACTACACGTTCCCCTCCTACCACTGCCACAATAGCGCTATGTCTGCCTCCCTCACCTTCCCCCACCCCACCGCACCGGTGCTATTGCCGGTGCTGGCCGGTTCTTGCGAAGCACATGAGTTGGCGTGGCCTGCCTTAGTCAATAAAAATGATAAAATTACTATTTACTAGCGGACCCGTGCGAGAAATATCGCATGTTCATAAGCCACACTTTCCCCAATAAGTTTATAACAAGAGACTTAAGGAGATAGGTTATTATGTTTTTATTCGATCCAAATGGTTATAGAACATTATTTACGTTTCAGGTGTCCCTACGACCAAAATGCGAACCGAATAACAATGATGTCTCGTATTTTCCTACAGCAACAGTATTTGCAAATCGCACACTTCTTGCAAAAATGTATATTAATGAAATTGGAATGCAATTCGTCACTGCTAATGCCATTTGTGTGCTGAGTCCATTGATTGACAGCTTAACCGTAACAATCACCGATTATTCGATATTTATGAAATTATACGAATTGCGTGCTCATTCCTTTAAATGACTGTGTCTGGAACAGTGGCATGGCGTGGATTTTTTTCGAGGGTAAGCTGTGAAGAAGACTCAAAGTATAGGCTTACACCATAAAGCAACTTCAGCACCCGGTTCCAGCTACGCCCTTACCAATGTACAGGTTGATGTCTGAAGTAGCAACAATTACTCTACACACAAAATTATGAGTCTTTCACATTTTAAAAAATATAAGAAATTGTAATACAGCACAGCTCATTTTCCCCTTTTCAATTTCAGGCATGCCAATCCGTGTAACTATATTAAGTGCGGAATAAATTATTCAACAACAGGGTTGGCGATCTTTTCGTATCGTGTGTCATTTGACGATTGACAGTGTGGCAATTTGTGTTTTTATTGTTCGCATTTCTTGGTCAAAGGAGCTAAACGTTTAGGTTAATACCCGTAAATATTCTATTATGACTGACTGCGTGGCTCAGCGGCAACGTTCTCGCTTGCTAAGCTTAAGATAGCGGGATCGAATCCCGGCGCAGACAGTCGGCAAATGCGAGGGAACCGTGTCAGTAGATTTACTGGCACGTTAAAGATCCCTTTCGGGGCAACATTCTGGCACCCCGGCGTCTCTAAAAGCCTCAGTAGTTAACAGGGACGTAAAACCAATAACATTATTATTATTATTTTCTATTATGGGACCTAAGTGAACATTAAAATAATAAACATGATACTAGTATCTTATGGCATTGTATTGCATGTTCAGTTAATATTTCTTTACAAATATCACTCAAATTGTACTGATGTAGGCTTTCACGGCTTCTTAGTTTGAATGACTTAATCGGGGCGTATGGGGAAACTACTAGACTACTAACAATTCCGGCGTCTAGTGCATCAGTGGAAAGAACGTTTTCTACAATGACACGTATAAAAACCTTCACCCGAAACTCAATGCATCAAGAAAGACTTTCACATCTCGCGCTTCTTTCTATTGAAAAGGAGTTATTGTACAGCCTGCAGGGGAACACTGATTTTCACGACTGCATAATTGATGAATTCGCTGAGGAAGAGAAGAATTGAACTCCACTACAAGTGATCCGCCAAGGTAGCCTACAGTAAATAGTGGCATTAATTAATTTTGTACAAATGCGAACAGATTCCACTTGATACCGCACTAACCAACTTTTTTTTTTAAATAATGTGATAGGTCTTTAAAATATTATTCAAATTATACGGATGTACTTACGTTTAAAATGATCTATCCTTTACACTTACTCCTTGAATATAATTTGAATAATAATCAGAGCAACTTTTCGGGTTGATGGGCCACTCTGAAGATTCCAACGCACTATAAACTTCAACACAATAATATCTAGTTACGGTATACTACATTTTGCTATATGCACTCAAACACATACAGTGGTGAGTTAACCGAACGAATCAGAATTGCAACTACCGCACCCAGCAAAGGTCGGGTCTGATGTTCAGAACTTTATCTTGGGGTGAGAAAACCACGCGATGGAGAGTGGGGACTGAGGACACGCGCGCCAAATAATATTTAGCAGTGTTGGTGTTCCATGCTCACGAGGGTAAGCCGCCCGAATCGAAGCAGACCCTGCTACCAGCTTTGAATTGTCTCGACGACAGCCCTGTGCTATGGAACGCCACACCCCCTGTCTTAGCCAATCAAGGACGATCTGACGTTCTTGGTGTACCACTCCATCGGCCATAAGAGTGTTCCGGGCCAGAAGGCTCCTAGAGGTACACCAGCCGTAGTCATAGCAACCGGCCGCGCTCTTTCTCTACAAAGTAGTGGTGGGCGATCGTAAAGAACTGGGGTAGAGAACGAGGAACTTCAAAGCGGCGAATTTGCTGTTGCTCGCGCGTTAGAAAGTCATAATATAAACTTTATTTTTACGAGAATATGCTAGGTAAGCGGTGCTTACCCCGTGGTATTGGAGAAAACGCCACTGGTCTGGAATCCATGCAAAGTGATAAAGGAAAGACCTCAGAATGTAAAAATGACATGAAACATGTGTCACAGCGGCCAAAATATGAAGTGGACAGCAATTATGGAGCGTATCGTCCTGCAGCAACAGTATCTGCAAATCGCACACTTCGTACAGTTTTTTAAAATACATTTTTTTTAAAGAAATTATAGATATTTATGAAATTAGAATGCAATTCGTCACTGTAATGTACATTCTCTTTCATTTGAATGCTCATTTGTCACAATCGGTCGCTTGTGAGCGCCGCAGGAGGGATCTATAATATATATGATTAATTAAATACCAGTTTTGGTCACATTATGGCCTTCTTCAGGTTTTCAAAGAAGAACAGAAAACTAATGGGAAAACTACGAGCAAAGCTTTTGAAAACAACATTCATCGGTAAACTTGGTCTTTCCTATGATTTTTTAAATAAAAAGAATATATATATTGTATCTCTACTTAGTATAAAACAAAGTCCCCAATTCTTCGATGTCACGGGTTATCTCGAGAACCCTTGGATGGATTTTGATGCGGTTTTCACAATTCTATAAAGGATATATCGAGGGAGGTTTCTGTAGAAAATAATTTAATTATGATCAACAGAAGTCAATCAGTAACAATTTCAGTGAAAAAGTCGAAAAAAAACCTGGCGTCCGTGCGCTGTTTAATCTTACGCTGGGCAAACCGTTAAAAATATCAATATACTATGAGTGTAAGAATTGTTCAGCATGAAAAGTTCTACAAAAAAGTCCACGAGAGCATATCTCTATCTTCAATACATCGCCCACTATAAGTGTTGTCACGTTTTAATTTCTTCCAACAATCTGCATTCAATTACTGAGGCGACAGTTTACGAGCTAGCTAGCCTATCACCCCAGTTACAGCCTAGCTTGCGGGCGACCCTATTACCCCAGGTACAGCCAGCAGCAAACTGTCGACTCGTGTTGAGTTAAGACTTCAGAGAAGAGTGGTTGTGTTTGGAGTTTCCCTGAAAGTGCAACTCGGCTTTTCTTCATTTCGCCTGTGAACTTTTCGTTCCGCAAAATACGCAGTCAAGTTAAGATTGGACGGAAGGGAGATTTGTGTTCCATGCACCCCGCCCTTCTTAAATTACGTCAGACAAGAATCCGTTGCACATTCATCTCCATGATAATATAATTAATAGTCCAGTCAGTGATTTGAACCCATCATGCCGAGACGTAAAACGGATATAGGTCGTAGTTCATTGAAATCGAAAAAAAAAGCTCTTATCACGTAATGCATTCATAACTGTTTCCGGACGAAGCCGGGGTGGGTTGCTAGTTAAAGATATACAAAAACAGGAAAGAAAAATCATGAGAAGATTTTTTGGCCCAGTTTGTACTGAGGGAATTTGGTTGAAAAGGAAATCCCAGGAGCTTTATCAGCATTCGGAAAAAATCTCGGACACGTTCAGGAAAATAGTTTGATATTTTATGGGCATATTCTCAGAATGAGTTATTAACAGGCTGACTAAATCTTACTCTCTCAATGGAACCTAAGAACAAGTAGCTGTCTGAAATTGAAAAAGACCTTCAAGAAATAGACATCTCAAGTGATATGGCCTTAAAGGCCTCGCCACCACGTCTTTGCATTAATTCAAATGTAGCCTTTCACCCGTGGTGGTGATGGCGCTCGTGGTGGCGCGGGCAGAATTGTTGGTGGCGCGCAATGCGATTTTTGGTGCGGCCAAGCTGGCAGCGCCACCACATGTTTACATTGAGTCAAACGGAGCTTTTCTCACGAGACGCGACTTCCTGTGCAGCCAGGCCAGACGTGTGGATTATCTGGTAGTTTTAAAAGTGGATATCGTACCAGGAAAGAGTGATTTCGACACAGATACATTCATATCCGTAATGCAATCGAAACCTGCTCTGTGGGATACGACTGCTGATGAATACGCAAACAGGGAGTTTTTCCTCTGGCGGTGTACTATCTCTCATATTATTTGTGTCCACACCAGTCAGTTGATCTTTTAAACACTGCAGTAGCTCATCAAATGATGAAATGTTCATTCGTAGGAAGGTTAAAAATTTTGACTGGATTCTGTCTAAGATCAATATACAAAGTAGATTACAAAATATCCCTTTTATTGATCGATCCTGCAAAAGTGGGTGAACCCAAAATCTTCTATTACCCCGTTTTCGGCGCTTAGGCAACCTGATATATAGAAAAACATTAAGTGCTGAATCTTCCACCTCCATTTCAAGACTGGCTCATGGCTGGTGGCGTATTTGGTGGCTAGAGAAAATATTGCAAAGACGTGGGGGCGCGGCCACGGTGGGCCCGTGTGTAAGATGTCTTATTAAAGCCGCGCCACGCAATCAACCCTAAGACGAAGTATAGTACAGTATTTGAAGAGTGAAATACTGTAGTATAATTCTCTTCCTTACAGGCGTTCATAAGGGATGATCACTAGGGACCAAACATTTACGCACTAAAAATATAGAAAATATGCATTAAAAATCAAAAATATGTACTTAACAATAAGCCAATCTTATTAACACTTCTTTTCTTCCTTTGCCGTAATATGTGCAGTTGTTTTTGCATGTTGTTCAAGTTGAAATTTATTTTCACATTTCAGTTCCTTCGAGCATTCTTGACAATATACATCAACGCCATCAGTTGAATAATCACTATTAGAATACCTGACACCCACTGATTTAATAAATACTTTCTGCTGCTCTTCTCTTTAGGCATTTTGCATAAAGGATATGAAGACTAAGAATAAAGTAACACTTTAACTGAAGAAACTCCTCACAAAACTAACCCCAGGCTACTGGCTGCCAAGATGGTGAAAGGAATGTCTCACCCCATTCCCTTCTTGAAATGGCCAGGCAGCATGCTTGCGTAAAATACTGTTATCTCGTTATCTGTTGCTCAGAAAGTTGCTTACAAGGGTTGTGCAACACACAGGTGAAACCTATTTTGTTCAAGATGTTTTACATTACACTTAATTTCAAATTTCATAAATTCACTGTAGCTCCATTCATTGACATATGGTCACGACTCACTACAGATACGTAGAAAAACTCATCAAGTTTTGTTTGACTGAAGCCGCACTTCAGGTTTCTGCCGCCAGAGCGCTTGAGAGCGCAGTGAGACAAAATGGCGACAGGAGCCGAGAAAGCGTTTGTCGTGCTTGAAATGCACTCACATCAGTCAGTCATAACAGTGCAACGACACTTCAGGACGAAGTTCAACAAAGATCCACCAACTGCTAACTCCATTCGGCGATGGTATGCGCAGTTTAAAGCTTCTGGATGCCTCTGTAAGGGGAAATCAACGGGTCGGCCTGCAGTGAGCGAAGAAACGGTTGACCGCGTGCGGGCAAGTTTCACGCGTAGCCCGAGGAAGTCGACGAATAAAGCAAGCAGGGAGCTAAACGTACCACAGCCGACGGTTTGGAAAATCTTACGGAAAAGGCTAAAGCAGAAGCCTTACCGTTTACAATTGCTACAAGCCCATGGAAGAGGATGCGTTCTGTGCGAAACTTGTTTTCAGTGATGAAGCAACATTTTTTCTTAATGGTGAAGTGAACAGACACAATGTGCGAATCTGGGCGGTAGAGAATCCTCACGCATTCGTGCAGCACATTCGCAATTCACCAAAAGTTAACGTGTTTTGTGCAATCTCACGGTTTAAAGTTTACGGCCCCTTTTTCTTCTGCGGAAAAAACGTTACAGGACACGTGTATCTGGACATGCTGGAAAATTGGCTCATGCCACAACTGGAGACCGACAGCGCCGACTTCATCTTTCAACAGGATGGTGCTCCACCGCACTTCTATCATGATGTTCGGCATTTTTTAAACAGGAGATTGGAAAACCGATGGATCGGTCGTGGTGGAGATCATGATCAGCAATTCATGTCATGGCCTCCACGCTCTCCCGACTTAACCCCATGCGATTTCTTTCTGTGGGGTTATGTGAAAGATTCAGTGTTTAAACCTCCTCTACCAAGAAATGTGCCAGAACTGCGAGCTCGCATCAACGATGCTTTCGAACTCATTGATGGGGACATGCTGCGCCGAGTGTGGGAGGAACTTGATTATGGGCTTGATGTCTGCCGAATCACTAAAGGGGCACATATCGAACATTTGTGAATGCCTAAAAAAACTTTTTGAGTTTTTGTATGTGTGTGCAAAGCATTGTTAAAATATCTCAAATAATGAAGTTATTGTAGAGCTGTGAAATCGCTTCAATCAATTGTAATAACCCTGTATATGCTAAAATATACTGTTATGTTCAGAATATGCAATAAATCCTATTATCCCACAAAATATGCATTTTCAAAAAATCCGGTCCCTACTGATCAATAGGGCTCGGATTTTTAGGTGCTAAAAATCGGGAAAATATTTATTTTTTATGTATTAAAAATACCCGAAATATGTGACAAGACAGTAAAAATATGTAATTATAATTTAGTTTATTAATGACAATATAAACAATATGCAGTATTCACGAATGCAATTTTTGCTATGTCTCACTGAGTGCTGAAGCATTACAACACACAACGAGATACATCTTCAGGTTGTCCATCACAAATAACCGACGATTATCGCGAAACGAAGGCGCGAAACTGCGGCAATATATTTCTTGCCCTCAAGGTGTGGTGTAACTTGAGATCGCTGTTCAGCCTTGATTGCTTTCCCCACATTGTTGGAAGAACAGAACGCCCCCATCAGAAGTATAATTATCTTTACATTCTGCAACATACTGCTACAGACGATAACTTGTACCTAGTTGCTTTTACTTTAGGCATCGTACAAGTGCCTTACACCTCACAGTGCCAGAAATGAACTGCATGTGAGTGACACTGGTTCCAGGTAGCTGGGGGTAGGTCTAGCCCGTGGCTATGGAGAAGGAAATCCCCAGCTTCCACAGTGAGTGGCACGGGGCGACAAGTTAAGAATAACACAGTTGCAAGCTGACATACGCTCTGCATGAAGATTAGATAGCTCACAGTTTCATCACTGTTGAAGTAACACAGAAAATAAAAATGCAATAAACTGAAAGATCTAGCATACTGATTTTAAAAAATGTAAATATTATGTATGTTTATGTGCTAATACGTGAAAAGCAAGAATTTATCTATTTATAGAAAAAATGCTTAAAATATGTATTTACATAAAAAAAATATTTATTTACCTAAAAATCCGAGCCCTACTGATCACTCTGTCTGTTAGGTAGTCAGTCCGGAGGCTAGTTGGATCCTCAAAAAGTGACACCATAGGACATAGGTTATGTTCGTTGAAACCCACAAAAACCAAATGGGCTCTAAAATGAGGCAAGGTGAGGAGTGAGTTGCTCGAGTCTAAGCTGCGTGAACCTGAGAGGAATGTGCATCGCGGACTATTAGTAGAGGTGTTGACGAGTGATAAGGTTTCTCGGTCCGTGCATAATAGAGAACCAAATACATTGGTCGGTGACTCAGTCATTCCTAACAATACAGTGGTTTGAGCAACGGCCGAATGTTAGCAGTATTGGAATAGAAAGGAATACCATATATCACGGTGGGCTGTTGATAGATCCTTCTCTTCACGCTCGACCCTTTTCTGCTCTTTCTCCTCACCCCGCAAGTTCATAGAGCTTGGACTCGAGCTAGTAGTTTGCCATGTCTTCCTCACTGAGTCGGTACAGCAGTACCAACCCTATGAGTAGAACCTTTCACAGCATCCATTGACACTAGCTATGCCCTGAAGGCCATTACTCAGCACCACCCATACCTCAGTAGCTCCCTTTATAATCACAGCCATGAATGAGACTGAGATATCGGTGAAAAGCATGTGCCAACAGACAAACGCAAAAATACTGCATCCATCAATAAAGCCCTACCGGGTGAGTTAGCCGTGGTGGTTACGGCATGACTGATGGCAGTCGCTCACATCCGGGAGGCGAAGAGGTTCGAATCCCCCGCCGGCAACCTTGAAGATGGTCTTCTGTGGTTTCCCATCTTCCTTCCAGGCAAATGCCGGGGTTGATCCCTAACTTTAGGCCACAGCCGCTACCTTCCAACTCCTCGTCCTTACATTCCAACTTCCCTCCTTCCCTCCCCAACGGTACTTGTAGCTCACCCATTGGGTGTCCGTCTCGAAGCAGCTACAAAACTGGCGAGCCGAACATGTCCTCGGACACTCCCGGCACTAAAAGCCATACGCCAAAAAAAAAAAAAAAAAAAGCCCTGCGCGGATGCGGATATCCGAGGACTATAATTAGCCACTCGCTGTTTCATTTTCCGTTACTCAGAGGGACAAAACTCAGTAAACATTGCGTTGCGATTCATACGTATCCTAGGGGAAGGAGTTTCTCCTCGTATGTCTAATTCTGTTGCCTTAATGAAAAATCCACAGCCTGCTTCCAGTCTCCGACCGGGTCAGGAATGGAATGAATGAAGCCTCTAGCTAGCGGCGAGGATATGAACTGTGCCGGCTGTCGAAGCCTGTCGCACTCCCCTGGGGCAATGATTAAATGAATGACATATGAAATGAAATGATAGTGGAGAGTGTTGCTGGAATGAAATTTTGACAGGAAAAACCGGAGTACCCGGAGAAAAACCTGTCTTCCTCCGTTTTGTCCAGCACAGATCTCACATGGAGTGACCGGGATTTGAACCACGGACCCAGCGGTGAGAGGCCGGCGTGCTGCCGCCTAAGCCACGGAGGCTCTGTTGCCTTAATACTTTATGTAATGAAATGAAAATCCACAGCCTGTTTCCAGTCTCCGACCGGGTCAGGAATGGAATGAATGAAGCCCCCATCTAGCGGCGAGGATTTGAACTGTGCCGGCTGCCGAGGCCCGACGCACTCCTCTGGGGCAATGATTAAATGAATGACAGATGAAATGAAATGATAGTGGAGAGTGTTGCTGGAATGAAATTGTGACAGGGAAAACCGGAGTACCCGGAGAAAAATCTGTCTGCCTCCGTTTTGTCCAGCACAGATCTCACATGGAGTGACCGGGATTTGAACCACGGACCCAGCGGTGAGAGGCCGGCGTGCTGCCGCCTAAGCCACGGAGGCTTCCACTTTATGTAATACATTTTAAAAAATCATTGTAATATCAGCGGATTTTGGGTAGCAAACGTGCGGATACGGATAAAAGTCTTGCGGTTGCGGGGCGGATGCGGATAACAGACGTGCGGATGCGGGGCGGATGCGGATAACGTTCTTACTATCCACGCAGGGCTCTATCCATCAAGACATGGGCACTCATTGTATACATATCCAAAAGGAGGAGAAGAAGAAGAAGAAGAAGAAGAAGAAGAAGAAGAAGAGAGACGCGCTAAGACTGTGAGGTACTGTATAGCATGAGAGAAAGACATTAGACGTCACAGTGGGCAGGTTTCAATGGTCACATTAGCCAACATGAGGCATTGTTTGCAACATATCGCGGGAACAGGACTAGACTTCTTGTCGGTACTCATTGTGGAAGTGGGACACCACGGACTGTGACGAACATTCAGATACCGTGGCTGTCTCTGAAGGTAGCACAGGGGGTCTATCTAGTCTATCGCGCTCGAGAAGGAGCGGTTCCTCTATTATTCTCAGATGTCTCTCTAGAAGCCTTGCCAGGAGTGAAAAAGACTTCTATTCCCCTATTTTCAGATGTACCTCTCGAGACTGAGTGAACCTCATTCTAGTCCCAGGACCACAATTACATTCGATTCACGCCTCTGCCTTGAAATTTTATTCTGGTCTCAGGGCTGGAACGAGGTACTCTTAGCCTTGTGAGGCAAAATTGGGAAGAAGTGGGTTAGATTCCCACTTCAGCCATCCTGGAAGTGGTTTTCCGTGGTTTCTCATTTCTACTCCAGGCAAATGCCGTGACGGTTCCTAACTTAAGGCCACGGCCGCCTCCTTCCCAATCCCCACAATTATAAATACACCACAATAATACAGGTTATCAGATACACCCAAGTAAATGGGACTAAATGTCAACGATGTCCAAGCCCCTCAAATGAAACAGCAGCAGCGTTTCTTTGCCGAGCCAGTGTTCTAAAGAAACCACAACCTTCGAGATAGGAGTCCCAATACAGACACAAAAGGTGGCAAAACAGTAATGGCGGCTTCGGTGGCGTAGTCGGTAGCATGCTGAGCTTCTATGCCCAAGATAGCGGGTTCAAACCCGGCCGAAGCCGTCGGATTTTTCAAGAGCGTTAAAAATCCCTCAGTATGCCTTCCTTCGGAGGGGAAGTAAAGCCGGCGGACCCATATTACAGATTTATGTCATGTTAAAGAACCTTCCACTAATTACACCTGTGTGAAGCTAAATTGGATACGTTAAGAATGTAAACAACGCTCTTAGGTTTCTACGTTCGTTGCCTAGAGCCGAGTGCGGTGGCGTCTAGTAGCTGAGTTCTGAACTAGGCCTAGTAGTCGTTGACGGTGGCGTTTGGCGGCAAAAGTAGGAACTATTTGAAGAATTCTAAGTTGCAGTCAGTGCTTAAATTAAAAAACAGATACACACACTAATACAGCCATCACAATTAACACCGGTTATCAGACAGATCCTACACACACCCAAAGTACACGGGGCTACATGACCACGTTCTCGCAGCCCCTAAACTTAAGAACCAACCAACCAACCAACCAGAACAGTAATCTACGCTTGATGAAACTACGTCATGCTCAACTTGCCAGCTGACCTCGTTATTACGTGACAAGAACCGAACCCAGAACTAAAGCGAAAATAGCTCAAGGATACGAGGCACACAGTCATCGCTGTTGGCAAACTTATGAATGTGCTCAACCAAACAAGGCCGAGGAAACTATCATTAAAGTTCCTCCTTCAGTCCATGCTTCTTCACTGTTGTTGCTTTATTATGAGCTAACGTAAATATATCTTGGTTATCAGTCCCCGGTAGCCTACTTACGTAGCATGATCTGACTACTCTTTAAATCGTGGACACGATAACAGGCTATCGTAATGTAAGTGAGAATATTATGGTCTGGGATCTCTATGGATGTCCTGAAACTTCAATTAGAGTACAATACGAGCTTTTTTTCCTGAAGCGGGAATGACACTGTCAATATCTGGATGCGAACTTCGTATTTCCGGGCGGTGCAGTAGTGGGCTCTTATGAGCGTGTGCGACCAAATTCTCTGGGGTGCGTTAGCAGCCCATGACTACGTGTAGGACAGCAAGGAACCAAGATGGCGGGTGGTTATACTTATTGTTCATAGAGCCAGTGATGTGGGAATAGCGTGTGAACTAATCCCCACACTGGCCTACCATACCAAACATCATTTTCAAATGCATTCTTCAAACAACTTGTTATTTGCAAAACATTACGTGAAGATTACTCTTCGGTACGGTATAGGGACAGGCAGCACAAATATAAATACAGAAATGTGATCTGAGATATATCGTTAAATTACAGTAAGCCTATAACTTATCAACAGCTCGGCAAATGAGAGAAAAGAAAATAATGTCACAGAATAGGGAATGTAGTGAATTGGTATTTTCATAAACGACAACATTGTAAAACAGAGAATAAAACAAAAATTCATTTAACAGTTTGGAATTCGGCTGATAACATGTGTAATTATAGTAGACTAGGAATTTTAGGTAAAAAATTGGCTCAAGTTGAGAATCAATTTCCTCATTACTGCCTTCATCAAGGACAGGAGCGGTAGCATGATCCGTAACCATGTCGTCGTCGTCCGAGTGTTTTTTTTACGGAATATTTCCTCTTTTTATGACATGGATTGAGGAACGTTATAATAGGGTAAGATTATGCAGCATTATGTGCACTGTATACAAAAAGATCGTAATATACGGGATAGCGTAATGAGCGGAGGCGCAACAACGGGGTTTTACTGTATATATAACAAGTAGTTCCGTGAAGAACTATACAGCCTATTTTCATATATCCTACTTATGTTAACTGCCACTATCAACATACAAAATTTCAGTTTGATTGCTGTAATAGATTCGTAGATATTGAGAACCGACTAAATATTTCGGATGGTTGCCATGTTAGATTTTATATATGTAGGTCCTAAAGTTATGTACTGTTACATGAAGAATATTGTGTACGCGTAGCATTCAAACTTCAATCGCATGATAAGGACACAAGAAGTAACTAGGAGATTTTAAAATTTTGCACAGCTGCCATCTTGTGGTTATAGAAACAATTCAAATAAATTAGATTCCAGTAGATTAACATGCGTATAAGGATTTACTGCACAAAGTTTCACTGCACTCAGATGGTTAAATTGCGAGAAACGCTCATGTGAATATTTATAATTCGCGTCGCCGCCATGTTGGATTTGTGATCACCAGGTTATTTAAAGTCCTATAGGCGAACTTAAGTTCATAGCCCCTATGAACATAAAAAAATTCAGTTTGATTGCTATAATAGATTCGTAGATATTCAGAGCCGTCTAAATATTTCGGATGGTCGCCATGTTGGATTGTTAAATGTATAGGCCATAGAGTCATGTACCATTAAAGGAAAATTACTGCGTAGGTTAATTATTCAAACTTTCACTTCGTTCGCATGATTACGACACAAGAAATAAAAACTTAATTTTCTAAATTTGCACAGCCGCCATCTTGAGGTTATGTAAACAATTGAACTAAATTAGATACCAGTGCATTACAATGTGTATAAGCATTTCCCGTACCAGATTTCATTGCGTTTAGAACATTAAATCGCGAGAAAGGTCTATTTAAAATTTTCAAATTCGCTTGGCCGCCATGTTCGTTTTGTAGTTAACCGGTTTTTGAAAGTCTTATAGATGAACTTCCAGTAGTGCCCTTTATCCCCGTACAAAATTTCAGGGTGATACCGCTATAGTTTCAGAGATATTGAATGCCGGTGAAATATTTCGCACATCCGCCATCTTGTGGTTATGTAAACAATTGAACGAGGTTAGATGTCGGTGCATTAGAATGTGTATTTACATATTCTGTACCAAGTTTTATTGCGTTTGGTTGGTTAAATCGCCAGAAACCTCTATTTAAAGGTCGCAAATTCGCGTGGCCGCCATGTTGGTTTTGTAGTTACCAGTTGTTCAAAAGTTACATAGGTGAACTTCTAGTTGTTCCCTTTATCACCGTAATAAATTCCAGGGTGATATCGGGAATGGTTTCGGAGATATTGAATGATGGTGAAATATTTCGCACAGCCGCCATGTTGGATTGGTGAGACGTAACAAAATTTGAATGGCACGGTCGGGGTCGCCCGGAATAGTGCTATGAACTTACCGAGTTTCATTGAAATTGCTCCAGCCGATCAGATTTTATTAGGGACACACACACACACACACCTCTCTCTCACACACACACACACACACACACGCACACACACACGGACAAAAGGTGATCTCATAAGCCTATTTTTTCAAAATTGAAAATAGGCTAAAAATAAAACATATATATTAGAAATAAAGAATAAAAAATAAGAATAAGGAAATAAATAAAACATATATCGTAAATTAAATAAATTACCGAGCATGACTTGGTCATAGCTAACACCTTATTTCATAACCACAATAGAAGAATATACACATGGATGAGACCAGGAGATACAGGTCGTTACCAAATCGACTTCATTATGGTCAAGCAGAGATTTCGCAACCAGAATTTGGATTGTAAAACATATCCCGGTGCTGACATAAACTCTGACCACAATCTGGTCGTTATGAAATACAGATTAAAGTTGAAGAAACGCCAAAAAGGTGGGCAATAGACAGACTGAAAGAGAAGGACGTAAACGAAAGATTCAAGAAGAGTATAAAGGAAGTACTAATGAAAAACCCTAAACAAACTTCAATTGCAGACGAATGGGCACTTTTGAAGAATGAAATAACAAAATCCGCAGAAGAAAACATTGGTAGGAAGGAAAGAAGAGGTAGAAAACTGTGGATCACTCAGGATATACTAGAATTGATGGATGAAAGGCGGAAACACAAGAATGTAAGATATGAAAAGGGGAAAGCAGAATGCAGACGTCTGAGAAATGAGATTAACAAGAAGTGCAAGGAAGCGAAAGAAGAATGGTTGAAAGAGAAATGTGCAGGTAAAGAAAATTGTCTGAAATTAGGAAAAGGATACAGCTTATCGAAGGATTAAGAATACTTTTGGGGTAGTAAGTGCTGTAATATTAAGGACACAAATGGAAAGCCTCTAACAGATAGGGAAGAAAAGGTTGAGAGATGGAAAGCTTACATAGAGTGTTTGTATAAGGGAAAGGAGATTGAGAATCATGTAACGGAAAGGGAGGAGGAAATTGATGAGGATGCGAAATGAGATTTAATATTGCGATCAGAATTTGACAGAGCATTGGAAGACTTAAGCAGGAACAAGGCACCGGGCTTAGATGATATACCGATTGAGTTGCTACGCTGCAAAGGAGATTAAGGTCTGATCAGGTTATTTCACTTGGTGTGTAGGATTTATGAGACAGGTGAGGTACCCCCTGATTTCAATAAGAATGTTATCATCCCTATACCGTTGAAAGTGGGAGCTGACAGATGTGATGATTACCGTACAATCAGCTTGATTACTCATGCTTCAAAGATCCTGTCTAGAATAATTTACAAGAGGATGGAAAGCCAGATAGAAACGGAGTTGGGTGAAGACCAGTTTGGTTTCAGGGGAAATGTAGGAACAAGGGAAGCTGTACTTAATCTTAGGCTGATTTTGGAAGATAGAATAAGGAAAGATAAGAGAACGTTCATGGCATTTTTAGACTTAGAAAAGGCTTTTGATAACGTTGATTGGACTAAATTGTTTGACATTTTGAAATCTTTGGAATCAAGTACAGGGATAGGAGGGTGATCTCCAATCTATACAGAAACCAGACAGCAGTCATTCGAGCTGAATGATATGAGAGAGAAGCTGGTATTATGAAAGGTATAAGGCAAGGCTGCAACTTATCACCCAGACTTTTCAATCTTTACATCGAGCAAGCAATGAAGGAAATTGGAGAAAAATTTTAAGTGGGAGTGAAGATTCAAGGAGAAATAATGTCAACTCTGAGATTTGCTGATGACACCGTCATCTTGGCCGACAAGCCTGACGATTTGAACGAGTTTTTGAATGGTATGGACTCCGTCTTGAAGAAAGAATTCATGATGAAAATTAATAAATGTAAAACAATCATATTGGAATACAGCCGAAATAAATCAGATACCCCTATGCACATCAAATTGGCAGGTGAAAAGCTGAAGTAAGTAGGAGACGTCTGCTACTTAGGAAGCAAAATAACCAGTGATGGACGAAGCAAAGAGAATATAAAAAGTAGGTTGGCTCAGGCAAGTAAAGCATTTCTACAAAAAAGGAATCTGTTGACATCGAATATAGATTTAGGTATTAGGTATTAGGAAGCCTCCGTGGCTTAGGCGGCAGCACGCCGGCCTCTCACCGCTGGGTCCGTGGTTCAAATCCCAGTCACTCCATGTGAGATCTGTGCTGGACAAAACGGAGGCAGACAGGTTTTTCTCCGGGTACTCCGTTTTTCCCTGTCACAATTTCATTCCAGCAACACTCTCCACTATCATTTCATTTCATCTGTCATTCATTTAATCATTGCCCCAGAGGAGTGCGTCAGGCCTCGGCAGCCGGCACAGTTCATATCCTCGCCGCTAGATGGGGGCTTCATTCATTCCATTCCTGACCCGGTCGGAGACTGGAAGCAGGCTGTGGATTTTCATTTTCATAGGAAGTCATTTTTGAAAGCCTTTGTCTGGAGCGTGGCACTCTATGGAAGTGAATCTTGGACTATTGGTGCAGCAGAAAATAGGAGAATTGAAGCGTTTGAAATGTGGTGTTACAGGAGAATGATGAAGATCTGATGGTTAGAAAGGTTTACAAACGAAGTGGTATTAAGACGAGTAGGAGAGGAGAGATGTTTCTGGCGTCTGCTAATGAAGAGAAGAGATAGGTTGGTGGGACACATTCCAAGACACCCAGGAATATCAAGCTTGGTTATGGAAGGAAGGGTCGAAGACCAGAACTGTAGAGGTAGACCAAGGTTAGAGTATGTTAAACAGATTGCCTCGGATGTAGGGTGTGGTAGCTATGTAGGGATGAAACGATTAGCTCAGGACGGGGAGACATGGAAAGCTGCATCAAACCAGTCAAAAGACTGAAGTCTCTAACAACAACAACAAATTATTAAACATTAGTACAGATTGACCTGCCACGGTGATACAAACAAATGACATAACGGTCCTGCAGAGAGTATAACACTGCACCGTTATTGTCATTACTATTAGCATCACAATCTGTGCTCTAGACTAGACCCACACCCCAAGGCTCTTAGGTTCCACTCGCGGCTTTGAGCTGAGGGTTGGTGCGGAGCACTCTCACCGGCAAACTCAGAGTCTCTACAGATAGCATTGTTTTTCAGAAAGGAACAAGGAACTGCATAACTTGGACACAAACATTAAGTGATTTTTAGTATGACAAAAGAAATGAATATCCAATTGTACGTTTAGGGCCATTAGTTCGACTAAACGATATCTATACAGATATTGGCGACTTATATATAATACGCTAAGGTGTATGTCTCACAAAACTCAAGCTCCTAAACCAGAGGGAGTTAGAAGGTGTGGTTTGTACCAAAATCTTCCAAATCGTCTCAATAGTACAGGAACAATCTTGCATTTCTGGAAAAGTCAACGGAAATATATTTATTTGTTAATAAAGTGCTATTAAACAAATAAACATGACGATAGCCCCTGGCAGAACTGTTTCACGTACAGCCCGCATAGCACTAGGGCCGGGAGGGTGGTGTAAACACATGCGAGAGGTCTCGCACGGGTCCGCTAGTTATTAATATTGTTATTATTATTATTATTATTATTATTATTATATTATTACACTATTATGCCCATATGTGCAGCATGATAGAGCTTATTTAGCTATTTATGTTATTTTCCTTCTCCCAAAAACTCTTCATCTGGGCACTGAATATCTTCCTCCGTTCTTCAGTCCATGATTTATTTCTTCTGCTTGTTTCGTTTCGGCCAACTAAGAATCTTGTCATTTCAACTGTTTCCTTTCAGCTTTCAAATTACTCCAGTAGCCCTTCATTCGTAGACGGTTTTGTTCACGCCTTTCTAGTTTTTAGCGTCGACTTAGGTTGGAAACTCCGATGTTCGAAGAGTTTTCTCTCAAGCTGGTCTCGCCCTTGGATATCTTCACATCAGGTCCCAATCTCGTGTAGATCCTTTTGTATCTCACTGAGCCAGGCTCTCTCTTTCTCTTGCTGATTATTATAATTATTTATTATTATCATCGTTTATTATTATTATTATTATTATTATTAATAATAATCGCGGAAAAGAGGCGGTACTACGAAGGCACGATTCCGTACTACAGAAACAAATTCACCTCACTGGTATTATTAGTAAAAAGGAAGAAACCCAAAATTCAAAAATATTCTCTTCTTCTCTGTGTGTTGCCAACTTAAGTGAAAAGCCACCAAATCTAGTGAATTTGAGGCGACAAAGTTTAAGAAATGTAGTGAGTAGGTACATTAATATCGAATATGCATGATTTTGTTGCCCACAGCAACCACTATGAATTCAAAAAGCGTTACGAACAACCTCCTTGGGCTGTTCGAGGTCTAGCGTATCAGCCCGCAAAATACCCTATGCCATCATGCGATGATGATGATGATGATGATGACAATAATAATAATAATGAAATGAAAATCCACAGCCTGCTTCCAGTCGACCGATCGGGTCAGGGATGGAATGAATGAATCTAGCGGCCAGGATATGAACTGTGCCGGCTGCCGAAGCCTGTCGCATTCCCCTGGGGCAATGATTAAATGAATGACAGATAAAATGAAATGATAGTGGAGAGTGTTGCTGAAATGAAATTTGTGACAGGGGAAACCGGAGTACCCGGAGAAAAAACTTGTCTGCCTCCGCTTTATCCAGCACAAACCTCACATGGAGTGACCGGGATTTGAATCACGGGCCCAGAGGTGAGAGGCCAGCGTGCTGCCGCCTAAGCCACAGAGGCTGTCGACAAAAATAATAATAATAATAAATAATGTGTGGTTTTCGGAGAGGCCTGGAGCAGGTCTCACGAGCATTAATGCATGTCATATTGTATTCTTGAATAGTCCTGACTTGACTGAGTCACACTGAACTGAAAGGGGTTATATGTCACGTTAAACAAGATAGGGTTCATTTTCTTCCAAAACACGAAAAAGACTGTGTGTGCAAGTTTTGGGAAATGATGCAGTTCCTTGTTAGTGGCTGTAGAAAGGAATCTTCTTAACTTTAACCGAAATGGAAATATGATTTCATATCACGAATTATATTTTGTTGACCTTGAAGTTGTTTATTGAGCTCGTTAGGATATTGAAGGAGGTCCACTGAGAGTAATCTTAAAATCGTCCTCAATCCAGGAATCTTTTCTGTGAAACCGTTTCAAGAAATATATGTGCCTTGATTTCTTCGAATACTTTCCAAACCCTTGTAACAACATAGCCACCGAATGTCTGCATGGAGGCTCAGTACAGAATGTGGTACCACACGTTTGTTAATGAGTCTTGCAACAAGAGAGTTTATTAACTTAGCAATCACTTTGTCTCTTTTCAGAAATGCCAGGAACAGATTTGAAATGAAAAGCAAGGTTTTGAATATAAATTAAGCAGTGCTAGGGGACTGACGAATCCTTTGTTTTTACCCACCATTGAAGGTGCATAATCTGTAACCACACACGTGAGCTTCGATATGTCGACATCGCTGGATATGAGGAAGTTTGCAACTCCACTGTAAATATCATCACCTGTAGTTGTACCTGAGAGCGGTAAAACTGTCAGACATAAATTATTACCTACAGTTCCTTGATCATTAGCGCAGCACACAAAACACATCAATTCTGTGACAGACGCTTTGTCCAAAGATTATTCAACAGCAATAGAAAAGCAATTGCATCCTGATAGTTTTGTGTCAACGCGTGCCATTACTCAAAAGAACATTTTTCGCAACACTAATCAGAACAGAATAATTTTCTGGGAAGTGCCAGAGAAATATAAGTATGTACGGCTTATTCAGGACATGTACTGTACCGTATAATGGTCTAATGGTGCTAGAATGCGGGTGAGAAGCAGTGTAGGACTCACAGACTGGATACAAGCGCAAGTTGGGTTGCATCAGGGGTCTGCGCTGAGCCCTTATACAGTATCTTCAAATCTTCAATCTGGCCATCGATGTATTATCAGTAAAGGTTAGAGGGCAAGCTCCTTGGAGTCTGATGTTCGCACAGACTATATAGTGTTATGTAGCACTAAGAAGGATAAGCTGTAAATGAGACAGGAGATTTGGAGAAAAGCTTTGGAAGACAGAGGGATGAAAATCAATAGAAAGAGGAGGACAAGGAGAAGAAACAATCCAATTGGTTGGGCAAGACTTGAAGAAAGTAGATAGTTTTAACTACTTAGGTACCGGGTGAGTTAGCCGTGGTCGTTACGGCATGACTGCTGGCAGTCGCTCACATCCGGGAGGCGAGGAGGTTCGAATCCCCCCGCCGGCAACCTTGAAGATGGTCTTCTGTGGTTTCCCATCTTCCTTCCAGGCAAATGCTGGGGTTGGTCCCTAACTATAGGCCACAGCCGCTACCTTCCAACTCCTCGCCCTTACATTCCTCTCCAACGGTACTTGTAGCTCACCCACTGGGTGTCCGCCTCGAAGCAGCTATAAAAACTGGCGAGCCGAACATGTCCTCGGACACTCCCGGCACAAAAAGCCATACGCTTAAAAAAAACTTAGGTTCAACAGTGTCCAGTGATGGCAATTCAGACATGGCAATAGCCCGCAGAGTGCAGGTAGGATGGATGAACTGGAAACGGACTACAGGTGTATTGTGTGATAGAAGGATAACCCTGCGGACTAAAGGAATGGTCAGTAGCGGATCCAGGCCGTGCGGGGCCCTGGGCGATATGATAAGGTGGGGTCCACAACAATAGGAAATAAAAAATATCAAGTCAAATGGAAAATAGTTTGGTAATAATAATAATAAAAAAACAAAGAATAGTTACAATATTTTGAATACACTACATTAAATGATTTTTATAATATGAAAGAAACCTTTAAGTCCCCTTGAAGAAGATTATGTAAACTATGAAATATTAAAATATTACTTTGCGACTTTTTTCCCGGCTGAAGTCTTCTATTATTTCACAGAAATCTAAACTTGCTAAACGGTCACGGGAGGTTATAGCTACACTGAAAAAAGGTATATTAATTAAAAATTAGGTTGAAAAGTATAATTAATTAATTAATTAATTAATTAAAAAATCCATTGCGCGGGGCCCTGGGCGATCGTCCTCCTCGCCCTCCCCTAGATCCGCCCCTGGGAATGGTGTATAAGTCAGTAGGCATCAACTAAGGCACATTGTAAGGCTAAGGATGTGGCTGAAATGAAAATGTTAAGAAAAATTTGTGGCGTCACCAGAGCCTATAGGATTAGAAATGAGAGACTAAGGCGCAGTGTTAAAGTGACGGAGATATCAATGAAGGTTCAAGTGAGAAGACTTAACAGTGGCATGGACATGCCATGAGAAGGGACGACACTTATGTTGGCAAGAGAATGACAGTAATGGTAGTGGATGATGACAGAGTAAGGAGAAGACCAAGAAGAAGATGGAGGGACTGTATACGAGATGACTTGAGGGAGAAACATCTAAGGGAAGAGGACGTATGGGACAGAGGGAAATGGAGAAGCCTTGCCAGGAACATCCATTCCACTTGAGTGGGAAAATACCAAGGAAAAGAAGAAGAAGAAGAAGAAGAAGAATTCTACGCCAGAGTAGTCACTCTTCATCTATCTATCTATCTATCTATCTATCTATCTATCTATATAAAGCACATTGATTGTCTGTCTGTTTGTCTGTTATGTATACAAATCTACACCGTTTCACCAATCTGAACCAAAATTTGTATACCTACCCTTTGGAACCCTGCGAGTAACACTGTCCACTTACAATTTCGGACAGACCACCCCATTCCCTGCATTTAGGCCCTTTGGTCCAAATCCACACCGTTTCACCTATCAGAACCAAAATTCGCATTCTTACCCTTTGGTACGCTGCGAGTAACACTATCTACTTGAAATTGCGGACAGACCACTCCATTCCCTGCATTTATGCCCTTTGTCCCAAATCTACACAGTTTCACCGATCTCAACCAAAATTTGAATATTTACCCTTTGGAACACTGCAACTAACACTGTCTGCTTTAAATTGCGTAGAGGCTACTCCATCCTCTGCATTTAGGCCCTTTGGCACACATCTACATCGTTTCACCGATCTGAACCAAAATTTGTATACTTACCCTTTGGAACCCTGCGAGTAACCGGGCGAAGCAGAGTACTACTGCCAGTGCTTAATAAGTTTAAGGAACACTAATGTAGATACTTCAGTTGAAAGCTTGTTTACAGCATTGCTATTTTTTTTTATAGATGAAAAACATTCTGTTGACGCTTGAGCTCCAATTTCAGTTCGTATATTTTGCTTAGGTTAGGCGTCTGACGTCGTGGAATACTCTTCGGCGAACGCACTGTGATGTATGTATATTATGAAGTCATTGACAATACATATCCCCATAAAGTAGCATTGCACAAGATACATTTCATTCCTGAATTAGCTGTCTTCACCCTGCCAACTCGAGTAGAGCACTGAAACCTGACCGACTCAATATATATAGTAGTTCTTGCACTTTCCTCGTTAATGTGTGGCTCGCCTTTGAAAACTAGCTAGGAATCAAACCCAGACCTCCGGGATGGACAGTGAGTGTAGCAAAGACTCGTGAAGGTGAGGAAACTCGACTCCGCTGTCATCTAATACATTTCAAAAGGAGACGCACAGACGTCACGTGAAGACATCGTGGCTGCTCACAAGTGCAGAGAGTCTCTACTTTTACAAGACCAGGATATATTTGTTCCCTTAGGGCTGGAACGGGGTACACTCAAGCGGTTTCGGTGGCGTAGTTGGTAGCATGCTGAGCTTCTATGCCCAAGATCGCGGGTTCAAACCCAGCCGAGGTCGTCGGATTTTTTAAGAGCGATAAAATCCCTCAGTATGCCTTCCTTCGGAGGGGAAGTAAAGCCGGCGGTCCCATGTCATAGATTCATGGCATGGATAAGAACCTTCCACTAACTACACTTGTAGAAGCAAACATTTGTAGGTTAGTTTGATAACGCTCTATTAGTTCCAACGTTCGCCACCGGGTGCTGACTGCGATGGCATTTAGTAGCCGCGTCCGCAGCAAGGTGTCGTGGATGGTAGCATTTGGTGACAAAAGTAGGAACTACTTGAAAAATGTAATCTCTGCGGTCCTTCTACCAGAATAACAGATAACACACACTAATACGGCCATCACAATTAACACCGGTCATCAGACAAATTTTACACACACCCAAAGTACAGGGGGCTACATGACCGCGTTGTCGCAGCCGCTAAACTAAGGAACCAACCAACAGAGTCTCTACTTTTACAAGACCAGGATATTATACTTGTTCCCTTGCCCCGGAGGTCCGGGCTTCGGGCGGGAATGGGGTACACTCAGCCTCGAGTGAGGCAAAACTGAGAAGAGGAGGGTTCGAATCCAAGCTGATGCCAGGATGGTTCCTAACTAAAGGCTACGGCCACCTCCTTCCCAATCCTCACCTGAACTACTGTACTACAGACATCACAATAACGCAGGTTATCAGACAAATTATACACACACACACACCCAAGTATATGGGGCTAAATGACCACAACAGCTAACTTATTAGGAACGTGTTATGCCACAATACACCAAACATTATCATAAAGGAAGGGGAATGTGGTAGGAATATCGAGGACTGTGTCTATCCCGTTTGCAAAGTGGACGGAGATGAGATGCGATGAATTCCACGTGGCTGATAGTTTCTACGGCCGGATGCCCTTCCTGACGCCAACCTCACGATTGGAGTTAATGAGAGATGAAATGATTGAAGATGAATGAAAGTTCCATTTCAAGTAGTTCTAATATTCCAAGTAGGAATATCGAGGTCATCAGCTCATAATGTGAATTCTCATCTAACCAACATCTGTGAAATTTAGCAAGCAAACAAAGCCAACCAACTAACAGATTTCCCCGACAATTCCCTGATTTCTCCAGGATAAATCAGAGAATTCCCTGAGTAACAGTAGCGGCCTTGATAAATATATAAAACAGAGTTTGTACTTAAAGAGCAGTCAAAAGAAATTTTTTCAGGAGGCCACACGAAAAAAAAATTGAAAAGAATAAAAAATAAAAATATATTTTTCTACCTATTTCGCCAATTTTTAAATTTTCATCCAGAATTCTATTGTACTTGTGAGTATTAAAAGTAGCTCGTCAATAGTGATGCTCTCAAAAATAATACAGTTGCAGATTTATATACAAATACACAGTGTGCTCAATTTGCAAGAAATGAGAGCTTACTTTAATAATAATAAACTTGGGGAATACCAGGCGGGTTTCAGGAAAGGGAGAACCTGTCCGGAACAAATTATCAACCTCAAACACATCATGAACTACCAAAAATCACGGGCTAAATCATATCACTTTCATTGACTTCCAAAAGGCATACGACTCTATAGATAGGGAATCCTTATTCTCGGTCCTGAAAGAACTAGACCTCGATAACAAAACTACAAACCTAATCAGAGAAACACTAACTAATACATTCTCCAAAGTCAAATTCATGGTGGCACTCTCCATCCCTTTTGAGATTAAAACAGGTGTACGGACTTTCTCCACTGCTATTTAAGAGTGCCCTCGAAAAAGTAGTCAGAGAGTGGAATGTGAAGACACACAGTGGAATCAGAATAGGAACTAAAAAAGAAAGGCATTAAGGTCAATTGTTTAGCTTTTGCTGATGGCATGGCCTTATTCGCTGAGACATGGGAAGAACCCAAGGAACAGATCCTCGAACTCCAGAGGCAAGCGTTAAAAATGGGTCTCAAAATCTCAGTTGAAAAGACCAAAATAATGTCGATCATAAAAACCCCACCAAAAAAAGCTTCAAGTGGGAAAACAATAGATAGACATCGTCAAAGAATTGAAATATCTTGGGGAATGGATCGGCTGGGATGCGCTAGAGAAAAAGGCAATGGAATCTAGGAGAAATAAAGTTGAATTGGCCTTCTAATTTACGAAGGACACATAACAAGAAGTCTCTCTCCTGGAATACCAAGATAAAACATTATAACACGGTAATTAAACCAGAAGCCTTATATGCAGCCGAAACATTGTCTCTCACCACCCAGGGATCGCTTGATAGGCTGGAGGTCAAGGAAAGAAAGATAATACGCAAAATCTCAGGCCCCAAATTTCATAACAACAAATTAATCCATGTCAGGAACGAAACTTTTTACCAAAAAACTGAAAAACTCTCCGACAAATAAGAAAACGGAGAATTGATTTTTATGGGCACATCCTCCGGATGAATTCAAATAGATTAACCAAAAAGATCTTCGACCACTTCCGTAATTTAAAAAAAACCTCTCTGGTTTAAGGAAACCGAGAAAGACCTCGTGGAACTCCAAATTACAGACGCCATGCTCATGGACAAAACAGCCAAAACCGTCACCTAGGATAAGAAACAACGATTCCAAGTGAAACTCAAACAAAAGCGTACGATCCACATCTCTGCCGAAGAAAGGGAAGCAAGGTCTCAAAGGATGAAGCAATACTGGGCCAAAAGGAAAGCTCAAAACAATAAAAAGTGATTGATTTCATGTACCCCAAAGTTGGGTGAAACAAATAAATAAGAAGAAGAAGAAGAATATCGTATGCTCTCGGGTGCCGGGTGCAAGCTTTGTTATTTGACACCCAGAGGGCAGCTTTTGTGTTTTAAATTGTTGTTCCTTGGAACACTATGAAAGTCAAGGAGGTTAGATATCTAATCTCCTTGACACTATAGCGCTTTCTAGTAGAGAAAGGAGAAACTTTTTTGTGTTGGTGGAAAATCCCGAGATTAATTTTGCCACTATGAACACGGCCTACCGAATTTAAATGGGTTCTTTATGATGCCAACAACTGATTTTTGTCGTCTTTCAAAAAGCACTTACCAGGAGCGAATCTGCAAGCTTGGGGTTGGCAGTCCGACACAATAACTACTCACCCAGCGTGGCAAGAACAATCAGTAAGAACAATCATCCCCAGAATATACTTGAATGAGTAATTTCCAATTATTCAAGATAAAACTAATATTTCCTGAGTGTCATTAAAATAACCTGATAATTCCCTGAAATTTCCCAGTTTTAAAAATTCCCTGAGAATTCCCTGTCTTCCATGTTTTGCAGAGTAGTAGACATCCTGCAAACAAATAAATAAACAAACAATCATACAGTATATACAGACAGACAAACAAACAAATACACAAAGTGATCCAACGGAGTAGCAAACAAAAAACAACACAAACGAGCAACCAAACACACAGACAAGCAAGGAAGACGACAAACAGCCAGACAAGCGAACAAACAAACACTCGTATACAGACAGACAAACAAGCAAATAGCTATTTCCCAATCCCGAAGAAATGGGTGCTGAAGTAGTTTTGTCTGTAATTTTATTATTTGAAACCCACACCGTCAGTACTTATTTCCATCGAGTGTTTGTTAGTTATTTTTGTTTTAAGGGGCCAAACAGCGAGGTCATTTTCCCCTCTGTGGAGTGTTATCTTCTACCAAAGTAGTTTCCTGATCGTATCAGAACTAGAATCCTGCGCGGATAAACAAAACGTTATCCGCATCCGCACGATTATTATCCGAATCCGGCCCGCATCCACACGACCTTTTTCTGCATTCGCAAGTTTGTTATCCGAATCTACTGGCATTTTTAATTAGATACAGCATAAATTACTAAAGCAACATATTTAGACGCATTTTGTGGGTATCTACCCACATAACCTAATGGTGGTAGTTTTTGAGGATCCAACCAGCCTTCGGGCTGACTACCTAACAGACAGACATATTTAGACATCTGAGGAAAAAGTCGTTCTCATAGGCTACGTATGTCTTGTGCTTAAAGGATTGTTATACAGCCAGAATTGCAATGCTTTCCTGTTCGGAGTGTTCATTATGCTTAATGACATATTTTGAATGAGATTAGCGCACGTGAATCATCATCTTACACTTGTCATAAAAAATAACATAACGGAAAAATATGACTGCTTAGCATTTGCTGATGACATGGCACTAATTGCCCAAGATATCTCTGACGCGTAAAAGCAAATTGAACTACTACCGTACAAGAACAAGCGGCAAAAATTGGATTACAAATCTCGTTTGAAAAAAATAAACTTATGACTGACATCAAAACCGCATCAAATGAACTTCAAATTGGCAATAAAAAAATCTTTCGAGGAATTTAAATATTTAGGTGAATGGATTACAGCAAACTGTAACGAAAGGAAAGCAATTGAATCGAGGCTTCAGAAAATGGAAACTGCTTTTCAATCAACAAAACATATTTATAACATAAAGAGTCTCTCCTGGAACTGCAAAATTCGCCACTATACAACTGTAATCAAACCGGAAGCTCTATATGCTTCAGAGACACTCAATCTCCAAAACAAAACACTAAAACACCAAATAGAAGTGAAAGAACGTAAAATAATGAGAAACATCCTTGGACCGAGAACAAAGGATGGTGTACATTATCCAAAGTCTAATACAGATATACAAAAAAGTTTCCAAAATCACAGACACAATGCGAATGGGAAGAATCCAATTTATGGGACACATAGAATGGACCCGAACAGACTGACACGCAAAATACATACTTTCTTAAAGAAAAAGGCTACTAGACCGAATTGGTAGACTATAAATTTACAGAGAGAGACTTAAAGGAATTAGGATCACCAAACTTACATGACCGGAAGGAAATCAGGATAATCACTCCGACGCGGGGTTTCGAGGAAGAAGAGAAGAAAACTACACAACATCGATGGTCAGAGCAGCGGAAACAGATCCACTCGTTGCAAATGAAGGAATACTGGGCCAACAGGAAGGCTAGAAAGTGTTGATTTCGCGTGGTCCTAAGCGACCCATTCGCGAAGAAGAAGAAGAAGAAGAAGAGGAGGAAGAAGAAAGATATGCCATAAACATCTGGGTCCTAGTAATGATATTCAACAAGAACGGATTGTATTCTATAAACTATCCGCAACATTTCTCCAAACTTTATCTGCAGTTTATCTGCTATCCACACAGCCATGCAAACTATATCCGCATCTAGGATTGCGAGACATTCCGGTTTACCCGGAACAACTCCGTGTTTTCTTGTTTTGTTCCGTTACGCGTTCCGTATTTTTTGGTTAATTTGGTAATATATTCAATTTCGCACCAATTTTCAAATGTCCCGCTTCTGAATTGATTGTAATATCTATCTTGTTTTCTGGTGATACAGGTGCAAGTTTGAAAGAGAAAATGATTTCTAGGTTTTTGTCAGGTAGATGGGTACATGTAATAGATTTATTAGGGGCAACAAAATTAAGGAATATCTTACTGTAGTCCTTGTGAAGTTAATACTCAGCATTTTCCCCTCCAATGCTTTTACGAAGAGAGTTTTTTCTGTCATGAATATCAAACGGAGAGATGATAGAAACAGAAGCTCCATTAGTTTGACAAAACAAGAATTGTTCACATATTACAATTATGATGAAAATTAT
This sequence comes from Meconema thalassinum, assembly GCA_946902985.2. NCBI lineage: Eukaryota > Metazoa > Arthropoda > Insecta > Orthoptera > Tettigoniidae > Meconema > Meconema thalassinum. Next base: position 943,630,623 of record OX336388.2, on the reverse strand, counting down.
AGTGAAATTTATCAGAAGGTACTTACAGATAAAACATTCTTGCAAAGGGTCGTTCAAATGAAAAGCATTTGTAAGTCGCTGCACAGTGGGTCAAAATCGAAATCTAGGAGGACAAAATTATTTATTTTCATAATTTAAAAAATCAAAATTTAGCCTATTACTTCTACAGCATTCTCATATAATTGCCGCTCACTATTTTGGTATATAAACGCTTCTTAGTGTAAATCTGTCGCCACTGTTCGAGCAGTCTGAATTGGAGGGTGAATGTAAGTGGCTGTGGTTTGGTTGTCTTTGTGGTTAGTGTGATGCTTTAAGATCGAACATACAGCTGAAGGTATGATCCTTGTAACGTGTTTCGGTTTATAATGGGCGTAATTGTTACGTAATTTTAGCTATATTTGCATTATATAATATTTAACTATTAATTTTAAAATTATATTTTCACTTAGATTTTTAGTATGTCGCGTCACTCTGCGTCACTTTCTGCTTCATGTTAAAATGTAGATGAAGTCTTGTAGTTTACGCCTGGCATAAGATTTTTTGCATCTTTTTGCAACTTACATAGTTATTTTACGTTTTAGAAGATGCCGCGCAACCAGTTCTGTTTGAAGCACTGGGTTCGACGATTATGTCAAAAGTGGACCTTTGTGACTTTGTTAAAAGTAAATTAGGGGTAGAAAATTGTGCTGAAGAGATAACTGAATGCTCTTTCCAACTCCTAGTCATAGACAATTTCTTGCATGTGTAGACGTAGCTTAAAAAGGTCATAACTGATGTTTAGTATGAAGTAAATAAATTATATACGTTGCTTTCACTCTAAATTCATGATAAAACGTAAAAATAATTTTGTCCCCCTAGATTTCGATTTTGACCCACTGTGCACTGGTGTCAATAGGCTTATATGATATGTCAGCAATATCTAGTTTGTGACTTTGTTAAAAGTAAATTAGGGGTAGAAAATTGTGCTGAAGAGATAACTGAATGCTCTTTCCAACTCCTAGTCATAGACAATTTCTTGCATGTGTAGACGTAGCTTAAAAAGGTCATAACTGATGTTTAGTATGAAGTAAATAAATTATATACGTTGCTTTCACTCTAAATTCATGATAAAACGTAAAAATAATTTTGTCCCCCTAGATTTCGATTTTGACCCACTGTGCACTGGTGTCAATAGGCTTATATGATATGTCAGCAATATCTAGTTTTCATTTTGTGTATTTGATTATGTAATGCTTATTTAATACATATGTGTATTATTTATTACGACATTTAACAACCTTGATTAAAAAGAAACAATATTTTGGAACGTGTGTTCCATTTTTCCATTCTTGAAATCTGGCTACCCTATCCTCATCCGCGCAGGGCTTCAGTCATAACCAGCAGGAACGCAGTTGTTTTGGCCCAAGATCGCGGCACAGCGCAGCTCGGCACTTCGCTTGTCGCCCGACACCCAGTGAAAGTCAGGTATGATAATAACTGGGTCAGCCCGCGACAAGGCCGACTGTTGCATGCTCTAACTGCGACAACCTGCTGCTCAGACATTCTCCAGCAGTGAGATAACAGCGTCAAGGAGCACAGTAGTCGTAAATCAGACCGGTTATTGGTATGTTTTTAAATATTCCGATGCTGATGGTAAACACCCACAGTGTGACCAACTTTGGCAATAAGTCACGAAATCTAGCAGAGTAGAGATAATTTGGCGACAATATTGTTTTTAACAAAACCAGACTAGCAATTTTTCTGGAAACGTTGTGCAAAATTTGACGCTAATTGCAGTGGTAATCAAAACGTGTAATTTTCTCTTCGTATTCATGAAACTCTGCGACCTTGCAGCATAGTCGAACGGCAATCCTGAGTGTGTTTTCCACACTACCTTCAGAATGGTCCCGGGGCCATGGCAATCAGACACGGGGTTGATGACCAGGATGAATTAATACAAGGAAGGAAATTGGGGTATTGTCTGGTGAAGCTTTCCTCGCGTTGAAAGCCAGTTGGCGGGTCGGACACATCATTTCAACTAATCGCAATATGGTTGATGATGATGATGATAATTGTTGTTTTAAGGGGCCTAACATCAAGGTTATCGGCCCCTAATGATTTGGGTGATAGCGAAAATGATAATGAAATGGAAACCAGAACAAAATTATCTGAGACGGAAAATACGTACAAAAAGGAACTCAGATGGAAACAACTCACAATATGGTCTTACAAAAGGGAATTTAGAACGAAAAGAGTCACAAAAAGAATACATGGAAAAATACCCACAAAACATAGGCTAGATTCAAAATACATACAAAATGCAATGTAGCGTCGAAATACTTACAAAAATCCAACTGAAATTCAAAATACTTACAAAATGCAAATGAGATCGAAAATACGTACAAAATGCAATTGAGGTTCAAAATACGTACAAAATGCAATTGAAATTGAAAATACACAATGCAATTCAGATTGAAATAAGCCCTATCTCAGTTCCAATCCAAATTATTCACAAAGTGCAATCGAAATTCAAAATACTTACAAAATGCAATGAAATTGAAAATGCTTACAAAATGTACGGTGAATCTAACGACTCATGTGGATTGACAATACTTACAAAATGCAATTTAGATTGAAAATACTTGACAAAATGTAATTTAGATTCAAAATACCCACAAAATGCAATTGAGAATCAAAATATGTGCAAAATGCCCACCAAACAAAATGCAATTTAGATTCAAAATTCGTGCGAAATGCGGCGTTGGTTGAAAATTCTTACAAAATGCAATTGAAATTCAAAATACTCACTAAAAGGCCCGGGCACATGCATTGAAAGACTTACTAAAAAGCAATTTAGATTGTCAATCTTTACAAAATGCAATTGAGGTTTAAAATAAATCGCAAGATGTAATTTAGATCGAAAAACATACAAAAAGCAACGTAGATTAAAAATTCCTTAAAAAATCGCCAGAAGGGAATTTAGATACACGGTGAACCAAGTAACAAAAAACAGTGCGGGAATCTTAAAGAGAAAAGTAAATATAATGAAAAGAGGCGAGGAGAGGCGAGGAGAGGGGAGAGAGGAGAAGGTCCGCCCCACAGGTAAGGGACAAAAGGGGAAAACGGACCCAGCTCAGGAATCCCTCGGGGTCGCCAACTCCCGAACTCACCAGCCGTGAGACCCTGAGGGTGTAGCATTATCTACGGTGCACCAGAATTGGTGGGGCTACATACACCCTGCCTCCTTAAGGGCCTTGAGCACAAGGCAGGAGGTAAAAGGAAAAGAAAAAGAAGGCTGACCCCTCACAGAAGGAGGGTATCAGGAAAGATGAGACAAGGGCCAATTAAGGCGGGAAAGTGAAAGACTCCCTAGGCCTCGGATAACCTAATACCGTCCTGGGTCGGAAGAGAACAAGAGTTGACCAAGTGTGGTCGAAAGGAAAGAAGTCAGAAAGGAGGCCGGCACAAGTAAGTGGAAGCAATGCCGGACTCAGCTGGGGTCCCATGGTCGCCTTCCCACGTCCCACTAGATGTGAGCCCCTGGGGGGGGGGGGGGATCGCGATATGGAGGAGGCCTCCATTAACGATTAGCAATTCCTAATATGAATATCGGAGACATTTTCAGTGTTAGACGCCACTGAATTGCTAGTTCCTAGTAGTAGTACTCTCTTTCGGTCCAAAATCGCAATAGCGATAGAAAAATGTTAGGAGTCTGGTGCCCTTATGGGCTCCTTTCACTCCGTTATTAATAGGCAATAATTTTTAATTTAAGATTATACTGATTGTTTTTGAAAATTTACAAGTGACTCCCTCAGTGCAGTATTTGAGGGAGAATTTCGTCCTTTGGCAATTTGCTCTCGTGGAGATTTATTTTACTTTACTTTGAATTATTTTTTGTAGGATATTTGAGAGTACGAAAGCTAGAGCATGTGCCTGAAGAGCTGCGGGTTCGAACATGGGTCAGCGTCTAGGCTATTGACCGTCCGACTCGCAGCGGCAATAGTTGTTAATGTAGTTCGCTCGGTCATGGCCTATCGGCTATCAGCAGTTGCTTCGGTAGTGATAATAATATTAATAAAATGGCTAAGATTTTAGTGAAGTTAATTTGTTGACGGAAGAGATAGACCTCTAGTTAGGTATGGTTTTGTAGAGGAAGAATAATAGTCCCTTAGTAGGTTATGTGTTTCATAAATAATAATAATAATAGCCTCAGTTGTGGAGTATAGGTGGAAGATGTAATTAATAATTTTAGATGTAAGTGCAGGCGGTAGTTTGAATTTAGTGTAGCTGTTCGCTGATTGGTTGGAGCTGTGCTGTCATTGGCTGTTGGTTTAGAGCTGAGTAAGTGTATTTGAAGTTGAATAGTTCGCTGTTTAATGATTGTTTATTGTAGAAGTGAGTAATGTATTTGAATTTTTATAAAAAAATTATGTACTGAAGGGAGGTGTTTGTATTTTCCTGGCATGCCGCACATCACCCCAGGCGGACGAGCTTTGGTTCGCCGCCCGGGCAGATGCACGTCCTTTGCTACATTCATCGAATGTATTTCTACTAGCGGACCCGTGCCAGAACTCTCGCATTATGGGTTGTGTGCGCCCATGTGTACAGACTATCCGCCCGTCTCTGATGTTATACGGGGTGGACGCGACACAGTTCTGGCAGGGGCTATCGTCTTGTTTATTTGTTTAAAAGCACTTTATAAACAAATTAATATATTTCCGTTGACTTTTCACGAAATGCAAGATTTTTCCTGTACTATTGAAACGATTTGGAAGATTTTGGTACAAACCACACCTTCTAACTCCCTCTGGTTTAGGAGCTTGAGTTTTGTGAAACATACACCTTGGCGTATTATATAATAAGATGTTAGTTCAGACATGTCTCGTAAAAAGACCAAATGGTCACACAGACAATAAACAAGAGTACAAATAACAGTCCAGTAATTTTAGGGTCAGAGTTGGGAATAATTAATGCAAAGCTTTTTTTTTTTTTTTTTTTGCACAGTAGTCCTATTTGATGTGCTTAACAACATATTAAAAGTCCCCAACTTGCCTATGCGGGCTTCCTTGAATTCCAGGCCCTGGAACTTCTGGAGTCCTGGAAAAGTACATGTTCTCACTGGAATTGGCATTTCATGCGAACGGTTGTACCGAAATCGACCGGAGATGTCCCAAATTATAAAAGAAGGATAGAGCTGCATTTTGAAGTAGTTGAAGTGTATATCCTATAGCATCCGGCGGCGCCGGAAGAGCCAGACGGCGGGAGATTTAATAAAAAGTTCGCAATTCAGTCTCTCTTCTTCTCCAGTGGTCAATCCGAGGATTGGTTTGCAGCAAATTTCCACTCTTTGCGTCTTTCCGCTTTCCTCTTCATTTCTCCGTAGGTCTTGCATCCTACATCTTCCTTAATTTGATCCATATACCTCAGGCGTGGTCTTCCTCTAGGTCTTCTTTCATCAACATACCCTTCTATGATTGTCTTCAGGATTCCTTCATGTCTGTAAGCTGTATTCTTCTTTTAACAATTGAGATCCACAAACTTCTCTTCTCACGCACTCTTTTCAAGGCCTCTTCATTTGTAACCTTGTCAATCCATTGTATTTTGAGCATGTACCTATAGCACCACATCTCAAAAGAATGTAGCTTCTTCTCTTCCACAGTCCCCAGAGTCCAGGTTTCACAGCCGTAGCATGCCACACTCCAGACATATGCTTTTAGAAACCTTTTCCTGATTTCAAGGCTGATATTCTTAGAAGTTAAGATCTTTTTCTTTTTTTGTTAAAGGCAGCTTTAGCATGAGCAATACTTCGAACTTCTGTTTTGCCCCGTCCATCCGTACTGAACCTACTGTCTAGATACATAAACGAGTCAATTTGTTAAAGTAGATCGTTATCTATGTTAATTCGAACAGTGGCTTGCTCTTGTTTGTCATATACCATCACTTTTGTTTTGGATTTATTTATTTACATATTGCATTCTTCTAATTAGCATGGCTTCAAGGTCTTCTTCGCTCTCGGCTAGGACAGCTCTATGTTTGTGTTTATGCCGTCTTGGTTCTCGAATATGGCAGATATCACAAAAACGCTTTGTATAAACCTTTTAGGCAATGCATTCATATTTCCAATGTTGCATTTATGATGATTATGATAATTGTTGTTCTAAGGGGCCTAACATCCAGGTTATCGGCCCCTAAATGCCTGGGTGATAGCAAAAATGACAATGAAATGGAAACCATAACGAAAATTCAGCTGGACTAAAAATACTTACAAAATGGAACTCAGATTGAAACTACTCACAAACTGTAGAGTGGAAATACTTACAAAAAGATAATTTAGAAGGAAAATACTCACAAAAGGAATTTAGATTGAAAAATACGCACAACATGTAGCTTAGGTTTAAAATACTTACAAAATGCAATGTAGATTCGAAATACTCACAAAATGCAATTGAAATTCAAAATAATTAAAACATGCAATTCAAATTGAAAATACTTACAAAATGCAATTGAAATTCAAAATACTTACAAAATACAATTACAATTGTAAATACACAATGGAATTTAGATTGAAAATGCCTTACCAGATTCAAAATGCAATTGAGATTCAAAATACTCACAAAATGCAATTGCAATTGAAAATACGTACAAAATGTATTTTAGATTCAAAATACTCACATTATGTGTACTTACAAAATGCAATTTAGATTGAAAATATTTACAAAATGTGGTTTAGATCGAAAATACTTACAAAATGCAAAGAAGATTGAAAATAAATGTGGCTGAGATTCAAAATACTCACAAAATGTAATTTAGAGACACGGGGAACCAATTCATAAAAACAGGGCGGGAATCTTAAAGAGAAAAGGAACTAAAATGAAAGGAAAAAGAAGGCTGATCCCTAGAAGAATGAGGGATCAGGAAAGATGAGAGAAGGGCCAATTAAGGCGGAACAGGAAGAGACTCCCTAGGCCACGGATACCCTAATACCGCCGGGGTCGGAAGAGAACAAGAGTTGACCAAGAGAGGTCGACAGGAAAGAAGACAGAGAGGAGTCCAGCACAAGTAAGTACAAGCAATGCCGGACTCAGCTGGGGTCCCATGGTCGTCAACCCACGTCCCACTAGATGTGAGCCCCTGAGGGCAATGTTGTGTTTAAATTGTTTGTACGACCGTTTAAGTGGTTTGATACTTGCTGCTGATGACGAACATGTCCCTGCTGCAGACACGTCCTGTAGTGTGTTTTATCTCCACTCGGAATGCGGGGATGGATTATAGTGCTCTGGCAGCTGCGTCTCGGCCAGAACAGGGGTGGCTTGAAACTGCTTCCCGAACCACAAGTTATGCTTTGAGAGCTCAACGTAGCGGGACTTGGTTGTGTGATAACCTGTGTTATTGTGATGGCTGTACAGTACTAGTGTGCCAAGAAACTTACTTAATTCCGGTCAGAGGGCTAGAACGGCGCACAATCAGCCTCGACAGCCAAAACTGACAAGAAGAGGGTTCGATTCCCATCTCAGCCAACTTGGAAGTGGTTTTCCGTGGTTTCCCACTTCTACTTCAGGCAAACGCCGGGATAGTTCCTAACTTAAGGCCACGGCTGCCTCCTACCCAATCCTCATTTGAATTACGCCCCCTTATACAGCCATCAGAATAGCACAGGTTATCAGACAAATTACACACACCCAAGTGCACTGGGCTTGCAACATTTCGTGTTGTCCCTGGGCTAGGGAGCTGACATGACATCATGAACAGGTTTAATTGCTATGTCCGCCTCGTTCACAGGCCCGCCGTAATATTACCACACCAGGTATTCAGGGCTGCAACTTAATTTGTGATTACATTTTACAATGCTTTAGTTTTTAAGTTTGTAAGTTTGTACCGTGGTAGAGCGATATCAAGGTCACTGCTTCGATTCCAGGCCAAGAAAGTAAGTTTTTTCAATGAAGGGCATATTTAAGGGCATATACGGCAATTTAGACAATGTCTTGGCGGAGACGGGAATCGAATAATTTGAGTGAGATTAAGCCCCTAATTTCTATATCATTCATTGCTTTATCATTCATCATAATGACACGTAACAACATCCTTCACAAACTCTGTGGTACAAGTTGGGGAGCAAACGACTGTTCTTCGCACAACAGCTCTCGCCTTAGTATACTCGGTTGCTGAATATTGTAGCCCCGTATGGATCAATAGTGCACATGTAGGAAAGTTGATGTCCAGTTAAATGATACAATGAGAACAATATCGGGCACTCTCAAATCCAAACCTCTCAAGTGGCTACCAGTATTATCCAACATCCACCCTCCTCCCCTGCGAAGGCTAACAGCTCTAAAAAGGGAATGGTCAAAATGCGCTGCAAATGATCTCTTACCCGTACATCAGGTCTGTAATCCAAAGAAGCAAGGGAGATTAAAATCTCGACATCCGTCATGGCAACTAGGCAAGATCCTTGTTGAATCCAAGTTCAATATGGACGAAACTTGGCGAGAAGAATGGACTACATCAAACCCTGATGAGCTAGGATTTATCACCGATCCTGCAGGAAACCTCCTGGTTTCCATCTTCCAAGAAGGACATGGACGTCTCTGAACAGAGTGCGGACCGGTCACGGAAGATGTAACTTTTGGCTCCACAAATGGGGAAAAATTTCTAGTCCTGAGTGCGATTCAGTGCAGACAATCCATCATATTGTGTCGGAATGCCCTTCGCGGTCCTTCAAGGGAGGATATGACGACCTGCAGAACGCAACTGATGATGCAGTGGAGTGGATTACTGCTCTGGACATCCAACTGTGACTTTTAGTTTCATTTGTGGATGTTACTAGATATTTATTGCTTGTATATATTGTATATACTGTAGTATTACTGTATCCGCTGTATGTCATACGAAATATACAGTAGGCCTATATATATCATAATGACCAACAAATAAGTTATGCAAGTATTTTTTATAAAAATCGAGCAATATCCGGGTGACACTTTCAAATAAAATCACATACCGTATTCAGCGTTTGTATTTCCCTCGTACTCCTCGAATTAATAGCAGCATTCTAACAAGAACATTCGAATACTTTTGAACTTCCAGTACCAAAACTAAAATGTGTGCAATGTCTTTCAACCAAATGATTATAGAACACTATTTACATTTCAGTTAAAATTCCAAGTTCTACGTTCCCTAACTTAAGAAGGCAATCACTGAAAATTGAATCATCATAACACGGGTCCGCTAGTCGTGTTGAAACCACATAATTTCGCGGACAAGCTGTCTGTCTGATTGGAGAAAGGGTGTTATGTTTGCTGAGTTTCATTTTAAAAAAACATTAAAATTTAACTGTTAAGTCGTCGGGTTTCAGAGTTTCCCTGATAGGTGAAACATTTATTAACCTTGCTCTGTTTATTGGAGGTTGCTTTGTTAGGTAACAGCTAAACCTCTGACCTTTTGCAGAACTTTGTTATTAAATTTAATATTTTTAATCAGGCAATAACTTACATAACATAAATATGTTTTTCTTTCTTTTTCATGGAAATATGTTTGTTTCACAAACCACCATCCAACCAAGGCTCACGATTGCAGTCAGTTTTGTAGATCCTATCATTAAGAACGTGTGAGAAAAATTTGATGGTAATACACCTTATACTTTAGGAGTTACAAGGGAAATTGATTTGAAAAATAGGCTACAGTTTGGAGAAAATGAACATCAAAATTATCTGACTCCTTAAACAGCCTGTGCTTTTAAAATCATAACTCCTACACTAATGTGGACATTTATAAAATTCTTTCACCAAAATGAACTTGAAGAGTATAAGCCTGTTTTTTTAAAATAATTTGAAAACCCGGATTTTTCAAAGTCTTACGCTGTAGTCAATAATAATTCAATTAATGCATATTAAATGTGGAATAGATCGATACATACTATTCGACATTCACGTGATTCAATCATCAATTAGGAAACTATTGGTACGATTAGGTTCTTATCGTTACGTTTCAATTACGGGCAAAATAAATTTGATTAGCCTACACAGAGTTTTGGTCGAAAAGGGAACTTAAATAGGTTACTTCTATGTCTAGATATTATTTAGCACTGTATTAAAAACCCATTCGCAAATTTTCCATAAATATGACTGATGAAATAAATAAAATAATTTATTACACAACTAGATAAGTAATAATTATAATAATTTAAAAGAATGAATGGATTTCAATAATCACCGATCTATAATAAAACCCCTATTTGTTAGTTAAAACCAAAACTCCAATATTCTCACTAATTAAGAGGGAATAGGGGAGAAGAGGACAAGCTCAACCTCACGAAGTCTACTAAGAAGAGCTGGATTCGATTCCCACCCCAGCTAATCTAGAAGTGATTTTTCACTGTTTCCCACTCTTACTCCAGGGGATGGTTCCTAACAGTGGCGGCCAGTCTTAATGTGCTGCAGTGCTGCAGCTAAGAAAAGCTGGCCGGTGGGTATCCGTTGGGTGACGGAACTGTACGTAGACTATGCCTACACTTACACGATCTTGTATTATTATTATTATTATATTTGAATTGCAGCCAATGGCCATAGCACGGCATCTCAATTGAACAAGTTCAATTTCAAGTACAGTAAAAACTCGATTAACCGTCATCGTCGGAATCGTGGTCGTGACGGTTGAGCGAATAGACGGATAAAAGAAACACTGTATTATTCTTCCAAAATATGACCTCAATCAATTATATTATCTCTTATATAAAAACAAGTGTCCTGACTGACTGACTCATCATCGCCCAGCCAAAACTATTAAAGCTAGAAACATGAAATTTTGGGAATATATTCGTTGTAAGTCGAAAACGCCCACTAAGGAAGGGTTTTTGGATATTCAGTTTCTAAAGGGGTGTTAAGGGGGTATACCTGCATTTCATTGAATAACAATATCTCCAGATTGCTTTCATTGGGGGATTTGATACTCGGCATATAAACTCATCATTAAAAATAAGAAGATACGTGTCTGAGGGTTTTTCGATGTGGTGTATATTTTGAGGTGAAAGGGGTGAAAAGTGGGGATTGAAGGTTTCCTAACCGAGCGTGTATCTCTTAAACGACATAGGCGAGGAGTTCGGAACTCAGCGGAAAAAAACCAGCATAAAAAATAACAAAATAGGTGTTTGACCGTTTTTTCATAAATCCAATAAAAGGGGCCCATGGGGAGGGGTGAAAATATGGGGAGGGGGGAGAAAATGTAATATGTCTGAGTGTAAAGTTATACATTGCCTATGTTGTAGACAATAACACATTACATCTTTTTTGTCTCTTGCTATTTCATCATACGACGAATACTTAGGGAGTTATTAATGATTTTGTCCTTTTTGGCCGGAATTTTCTAAGTCCCAGGAATGGCATAAAAATTGATTCGAATGAAATTTCGAAAAATAGTTTTTTTTAATACTTTTATTATATTTTTCACGTCTTTTAGGGTCCGGAACCAATATGATATTTTGATGTTTTTTTTTCGTCCCATGCATTTTTGGTTTCAGGTGATAGAATTATTTTCCACTAGGACCGATGCTTATCTCTTATATAAAAACAAGTGTCCTGACTGACTGACTGACTGACTGACTGACTGACTCATCATCGGCCAGCCAAAACTATTAAAGTTAGAAACATGAAATTTTGGGAATATGTTCGTTGTAAGTCGAAAACGCCCACTAAGGAAGGGTTTTTGGATATTCAGTTTCTAAAGGGGTGTTAAGGGGGTACACTTGCATTTCATTGAATAACAATATCTCCAGATTGCTTTCATTGGGGGATTTGATACTCGGCATATAAACTCATCATTAAAAATAAGAAGATACGTGTCTGAGGGTTTTTCGATGTGGTGTATATTTTGAGGTGAAAGGGGTGAAAAGTGGGGATTGAAGGTTTCCTAACCGAGCGTGTATCTCTTAAACGACATAGGCGAGGAGTTTGGAACTCAGCGGAAAAAAATCAGCATAAAAAATAACAAAATATGTGTTTGACCGTTTTTTCATAAATCCAATAAAAGGGGCCCATGGGGAGGGGTGAAAATATGGGGAGGGGGGAGAAAATGTAATATGTCTGAGTGTAAAGTTATACATTGCCTATGTTGTAGACAATAACACATTACATCTTTTTTGTCTCTTGCTATTTCATCATACGACGAATACTTAGGGAGTTATTAATGATTTTGTCCTTTTTGGCCGGAATTTTCTAAGTCCCAGGAATGGCATAAAAATTGATTCGAATGAAATTTCGAAAAATAGTTTTTTTTAATACTTTTATTATATTTTTCACGTCTTTTAGGGTCCGGAACCAATATGATATTTTGATGTTTTTTTTCGTCCCATGCATTTTTGGTTTTAGGTGATAGAATTATTTTCCACTAGGACCGATGCTTATCTCTTATATAAAACAAGTGTCCTGACTGACTGACTGACTGACTGACTGACTCATCATCGGCCAGCCAAAACTATTAAAGTTAGAAACATGAAATTTTGGGAATATGTTCGTTGTAAGTCGAAAACGCCCACTAAGGAAGGGTTTTTGGATATTCAGTTTCTAAAGGGGTGTTAAGGGGGTACACTTGCATTTCATTGAATAACAATATCTCCAGATTGCTTTCATTGGGGGATTTGATACTCGGCATATAAACTCATCATTAAAAATAAGAAGATACGTGTCTGAGGGTTTTTCGATGTGGTGTATATTTTGAGGTGAAAGGGGTGAAAAGTGGGGGTTGAAGGTTTCCTAACCGAGCGTGTATCTCTTAAACGACATAGGCGAGGAGTTTGGAACTCAGCGGAAAAAAATCAGCATATAAATAAAAAAATAGGTGTTTGACCGTTTTTTCATAAATCCAATATAAGGGGCCCATGGGGAGGGGTGAAAATATGGGGGGGGGGGGAACGTAATATGTCTGAGTGTAAAATTTTGCATGGCCTATGTTGTAGACAATAACACATTACATCTTTTTTGTCTCTTGCTATTTCATCATACGACGAATACTTAGGGAGTTATTAATGATTTTGTCCTTTTTGGCCGGAATTTTCTAAGTCCCAGGAATGGCATAAAAATTGATTCGAATGAAATTTCGAAAAATAGTTTTTTTTAATACTTTTATTATATTTTTCACGTCTTTTAGGGTCCGGAACCAATATGATATTTTGATGTTTTTTTCCGTCCCATGCATTTTTGGTTTCAGGTGATAGAATTATTTTCCACTAGGACCGATGCTTATCTCTTATATAAAAACAAGTGTCCTGACTGACTGACTCATCATCGGCCAGCCAAAACTATTAAAGCTAGAAACATGAAATTTTGGGAATATGTTCGTTGTAAGTCGAAAACGCCCACTAAGGAAGGGTTTTTGGATATTCAGTTTCTAAAGGGGTGTTAAGGGGGTACACCTGCATTTCATTGAATAACAATATCTCCGGATTGCTTTCATTGGGGGATTTGATACTCGGCATATAAACTCATCATTAAAAATAAGAAGATACGTGTCTGAGGGTTTTTCGATGTGGTGTATATTATGAGGTGAAAGGGGTGAAAAGTGGGGGTTGAAGGTTTCCTAACCGAGCGTGTATCTCTTAAACGACATGGGCGAGGAGTTTGGAACTCAGCGGAAAAAAATCAGCATAAAAATATCAAAATAGGTGTTTGACCGTTTTTTCATAAATCCAATATAAGGGGCCCATGGGGAGGGGTGAAAATATGGGGGGGGGGACGTAATATGTCCGAGTGTAAAATTATACATGGCCTATGTTGTAGACAATAACACATTACATCTTTTTTGTCTCTTGCTATTTCATCATACGACGAATACTTAGGGAGTTATTAATGATTTTGTACTTTTTGGCCGGAATTTTCTAAGTCCCAGGAATGACATAAAAATTGATTCGAATGGAATTTCAAAAAATAGTTTTTTTTAATACTTTTATTATATTTTTCACGTCTTTTAGGGACCGAAACCAACATGATAATTTGATGTTTTTTTTCGTCCCATGCATTTTTGGTTTCAGGTGATAGAATTATTTTCCACTAGGACCGATGCTTATCTATTATATAAAACTAAGTGTCCTGACTGACTGACTGACTCATCATCGCCCAGCCAAAACTATTAAAGCTAGAAACATGAAATTTTGGGAATATGTTCGTTGTAAGTCGAAAACGCCCACTAAGGAAGGGTTTTTGGATATTCAGTTTCTAAAGGGGTGATAAGGGGGTACACCTGCATTTCATTGAATAACAATATGACACGACTATGACGCGAGTGAAGCCGCGGGTACCTGCTAGTCAATTATATTATTGGCAGATATCACTCTCACAGTCATGTAATATATTTCGGAGCGAAAAGAAATGTAACACGATTGTAATCATACTAATATATAAAAAAATGAGATGGTGTGTGTCTGTCTTTCTGTCTGTCTGTCTGTCTGTCTGTTACTCAATAACGCAAGAACCACTGGTCCGAATTAAATGAAATTTTGCATGGATGTAGCTGATTTACCAGGTTTACATATAGGATACTTTTGATTTCGAAATTTTGCACTATTAAAATGGCGACCATTTTAGTGACGTCACTACACCCTTTGGTTTCAAAATTTCATATTTCCATGTCAAATAAAAAGAGAACGGTAGGAAACAGCAAACTTTTGATGGCACATACGAGCTTTGAAATTTAATTTCCTATCCAAAAGATCCTTATCACTTTTCGTGTATCTCCAACGGTTAGCGAGTAAAACCGACATTTGTGACGTCACTACACCCTTTGGTTTCAAAATTTCATAATTCCATTTCAAATAAAAAGAGAACGCTAAGAAATAGCAAACTTTTGATGGCATACGTGAGCTTTAACATTTAATTTTCTATCCGAAAGGTCCTTATCACTTTTCGTATATCTCCAACAGTTAGCGAGTGAAACCTAAATTTGTGCAATAAAACACGGTCAACACCGACCGGTGCAGTATATCTCTCTATATATAACAAGTAGTTCCGTGAAGAACTATACAGCCTATTTTCATATATCCTACTTATGTTAATTGCCACTATCAACATACACAATTTCAGTTTGATTGCTGTAATAGATTCGTAGATATTGAGAACCGACTAAATATTTCGGATGGTCGCCATGTTGGATTTTATATATGTAGGTCCTAGAGTTATGGACTGTTACATGCAGATTATTGTGAACGTGTAGTATTCAAACTTCAATCGCATAATTAAGACACAAGAAAAAACAAGGAGATTAAAAAAAAATTTCACAGCTACCATCTTGAGGTTATGGAAACAATTGAAATAAATTAGATGCCAGTGGATTAACATTCGGATAAAGATTTACTGTACCAAGTTTCACTGCACGCGGATGGTTAAATTGCGAGAAACGTCCATGTGAATATTTATAATTCGCGTCACCGCCATGTTGGATTTGTGATCACCAGGTTATTTAAAGTCCTATAGGTGAACTTAAGTTCATAGCCCCTATGAACATAAAAAAATGCAGTTTGATTGCTAAAATAGATTCGTAGATATTCAGTATCGTCTAAATATTTCGGATGGTCGCCATGTTGGATTGTTAAATGTATAGGCCATAGAGTCATGTACCATTAAAGGAAAATTATTGCGTAGGTTCATTATTCAAACTTTCACTTCGATCGCATGACTACATCACAAGAAATAAAAACTTAATTTTAAAATTCGCACTGCCGCCATCTTGAGGTTATGTAAACAATTGAACTAAATTAGATACCAGTGGATTACAATGTGTATAAATATTTCCTGTACCAGGTTTCAGTGCGCTTGGAACATTAAATCGCGAGAAAGGTCTATTTAAAATGTTCAAATTCGCTTGGCCGCCATGTTCGTTTTGTAGTTAACCGGTTTTTGAAAATCTTATAGATGGACTTCCAGTAGTGCCCTTTATCTCCGTACAAAATTTTAGGGAGATACCGCTAATAGTTTCAGAGATATAGAATGCCGGTGAAATATTTCGCACATCCGCCATCTTGTGATTATGTAAACAATTGAACGAAGTTAGATGTCGGTGCATTACAATGTATATAAACATATACTTTACCAAGTTTCATTGCGTTTGGTTGGTCAAATCGCAAGAAACGTCTATTTTAAAGTCGCAAATTCGCTTGGCCGCCATGTTGGTTTTGTAGTTACCAGGTTTTTAAAAGTCACATAAGTGAACTTATAGTAGTTCCCTCTATCACCATAGAAAATGTCAGGGTAATATCGGTAATAGTTTCGGAGATATTGAATGCTGGTGAAATATTTCGCACAGCCGCCATGTTGGATTGGTGAGTCGTAACAAAATTTGAAGGGCACGGTCGAGGTCGCCGGGAATAGTGCTATGAATTTTCCGAGTTTCATTGAAATCGCTCCTGCCGTTTAGATTTTATTAGGGGGACACACACACACGAATCACACACACACACACGCACACACACACGGACAAAAGGTGATCTCATAAGCCTATTTTTTTTTTAATTGAAAATATGCTAAAAATGAAAGTTTGTCTGTTTTTCTCTGAATTTCTACGGAAAATTTAGTTGTTTACGCGTTTCAGAATTTTTTTGATGGATGCGCGCTATTTTTTTTCGTCTGCCTGTCTGTCTGTCTGTTTGTTTGTTCGTCTGTGGACAACTTTGTTCCCTGATAACTCGAGAACGGCTGGGTGTATCAACGTAAAATTTGGTACAGATATCCATCAGAGGCACGAACCTTATCATTGATATAACTCTTCTCCGTACCCCTCATAAAATGGGGCCTACCCCCTTAAAATACATGCTGAAATAGGCGTAGAAGGACGAGACAAAGCTCATTTTCAGCCCCTCAATATGAGAGACATACTCGGGTACCCGAAAACCACTTTTTAAGGCCCTAAGACCAACCGTTTTTGAGATATTCCCAGAAAATTAATTTCATTTAATAAACTAATGCCTGTCACGCAACCTGAAACTGAAGCACTACACCTCAGTCATACGACCAGAAGCCCTGTATGCCATGGAGTGTCTCTCATTGAACCGAAGTGGTCTGATGGAGAAAATGGAAGTCAGAGAGAGGAGAATTCTCAGGAAGATCCTAGGTCCGGTAAAGGAAGATGAGGAATACCGTAGGCGGCACAATTCCGAGCTCTACGAACATATAGAAAGGCTCTCTGACTGTGCTAGGAAAAGGAGAGTAGCATTCTATGGTCATGTGGCAAGATTGCCTCCCAAAAGACTGACCAATAGGCTGTTCACTTTCTGGCAGAACAAGAAGGTTCGTACCACTTGGCTGACAGAAACTGAGAAAGACATTAATGAACTGGGAATATCAGATCTTCAAGACAGGCAATCTGTGAGACATGCCCTGAAGGAAGTCCATGGATTTCAGGAAAAACCCCGGAAGAAAGGTACCCCTTGGACAGATGAAAGGAAGGAGTTACACCGGCAGAAAATGCGACAACACTGGGCAAAGATCAAAGCTCAACAGTTGAACAAGCGTGGTCCAAAGTAGGCCCATTCGAAACAAGAAGAAGAAACTAATGAGCAAATGCAGGCCAGTAACCATGGCAACAGATTCTCAGAGGTCCATCTATTGCTGTAAGACGCAATGCAATTCCATTAATTACATTAGTGTGAAAGTTTGCAAACGGCTAGAAGGTTATCACGGAACCAAATTAAGCCGTAAAATTCATCAATACGTTTAACGCGCTTAAGGGGATCAAGGGGTACTCTAGATTTTTTCACGCGATTTACACATGCGGGTGTGGTACGGCAGGTCTATTATATTCCTATCCCCATATCATTCATTCATTCATTTCGTATAGGCCATCTATGGACCGCGTCATTCCCACTGTCTCCTACTGGCTTTGATGTTTGCCCAGTACGCCCGCATTCGTTCTCGGTGGACTTCCTTCCGTTCCTGGGCCCAAATCTTTCCCGTTTTTAGCTTCGTTTTTTTCTTGGAAACCTTTGCAAGCTTGAAGTTTCCTTTTGAGTGGGGTGCGCTCCTGAATGTCTATTGGTGTAATCCCCACTTCTTTCAGATCTTTATCCCGGTCTATGAACCAGGCCCATTTTGCTTTGCTCTCCTGAAAGTAAGTTATGTTGCGGTTGGTCAGTCTCGCTGGGCTCATTCGTTTCACATTCCCAAAAAATGGTATCCTTCTCTTCCGGATGACGTTACTTATCTTCTCCACATGAGTATATAGTTCATGGTTCTGTATTCCCCATTGTCTTTGATGGAATCCAATATCTTTATCAAATTTTTTCTTTCTTTGGCCTCCAGTTTCTCGACCAAGCCTTTTTTGTTCATCGTGAGGCATTCAGAAGCATGCAAGACCTCCGAACGGATGACACTGCAGTAATGTTTTAGTTTTGCGTTGAAGGATATTGACCTTTTCTTATAGATGTCCTTAGTTAAATGGTAGGCCATTTCCATTTTACTCATGCGTGATTGAATGCTTCTTTCTCTGATAATATCCCTTCCCTGACCCGTCCTGAAAAGAAAAGTACATGGCCATTGGCTGCATTAATAATTTTAAAAAATAGGTGTTATAATTTCTCCCTATATTATATTATTATTAGTATTATATTATGGCGTATTATAATATAGCTTGCCACGGTGGGTGAGTGGATAGCTTGTCGGTCTACTAACCCCAAGATTGCAGGTTCGCCCCTGACCGTGTTAAGTGATTTTTGAAAGGCGGCAAAAATACGATACGCATGTCATACGATGTTGGCATGTCAAAGAACCCATTTGAATTCAGTAGGCCGAGTTCATAATGGCAAAATTAATCTCGGGAGTTTCCGCCAGCACAAAGTTCCTCATTTCTCCACCAGAAAGCGCTATTGTGTTCAAGGAGATTAGATATCTAACATCTAACCTCCTTGACTTTCATAGTCAAGGAACTACGAAATTCGACATGCAAGCTACCCTCTGGGTGTCAAATAGCAAAGCTTGCACCAGGCACCCGAGGCCATACGATATTATTATTATTATTATTATTATTATGGCGTACAACGACGAGACAAATCCCCTCGGTGCCAGAAACAAAACTCGGGGGCCCTAAAGGGTCCTCGAAAACTACATTATAAGGCTCTAAATCCAACAGTTTCTGAAATATTCCCAGAAAACTAATTTAATTGAATTTAACAAACTAATGAAGGAATGCAAATCGGTAACCATGAGAACATTATATCAAGGGGTGGCTTACAACTTTCCTTCTATTTCTGTAAGAAGCAATGTCACTCCATTTATTACATTTCTGTGAAAGTTTGCAAATGGCTATAAGGTTATCATGGAACTAACGTAGACTGTACAATTCATCAATGCAATTAAGGGGGTCAAGGGGTAACCTAGAATTTTTTCATGCAATTTTCACGTTCGACATATAGTACAGAAGGTCTATATATCTCCAAACAGCAACATTATTTTCAAAAATTCTTGAATTGAACCAGCTTTTTTTTTTGCGCCTTTCAGGAATTTGGGCAATTTGAGACTAAAGAACCTGAATTTTCATGCACCACAAGCCTTTATAATTTATGAAAGGGGTCTTCCTGTGTATGGGCACCTAGCACAACGTAGAGGGTCAGTTTTTATGTGACGTTTCGTCTACAAGGCTTTCAATTCTATTTCACGTCAGGAAGTACACGTTAGGTGAATTTAGTCTGAGAGCACATTTTAACTTTTTGTTGTTGTCGACAAACGGGTTCATCGTAAGGATGATTTTGTTTGATACTGTGTGGTAGATATACCCATATTTGGATATCTCGGTAATATGTTGTAGACAATAGAAATGTCTGTCTGTCTTTCTTTGTATCTTTATGTAGCCTACGCCTATAACTCGTGTTCGGATGCTTGGAGCATCGTAAAATTAGGTATGGTAACCATGAGAGTCAATACACCAATCATTTATAAAACTCTTCATCGCACTTTTCATACAGTAGACGGGTGGATATAGAGAAAAACTTCTCAATACATGCTAAAATAGGCGAAATATAAAAAATATCCTAGAAAGACGACCGAAGCATATGTTGCGCTTCTCAATGTGTGACACAAAATTCGGGAATCTATAAAGGGTCTCCGAAAACTACATTTTAAGGGCCTTAAATTAACCGTGTGTGTGATATTCCCAGAAAACTAACTTCGTTCTGATTAACTTGAAGGAATGACAAACCGCTAACCATTGCAACAGTAGCTCAATTGATAATGTCTGGTGTTAACAACGAACACCGTACGAAGAACGGGTACTTCTGCTAGTAGCTAATAAAACTATTTATTACATGATAAAAGACTTCCGTACAGTAGCTACAAATGTGGCAAAATAATGTACAGTACATTGATATAAACTTACAGGTGAAATAGTTCGTCATTTTCTTCTGCCTCTTTGATGCTCGAGCTTTCACTGCGGCAATATTTCGTATTTTTCGGAGCAGTAGTGTCTGCGTTGCATTGGCCTCTTCTTGACTTTCAAACCACTCTATACACTTGGACAGCATTGTTTCAGCCTCTGAGTGGCTAATAGTTTGTTTTTCGTCATGGTTTGAACGCTCGTCCATTCTATGGCAGGCAGGTACACTCATTTCCCACTAAAATAGAGTAAGTAAACAAAGCGAACGCGTCACTGCACTTTAAAGCACTTCGTTATTGCAGTATTATTATGCTATTACAGCAATGACGGTTAACAGAAACTGACGGTTTACAGAGTGACGGTTAAACGAAGTTTTACTGTATTGTCATCGTGCCAGGAGATGGCAGTTCAACGCGCCATGAAGGGGTTCGGGGGGGGGGGGGGGGGGTCTTGCAGTACGCATGCACGGTCCGCCTATTTCAAACACAAATATAATGGCTTCCCGCATGCCAATGGCTGTTATCGCAGCAGTCGACACGCAGCCAGTGAAAGAAGGAATGTTCTGAGTGAGTGAAGCAAGTAGTGACTAACTTAATGATTTTGGAATGCGCGATACGCAGTGAGCGGGAAGACATCTGCAGTTCAAACCCAACTGCCATCTCCTGGCACGATGTCAATAGTTCCAACTTTGGCTACCAGACGCCACTGTCGCTGACACCCAGCGGCGAACGTTGGGACTTGATAGAGCGTTTCTACCCAGTCAAATATAACCTACAAATTTTGGCTACACACTACCTATTGTAGTGGTAGGTTCCTTTACATACCATAACATGCCATAAATCTATGACATCGGCCCGCCAGCTTTACTTCCCCTCCGAAGGAAGGCATGGTTGGTTGTTTGGTTGGTTGGTTCCTTAGTTTAGGAGCTGCGACAACGCGGTGATGTAGCCCCGTGTGTAGAATCTGTCTGATAACCGGTATTAATTGTGATGAGCTGATGACTGTATTAGTGTGTGTTATCTGTTTTTAATTCAAGTAAGGACTGCAGACGATAATTTCAAGTAATTAGTTCCTACTTTCGCCACCAAATGCTACCGTTCACGACGCCTGGCTGTGAACTTGGCTACTAGTAGATGCCATCGCAACCAGCGCCCGGTGACGAACGTTGGAACTTAAGAGCATTAAACAAACCAAAATTACATATTTTGCTTCACACAAGTTTACTTAGTGGAAGTTTTTTTTACATGCCATAAATCTATAACATGGGCCCGCCGGTTTACTTTCCCTCCGAGAGAAGGCATACTGAGGGATTTTTAACGCTCTTAAAAAATCCGGCGACTTCGGCCGGGTTTGAATCCACGATCTTGGGAATAACAGTTCAGCATGCTAGCGACTATGCTTCCGAGGCGACTGATGTTGTATTTACACACCCTTGTTTGAAGGCACAAGCCGCCACTGCAATGGGAATGTGACATGCCGTAGACTAGGTCGCGTTTCCTCGGGCTCACGGTTCTAAGGTGCGGCTATCGGACTCCAGAAGCTGAGTGCGCTAGGTAAGGTTACAATGTGGGAAGACGTCCGAGTCCTCATTCGGTCACTGTTTTTGTACATTTCATCTCCTATTCTGTGATCCACTTCTGGAGCCCATTTCAAAGAACGAGTCAACTGGCTACATTTGATTCCATAAGATACAAGCTATTGGCAAAAACTGTTTCAAACTTACAACGATATTCTTTTTTATGTGGCCTGTGCAGTTAATTTTTCAGGAGAGAATTACTGAAATCACTCAGTTCTACTGTAGGTGATACTAGAACTTTCCAATCGGTCAACACATATCATTCTAATTACAAGAACATGTGAAAAATAATCTGAAAATAAATTAATAAATAAATATATAAATAATAAATAAATCAATAATAAATAAGTAAATATATATAATAAAGAATAAATACAGAAATAATAAATAAAAAATAAAAATAATTAAATAATAAATACAGCGATAAATAAATAATAAATAAGCAAATAAATGAAAATCCACAGCCTGCTTCCAGTCTCCGACCGGGTCAGGAATGGAATGAATGAAGCCTCCATCTAGCGGCGAGGATATGAACTGTGTCAGCTGCCGAAGCCTGACGCACTCCTCTGGGGCAATGATTAAATGAATTACGGATGAAATGAAATGATAGTGGAGAGTGTTGCTGGAATTAAATCTTGACGGGGAAAACCGGAGTACCCGGAGAAAAACTTGTTTGCCTCCGTTTTGTCCAGCACAGATCTCACATGGAGTGACCGGGATTTGAGCCACGGACCCAGCGGTATGAGGCCGGCATGCTGCCGCCTAAGCCACGGAGGCTTAAGCAAATAAATAATAAATAAATTAATAATAAATAAATAACAAATAAATTAATAATAAAAATAAACAAATGCATAAATAATAAATACATAAATAAATCACAGATCCAACATGGCGGCGATGCGAAATTTAAATTTTTAAGTTAACGTTTCTCGCGATTTCACCATCCTAGGGCAGTGAAACTTGGTACGGTAAATGCTTATTTAAATTTTAAATTTAATCCATTGACTTCTAATTAATTTCAATTATTTTCATAACCACAAGATGGCGGCTGTGCGAAATTTTAAAAACTCCTTTTTTTTCTTGTGTCCTAATCATGCGATTGACGTTTCAATAATACACTTAACTAATTAATTAATTAATTTTAGAAGCTTTTATTATTATTATTATTATTATTATTATTATTATTATTATTATTAAGGATAAGTGCGCACAATGTGCATTACATTAAAATTATTTACAAAATTATGTTATCGACGACAACCCCTTAGGACACAGAAGGCACATGTCTCATGTCTTTACATAATTTACAACCGGGTGAGTTAGCCGTGGTGGTTACGGCATGACTGATGGCAGTCGCTCACATCCGGGAGGCGAGGAGGTTCGAATCCCCCCGCCGGCAACCTTGAAGATGGTCTTCTGTGGTTTCCCATCTTCCTTCCAGGCAAATGCCGGGGTTGGTCCCTAACTATAGGCCACAGCCTTAACCTTCCAACTCCTCGTCCTTACATTCCAACTTCCCTCCTTCCCTCCCCAACGGTACTTGTAGCTTACCCATTGGGTGTCCGTCTCGAAGCAGCTACAAAAACTGGCGAGCCGAACATGTCCTCGGACACTCCCAGCACTAAAAGCCATACGCTAAAAAAAAAAAATAAAATACAATTACACTCAGGCGTGGGCTCTTGGAACACCTCAGTTTCGCAAATCTTATGGTGGAACCCATGCACCACGAAACGAGTCACAGTGTGTCTCAGTTCATAGGCAGCAGTGCCCTTCCATTCTGATGACGTCATGGCCTTCGTGGAATTGAAATCAATTGAGATCTCCTTCTTATTCGCGTGCAGTTCATATAGGACATCGTTGTATGGTCTTGTGGATGGTAGTGGGCAGTGCTTTTTTATTTCAAGGGGAACGCGGGGGTACGCGTACCCCTTCAACATTTGAAAACTGTTTAAGAAAAAATCTAGGTACATTTGTATCTAGTCCGGCAAATATAACTTTCGACTTGAAAGTTCATCGATCAGCTTGCGTCAACGCGCTGTTCACAACAGCTGGAGAGATTTCGAGTAATCCTCGATTTAAATCGATCTATCCAATCAGTTTCTTTTGGTCGGCAACTCGGCACTCCGTTCCTATAAGGACGCAGGCTATTGATTGGAGGAGGGGTAGGTTGTTATTTTATGCGTGTGGTTAGTTTTGAAGGATGAAGAAAATAACGAAATATTTAACATCCACCCAGGCATCTGAATATCTGAAAGTTAATGATTCGAACACAAACAATGACCAGACTTTGCAATCGTCGAAATTGTCGACTACAACAGAGAGTACCCCTAACATTCTTTTTAGAAAAATAAAGCACTGGTAGTGAGTGATCCATTCGGAGTTCTTCTATTAAGAAGCTTTTATAAAAGCTGTTAGATATTCAAAACTACTCTAGTTTGTGAATTGCGAGTGGTTTCAGATACAGATTTTCTTTACATTAGAACAGTGGCTGTCAGAGCAACTTGTAGACATTCTACAATATTCAGATAAGTCTCCATATCAGATCTTTCAATAGGTTATTAGTAGACAAACACGGTTTCTGTATGTTACAGTTCTAGGTGGTTTTTTTTTTTTTACCGCCATCTCAGCAGAGTACTTGTACCAAGACTCACAGAGGCCGTATGGCGACCGGGGCACTGTTATGTGTGTAGCAGCCTGTCGAGCAAGGGATTGGCACTAGCAGTAGCGCAGAGTAGCGCCCAACTAGTTGAAGGACAAAAGGTAGGTTATCCCTATTAATTTTGAGCCTATTTTGGGCAAAATTCAAACTATACAGTTGGACACTTATTCATAAAAGGATGATGAAATACGTATTCTTTTACTTATACATATACTTCTAGAGTGATGCTAACTGTGCTAGTACATTTTAAAAATCGTAATGCAATTATTTCACCTACAATATATATTTTTCAAAAATCCAAAAAATAATTTTGTTCCGTGCATGCTCATCTTTAAGTACACTTTTTTTCAGGAACTGTTTGGGACAGAATTCTGAGATTTTCTATGTTATCTCTTGGGATCACCCACACCGACAGCAGTGGCTCAGCTGGCTAAAGCGCAGCATTAGGTCATGGGACCAAGCTCTCTGCTGACTCGGTAGACGCGTGGGTTCGAGCCCCACCGTCGGCCGTCCTTGAAATGGTTTTCCGTGGTTTCCCATTTTCAACACCAGGCAAATGCTGGGACGGTACCTACTGATAGGCCACGGCCGATTCCTTCCACATCCTTGCCCAGTTTCATTCATCTTCATCTATTCCATCTCTCATCCCGACGCGCAGGTCGCCCACGGGCGTCGAATAGAAAGACCTGCACTCGGCCTCTAAGGAGGCCACACGACAAAAAAAAACCTCAAAATGGTGAATTAAATTTTATATCAATTAAAATGAACATATTTCAGTTATATAAATTAATATTAAAAAAAGTTTATTGCGAAATAAATTATTTACTTTGAAAATTTATTTTGCTAAATAATAGGCGATTTCAGAAATAATATTTAATTCAGTAGATCAATTTTTTAAGTTATATCCTCTCTACGACTAGAGTGCATGTACATTTATAACTTTATGAGAAAAGTGTACCTAAAGATGAGCATGCATGGAACAAAAATACTTTTTTGGCTTTTCGAAAAATATATATAGTATGTGAACTAATTGCATTAGGATTTTTTTAAACTATAATCACATTTAGCAACACTTTACAAGTATATGGCGAAATTTTCATCAATTTTTAATGAATAGG
Organism: Meconema thalassinum; assembly: GCA_946902985.2. Taxonomy (NCBI): domain Eukaryota; kingdom Metazoa; phylum Arthropoda; class Insecta; order Orthoptera; family Tettigoniidae; genus Meconema; species Meconema thalassinum. Next base: position 943,604,951 of record OX336388.2, on the reverse strand, counting down.
TACCCAGCTATATTACTGTCGACCAAAGTATTATGTGTACTCGAGTTTGAAGGTTGTTTGTGAAGTAACCAATAGACCTACATAAAATCCAATAACATCATCATTTTCGTCGTTCTATTTTACGTTAGCTCATGTAGGTTTAGAATTTTCAATTTATATTTTAATATTTTTTGTCGCAGTTGGAACACAAAAAGTGCACGTTTTTAAGCGTGTTTCAACCATGCGTCACATTTAAGAATTATTATCTCAAAAACCCATCATCAGATCGAATCCAAATTTTAACACAATATACACTGGAATGTTGTATAACTGGTTTATTAATTTCAAAATTTTGTGTGTCCAAGAAAAAAGGTTGTTATCATTTTTGTAAGGAAACTTTTTCTTGGCTCGGGGTGGTTGTAAAATGTAGTTCTTGGTCGCGATGTAATCCTTATACACACATCAAAAAAAGTTTTGCATCACCTCGGTTCCAAAAGTTCCGGAACCGTTAAATACAAAGGGAATAGAGATCAAAACAAACAACATTTCAGCTCGTTTTATTGCTCATGAGACCCACACATTGCATGTTGTACCATCATACAGCTAGACTTTCAGCATTTGTGGTCCAGATTGCAGTACACACCACTACCTCTAATACCCAGTAGCACGTCCTCTTGCATTGATGCATGCCTGTATTCGCCGTGGCATACTATCCACAAGTTCATCAAGACACTCATCATCATCATCATCATCATCATTTCCCCTTATCCAGCTCCTGCCGGGTCGGGTTATTTATGGCACTTCTCCACTTTCCTCTTTCCTTCCACCATTCTTCTTCCACGATCTTGTCCCAGTCCAGATTTCTTTTTCTCACGCTGTTCTTCACTGAATCAATCCACCTTGTTCTAGGTCTTCCCCTTGCTCTCTTACCCTTGCACTTCGCCTCCAGCATCTGTCTTGGTATTCTATTTTCCTCCATCCTCTTTACATGTCCAAACCACCTTAGTTTATTCTTCTCAATTCTCTCATTTAGTTTTCCCATCCCAACTTCCTTCCTAACATCTTCATTCCTCACTCTGTCTTTCCTTGTCTTACCTATCATACTTCTTAGGAATTTCATTTCACTGGCTTGGATTCTACTCTCTTGCCTGCTCGTCAGGGTCCAAGTCTCAGCTGCATACGTTAATATGGGTACATAGTACATTTTATACATTATCTCCTTGCTTTTCCTTGGTACTTCCTTGTCCCAAACAAGTTTTCTTACACTTTGATAGAATGCATTGCTCTGCTGTACCCTCCTGCCAATCTCCATGTCCAACCTACCAGTTTGCATCAATTCACTTCCTAGGTATTTGAACGTGTCCACAATTTCCAAACTCTGACTTCCAATTTTCACAATGCCCTTTCCTTGTCTTTCCCCTCTTGTCATCACCATGGTCTTGCTTTTCTCTATACTGATTTTCAGGCCATACTTCTGAATATTTTCGTTCAGTGCATCTAGTTGTTTTTGCACTTCTTCGGTGTTCCTTCCCCAGACCACAATATCGTCTGCAAATAATAGTAACTTCATTTCTTTATGTCCATATGCTTCCTTTGTTTCCTTTACAATTTCATCCATTACCATTATGAATAAAAGAGGTGACAGCACACTCCCCTGTCTTAGTCCAGTCTTGTTCCTAAACCAATCTGTCTTTCCAACACTGTTGGTCCAAATTGTCCCACTCCTCAACGACAATTCGGCGTAAATCTCTCAGAGTGGTTGGTGGGTCAAGACGTCCATAAACAGCCCTTTTCAACATATCCCAGGCATGTTCGATAGGGTTCATGTCTGGCGAACATGCTGGCCACTGTAGTCGAGCGATGTCGTTATCTTGAAGGAACGCATTCACAAGATGTGCACGATGAGGTCGAGAATTGTCGTCCATGAAGACAAATGCCTCTCCAATATTCTGCCGATATGGTTGCACTATGGGTCGGAGGATGTCATTCAGGTATCGTAAAGCCGTTTCGGAGCCTTCCATGACCACCAGTGGCGTACGTCGGCCCCACATAATGCCACCCCAAAACATCAGGGAACCACCACCTTGCTGCACTCGCTGGACAGTGTGTCTAAGACGTTCAGCCTGACCAGGGTGCCTCCAAACACGTCTCCGACGATTGTCTGGTTGAAGGCATATGCGACACTCATCGGTGAAGAGAACGTGATGCCAATTCCGTGGGGTCCATTCAGCATGTTGTTGGGCCCATCTGTACCGCGCTGCATGGTGTCGGGGTTGCAAAGCTGGACCTCGCCATGGACATCGGGAGTAAAGTTGCGCATCATGCAGCCTATTGCGCACAGTTTGAGTTGAAACACGACGTCCTGTGGCTGAACGAAACGCATTATTCAACATGGTGGCATTGCTGTCAGGGTTCCTCCGAGCGGCAATCCGTAAGTAGCGGTCATCCACAACAGTAGTAGCCCTTGGGCGGCCTGAGCGAGGCCTGTCATCGACAGTTCCTGTATCTCTGTACCTCCTCCATGTCCGAACAACATCGCTTTGGTTCACTCTGAGACGCCTGGAAACTTCCCTTGTTGAGAGCCCTTCTTGACACAAAGTAACAATGCGGACGCGATCGAACTGCGGTATTGACCTTCTAGGCATGGTAGAACTACAGACAACATGAGCAGCGTACCTTCGTCCTGGTGGAATGACTGGAACTGATCGGCTGTCGTACCCCCTCCGTCTAATAGGCCCTGCTCATGCATGGTCGTTTACATCTTTGAGCAGTTTTAGTGACATCTATGAACAGACAAAGGGACTGTATCTTGGATACAATATACACAGTCAACGTCTATATGCCGGAGATCTGGGAACCGAGGTGATGCAAAACTTTTTTTGATGTGTGTACATCAAAAGGTTATGCTGTATGACTGTGAAATACGTAAATTAACTCACTTATTTTATATCGGTTTGTATTTGTAGGCGGAAATAACACATCGTTCACTAGCTACCCGCTCCGGGAAAAGCTGTACAGCGTTGTCGAAATGGAGCCCATCACGCATCATGGCGTGCCTCGCTCGGAAGCGATGAGCTCCATCACAGCAACGCTGTACAGCTTTTCCCGGAGCGGGTAGCTGGTGAACAATGTGTTATTTCCGCCTACAAATACAAACCGATATAAAATAAGTGAGTTAATTTACGTATTTCACAGTCATACAGCATAACGTTTTGATATATAAGGATTACATCGCGACCAAGAACTACATTTTACAACCACCCCGAGCCAAGAAAAAGTTACCTTACAAAAATGATAACAACCTTTTTTCTTGGACACACAAAATTTTGAAATTAATAAACCAGTTATACAACATTCCAATGTATATTGTGTTAAAATTTGGATTCGATCTGATGACGGGTTTTTGAGATAATAATTCTTAAATGTGACGCATGGTTGAAACACGCTTAAAAACGTGCACTTTTTGTGCTTCAACTGCGACAAAAAAATATTAAAATATAAATTAAAAATTCCAAACCTACATGAGCTAACGTACAATAGAACGACGAAAATGATGATGTTATTGGATTGTATGTAGGTCTATTGGTTACTTCACAAACAACCTTCAAACTCGAGTGCACATAATACTTTGGTCGACAGTAGTTTGAATTTTGCCTAAATTTGGCTTCAAATTAATAGCGATTACCTACTTTCTGTCCTTAACACATTTACACTTTTTAACGTATTTAATAATCATCATGAATTTCAGAGTAGTTGCTGGAAATGCTGTCCTTCATTTTCTAAACACACCTTGCACCGACGTAGGAAGTTTTGTTACACTCGCTGTAATTCATCCTCAGTGATATTTGGTATTAGGGCAGTTATTTCGTTCTCGAGAGCCTCCAGTGTACGCGGATTGTTTCTGTATAGCTTTTGTTTGAGGTTCCCCTACAAGTAAAAATCGCACGGCGCTGAAACTTACGAACACATTTACTGGAAGACTTCTTCTTGAGAAGATAAGTTTCCACTAGGAAAATTCGATGTTTTGTTCCATACCTAACCATGTTCACGGGATACGAGGTAAGCTACAGTACTTCACAGCAAGTCAAAATTATCACAACTAAGGTATCTTGCCAGCTGCGTATGTAATAAATGCTATGACAACATCCATGGCTTCCCAGCGCGCTGTAGTAATCGGTACATGCTATATATATATATGTCAATGAGTCATTGCATCGTGTCCGCGCCACGGCCTTTGGAAAGCTCCGTTCTATAGGAGGACTTATTGCATAAGTGTATCACAGCAATAGTAGCTTAGTTGGTGGAGGGAGACTGTGTTGATGGGATCGTCATTTCTCAGTCTTGTAGTAACCGTATTATGAATAGTGTTGGGGTAGCGTGGCTGCCTCTCATCCAGAGGTCCCGGGTTCGATTCCCGGCTCCGTCAGGGATTTTAGAAACTTATGTGATGGCTGGAACGGGATGCACTCAGGCTTGTGAGGACAATTGAGTAGCTGTCTGACAGTGAGGCAGCGCCCCGGTCATGAAAACCTAGATTAACGGCCCAGGGGACCGGATGCGCTGACCACATGTCACCCCAATATCTGCAGGCCAAATGGCTGAGCAGCGGTCGCTTGGTAAGCCTAGGCCCTTCAAGGACTCTAGTGCCAGGGGTTATTTGTTTTTAAATATTTTATTTATTTATCGTATGGTTTTTAGTGCCGGGAGTGTCCGAGGACATGTTCGGCTCGCCTGAGTCTGTAGCTACTTCCAGCGGACACCCTTAGGGTTAGCTACAAGTTCCGTTTAATTTCAAGTAGTTCCAACTTTCGCTACCAGATATCATTGATACCTAGTGGTGAACGTTGGAACTTTGATAGAGCGTTCCGACGAACTGTAACCTAACAATTTAGCTTCACACAAGTTTAGTCTGTGGAAGGATCTTTTACATGCCATAAATCTATGACATGGGACCGCCGGCTTTACTTTCCCTCCGAAGGAAGGCATATTGAAGGATTTTAACGCTGTTAAAAAATCCGACTACTTCGGCCGGGTTTGAACCCGCTATCTTGGGAACAGCAGTTCAGCATGCTACCAACTACGCCACCGAAGCCACTGTTTTTTATATAAATAGTTTAATACATCAGTATTTTACCACTAGTAGTTGCCACACTGAGTTTTTAATGGGTTAGTGATTTTGGAGGGCAGTGGGTGCCATTGTAGGTTTAGTAGTGTTTTCTAGAGCTGTTTGTCCTGCATATTTGGATCTGACAATGCTCGCTTGACGAGCGAAACATGCCATGCGTTAGTTTTCTTCCTCTTCCGTAGTCCATTTATTTCAGGTTTCATTTCACACGTCCCAGTAATTGGAATTATATTATGTTGGCCAACTGAGAAGTTGTAATATGAATTATCAACACTGATAAATGGCTTCATAGCTATCTATACAGATCTTTTCTACAATCAACACGACCATAAGACAACAACTTCAATAATAATAATAATAATAATAATAATAATAATAATCATAATAATAATAATAATAATAATAATAATAATAATAATAATAATAATAATGATGATAATGCCACAGTCATGATTACCAATCCTAGTACCTCGAATATTCAGCTTATTTAAAAGTCGAAAAATACTTCATTTGGCTGAGTTTAAGCCCCTAGTATTTTTTAAATTATTGGCTGTCTGCGTGGCTCAGCGGTAACGTTCTCGCCGGCTGTACCCAAGGTCGCAGGATCGAATTCTGGCGCAGCCAGTTGGCATTTTAGGATGCTCAAATGTGCGGAAGCCGTGTCAGTAGATTTACTGGCATGTCTAAGATCCCTTTTAGGGCAAAATTCCGGCACTCCAGCGTCTCTAAAAGCCGCAGTAGTTACGAGGGATGCAAAACCAAAAACATTATTATTTTTATTTTCTATTATTAATTGGACTTTCTCAGGAAGTTCTATATGTGCTCTATTTATTGTAATAACCAACAAGTATGGAAGTAATTTAATACAAAAATAGATCTACGGTATAATTATGAGGGTGACACAAATAAATCAGGAATTAATAGATTTAGGCATGAATGTCGCGGGCAGGAAGCTCTTTCTTGTCTCGTCAAGCGTTATTATACACACACACACCAAAAGAGTCGTAGTGGTCTCAAACCCATTAGTCGTTCTTGCGTGCGTGTATATCGGCTGTGTACACTCACCTGTGTCAATGAGGATAGATATGTGCGAGTGTGGAGACGACCCGGTGAACGTATGCACGACCAATACCAACAGGGAGGAGGTCGTGCAATGTTTTGGGGTGGCATCATGTATGGTCGCCGAACCCCTCTTGTGTACATCCCAGGGCGTATGACAGGCATACGTTAAAGGGATACTATCCTTGCACCTGTAGTGAAAGGCTATGCTGACAATTTCGGCCCAAATTTCACTTTCGTGAACGATAACGCTCGCCCCACAATGCCTTTCTTCAGGAGAATGGTATACACAGAATGGAATGGCCTGCCTATGCTCCTGATCTCAATTGTGTAGAGCAGGCGTGGACACTGTTTAATAAATAAGTCCGCCCTCACTTTCATCCCCACTGTTCCCCCAGGGGCTCACGACAAGTGGGACGTGGATTGGCGACCACGTGGTCTCAGCTGAGTCCGGCATTACTTCCACTTACTTTTGCCTGGCTCCTCTCTGTCATCTTTCCTATCAGCCACCCTTGGTCAACTCTTGTTCTTTTCCGACACCGACGGTATTAGGATATCCGAGGCCTAGGGAGTCTTTCACTTTCCCGCCTTAATGGCCCCCTTTCTCATTTTTTCTGATCCTTCATTCTTCGAGGTGTCAGACCTCTTGATTTCTTTTCATTTTATCTCCTGCCTTCTGCTCAAGACCCTCAAGGAGGCAGTGTGTGTAGCCCAACCACTTCTGGTGCACCCTAGATTGTGCTACACCCTCAAGCTGGGTCTGGTTTCTCTCCTTCTTTCATTGCCATTGGGGCGATACCTCTCCTCTTTACCTTTCCTATCTGCCTTTCCTGGCTCCTCTTTCTTCCAAGTCCCTTAATTCTCATTCTTCGAGAAGGGCATTTCTTTTCCTCCTGTCTTTTGCTTGCCTTATTCTTATTTTTGTTTTCCATTTCCTCTTCTAGTTTGTAAGTATGTAGTTAGTTCTAGGTTTAGTTTAATCGCATTAACATTTTCACTATCACCCAAACCATTAACGGCCCGGGTTCGATTCCCGGTCAATGCATGTGAGATTTTCGAAGTGAAATGCCATGTCCTGTGGTTCGGATTCCACGTAAAAAGGAGGTCCCGTGGCTCATAATCACAAGATTCACGGTCACGTAAAACTACAATCTTCATTCTTCCTTTCCAAACCATTAAGGGCCGATAACCCAGATGTTTGGCCCTTTAAAACAACAATTATCATCATTATCATCAACTTTTATCCCCATGGCAATATGCAAACTCTTTTTGATGTGTGTTGAATACTCAGCGTACATCTAGCAAGTTCACTCACTCTATTATGGTCTGGGTTTCTATGGCCAAGTTTTGTACCCGGAGGATTACTTCGCCACGAACACTTTTATGTACAATGACTCGACGAGTTTGTTGTTATTCATTTTAGGGGCTTGAGACATCGTGGTCATCAGCCCGTTGTAGTTGAATGTGAGTTTGACATGTCTGATAATTATTATGGTGTTTGAAGCCATTTTCAGGGTTACCTTAGTAAACAAAAGTTTGGTGCTTTTCAGTCGGTCAACACGATTGTAGCCAAATGAGATGGGTTATTCCCTAACCCTCAAAAGAAAAAAAAAACATGAGATTAATAAATACATGTACACTTGGATGACCAGTTTCGATCGTCAAGCGATCATCATCAGATCTTGGGTGAAAATGTTTACAACATAAGTTATACACTTATTTAGTTGCAGTACTGACGAGTTGCAATATCTTAACTAATGAAATGAAAATCCATAGCCTGCTTCCAGTCGACCGACCGGGTCAGGGAATGGAATGAATGAGGAGGATATGAACTGTGCCGGCTGCCGAAGCCTGTCGCACTCCCCTGGGGCAATGAGTAAATGAATGACAGATGAAATTAAATGGGAGTGGAGAGTGTTGCTGGAATGAAATTGTGACGGGAAAAACCGGAGTACCCGGAGAAAAACCTGTCTGCCGCCGCTTTGTCCAGCACAAATCTCACATGGAGTGACCGGGATTTGAACCACGGACCCAGCGGTGAGAGGCCGGCGTGCTGCCGCCTAAGCCACGGAGACTGTCCATCTTAACTAATGAAAATGAAAATCCACAGCCTGTTTCCAGTCTCCGACCGGGTCAGGAATGGAATGAATGAAGCCCCCATCTAGCGGCGAGGATATGGACTGTGCCGGCTGCCGAGGCCTGACGCACTCCTCTGGGGCAATGATTAAATGAATGACAGATGAAATGAAATGATAGTGGAGAGTGTTGCTGGAATGAAATTTTGACAGGGAAAACCGGAGTACCCGGAGAAAAACCTGTCTGCCTCCGTTTTGTCCAGCACAGATCTCACATGGAGTGACCGGGATTTGAACCACGGACCCAGCGGTGAGAGGCCGGCGTGCTGCCGCCTAAGCCACGGAGACTGTCCATCTTAACTAATACTGCAACTAAATAAGTGTACATATTGTAAACATTTTCACCCATACTTTCAGACATAGATTTTATTGCCTAAGTGTAATGGATCTGATGATGATCGCTTGACGGTTGAAACTGGTCATCCAAGTGTATTTATCTCATGTATTATTTTTTCAGGATTAGGGAATAACCCATCTCATTTGGGTACAATCGTGTTGACCGACTAAAAAGCATCAAACTTTTGTTATGTCTCTTAACCTGCATTTATGTGATGACTGTAGTAGTGTGTGTAATTGTACAGTACTAGGGACAGGGATGGGGTAGGCGCCCCTTAGACTACTATCCCGGCATTTGTCTTGAGGAAGTGTGGAAAAATCGGGGGAAAAACACACTCAGGATAGCCGCTGTCAGCGCCGGGATACAAACCTACGATCTCCGGACTTTCTGCAGCTGCCCACGTGGCTACGACTAGACGAAGGATGTCACACCTTTACGAGAATAGCGGTACATAACTTTGCACCAAAAGGTCCTTTCAACATCCGGTTCGTGAATATTCAATGTCAAATCTCACGAGAGATGTCATGTTTTGACCTCTCTGTGCTAATAGTGAACGTTGCAGCATAATGTAGCCGCAATACATGCTGATTCCGATGTTCAACCCCTCATCTTTGCGGGAAAGTTTACGAGGGAAATCCCTCTGACTAATGGGCACCGTGGCTGTCGCAATAATGCCATCCAACAGAACCTAGCTCGAGAGCAGACCCGCAACACTTAATAACTTAGATTCTGGCAGTGCTGCCAGCAAATGACGAGTCAACTCTTACGATTAATTTTGGCAGTTGGCCCTCACCACCGCTCGCGCCGAACAGACCGTCAGGAGTTGTTTGTATTCCTTGTTTCTATGTGATGTTTCAGGGGCGTATATAAGGGGGGTGCTGAGGGGGCTCCAGCCGCCCCCCCACCCCGAAAAATGCCAATAAGAATTAAGAAAGTGTTGCTTTGGTAAGAACATAAAATAATTGCAAATTTGGTTGTACCCTAATCTTAACTTATTGGCTAAGTTATAAACAATATTAAGATTGAAATTATACTAACTCGTGGTCTAGTGGCTAGCATTCTTGGCTGCCGCCCCGGAGGTCCGAATTCGATTCCCGGCTCTGCCAACAAATTGTATTTCCAAAAAAAAGTTGTATTTTACAACTTTTTTTGTATTGCCAGTAGTATAGTAATTGTAGGCTATATAGACTTTATAGACTTTGAATCTTATCTAAAATAAATTTACAGAGTTATATGCTCTAAGATATTGGTTGATATGTATGGGTATTTTGCAGTGACAATCCCCTGAGAATACTCACAATTTTCCAGGAAAGTCAGCCCCTCCCGAATTAAAATTGTAAACACACCCCTGTGTTGTTTGCAGCCTCGTGTTGTTGTTTGTGGTTCCATCTTCTGATTTTGTTTCACTCAAAACGCATTTCATACGTTACAAGAACTGTCTGCGTTATGTGACCCGCTATTGCTATATTACTCAGTGTGAATAATACGCGCTCTGTTGTCGTGTGTTAACAGCAGATTGTTAATCAGCATCATCACTAGGCCTCGGATGTTGATGCCGCAAAAAAAATGCACTTAAAATCTTCATAAATGACTGTAATAAATGACCTAAAAATTCGAAAAATGCACTAGAAAATGGAGAATCAAAATAGATTTCCAGCACTTAACAAAAGGTTTATGTTCACTTTAGTCTGAGTTGCACTGCACTACGAATGCCATTCTGATGTTGTCAAATGTAAATGATCTGCGGTTATCAGCCAACAAGTATTTATATCTCGAAATGCTGCGTTCAACATCAAGTGATGTGATCGGAGCGTACTTGAAGTGAGGAAGGTCGTTTTTTGTTAAATCCTCCTCAATTCCATCCATGCAGTAATTTTTCACCTGAAGGAATGTCTGTGATTTTGCAGAATGTTTCATACGCGGTGTTTTTGCCCAGCACTTGTTTCAGTTTTGATGCAATACCCGCAGCAATTTCGCCACGATTGTTGCTAAGACTAGTTTTCATCCGGTTGATTAAGGAAATGGAATCAATATTTCAATATTGTAAATTATCTTGTATCAGCTACTAGCTTCTTCTTAACTCTGAGACACGTAACTCCCTCATATAAAGCTGTGACATCACTAAATTGAAAAAAAAAATGACCTCAAAAGGCCAATTTCTCTAAAATAAGACCAAAAATATCTACCAAACTTAAAAAATGCTCTTAAAATGGAAAAATAGGGGGAAAATGCAAAAAGAAGCAAAATAAAAATGACATATTTGAAGACGGGGTGGCCCGTCCGGAGTTTCTATGTACTTCAGCATTGTTTTAGACAACTCAGTAAAAAGATGACATGTCATTAACATCCGGGCCCTAATCACCACTTATTCCGTAATTGATGCATCCTCCCTCACTTATGTTTCAAGTTTGTTATTCAATGTCTGCTGCCCCTTTGTATGTTCGATTGAATTTCAATGAAATTGTTGCTTACGTTAGTCACGGGTAGCATTGAGAAGTGGGTGAGGGGTAGGTAATCGTGGTCCAGAAGTGAGGTTATGGAAGTCTCACATTGAAAACAGTGATGATCTTTTTTGTCGTGTAGCCTTCTAAGGGGCCGAGTGCAGATCTTTCTAGTTGACACCCGTGGGCGACGTGCGAGTCGGGATGAGAGATGGAATGGGTGAAGATGAATGAAACTGGGCAAGGATGTGGAAGGAAGCGGCCGTGGCCTGTTAGTAGGTACCGTCCCAGCGTTTGCTTGGTGTTGAAAATGGGGAAACCACGGAAACCCATTTCAAGAACGGCCGACGGTGGGGCTCGAACCCACGCGTCTACCGAGTCAGCAGAGAGCTTGGCCCCATGACCTAACGCTGTGCCTTAGCCAGCGTAGCCACTGCTGTTGGTATTTTATATTGTATGTAATTCAATGTCTGCTGCCCCTTTGTTTAGCGGTATTTGCACACAAAAATAGATCAATATTTAATTGATAGAAGACTAAAGTTTGTTCGCCGAGTCGAGATAGTGCGCGTAAATACTTGCACGTGGTCACTTGACTTCCTGGACAGGGTAATACGCCCAGTTCACGTCATCGGCTCTGCCGGACAGGGGTAGCCAAGAAGCTCTAAGATCATTGGCCATGCCGTAGCCCTAGAAAATACAAGACTTAGTGCTGTGCTGCACTGTATACTGTTGCCTGTCATAAGCAGTTAAGAATTAATTAATTATATAGACGAAAAATAAATAAACCGCGCTGTAGCATGTAACCGATAAGTCAGCTCGCTTCACTTGTAGGCTATACACAGCACTGAAGTTGGCGTACCTTCAACAGGAACAGCTCTATGCATCCCTTGCGGGCAGCCCTGCAATCACGTGAACAACTGTGTTTACTTCCACTATCTCGACTCGGCGAACACACTTTAAATTAAGATGCTAGAGCCGCGATAGAACTTTTTTTTAAATGTTACCAACATTGAAGTAATTTTGATTGTAAAGAATATAGAATTACAAATTCATTTTTAAAACCACAAAGTATGTGCAAAGTGTTTCATTGGAGACGCATACATATATCAATAATTTCCATTTTCGCAAGTAATAGTCTACGGTTGGTTTGCGTACGATATAGTAAACATCCAAATGGTATTTCTCTTCTTGATGTGTTGGCAGAATTGCCTGAGGCGGCCTTATCTCTCGGCATGTTTATAAGCAAGAGTGACGGATCTAATTATTCCATGATCCTTACTCGAGATGACGCGGTTATCCACGCTGTGATATATCTGTTCCCCCTCCAGCCCCCCACTGGAGAACACGTGTTCACTCTCTTGCACACGTGTGGCACTCACACAGGGCCAGGCGCCCAGCCGAGAGGACGTGGTTACTGACGGTGTGCTATATCTGTCCGACACCCCCCAGTGGAGAGAACACGTGTTCCACAAGTGTGATGATGACAGGTTGCTTATTGTTTTTGTGTTTGGTTTATTTTATGAGAAAAACTAGCATTTTTAACAGTTATGAACATGTTCTGTTTGAGCTTTCTCACATCACCACAACTTTCCGACTTTCCACGCAATGAAGGCTGATGTTGCCCTGTATCTGATGCCTGTATTATTTCTAATTACCCCCTAGCGTACTCGTGCTCGTTAAATCACGCACCACGGCCGGGATAGCATCTGGAGCAACTCTGGAGATCGCAGGTTCGAATCCCGGCGCTGATAGCGGCTATCCAGGCTAATGCTGGGATAGTACCTTACTTCAAGTCCCGGGACGTCTATCCCATCCCTGTCCCTGATACATTAATTTACACACACTACTACAGCCTAATGCCGGGATAGTACCTTACTTCAAGTTCCGGGTCACCTACCCCATCCCTATCCCTGATACAGTTAAACTTACACACATTACTACAGTCATCACAGGAATACAGGTTATCAGACAAGTTCAACACACGCCCAACTACACGGGGGAGATGTCCAAGATGTCCCAAGCCCATCAAATGGAGTAACAACAACAATTTATATCTGAGCCTAGGACTGCTCCGAGAGGTAAAGCTTCGAATAGGTCGTGTCGAGTTACGCTACCCACGTATCTGTAGAAAACTTGGTACTGAATATAATCCATTTCGTTGCGTGACATTAGGAATGCATTTATTACATAAGGATTGCAACTACACATATCATCATATATATTATTTCAGTAGTATGTATCCCTCCTGCGGCGCTCACAAGCGACCGATCGTGACAAATGAGCATTCAAATGAAAGAGAATAGACATTAGCAGTGATGAATTGCACTCCAATTTAATAAATATTTATAATTTCCTTAAAAAAAATATTTTAAAAAAATGTACGAAGTGTGCGATTTTCAAATACAGTTGCTGTAGGAAAATACGCTCCATAATTGCGGTCCACTTCATATTTTGGCCGCTGTGACGCCTGTTTCATGTCATTTTGACATTCGGAGGTCTTTTCTTTATCATTTTGCATGGATTTCATAAACAGTAAATTCATAAATATCTTTAATTTCTTTAAAACTTGACATTTAGAAAAAATTACGAAGTGTGCGATTTGTAGATACTGTTGCTGTAGGAAAATAAGTTTCTCATTATAAGTCTATTGGGGAAAGTGTGGTTTATGAACATGCGAAATTTCTCGCACGGGTCCTCTAGTTTTTCTTATTACAGATCAAAACATTGAAAACAATCGCCGCCATAGCGACCACACAGATTGTCGGGTGACGTAGGTCGATCGTTGCCAACCCCGCGCAACCATAGTTCTCACTCCAGGAACTACTATTCCCAGATTCACGACAGGTCGGTTCGATTACTGCTTTAGTCATCTTATTAGTGATTTCCCCACTTCTACTCCAAGCAAATGCTGAATGGTATCTAACTTAAGACCATGTCTGCATCCTACCCAAATCCTTCCTCAATTACGAATACACAGTCTAGTATAGACATCAGAATGACTCAAGTAATGAGACTTGGCGCTATTAATTATGATACACCCTGTAGGTGAAAAGAAAAAAAAGACAATGATCAAATGAAACTCCCTTTCCCTGCGTAACATAATTATGTTTCATAAGAAGAAAGCTATTTTTAGCCGATTTTCATTTTATGAAAAAAAAAAATAGGCTTATGAGATCACCTTTTGTCCGTGTGTCTGCCTGTGTGTACGTGTGTGTGTGGCGTGAGTGTGTGTCCCCCCTAATAAAATCTAAACGGCTAGAGCGATTTCAATGAAACTCGGTAAGATCATAGCACCATTCTGGCCGACGCCAACCGTACCCTTCAAATGTTATTGTGTCACACCAATCCAACATGGCGACAGTGCGAAATATTTCACCAGCATTCAGTATCTCCGAAACTATTACCGATATCACCCTGAAAGTTTGTACGATGATAAAGGGCACTACTAGAAGTGTACCTATGAGACGATCAAAAACTTGGTAACTACAAAACCAACATGTAACATTCAAAAATCTGTAAAGTACAAAACGAACATGGCGGCCAAGCAAGTTTGAAACATTTTAATAGACTTTTCTCGTGATTTAACCATCTGAGCGCTGTGAAATGTGGTACAGTAAATGATTATACATATTTTAATGCACTGGCATCTAATTTAGTTCAATTGTTTACATAACCTCAAGATGGTGGCTGTGCGAAATTTTAAAATTAAGCTTTTATTTCTTGTGCGGTAATCATGCGATCGAAGTGAAACTTTGAATAATGAAGCTATGCAATAATTTTCCTTTAATGGTACATAACTCTATGGCCTAAACATATAACAATCCAAAATGGCGAGCATCCGAAATATATTGACGGTTCTCAATATCTACGAATCTTTTACAGCAATCAAACTGGTTTTTTTTAATGTTCATAGAGGCTTTGGACAATAGTTCACCTATAGGACTTTCAGTAACCTGGTGAGCACAAATCCAACATGGCGGGGACGCGAAGTATAAATATTTAAATGGACGTTTCTCGCGATTTAACCATCAGAGTGCAGTGAAACTTTGCACGTTAAATGCATATACACATGTGAATCCACTGCTATTTAATTTATTTCAATTGTTTTCATAACCATAGGATGGCAGCTGTGCGAAATTTTAAAATCTCGTTCTTACTTCTTGTGTCCTAATCATGCGATTGAAGTTTGAATACCTCACGTACACAATAATCTTCATGTAATAGTACGTAAATAAAAATCCAACCTGGCGACCATCTGAAATATTTAGACGGTTCTCAATATCTACGAATCTATCACAAGAATAAAATTGAATTTTGGTATGTTGATAGAGGCAATTAACATGAGTATTATATATGAAAATGGGCTGTATAGTTCTTCACGGAACTACTTGTTTAAAATGAAATACTACCTGCTAAGTCTCGGGTGGTAGAGAGAAACTTTTTTGCTATTGACTGTACACTGGTGACTAACAGAACAAATGTTATATAATTGAGTGAAATTGTCTTTAGAACAAACCAGAGCTCCGTGTTAGATAACATTCTTAGGTTATCGCACTGCTTCCGCTAAAGGTAAGCCAAGTATTGTTATAGCATATTCGTGTAGTGTTACAACCAGGGTCGGATTTAGATTTTACGCGCTCCTAGGCCCGTGGGTTTTTGCCGCCCCCTCTTCAAACCATCGTGAAGGAGGGAGAATTTAGACTTCAGAAAGGTCTTTGTGAAGGTAATTTTTATTTTATTCTAATGTATCGTGAAGTAAAATCAATTAAATAAATTAAAATAATGAGAGAATGGCACGGAACTGGGAATCTCTTAAAGAAATGTTCAAGATTCTGGAGGAGAAGAGTGGAAAGATGGGAATGAGAATTAATGAAAGGAAAACGAAATATATGAAAATGTCAGCGGGAAAAGATAGAAGAGCAAGAGAAAATGTAAAACTTGGTCAGTATAAGTTTGAGAATGTAAAATGCTTCAGTTACCTTGGTACTATACTAAATTGTGAGAATTCAGTATCAGAGGAGATTCATAAACGGATCATGAATGGAAACAGGGCTTACTATGCCAACACTAAGCTCTTAAAATCAAAACTGTTAAGTAGGAACTTGAAAGTTAAACTCTACAAGACCCTTATTAGACCAGTGGTGACCTATGGATCTGAGACGTGGACAATGTCAACAAATGATGAGAATGATCTCAAAATTTTTGAAAGGAAAGTTTTAAGAAGGATATATGGCCCGGTAAAGGAGGATGAAGGGTGGCGAATCAGGACAAACAAAGAAATTGAAGAAATAATCAAAGGTGAAGATATTGTGAAATTTATTAAGTCCCGACGTCTGGATTGGCTTGGTCATGTAGAGAGGATGAATGAAGAAAGAACACCAAGGAAGATATTACATGGAACTATGGAAGGGAAGAGGAGACGTGGACGACCGCGCAAAAGATGGCTACAAGACTTAGGAGAAGACCTGAGAACTATGAGGGTTGGAAGATGGTGGGAGAAAACTCATAGAAGGGACGAATGGCGAGGAATCGTGAGAGAGGCCAAAGCCTACCCCAGGCTGTAGCACCGAGGGAAAAAATAAAAGATAAATAAAAAATGAGAGAATCAACTGTTTCTAAATTTGTATAGACTGTATAGACTATAAATAAATAGGACAACGAGATATTAAAATAAGTTTAAACCAATGAAGACTCATTATACACTTACAAATATTCAGATATACATGCACACTACATCATACAACCTACAACTATGCATTATGAATTATTCCAATTAAACTGATATTAATATTCAAGACTTAAATTTTCTCCTAATGAAAATGAAAATCCACAGCCTGCTTCCAGTCTCCGACCGGGTCAGGAATGGAATGAATGAAGCCCCCATCTAGCGGCGAGGATATGAACTGCGCCGGCTGCCGAGGCCTGACGCACTCCTCTGGGGCAATGATTAAATGAATGACAGATGAAATGAAATGATAGTGGAGAGTGTTGCTGGAATGAAATTTTGACAGGGAAAACCGGAGTACCCGGAGAAAAACCTGTCTGCCTCCGTTTTGTCCAGCACAGATCTCACATGGAGTGACCGGGATTTGAACCACGGATCCAGCGGTGAGAGGCCGGCGTGCTGCCGCCTAAGCCACGGAGGCTTCCCCTTCAAATTTAAATACGGTTTACTAATCCAAAACGGTGGCCGTGCTAAATATTTCAGCGGCATTCTATATCTCCGAAACTATCACTGATATCACCTTGAAAATTTGTGTAGTAATAAAGAATACTAAGGTAAGTTCAGCTATGTGATGCTTAGAAACATATTAAGTACAAAACCAACATGGCTGCTAAGCGAATTTAATATAGTCTACTTAAATGGCATTTTCTAGAGATTTAATCAACCGAGCACAGTGAAACCTAACACCCTACATGTCTGTACAAGGTTTACTATTCTGGTATCTAATTCAATTTTTCTCATAAAACAAAATGGCGGCTGTGCGAAATTTTATTTTTTGCATCCTAATAATGCCACCGAAGTGAACGATTGAATAATGAACCTACGCAATAATGTTCATCTTATGGTACATCACTTTATGGCCTATTATAGAACAATCCAACATGGTGATTATCGAAATATTTAGACGGTTCTCAATTCCTGCGAATCTATTAGCCTATAGCAATCAAACAGAAATGTTGTATGTTGATAGAGGCTATAAACATAAAACTCAGCAATTCTTCTAGAAGAATTGCTGAGTTTTAATTAACTGGCCGTGAAAGCAAATATACCAGCTATAAACATGAGTTCATCAATATTATATGTTCCTCTTTCGGAGACGTCTGGAAACTTGCCTTGATGAGAGCCCTTCCTAACACACCGTAACAATGCGGATACTATCAAACGGCGGTATTGACCTTCTAGGCATGGCAGAACTACAGGCAACACGTGCAGTGTACCTCCTTCCTGGTGGAATGACGACCTGATCGGCTGTCGTACGCCTTCCGTCTAATAGGCCATGCTCATGCATGGTTTACAGCTTTGGGGCAGGTTTAGTGACAACTAGGAACAGTCAAAGGGACTGTGTTCGTGATGCTATATCGACATTCAGCGTCAGTGGTCATGCGATCCTGGAACCGAGCTGATGCAACACTTTTCTTTTTTGATGTGTGGAGTATCGGGTTCTTACAGCTGGTTCAATTTGCGCCACCGGTGCTAATTATGATACACCCTATACATTGTAATAAGTGCTTTATCTGCAAAACCTGAGATTCGCACGAAAATAATGTAATTGTGAAAATTAATCCACGAATTTATGGCTTAATTGTACACCATTTAAAAGAGCGGAATAAGAGCACGTAATAGATTCGTTGCATAGAGTAACATTATCCCCGTCACCGAAGAAAAACAATATTCCTATGAAAAACAAGTAGTTCCGTGAAGAACTATACAGCCCATTTTCATATATCCTACTCGTGTCAATTGTCTCTATCAACATACAAAATTTCAGTTTGAAGGTTGTGATAGATTCGTAGATATTGAGAACCGTCTAAATATTTCATATGGTCGCCATTTTGGATTGTTATATGTATAGGCCATAGAGTTATGTACCATTCAAGGAAAATTATTGCCTAGGTTCATTATTCAAATTTTCACTTCTATCGCATGATTACGACACAAGAACTAAAAACTTAATTTCAAAATTTCGCACAGCCGCTATCTTGAGGTTATGTAAACAATTGAACTAAATTAGATGCCAGTGCATTACAATATGTATAATCATTTACTGTACCACATTTCACAGCGCTCAGAGAGTTAAATCACGAGAAAAGTCTATTAAAATGTTTCAAATTCGCTTGGCCGCCATGTTCGTTTTGTACTTTACAGATTTTTGAATGTTACATAGATAAACTTGTAGCAGTGCCCTTTACCACCGTACAAAATTTCGGGGTGATATCTGTAATAGTTTCGGTGATATAGAATGCCAGTGAAATATTTCGCACAGCCACTATTTTGAGGTTATGCAAACAATGGAACTAAATTAGACTCCAGTGCATTACAATGTGTATAAACATTTGCTGTACCAAGTTTCATTATGTTTGGATAGTTAAATCGCGAGAAAAGTCTATTTAAAAGTCTCAAATTCGCTTGGCCGCCATGTTGGTTTTGTATTCACCAGGTTTTTGAAAGTCTCATAGATGAACTTATAGCAGTGCCCTTTATCACCGTACACAATTTCAGGGAGATATCGGTAATAGTTTCGGAGATACTGAATGCTGGTGAAATATTTCGCACAGCCGCACTGTTGGATTGGTGAGATACAATAAAATTTGAAGGGCATGGTCGGGGTCGGCCAGAATAGTGCTATGATCTTACCGAGTTTCATTGTAATCGCTCCAGCCGTTTAGAAGTTATTAGGGACACACCACACACACGGACAAAAGGTGATCTCATAAGCCTATTTTTTCATAAAATGAAAATAGGCTAAAAATAGCCTATATATCGGGGGCTGTGCGACAAAACATGTACTTCATGCACGATGGAGCACCTCCTCATTTTAATGTTAATGTCCGTCGGCTTCTAAATAACAGATTCGGTGACTGATGGATAGGTAGAGGTGGACCAATTGCCAGGCCTCCATGCTCTCCGGACCTAAAACCATTGGACTTTTATTTGTGGGGGCATTTGAAAGCTCTTGTGTATGGAACCCCAGTACAAGATGTTCAGAGTCTCCGTGCCCGTATTGTGGAAGGCTGAGAAACCATACGCAGTACACCAGGGATACCTCAGCGCATCCGAGATTCATTACGACGGCGGGTTGATGCTTGTATCAATGGGCGCGGATGGCATATTGAACATCTCCTGTGAGAAATAGTTGCATGTGGTATGTTGGAACGTTCTATTCTTGTGTGTTTCCAATTATTAATGAGTTGGATACAATGAGGTGTAACATAGAAACAACGCGTTTCGGGAACCATGTTCATATAACATAATTTCTTCGTCTACGTGTGAGGAATGTGTTCTGAATGTTGTGCCATACATTTTTGTTACACCCTGCATATTGTTCATTCCACATATTATAGTCATTTGAGAACCTGTACCACTAACACTAACAAGATACCTGCGATAACGCAAGTCATATGGAATGCATACTGGGAGATAAAAACGAATACATCAGTATTCCACGAAAAGTAGGAGACTTTAGCTACTTAGGAAGTAAAATAACCACTGCTGGACAAAGCAAAGAGGATATAAAAAGTGGGTTGGCTCATGCAAGGAAAGCATTTCTATAGAAAAGAAATCTATTGACAGCAAATATACACTGAAGAAAATGGAAATATGCAACACCCAGAAGGAGTGGTGCTACATTGCTGCAATTGAACATGCAGGACGTGTGTTCGGTTGTGATTCGATGATTACACTTGCAGGTCCCTCTGACCGCAAGTTTGTACAACAATCAATACAGGATGTGCCCACCACGAGCTGCAATACATTGATAAATTCGGCGAGGCATGGAGTCAATAAGGCCCTGGATCGCTTCCTGAGGAATTGTGGCCCATGCTTGCTGCACTGCACGGGTCAGTTGTTCCAGAATTGTGGGTGGCTGAGGACGGTTGGCCAGTTGTCGACCCATCATTCCCCACACATGCTCAATAGGACTGAGGTCCGGGGATCTGGCTGGCCATTCTATGGTTGTGATGTCGTGGAGAGCTTCTCTGGAGATGCGTGGAGTGTGAACCCAGGCGTTGTCCTGCTGAAACATCCCATTAGCAATGTTCGCCATCATAGGGTCAACCACTGGATTGAGTACCCTATCAACGTACTGTCGAGCAGTCATAGTGCCCTCAACAAGCACTAATTGTGATTTCACATTAAAGCCAATAGCTCCCCAGACCATAATGCTTGGTGTTGGCCTTGTGTGCCTCTCGACAATAAGGTCGGCCCCTCTCCCCGGTACGTCGGCGCACAGGATTCCGGCGATCACTGCGGGCAAGACAGAAGGGCGATTCATCACTAAAGACAACCCTATGCCATTCGTCGACCCACGTCGATCGTTCTCGACACCAGGCCAGCCTTACACGTCGCTGTTGTGGGGTCAATGGAACACCTTCTGCAGGGACACGGGATCGTAAGCCAGCTGCACGCAGGCGATTTCCAACTGTTTGTTGTGTAACGTGGGGTGCCACAGCTGCTAGAATTTGCGCTGCTGTTGCATGGGGTTCCATCCGGGCCATCCGAATGATGCGGCGATCCTCTCTCACACTTGTCAGTCGCGCTGGGCCTGTGCCAGGTCTACGAGTGTGGGTTACCTTCATTTGACCACTGCTGCCATACACGTTGTAGCGTAGATGCCTGTCGGCCAACACGTGCAGCGACAGTCCTTAGCGATAATCCAGCCTCACACAGCCCAATTATCCGAGCCCTCTCCAACGGCGACAGTTGTTGATAGCGTGCTCTTCTCTGTCGTCGAGGCATGTTTGACGGGGAACACTTCACTGCACAGACTGCAAGTCAACTACGCTACACCAGAGTCCGTATACTGGAGTTGATTCCTCCGCAACCAATCACGTGGGGAGACCTGTAGCAACAATCCAATGGATCTGAAACTTTGCGATCGTTTATATACCTAAATGGCATCGTTCCATATCTTGAAAATCAACACAAACGACCAATGCCTTCATGGTGTTGCAATTTCCATTTTCTTCAGTGTACTAGGACATTCGATAAATAATGCCAACACTTCTATAACATCACAAAGAACATTATTTGGTTAATTTTGACATTACGTACTTCATTCAACAATACGTTGCCAAATTCTTGGAAAACGACACACTCATCTGCATCACCATTTCTGGATATCTCTCTCACTGACCGATCTAGAACTCTCTAGATGTGTTGACATTCCTCTCTTTCTTGACGGAAGGCTTCCACCCATCTTGCAATAGTTCGATAAGGTAGGACTGCTCTCCCACCAATGCTCTAAAGCACTGAGTTGCACTTTTACCTCTTGCAACTTGGATTTTAATGAAGCACCTTTGTTCATATCTACTGAACATCATTCTTGGGCGGTATTACTTACCGAATATGAGAAACAGTTAATGTATTCACACATATCAACTACAATATGGTATTTCGAGACTTTAGTATTACAGATTTGTACAACAAAGACTGCTCAACAATATATTATACTACAAGATTACAACGGTCACCACGAGGATAGCTGATTGACAACAGTGTTGCCATTACTTATCGCATGCCCTAGAACAGGGGTCTCCAAACTACGGCCCGGGGGCCACATCCGGCCCGCGGACAGATTTTGTCCGGCCCGCGGAGAGCTAGCATACTTGAAAACTCCTTTTAGAGAACATATTTTTTATAGCAAATTAAATTTAGTTTACTGAAGTATTCTAATTTTATGTTGAATAATTATTAATATGACATCTACATTGATATGGTCATGGGCTAACTACTCATAACATTGTTGTAGGCTTATTGTTATTGTTTTTGTGATAAGTTGGATAAAGAAACACAGAATTGTAATGAGTAAAGACATGTATAACATGCAGACAAATGAAATACTAATGAGATTTATGTAATTGAGATTTTCCACTGACAATAGTTTGTAGTTGTGGACTAATTTTACTTGTACCAATTATTAAGATGCTCATCAGTTAATTTAGATCTGTAAACATTTTTTGTGTACTTCATTTTGGAGAAGGTCTTCTCACACAAATAAGTAGTACCAAAAACAGAAAACAGCCCACGAGCAAATTTATGCAAATTATCAAATTGTGTCAGTGGAAGACTCTTATAAAATTCCAACAAAGATGAGTTTTGATATTTGTTCTTAATTATATCACTGCACTGTAGTTCAATCATTTCCATTTGAAGTTCCGGGGCTAGGGTTTCAATGTCAGTATCAAAAGGATCCTGAAAAATCTTAATTTGATTCGCAAAGGCATCGAAGTCCGAGAAACGAGTATCAAAATTTATTTTCAAAGCACTCAAAGTTTCGATTGCAAAATCGATAGGAAACTCAGTCTCAGTGGTGTGGCTGAATATTTCACATGTTTTTAAATGTGAAAAACATTTACTTCGTAGTTGTGATTGAAACAGTATCAATTTCTTCCGGCATGATTTGATATTAGTGTATAAATCAGGAAGATGCTGGTTTTCTCCTTGCAATCTCAAATTCAGTTCGTTCACATGTTTTGTCAAATCAACATAGAATGCTAACTTCCACAGCCATGCGTTGTTTTGTAATTCAGTAAGAGGGCGATGCTTTTCATTCAAAAAAATTTCGATCTCTGCTCGAAGTTCAAAAAAGCGCTGAAGGACTTTCCCACAACTAAGCCAACGTACGGCAGTATGATAAGGTAAGTCATTTTCTCCAATCTCTTCAATAAATTGTCGGAATTGTCGGTGATTCAGCCCAAAAGATCTCATAAAATTAACAGTTGATATGACTGGTTTCAGAACTTCAGACATATCCAAACATTTTCCGCACAAAGTCTGTTGATGAATGATACAATGTAAGACTAATGGTTTTGAACCACCGTCATTTTCTACAGCCTTTGACACAAGAGCGACCACTCCTTTATCTTTCCCACTCATGTTTTTGCCTCCATCAGTTGTAATACATTTCAAGTTTTTCCATCGAAGGTTCTTTTGATTAATGGCCATTTCAACTCCTTTAAAAATATCTGTACCAGTAGTTGTGCCATGAATACTATACATATCAAGAAGTTCTTCATGCACTTCATAGATTTTATCTACTCCTCACCGGGTGAGTTAGCCGTGGTGGTTACGGCATGACTGATGGCAGTCGCTCACATCCGGGAGGCGAGGAGGTTCGAATCCCCCCGCCGGCAACCTTGAAGATGGTCTTCTGTGGTTTCCCATCTTCCTTCCAGGCAAATGCCGGGGTTTGTCCCTAACTATAGGCCACAGCCGCTACCTTCCAACTCCTCGTCCTTACATTCCAACTTCCCTCCTTCCCTCCCCACCCAACGGTACTTGTAGCTCACCCATTGGGTGTCCGTCTCGAAGCAGCTACAAAACTGGCGAGCCGAACATGTCCTCGGACACTCCCGGCACTAAAAGCCATACGCTAAAAAAATAAAAATAAAAATCTACTCCTCGAATATAAATCAACACCTGAGCAGTATCTGACACATCCGTTGACTCATCCAAGGCCAAAGAAAACCACTCAACATCTCCATTTTTGTCGAACAGTTGAGAGGATATATTTTCAGGGATGTTTTCTACCCTTCGAGCCACAGTGTTTGCTGACATACTGACAGTTTTTAATAAATTTACCTTTTCAGGGCACATTTCTTCGGCTGCTGCAATTATGCATTCTTTGATCATTTCTCCATCGGTGAATGGTTTTCCACGTTTTGCAATTTCAAGAGCCACACGAAAGCTGGCACGAGTTGCAGCCTCTTGTTAGGTTTTGAGTTTTGTAAATGAAGATTGCTGCGATTTCAATCCGCGCTTCATAGCTTCGAATTTTTCTGTCCGCAAACTTCCTGTATATTTTGAGTAATTTTGAAAATGTTTTGTTTCATAATGACGTTTAATGTTATATTCCTTGAGAACGGCTATGCTTTCATTGCAAATCAAACATAGCGCCTTGTTACTGGACTCAATTACGAAATACTGAATGTTCCACTCATCTTTGAATTTTCTGCATTCACTATCAATTTTTCGCTTCTTTTCCATACTACTAAATCACACACAAAAGCAACAATTCAAATCAAAATACTGTTACAAAGATGTCTTAAACTTAAACACGCACAAACACGTTTTAAGGAGGTACGCACTATTTTATTTCACAACAGTGTCATAGGAACTGACTTGTGGTTGCGCAACTAGCCTTCTTATATATTCCAATTACTGCCATCTAGAAGTGAGTGGAAGACACCAGAACTCTCTCGAACCAACGAGATTACTCTGTACGTGCTATTAGCGCCATCTGTTAGCGATAGAAGGTACTACCTATTTCCGCTTGTGTCCACCAGATGTCGTGTCACGTTACTCCTCATGGCTCGTACTCTACGACTAATCTAGAAATTACAGATAATGACAGGAAAATTAATAATATGCAGTGTTGCCGTTTTGCGGACTTTAGTCCGATTTGCAGCCTTTTTTCAACGTTGCGTACTTTTTCGGACTTTTTTTTTTCATCAGTGGACTATTTCACTTTTTACCACCGGCAACAATGATAATATGGTTTTGGCCCTCGGAACTTACTGGAGTAATCAGTATGGCCCTAAGGCTGGAAAGTTTGGAGACCCCTGCCCTAGAAGATTTAGGTATTAGAAAGGCATTTTTGAAAGCCTTTGTCTGGAGCGTGGAGCTCTATGGAAGTGAAACTTTGAATGTTGGTACAGCAGAAAAGAGGAGAATAGAAGTATTTGAAATGTGGTGTTACAGGAGAATGATGAAGATCAGAAGGGTAGATAGAGAAACAAATGAAGAGGTGTTAAGACGAGTGGGAGAGGAGAGATGTTTCTGGCGACTGCTAATGAAGAGAAGAGATAGGTTGGTGGGACACCTAAGTTATTAAGACACCCAGGAATAGGAAACTTAGTTATGAAAGGATCGAGGATAAGAACTGTATGGGTAGACCAAGGTTAGAATATGTTAAACAGATTGCTTCGGATGTAAGGCGTGATAGCTATGTAGAGATAAAACGATTATCTCAAGGACAGGGGGCATGGAAGGCTGCATCAAACCAGTCAAAAGACTGAAGACTCAAACAACATCACTCTTCTACATACCTTGTCTAAATAGTGTAGAATGTATTATATATCACCCTACTGTAGGCCTATATCGCTTCTTAAATGTATGATTGAGACCAGTAGTGGCTCGTACTTGCATTCTTAAGGTGGGCTTATTATGTTATAACACAATCGTTCTGTGGGCCAACTGTGTTCAAAACTCACAGAAAACAAATAATAAATTAATACTTGGTCACAAAATACATTACAGTTTAGAAGTAATTTGAGTGTTGACGCCGATTGACAGCACGAGGCAAGGAACTTGGATACTCAGCGCGGGAGATCGTTTTCAAGATTCGTTAGTAGTCGGTAATCATCGTAACCGATCGGAAGAGCAGGCAAGATCTAAACATGCCTGACAAAGTGCTTTACGCATGCATTGAGTATGCACTGTACACAGTGTTGCCAAATCTTGAAATGGGAAAGAACTAAACCCTGCGCTTTGGAACAGCAGAGAGGCACCAGCTGGACTCTATGATTCAAAACACTAGAAAATCACAAAAAATATATAAATATATAAACGGATTTTCTTTTAACCTACAGTTCTTTCATTAAAAATCTTCTTCTTCACTTTCGGAGCCTACTACCGGTATTACATCTTTAGAGCAGGAAGGTGTAGTGCTGTATCTTTGTATACTTCGAATTTTGGCCAATATATCCTACAGTCTACTAGCCTACTAGGCAATGAACAACCAGCGATCGTGGGTTTGAGATAGATTTACAATACTAACTGTGGTTGCCTAGGAGTCTTCGCATGAAACTGGGAAATCTCCTGGCAGCTGGGAAGAAAATAGAGGATAGGCAGATTCTTTGTACAAGTGCACTTGCACTGAGCCCTGCATGTTGCGCTTACTTAGCACTTATGCACGTGAATGAGAATTTCAGGGACTTCCCCTGCTGGAGTGTTGACCTTGACACGTGTAAGGCTGAATTTTGCCTATCTTTATTGATTAACTTCATTAAAATTATTACATGACTTTCAGGATTTACTTATTAGTCATGGGAGACAATTTCATGGAAAATCCGTTAAGCAACAGATTTGGCACTGGTTTTAATGAAACAACACTTCTATGGCGCTATATGAAAATTTCTGTCACCAAATGACCTTCAGAAACACCAGATCTGGTGCTAAAAACACCAAATTGGCAACACTGACTGTACAAGGACTATGTCCGAATTAATGCTCATTGAAGGGCCGACCAGGCACACTGAAGCAGCCAACGAGCTTTAATGTTTAAGCTCGTTGGAAGCAGCTCTGAGCTACCTGCCCTGCGAACAGATCTTATCCAGTTGTGTTGGGTGGTTTGGCGCTCAGTTTTAAAAGGTGGGGAACATAATGTATACATACACTGAGTATTGAGACCGGACAGTTTGAAACACTAAAGGGCGTGGTGGCGCCGCGATCAACCTCTTTGCCTCTCACCAAGGCGGACCGGGTTCGATTCCCGGTCAATGCATGTGGGATTTTCGAAGTGGTTCGGATTCCACGTAAAAAGGAGGTCCTGTGGCTCATGATCGCGAGATTAACGGTCACGTAAAACTACAAGCTTCGGATTTCTTAAACACTATAAATATAATAATGTGAAATGAAAATCCACAGCCTGCTTCCAGTCTCCGACCGGGTCAGGAATGGAATGAATGAAGCCCCCATCTAGCGGCGAGGATATGAACTATGCCGGCTGCCGAGGCCTGACGCACTGATGATTAAATGAATGACATATGAAATGAAATGATAGTGTTGCTGGAATGAAATTTTGACAGGGAAAACCAGAGTACCCAGAGAAAAGCCTGTCTGCCTCCGTTTTGTCCAGCACAGATCTCACATGGAGTGACAGGGATTTGAACCACGGACCCAGCGGTGAGAGGCCGGCGTGCTGCCGCCTAAGCCACGGAGGCTTCACTATAAATATAATGAAAATCCACAGCCTGCTTCCAGTCTCCGACCGGGTCAGGAATGGAATGAATGACACCCCCATCTAGCGGCGAGGTTATGGACTGTGCCGGCTGCCGAGGCCTGACGCACTCCTCTGGGGCAATGATTAAATGAATGACAGATGAAATGAAATGATAGTGGAGAGTGTTGCTGGAATGAAATTTTGACAGGGAAAACCGGAGTACCCGGAGAAAAACCTGTCTGCCTCCGTTTTGTCCAGCACAGATCTCACATGGAGTGACCGGGATTTGAACCACGGGCCCAGCGGTGAGAGGCCGGCGTGCTGCCGCCTAAGCCACGGAGGCTTGACTATAAATATAATAATGTAATATATTTAATTAATATACAGTTGACCTACATATAAAGAGAAAATATTTCATAACTTATAAGTTTAGTTGACGATTGTTTTTTTTTCTCTTTTTCATATTATGTTTCTTCAGATGTAGAGTCCTGCGCGGATAAACAAAACGTTATCCGCATCCGCACGACTGTTATCCGCACTCGCCCCACATCCGCACGACTGTTATCCGTATCCGCTTCCGTCCCGCATCCGCACTACCGCACGTTTCTTACCTGATACAACTGGCATTACAATAATATTTTAAATACAGTAGATAAAGTATTATACAACACATTTAGACATTTAAGGAGAAAGTTTATCCGCGGATATCCGCATGTTTATCCGCGGATATCCGCATCCGCGCAGGGCATTACAGATAGGCTTTGCCTGTCCCGGGGAGCCGCGCATGTCAGCAAAAGTCGCTTCTCACCTAACCACGGAAGCAATGAGTCATTTGCAGCCGACTCGAGCGCATTCCACAAAATCATAACTAGAGACGGGAATTTGCCTATTTGCCTATTTTATTCCTGTGTTTAGAAACGTAGGCTTTCGAGATATAAATCCGTTTTAGGTGTATTTAGGCTAGATTTCGTTGGTTTTATTGTGCCTATATAATGCCTATTTCAAGGGTTTGTGCCTATTTGTAGTATAATTGCCTATTTGATGCCTTTTGACGGTATTTTAAAGTGAATTCTATTGCAGCTGGTGTGCTCGACAGAATTATGTTCTCATTTCTCAATATGTGTTTACCCCACGAACAAGAATGAGAATTCTAGAAAGTCACCAGAAATAGCGCCTGGGATCTCGATATTAAGCCTCCAAACTTAACAACCCTTCGTTTTGTATTTCGCTTTTCCTTATATTGAAAATGTACCCGTTAGTATGTGTGTGAATTAATATCATAAACTTTATGCTGATTGAATAACAAAAGAACTAACTTAGTGCCATGTTTTTGCGTTTTTTTCAATCTCGATATTAAGCCTTCAAAGTTAAAAACCCTTCGTTTCAGGTATCGTCCCCAAAAAAGCCGCGTTAGGTTGGCGCTGCAACCTAACAGTGAATTAATATACAGTATATCCTGTACGCGCCTGAGTGTTGAATGGGCAGGCAGTTAAAAGCAGCCAGGAGGGATGCGATCCAGCTGGCAGTTAAAATGACGCGGCGATCACGGTGCGTTGGTGCTGTAACCTATCTTGTGTTGAATGGACAGACAGTTTAAAGCAGCTTGGAGAGATGCGATCTAACCGGCAGTGGGTGTAGCATGGCCTCTTACCGAGATAGATGGAAACTTGGTGGTCCCGTCTTGAACTACTGTTGCCATGCAGCCAGGAGGGATGCAATCCAGCTGGCAGTGAAATTGCCGCGGCGATCACGGTGCGTTGGTGCTGTAACCTATCTTGTGTTGAATGGACAGGCAGTTTAAAGCAGCTTGGAGGGATGCGATCTAACCGGCAGTGGGTGTAGCATGGCCTCTTACCGAGATAGATGGAAACTTGGTGGTCCCGTCTTGAGCTACTGTTGCCGTGCAGCCAGGAGGGATGCGATCCAGCTGGCAGTGAAAATGCCGCGGCGATCACGGTGCGTTGGTGCTGTAACCTATCTTGTGTTGAATGGACAGGCAGTTTAAAGCAGCTTGGAGGGATGCGATCTAACTGGCAGTGGGTGTAGCATGGCCTCTTACCAAGATATATGGAAACTTGGTGGTCCCGTCTCAAGCTACTGTTGCTATGGAGATGGCCGGCCTTGCTACAGTATTACTTCATCAGTATATTTTCTGCTTTTTTAGCCTTTGCTTGAGTGCAAAAAGGCCGAAATCAGAAGAATGAGAAAGACTATCGAAAATTCATGTAGCCAGCCGTTCCCTCTGGGTCCTAAACTATGTGTATGCAAAATTTGGTTGAGATTGGTGGAACGGTGTAGATTTGTATACGGAACAAATCCACCCACATACATACACACATACATACATACACACATACATACATACAGACAGACAGACAGACTTTCACTTTTATATATAAGATAAGTATGTTATTAAATTATAAGATGCTTATTGTTAATTCTTTTTATAGTAATTAAATATGTTATTAAATTACAAGAAAATTTTTCATGCCTATTTTGTTGCCTATTTTACACGTTAGTGCCTATTTACATGCCTATTTTGGCTATTTTAAGAGCCTATATGCCTGCCTATTTTAACTGTTTTTAGTGCCTATAATTCTCGTCTCTAATCATAACTGAGCCTACAGCTGTATGTTTTTTTTTTTTAGCGTATGGCTTTTACTGCCGGGAGTGTCCGAGGACATGTTCGGCTCGCCAGTTTTGTAGCTGCTTTGAGACGGACACCCGATGGGTGAGCTACAAGTACCGTTGGGGAGGGAAGTTGGAATGGAAGGACGAGGAGTTGGAAGGTAGCGGCTGTGGCCTATAGTTAGGGACCAACCCCGGCATTTGCCTGGAAGGAAGATGGGAAACCACAGAAGACCATCTTCAAGGTTGCCGGCGGGGGAATTCGAACCTCCTCGCCTCCCGGGTGTGAGCGACTGCCAGCAGTCATGCCGGAACGACCACGGCTAACTCACCCGGTAGCTGTATGATAAGATATGGATATGATGTTATTTCATTCCAGGGGCGTCGTGGTCATTTAGCCCAGTGTATTGTGTATGTAATTTATGTCTGATAACCTGTGTTATTGTGATGGGTGTATTAGTGTGTGTATTTGTAATTTAGGTGAGTATCTGGAAGGAGGCGGCCATGGCCTTAAGTTATGAATCATCCTGGCATTTGCCTGGAGTATAAGTGGGAAAGCGCGGAAAACCACTTCTAGGATGGTTGAGGTGGGAATCAAACCCACCTCTTCTTTGTTTTGCCTCACGAGGCTGTGTGTAGGCTACCCCGTTCCATTCCTAAGACCAAAATTAAATTTCTTGGCGGAGCCGGGAATCGACTCCAGACCTCCGGAGCGACAGCCAAGAATGCTAGCCACTACACCAGAAGGTGGTCAGGTGCATATAAAACTTAACAAAACACATTACAAATGAAGGGCCAGGGGGAAAAACGATGAGAGTAATGAAAATGAAAAAAATGAGTTATTAGTGCCAGTCGGTGGCTGTGGTGATGCTTTACCTTCCAGCAATACTAGCATGAGGAAAAGTGATGGCAGTCAATAGATATGAGCAGGGAAATATTTGCCTCTAGGGGGAAAAGTGATGAGAGTCAAGTTGCTAGGTGGCAAGACTGATTACGGTCAGCCAGCCGCTCCCAGAATTCCTGGCTGCTTTGTTGTTCTTGTGATAGTATTTTGTTTTGGAGTTATCTTCATTGAGTGAGGCGTCTTTTCTCAGTGTGTTTTACTTATCATTAAGTTACTAGTAGTACATGTGACGAATTTAGAGTAAAGGAACGAGACCTCCAAGTGAAAATCGACAACGCAAAATAAGACATAAAAACTGCACAAGTTGAAATGACACAAATCAAAATTTTCCTTGAACTTCACATAAGGAAAGACGAAGTTTTTATGAATGTAAAAGATCAGCAAGAAAGGCTTCCCAAAATTCTGAAAGTATAGAGGACTTCCAAAAAAAGGGTGCACAATTAAACGTGGGCTAATGCTTATTTTTGTGTTCAGCGGAAGCGCAATGCGATTAGAAGCATACCAAACTTAGGGCGAGGCTAATCGAAAAACTCAACTTGTTGAAAACTTTGCTACGACAACTCAAGAATTGATTGATTGATGGATTCTTCAGACTCAACTAATGACTCAATTTAAGACTCAACTGAACTTCGGCTGGTTCCTTAGTTTAGGGGCTGCGACAACGCGGTCACGTAGCCCCGTGTACTTTGGGTGTGTGTAGAATCTGTCTGATAAGCGGTGTTAATTGTGATGGCTGTATTAGTGTGTGTTTTCATTTTTTAATTCAAGTACGTATAATAAAAATAATATCGTATGGCCATGGGTGCCGGGTGCAAGCATTGTTAATAGACACCCAGAGGGTAGCTTGAATGTCGAATTTCGTTGTTCCTTGAAGCACTATGAAAGTCAAGGAGGTTAGATATCTAAGCTCCTTGAGCACTACAGCGCTTTCCAGTAGAGAAATTAGGAACTTTGTGTTGGCGGAAACTCCCGAGATTAATTTTGTCATTATGAACACGGCCTACTGAAATCAAATGGGTTCTTTGACATGCCAACATTGTATGACATGCGTGTCGTAAATTTTTGCCGCCTTTCAAAAAAAAAATCACATACCACGGCCAGGAGCGAACCTGCAAGCTTGGGGGGGGGGGGGGGGTAGTAAACTGGCACGTTAACAACTCACTCAAGTGAGGACTGCAGACATTCAATTTTCAAGTAGTTCCTACTTTTGCTACCAAACGCCACCGTCAACGACAACTAGTACCGAACTTGGTTCCTACATGCCACCGCAAAACTGAATTTTAAAAGTGAAATTAAAAAGAGTAAAATGACATCTTGATTTGATAGTTTGTGTAAAACTTGTCTACTGACTCTCATCGTTCATCTCTCTGACAATATGTATTAAGTGTATTTAAAAGTTTATAACATTTTGAAATATTGAGGAAATATAAATGTTGTTTTAGAATACTGTTGTCAAGTACTTTTATTGTTAATTTACAGTCTTACATTACACATTGTTAACGGCTGCTTCAGAATAGAACGTTTTGAACTTTAAAATCGTATTATTGAAAAACTCATCCTTTCGGACTCTCATCGTTTTTCCCCCTGGCCCTTCAAATGTCAATAGTGTTAGAACAAAAAAATATGTTTTCTATTAGCCTATGAAGATAGGAGTGCGGCTACGCCAGGGTTTGTTGATAATAGTAGCTGGAGACGATTATAATACTGTAATGATCATAACTAATATAGTTCTTGCACTTTCCTCGTTAACGTGCGGCTCGCCTTTGAAATCTAGCTGGGCGGATATGTTAACATCCCATGGCTGCCAGAAGCGAAGGCTTTCCCAGCGCGAGACACAGCGTTGGCAACTTTCCACCGTAGCCACTGAGAGCAAGCAGCGAGACTGGACAGAACTACATGTGCAACACTAGACACCTGATACCTGCGTAAGACACGAGCTATCCGCCAGGGCGGGACTTAAGAGTCCACGTGGAGTGATAGAGGAAACATTCTATTGGTCAACAACCGTCAACTGTTGGTCAGTAGCGAACAATGGTTTTTGTCAGCGCGTGCTACCGCCTTACCTTTGAGTCACCGCAGAAAAGTGAGGGAACTATACATGTATTTTTTCCAGGAGTGTTATTTGCTTATTATTATATATTATACGATGTCGATATGTAAATATTATATGTCAGAAAACTGTATCATAATGGGTGTCATTCAAGTACTACTTTTCATTATAACACAGTTTTTCCAACCAATATTTTCATTCATTGACCAATTAGGTAAGGATAGCGTCAGACATGCACTGAAAATCCAACATGTCGGACATGAATTACATGATTTGAAAGTTGACAATGTAGCCTATCTTGGACCAACCATTGTACAGTAGTTACAATGCATAAACAAACGGAGCAATATTGCAAAAGAAATAGCACTGTACCTTAAAATCCGGAACTCCAATTTCTACACATTCGTAAGATTTCGCCGACAATTTTAGTGAATGCGGTTGTTGACCTAAACACACCATAACACCATGGAAAAAGCAGGCATATGACATTAGTTCCACGGAAATTATAATCCAACTCCCTGTTCAGTAAATGGATTTCTTATGCGAAACTTTCCGCCAGATATCGTTACTGTTCTATTTGGGACTAAATTGATTTGCCTTCCGTTGACATTCTATACGCATCGAATTTGAAGAATAACTAGTTGATAATACAATACATTTTAATTTTAAAGCGTTTGTAACAGCCTATTTGTTTTGTTATTTGACGAAAATCATTTTGTACCTGTGCGCTATCTGTTGGTGCTACTTCAGGATAAACAATGTTTCAAAACTTTGTGATCCGTTATTGGGTAGAGATCAAATCTGAGCCCACACAATTCCCAAGAAGGAGAAGTCAACCGACAGATATTCATGAATATTTATGTTAGAACATTATAATAAAGTTATAATTATCGTCGAAAATAAACAGTCGTATGCAACTCGGACATAATGGTTCATATCAACACTTCTTTGGTTATTGCGTTATTATTGTTAATGTAGTTAGCCTGTGATTTATTGAATTATTATTGTGACTAACTTCAGCAGTGATAATTATTGTCTATGCTATTTCGTTACTTATGTTCTAAATCAACCGTTCCTATTTAAACTGGTGGCCTAATTGTATGGTTATATCTCCATGTTGCAAATAAAACAAGTAGTTCCGTGAAGAACTATACAGCCTATTTTCATATATCCTGCTCATGTTAATTGTCTCTATCAACATACAAAATTTCAGTTTAATTGCTGTAACAGATTCGTAGATATTGAGAACCGTCGAAATTTTTCACATGGTCGCCAGGATGGATTTTTATTTTTGTACTATTACATTAAGATTATTGTGTACGTGTGGTATTCAAACTTCAATCGCATGATTAGAACACAAGAAGTAAAAACGAGATTTTAAAAGTACGCACACCAGCCATCTTGTGATTATGCAAACAATTGAAATAAATTACATGCCAGTGGATCAATATTTGTATAAGCATTTAACGTGCAACGTTTCACGGCACTCGGATAGTTAATTCGCGAGAAACGTCCATTTAAATATTTATACTTCGCGTCGCCGCCAAGTTGGATTTGTGCTCACCAGGTTACTGAAAGTCCTATAGGTGAACATATGTTCATAGTCTCTATGAACATAAAAAAAATCAGTTTGGTTGCTGTAAAAGATTCATAGATATTGAAAACCGTCTAAATATATCGGAAGCTCGCCATTTAGGATTGTTATATGTATAGGCCATCGAGTTATGTACCATTCAAGGACAATTATTGCCTAGCTTCATTATTCAAACTTTCACTTCGATCGCATGATTACGGCACAAGAATAAAAACTTAATTTTAAAATTTTGCACAGCCGCCATTTTGAGGTTATGTAAACAATTGAATTAAATTAGATGGCAGTGCATTACAATCTGCAAAATCATTTACTGTACCACATTTCACTGCGCTCAGAGAGTTAAATCACGAGAAAAGTCTATTAAAATATTTCAAATTCGCTTGGTCACCATGTTCGTTTTGTACTCTACAGGTTTATGAAATATACATAGGTAAACTTGTATCAGTACCCTTTATCATCGTACAAAATTTCATGATGATATCTGTAATAGTTTCGGAGATATAGAATGTCAGTGAAATATTTCGCACATCCGCCATTTTGAGGTTATGTAAACAATTGAACTAAATTAGACTCCAGTGCATTACAATGTGTTTAGACATTTGCTGTACCAAGTTTCATTACGTTTGGATAGTTAAATCGCGAGAAATGTCTATTTAAAAGTCTCAATTTCGCTTGACCGCCATGTTGGTTTTGTAGTCACCAGGTTTTTGAAAGTCTCATAGGTGAACTTCTAGTAGTGCCCTTTATCACCGTACACAATTTCAGGGCGATATCGGTAATAGTTTCGGAGATATTGAATGGTAGTGAAATATTTCGCACAACCGCCATGTTGGATTGGTGAGACGTAACAAAATTTTAAGGGCACGGTCGAGGTCGCCGGGAATAGTGCTATGAACTTACCGAGTTTCATTGAAATCGCTCCAGCCGTTTAGATTTTATTAGGAGGACACACACGCCTCACACACACACACACACACGGACAAAAGGTGATCTCATAAGCCTATTTTTTCAAAATTGAAAATAGGCTAAAAAATGATACATTGCACTAAAATGGAATGAAATTATGTCAACGTATCTGGTATTACAAACTGAGTCCTGTAGCGTCCGGTCTTGTATTCAGCTCCACTCGGACTTGTTTCCTGCACAATTTGTGTTGATCGACTGGAAAGTTTTCTTTAATAGAAAAACACTGAAAGATGGCTTCTATCTATTCAATTCTGAGGAAAGGTAGGCTAAATTAAAAGTTGAAAATTAGCACCCCCCTCTAATTTTGATTCCGCTCATCCCCCTCCAAAAGCAAACCCTAGTTACGTCACTGGTGAAAGTAATCAGCAACCCCGGATTTGTAGGTTCTAAAATGTTAAAACTGGGTTCTATCAGTATATTACAATTTTAGAGGATCTTATATGTTCAATTTGGGAATTTATAGGATTTTTGGAATAATCACTGGGCATGACATTGTGTGTAAAACATTGTCACTTTAAGTTGTAAAAACTTAAATTAACTGTATCTTTACTACGCTACCAACTTCACGATTAGTATGACACTGAACAATGAAGTACTTGAAAGATTCTCAGGTGTAAACCCTCTTCTGCCTTCCATTAAAATGCGCTTGAAAGCGGAGAAACTGCGTTCCACTTCACATGAGTTAAGAGATGCGAACTTCATTTCAGCTAATTCCTTTAAAGTTCCAAGTCAATGTTTCTTGCACTATTTATCAACAGAGAACGCGACCGATTGTTGCTACGTAAGATTTAATAACAATATCATAAATATTTAACATTTTTCTTATTTGAACAATCTCCTTTTAGTTCGAAAATACAGTATGTTTGATAAATTAATGTACTCTATTTGCTTAAGGTGGTGCTAACTGAATAGTTTAAGAAAACAGTGCCGTTTCATAATATGCTCCTCCCACACAAACTAGCTTGCCACGGTGTGTGAGTGGTTATCGTGTCGGTCTACTAACCCCAAGCTTGCAGGTTCGCTCCTGACCGTGGCAACTTAAGTGATTTTTGAAAGGCAACAAAAATTACGACACGCATGTCATACGATGTTGGCATGTCAAAGAACCCATTTGAATTCAGTAGGCCGTGTTCGTAATGGCAAAATTAATCTCGGAATTTTCCGCGAACACAAAGTTCCTCATTTCTCTACTAGAAAGCGCTATAGTGTTCAAGGAGCTTAGATATCTAACATCCTTGACTTTCATAGTGCTTCAAGGAACAACGAAATTCGACATGCAAGCTACCCTCTGGGTGTCAAATAACAAAGCTTGCACCCGGCACACGAGGCCATACAATATTATGATTATTATTATCACCACACAAACTACTGAATCATGAAAATGTATCAAAATTTACCTTTAAAAGATAAAATAGTTAAGTTACTGAACAGGCAATAGCATTCACTGTTACCAACATTACAATTAATTAATCTTAAAAACAAAATATTAATCAAAAGGTACATTAATTTTTTATCTTACTATTGAAGTTAAAGATTTGAAACTAAATACATTTGAAGAAGATTTCATGGCTTGCCTTCCAACTTAAAATCATGGTTCTAGTTCTTAAAACTTATTGTTGGTAATTTTTTTTTCGGTAAGTTAAAAAAAAGCTTTGTTTTTGAAGCAATGCATAAATATTGTAGCCATTATTCTAGGTTAGATTATTGCACATATGCGGATGAAGACACTGTGAACATTTCAAGTAGATCGATGCATTAATTTCAGAGATAATGTACATAATTGCATACATATAAAAGATGGCTGCCAAAGAAATGTCTGCAAATAAATTAATTTATTTCGGAAATAAATTAACATTTTTGCACACATCAAACTTCCAATGCTGTTTCAATATGCTGACAACCCAAAACATTAAAAAATAGGAAATTGATTTTTTTCACCAAAACCTACGTTTTAATTAGGTATATCTAGGTTATATTACGAAAAATAGGTCATTTTAGGTACTAACGTGAAATTGGGTCAGTTTAGGCTATAAAGATTAACTATTTTACTCGTTGGTTCTTAAAACAATAAAATGAACTGAAATTTGGTGCGGCTCTCAGACAGGTTTCTTTTGTAATTTCTAGTGAGTATCGCTAGCTAGTTAGTTGTTGTTTTAAGGGGCGGAACTACGAGGTCATCTGCCCCTATGAGTGCCGCTGATCATTGGCAGAGGAGGAAACATTTGTTGGGGGTTGTCTTTTGCTGTTTTTCAGTCGGTCAACACAGTTGTTGTGCCCAAAGAATATATGAATTAATGTACATTTTTTATAACATAATTCATAAAATAAACCGCCAAGACAAAAAAAGGAACTCACCGTTGTACGTATAAAACCAAAGACTAACTACTGCAATACTGTAGTAGCAATTTAAATTAAATAATTAATTATTTAGCCACTTGAGGGTCGAAACACGTAGTCCTAAATTGCCCATTTAACTAACTAATAGGGCAGATGACCTCGTAGTTCCGCACCTTAAAACAACAATGACAACAACAATATAACTAACTAACTTAATACATTTTTTTCCAGGAGTGTGTTTCCATATTTATAATTTCTACACTGCCCAATTCATTGGGCACAACTATATTTACCGACTGAAAAGCAGTAAAAGACAATTTGTATAGACAACACTGTAAAAACAGTGGCTTCAAATTTCCACATTTGTTTTTGTTGTTTGAGTCTTCAGTATTTTGATTGGTTTGTTGCAGCCCTCCATGCCTCCCTGTCCTAATAGTTTTATCTCTACATAGCTACCACACCCTACATCCAAGGCAATCTGTTTAACATATTCTAACCTTGGTTACCCCTACAGTTCTTGTCCTCAACCCTTCCTTCCATAGCTAAGTATGCTATTCCTGGGTGTCTTAATATGTGTCCTACCAACTCTTCTCTTCATTAACAGTTGCCAGAAGAATCTCTCCTCGCCCAATCGTTTTATTAACTCATTTTGTTACTCTCTCTATCCATCAGATGTTCATCATTCTCCTGTAACACTACATTTCAAATGCTTTTATTGTCCTTTATTCTGCTGCACAAACAGTACAAGTTTTGCCTGTAACAGTATGGGTTGTTTTTGTTATTAATTCAATTTAAGGGCTTGGAACAACTTGGTCATTAACACCGTGCAGTTGGGTGTGTGGGTAGGCACCCCGGGACTTGAAATAAGGTATTATCGCGCTATTTGCCTGGAGGGAATGTGGAAAAAACACTCAGTATAGCCGTTGTCAGCGACAGTATTCGAACCTACGATCTCCGTAATTGATGCAGCTGCCCTCGCAGTCCTGGTGCACGATTTAACGCCACCGGACACATGTAGGATTGCGATAGGTGTTCCGGTGAAGGGGGACAGAGATGCCGGGATATGAACTTCCAGCTCCCCCACGCACATTTGGAACTCGGCTTATCCTACATTTTGGAAATTATCGTAATCAGAAATTATGATTATGATTTTGTGAAAACTTGAGGTACTCACAATTCTCTGAGTCTTGTCTGGTGCGATGGTTGTCACTTCGAAGCTTCTCTGCTGTTGTCGGTTGTCCTGTTTCAATTTGCCGCTGATTAGCCCGGGAACTTTAGTGACGAGGGACAGACGTCGGGACAGCTTGCGGCCCAGTTTGGACCGGCGAGATACACTGCTGTTCTCCATACTGAACGACTCACTACGCAACATGATTCAATCAACTCATCATCTCACACACTTACCAAGCGACAAATATCGTCAATAATTATCAAAGAAGAGATTTGATTACTATTAAACTTTAACCTACATTCACTATTATATTTTTCAGTATAAACTAATACCGAGTACCGTACACTTGGTCAACGAGTATGACACTTCGCTGAGACACGACACACTTCACACCCTTCAAAACCAATACACCGTACAGAGTAAACAAACGGACAGTAATCAACACGCGCGCGGAATCTGTCGCGGGAAACTCTTCACAACTCCTGTGACAATCTTTACAGAACGCACTGTGCTACAGATAACAATGTTCATGACGTCACACGGGGGTCCAGACTGCAGGCTGGATGCTGCACGAGATCACATCACTACCGCAACGTGGAGGTGTTTCAGAAAGCTCTCTGTTCGCGTGACAGCAGGGTGAAGACAGACACTTGTTGAACTCAGATGATGTCTACGCACCACGCTGCAATATGCAACTGTTTCTTGGTTACTGCTACCCACCGCAGAGCAAGTCGCAGCGCTACTGTCGCCCTACCTTCACTTCACCTGGAAATGAGCACAGGGATTGGTCAGTGATTACGTCATGACTAACAGGACCTGCTTCTCGCTCGACCGTGTGAGATGTCACTCAAAAGGGATGTTTCCATGTGCGCAGTGACGTGCAGGATTCCTTTTGGCGATCAGCATTCCCTGAGCTGAGTTTGAGATTAGTGGGGGATGATGGAACAGGCCATGGCAGATATTAGTTACAACTGTTGCAATATTTGCGAGTAAAACCGGCGAAGGTTTATCCCTACTAAAATGTATCGTGAGCCTTCTCATTTTTAAATAGAAATGCTCATTTCGCAGAGGTCTGTCTTTTTACTTTACATTAGTAGAGAGGAACAAAGCGCATGTTGATTCTGATTGGTTCATATTGTAAACAAGTAGTTCCGTGAAAAACTAAATAGCCTGTTTTTATATATCCTACTTATGTTAATTAACTCTATCAATTATGCTGTTTGAAGCCATTTTTCAGTGTTGTCTTAGTAAACAAAAGTTTGGTGTTTTCAGTCGGTATTTATTTATCTCGTGTTTCTTTTTCAGGATTAGGGAATAACCCATCTCATTTGGGTACACTCGTGTTGACCGACTGAAAAGCACCAGACTTTTGTTAACTCTATCAACATACAAAATTTCAGTTTGATTGCTGTAATAGGCCTATATTCGTAGATATTGAGAACCATCTAAATATTTCGGATGGTCGCCATGTTGGATTTGTATATGTGTAGGCCATAGTTATATACTATTAGATGAATATTATTGCGTAGGTTAACTATTGAAACTTAAATCGCATGATTAGGACACAAGAAATAAAAACAATATTTTAAAATTTCGCACAGCCACCATCTTGAGGTTATGAAATCAATTGAAATAAATTAGATGCCAGTAGATTAAAATGTGTATTACGCATTTACCGTGCCAAGTTACACTGCGCTGGGATGGTTAAATCGCGAGAAACGTCCATTTAAATATTTAAAATTCGCGTCACCGCCATGTTGGATTCGTACACACCAGGTTATTGAAAGTCCCATAGGTGAACTTATGTTAATAACCTTTATCAACATACAAAACTTTAGTTTGTTTGCTGGCATAGATTACCGTAGTAGAGAACCGTCTAAATATTATGGATGGTTGCCATGTTAGATTTTTACATAAATAGGCCATAGAGTTATGTACTATTAGATGACAATTATTCCGTAGGTTAGTTATTCATACGTTGACTTCGATGGCATGATTATGACACAAGAAATAAAGACTTAATTTTGAAATTTCGCTCAGCTGCCATCTTGAGGTTATGTAAACAATTGAATTAAATTAGATGTCAGTCCATTATAATGTGCATAAACATTTGCTGTACCATGTTTCACTGCGCTCGGATTGTTATACCGCGAGAAAAGTCTATTTAAATGTTTCAACTTCGCTTGGCCGCCATGTTCGTTTTGTACTTAACAGGTTTTTGAAAGTCATGTAGGTGTACTTTTAGTAGTGCCCTTTATAACCGTACAAAATTTCATGCCGATATCAGTAATAGTTTCAGAGATATCAAATGCCGGTGAAATATTTCGCACAGCCGCCATGTTGGGTTGGTGAGACGGAGTAAAATTTAAAGGGCACAGTCGGGGTCGGACGAAATACTACTATGTCCTTACTGAGTTTCATTGAAATCGCTCCATCCGTTT
The DNA here is from genome assembly GCA_946902985.2 of Meconema thalassinum. Lineage (NCBI taxonomy): Eukaryota > Metazoa > Arthropoda > Insecta > Orthoptera > Tettigoniidae > Meconema > Meconema thalassinum. Next base: position 943,563,120 of record OX336388.2, on the reverse strand, counting down.
AGATTTCATTAGGGGAACACACGCACATACGCACACACAGACACGCAGGGACAAAAGGTGATCTCATAAGCCTATTTTTTTTTTTCATAAACGAAAAAAATAACATACAAATTGCTATACAAACAGACATATTTACCAAGCATATATCAACTTAAACAAGTGGTTCCGTCAAGAACTGAATAGCCTATTTTCATATACTGTACTCTACTGGTACATTCCATTTGTATGTCCTCCTCGTGGCGTAGTGCCTATCTTTCTTGGCTTTCACCGCGGAGGCCCGGGTACGATTATTGGCTCTGAAAAGACATTTAATCCTTGTCTGAGAGCTGAAACGGGGTACACACAGGCTCGAGAGGCAAAACTACCTCCTACCTCAGCCATCATGGAAGCGGTTTTCCGTGGTCTCCCCACCTCTACTCCTGGAAAATCCCGGAATGGTACCTAACTTGAGGCCACGGCCGCTTCCTACACAAATCCTACTTCGATTACAAGCACACACACTAGTACAGACATCACAGTGACACAGATTATCAGACAACTGCTACACACAGTCAGGCACAGTTTCCGGCGTTTAGCTATGCACTTGACCTTGAGAGCTCAGCGATAGACGAGGGGTGTAGAGCGGTGCGGGGAGCGTTCCGAATACTTCCCTTATTGAGAACATTGACGCGCGTGACAGAAGGTTCTCACAATCAGACACAGCCACACTCAGCGTGGCAAATGTTTTACGCTGCAGTAGTATATCGGGGGAGTGCAGAGCTAGCTATGGGGCTACATGGTCGCGATGTTGCAAAGTCTCAAAAAAATCAACAACAACATCAGTAAAATATGTTCCTTTTCAGAAATGAACAGACGTATTTACGATAAGTGCATTAGAAAATTGTGGTTGATGATCTCGGTGTTCCACCCGTTAAAACAACCACCACTACGATCAACAAATACGTGCTGGACTGTATCTAACTTTCAGTATCATTTTAAGGGGTTCTTAACTTTTATACTGCCACACCTCCCCCAAAAATAAACTTCAAAATTCACCTCACCTTCCCCAAAGTAATTAATAATGGATCAATTATGTGTTGTTTTTTTTACAAAAATACTTTAGGAAATGTTATTTTTCAGGAATACTTTTTGTCTTTCAGTGTTATTATCGGGTCACTTAAAGCACACAATGACATATGATCATGTTTTTCAATTCCATCACGACCAAGGTTGCATGTGAACCCAAATTTAACATATTCATCACTGGACTTCCTTTCTTTGACATTTTTTTTTCTCAAAACACAGCACTATAACAATAATATTATCTTGCTAAGTCTGGCAGAGTTTTTGACAAGTAGTTCCGTGAAGAACTATACAGCCTATTTTCATATATCCTACTTATGTTAATTGCCACTATCAACATACAAAATTTCAGTTAGATTGCTGTAATAGATTCGTAGATATTGACAACCGACTAAATATTTCGGATGGTCGCCATGTTGGATTTTTATATATGTAGGCCATAGTTATATACTATTAGATGAATATTATTGCGTAGGTTTACTATTGAAACATCAATCGCATGATTAGGACACAAGAAATAAAAACAAGATTTTAAAATTTCGCACAGCCACCATCTTGAGGTTATGAAATCAATTGAAATAAATTAGATGTCAGAAGATTAAAATGTGTAAGCATTTACTTCACCAAGTTACACTGCGCTGGGATGGTTAAATCGCGAGAAACGTCCATTTAAATGTTTAAAATTCGCGTCACCGCCATGTTGGATTTGTACACACCAGGTTATTGAAAGTCCCATAGGTGAACTTATGTAAATAGCCTTTATCAACATACAAAACTTCAGTTTGTTTGCTGGCATAGATTACCGTAAATATTTAAATTTCGCCTCACCGCCATGTTGGATTTGTACACACCAGGTTATTGAAAGTCCCATAAGTGAACTTATGTTAATAGCCTTTATCAACATACAAAACTTCAGTTTGTTTGCTGGCATAGATTACCGTAGTAGAGAACCGTCTAAATATTATGGATGGTTGCCATGTTAGATTTTTATATAAATAGGCCATAGAGTTATGTATTATTAGATGACAATTATTCCGTAGGTTAGTTATTCATACGTTGACTTCGATGGCATGATTATGACACAAGAAATAAAGACTTAATTTTGATATTTCGCACAGCCGCCATCTTGAGGTTATGTAAACAATTGAATTAAATTAGATGTCAGTCCATTATAATGTGCATAAACATTTGCTGTACCATGTTTCACTGCGCTCGGATTGTTATACCGTGAGAAAAGTCTATTTAAATGTTTCAACTTCGCTTGGTCGCCATGTTCGTTTTGTACTTAACAGGTTTTTGAAAGTCACATAGGTGTACTTTTAGTAGTGCCCTTTATAACCGTACAAAATTTCCGGCTGATATCAGTAATAGTTTCAGAGATATCAAATGCCGGTGAAATATTTCGCACAGCCGCCATGTTGGGTTGGTGAGACGGAATAAAATTTAAAGGACATGGTCGGGGTCGGACGAAATACTACTATGTCCTTACTGAGTTTCATTGAAATCGCTCCAGCCGTTTAGATTTCATTAAGGGGACACACGCATACGCACACACAGACACGCACGGACAAAAGGTGATCTCATAAGCCTATTTTTTCATAAACGAAAAAAATAACATACAAACAGACATATTTACCAAGCATATGTCAACTTAAACAAGTGGTTCCGTCAAGAACTAAATAGCCTATTTTCATATACTGTACTCAACTGGTACATTCCATTTGTATGTCCTCCTCGTGGCGTAGTGCCTAGCTTTCTTGGCTGTCACCGCGGAGGCCCGGGTTCGATTATTGGCTCTGAAAAGACATTTAATCCTTGTCTGAGGGCTGGAACAGGATACACACAGCCCCGAGAGGCAAAACTACCTCCTACCTCAGCCATCATGGAAGCGGTTTTCCGTGGTCTCCCCACCTCTACTCCTGGAAAATCCCGGAATGGTACCTAACTTGAGGCCACGGCCGCTTCCTACACAAATCCTACCTCGATTACAAGCACACACACTAGTACAGACATCACAGTGACACAGATTATCAGACAACTGCTACACACAGTCAGGTACAGTTTCCGGCGTTTAGCTATGCACCTGACCTTGAGAGCTCAGCGATAGGCGAGGGGTGTAGAGCGGTGCGGGGAGCGTTCCGAATACTTCCCTTATTGATAACATTGACGCGCGTGACAGAAGGTTCTCACAATCAGACACAGCCACACTCAGCGTGGCAAATGTTTTACGCTGCAGTAGTATATCGGGGGAGTGCAGAGCTAGCTATGGGGCTACATGGTCGCGATGTCGCAAAGTCTCGAAAGAATCAACAACATCAGTAAAATATGTTCCTTTTCAGAAATGAACAAACGTATTTACGATGCATTAGAAAATTGGGGGTTGATGATCTCGGTGTTCCACCCGTTAAAACAACCAACTCTACGATCACAAAATACGTGCTGGACTATAGCTAACTTTCAGTATCGTTTTAAGGGGTTCTTAACTTTTATACTGTCACACCTCCCCCAAAAATAAACTTCAAAATTCACCTCACCTCACTTTTCACAAAGTAATTATGTTTTTATATTTTACAAAAATACTTTAGGAAATGTTATTTTTCAGGAATACTTTTTGTCTTTCAGTGTTATTATCGAGTCACTTAAAGCACACAATGCCATTTGATCATGTTTTTCAATTCCATCACGACCAAGGTTGCATGTGAACCCAAATTTAACATATTCATCACTGGACTTCATTTACTTTGACATTTTTTCTCTCTTAAAACACAGCACTATAACAATTATCATCTTGCTAAGTCTGGCAGAGTTTTTTAAAATGGCGCCTAATCTTCTGATGCAATTTAGGGTATTTCTCATGTGGAGAAAATCAATACAGCTCCAACCCATTAACGTACTGGTGAGTAAGACTTGAAAATGAGACCATAATCGGAATCGAACCCGCGTCTCTTGTGGCACGGCCAGGCTTTTTAGGTCCTTGCACGAATGTATTTATGTCTATGTTATAGTCTAAAATAAAGCAAGTAATATCAATGATAAAAATTTATTTAATTAACAACATTATGAAAAAAAAAACAAGAAGTTCCGTGACGAACTAAAGAGCCTACTTTTCTTTAAAATTTAAGATTTATGCCAATGATTAATCTATATGGATCTATCTAGAATAATGACGACATTAAGTTGGACTGACAAAAGCCACCCGTAGCCCGCGGCACTGGACGGGCCGAGCAGGCAAGCTGACCTTCAAAACGCGTGCACAACAAAATGTTCGCTTTATTACAGTTCTATTCAGAATTGATTGCAATACGATTGGCAGCGTATAGTTCAAACTGGCTAATCATCATCATCATCATGATGAACCGGCTCCAGTTTCCCGGGTGCGGTGAATGAGCGCTCTCCATTTCGTTCCCTCCAAGAATGATCTCCCCCTCCACGACCTGCAGCAAATCCAGACCTCTCCCTGCAGGATCATTTCTAACCTGGTCGATCCATCTCTTCCTCGGTCGACCTCTTGGTCTCTTGCCTTTCAGTTGTTTCTCAAACCACACTCTAGCTGTTCTTTGTGTGTCGATTCTTTTGAGATGACCGAACCATTTCAGCCTGGCTTCAACACAGATCTCATTAAGAGATTGTTCTACTTGAACAAGATGGCGTATCTCATTAATTTTAGCCTACTTTTCACATTTTGCAAAAATGATGAAAAAGTGGACTTTTGAGATCGGGCAAATGTGTGTCTGTCTGTATGTCTGTCTGGCTGGCTGGCTGTGTGTGTGTGTGTGTGTGTGTGTGTGTGTCCTAATCAACTCCTATACGGCTGCAGTAATCGATACAAAATTTGCTAGGAGTAAAGATCTATACCTGAATATCTCACGGCCATATTTGAAAATGATGTCAGTGCTACCAACTGCTGAAAAATCGCAATTGAAATTTGAGCTCCATGTTGAATATCTTGGAAGGTATGAATGGGAGCTATTTCAAAATTGGCACACGTATAGATAATAATATTGCAGTTTAATTTCCAGGAGGCCATGCATGACAGTGTTGCCAAAACGATTCTAAGCCTGCTGATAGGTTCAAATTTTAAATGCATATAACTTCTACACTATCAATTGGATTTCAACCAAATTTCGTATATGCTATGTATACATAATCAGATATGACTGAGCGTATTCTTAAGAGACACCAGAGCTGCCAACTGTTAATAAATGCTCTCAATGTTTTAAAATCCAAATATTCATATATCAGAAAGTATGCAAGCCGACAGCTTTAAACTATGCACATGTATAGTACCTGACATTCTATATTAATTTGGAGTAACTTATATAGTCAGTGCTACCAACATGATTCCAAGCCTGCTGATAGGTCCAATTTTAAAATGCATGTAACTTCTATACTAACTAATGGATTTCATTCAAAATTGACAGAACAATAGATCATATTATTTCAGATTATTTCTGACCAATACATGTATGTCATTGTTGCCAACATGATTTTATGCGCGCTATTAGATCCAATGTTTAACTGCATGTAACGTCCAAGCTATCCATTGGACTCCAAACAAATTTTGTATTCTTTACCTTAAGGGATGGAACTATGAATATATTCAGTCACCAGGGCTGCCAACTGTAGTTCTCTATTTGATTACATTATGCCAGGTATACAGTATTTCGAACTAATTAGAAATTTCGATATTACCAACTTAATTTCGTCATTATTCTAGATAGATCCATATAGATTAATCATTGGCATGAATCTTAAATTTTAAGAAAAGTAGGCTCTTTATTTCGTCACGGAACTTCTTGTTTATTTTGTCCCTCCTTGTCTTTTGAATCATAGTTCTTAATTAAAACTTCATCTCCACCGCCTGTAGTTTGCTGGTATTTCTCTTGGATTGGGTACAGGTTTCAAAGCTATATGTAGTAACAGGTACAAAGAAGCTCTTGTAGAGTATTAGTTTTGATATTAAATGAACTTGCTTATCCCAACGAAGCCCTCTCACGAGATGATAAAATTGCGCTCCATGTTGAACTCTACTAGTGATTTCTGCAGATGGTTGGTTATCTGTCGACACTAAACTGCCAAGGTAACAGAACTGGCTAATCTCAATCTGAAATACGATAGTTGTTTTTGATTGATTTTGGGGCTTAGGGACATCATGGTCATGTAGCTCCGTGTATTTGTGTTCATGTCTGATAACCTGTGTTATTGTGATGGATGTATTAGTGTGCGCCTTTGTAATTCAGATGAGGATTGGGAAGGAGGTAGCCGTATAAATTTTCTTTTAATGATTGGTTAGCGGTATTAGTATAGTAATGTGTTAAATGGGTGAGGGTCAGCCTAATCCACTTATTCAATGTTCTATCTTAAGCGCAGTTTTACAGTGAAGAAAAGCCTCTATCGTCATTTAAGAGAGAAGCATGATAAAGTTTGGAGTGAAGATCCAGCTTTACAAAAAGAAACTGATTGCCGAGAATCATGTGCTATCCGTGGCACTACATTTACTACGAGTACGTGTTTAAATCAGCACCTTGTAAATATTCACCGCAAAAACGCTGAAGATCTCAAAAATTCTAGGAATGTTAGGCTGGTTTGTCCATCAACAGGCTGTGACAAAATATTTTCAACTGAAAGTTTATTAAGAAGTCACCTGACAGAAGAGCACAATTGTAATTTGGAAAAGGAAAACCTAACATTCGACTCCTTATCAGGTAATTATTCTATAGTGTAAAATGTGTGGAATTTTGTGCGTTATTGTGACCGCTGTATTAGTCTGTGCAATCAGGTGTGGGTTGGCTATGCCGTGGCCGAACCTCCAGGGGCGATAGCCAAGAACGCTAGCCGCTACTCCACGATGTGGCGTAAATAATGTTCGAATAAATTAAATTAATAATGTTACGCGAGTGGATTGCGGCCGTGAAATACTTTCCTGCCATCCCGGCATTTATTTGAAGTAGAAGAGGGAAACCACGGAAAATCACTTAAAACATAACTGAGGTGAGACCCACGTTCTTCCCAGGTCTCACGACGCTGAGTGTGCCCCGTTCCAGCCCTCATACCTGAATTAATTTTTTGCCAGATCCGGGAATCGAACCCGTAACCCCAGGCACGACAGCCAAGATCGCTAGCCACGAGGTGTTTGAACGTGTTGTAATAATAATAATAATATCGTATGGCCTCGGTGCCGGGTGCAAGCTTTGTAATTTGACACCCAGAGGGTAGCTTGCATGTCGAATTTCGTTGTTCCTTGAATCATTATGAAAGTCAAGGAGGTTAGATATCTAATCTCCTTGAACACCATAGCGCTTTCTAGTAGAGAAATGAAGAACTTTGCGTTGGCGGAAACTCCCGAGATTAATTTTGCCATTTTGAACACGTCCTACTGAATTCAAGTGGGTTCTTTGACTTGCCAACATCGTATGACATGCGTATCGTATTTTTGCTGCCTTTCAAAAATCACTTACCACGGCCAGGAACGAACCTGCAATCTTGGAGTTAGTAGGCCGACACGCTATCCACTCACCCAACGTGTTGTAATAACATTACGTGAGAGGATTGCGGTAGTGAAGTATTTTTTCTGACATGAAGTCATGAAACCTTTCGTTGTGAGCCGTGAGTCAGTTGTTCGTAGCCTGTTACTATAATGATTTCGATACTTATCTTGTGATGCAGATCTCTTCGATATCTAGAAGAACCGACAGTGAATATAGATAGATAGATTTTATTAATTCCATTTGATCAAATACATGTATACAATACATTTTTGATATAGGACACGTCAGAATTTACATCTATAAAATAAAAGTAGTAATAGGTATATAATACTAATACTATAACTATTTATAACTTATTATAATAACAGATCTTAAGAGATACAATCTTATTGGGCAACTATTTACACCTTACTCTATTATCATAATACGAAAACTTAATTCTATAAATACAACAACTTACAGCTAGGTATTACAATTAAAATAGAAAAGTAAAATATAATTATAGATTTCATCGCTCCTATACGCTAAGATATTCAACTACTGAGTAAAAACAATGGCACTGCAGATAAGCTTTCAACAAGATTTTTATTTTTGGGGCAAGTTTTATATACTGGGGTAGTTTATTGTATAATTTAACTCCTGTGTGAAAAGTTCCTTTTTGATATATGCTTTTGTGTGTGTGTGTGTGTGTGTGTGTGTGTGTGTGTGTGTGTGTGAAATATGAATGTTTTGATTTTGTCTTGTGTTATACCTATGAACATCATTGTTTGTTTTAAGAAAAACATCCTTATTCATTAAATTATTTTTAAAAAACATAATACTTTCAAAGATATATATGCATGGCAGTGGGAGAATGTTTAAATCTTTAAACAGAGGTCTACATGATTCTCTTACTTACTTACTTAATTCCTGCCGCTCCTTCCGGAGCATAGGGCCTTGGCGAAATTTCTCCACGCAGTACGGTTCCTGGCCATTCTCTTCATTCGACTCCAGTTCTTGTCCACCTCTGCAATTTCATTTTCGATCGTCCTCTTCCAGGTCTTCTTAGGTCGACCTCGCTTCCTGACGCCTTGAGGATTCCAGTCTAGCGCCGCCCTCTCAATAGCTCCGTCCGGCTTCCTTAGTGTGTGACCAATCCAGCGCCATTTCCTCTCCTTGATCTGGATGCTAATCGGTTGTTGATTGGTGATGGTCCAAAGATCTTCATTTGAGATTATGTCCGGCCACCTCACATTCATGATGCGACGCAGACATCTGTCAATGAACACCTGTAGCTGGTTGTTGATCGGTTTTGTGACTTTCCACGTTTCACAGCCGTAGAGAAGAATCGACTTTACGTTGCTATTGAAAAGGCGGAGCTTGGTCTTCCTGGAAATGTTTCTATTTCTCCAGATGGGGTAGAGCTGAACAAAGGCACCATTTGCCTTCCTGATACGGCTTCGAACATCTTCCTCTGCTCCCCCATCATTTGTGACTATACTTCCAAGGTAGAGGAAGAACTCAACTCGCTCAATGTCCTTTCCGTTGACTGTCAAACTAGTCGTGATGTCAGAATTTATCCTCATCTCTTTGGTCTTGTTGGTGTTGATCATCAGTCCTGCACGTCCTGCTTCTCTCTGCAACCTCCCCAGCTTATCTTCTATGTCTCGGTACCGTTGTGCCATAAGACAAATGTCGTCTACGAAATCCAGATCTTCAAGCCTGTCATTTATACCCAATTGAATACCCCTCTTACGTCCTCCCATTACCTTCTTCATCTCACTATCCAGGACCAACAGGAACAGAGTGGGGGAAAGGACACACCCCTGTCCCACTCCGGAACTGACCTTTATCTTTTCTGTTAATTTGCCTTCGTGGAGAACCTGGCACTCTTACCCTTCTTACATCTCTTCCATGATTCTGATGATCTTTGTTGGAATTTTATATTCCTCGAGGGTCTTCCACATGATTCTTTGATTTACGGAGTCGAAGTCAGCAAATGTGAGGTAAAGGGTATTCCGCCACTCCACACTCTGCTCCAGGATGATTCGGAGGGTGTTGATGAGATCCACACAGCTGCGATGTTGTAGAAATCCAGCCTGTTCCTTCCGAAGCCTTTTTTCTACGCAGTCTTTTATACGATTCAGGATGACTCTCGCCAGCACTTTGCTTGGAATGGACAGCAAGGTGATACCCCTCCAGTTGTTACAGTTTGTGGTGTCCCCTTTCTTCGGCAACTTGACTATCAACCCCTTCTTCCAGTCGGTTGGTATTTTCTCCTCCTTCCAGATCTTCTCCAACAGCGGGTGCAGCAGATCGATCGTAATATCCAGGTCTGCTTTCAGTACTTCCGCTGGGATATTATCCAGACCTGGTGCCTTCCCGCATTTCATCTGCTTCAACGCTGTCCGTATTTCGCCCCGAGTTGGGGAGTCGAGGCTGATGCTTGGGTCACTTTCTGCTTCCTCTTCATGTTCTCCTCGCTGCTTACTTTCTGGTCCTCTATCTCTATTAAGAACCTCCTCAAAGTGTTCTCTCCAACTTGTCAGCTGCTGTTCACACGTCGTGAGGATCTCGCTCGTCTTGCTCTTCACAGGCCTAGTTTTATTAAAACCTTTCTTCGAAAGCATCTTTGTGATGCCATAGAGCTCCTTAACGTCCCCCCTTCTTGCCGCTTCTTCTGCTTTCTCCGCCTGCTCATCAATCCACCTCCTATGATCCTTCCGTAACTCCTCTTTACCTACCTGTTTGCTGTTGAATACTTTGCTTGTGTGAGAGCCTTCTGCTGCCTAGTCTTGCAGGTGTTGAGCTTGGCCTTAATCTCCTTCCTATAATTTATCTTGTCCCAGGTCTGATCGGATATCCATTCTTTCCGCAGGTAGTTCTTGTACCCGAGCTGCATCTCACTGGTTTCCACGAAGATATTCTTTACTTCGCTCCACACAGTCTCCACGTCCTTCTCTGTCTCGGAGTCCAACACCTGGAATTTATTTCTGAGCTCCAGTTTAAATTGGTCCAATCTCTGCTGGTTCTTAAGCTTGCCCACATCAAATTTGTTGTGCCGAGTGTTAAACTTTCGGCGGACTGCGACGATCTTCATGCGGAAGTTGGCAACCACAAGATGATGGTCACTACCAACGTCCGCTCCTCTCTTGTTCCTAACATCTTCCAAGCTTCTTCTGAACCTCCTGCTCACCGCGATGTGATCAATTTGATTTTCTGTGACTTGATCAGGAGACACCCAGGTGACCTTGTGGCACCGCCTATGAGGAAATACCGTGCCACCCATCACCAAATCCTGACTGGCGCAATGTTCCGTAAATTTCTCCCCATTGTCATTCATCTCACCAAGGCCATGTTTACCCATGATCTGCTCCAACCCCTCATTGTTTGAGCCCACCTTCGCGTTGAAGTCTCCCATAACAATGAGAATGTCCTTCTTACTTGTTTGTCTTGAGATATCTCGCAGCATTTGGTAGAATTCTTCCTTCTTCTCTGGCTCCGATTGTTCTGTAGGCGCATAGCATTGGATGATGATCACATTCCTGATCTTTGTCTTGAACCTAGCAAACATGAGCCTACTAGAAATTGGCTTCCACTCCATAAGGCTTCTCTTTGCATTTCTGTTGAGCAGCAACCCCACTCCATCCCTGTGTTCTTCATCATCGCCCCCAGAATAGAGAATTGTAATTCCATCTGTTGTCTGTATTTCACCAAATCCTGACCATCTCACTTCACTCAATCCTAGGATATCCATCCCATAGTTCTTCATCTCCCGTGTCACTTGTTTCAGTCTGGTTTTCTCCATCAAGGTCCTCACATTCCAGAAACCGATTTTCGTAGTCCTCTTCATGCCAAAAGTCATCATCAGGTTATCCGTCCGGTTTTGTAATTTCGCTTCAGTTTCCGTAATCAGTTTATTTAAGAGGAGCGAGTGATTAACCACTGCTTCCGAGTGCCTTGGAGGGGCTGCCACCTTAAGCCTGAGGCACCAGGCTGATTTTCTGTCGGGGTTTCTTCCCTTAGCCTTTGAAGAACCAACTTCAAACTACAAGGCAGCAGTTGTTTTACCAGAGCCCCGTTAGCCGTAATTTCTTCAGGGTTCCTGTAGGGCCTTCACAGCTACCGTAGCGGTTTTGCGGCACACATAGTCCCCACTGTACTTCACCCCTACAGGCAATCCCCTACTTAATTACGTTGCCCATCTCCCACGACGAGGACGAGGGGTTGGATTTGTGGGAGACACATGATTCTCTAGTGTTCACATCTGCCATAATTCTAATCGCCCTCTTTTGTATCCTAAACGTGCTTAGTACATCTGGCGACATACCCCAAAATATGACCCCATATCTTAAGTATGAATGGAAATAAGCAAAATAAGTATTTCTTAATGTGTGCATGCTAGTGCAGGTTTTCAAAATACGTAACGCAAAGCACATCGAGTTCAGTTTAGTATTCAGATATTGTATATGTTTATTCCATTTCAAGTCATGTTGTATCCATAGTCCTAAAAACTTTGTTTCTGATTTATTTTCTATTTGATGACCATTTAATGTTATATCTGGCTTCGCAGGATTCCTATTCTGTATGGTGTGGAAATTTAGACATACTGTTTTTTATAGTTTATTATGAGGCGATTATCTTGTGACCATTTGGTTAACTCTCCTGTAACGGAGTCAGCAGACTGCTGTATGACCTGTTAAGTTTCACCCTTTATTACGAGTGTTGTGTCGTCCGCAAACAAAATTTCCTTATGTGAATGAACGTTCTGTGTTATATCATTGATATATAGAAGAAAGAGTAGTGGGCCCAAAACCGATCCCTGGGGTACTCCAAATTTAATAATTCCCTCATTGGACAATGTTTCATTAAGTAATTTGGTTCCATCATCCTCGTGTCTCAAGCTTACTATTTGTTTACGCCTTGTTAAGTCAGACTCTATCCATTTATTAGCTAGACCTCTAATACCATATTGATTTAGTTTTGTAAGGAGGATTTTATGGTTAACAACATCAAATGCTTTCGATAAATCCAAGAAAAGGCCAGTTACATGTTCCTTATTGTCAATTAATTTCAGTATACTATTAATACATTCATAAATTGCTGTCTGTGTAGATTTTTCCGTTCTGAATCCATGTTGTGAGTTTGATAATATTTTTTTTTCTATAAAACTTATCAGTCTCTAATACATGATTGATTCCACAATTTTTGCAATACCAGTTGGTAAGGTAATAGGACGATAGTTATCTAATTCATCTTTTGAACCGTTTTTGTGCACTGGAATTACTTTTGAAAACTTCAAAATATCCGGGTAAGTTCCTGAGAGAATTGAACTGTTTATTAAGTGTGTAAGTGGATTTATTATATTTTCTGCACATTTCTTTAAAATTGCATCAGGGATGCCATCAATGCCAGCACAGAATTTATTTTTAGCTCTTTTATAACTATTCTTACCTCTTCACTTGTGACATGATTTATAAATAAAGAATCACTACATATATTTATTTTATTATTATAATTTAGTATATTTACCTGTGATTTGTTTAATAATTTTTGTGGAATTTCCAGGAAAATAGTCATTAAAAGTGTTTGCTATTTCCTCTGGATTATTAATCACTTCATTATTTCTGGTCAGTTTAATGTTCCTTTGTATTTTAGCAGATTTTCCAGTTTCTTTCTTTATCACGGACCACATAGCCCTGTTTTTAATAGATAATTGGGAAATAAAATTATCATTATTCATTTTCTTTGCTAGTCTTATTACCTTATTTAATATGCTAGTGTATTTTTAGCCTACTTTCGATTTTTGCAAAAAATGAAAGTAGACTTATGAGATCAACACAGGGCGAAAAAAAGTGTGTCTGTCTGTGTGTGTGTATGTGTGTGTGTGAGTCTGTGTGTGTGTATGTGTGTGTGTGAGTCTGTGTGTGTGTGTGTGAGTGTGTGTACTCTGAATGTCTGTCCCCCCCTATCAATTCGAACACGGTGAATGCGAATTGAACGAAATTTGGTACAAAGGTAGCACTAGCAAAGGACACCTCAGTGTCATGTTTTATATCGCCGCCATCTTTACTAAAACTGAATGGCGGCCACTCAAACGTTCAAAACGTAAAATCAAATAACGACTAACCAAATCATCCAATCTCTACCAAATTTGGTAACAACATACCTTCGTATAGGATGCGTCTTGTGACCAAACTACAAGGTCGTCCGCCATACCATTTCAGGATGGCGGCCGTGCGAATTATGCAAACTTTATAATCCATATCATGGGACCCACCAGTTCCGATTATCGAGCCGAGAATCGTTTTAACTGTTCTAAAGGAAGAGGCACGTACGAAATTAAAAGTTTATTTTGTAATACTATAGTGCAGACGTGATTTTAAAAAGCTCAGCTGATTCATTAATAAGACAAGATGGCAGCGGATATCTTGTGCCTGACTTATATTTCACTAATTTGAGTATTGAATGCAATATAGCGTACTGATAAAAAATAAATAAACTTTGTATGAAATGCTTTATATATAAATAATATACTCCAGTGATGAAATCGTTTAGTATAAATCATTATTTGCTAACAAGTTCTATGTAAGTCATTTTAAATAGAACGATATTCGTTGACACAATTAGCTCAGTGGTAGAGCGATAGCCTGTCGCTCAGATTCCTATGGTTCAAATCCGATCAGAGCTAGTTTTTTTTGCTTGAAATGTTATATGTTTATTGTTTTGTAATGACTCAGATGTTTTAAAATTAAGCGTTATATTGTGCAAATTATGGTGTAAAATATATATTTAATTAAAACATAATTCGCCAGCAGATTTACTCGAGACATCTAGCTGCCAAAAAGGTAACTTCCAGATTTTATTGAAAAGTTTCTTCTTCTGGCCGCTAGAATGCACTCGCTCTGTTAGGATTATATTGTTCGATATTTCACCACTAGATGTCCCGACTAGTCTACGTGGGGATCCATTGATTACTATACCATTATCATTCTATGCGCATCGAATTTGAAGAATGACAAGTTGATACTACGATACATTTTAACTTTTTATTTTAAAGGGTTTGTAACAGCCTATTTTGCGTTACTTGAAAATGTTATTAAGCGTTATATTGTCCACATTATGGTGTAAAATATATATTTAATTAAAACATAATTCGCCAGCAGATTTACTCGAGACATCTAGCTGCCAAAAAGGTAACTTCCAGATTTTATTGAAAAGTTTCTTATTCTGGCCGCTAGATTGCACTCGCTCTGTTAGGATTATATTATCGAAAATATCCACATAGTTTGTATACACACGTCTCTGTAGGGTCATGGAAAGATTTGTTAATTCAATTAGGGTTGTGAAAGCCATGCACAACCAGACGTGTAAAGACATGCCTCAACTCAAAGTTGGATGTTGCCCACGGCAGGTCGTAATAATAATAATAATAATGTTATTGGTTTTACATCCCTTTTAACTACTGCTGCTTTTAGAGACACCGGGGTGCCGGAATTTTGGCCCGAAGGGGATCTTTAACGTGCCAGTAAATGTACTGACACGGCTCCCTCGCATTTGTGCACCCTCAAATGCCAGCTGACTGCGCCAGGATACGAACCTGCAACCTAGGGCCCAGCAAGCGAGAACGTTACCGCTGAGCCACGCCGCCAGTCCGGTCGATTATGTCTCCAGATCCATAACATTCTTGATATACTTCTTATCTTTCTTTCTTTCTTTCTTTCTTTCTTTCTTCAATGATGGTAGCAGTTTTTATCTAGGTCGTGGCGTTTGGTAGAGGTAAATCGTTTCTAAGGTCTTCAACAAAGAATAGTTCTATTATACTCTTTGATAATAACAACGAGTTATAACTATACTCATACATTTAGGAGAAAGTAGGCTATATGTTCTTTACTGAACATCTTGTTTGTAGTATAAATTGAATTCAGGTGTTGTGTGGTATTGTTTATATAATTTGTTTAGAAATTTCTTTCTTTGATATGAATTTATAATCCCTGTTGTTATCCAATTGCTAGTTTTGATAATTTGAACAGTTCATTGTCTAAAGGGGAATGCTGTTTCAAAATAGTGTTTTAGGGTACTGTTAAGGGTCACTGGGACTGAAATTTTAGTGAAATTTGTGGAAAATGTCGATTTTCGGATTTTTCCATATTAATACACCCCTATCCCCTGCGGATCATATAGCAGTGTTTTTATCCGAATTACGCCATTTTTAAAGCCCTGGCGTGGCTTTAAAATGCACGGTGTGTCCTTCTAAACGCCTCAGTACAGTAAGTGTCCTGAAGGTTCTGAGTCTTGGTTTTTCTACAATCGAAGTATCGCAGCTGGTAAAACACCACAGAGTCATGACAAAATGGCCGTAGAACTTTAAGAACCCTAGTTGTCGTGATTATGCCTGTTTATCAAAGGCTGGCATCAGATGAGCTACAATGCAGATGCATCCGTGGTGCTACTGTAAATCAGAATGAGTCTCGGCATTCTGTTATCTGGAGGAAGTGCCCAAAAGGGATTTTTATTTCACGGAAGATACTTGAAATTGCTGTTTGTAATTCTGTAGCAGAATTCAACATGGGGTGTAGTGCAACAACAGAGTTGAAATAAGGAATAAGACTAACTTCAGTATCTCATGTCACAGCACAAACACGTGAAAGATGTGACAGTCGCAGGAAGTATGTAAGTCCGCGGTCATAATTGGAGAAGCGAAACGCATGTCGACGGAAGATGAAACTGACAGAAATGAAGGAGGAGGATGAAAACCAGACGAAGGAGGGTGTCACCTATGCTGTAGGACAGTCATTGGTAAGCTGAAACCTTGTAAATTGTGCATCATTTTAGAAAATTGCTGTTTTCTCGGATTCACTTCTTCAAGCATTCAAAATGTTACTCGCGTCATAAATCTTATGATATTGCGTACAAAATGGGAATTTATTATCTTCATTGCAATGACTATATACCTGCGGATCGTTTTTTAGATTGCACTTTTGGTATGGCTGCAAAATAAGTTCAAACTGGAAAAAATACGATTTTTTTGTAGAAAAAAAACTTTGATATAAAAAAGTTAATTTCTTGACACTCATTAATGCAATTCAAAATCGGATCCGTAGGTTTCTTCCAATTGTTATAGTGCAGTAGAATATTATCTAAGAGTTACACAATCTTGTTTGTTTTTACGCGGCTGACCTTTATAAAACTTGAATAATTAGCGCAATAAATGTACAAAATAATTAATATCTGGAGAACTAATCAACTTACAATGCTCACGTTTCCCACTGTGGTTTATAATACGACTATTCATAACCATATAAAATTTCAAAGCTGTACCTCAGTTTATATAGAATTTGAAAATTTCAGTCCCAGTGTCCCTTAAGTGCATTAAATTTATCATTTACATTTTCTAGTTTATAAATTTCTGACCATGTTTCCTTATTTAATAAGTCATTGAAATATGTAACATTTGTTTCAGTGAATGACATGCACTTTGATTTTACTCCATTATCATTATTATTGATTGTTTCAGGTACTTCAAAACTCAGTATTTGTCCATGGTGGTCACTAAAACCCTGACAATAGACTTCTATTGAATGGTGATATTCATCTGTATTTTAAAAAAATTGATCAGGAGTGGTTTTACTAAATTTTGTTATTCTTGTTGGGGTATTTACTGTAGGTTTCAGTCCATAGAAAATTAGTAACTGTGTTAATAATTCACAATTTCTATCAAATTTTAAGAAATCCACATTTACATTCCCACAAATTATTATATCGAAATTTACTTTGCTCATGTTACTGAGTAACAATTCTAATTTATCTATAAATAAAGGAAACTTTCCTGACGGAGAACGGTATACGCATACAATTATTAACATAAACTGCTGTATTTTTACGGCAGAGAATTCAAAATCCTGTTCCATAATTAGATAATCATAAGCTGTTAACTGTCCATGATCTAAATTATTTCTTAAGAAGATACAAGTACCACCATGGCTAATATTAGATCTAGAGTATTTACTAGCTTGTATAAACCCTGGGAATTGAATTAATTCGAGTTGTTCCTCTTTCAGCCAATGTTCTGAAATACATAGCGCTGAGATGTCTTTAAGTTCATTTTTAAGCATTAGATTTATGTAATCAATTTTATTATAGAGAGACTGAACATTCTGGTGGTAAATTTTAAATTTGTTACTTTTGCAAGCTTGTGTTGGTGATTTATTTACATTATTATTATTATTATTATCATAATTGTTATTATTATTGTTGCTAGACTAATCCGAAATACCATTGTTGCACTCAGTTAAATTTGACATCGAAAGATCTGAATGCCGAACCTCACGTTTGGCTTCTTTTACAAGTTTCCCTGCTTCCACTCTAAAGATATTACTGTTGAACTATTCTTACAATTTGAATTTACAATTTTGCAGATGTCATCACTAAGATACTCTTTTCCTAACCTATTTAAGTGTAGGCCATGTGGAGTGTGGAACTTCCTGTCTAATTTACTTACATCTATAATTTGGACATTTGGAAAACTCTTACGAATTTTACGCATTTTTCCATTTGTAGCCTCTATTTCTACATTTACACATGATTTGGTAATTAAATCGTATCTCTGCTGAATGTTTACAATAATGACATTTGTGTTATGCATGGATGGCAATGTACCCTTTAAATCTTTGATTACCTTTTTACTCTTTTTTCTATAGACGTCGTTTGCTCCAGCGATGATTACTGCATAGTCCTTTGAAGTGAGGGTCGCCCACTCTCCTATCATCCCGTTCGTGACCGCTGCAATTGTAGCTCCTGGTTTTACTGTCGAAGTGACCGCCATTTCTCCGCTTCTCTCCAATACTCTTGCTGCTACATCTCGCCCATGACTATCCGCAAATCCCATACGTTGAAACCCGCATCTGCACTATTAAAAATCCACATTGTGTGTTGGATTTAGAATTAATCTTACAATATTTGGGCCGCAGTCAATATTCATGCCACATAAAATTTACACTGTGTGCCGTGCGTCTGCTCAACTGTTGTCTGTTATTACGTACCGGTACGCTTCGTGTTGTAGCCTACTGTCGACCAAAGTATTATGTGCACTCGAGTTTGAAGGTTGTTTGTGAAGTAACCAATAGAAGTACATAAAATCCAATGACATCATCATTTTCGTCGTTCTATTTTACGTTAGTTCATGTAAGTTTGGAATTTTTAATTTATATTTTAATATTTTCTTATCGCAGTTGGAACACAAAAAGTGCACGTTTTTAAGCGTGTTTCAACCATGCGTCATATTTAAGAATTATTATCTCAAAAACTCGTCGTCAGATCGAATCCAAATTTTCACACAATATACATTGGAATGTTGTATAACTGGTTTATTAATTTCAAAATTGTGTGTGTCCAAGAAACAAAGTTGTTATAATTTTTGTAAGGTAACTTTTTCTCGGCTCGGGGTGGTTGGAAAATGTAGTTCTTGGTTGCGTTGTAATCGTTATACATCAAAAGGTTATGCTGTATGACTGTGAAATACGTAAATTAATTCACTTATTTTATATCGGTTTGTATTTGTACGAGGAAATAACACATGGTTCACCAGCTAGCCGCTCCGGGAAAAGCTGTACAGCGTTGCCGAAATGGTGCCCACACGCTTCATGGCGCGTCTCGCTCGGAAGTGATGGGTTCCATCTCAGCAACGCTGTACAGCTTTTCCCGGAGCAGCTAGCTGGTGAACCATGTGTTATTTCCTCGTACAAATACAAACCGATATAAAATAAGTGAATTAATTTACGTATTTCACAGTCATACAGCATAACTTTTTGATGTATAACGATCACAACGCAACCAAGAACTACATTTTCCAACCACCCCGAGCAGAGAAAAAGTTACCTTACAACAATGATAACAACTTTGTTTCTTGGACACACAAAATTGTGAAATTAATAAACCAGTTATACAACATTCCAATGTATATTGTGTTAAAATTTGGATTCGATCTGATGACGGGATTTTGAGATAATACTTCTAAATGTGACGCATGGTTGAAACACGCTTAAAAACGTGCACTCTTTGTGTTCCAACTGCGATAAATAAATATTAAAATATAAATTTAAAAATTCAAACCTACATGAACTAACGTAAAATAGAACGACGAAAATGTTGATGGTATTGGATTTTATGTAGGTCTATTGGTTACTTCACAAACAACCTTCAAACTCGAGTACACATAATACTTTGGTCGACAGTAGTTGTTAGCGCTATTGGTTATCAACACGTGGCCTGCGCTCAGTTCCCAGTTCTGCCATGCATTTTAATTCTGGTTTGTGATGTTAACATCAAGTGGAACAATTTCGGAAGAGGGTGGAAGTATTGACGCCGTCAAATCAGAAATTTAGGAGGGGGGGGGGGGGGAGGAAGGAATTCCCTCTTGATCAAGTGGTGTCGATTTCGAATACTGTATTTGTATCAGTTTACTTTGTTCCGCATCTCTACTTAGTCCCCGATTTTTGGATGTCACGGATAATCTCGAGAACCACTGGATGAATTTTGATACGGTTTTCACCATTCTATGAAGGATATCTCGAGGAAAGTTCCTGTAAAAAATAATTTATTTATACTCAAAGGAAGCCTAGCAGTATCGATTTCAGTGAAAAAGTCGAAAAACACACATGGCGTCCGTGCGCGTTTTAAGCTTACGCTGGGCAAACCGTTAAAAATATCTATATATTATGAGTGTACGAATTGTTCAGCATGAAAAGTTCTACAAAAAAGTCCGGGAGAGCATATCTCTATCTTGAATACATCGTCCGCTATAAGTGTTGTTACGTTTCCATTTCTTCCAACAATCTCCATTCAATTACTGAGACGACAGTATACGAGCTAGCTAGGGGCGAGCCTATCTCCCCAGTTACAGCCTAGCTAGCGGGCGAGCCTATTACCCCAGATACAGCCAGCAGCAAACTGTCGAGTTGTGTTGAGTTAAGACTTCTGAGAAGAGTGGTTTTGTTTGGAGTTTCCCTGGTAGTGCAACTCGGTTTTTCTTCATTTCGCCTGTAAACTTTTCGTTTCGCAAAATACACAGTCAAGTTAAGATTGGACGAAAGGGGGATTTGTGTTTCATTCACCTCGCCATTCTTAAATTACGTCTGACAAGAATTCGTTGCACATGCATCTCCATGATAATAATTAATCGTCCAGTCAGTTATTTTAACCCATCATGCCGAGACGTAAAACGGATATCGGTCGTAGTTCATTGATATTGAAAAAGAAAGCGCATTGATAACTGTCTCCGGGGCGGGTTGCTAGTTTAATTATAAATAAGCAATTATATATCCATACTGAAAATTTCAATAACGCGGACATGGCATAGATCATTGGGGTGCCAACAGGTCCATATTTAGGCTAATTTAATTTTGCGCAATTCAGCATAAAATTAATGTAATGTAGACATGCAATAGTGTATGTAGCCTTCTGTACCTCAGAACCAGACGAACGTAAGTCCAAAAATTACGATTTTCAGGTCACTACATCATTGTATGTAGAATTTGATTCTACATTAAGCCATTACAACTTAAGTTCGGTGAAACGTCGCGTTTTGTATTTACTAAGGGTTGTAAGAACGTAAGTCCCAACCTATGATTGAGCCAGACAAACTTAAATCCACTTACGTTATTGTGGTTCTGAAGCGTTAAGAATACATTAAAACGCAAGTCCCATTAACCCACATTGTCATAGTGCTAAGTCCTAAACCTGGTTTCATAAGTACAGACAATATAATGCATGTCCAGTCTTAAGCCCTAGAACGATTTTATAATTACAGCCAATATAACGCAAGTCCAGTCTTAAGTCCTAAAACGATTTCATAAGTACAGCCAAAAAAAACGTAAGTCCAGTCCTGACTGAATATTGCGTTAATTCTAAAGAAATACCAATAAAGGGGTTAAGTATATACAACTTTAATAATGTTATAGTTTTTTGCTGCCAAATTCAAGTGTTAGTTATGCAGTCAGACATAGAGTTCATTTTCTACTGTTTTCTCTCCTGAAAAGTTGACATAATGTGACTTACGTTAGTCTGGTTCTGAGGTACAGCAATGTGCATTAAGTTCTACTATATTCCAGCAGTGAATTTTTTCTCTTCGTGCGTTTGCTGAAATGATAATGTTCACACGTACACACACATTGCTCATATGAGTCGTGATACATAGTCTGTAGTGAAAGTCACGAATTGCTAACCTATTGAAGGCACTTCTCATGTCGTTCGGTTCACTCCAGCCACTATTGATCATAGCATCATTTTAAAAGTCTAGGTTGTTTTCTGGAAGTTTTTCCTGTCTCAGTTGTTTCATTTGAGGGGCTTGAACATCGTGGTCATTTAGCCTCCTGTACTTGGGTGTGTGTGCGTGTGTAGAATTTGTCTGATAACCTGTGTCATTGTGATGTCTGTAGTAATGTGTATATTTGTAATTCAGATTTATTATTTTATTTATTTATATAAGGTTCCGTATGGCTTTTGGTGCGGGGAGTGTCCGAGGACATGTTCGGCTCACCAGAGGCTGTAGCTGCTTCAAGCGGACACCCATAGGGTGAGCTACAAGTTCCGTTCAATTTCAGGTAGTTCCAACTTTCGCTACCAGATGTCACTGATACCTAGTGGTGAACGTTGGAACTTTGATAGAGCGTTCCATCAAAATCTAACCTAGATATTTTACTTCACACAAGTTTAGTCTGTGGAAGGATCTTTTACTTGCCATAAATCTATGACATGGGACCACCGGCTTTACTTCCCCTCTGAAGGAAGGCATTCTGAAGAATTTTAACGCTCTTAAACAAGAAGTTCCGTGACGAACTAAAGAGCCTACTTTTCTTAAAATTTAAAATTCATGCCATTGATTAATCTATATGGATCTATCTAGAATAATGACAAAATTAAATTGGTAATATAGAAATTTCTAATTAGTTCGAAATACTGTATACCTGGCATAATGTAGCCTAATAGAGAACTACAGTTGGCAGCCCTGGTGACTGAATATATTCTTGTTTCCATCTCTTAAGGTACAGAATACAAAATTTGGTTGAAGTCCAATGGATAGCATGGACGTTACATGCAGTTAAACATTGGATCTAACAGCGCGCTTAAAATCATGTTGGCAACAATGACATAGGCTACATGTATTGATCAGAAATAATCTGCAATAATATGATCTCTTGTTGTGTTAATTTTGAATGAAATCCATTTGTTAGTATAGAAGTTACAGGCATTTTAAAATTGGACCTATCAGCAGGCTTAGAATCATGTTGGCAGCACTGACGTATATTAATTACTCCAAATTAATCTAGAATGTCAGGTACTATACGTGTGCAAATTTTAGAGCTATTGGCTTGCATATTTTATGATATATTGATATTAGGGAAACAAAAATAGAGACACCAGTTTTTAACAGTTGGCAACACTGGTTGCTCTTAAGAATACGCATAGTCGTATCTGTTATGGTGCAAATAGCACATACAAATTTTGGTTGAAATCCAAATGATAGTATAGAAGCTACATGTATTTAATGTTGGACCTCTCAGCAGGCTTAGAATCATGTTGGTAGCACTGACGTATATAAGTTACTCCAAATTAATACAGAATGTCAGGTACTATACGTGTGCATAGTTTAAAGTTGTCGGCTTGCATACTTTCTGATATATTGGTATTTGGAAAAAATAAATTGAGAGCATTTATTAACAGTTGGCAGCCCTGGTGGATCTTAGGAATACGCTCAGTTATATCTGTTTATGAACACATAGCACATACGAAATTTGGTTGAATTCCAATTGATAGTGTAGAAGTTATATGCATTTAAATATTGGACCTATCAGCAGGCTTATAATCATTTTGGCAACACTGCCATGTATGGCCTCCTGGAAATTAAACTGCAATATTATTATCTATACGTGTGCCAATTTTCAAATAGCTCCCATTCATACCTTCCGAGATATCCAACATAGAGCTCAAATTTCAATTGCGATTTTTCAGCAGTTGGTAGCACTGACATCATTTTCAAATATGGCCGTGAGATATTCAGGTTTAGATCTTTACTCCTACCAAATTTTGTTTCGATTGCTGCAGCCGTTTAGGAGTTGATAGGGGGGACACACACACACAGCCAGACAGACAGAAGGACAGACAGACAGACAGACAGACAGAAGGACAGACAGACAGACACACATTTGCCCGATCTCATAAGTCTACTTTTTCCTCATTTTTGCAAAATGTGAAAAGTAGGCTAATAATCCGACGACTTCGGTCGGTTTTGAACCCGTTATCTTGGGCACAGCAGTTCAGCATGCTACCAACTACGCCACCGAAGTTGGATTGGGAATGAGGCGGCTGTTGCCTGAGGAACCCTTGGAAAACCACTTAAAGGATGTCTGAGGTGGGCATCGAATCCATCTCTTCTCATTTTTGCATCACGAGGTTGAGTGTACCTTGTTCCAGCCCTCAGACCAGAATTAAATTTCTTGGCAGGGACTGGAACCAAATCCGAACCTACGGGACGACAGTCAAGAGTGCTAGCTGCTACACCACGAGATGGTCTGTGTCTATTATAGGACTTGCCTTTTCTGTCGAGTAGAAGGGATTAGCGTTCTGGTTTTCAGGTCTTCCAATAAGAATGTTTCCTTAGCTAGTTCGTATGCCAGTGGTGTGAGTTTCATCTTGGAGATGCCAAGTGTTCATTTACGGAGTCTAGCCTTAACATTTTCAGTAGGGAAAAATAAAGTTGTATTTGGGGACGATTGTAGGTATTTAGGTGTAACTGTGGGGGGGGGGGGGGTATTTTCACTGGGGTAAGTACATAGGGGAAATAATGAAGAAAGCATACAAGTCACTACATATGGTTATGAGAGTGTTTAAAGGGGCTGGCAGAGAGATTAGGGAAAGGGCATACATGTCCCTAGTCCGTCCTCTGCTGGAATATGCTGAGGGAGTGTGGAATCCATACCAAATGTACCTAATAAAGGAATTGGAAGGAGTACAAAGGAAGGCTGCCAGGTATGTAAAGGAAGACCACAGATCGACGAGTAGTGTGAGTAGAATGATTCAGGATTTGGGATGGGAAAGCCTGGCTGTTAGACGTTCAAGAGCAAGACTAGGGGGTATTTTCTTAACTTACAAGGGGGAAATTGCATGGGAAGACATTCATGAGGGATTGGGAAAGGGAGGTACATATATGGGCAGATATAGTCATTCTTGTAAATTAAAATTAAGTCAGTGGAATAGTAACTGGGGCAAATATTCTTTCGTTTGGAGGGGGGAAGTAGAATGGAACAGTTTGCCAGGGGACATTTTCAGCCCTTTGCCTTCTGATGTTGGAAAATTTAAGGAGTTGGTGAGAAAGCACCAGATCAGGAGCCAGTGACATGACTGATGGATGAAGAATAGTGTAAATTATCCTTATTCTTATTTTAAATTGTCTCTATTATTATTATTATTTTCTTACACCAATTAATCCTTGTATCTAAAATGTATTTTTGCAGTTGTATGAATGATTTATTTTGCTTAGTTTTTGTAATTTGCCACCATGGTTAGCATCCACATTTGCAAATAAATATATGTATAAGGTGCGTTCAAAATGTAACGAGCTGGAGGCTGGAATGTGCAAACCGGTGACGACATCGGCTAATCGTGGCATGTGTAACAAGGTGTGGTTCCGACCAAAGCGTGGAAGGTCACAGCCCGTCGCTAGAGGGCACGCGTGCACGTCACGTGATGATACAAAGCGAGCCGGAACATGCATCAATCGTCCAACGCTGCCAGTCGCATTGAAAACAGTGACATGGAGGCATCAAACGAAGAGCAAAGAGGTGTTGTTCAGTTTCTGACAGCGAAAGGAGTAGGGGGAACGGACATTCATCGCCGAATGTCACAAGTGTACGGCGAACACTGCATGTCCATTGCAAGGGTCAAGGCGTGGCACAAGCGCTTCAGGGAAGGACGGGTGTCTTTAGCCGATGATGCCCGGTCTGGGGCACCCCCCCTGCATTACCGATGGCAACGTCCAGCTGGTTGATGCACTCATTACCCAGGACCGCCGAGTGAGAGTGAACGCCATAGCCGGATTGAGCGGCGGAAGTGTGCACACCATCATGAAGGAACGACTGCACTTGCGCAAAGTGTGTGCCCAATGGGTGCCCCACAGTCTTCAACCACACCAGGAAGCATGTCGAATGGCCCACTGTCTTGGTCATCTGCAGCGCTATGCGAGGGAAGGGAATGGGTTCCTGGCACGAGTGGTGGCTGGAGATGAGTCATGGTGTCATCACTTCGAACCAGAATCCAAACGACAAAGCCTCCAGTGGAAGCATCCAGGGTCACCACCACCCAAAAAAGCCAAGGCCATCCACACGAGTGCAGGAAAGGTAATGCTGACGTTCTTCTTTGACCAAGATGGCCCCCTTCTGATACACTTCATGCCGCACGGGACAACAGTGAATGCCCAGCGTTACTCGCAAATCTTGACCACACTTCACCAAGCGATCAAAACAAAACGACCAGGAAATCTCACCCGTGGGGTCATTCTGCTCCACGATAATGCACGACCTCATACGGCCAACACAGTCGTGGCACTCCTGCAGAAATTCAAATGGGAGATTCTCGGCCACCCTCCATACAGTCCAGACCTCTCTTCCTGTTATTACGCCTTGTTTGGTCCCCTGAAAAGGGCTCTGGGGGGCCAAAGATTCACCTCGGACGTCGACGTCCAGCTGTACGTGCGGAACTGGTTCACATCGCAGCCCGGGGAATTTTATAAGACAGCCATTCACCGCCTAAGGTCACAGTGGGACAAGTGCCTCAACAGCCAGGGCCAATACTACTAACATACAGGTACTGGTTTCTGTAATTATGCCTCCGGCTCGTTACTTTTTGAACGCACCTTATATATATATATATATAAGATTAGTTATCTACTTGTTTTTTTACTTACTTCTTTTAAGATTCGTTAAAACATGAAATGGATTTCGAACTTAATTAATTAATTTGTTATTGGAGATCAGTGACTACTATTTTACACATATTTTTATATTTTAATGCTAATGACTATCTTTTGCTTAATATTGAAGAACTGTGTTCAATTTGAGTTGAGTTGTCTTACATGGTGAAATGAAATTAAACAAAATGTAGTTAATAACTGGTTAATTTGTAGAAAAATATACAAACTTCTCTAAAACAATTCATCCCACGTAATCTTGATATTCATATTTACATAGCTTTCTTACGAGATTTCTTAATGGCAAACTCGTTAATAATGTCCTCATATGAAAGTGTCTTTGTTGAATTTGCCTCAATACAAAGACAAGGAAAGGGCACTGTGAAAATTGGAAGTCAGAGTTTGGAAATTGTGGACACGTTCAAATACCTAGGAAGTGAATTGATGCAAACTGGTAGGTTGGATATGGAGATTGGCAGGAGGGTACAGCAGAGCAATGCATTCTATCAAAGTGTAAGAAAACTTGTTTGGGATAAGGAAGTACCAAGGAAAAGCAAGGAGGTAATGTATAAAGTGTACTATGTTCCCATATTAACTTATGCAGCTGAGACTTGGACCCTGACAAGCAGGCAAGAGAGTAGAATCCAAGCCAGTGAAATGAAATTCCTAAGAAGTATGATAGGAAAGACAAGGAAAGACAGAGTGAGGAATGAAGATGTTAGGAAGGAAGTTGGGATGGGAAAACTAAATGAGAGAATTGAGAAGAATAAACTAAGGTGGTTTGGACATGTAAAGAGGATGGAGGAAAATAGAATACCAAGACAGATGCTGGAGGCGAAGTGCATGGGTAAGAGAGCAAGAGGAAGACCTAGAACAAGGTGGATTGATTCAGTGAAGAACAGCGTAAGAAAAAGAAATCTGGACTGGGACAAGATCGTGGAAGAAGAATGGTGGAAGGAAAGAGGAAAGTGGAGAAGTGCCATAAATACCCCGACCTGGCAGGAGCTGGATAAGGGGAAATGATGATGATGATGATGATGACCAAGTAATGAAGGTGAGTTTAACCGTATTTCAGAAATACTAGTTCGCAGATAGTTCTCAACTCTTCTCAGGCAGGAAAAACTGCAGAAGGACTAAAACATATTTTTAAGTAACATGTATTCTTAAATTCGTTCGGAAAATATTATTAACGTCTGAAATACTTCATTTTAACTTTTGAATAAATTGCCAAACTGCGGCCCCTGAAAATTTGTCTAGGCTGCAGCCTACTTCGCCTATTTAGAAATACGGCCCTGTCTACATGATAATAACTATACTTTGGAAGTTCATTCACTGAAAATTGCAAAATTAGCTTCGAGGTTTTCCTATGCCCAGAACTTAGAATGCAATGAAAATCAAATGTCTTAAATATGATATGTGGATAAATATGCAATTGGATTAACTCACGAGGGCTACTTGTAGCATTGGCCTTAGAGAATATTGTTACGTGCCACCCCCCTAGTGGCACTTTTGTTAACTGGATTACGGTGGGTAGGAAGCACAACACCAATTACTGCTTAAAAAATAATTAACTTTATTGTGGCCAGAAGGATACACTACTCATCAGCAAATATAAACAATTAGAACCTTACTCCAGTTTCCTCAAGTCCCTTCCTTGAGCGCTCTTGCCCCTTTCACTTGTCAACAAACCACAGAAGTTAAACTGTCATAATGAGTCCGGTGGCCTTGACAGAAGCTACCTGCACCTCAACAAATACAGTTACTTACGATAATCCGCTACCCGCTGTTTCGCTGTCCACAAGCTGGGGAAACAATGTCACTGGATTTCGTAACTCGCACGGCACTTCGTCACCACACTTCTGTCGCACTCGCTCAAAAACACACACCCACAGAAAACTCGGTCCCCTCACTGTTGAAGCCGCTTATATAGCAGGCTAGTGACTCAATGAATTCTAGAATCGTCCAGGACACACGGCTTCTCGACATTTCCTTCGTGGCGGGGTCACGAACATTCTGGACCATCCCTTTGTCCTAGTAGCCCTGTTGCATAAGGCGCACGCAATACTCGAGGCAAGGCACAGCCTAGCCCTGGGGCAGTTGTGACTCATGCGGCGAGCGATGACACAAACTCACAGCCGTAACACCACCCCCTTCCTAAAAGGCTGATCGTCCCGATCAATCATTGGTCCGTCTGTGTCCCTCCGTAGGCTGCCAGGCGATCTCGATGCACGATCTTCATCTTCGCCCTCGGGCTCCGCTGGATCCTGTAGACGACATCGTTGATCCGTTTCACGACTCGGTACGGGCCCTCCCAGGACTTCTGCAGTTTGGGTGACAGGCCTTTCTTCCGTAATGGGTTGAAGAGCCAGACCAGGTCGTCCTCGTGGAATCCGTCGGCATCCGTCTGCTGGTCGTATCGGGTCTTTATTCGGTCGGTCTCGATCCGCAGTTTCCTCCTCGCGAACGCGTGCACGTCCTCCAGTTGGTCGACCAGTTCTTGACAATACTGGCTTACCGGGATCGGATCATTCCCAGGTCGGCCGAAGGCAAGATCGACAGGTAGGCGGAGCTCCCTCCCAAACATGGCCCGGGCTGGTGTGCAGCCGGTGGCTTCGTGCACGGCGGCGCGGTAGGCCAGGAGAAATAGTGGAAGATGTTTGTCCCAATCCCTC
This sequence comes from Meconema thalassinum, assembly GCA_946902985.2. Lineage (NCBI taxonomy): Eukaryota > Metazoa > Arthropoda > Insecta > Orthoptera > Tettigoniidae > Meconema > Meconema thalassinum. The sequence continues at coordinate 943,533,958 of OX336388.2, read as the reverse complement.
TGGTGCTCGCTGACGACTATTCGGAGATGGTTCTCGATGGTGCGATTGAATCGCTCTACCATCCCGTCGGACTGAGGGTGTAGCGGCGTTGTCCTTGTCTTCCGGATTCCCAGCAGCTGGCATATGTTCTGGAACACCTGCGACTCGAAGTTCCTCCCTTGGTCGGAGTGCAGCTCCAGGGGTACTCCGTACCGGCTGACGAATTCCTTCACCAGGGTCTCTGCAATCGTCGCGGCTTCTTGGTTAGGGAGCGCATACACCTCCGGCCATTTGGTAAAGTAGTCGCTGACGACTAATATGTAGCGGTTCCCTGCCTCGCTTAACGGGAATGGCCCAGCAACATCGATGACCACTCTCTCCATGGGGCCGCCCACGTTGTAGGTCTTCAATGGACCCCGTCGTCTTCGTCCTGGGCCCTTGCTGGCTGCGCAATCGTGGCACCTCGCGCAGTGGTTCTCCACGTCTGTTCGGCATCCGATCCAGTAGAACCGCTCTCTCAGCTTCTCCAGGGTCTTCTTTATCCCTAGGTGTCCACCAGATGATCCTCCATGAACTTCCTTCAGGACTTCCTCCGTCATAGCCTTTGGAACGACGACTTGTTCCCGAGATGTCTTCCCGTCGGTGCTCTCCCAGGTACGGCAGATGAGGCCTTCCCTTACAATCAGCGAGTCCCACTGTGCCCAGTAGGACTTAAACTTTGGGCTGCAGTCACTCACAATGTTCCACCCGGGTCTGGGGACACAGGCCCTCTTCCATTCGGCTATCAGTCCCAGGTCATCATCTTCTGCTTGTGCCCGCGTGAAAGATTCGCGGCTCCAGCTCCCTTGAAGTTCCACAGTAGTCCTTCGGCACTGTATCCCGGTGTTCTCCTCCCTTCGGGCACAGAAGGTGCAGTCTTCGGGGCACGGTATTCGTGACAGGGCGTCGGCGTTAGAATGCAGTTGGCCTTTCCTGTGCTGAATCTCAAAGTTGTACTGTTGAAGCCTCTCTAACCACCGCGCGAGTTGACCCTCTGGCTGCTTGAAGTTCAGGAGCCACCGCAGGGATGCATAGTCGGTCCTGATGAGAAATTCTTGCCCGCACAGGTACTTGTGGAAGTGTTCAATGGTCTTCACGATGGCGAGCAGCTCCTTCCTGGTGACGCAGTAGTTCCTTTCTGGCTTTGACTTGCTGAAGTAGGCCACTACTCTTTCCTCGCCGTCCCCTACTTGCGACAGGATTCCCCCTATGCCAAAGTCGCTGGCATCGGTATCGACGATGAACCTTGTTCCAGGTCTGGGGTAGGCCAGAATAGGCGCGGTGCACAGAGCCTGCTTGAGTTGTTCGAAGGCACTGTGGCATTCTGCTGTCCACGTGAAGAGTTGGTCCTTCTCAGTCAGTCGATGTAAAGGTTTGGCGATGTCGGCGAATCCTCTCACGAAGCGACGGTAATAAATGCAGAGTCCCAGGAAGCTTCGTAGTTGGGACTTGTCCTTCGGAACTGGCCACTCCCTCACAGCTGCGGTCTTCTCAGGGTCGGTGCGCACCCCTTCCTCGGAGACGATATGCCCAAGGTACTGGACCCGCTTCTGGAAGAGCTGACACTTCTTCGGGCTCAACTTCAGCTGGGCAGCCCGTAGCTTCATCAAGATCTCCTTCAGGTTGCTGTAGTGCTCCTCGAAGCTTCTTCCTAGAACGATGACGTCGTCTAGGTAGACCAGGCAGGTCTTCCAGTGTAGTCTCCTCAGAATGGACTCCATTAGCCTTTCGAAGGTCGCAGGGGCGTTGCACAGACCGAATGGCATGACGGTGAACTGCCAGAGCCCGCTGCCCACAGAGAACGCCGTTTTCTCGCGGTCCTTAGGGTGGACCTCCACCTGCCAGTAGCCACTCTTCAAATCCAAGGTGGAGAACCATCTTGATCCTGATATGGTGTCCAGCGTGTCGTCGATCCGGGGTAGAGGGTAACTGTCCTTCTTCGTGACGTCGTTCACCCGCCTGTAGTCCACGCAGAACCTGGTGGAACCGTCCTTCTTCTTCACAAGCACGACCGGGGAACTCCAAGGACTATGTGATGGCTCGATCACCCCTTGATCCGTCATCTCTTCTACCATCCGGTCGACTTCGGCTTGCTTGGCGAGCGGGACACGTCGGAATGGGGCCCTAATCGGTGCGCTGTCCCCAACGTCGATTCTGTGCTGGACCATGCTTGTCCTGCCGAAGTCTTTGCTCCCCACGGAGAAGACGTCCTGGAATTCGCGTAGCAGGTCCTGAAGTTGGCGTGATTGTTCCTCGTCTAAATGGTCCTGGGATCCTTGGTACAGCTTCTGTAGTTCTTCTGGCAGGGCGCGTCTTCTTCGGTTGTGCGTCTGCAGGTGTCCGTCCGTCGTGTCTGTGATGCGGGCAATCCAGGTAACGGGCTCGCAGACTCCTAGGTTGGTGTCCCGGTGAACCGTAATATCGTAGTCGTTCAGGTTGGACAGGCGGACGTACGGCCGAGACGTCGTGTTGATGAGAGTCTTGGCAACTAGCAATCCTTTTGTCTGGATGTCCTCATATTTTGACTCGATGACAGCCGCCACTCCCTCAGCTAGTCCGTCGACAATTACGGCGGCGCTGACCTCCGTCCTGGCGGGAACGATGACGTCTTCTCTCAAAATTACTCGTCGTGCGGTGACGGCCTCGTGTGCTGGTTGCAAAGCAAGTTCCTCACCTCCGAAGTGCAGAGTGTTGGTACTCAGGTCCAAGATGATGTTGTTCTGGTCCAGGAAGTCCAGTCCGATGATCACTTCATTTGATACGTCAGCCACAAGCACTGGATGCTTTATCACCCGTCGACCAATGACGAACTCCAGTGATGCTTCGCCATGTACCGGTGCGGTCTCTCCGGTCGCGGTTATTAGCTGGAGGTTCCATTGTGTGGGTTGCACTCTCCACTTCGGGATCACGGTGGGACTGACGATGGTCCTCGATGCTCCCGTGTCGATAAGCAAGGGCCAGCTCTCTCCGTTGACGACTCCGTCGACCATCAGGCTGCTATTATCCCTCCGTAACTGCGTCACACGAACTTGGACTGCCGGGGCTTGACGACTGTCACAAGCCAACCTTTGCCCCCCTATGCAGGCTGATACTTGCTTTCCTGGGCCGCGCGGTTTCCCTACGACTGACTGTCCCGACGGAAACCCTTGGCGGCGGCGATCACCGCAGTCCTTGCTCAGGTGGCCTCTCTAACGGCAGGTCCAGCAGGTCGGTAGTCCTCTTCCGGGTCGCCTCTCCGGTTGCCTTCCGGCTGTGTCGTTACTGTTGGTGCCGCGACTATCGAAGAAACGGCTTAGCGCCTCCATTAATTCGTCGGCCAGGGGCTTGGTCTCGTTGGTTTTTACTGGTTCGTCGACGTCCACTTGACGCACCCGCGCGTGCATTCTGGATGCCTGTTTTGCCGTCTCGAACTGAAGTGCGTGGCTCAGCGCATCTGCCAGGGTCTTATTGCGCGCGAGACGCAGCGCCTGTTGAGTGTCAGAGTCCCGTAGCCCGTCGGTGAATGTCTGCGTCGCTATCTGCTCCAGAAAGTCGGCCGGCGCTGTTGGGTAGGCGAGCCTTACGAGGCGTGCGATGTCCATCTCGAACTCCTGCAGGGTTTCCGCGTTCTTCTGTACCCGGGTCCGGAGCTGCATCGGGTAGGCCTGCTGAAAATGGCTATCTCCATATCGGGACTCCATATGGGCGATCAGTGAAGCGTAGTCCTGGGATCTAGTCGGGATGGCCTGAAGGACGTTAAGGGCGTCACCTCTCAGCGCTACAATGAGAGCTGTAGCCTTTTCTGTGTTGTTCCAGTTATTTATGGAACAGGCCGCCTCGAACTGACGTAAGTAGGTGTTCCACGGGACCTTTCCGTCGAAGTTTGGGGGCGTCACTCTGCTATATCCCGTTCCTGATATTCCCGGTGTAACGGTGGGCGGGCGTTGGCGCAGCTCGGCAACTTCCTCTCGTAGTGCGTTGAATTTCTCTTCCACCCCCGTCAGTGGGCGTTGGTGCAGCTCGGCAACTTCCTTTTGTAAGGCGTTGAATTTCTTCTCCACCCCCATCAGCGGGCGTTGGCAACGCTCGGCAACTTCCACTTGTAAGGCGTTGAATTTCTCCTCCACCCCCATCAGCGGTCGTTGGCACAGCTCGGCAACTTCCACTTGCAATGCGTTGAATTTCTCCTCCACCTCCATCAGCGGGCGTTGGCGCAGCTCGGCAACTTCCACTTGTAAGGCGTCGAACTTCTTTTCCACTGCTGCGACTTCCTCACGTAAGCCCTGTTCTAATTTCCTTTGGCTCTCCTCTAATTTCGTCAGCAGACACTCTTCTAGATTTTTCTGGCCATCCAGAAATTTGGCGGTTAGGTCCTCTGCTAACTTATTCTGGCCGTCCTTCAGGTCCTCTGCTAGCTTATTCTGACCTTCTTCTAATTTGGAAGTTAGGTCCTCGGCTAAACTTTTCTGGCTGTCTTCCATCTTCTTCAGGTCCTCCGCTAACTTATTTTGACCGTCTTCCATCTTCTTCTGGCCGTCTTCTAATTTGGCAGTTAGGTCCTTGGCCAACTTCTTCTGGCCGTCCTCCATCTTCTTCTGGCCGTCTTCTATCTTGGTTTCCATGCCACTTAACTTTTCTAGCAATGCTGCGAATTGCTCTTCCATTTTAGATGTTTGACTTGTAAGGGGCATGTGCTCACAGGAAAATTAAAAAAAAAATGACCTGCTCGGGTTTTAAAACCAGGACCGTCAGGTGTTGTGCTTGTGCTTGAGTTCGTAATCCGGCTTCTGACACCAGTTGTTACGTGCCACCCCCTAGTGGCACTTTTGTTAACTGGATTACGGTGGGTAGGAAGCACAACACCAATTACTGCTTAAAGAAATAATTAACTTTATTGTGGCCAGAAGGATACACTACTCATCAGCAAATACAAACAATTAGAACCTTACTCTAGTTTCCTCAAGTCCCTTCCTTGAGCGCTCTTGCCCCTTTCACTTGTCAACAAACCACAGAAGTTAAACTGTCATAATGAGTCCGGTGGCCTTGACAGAAGCTACCTGCACCTCAACAAATACAGTTACTTACGATAATCCGCTACCCGCTGTTTCGCTGTCCACAAGCTGGGGAAAAAATGTCACTGGATTTCGTAACTCGCACGGCACTTCGTCACCACACTTCTGTCGCACTCGCTCAAAAACACACACCCACAGAAAACTCGGTCCCCTCACTGTTGAAGCCGCTTATATAGCAGGCTGGTGACTCAATGAATTCTAGAATCGTCCAGGACACACGGCTTCTCGACATTTCCTTCGCTGACGGGGTCACGAACATTCTGGACCATCCCTTTGTCCTAGTAGCCCTGTTGCATAAGGCGCACGCAATACTCGAGGCAAGGCACAGCCTAGCCCTGGGGCAGTTGTGACTCATGCGGCGAGCGATGACACAAACTCACAGTCGTAACAATATTTTACGGAAGCTATTCTAACAACTCTACGTAGTGATTTGCTCTCAGAGTTCCCATATCAATGTTCGAATTGCAGAATAAATGTAGAAAGAAGGAAACTCGTTTAGCCCACTGGTCTAATGCAAGTCATCGAAATGACCACCGTTTGGATGACTTACATAACAATGATACCAATTCAGTACCTTAAACTGTAATTGAATTTCTTGGCAGGGCAGGGAATCAAACCCAGAACACCAGAGCTACTGCCAAGAATATTAGCCTCTACACCACAAGGTGGTCTCTTTCATTGTCAGCACAATCCATTGCATGATAACAGGTAATTTCTACACTGTACAAACTATAACAGCACTCATTACTTCGTATTTTTTTGGCATTACATAGCCCTTGGTAAGTTAGGGGGATGGTTCGCATACCATAACTCTAAAGCCGAATAGTTCCAAAAACTAACAAATAGAACCGTTTTAAGCACTCCAACGAAAGAAATACCGACAAGCTGGTAGAAAGACAGACAACATATTTTGAAATTTTCAAAGCAAAATTGTTTTACAATAAATAGCACTCTTGGTCTCCATGCTGTTGAAATAATGAAAATTGTCCTAAAACTTGAAAAGATAGAAGGGATTTCATGTCAAATTGCTTATTTTGCTATATATCTTATGTGTAGGTAAATTCCATGAGGTACTGTTTCAGGCGATGTTGAAAATAAGAATAAAAGACATAAATTACTTTAGATTGCGACAGAATATTGTTCTTTTTAAAATTACTAATGCATGTCTCTCGAATTCACATATCCCTGAACAGCATCAATCTAGTCAGTTGGTGAATTCAGAACCTTGTTATTGAAGTACAGCTTTATAGTTCTAATGAAGTTTGTTTGGTTCTACCCATAATTCCGATAGCTATGGATAGAGCCCTGCGCAGATAAATAAAACGTTATCTGCATCCGCACGACTTTTATCTGCCCCGCATCCGCCCCGCGTCTGCACGTTTTTTATCCAAATCTACTGGCATTACTATAATATTTTTAATTAGATAAAGCATAACGCATTAAAGCAACACATTTACACATTTGAGGAGAAAGTCGTTCCTTTAGGCTATGTTTAAAATTAATGTTATACAACCAGGATTGCAACCCTTTTCAGTTTAATGATGTAATTTGAAGGAGATTAGCTTAAATCAGGGCCATCCAGACAGCGCTCCGGCCGTGCTCTGAGGCAGTGCTCCGAGCGCTTTTTTGGAAGGTAGTTTCAGAAGTTTTGGGAGAAGCCTGGCTGGCTGAGCGCGCTGAAGTGTGCAGCCGATCCATCAGTCGCTAGTCTAGTCCAATGCTCTTTCTTGACAGCGTGTAAGTAAATCAGTTTCACAGTGGTCATGACAAAACATCAAACAAAAAAAGGAGTGGTGAAGCAGCAGTCTTTAAAGCAGAATGGGAAATTTCATTTTTCTGTAAAGCTTATAAAGGGCATGCCAAATGTTTAGTGTGCAACAGAGATGTAATGTGTTAAAAAGAACACAATTTGTTGTTGAATTTTCCTCTCTAATATGTTCACATTTCAGTTGGGAATAAATCACAATATTCTTTACTTAACACTTGTATTGTTTCCTGCACATTCCATACATCTGAGAACCATTTGATTTGTATATGCGGTATATTTGTTATGGCAAGACAGTCCTATTAATATGTCAACAATCCCACAAGAGCCATCGGCGACACGACTGTATGTATGTATATAGTCAGCGTGGTCCGAACATCGTCTGTCTCTTCGCTGCCACAGTGTAGTGGTGGTAGGCGAAGGAGCGCTAGTCTGACTGCCCAGTGCTCCCCGAGCGCAATGACTGGATGGCCCTGGCTTAAATAATCATCTTACATTTGTCATGAAAAGAACATAACATATGATATGTCATCTCATAATCATCCGGGTCCTAGTAATGAAATTCAACAAGTTCGGATTGTATTCTAAAAGCTATCCACAAATTTACTCCAAACATTACTGCAGCTTATCCGCTATCCGCTCAGCCATGCAAACTATATCAGCATGGCGAAAAATGTTGCAGATATCTGCATCCGTGCAGGACTTTAGCTAGGGGGTAGGGGGTGTGGTGAGACAGTTTCCTTGTGGGAATGATATTACGGATAGATGCCCTTCATGATGCCAATCTCATGAGAGGAGTTAATGATAGATGAAATTAATGAGGTAAGGTATGGAGTGGCTGTCATTTGTCTAAATGTACTGCAATACCTGGTCAAATGGACTGTGCTTGTGCGACTAAGCGCTGCACTGTTCAGGAATGGGCAGGGGTAGGTCTGCGCTTCCCCGGCACGAGTAAATTTCTTGCTAGCACTGCTTCACCTCACCCATTGCACGGCCCTGGTAGGTGTCCCAAAAGAACATGATATAGGGTACCTGGAGTGTGGAAAACATGGGGGAAACCTCACTGAACATAGTAAGTTGTTGTCGGTGTGCAGGATTCAAGTCTTGAAACTCTGTATGCTCATCTATCCAGTCTAGCCGTAGGACATGCCTAGACTTCTCGGCCACGTTAGTGGGTTTACTGATATTCATAACAATATTTGCTATGAATCAAACACAAGCCGGAACAAAATTACGGTTATATAACACCAACGCCTCCATTTCGTTAGGAATTTTGGAGTGGGCTGCAGCCCCCTACTGGATAGTCCCTGATGCTTCATATTTAATGGCTAGGTATATCTTGGTCAGTGGCTCTATGTAACATGGGAAGTTTGATCAATTGGGTGTTGTTGTAGGTATTTATACCACTAAATATAACAGACATTCTATGATTCACAACTACAGGCTCAGAAATCTTGTTGCCATAACACCCAACCAATGTGGATTTCTTAGGGGCTGCAGCACCATTGATGCAATCCACACCTCATGCCTATTGATGGAAAAGCATAGAGAGAGGCAGAAGAGTGTACACATGCCATTTTTAGACCTAGAAAAAGAGTTCGATCAAGTTCCACACAATCTCATTTGGCTAGCTCTTTGTTGTCCTGGAGTCCCCAAGGCTTATAAGCTGGGCACAACTTCTGTATCACAATGCCACTAGTGTAGTCCGGAGTCCAGCTGGAATCTCTCCGCCTTTTGATATCACTGTTAGTGTACACCAGGGTTCTGCTTTATCATTATTATTGTTCATCCTCTGCATGGATACAGCATCGGCTGACGTACAGACAACACAACCCAAGACTTTACCCAGATGATGAGGTACTTGCTCAAGAAACGCGCCTTGCATTCCAACATCAGATGCAAACTTGGTACTGGCTGAAAATGGACTGCGCCCCATCATTCAGAAGATACAATATCTTGAATATGGCTTGCAAACTAACGGTACCATCAAAATCAATGATTAAGACCTGCAGAATTCCATGCACTTTAAGTACCCAGGATCCATTGTTAACTCAAGCTGCAATGTCATTTCTCATACTCATGCAAGGGTAAACGCAGCTGAGTTCAAGTGGAGACAAGTCACTGGAGTTCTCTGTGATAAAAAGGTGCCTCCGTGGTATGCCCAGCGGCAATCTATGGGGGCAGAATGTCGCCCAATGACAAAAAAGCATGAGCAGAACCTACATACATTGGAGATGAAGATGCTCCGATGGACCCTAGGACTGAATCGATGTGACCATGAACAGAATGCAGATGTTCAACGAAGATTAGGCGTCGCTCCGATCATGGAGAAAGTGAGGTAAGCCCAGCTCTGCTGGTATGGTCACATAATGAGAAGACATGATAACTCTGTTGCTAAGACAGCTCTTAAAATTGATCCAGGTGGAATGTGACCACATGGAAGACCATCAAAGCAATTGACCGACAGCATTAAGGTCGACATGCACGATGTTGGCTTAAAAACAGAAATGCCAACGACAGACTGAAATGGAGGTGATGTAGCAAAGCAGCAGAACATTCGTGGCAGGATAAATGCTACGGGAGAGAGAGTGAGCCATTTGTGTAGTCAGCACGCATTGTTATTGGCAAAAGGTGAGCCAATATTTACTCTCATTGCATTATAAAATTGATTTTCCTTTTGGGGAAGATGGAGGAGCTTAAATATTAGTTTGTGAAGGAAGGATCTAATTCCTTCAAGTTCATACTCCTGGTATTAGACCTTACTCATCATCATCATCATCATCATCATCCTTTCATGTATTAGTCCTAGAAGAACTGTTACGGTCTATACTAAAGATTTGCATTTTCATGCCATCTTTTTCTGGGGCGACCTAAAGATGTCTTCCCACCAGGACAGTAGTTGACGACTGCTTTAAGGATCCTGCTTCTGTCCATCCTGTTGAGGTGTCCTAGCCAATTTCTCTGGAATTCATGGATGTATTCCAATACGAGTCTGCTGTTAAGACCATTCAGCACTTCTGTGTTTTGTTTGTGATCCCACTTAGTGACTCCTGCTGTTCATCGCATATATTTCATTTCGGTGGTAGTTATTCGTCTCTCATCGCATTTCCTCAGGGTCCACGCTTCACTACCATAGCAAAGTACTGGCCTTGCTAAGATTTTGTGGATTATTGTTCAGGTGTGTTTCTGAACTTACGATGGTCTAAACACTTTATTGATGATCCCTAAACATCCGTTGAATTTGAAGATTTTCTCGGTTATGTCAATTTCTTCAAGGAAAGATAGTTTGTAACCAAGGTATTTAAAATTGTTTACTCTTTTCAAAATGTTATTATCCAAGCAGATTCACTTCTTACTGGTTCCGTGCCACAGAAGGCCATTATCTTAGTTTTCTCAAGAGATATTTCCATTGAGTATTTTTCTGAGACTAGTTTCAGGTTATACATTGAAATCTGTAAATCTGAGGTGGCAAAGAGCTCTAAGTCGTCTGCAAATAATATTGCATCAAGCTGTAGATTTCTGTTAATGTGGATGGAGCCATTTCTTGTTTTTCTAAATTCTAGTATAAGAGCATTCATATTTCTGGCACTTATTAACGACGGGATTCGAAGTGACTGCCAATTGTTTGCAGATAATTGTGTAATATACGGTACCGAAGAATTCAAACATCTCAAAACAACGCTCAGTTGCAAACTGACCTCAACCTGATTCATAAATGGGCTGTTGACAACAAAATGAAGATAAATACGAGTAAATGTAGTCTCATGAGAATAGGGAGGGGGCGAAGGCATATAGGAAATACTTGTATAGTCGGGGACAGCTTAAATGAGTTACTAGATCAAGACAGGGTAGGCAACATTAACAGCCGTCCCCTATGCCTACGTAAATGTTGGTTTATGGTTGCATTTCTTGAAGGTAAGTTGTTTTCAGGTGCGAGCACATTGTCGCCAACCCTGCTTAAAATCCCGCCATCTCCAAAGACCATAATACCAGTAAAATTCCGTACGTCACAGTTGCCGACATGTTTCTGGCAATAACTCCCAGAATGCATTTTTCACAAAGTCAGCCAACATAATAATTACGACTGTAACTAATGACTTATTATTTAAATAATTTCACAGTTTTCTTTGGAAATTCAAGTCTAATGAAGTTGTAACAAGTTGTACAAGGTAAGTACTAGTAATATACATCGATTAAAACAGTTTATGCAGTTATTATAGACTCTTGATATGTGTGGGTCAAATCCACTTGTCTGAGATGTTTCGAAGCTTTTATTTAATTAATTAATTTAATTTATTTAATTAATTTTTGGATAAATTCTTATTTAGATTTCATCATGACGCCTAAAAAATACGAGAACAAGATTGGAGATGGATTGGAGTAACTCTACAAAGATCACTACAATTTAAGTAAGTAGGCCTAGCCTAGACCTACACAATTTAAAGTACAGAGTTATTTAATCGTTGTTTTATTTATTTTTATATTCAGTCAGAGCACAAATAACGTAATAAAAAACCTTAATGGTCTTTGGAAATTTTGAAATAGTCTTCCGACTGCATTTTCCGTATAGGCCTAATTCAAACATAACCTAAAATATAGCCTATGTAAGTTCTCTCTCGGGAATGTATTCTTAGGTTCAATTCTCCTTCTAATATAGTATTGTACACACATCAAAAAAAGTTTTGCATCACCTCGGTTCCAAGAGTTCCGGAACCGTTAAATACAAAGGGAATAGAGATCAACACAAACAACATTTCAGCTCGTTTTATTGCTCATGAGACCCACACATTGCATGTTGTACCATCATACAGCTAGACTTTCAGTATTTGTGGTCCAGATTGCAGTACACACCACTACCTCTAATACCCAGTAGCACGTCCTCTTGCATTGATGCATGCCTGTATTCGCCGTGGCATACTATCCACAAGTTCATCAAGACACTGTTGGTCCAAATTGTCCCACTCCTCAACGACAATTCGGCGTAAATCTCTCAGAGTGGTTGGTGGGTCAAGACGTCCATAAACAGCCCTTTTCAACATATCCCAGGCATGTTCGATAGGGTTCATGTCTGGCGAACATGCTGGCCACTGTAGTCGAGCGATGTCGTTATCTTGAAGGAACGCATTCACAAGATGTGCACGATGAGGTCGAGAATTGTCGTCCATGAAGACAAATGCCTCTCCAATATTCTGCCGATATGGTTGCACTATGGGTCGGAGGATGTCATTCAGGTATCGTAAAGCCGTTTCGGAGCCTTCCATGACCACCAGTGGCGTACGTCGGCCCCACATAATGCCACCCCAAAACATCAGGGAACCACCACCTTGCTGCACTCGCTGGACAGTGTGTCTAAGACGTTCAGCCTGACCAGGGTGCCTCCAAACACGTCTCCGACGATTGTCTGGTTGAAGGCATATGCGACACTCATCGGTGAAGAGAACGTGATGCCAATTCCGTGGGGTCCATTCAGCATGTTGTTGGGCCCATCTGTACCGCGCTGCATCGTGTCGGGGTTGCAAAGCTGGACCTCGCCATGGACGTCGGGAGTGAAGTTGCGCATCATGCAGCCTATTGCGCACAGTTTGAGTTGAAACACGACGTCCTGTGGCTGAACGAAACGCATTATTCAACATGGTGGCATTGCTGTCAGGGTTCCTCCGAGCGGCAATCCGTAAGTAGCGGTCATCCACTACAGTAGTAGCCCTTGGGCGGCCTGAGCGAGGCCTGTCATCGACAGTTCCTGTATCTCTGTACCTCCTCCATGTCCGAAGAACATCGCTTTGGTTCACTCTGAGACGCCTGGAAACTTCCCTTGTTGAGAGCCCTTCTTGACACAAAGTAACAATGCGGACGCGATCGAACTGCGGTATTGACCTTCTAGGCATGGTAGAACTACAGACAACATGAGCAGCGTACCTTCGTCCTGGTGGAATGACTGGAACTGATCGGCTGTCGTACCCCCTCCGTCTAATAGGCCCTGCTCATGCATGGTTGTTTACATCTTTGAGCAGTTTTAGTGACATCTATGAACAGTCAAAGGGACTGTATCTTGGATACAATATACACAGTCAACGTCTATATGCCGGAGATCTGGGAACCGAGGTGATGCAAAACTTTTTTTGATGTGTGTATATTATTCTCGACTTCCAAATGCCGTCAGCCATAATATTATAATACATTGCACATGTAGCCTAACTCTTAAGCTTAAGTCTATGATTCACACTCGGTTGGTGGTAGTGAATGTATTGGTGATTATATTTTATGAAGCTTATAACTTATGTACTTGGCTACTGACCTATAGCCTACTTAGTAGTAGGCAGTTAAAATATTTATAATAGGCCTATTTTGATTTGTTTCAGTCATGGTTGCGACAGAGTAGTGTTATGCCCTTCAACGAACTTCAAGGGTTGTGCAACATGAATCAATCATCATTCTGAAGAGCCATATACTCACATGTGCATGGTATATGCACTACGCAGGAGTCACATATGCAAATTTTCAGAGAATACCAAAAATATCTCATAGCTCTCTTTTAGTTCTCGACATAAGTTACTGCGCCACTGCATGTCTGGGTGAAAATTACTGATGTACTAATGTTGGGTAAGACAAAGTCATTGTTCGCTACTTGGTTAGATGACACGGTTTGGGCGAAGCCACTGGTTGCAATAAGTTATAAATATTGGTCGCAGCTATAGCCTACTTGTATTATTAATTCTGAATGAAAGTAGAAAGTGGCTTATACACCTGCATCGGACATGATTGTGACTATGCTGTGATGGCTGCGCTAGGATTTGTAGCACACAGGTAACGATATTTGTAGGCTATACATTATACGGTAATAGAAAACTAAAAATTTCATAGATCTCGTAGGCCTATACTACACAGCTTGGACATTCTTAAAATTCACGACACGTGAATAATGAAATAAAAGGCAAAACCATTGGTCTGGATAAAGATTATTGATGCTTGACTACCTACACTGTGCATGACAAAAACCGGGGGTGTTATATATTAGCTAACGTGGCCCGCGTTACCTCAATTTTTCATATTAAAGCATTGTTGTTGTTTCTTATGGCTAGCCCAGATTCCAATCCATCAGCTTTCTTGCATTCCAATAGAGTTGTGTGAGGTTTCCTGAAGTTCTAGCAGTCACATCAAGTTTGTTGCAATGTGGCAGGTGCCCCTTATCCATTTTACTTCCAGGTTCGTGACAAAGTGTGCATTTTTCAGATCTCAGGATGTTCCAAATAGGATCACGACTTATATAGATGGAATTCCAGCTGAGTCTGTCATTTTCGCTGTTAATTATGCACAAGTACAGTATTGCCAATCCCCCACTTTGTATAAGCGCGGTACCATGAAACAAAATAGCGCCAAGTTAGAACCAGTTCGCAATGGATTGTGCAAGCTGTTTTAGTCTAGACCAATAATTGTTAATTCATTAGGCCATACAAACACCCCTGGATTTTGTCACGTACAGTGGGGGTAGACACGCATCAATAATTTTCATCCAAACCCATGGTTTGTGCCTAGACCAGTAACTTTTAGGCAGTGAGGCGCTGGTTTTGGCGATTAGTTCGAAACATGAAATTCTTGCGATCAGCGTTCATTACAGTGGTAAATACTGTTCTACATACAAAACAAACCTAACCTGGGGCTTATGCCCAGACCTCCTTGCTTGTAGTGCAATCGGTAATTTTCGTCCAGACAGTCGTCTAACCAAGTAGCGACCAATGGTTTCGTCCAGTCAGTCGTCTAACCAAGAAGAGCTCGTTTATTTCTTTTTCTCACATAATTACAACATACATGTGTCGTCTAATGTAGGCCTATTTAGTATCTGATATGTTGGTAACTAATGACGTCAATGTGATCGCTCACTGCGGCAGTTTCACATACCAAATATGCTGTCGAACATGGCTGCGGTTGTTAAATATACAATAAATAAAAACACATGTTTAAGTGATTTAGCACATATATCCGGTGCAGAAGTGATCAAGGTTAGTAGTTACAATTGATAATGTCCCCCTCCTGCCAAAAGATGAAATAGGTATGAAAATTATATATTATCAAAGTGAAAGCGAAAAGAAATAAGAGTGATACATGGTACAGAATTAATCTGAAATTTCACTACAGTATATGTCGTTTTATAAAAGGGCATAGCGGGTGGGTTACAGACAGTGAAGGAGAAAACATCTATTAGGACATCACTTCCATAATTATTATTCATCATTACACAAGGTATTTAGGCTAATTTAAGTACAGTATTCTACTTGGTTGATCACTCCTGAAGTGTTACCTTTCGGTGTAGCCACATCAGCAGGGTATATTATCATTGGGAACAGCACGCAGAAACAGAATTCCTTACTGTAAATTACCAACGGAGCAAGAAGTAAGTTGCCGAGAGGTACATCAGAAGAATTTGTAGCGAATGTGGATGGTTTAGAGGTATCTTCTGTGATTTGGAAGGACAATAAATGTGTGATATTTCTCTCAACTTTCACTGGGAAACAGCCTGAAACTAAAGTGAAACGGTATGAACGAAGCTTAAAAACCAATAAAGAAGTAGACTGTCCTCAAATTGTAACAGTGTATAATAGGCACATGGGTGGTGTAGATTTGATGGAGAGTCATTTGGGCCGTCATTATACAACTCTTGAGATCTAAAAAGTGGTATTTCCAGCTTGGATTTTGTACAAGGAAATACTGCTGAAAAGGAATCGTAGGGGGAAAATACTGAATCAGAAGCACTTCAGGATTGAGGTAGCAAAATGTCTTTGTTCTATGGGAAGAACTGGCCAAAAGAGGGGAAGGCTAAGCAATGAAATTCAGCAGCAACTTGACACCAGAAAGAAGATATGTCCCAGGGATGTTGTTTCGCCAAAAGATCTGCGACGAGATGCAACAGACCATTGGCCCAAGTGGAACAGCAATCGAAACCGATGCAAATTTCCTGGATGTAAAGGGTTCACATTCGTTTCTTGCAAAAAATGTGATGTTTTCCTTTGTTTCAACAAAGACAAGGATTGCTACAATGCTTTCCACCAGTAAACTGACAGGGGCTACAGAGGGCTGTAGTAGTGAAAGACAGACATAAATTGAGGGCAGGGGAGTAGACTGAAAGAAGGATGTGCATTCATATCAGTGAAGGAACATAAAGAAACGTATACAAATTAATTACGGTATGACAAATGTGGTTAAAAGAAAAGAGGAAGGACACATGGCTGAATATTATTTTATGTAGTAATAAGTTTGAATGTCAACTGCATGTTGACTCATGATGTAACATATATGCAACATAAGAAAATCCTGTTTTATTTAGAAACCTACTGACAATATTTTTATTTTTTAATTTTCCTGCTAAGGTGCTCCGGGGTAACTGGGCCATGATTTTACAACATGACCTCCACTTACCCTCATAAAACTGTAATTTGGAACAAGTAATAAGCAATTGTTTACTGCAAAATATTGTATGAATATTTAGCAATAAACAAACCAACATATTACATATCAATTAGGGCATGTTTTTAACATTTTATATTTTTTCTCTCCATATAATTTTTGTTACCCTAGTGGCCCAGATGCCCCATGAAGTTGGGGTAACTGGACCACCCCAGGCTATATTCTATAAAACCACTGCACCAAATGCCTGGGGTAAGTGGATCTATTGTTATACATTCAATTGATTTAGAAAAAATATTAGTATGATTAATTGTTTGATATAACTACACATTCCGGACGTTACGGGACCCTAATAAAAAAAAGGCAAAGAAAAAGACAAATAATTAGAAAAAGGAATATATTTATATATGTATTTAATTAAACCTGTTTCTTGCAGCGGCTTCGGTGGCGTAGTTGGTAGCATGCTGAGTTTCTAAGCCCAAGATAGCAGGTTCAAACCCGGCCGAAGCCGTCGGATTTTTTAAGAGCGTTAAAAATCCCTCAGTATGCCTTCCTTCGGAGGGGAAGTAAAGCCGGCGGTCCCATGTCATAGATTTATGGCATGATAAAGAACCTTCCGCTAATTGCACTTGGGTGAAGCTAAATTGTATAGGTTAAGAATGTAAACAACGCTCTTAGGTTCCTACGTTCATTGCCAAGAGCCGACTGTGGTGGCGTCTAGTAGCCAAGTTCTGAACTAGGCCTAGTAGTCATTGATGGTGGCGTTTGGTGCCAAAAGTAGGAACTATTTGAAAAATTCAAAGTTGCAGTCCTTACTTGAATTAAAAAACATACACACACTAGTACAGCCATCACAATTAACACCGGTTATCAGACAGATTCTACAGATTCACACCCAAAGTACACGGGGCTACATGACCGCGTTGTCGCAGCCCCTAAACTGAGGAACCAACCAACCTGTTTCTTGCAAAGAAATTACAATAAATTCAAAGAAATTACCTTAATTTCTTACCATGAAATTCCAAAATATAACACACACACACAAAAAAAAAGAGGAAAAGAAAATTAAATTTTTGAGTTCAAATGCTTAGTATATGAGTACATATACATTAAGGAAAACTTAGTAGATGTTAGTTAGATCACTCAGGTCTGCTGCAAAACCAATCTTATTATTAAATCAAGCGGAACTACTTGTTACTGGTTGTGGGTTTCCGTACGATGTCAAATGCTCTAATGTAGAATTCTTCGTCGGTTTCTTTGAATTTCATCATCTGAAAATGCCGTTTGTAAAGAAGAACCATGTAGCCTTCAACCTCTTTTGGTAAAACCTTATAATTATATCATTGGGGTAAATGGACTCTCCGGATCCAGTTACCCCTTCTTTGAAACTTTCTTGGGGTAACTGGGCCACCCCTACCAGGCAATTAAAAACAAGTCTAGGGGTGGTAATTAGCATATTTATATATAAAATCATTCATTATGTTTATGCCTGACTAGTAATAAGGAAACAGGTACTTATCAAGCAACGGTGGAAGCCCGTTAAACATGTGAAAACACAACGTTGTTTGAAAATATTTCTTCTTACAAATTTTTAACCTCTCACAACTACAAAATGGCTCCAAATGAAGTAATGCCTGTTGTTCTAAAGAGAAACAAGGAAGATGAAGGTGTGCCAACCAAATAACATTATAATTCCCACAACCCCATGGGAACGTGGCAGACAGAAGCATTTCTGAGAAGCATTAGGAGCTTAGTGTGGAATAAAGATGTCCCACAAAAAAGCAAGGAAGTGTTATACAGAAGCTACTATATCCCGATACTGACCTATGCTTCAGAAACGTGGACAATGAAGAAAAGAGACATAAGCAGAATACAGGCAGGTGAAATGAAGTTCCTGCGAAGTAGGATCGGAGTAACAAGAAGAGATAGGGTGAGGAATGAAGAGGTCAGGGAGATGGTGAAGGAGGAGCTCTTGCAGGGTAGGATTGAGGCATCAAGACTGAGGTGGTATGGACACTTAAAGAGAATGGATGAGAAGAGGATTCCCAGGAGGATGCATGAGATGCAGATGCAGAAGAAACGACCAAGGGGAAGACCAAGAGATAGATCAAGAAGAGAGGCGAGGACTGGACCAGAGTGACAGCGGAGAGGTGGTGGGAAGAAAGGACTAAGTGGCGAGGCTTATGTTCCAAACAGACCCTGGGGCTGGAAACTGTACAAGATGATGATGACAACCCCATGGGCCCAGAAACCCCGGAGCACCTTACTATATACCTTATAGGGCATCCCAAACATAATTTTAAACGTAAAAATTAAAAAAATCATGCATTTAAGGGTTAACCTTAACAGAAATCAACTTGTGTTTGTAAAGGTTATTTATGTTTTGCATCTGTTGTGGGGTGTGATCAGATATTAGAATATTAAGTAAGGTATTGCGGTTTTCTTTGTCAAAAGCTTTTTTGAAATCTACAAAGGCAATGTGTGTTTCTATATTATATTCGCTGTGTTTTTCTAGAAGGATTTTCATTGTGAAATAACCATCACAGCAAGATCTTCCCTTCCTAAAGCCAAGCCAAATTGTTCCTCTCATAGAATGTTTTCATAGGGTTTATATAGTTTATTTTTAATGTTGTTGGCATATATTTAAAAGCCAGAATTTTGGACCTTACTATTATCCATATTTATTATATCTATTTGCAAATAGGACTATGCCTATGGGTTAGGCATGACATAAAGAAAACAATGCACCCAGAAGGAATAGTGGAAATGACATGAAACTGCTTTAGTTGAACGTTCATGTCAATTTATTTCAAAGATTACAATATCAGATCAAATGGATAATGGAGTTTGCCATATGTGCACACTACTGGTTCCACTATCTCCACTTGGGCCTGGATGCATGCGCCTATTTGGTACTGAAGGGAACTGTACGGCTGTCACATCTTCTCTTGCAGTAAGGCAGCCCAGAACTGTCGTAACTGGCTCTCGAGATCCAGCAGATTAGCACTGGGTCAGATTTGAAGTCCGAGCTGATCCCACAGATGTTCAATTATCCTTTATTATCCTTCACAGGAGGATCTCCCTATGATTTACCAAACCCAGGCAAAGCCAAGAATCATAACTGAATATGATACGCTTCATGCCTCCCAGTTAAGACACCACTCCAAACACAGCCATCTGTGTTCTGGTTTTAATGGCAGTCTATGGATGGGATGATGAACCTGTACTATGCCTGTCGTTGAGACAATACGAAAGGATACACGATGTTATAGAGAGATCACAACCTATCTCTGGGTGGCAGGCTAAATGCCATGATGTTGTGTAAAGCTTGATATGCAGTTTGACTATCTGCCCTTGGCATGGTCCGTCTTGGGCAACTGGAACCTTCACAATGTGTAATTGGGAATGTCCTGTTGAGGGTAAATATTGGGGCACTGTGACCTCTGTGTCTCCTATATTCTGGTCGATTACACGATACGACCACCTAGCCTCCTGATAGCCACAATATCATCCCATCAAATTCTAGTTACACTGTCTAATGCGTCCACAATGCATCTTTGTGTGTGGTAATCTATTGTGGTGTTGACTGACTGTTGGACGCTCGATCAATTATCTGGTAGAGATGTGTCCAAATAACTGCGCCGCGCGGTTAGTGTGCATACTATCTCTTATGCGGCACATTTGGCTACATCTGTACTACCATTGCTCCATTTGTAATGAGATGACACTACACCCTTTGGTGACCATTCTGGATGTGTCAACTCCTTGCAAATCATCATAAGCATACCTGTCACTGATATGCAGTGCATTATGTACATATTCAACCAGTCTGTTTGGATGCTTTACTTTTTATTTGTAATTATACATATATATATGACAGGAAAGAGAGGACGAGGAAGACCAAGATGGATGGATGGACTCTGTGGAGAATAGTATTAAAAAACGGAACCTGGATTGGAACACTATACAAGAAGTATATTGATATATTGATTTGGTGGGAAATTTAAGTTATACTTCTTGTAAACATGGTCAATACGGAACCTGGAATGAGTGCTGTTCCTAATTGGAACACTATGTTGGAAGAGGAATGGTGGAACGACAGAACAAAGTGGAGAGGAACCATATTTGCCCCCACCCAGTGTTAACTGGAAAAGGGGAAATGATGATGATGATATATGTTTTATAAACCGTATATAATACAAAAATAAACAAGACTAGAGCATAAGATATAGGGTACACCTTTTTAATTTCGACAACAGAAATGAGAGTGCAGCATCATCAACACATGCAGGAAAATGAAAAAAAAAAAAAAGACATTCCTGCTGAACACCTAAGGTACATCAAAACTCAGCAATTTTTCAGTGACGGGTATGCATATGATGATTTGCTAGGAGTTGACACATCCAGAATGGTCACCAAAGGGCTTTAGTTGTGTTATCTCATAACAAATGGAGCAATGGTGGTATAGGGAGGTAGCGCACAGTTCGCTACTCCTGTGGGGGTCCGGGCGGGGACACCAAGAGCCCGCTGATGAGCCAGCATGGTTTCCTAGGCGAAACCCCACACAAGACACGGCACAAATCTAGAAAAATTGCTGAGTTTTAATTCATGGCCGTGAACGCCAATATTCCTCCTAAGGTACATTACTTGACTACCTGATGAATCTTACCTCACTCTTGTGCCTAGGAACCTACTGTACTTCCCTTCCTCTCTCTCTTACACACACCTGCAATTTACATATTTTGTTCACGCCTATTGTGGTAGTATAGATTTTACAAATGCTTTATTGTATGGTATTGGTAATCTTTATTGTTTATGTTTGCAGAATTTTATGAAAGTAAAAAAGATACCAAAGGAAGATTGAAAGCAACGTATATTCTTGACACAGGAATAAAACAACTAAAGAATAACAGGGAAGGAAGTTATTTTATATGCCATAGATCATACAACCACGGACTTAATTAAAATAAGTATGAATAGTAGTGGTTCGAATAAGATTGGACTAGCCTGTCCCTCTACTTTAACATTGACAACTTTTGGGGGCAAATCCTCGGCAATATTTTATCCCATTCATATTGGCCATGAATGTGAAATTGGACGTCAGAAATTAAGCAATGAAGATCGATGCAAAATTGCAGGTGATGTATGCTGTACTTTTTATGGCACTTCCAATTTCAAAGAAGTGATTACTTATAATGTACATTGCTGTCCAACTCAAAATATCACTTATTATGTATTCATTGATTCTTAGTCTTAAGTAAGTGGGGTGTGGTGGTGCAGTGGTCAAGCTGCTTGCATCTCACCAAGGCGGACTGAGTTTGATTCCCGGTCCATGCATGTGAGATTTTCAAAGTGGATTATCATGTCCTGTGGTTTTGATTCCACCTAAAACTGAAGGTCCCATAGCTCATGATCATGTGATTAACGGGCACGTTAACTACACGCTTCCTTCCTTTTTAGTGTAAAATAAGGGTCAGATGTACCTGCTGTTCCACCCTGTGAACAAATATCATTACCACCACTTTAGTCTTAAGTACTTTAAATGCTACAAGCAATTTGAGTATGTTGTCTGAAAAGTTATGTTATCTAAAGTTTCTAATTTCCCTTTCAGGAAAACTAGCACATGGAATAACTGCCCAGAGAATCTTGGAAGACATGAGGGAAAATGTCTCAAATGATGATTTAGGCCTACAAAGGATACATCTTTTAGAGAAGAAAGATATCTGTAACATACTGCGAGATATCTCAATTGGATATGCGACCAAGTGCCATGAAAATGATGCTGTAAGTGTGAAGCTTTGGGTCAATAGCATGAAAAGTCAAGAGAACAACGTCATATTATTTTTCAAGGAACAAGGCCAGGATGATCCTTTCATAGACAGAAATTATTTTGTGCTAATTTTGATGACTGATTTCCAAAATCAACAGTTGGCAAAATTTGGAAATGACAAAATATGCATTGATGGGACACATGGTTTAAACAAATATGACTTCCAATTGTTCTCAATTATGTTAGTGGATGAATATGAGTCTGAAATACCTGTAGCCTTTTGTTTTACCAACCGGACATATATAGAACGATTCAGGTTATATTTCAGAAGCATCAGAGACCATGTAGGTGTCCTAAAACCATCTGTGTTCATGTCCTGCATTTTATAATGCATTGAGAGATATATGGGGCTAGTGAAAATCAGTTGCTATGTTCATGGCATGTTAACTGCAACTGGTAACAAAATACGAATAAAATTGTTTGTAAAGAAAATAATGCTTTGGTATTTAAAACTTTGCAGGTCTTATACAATGAGACAGACGAAGAAAAATGTATTACCATGCTGGGTACCTTTCTACATGACCTGAATAGTGACAAAAAAAAATGGGAAGTATTTTGAGAAACATTATGCCAATTGTCCACAAATGGGCATATTGGAATGAACACCAACATGTATCTTTGCACAAAACCATCAAACACCACTATCTGGATGGTAAGCAGTGCAAACAATTAGAAAATACTATAAATTCCCTGTTTCAATAGTAAGGGATAAAATGTTTGAGCGTGTTATAAAAATGTCGAAACAAAAGACCACCGAGAAAATGAAGAAAATTCGAGAAGCACACAGGAGAAACATCCCTTGTTGACACTTTCTGTAGTTGAGAGCAATAAGTGGTTGGTTTCTTCTACAAAGTTGCTGCACAAAAATATGTCAGAGAAGGTACCAGTAGCTGACACAAGTAATTTAAATTGTGAATTAAAATGCTTTGCATGCAATACATGTGTACATAGTTTTAAGTGTTCGTGTGTTAATATAATGTGATCCACTTCAACATTTGTAAGCACATACATGCATGTGCACAAACTGTAGAGAAATACCATGAAAGCTTGCAAGTGCAAAAGATGATAGATCCAGAAGATTTCAATATTGCCCTTTACTAACGCAGAACACTTCTAAAAGCAATGAGATTAACTCCAAACTTCAGGTAATCATGGGCTTAAATAGTAGAAGTATGCTTTTTGAGGCAAGTTTCTTGAATGTTATGAAACACCTTGATAAGGTAATAGATGAGATGAATAAGAATGGTCTCGTAGAATTTAGCAGCAATAAAGAATGCAATGTTAGGAAAAATATAGAACCACAAACTAGGTTATTCTCTACAACAAAGAAGAGGAGTAAAAATGTAAATACTTGCACTCAGTATTCCTCAAACTATGAATCACAAATAATTAGTGAAGGCATCCTTGACCATGGTGAAGTACTTAATGTACATAGTGGTTTTGACCATGATAATTTAGGCCAGTATACTTGTGTGAATTGTGGTGCCTTCCTACATGTAGTAACTAAAAATTTCTTTAACTTTAACGTACAAAAATGTGTGTTTAATACATCTGTGTTAATGCATGGGTACAGTAATTATTCGATCTGGGATTTAATAGGAATATTTTATAAATTGATATCCATAATTTCCATTCCATGTTCCTTACATTTACATAATTTGGAGTTCATTTTTCTTCTTCTTCGCCTTTTGAGACCACAAAGATCACTTTAACCAACCATTAGTTCGTCGACTTGTAGGAACTGTACGAGCCTTGCGGTCCTCCCAGTATTTCTTCATTCGTATTGATCTTCTTGCCCTTTCTTGGGCGGAAAATATTCTTGTTGGAATTTTCTTTTTTATGAGTGGAAAATGAAAATTCATATTTTTAAATGCTGTAGTTAAACTTTTCTTATTTGTAGCATCTTTTGTTGTTAGGCCAACTTCTTTGAAGTCCTCTCTGATTTCTTTTAACCATCGGCATCCAGTTGTGTTTTTGAAGCAAGATTTTACTGTACTAGTTGTTTTATTTTGCTCATTTCAATGGTTTTAGTCAATCCGTCCCTTATTTCACCCTTTCTATGGGATTGGGGATAAAGTGAGCTTTATTGTAGCAGATAGTATTTATGACTGGTTGACCTTTCTCTTGCCAGCGTCATCAGAGGAATTAAAAGAAACGTGAACTGACTGAAGATGTGTGGAACTGGGAATTGGAAGGGAGCAGTTGCAGCCTATCAGAAGGCACTGCTCTGGCATTTGTCTGGAGTTGCAAATGGGAAACTTAGGTAAACTCTCAAGGATGCTGACGGTACAGTGAAACCCACTCAGGTTCTGAATCCGGAGATAGCCTAGCCCTATGGCCTTCCACAAACTCCCGTAACTAGCCCAGTCAATATTTGGTCAATGATATATATAATTTTTTATTTTGCATATACATGCTTATTTGCATGATTGACTATTCAGAAACATTTAACTTAAAATGAACAATGTTTGGCTTTATTCTCCATCCTCCTGTTTACTATACAGTGGAACGTGGCTAGTTAGAACTTCTATAATTCGAAATCTTCTTTAATTCAAATTTTTCTCTTGGTCCCTAGCATTTTATATACAATCAATGCTAAAAATCGTGGTTAATTCGAATTATATTTTGGATAATTCGAAGTTTTTACGTGTAAAAAGCCAATCGGACAAAAATGTCGCAGTTTGTGGTAAGCTGACCGACGCACAAATCATCGCCGATGTACTGAACTCCGAAAAACAAGATGGTGACGACGCATCTGGCGATAAACTCGTAGAGGAAGTTCCCGAAAAAACTGTTCCGATTGCGGCCCAAGCAACAAACCACATCACAGAACTTGGCGTTTTCTTTTCGAAAGTAGATATGACGTAAGTGATTCTGTTTTCCGCTCCTTAAATTTGTTAGATTCTTTTGTGATGTCCGAGAGACTTAATTGTAGGAAACAGGTAAAAATCTCAAACTTTTTTGAAAAACAGTAGATTTTTCTAAGACTTAACTAAATTGCTGGATTACTACTGTCGTTAAATAGGTGATTAGTACATTTTGGTTTTATTTTATCATTTGAAACTTTTGAGGTTATTCACGATACAGTCATTATACAGTACCGTTGTCTGTTAATCTGCTTTGTTGAACATAAATCAATATGTAAACGTAATACAATATATTTTCTCTACCCTTTTCAAAGAACTTTCTTAATTTGAATTTTTGGATAGTTCGAATAATTTTACTGGTCCCTTGTGGTTCGAATTATCCAAGTTCCACTGTATAATGTTTCACAACAGAGTAGTTGAATTGAGAAAACACGAATAACCACTTCTTGGATGGGTGAAGTTGGATTCAAAACAGTTGAACTAGGAGCCCCCTATACCAATCCTTAGACTGGGATGGATGTGGTCTCTGCCCATTATTTAGTAAATCTCCAACTGGAGAAGAAAATAAATGCCTTAAAACTGATGAAAATATTGCCATCCATGTTAAGTGGAGGTGTGCTGAAATAGAATACGATTTATCGAAAAGGAAGTTAGCATTACAGTGATGGAGAATTTACTATGGACACAACACCTTCCATATGAGGATTTTGTATTTAAGACAAGTGGTTTTTGATTTTGTCTGTTTGGCCTGTATGAAAATGCCGTGTGTATGGGGCAGGGGTAATGTTCTCACCTGCTGTTCCCATGATTTCAGGATTAAATCCTGGTGCAGTCACTTGGCATTTGAGGGTGTCATGTCGGATTTACTGGCTAGTTAGAGATCCACTTCAGGGCTAAATTCTGGCACCCGCATTAGATAAAAGGGACATCCAATAACATTATTATTATTGTACATTTTTAATTACATAATGATGCTTTACATGGTGCCTGTTGGGTTAAATTTCATTTTGGCGGTCAACGATAGGTTTACATTATCTGCACACTGTCAAGACAATTTCACTGACGTCAAGATGTTGTCCCCTCCAGCCTATGGGTGTTAGAGCATGCTCAAGTTATAAAACTAAGGATTGATCAATTTTAGGTTTTAACTATGAAGATAAATTGTAAATATAAATAGCATACTAATCATTTATTAAGTGTTGAACTGAAAGCATTTAGTAAAATTCTGTTTAATTTTCAAACCACAGTAGCTTTTAAAACTTAAATAGTACAAAAATTTGGGGCAGTCTGTCAAATACAAAAGGAAAATGTTTTTGTTTTGTTTGATGAATCTAATACGGTATGTGTAATTTTCACATGTTCTGTACAATGTTTCAATGTTACCATATGATTTATATAATTTTTATTGAAATAGTGTTGCATGCGCACCGAGAACATGAAGTGAAGTATTCTTCAAATTTTTAAACACATTTAAGCAATTAAAGTATTTTGCCATTTTTCAGTGCATGAAACTCGGATCTAGTTATTTCAAGCATTATTACCGTAGATCTAAAACCAACTGGGATAGGTCCACATGCCAATTTCCAGACCCAGAAAATCAATGGGTTCAAACCTCACCATCAACTGCCCTTAAAATAGTTTTCCATGGTTTCCCATTGCCATCTCCAGTAATGTTACTAGAAACAAAACAAAAGAAAAGAAACAAAAAGGAAAAAGAAAGTATTTTGGATAGAAAAAATCCTTGCGTATAATCACCTTATGTTATTTAGGTCTGTATTGAAATTGTAGACTACTGTTGTACCATAATTGTATGTCAGTGGACTTGAAATTCAAACTATCATAAACTGGTAAATTTATCAACTATACACTTTAAAATAACTGCAGTATGAAGCTTTGTAGTATATTAGATTTCAAGAAACAGCCTATGGAGCACATTAAAATGAGTAAATGCACCATGTGAAAGTGTACTGTATGTGATTTGTTTTTAAATTGAAAAGTCAGTAAATTGTGAAGTAAATTTATAAGAGCCAATGTTGATACAATTTACTGGAAGTGGCACACGTAAATGGGTTCTTGGTGACCCAAGTATTTCCTGCGAGTATTATTTTATATTCATTTATTTCTTTATGGGTAATATATAAAGTCGGTGTACTGTCTCTTGACTGTTATTGATTTCAATATTTTGTGTTGTATTTTAAAATGCATATCTCTAAGGAAGAAAAGAAAAAACTTTTCATTTTTATATACTTCGATTGATCCCTAATGTACCTTTCTTAGCTTTTGTACTGATGAGGTTCTCTTCGATTTCTTATTGGTATTGCTAACAATAGTTATTTCAGAGAATTCTAACGTTTTTCTCTTTTATTTTTTGTGCAGGTTATGCATACATTATGTTGTGTGGCATTTATTTGCTTTGTGGTTTACTTGACTCCTGCAAAATTAATTTCAGTTTTTTTTGTATGGCCTTTTATTGAAAGGCAATAGTTTTGGTACTCTTCGTAAAAATTGTTTTTGTTTTATTAGGTACTAGGTCTCAGAATTCCATGCTACATGTGTGCAACAAATTTTTGTGTATGATGATTTTAATTTGCAATTTGTGGTGTTTTTTTAGAGTTATTTTTTCTGATTTATAATTTGAGAGATAATGTCACATCATTGTTTGAATACAATCTATTTTGATCTATTTATTTGATTTGTACCTTGCAGATGAACTTAGAATAGTTCATTGTTAGGAAAAGGATAGAAAATTAAGTTTCTCTTTAATGTTAATATTTTACCTACTTGTATCTTCCACAGTGTGAAACGGTATTAGCGTTATGCTTAATCAGTGCACTTTATTTATGTACCAGTATAGTGTATACGTACACATACAAGAGAAAAAAGTGTTAAACATTGTTTGATGATAGCAATAATATTATAATATGCAACATATGCTATGGATAAAGATTATCATAAAGAAATGTATAATGTCAGAGTCCTCCGTGGGGTAGACATTGACTCGGTTCATTATATCTCAAAAATAAAAATCAAGTCAACACCAAAAAGGAAACACAAACATAATCGTCTCAAAATAAGGAGAAATTATGATCCCAGTTACTTAATAAATAATACAATATATTTAGAGAGATCCAAAACACTTTCAAATGACAAATTAGAGACAATGGTCATAATGAGTGGCACAAGTAATTGGGGAAGGAAAGATGAAAGCAATGGTGTTTGCAGATGATTTGATGATTTGGGGAAACAAGGAGGAGGAGGTACAGGAACAGTTGGACGTGTGGGAAGGAATAATACAAGGATATGGGATGAAATTTAGCATAAATAAGAGTGAGATGGTGATCACAACAAGGAAGAAGGAAAGAACCACAACGGGAATAACAATTGGTGGGGAACAGCTGAAGAAAGTGGAGAGTTTCAAGTATCTGGGAAGCCTGATACAAGATAATGGAAGAAACGATAGAGAAATAAATGAGCGGGGGAGACAGGCAGAAGCATTCCGGAGCAGTGTGAGAAGCATTTTATGGAGCAAGGATGTCCCTCAGAACAGCAAAAAGATCATATATCGGAGGTACTATGTCCCTATCCTGACGTATGCCTCGGAGACCTGGGTTATGAAAGGAAGGGAGAAGAGCAAAATACAGGCCAGTGAGATGAGGTTCTTGAGAAGTAGTATTGGAGCTACAAAGGTGGACAGAATAAGAAATGAGAGGACCAGAGAATTAATGAAGGAGGAACCATTACAGGATGATATTGAACCCTTATTAATCTGTCGATAAATAAGTCTTCATGATTTTATTATTATTATTACTGATGCCCAGGCAGTACAGTACATGTTGAAATTGACAAAGGGAAGGCAAGGTAGTGTGTTGCAACTATTACAACAGAAGCAGCTTGGTAGTTATTGCTGAAGACGACCGGTTAAGCCGAGTTCAAGGACATTCTGTACCAACGCGCACCTAAATTGGAGTCATTATGGGAGTGTCATGAGTAAAGTTTCAACCGATCCAGGATTGAATCAGCCAATCAGAAGAGACGATGCCAAAGCCACGCGGTGAATTGCGTACCCTGGAAAAAGGCGTGGAAACGCATATCTAAAGAACCGCCGATTCGAATTAATTCCGCATAAGTGCATTGAGACGTTTGGATAAAATGATGAAGATTGATACTAGTCCCAAGTTTGTGAGGTGAAAACTCCAGATTATTTTTACAAATTCTCCCCACCCTACCTCATTCTGTCAGTTTCCAATAAATTGATCGGTGATGAGCTGTTTAGGACACAACTCTATTGAGCTCTGGTGAGCAACGTTCACGTCAGTCTGCGTCACGATTTTTCAAGCTCTAATGAGCATACTTCACTAACATTTCATTTTGTGCTCAAGGGGAGCAGAGTTCACGTTTAGCAGTGGAGATCTCTAGGCGAGATAATAGCTGCATGATAGACATGTTTAAGACTTGTTTTCAAGCCAGTTGCGATGAGTTTGAAGTGTGTAACTTTATGTAAATTTTGTATTATATTTTTTTTGAGTGATATTTGTGCGTGTGTTAAGCAAATGCTAAGATAGGGCATGTCTACGATCAGTAATCACATTAGGACATTATTGTGAGTGAAAGTAGTAGCTCACAGCGATTATAGCTAGGCATATTTATTAACATTGAACATTTCTGTCCAAGAAGCTACGCCAAGATGTCTGATGTATGGTCGTGTGACGGAATGATGTGCATCGCTTCTACAACTACGTCGACGATGGAGGGCTAGATTTCCCGTAGGGAAATGCACCGGGATGAAGGTTAAAGTTCTGCAAGCTGAAACGGTGATGTACAAACATTGATTTACTCAATATGTAGTTAGATAAGGCGCGGGAACGTTGTAAATATTTTCATTCTTGTTTTTCTTGTATTTTAGATTTTTTTGTGTGCCGACACTATTATCTGTAAATGTACGTTGGCGCGTGGCCAAATTTGTTTGTTGTATATTTTTCTTTGGAGTCATATTTAGTGTACACGGCATGTGTATTTGATTTTATCCATGCGAATGCGAAACTCGTTACATTCGATAAGTGGTGCTTTATTAAAGTTCATTTTTTTTATAGGAAAAGGGTGTAATTATTGTAAGATGTTTGACGAACAGGTTATTATTCATACTAGGGTTGCCGAGCGCAACAAATTAAGATGTAACTGTAGAACACCTTAGTTCTAATTT
Source organism: Meconema thalassinum (assembly GCA_946902985.2). Classification (NCBI taxonomy): domain Eukaryota; kingdom Metazoa; phylum Arthropoda; class Insecta; order Orthoptera; family Tettigoniidae; genus Meconema; species Meconema thalassinum. Next base: position 943,503,828 of record OX336388.2, on the reverse strand, counting down.
TTTTTAGCTTTTTTTTTTGATTCCTTTTCAGGTTCTTTAGTCACGGACTAGATTGGAAGCGCAAGCTGGTGGAAAATATTTATGTCATTTATTTCAGGTTTCTGTCAAACCCATACGTGTGATTCTGTGTGTGTTCTTGTGTCAGGTGTGTGTATTGATTCTTCGTGATGAGGGGTAGGTGGTGCTGCCGCCCTCATATTGTTGTTGTATTTTGATGGAAAGGCAGAGCGCTCTTGGAGGCTACTGTACCTTGTCCAGTGCTGATTCTTGGATTTCTTAGGGATATTTTATTCTGACACACACACGTATATTTTGTGCTTTGGGAGCACGCTTCTTCAAGACTCGAACCCATGCCACGGCAGGTCGAGGTTATTGACACGTGGGTTGACAGATGTGCAGATTTCCACTTAGCGCCTGTCTAGGTCTGGTGACTCATCGTTTAGGCAGTCCAGCTGACCGACTGACCCCTATCAGCTATCATTAGCAAACCTGTTCTTTTGTGATGGTTATTTGGACCATAATTAATTGGGGAGTTCGCCATGTCTGTTACGAATTATCGCATCTCGTATGAATGGAATATTGTTTTAATGATTTAAATGTTGGCTTTGAGCCTAGTGATTTTCTATGACTCATTTCATGTTAGTTTGTCTGTTGTGACACCTGTGGTGTAGTTGTATTTACTTGTAAAAATGACAAGCGGTCATATGTGTGTTCTTTTGTTGGTCACGTGTTAATTTACTTGTGTTGATTTTGAAAAGTCCTAATTTTAGGCATTAATGTTGTTTTTTTGCTACGGCAGTTCCTTGATTCCAATTTCATGCGGAAATTATTTGTTGTTTTATTTAGTGTAGGAAGTGTCGGATTAATTTAAGTAGTGTATAGTTGGTTCCCCGCGTCTGTCTAGCTCTAGACAATGCAGATTCGTCCTCTGAAGGTTTACCGGATGGTGACTAATCTCGCATTTATTTGTATTCATCGTCAAGCATGTAGAACAGCCGCACACGTACACAATGTCATTGAAGTGTTTTGGGACATTTGGTCCAGTTTATAATCTCTCCTGAGATTAGGCCTAGTTATGGTAGGCCTAGTTATGGCAAGTAATTAATTCAAGTGGGAGTCATTTGGGAGATCTTGTTTGTTTTATTTTATTTGTAAATAGTTGATCTGTTATTAAATTCATTTGTTTTAACCCTGGTATTCACTTCTTCCTGCATGTTATTTTGTTATGTGTTACCCTGTATGTTATAGAAGCGCTTTAACAACAACTTAACGAAATGGACTGTTACACCCCCCGAAACTGAGTCTCATAAGCTTCTTTGCAAGGGTTCAATATAGAGAAATCTAGACTTAGATGGTATGGACATGTAAAACGAATGGAGGAGAAGACGATACCCAGGAGGATACACGAGACGAAGTGGGAAGGAAAAAGACCGAGAGACAGGTGGCTGAAGGGGGTGGAAGAAAGCGTGAAGAAGAGAGGAGAAGACTGGACAAGGGTGGAGGCTGAGAGATGGTGGGATGACAGAAGACGTTGGAAAGGCTTGTGTTCCAAACAGACCCGGCCAGTGGCTGGAAACTGTGCAAGATGATGATGGTCATCAAACTTAAAACCATAGCTGACGAAATCGCTCCAATTAACAGGAGAAAGAAACATGCGCGGTGGAACGGGGAATGTGACAAAGCAATTCAAACAAGACACAAAGCATGGTTAAATGATCAACAGAGGAAAACAGAAAAATCTCGAAAAGAATTAATTAACGCCAGAAGACTAACAGCTAAAGAAATTAGGAGAATTAAAAGAAATTATCGAATGGAAATGCTTAGAACTATAGAGGAAACATTCAATCAGCCTAAAACAAGAGACTATTACAAAACATTCAATCAATATCAATCTAAGTTTACCCCTCCCACACTTATGTTAAGAAATAAAAATGGAAAAATAGCACACAATAATCAAGATAATGCTAAAATCCTCGCAGAATACTTTAAAGAGTTACTCAATTGTGAGGATCCTGTGGAACATCTAGAATTTAACCATAACCCAAAAAATAAAACTCCATTACAAAAGATTATACCACCATTTTACAATGAAGTGAAAACAGCAATTAATGCACTAAAAACTACAAAGCAGCAGGAGAGAATCAAATAGTAGCAGAAATATGGAAGAATGCTAATGATCAGACTATTCAAAACCTACATAAATACATCATTGATATTTGGAACAAGGAGAAGCTTCCCGAGGAATGGAATACAGCGATAATTCACCCGCTGCATAAGAAAGGTGATCGCTCCTATCCAAATAATTATTGGGGGATATCCTTGATTGATATTACATACAAGACTTTATCTAAGACTAGCTGTACCCGGCATGCGTTGCAATGCCAATCAAAGAAAGTGTTGGCATTATAACTTTGTATGTTGAAGTGCTTTTGGATTCCCAATATTGTTTTTCTTTTTCCGTTAACCACCTCTAAACTATTGTAAAATTGATTTACCATCTCAAAAAAATCATGGGAGCGTGCTCAACAACTCACCAAATTATCATCGCAATGAATGGTATATGAACGCATACGGGACTTTGTTGAAACGATTCGAGCGCCGTCACCCATTTGTTGAATATACTCGTACACTACCTATTGTAAAATGGATTTACTAAGTGAAAACCTTCCCTGGCGTGTACACAACAACTCATGAAAGTTTCATCGCAATCGGATGAATGGCATATGAACGCATACGGGACTTGGTTGAAACGATTCACACGCTGTTGCCCATTAATTGAATCTAATCGTGCGCTACCAATTGTAAAATCGATTTACTAAATCAGAAATCTTTGCGGGAGTGGAAACATTTCCCCAAATTTCATTGCAATTGCATGAATGGTAAATGAACGCATACGGATTTTTTTAAAACGATACGCACGCCGTTACACATTTGTTGAATCTACTTGTGCGATACCTATTGTAAAGTGGATGTACTGAGCCAGAAACCTTCCCTGAGGTGTACACAACATCTCACCCAAGTTTCATCGCTTTCGGACAAATGGTATATGAACGCATACGGGACTTAGATGAAACGCTTCGAGCGCCTTCGCTCATATGTTGAATCTACTTGAGCGCTACCTATTGTAAAATGGATTAACTAAGCCTGAAACCTTCCCTGGAGTGTACACAGCAACTCACCCAAGTTTAGTCGCTATCAGACGAATGGTATATGAACGTATATGGGACTATGTTGATACACTTCGCGTGTCGTCGCTCATTTGTTGAATCTACTCGTGCACTACCTATTGTTAAGTGGATTTACTAAGCCAGACACCTTCCCTGAAGTGTACACAACATCTCACCAAAGTTTCATCACTATCAGACGAATAGTATATGAAAGCATACGGGACTTTGTTAAAACGCACGCTCGTCGTTGCTCATTTGTTGAATCTACTCGTGCGCTATCTATTATAATATGGATTTACTAAGAGATCTTTCTTTCTTTGGTCGTGTGGCCTCGTCAGAGGCCGAGTGCAGGTCTTTCTAGTCGACGCCCGTGGGCGACCTGCGCGTCGGGTACTAAGAGATAAACCTTGCCTGTAGTGTACACAACCTCTCACCCAAGTTTCATCGCTATCGGACGAATGGTAGGATATGTGAACGCATACAGGACTTTGTTGAAACGTTTCGCCCGTCGTCGCTGATTTGTTGAATCTAATCGTGCGCTACCTATTGTTAAGTCGATTTACTAACCAGAAACCTTCCCTGAGGTGTACACAACATCTCAGCCCAGTTGCATCACTATCAGACGAATAGTATATGAAGGCACACGGGACTTTGTTGAAACGCTTCGCTCGTCATCGCTCATTTGTTGAATCTACTCGTGCGCTACCTATGGTTAAGTTGATTTACTAAACCAGAAACCTTCCCTGAGGTGTACACAACATCTCACCCAAGTTTCATCACTATCAGACGAATAGTATATGAAGGCATACGGGACTTAGTTGAAACGCTTTGCTCGTTGTCGCTCATTTGCTGAATCTACTCGTGCGCTACCTATTATAACATGAATTTACTAAGCCAGAAACCTTGCCTGTAGTGTACACAACCTCTCGCCCAAGTTTCATCGCTATCTGACGAATGGTTTGATGAACGCATACAGGAATTTGTTGAAACGCTTCGGCCGTCGTCGCCGATTTGTTGAATCTAATAGTGCGTTACCTATGGTTAAGTCGATTTACTAAACCAGAAACCTTCCCTGAGGTGTACACAACATCTCACCCAAGTTTCATCACTATCAGACGAATAATATATGAAGGCATATGGGACTTCGTTGAAACGCTTCGCTCGTCGTCGCTCATTTGTTGAATCTACTCGTGCGCTACCTATTATAACATGGATTTACTAAGCCAGAAACCTTGCCTGTAGTGTACACAACCTCTCACCCAAGTTTCATCGCTATCGGACGAATGGTATGTGAACGCATACAGGACTTTGTTGATACGCTTCGGCCGTCGTTGCTCATTTGTTGAATCTACCTATTGTAAAAGGGATTTACTAAGTCAGAAACCTTTCCTGGAGTGTGCACAACGATACAACCAAAGTTTCATAGCAATCGGATGAATGGTATATGAACGCATATGGGACTTTGTTTAAGCGATTCGCGTGCCGTCACTCATTTGTTGAATCTACTCGTGCGCTACAACTTGCATATTTATTCACCTTTTAAACCTTCTCTGGACTTCCACAAATAATTCAAGACCAAAATTAGCCAAATAGGTCCAGCCCTTCTCGAGTTTTAGCGAGACTAACGAACAGCAATTCATTTATATATATACTGTATATATATAGATTATGTACTCAAGAATCCAAGAACAACTCGACCAAGAACTTGGAGAATATCAGGGAGGATTTCGACCAGGTAGAGGCTGTCCGGATCAAATAATTAGTATAAAATGGGTAATGAAGCACCAAAGAGTTTGAAATAAGGGTCTAGTCATAACGTTTGTAGATTTTAAGAAAGTATACGACAGTATCCATCGTGAATCATAACCAAAAACTTGTTAACCTAATTAGTATGACTTTCAAAAATACGAAGGCAAAAGTTAAATTTAGAGGTGAATTATCACAATCATTCACTATAAGAACTGGACTCCGACAAGGAGACGGACTTTCACCATTGTTGTTTAATTGTGCATTGGAGAAGGTTATGCGTGAATGGAACAAGAAATGTCAACCATCAACTCAACTCTTGCTTTTGCGGACGATTTAGCATTACTTTCAAATACAATAGAAGAGGCTAAATTTCAAATTGAACAACTAGAAATTATAGGGAAAAAATGGGATTACAAATTTCATTTGAAAAAACAGAAATGATGCCAACTTTTAAAGTTGATCTACCAGTCGTTCAACTGAACAATAATGAAGAGATTAAAATTGTTCAGAAATTCAAATATCTTGGGGAAATAATAACATGGAACACAAATGAAAAAGAAGCAATAGAATACAGAACAACTAAATTTAAACAAGCACAAAGACTTACCTGGCCAACCTATAAAAAGAAATCTCTTTCGATAAACGCTAAGCTGAAACACTATAATTCCATAGTTAAACCAGAGGCAACTTATGCTAGTGAAACTTTATTTAAATTGAATGTAAAATCTACAACAGACAAATTACAGAAAACTGACAGAAGAATTATTAAAACAATTATTAACAAAAAACACCAAGTTGATGGACAGTGGAGATTGTTGCCTAACAACATAGTCTTATCGTGAATATGAATCAGTAATAACTACAATGCGTAAAAGAGGAATTTCCTTTTTCTGTCACATATCAAGACTGCCAGAAACCAGGATATTGAAACAACTATTTGATTACTTTTTGAAAAATAAAATCAATAATAATTGGTTCAAAGAAGTTCAGGATGATTTGGAAGAATTGGGTATAACTCGGCAACAAATCAATGACAGAGGAGAGGATTTTGAAGAACAAAAGCATAAGTCTCAAACTAATAACAGTTGAACGGAAACAATATACTATATCGGACACACAAAGGGCTTCCAGGTCGGAGAGGGTGAGAAAGTTCTGGGAGGAGAAAAAGAAGAAATTTACTCAAATGTATTGATTTAAGTGCTCCAATGTGGGCGTAAAATATGTAAATAAATAAAAAAAAGCAACATATTGGCAATTGGTTGTGAGTAGCCTTATCAATTGAAAATGTGTGAAGGGTGACTTGGTTACTGGAAAACCCACTCTGAATTGTCTGCCGAGATCTTGAGAAATCATAATGAGGATGTAGGCTATAGAATTATTTTATAAAGGAAAATTATTGAGGAAATCTTGTTTTTTATTTCTATATGACTGTTGTTGATAATCATCATCAGCAACCGGCTCCAGTTTCCCGGGTGTGGTGAATGAGCGCTCTCCATTTAGTTCTTTCCAAGAATATTTCCTCCTCCATGATCCGCTGCACATCCAGACCTCTCCCTGCAAGATCATTTCTAACCTGGTCGAACCATCTCTTCCTCGGTCGACCTCTTGGTCTCTTGTCTTTCAGTTCTTTCTCGAACCACACTCTAGCGGTTCTTTGTGTGTCTATTCTTTTGAGGTGACCGAACCATTTCAGCCTGGCTTCAACACAGATCTCAGTAAGAGATTGTTCTACTTAAACAAGATGGCGTATCTCATCATTTTTTATTTTGTCCTTCCTTGTCTTCTGAATCATAGTTCTTAAAAAATTCATCTCCACCGCCTGTAGTTTCCTGGTATTTTTCTTGGATTGGGTACAGGTTTCTAAGCTATTTGTAGTAACAGGTACAAAGAAGCTCTTATAGAGTATTAGTTTTGATCTTAAAGGAATTTGCTTATCCCAAAGAAGCCCTCTCACGAGATGATAAAATTTTGCTCCATGTTGAACTCTACTAGTTATTTCTGCAGATGGTTGGTTATCTGTGGACACTACACTGCCAAGGTAACAGAACTGATGTACTTGTTCTAATTTTGTACCATTCAGAGTGATGTTAGTACAGATGTTTTGTCGACTAACGGGCATCACTACCGTTTTGGACTTGCTTATATCTAATTTAATTATAGCTCGTTTTATAAGTGTTGACATTCTACAGTATGGTGTACAAGTATTGACATAGCAAAATGGCTCATGGTGACTGTCAAAGTAACAGTGGCGAAGCTACATTCATGCAACAGGGTATTCTTAAGTTCATAACTTATAGATTTTTGTAGATAAACTCCAGTCGTCGTGTTTTTCGCTTAGCATAGATATCAATGATGCGTTCTTTGAAGATGTCATCCCTGGAGAGATAGTTCACCAAACTCTTCTCAATAGCCAGAGTATGGTACTCAAATTGCTCAAGGAGTTCTTTAAAATATTGTCTTAACTGTCTTCAATGCACTCATACTTCGTTCACTTGAAGCAGTAGAAACAGGAAAGGTAAGAATCAGTCTTATGAGGCGCACTGTTTCTTGATATATTTTTTCTAGGCCGTTCTTCAAATAATATTCTCTTCATAGGACAGCGAAGAAAATGGTCTTGATTTTAAATACACTATTAAATCACTTCACGGATCAGAGAATAATACCGAAAACTAGAGATTTCATTTGGCTATGCCAATGAAAAATAGGAAAATTTAAATGTGCATATTCCTTGAGAATGAAATGGGTATTCTCAGGCTCAAAGATACCCCTCCAGCTTCGGACCCGCAAAGTAATGGAAGTCGTAGTAAATCCTAGGTATTACCTAAAATGCAATAATAATATATTTTATTTATGCCAATGGCCAGAACATACATGAAAGTATAATGTTGTTGTTGTTGTTTCTTATGGCTAGCCTGGATTCCAATCCATCAGCTTTCTTGCGTTCCAATAGAGTTGTGTGAGGTTTCCTGAAGTTCTAGCAGTCACATCAAGTTTGTTGCAATGTAGCAGGTGCCCCTTATCCATTTTACTTCCAGGTTCGTGACAAAGTGTGCATTCTTCAGATCTCAGTATGTTGATTCGTTACAGATGAGCTGCAAGGCAGTCATGGCCATTGTTAAGTCTGAAGAAGGCTACAGCTTCTCTTCTTGGTGTTAATTTATATTGATCCCATTTAGCATCAATGTCCTTCCATAATTTGGTTTCTGCTGTTTTCTTTGCCATTTCTTCATACCTGTTTTTGATAGTATTCTTCAAGATCCTTTTTGCTGACATAAAATCAGTCTGACTGACAGGTTGTTGTAGTGTGGTACCTTTTTTTGCTAATCTGTTTGCCTCTTCATTACCTGCTATTCCAACATGAGAAGGGATCCACTGAAATGAGATCTGTTTGTGGAGTCTTTGAAGGGTTTTTATCATACAAAAAGTATAATGTAATAAACTATACCGTAAATTTATCTTTGCAAAAAGCTGTTAAGGACTCGATCCGAAGTTTTCAAATCATAGCATGGTATAGTTCGCCACTCTTGCCACAACGGTCACAACACAATTTGAACCTGGTTCATGGAATTTCTTAGCTTTGTACAACTTAAAGCGAAAATCATGTATGGCGATGCATGTAACCAAATGTCACAGCTCGTAACTCCTTGCCAGTCTTTGTAGATCATGGCATCCATGGAGTAGAATTCCTAAAATGCAATGACTACCTTCAAATATGCAGAAAATTAGCCAAAGGAAAATGTCCCATTGTTGCTTGTGAGTAGTAAAAAAAGGTGCATGGGAAGTCCAAGTCATTTGGCTGCTCCTGCTATTGTAAACAATGCGTTCATTTTGTATATAGAACAAGTGCTACTAGGTAACACTGTCCTAGGAACTTGTTTACCGATCTGTGGGATCACAGCAAAAATAGTAATGCTTCCACTTCCATGTTAGATTTTTACTACTCATCTTTTCTGTCTGACCTCCCTTGGTTCAACTCTTCTCCTCTTCTGACCATTCTTGATTCTTCTCTCAAACATTGATCAGGCATCACTATTGTATTTATTAACGAGGTGGTGACAATGTGCGGCCCATATCAATATAAGACTTGGTGGAAATAATGGAAATTGTGCAATATCTTTCATATCTTATGCTAAATACAGTGGGTATTTATTTAATTTAATAATGATTATACTATTAGTTGTGCAGTTCCCTGTATTTTTACTAGTTTGTTAATTTTTTTAGAACTCTTGTATTTTAGGTTAAAATACATTTATATTCGACATCCTCAAAGGCAAGTTGCATGCATCTCTGTACAGTGCATTGTGTGTGTTCATGAATGTATTATATTGTGTTGTAAGATTTGTCGGCAGACTATCCCACGAGTGCTGCGAGAAAATGCCCCTTCAGGGTGGCTGCAAGGTTGGACATTCCACTAAGCTGTATAGAGCGTTGCAGTTCAATTAGTCCTTTCTGGTAGATTGCAATTATTACCTGATGGTGCAAACCCTAGAGCTTAAGAGGGGAAAGGAAGGTAGTAGAGGGTGTCACTGCCGCTGTGCTCATAGGAGATGCACTGACGTGGACCTTTATCAGGAGCCAATGGGAACATTTCCACAGCGATGAGCGAAGTGAACATTCCTTCTGTCTCACTCAAGCTGCAGCACATAGACTCGCCCACATACAAAAATTAACATTTGCGCATGTGCTATCAGGTAATAATTGTGGTCTGCATTTCAATAATTGTTTGCTCTCCACACCCAACATATATACTGTACTACAGGAATAAAGACTACATAGTCTGTATTTTGAAATATAATTAAGAAGTTGGTGGAAATATGACATCCTGATATAAGAGAAAGTTAACTGAAATTTTTTCACTGGGAATAATGTACAAAAAACAGATTTTTAAACTCGGGCGAATTAAGATTAATGTTTCTAAATGTCATTCCAGCAACACTCTCCAGTATCATTTCATTTCATCTGTCATTCATTTAATCACTGCCCCAGAGGAGTGCGTCAGGCCTCGGCAGCCGGCACAGTTCATATCCTCGCCGCTAGCTGGGGGCTTCATTCATTCTATTCCTGACCCGGTCGGAGACTGGAAGCAGGCTGTGGATTTTCATTTTTCATCAATGAATTAAAATCGTTGTTTAAGAATGAAAGTACAGTACTAATAAGAAAGCATATTGGCTAGATTGATGATATTTAGCAAGGTTTATAGCATTTTTAGAAGCCATATTTCAGTGTAGGCTTTGTAATCTACTGAAAGAATTGCTTTCAATTAGTCAACACATTAATTTGCTCAATTAAAAAGCATTGGGTGTAAAACCTTTACCTATTCACATCTGCTATGTAATTGCTGTTTTAAGCAATGGAACTGCAAGGTCACTCTGCTATTAGCAGATCCAATTGCAATAAACTGTTTCCCAAAGGACCCAGGATATTCTTGTATGCCAATTGAACATAATGACATAGCATCAGATTTCAAAGAACAATGATTAAGTTAAATAAAGTCTTGCCAGCTTTCCACTGGGCTCATCGGTATGGTTCACCTCATCAAGATGCTGGTTAGTACATACTGAGAAGGCCACTGTAATGTTCGAGAGATAAGCTCCCTTTCATCATCATCATCATCATTTCCCCTTATCCAGCTTCTGCCGGGTCGGGGTATTTATGGCACTTCTCCACTTTCCTCTTTCCTTCCACCATTCTTCTTCCATGATCTTGTCCCAGTCCAGATTTCTTTTTTTCACGCTGTTCTTCACTGAATCAATCCACCTTGTTCTAGGTCTTCCCCTTGCTCTCTTTCCCTTGCACTTCGCCTCCAGCATCTGTCTTGGTATTCTATTTTCCTCCATCCTCTTTACATGTCCAAACCACCTTAGTTTATTCTTCTCAATTCTCTCATTTAGTTTTCCCATCCCAACTTCCTTCCTAACATCTTCATTCCTCACTCTGTCTTTCCTTGTCTTACCTATCATACTTCTTTATTTATATATAATAAAAAATACTGCCTTTAAGATAACATCCAGTTTTTAATCAGCATTTTCAAATTTCCTTTATTGTGGTGAATACATGAAGTGTTAAAAATAAAATTGGTTTCAATACCTAAGAAAATTGCAATCTTTTGCTTTTGTCTCTATCTATTTGACTTGACTAACCATGATTGCTCTATAACAAATCCTGAAACTGTTGTAATATCAACTATCAAATTAGAACGGTTCTTCAGTAATGCTGTGGAACTTCTCAGGACAAATGTTTTTTCTAATTCCCCAGCAATGGTACAGGGCTTTAAACCTTACAGCTACACATGGAACTCGTTTATCCGGACTAGATGCGACTGGAGATGATTGGTAAAGAAACTAATAAATGAATGTTTAAAATTTGTGAGAGAGCAGGACTTATGCGTAGACGTTTCACCAACATCAGTTTGGCTGGAGTTGTTTCCTACTGAGGTTTTAGATAAACCATTAGCTTTTTCAGTTGAGCTGTTGCCTCCACACTTCTCCTAAAACATCGATTTAGTCTTCAAATTCACCATCACCAACAGGTCCACACTAACCTCGATAACTGTACACAGCTTAAAGCAATGGGACCAACAATCCCTTCACTACCTGCGGTGCAAACAGAACAACTGTCTAGTTTCACATCTCTAGGTAGGTGAAGTGGTCTACTTGTCCTAGAAATATATAAATATTGAAATCTGGAAACTCAGTTCCAAGACCTAGCTGTCAGTGGCGACTGGTGGTCCCCGTACATTGTATAACGCAATTGCGGCGGTGGCCAGTGACAATTTATCTGGTAGTGATAATAATCATAATAGGTATTTTGTATTTTATGTAAAATACAGTCTACTTACCTACACTACATACGCAGACCGTTAAGGCCTATAGTGTCCAAGACGACTGCTGCCCGTCTCAAAGCCTACAGTGGAAGGGAGGGCATGTGGTCAGCACATTGCTTCCCTCAGCCACATTTCTAAGTTTCTTGACTGGTGCTGCTACTCGCCGTAGCACCCCAATTGGCATTATGCTGCTGGGTTAATACCGTTCCGGATCTCTTGGCTGTTATTGGGAAACTAACCCAGGCCGCCTGGTCAGAACGCTACCCCAAGACCATGGCGGTGGTCATACAAAGTCTCATCATCATCATCATCATCATCATTTCCCCTTATCCAGCTCCTGCCGGGTCGGGGTATTTATGGCACTTCTCCACTTTCCTCTTTCCTTCCACAATTCTTCTTCCACGATCTTGTCCCAGTCCAGACTTCTTTTTCTCACGCTGTTCTTCACTGAATCGATCCACCTTGTTCTAGGTCTTCCCCTTGCTCTCTTACCGTTGCACTTGGCCTCCAGCATCTGTCTTGGTATTCTATTTTCCTCCATCCTCTTTACATGTCCAAACCACCTTAGTTTATTCTTCTCAATTCTCTCATTTAGTTTTCCCATCCCAACTTCCTTCCTAACATCTTCATTCCTCACTCTGTCTTTCCTTGTCTTACCTATCATACTTCTTAGGAATTTCATTTCACTGGCTTGGATTCTACTCTCTTGCCTGCTCGTCAGGGTCCAAGTCTCAGCTGCATAAGTTAATATGGGAACATAGTACATTTTATACATTACCTCCTTGCTTTTCCTTGGTACTTCCTTATCCCAAACAAGTTTTCTTACACTTTGATAGAATGCATTGCTCTGCTGTACCCTCCTGCCAATCTCCATGTCCAACCTACCAGTTTGCATCAATTCACTTCCTAGGTATTTGAACGTGTCCACAATTTCCAAACTCTGACTTCCAATTTTCACAGTGCCCTTTCCTTGTCTTTCCCCTCTTGTCATCACCATGGTCTTGCTTTTCTCTATACTGATTTTCAGGCCATACTTCTGAATATTTTCATTCAGTGCATCTAGTTGTTTTTGCACTTCTTCGGTGTTCCTTCCCCAGACCACAATATCATCTGCAAATAACAGTAACTTCATTTCTTTATGTCCATATGCTTCCTTTGTTTCCTTTACAATTTCATCCATTACCATTATGAATAAAAGAGGTGACAGCACACTCCCCTGTCTTAGTCCAGTCTTGTTCCTAAACCAATCTGTCTTTCCAACTGGGGTCAGTACCCTGCTAACACAGTTGTTGTACATTGCTTGCACCATTTCCAACATTTCTCTTCCCAATCTCTTCTTAACCATGGTTTCTCATACCTTCTCTCTGGGGACACTATCATATGCCTTTTCCAGATCTATGAAAGTCATGATCAAATCCTCTCCATATTCCCAGTTCTTTTCCATCACCTGCTTCAAGCTAAAGATTGGGTCCACTGTGGATCTTCCACTCCTGAAGCCATACTGTTCCTCTTGCAACTCTCCTTCCACCTTTCTTCTCATTCTTCTTTCTAATATCCTTTCCAGTATTTTTACTATCTGTGATATGAGGGTGATCCCTCTATAGTTATCACACGCTTTCTTGTCCCCTTTCTTAAACACTGGTATTATTAGCCCTTTCTCCCAGTCTTCTGGTACACATTTCCGTTTCCACACACACTTTAGCAGTCGATACAGCCATTGCATACCAACAGGTCCAGCAGCCTTTATCATTTCTACACTGATTTCATCCACCCCTGTTGCTTTTCCCATCTTCATTTTCTGTACTGCTAATTCCACCTCCAGCATTGTTATATCATCTTCTATTATAGAGTTGTCAGGCTGTGTCACTTCGATCTCACCAGTACAATTGCTCACATTCAATAGCTTATCGAAATACTCCTTCCATCGTCCCTTTATCTCTTCTGGGTGTGTTAACAACTCTCCATCTTCCTTTTTCACCAGCTTTGTAGTAACTCTTTCTTTCCTCTTACTTCTTAGAAGCCCATACAGCATCCTTTTACTGCCATTTACATCCGTTTCCATTCTTCGTGTAAATTCTTCCCAACTTTTCTTCTTTTCTTCTCCTACCACTTTCTTACACCTCCGTTTGCTGTCGTGATACTTCCTTTTGCTTTCTTCTGTTTGATCTCGGTTCCATTCTTTCCACGCAGACTTCTTTTCTTTCACTGCTTTCCTCACTTCCTCATTCCACCACGGTGTCTCCTTCTCTTTCACTCTTGTTGACGTCCTACCACAAGCACTCTCTGCTGCACCAGCAAATGCCTTTTTAAAGTGGGACCATTCCTCTTCTACATTTCCCACTTCAGTAACTGGGATTTGTTGCTTCAATCTCTCCTGAAAATCTTCCTGTACAGCTTTGTCTTTCAATTTCCATACTTTTATTTTACTTTCTCTGATCTCCTGTAGGTTTTCCAATTTTCCCCATCTAAATTTTGCCACCACAGCTCTATGGTCCCCATCAAATGCCTCTCCTGGAAAAGCTGTCACATCCATCAACTTTCTGCGATTTGTCCTTTCCACCAGGAAGTAGTCAATTACTGATTTTGTTCTTCTATCACCCCACCCATATCTCGTAATTTTCCTGCTGTTTTTCTTCCGAAACCATGAATTACCCACTATCAGTCCATTCCTTTCACAGAAGTTTACAAGTTCCTCTCCTTCCCGGTTCTTTTTCCCATATCCATATGGTCCAACGACTTCTTCCTTTCCTTGTCTCTCATTTCCGACTTGTGCATTCATGTCTCCCATGATTACCACTTCTACATCTGAGATTACTCTTTCTACATCCTCCAGGAATGCTTCAATATCTTCTTCTCTGTTTCCAGTCTGTGGTGCATACACTTGTATGAAGTCCATCACGTCATTCTTCATCTTCATTCTAATTTTCATTATTCTGTCACTCACACACTCTACCACTTCAACATACTCCTCCAGTTGTTTCTAGGTTATCAGTCCCACGCCATTTTTTGCCTCTTGGCCACCACTCCAGTATAATGTATATCCTTTCCTCAATTTCTTCCTGCCTTTACCTTTCCATTTCACTTCACTCAGCCCCATCATTCCAACCTTCTCCCTCTCCATGAAGTCTACCACCTCCTCCACCTTGCCTGTCAGGGTCATGACATTCATGATTCCCACTTTAATTTCGGTTACTGGTCGCCCATTTCTCACAGTTCCCCCAGTACCAAAGGAACTGCGCGTCGCCTGCAGGGTACGCCCTAACCTTTTCCGAATCATTGGAAGTGCCATTTCCATTTTAGGCTATTATTACGATGGGGTCGCCACTCCCAAAGGCATTTTATGAAGCTACTGCCAGCTATTATTCAGGCCGCCCCTAACATGGAGAACAGACGCCCTTGCAGCCGCCCCTAACATGGGAAACAGACGCTGCCGATTGATGCTGTACTCATACTATTCCCTGAGTACTGGGTTGCCTCTTCCGCAATCTCCACCGTTCTGAAGTCCATCTTCTCCGCTGCAGATTCCGTTGAGGTCTTCGCACGTAACCCTGTGCACGGGGCCTATGTTATACCCCATAGGACTGGGTCCTCACCAGAACTTAGCCGATACTGTAGTTCCATGGTATATTACAGTACCGTTGCCCACCCCCGCGACGTGGACGCGCCTGGCAAGAATTATCCATGTAGCCAATTAGGATTGACTCATGGACCGGGTTAAGGAGCTGTCTAAATCCAGCCTCCAAGACCATGGCGGTGGTCATACAAAGTCTATCAAATCTATTTAGATTAGAGTTATATTTATATTGTACTAAATGACAAACGACATCTATTAGACTAGCTAAAACCTGCCTATTCTTTTTGACCATTTCATTGTGCTTTGAGATCTCCATTGCTCCTTGAGCATTCAACTGAACATCTATTCGCGAGCTATGGAATTTACACAATGCAAATGCTAAAATGGAGACAAGGCCAGCAGATTAGTTTAAGTTTTCTGCAACCAGTTAACCACTGATGGCGTGAATAATTTGAGGAACAAAAATGTCAAGAATATTCTGGCTTACGGTCTACACAGTTTGAACTAAATTCGAAAGATCAGGGTTGGACCTTGGAGGCTAATTTGAAACAAGATCTGAAGACTCCGATACTGACCATGAAAATAATCAGGACGACGATATTGGAGGTGAAGAATTGAATGGCTGTTTATATTCTATTGGTAAGTAGGCCATTATTCAGTGGCGTAGCCAGGGGGGGAGGGGTTACTGGGAGTTAGACCCCCCTCCCCATTGGAAAATCGGCATGGTTGTGATTTGTGTCTGTTTCACCATCGCGCCGGCTACTTTGTGATGTACAGTAAGTTGTCGCCTTTCGGCCCGGCTCCACATTTGAGGCTAGAGACGTCTTCATTACAACGTATAACCACAGTCCATCTACAGTTCTACACAGTCGCGAATCTCGCCTCATGTTTTTCTACCGCCGCGCGCCAACAATGCTCTCACGCAGCCAACAATCATGCGCCGACTGCACTGTGTTGGTGAATGTTATTGTTGCCGGATTTACTGTATGTGAGCATTGTGCTACCGCCAGCCCCGTGGTGTTGGGGTAGCGCGCCTGCCTCTCACCCGGAGGCCCCGGGTTCGTTCCCCGACTCCGTCAGGGATTTTAAAACAGTCTTGAGGGTTGGAACGGGGTGCACTCAGCCTCGTGAGGACAATTGAGTAGCTGTCTGACAGTGAGACAGCGCCCCGATCACGAATACCATATCTGCAGGCCAAATGGCTGGGCAGCGGTCGCTTGGTCGGCCTTAGCCCGTCATGGGCTGGATAGTGCCTGTTTTTTTTTTTTTTTTTTTTTTTTTTAGCATTGTGTTACAGTGTTATAACTTTAATCAAGTGTTTTACAAGAGGTGATGTGCAGTGCAATAAACAGATCATATATTAAAAGCCATATTTCAGTGTTGCTAAGTAACCTATATGATTGCTTTTCAGTCGGTCAACACGAGTGTACGGTACCCAATTAGATAAGACGGGGAGTGGCAGTTTTATCTCCTAGTGCCTGAAATAAAAATACATGAATTGTTTATACACTTAATAAAATACTTACACATAAAGGAGGGGGAGGGGGGTGTATGAGAAGCGTTTTATTAGGTGTGTAAATAATTATTGTATTATGAATTACACAGCAGGGAAATTAATTGGACTCCTCGCACAGTTGGGTGTATTCGTGTTGACCGACTGGGATGTCATTCTGTTAACCCTTAGCACTCACGCGGCGGGGGAGCCCCGACAACGAAAATATCTCGCATTGATCCTTGACCGACGTCGATTTGTTCCGCCTATAACTTCGCTGTCGAGGTACACCCAACAAAATATCAGCAATACTGGGCTTCTCCCATCTTCTGGCGATACTATGCACTACCATTACGCTATATTCTCTTTGGAAACAAGCCGTATGGAGAGGTATTTTGAAGGACATGCAAGTTTGAAATGAACTGTTGCATAGCAACATGGCGACGTTAGAAGATCGCGAGAAGCAAATAGCGGTATATTTGGATGAAAGTGACGTTGCTTTTAGCGATAGTGGAACTGATACTGAATTAAGTGGTGCGGAAGATCATGCAGAATTAGATGGTGTTAGTGAATTTAGTGACGAAGAGTTCGTTTATGATGAAACATTTCGTCATAACAGTGCTGGTACCTCGAATGATGGTCGCTTATGGAGTTTAGGTGGTACGGATTTTTAGGTAGATTTCATTAGAAAGCTAACTATTGCAATGGGTACCATGTTTCGACTTCCGGAAAATTTCGACATATCTTCGCGTTTCACACCCCCCAGACCCCAAAACCACAGTCAGTTCAAAAGTTTATATATAATTTATGTATGTATATATATATATATCAGTTTCTTGTGGACACGATAACTGCCGTAATTTTGCACCAATCACTTTGAATTTTTTACCGAATATGTATACCTATAAAATCTCGGTCGAGTTCGTTACTGGGCTAAATCGGTCGAAGGGGTTGAAAATGGGGAGCTTTTTTTTCGAAAAAGTGAAATATTGCTATAACTCTCTTAATATGTGAAATATCGAATCGGTTCAAAGTTCATACTATGTGTCGGATAAAGCCCAAACATTTATGTTGGAAGAGTTTTTTTTATAGCACCAACCATTGACCAAAGGGGTGGGAAAAAGTGGGTTTTTCGGGAAACAATAATCATCTCTCTCTTAATAGGCACAATATCAAAACCGTACAAAATGGACAATTTTCCCCTAATAATTACCTAAAATTTTGTCTGAAATAATTTTTGATATGACCCACCATTACGCCAAGGGATGAGAAAAATGATTTCGGAATTATAAGAAAATGCCAAGAGCTATCAGTGGTTGCCATGGCAACACTCCTAAATTGATGAGGGATGAGCCATCAGACGTTGCCATGATAACGCACTTGCACGAGGTCAGATTCAGATTTTCATCTGACTAAGTGTGAAGCGGCTTCGGTGACGTAACTGGTAGCATGCTGAACTACTATGCCCAAGGTCGCGGGTTCAAAGCCGGCCAAAGTCGTCGGATTTTCTAAGAGCGCTAAAAATCCCCCAGTATGCTTTCCTTTTGGAGGGGAAGTTCCAACGTTCGTTGCTGGTTGCGGTGGCATCTAGTAGCCATGTTCACAGCTAGGCGTCGTTGACGGTAGTATCTGGTAGCAACATTTGGAACTACTGCTTGAAATTGACCGTCTGCAGTCCTTACCTGAATTACAGACTAATACAGCCATCACAATTCACACCGTTTATCAGACAGATTCTACACTCACCCAAAGAACACGGGGTTACATGACCGCGTTGTCGCAGCCCCTAAACTGAGGAACCAACCAAATTCTCTGCGAGAGATATAATTTTGCGTGAAGAAGTAACAGACCGTTACATAGTTAAACATCAGTGTTGAAACCTTGCATAAGGACAGTGTGATCACAAGTATAAAAATGGACTCCAAATGACAAGAAGGTTACCGTCATCATAAGACAATAAAATGTTTAAAATATGCATAAAATGACGAAAAACAAAGTTAATTAATCTCCAATTATAAAATACTTTCTCGCTATAAATGAGGTCTGATCCTTCTACGAAAACCTGCATATTCTGCCTATTTTCGCCTATCCCCAAGTTTGTCCGGTGAAATCTACCTCTGCCTTCCGGCGTGCCGAGAGGACTTTTTTTTCTCGAAATGTGATTTTTATTTCAATTATGGGTAAAGCGAGGGTGCTGATCACGAATATACTATTAGTTTTGCACCCACACCTAACGCCCTTGAGGGACGAGGGTTCGATTCCCCTCCCAGGTACTCGGTCATAAATTCGAATTTGCGGCGTGTAACCCGGGAAGTTATGGTATTGTGTTCATAAAAATAGCATGGAGACGTTTCTTATATTGGCTGTGCGAAAAGTCACACCTAACGCCCTTGAGAGTTGAGGGTTCGATTCCTCTCACAGGTACCAAGTCATAAATTCGAATTTGCGATGAATGACCCGGATTAGTATTGACTAGGCGGATCCATAATAAAAGTGTAATTATTTATATAATCATATATTATCGACACAATACCGTTCCGATCCGGGCCAGAGATCGCGAATTCGATTATTCCACTGAGTACTTGGGAGGGGAATCGAACTCCAATATTCAAGTGTGCTACGGATGACTTTTCGCATATCCAAAGTAAGAAACGTTTTCGTACAATTTATATCGACGATTTGCCATACAGATATGGGTTATACGTAGCAAATTCGAATTTATGAATTAGTACCCGGGAGGGTAATCGAACTCTCGACCCTCAAGGGCAATACGGGTGACTTTTCGCACATCCGATGTAAGAAACGTTTTCATACAATTTATATCAACGCAATCCATTCCGGGTCATTCATCGCAAATTCGAATTTATGACTTGGTACCTGTGAGGGGAATCGAACCCTCGACCCCCAAGAGCGTTAGGTGCGACTTTTCACACAGCCAATGTAAGAAACTTCTCCATACTATTTTTATGAACACAACACCGTAACTTTCCGTGTTACACGCCGCAAATTCGAATTTATGACTTAGTACCTGGGAGGGGAATCGAACCATCGTCTCTCGAGGGCGTTAGTTGAGGGTGCAAAACTAATAGTATATTAGTGATCAGCACCCTCGATTTACCCACAATTGATGTAAAAAATCACATTTCGAGAATAAATATCCGTACCACCTGTACTTCATAAGTGCCGCCGGTTCAGAAGGTTATAGGTTATATTACATTAACCTATTAAATTCACATCGCAAACATACATATGGTCCGATGACCTGCCACAAGCATATATTTAAATGGAGCTGAAGAGGAAATACTCTTCACAAATAATGGAGTGCTAAGGGTTAATGTAGACTGTTCAAATAACAAGACAACACCCGAGTTTCCAAAGGACCCTAAGAGGTAAGCTATGGATTTTAGGCTAGTATTATAAACCATTTCAAACAAACAACGGAACTAGTTCATTATCCTAACTGGTTATCAATCAATAATAATGAAATTGGTTTTACATCTCTTTTGACTACTGCGGCTTTTAGAGACGCCGGGGTGCCAGAATTTTGCCCCAAAGGAGATCTTTAACGTGTCATTAAATCTACAGACACAGCTCCCTTGCATTTACGCACCCTCAAATGCCAGATTACTGTGCCAGGATTAGATCCTGCATCCTTGGACACAGCAGGCGAGAACGTTACCGCTGAGCCACGCAGCCATTCGGTTATAAATCGGACGCATGTCTCGGTAGGATGTCTATGCTTGGCTTCCGTGGCGTAGCATGCTGAACTGCTACGCCCAAGATCGTGGGTTCAAACCCGGCCGAAGTGGTCGGATTTTTAAGAGCATTAACATCCTTCAGTATGCCTTCCATTGGAGGGGAAGTAAAGCATGTAAAAGAACCTACCACTACAATGGTAGTGCGTAGCCAAAATCTGTAGGCTATTTGGTTAGAAATGCTCTATCAAGTTCCAACGTTCACCGCTGGGTGTCAGTGACAGTGGCGCCTACAGGCGTTTAGTTGAAATGTTCTGCTATGGCCATCGGCTGCAATTCAAATATACATAATGTCAATGCAATTTGAAAATTAAGACATGAAATGAAAATCCACAGCCTGCTTCCAGTCTCCGACCGGGTCAGGAATGGAATGAATGAAGCCCCCATCTAGCGGCGAGGATATGAACTGTGCCGGCTGCAGAAGCCTGACGCACTCCTCTGGGGCAATGATTAAATGAATGACAGATGAAATGATAGTGGAGAGTGTTACTGGAATGAAATTGTGACAGGGAAAACCGGAGTACCCGGAGAAAAACCTGTCTGCCTCCGTTTTGTCCAGCACAGATCTCACATGGAGTAACCGGGATTTGAACCACGGACCCAGTGGTGAGAGGCCGGCGTGCTGCCGCCTAAGCCACGGAGGCTTGAAAATTAAGACATACGTAAACTTAAATGATGTCATCTCAAATACGTGTCGATATTTTAATTTTCAGATGTAGAAAATGGGTTTCAAATAGGCAGAGAGCTGATTTAATGAATACAAATGACTATTTTGTACAATCATATAAACTTATTCTCGAATCGTTTTGAAATAAGCCAATTTATGTCGTCAGTATAATGCTCACAAACGTAAATGTGGTACACTGTTTTTTAATTCTCTTATGAAATACCTGGTGTCCCACATGACTGCTGTGAACACGGTACACAATTTTTATTGTTGAAATTATTTGTAAAATTGACATTGTATTATATTGTCAAATACAGGAATAAAAGGTTTCAGAATCACAAAAAGATACGAAGTACTTACAATCGAGCCATTTAAGACCTTAAAATCTTTTTATATGCCTACTTTTCGTTTCACAAATCACATCGGTATTTTTCTCATTAATTATAATATTACTCAATTTTACTAAGAACTAGCTTTTGATATGGTTAAGAATTTGATATACCCTAGCAATTTACAATTATACACACACTAGTAACCCGCCCGGACTTCGCCCGGTTTCTTTAACGGTTTACCCCGCGTAAGCCTGAAAGACGTACGGACGGCAGGTCCCACACGCAATTCAGAAAACCGAGGTGAGCAGTGGACACATAAACTCTTCTCTGAAGTCTTAATTCGACACGACTCGTAAGTTGATGCTGGCCGAAGCTGGGGTGATAGACTCGCTCGCTACCTCGTAAACTCGCTCCGAAGCTACTAAATTAAATTTCCACTGAATGGAGATTGTTGGAAGAAATGAAAACGTAAAATCATTTAGCCTATAGTGGGTGATGTATTAAATATAGAGATCTGCTGTCGCGGACCACTTTGTCGAACTTTTCATGCTGTCCAATTCTTACACTCATAGTGGGCCTATATATATATTTGAACGGTTTATCCAGCGTACGCTTAAGTGGCGCAAGGACGGCAGGTTTCCACTCGATTCACTGAAATCGTTACTGCTCGCCTTCCTGTGGTCACAAATGAATGTTTTCTACAGAAACCTTCCTCGAGAAATCCCTTACAGAATGGTGAAAACCGCATCAAAATCCATCCAGTAGTTCTCTAGATTACACGTTACATCCAAGAATCGGGGAATCTGTTTTATAATACTGTATGTCGAGATGCCCGCCACTATCATTGAAACAAATACATGAATTTATAACTAGTATGGGCTATTAATTCTACGTAAGACTCATTAAATACTTCCCGTGGCTCATGATCTCGCGATTAACGGTCACGTTAAACTACAAGCTTCCTTCCTTCCTTCATTAAATACGTCATACAACTGTACCTATGGATACTTGTAGAGGAGTGAACTAATAAAAACAGAGCATTTTTTTATGTTCCTATGAATTAAAAGTGTACAGTATAGGCCTAACAAAATTGTGATTTAACATGACTTATGTTTACAATGGAAATAATTACGCAGGTGAGTTAAAATTCATAAAACCTCTACAAAAGTGAAATCATCAGTTCCGCGAATAACGCGCTCAAGGCAGTTGCCAGCTTGCTGGCCGCCGCGTGTGCTAGTGTCGCTCCATCTACCAAGAGGATGCAATTTCGTAACGCAGCGAGCTTCGAGACTGTGTATTTTAGTCTGTGGCAATACAACTCCGACCTTCTAGGTTTGCCAAACTAAATTTCCCCCCGCGAAATATAACTTATTTCAAACTGATGCTAGCGCCAAATAATTTTGAACCCCACCTGGTGGGACAATATTAGCTTTCTTTTATTTTCTTAGAGGGTGAGAAGTTATATGTAAATTAATCTAGTTTTAATTTAAAATAACGCGTTTTAATAAGGACTTAGAAAATTCTCTGTTGCATTAACACTAATTTGGGATCTTTATTAACTTGTTGAGCCTGTCCAGCAGTTCCCCGAATTACAGTTACAAATGAGTGAAATGTGTCGCATGTGTAGTGTAAGCTACTAAACCATTTTCCGGCTGCATGTAGCATTTGTATGGTTAGTAGATGACAAAAATCTTCAAAATTGATATTTTAGGCGATCAGGGCTAATTGCAAAATAAAGCACAGGATCTTGTTGAAAAAACTGAATAACCATAAAAATGAGTATAACTCATAAATCAACATGGTACACCGTGAGGGGACATGCCCACTTTTGCTAAGACTTCTATAAATGTTTTCTCTTGTTGATAGATACGCAGTCTTCATGTTGGTAGGACAGATAGATCGGGTTTATTTTGTTCCTGCCAGGGGAACAGGAATGTTCTACATTTACCAGTTCAGTCAGAAATTAACTTCATTTTTCAAAGAACTGTTTTTTGTTGTTGTCTTTTGTGTATATTGCATTTAAGTACTCGAAAACTTCTGGACCAAAATACATGAAACTTTTATTGTGTAATAATATCTCATTGAGAAATGGAAATACTTGTCGAGTTGCTGTTAATAATTCATTAGTGCGGCTTAAGACATCTTGGTCATCATCCCCGTATAGTTGGGTGTTTGTTGAAGTTGTCTGACAACCTGTATTGCTGTGATGACTAGTAATGTGTGTAAATGTATCAAGGACAAGGATGGGGTAGACGCTCCGGGATTTGAAGTAAGACACAATCCCGGCAATTTCCTGCAGGGAGTGTTGAAAAACCCGGGGAAAACCACACTCAGGATAACCGCCGTCAGCACCGAGATTCGAACCTACGATATCCATACTTATTGCAGCTGGCCTCGCGGCCATGGTGCACGTTTGACGAGCGCGGCTACGCCGCCGCGGGACAAAATGCTTGCAGAATTTGGCTTCGAGTAACTATAACCCCTCCCATTGGTCGATCCTGGCTACGCTACTGGCCATTATTATGATTATTATAAGTCTGACTTGTTGCGTAGTGACTGCCAATCTTAGCTGTCACCACGGAGGTCTGGGTTCGATTCCCGGATCTACCAAGAACTTTAATTCTGGTCTGAGGGCTGGAATTACAAATACACACACTACTACACACATCACAGTGACACAGGTTACCCGACAATTTCTACATACACCCAAGTACATGGGGCTACATGACCACGATGTTGCAAAGCTCCTAAAGAATCAAAAACTATTATTATTAGGACGTATTACACATTTTTTCGTTCCAGACAAGGATGGCTCGCAGTGGAACAAGGAACCATGGAAGGTTACTCAGGTACAGCCTCACTATATTCTTACAAAACTACCTGGTGTTGTCAGGCCTACAAAGAATACTATAAGGCATCCAACGTTTAGAATGAAGCACTGGTTAGATAGGGATATTCTTCTCTCTGTTACACGTGAGACATGTATGACGTTGTCATTTTCTAGCAATCCACTGTTGCCATATCAGTCGAAAATTTTTCTTTGTCGAAACAACAGCATATTCGGGTAGAACTATGTTTTGCCGATCTTTTTTGTCCTATATTAGAACTACGTAAACTTGATAGAAAAATTAGATATCCATATATTTTTAAAAACGATAAACAGTGTCCCCTTTTTAGTAAAATCGATCTTATATCATGTTGCATTTACTCTGTGATGCCTATTTTTCACACACGTAGCTAAATGTGCCGTCTTGATGATGGATTATTGAAATATTTTATACTGGCAATATTACAATTTTCTTGTAGGTAAAACTTCTGAATATTCTCTCATAACCGCATAGCAGCATTGTAAAAGTTCGTATGCTCCCAACTTTTCTATTTTTAAAGATAACCATGTCATGTCAGTTGGAGAGTTGTAGAGGAATGTTTGAACAAGTTTTCTACCTGCTCACCTAGAGCGTAGGTTTAATTGTTTACACAGGCCGGGCTGTTCATTGACCGCAGATTATATGAATGACGTTTCGAAGGACAGCGGGGTGCAGCATGCTACTCACAGCTTTATTACAGTGCCCTTCGAGCTTGTATTTCAGTTGTTCAGCAGTCTCTATCTTGAGTGTGTGTGCAGCAGTTCTGTTAGATTTAACGTGTTGTATTTTACGTATTTCACGTACAACAATGGATAGTTTTGTGAAAAGAAAGCGTGGTCAAGTGCTCAGAAGAAGGGAAAAACAGGTCGTAATTAATGTGTTCAGTTATTTTAAGAATCTTAAACCTAACGAAAGTATAAATAATTTAGTCAATGAAACTGCTCTGGCCACAGGAATATCAAAGACTACCGTTTTTGAAATACGTAGTGAGAGTGGACAGGGTCCAGTACTGTCGCCACGCAAAAAGAGGCTAAGTAATACACTTCGCAAGAATAGCAGGAATGTTAAATATAATGACTTTGTGAGGAGCAGCATCCGTCGCAAAATCCACAAATTTTACTTTCGAAACCAACCACCAACTTTACATTCAATCCTGGCTGCAGTAAACTCAGATTCCGACCTTCCAGATTTAAAAAATCTACTTTCCATTCGCTGCTTAAGGGCATGGGATTTGAGTACGCGAGAAGAGGAAATAAAGCCATAATGGTGGAGAGGAGTGATTTAGTGATATGGCGTCATGATTATCTTGTGGCAATAAAAAAGTACAGAGATGAAGGGCGGAATGTTGTGTATAGTGATGAATCATGGGTCAATACTGGGACTACAATTGAGGAGATATGGCATGACGAGACAATAACAACACCAAAGCAAGCGTTTCTGGCGGGACTTTCGACAGGCCTAAAGGCTCCTACTGCACGAGGTCCGCGGTTTGCAATATTCCACACAGGAAAGGAAAATTGATTTGTACCCAACGCACAGTTAGTATTTTTGTGCAAAAAGAACACCGCAGACGCGCATGATGAAATGGATGGTGAAACGTACGAACATTAATTCAAACACCAAGTGCTACCTAACCTGCCGGCCAAATCTGTGATTGTTATTGACAATGCGTCATATCACAGTCGTAAAGTTGAGGCTATTCCGACTTCGGCATGGAAAAAAGGAAAAATGCAGGAATGGCTTTCGTCGCATGGGGAGCCGTATGAAGAGCATACATATGTTGAAGAAACATTTAATGGAAATTATTAAAAGTGTGAAATATAAATACGATAAGAACAAAATTGATGAAATGGCTAAAGAAATGGGTCATTTAGTTCTGCGCCTTCCACCTTATCATTGCGAACTAAATCCAATAGAATTAGTGTGGAGTCAGGTCAAACATCATGTTAAAATGAACAATTTGCACTTCAAAGTAAAAAATATGGAGCAGTTGATACAGGAAGGATTTAATAATGTGACAACCGAAAAGTGGAAAGACTGTGTCGAGCATGTAAAAAAAAATCGAGTCTGAAATGTAGAAAGCCGATGAAATTCAGGATGACATTGAACCTCTACTCATAAATCTGGGTGACAGCTCTTCATCTGATACTGAATCAACTGACTGTGATGACGAACGGGATGCCTGTCTACTGTCATCATGAAAGGTAAGCCAATGAGGAGTATTTTCTTTAATAATAACGTACTTCAACTTTAACTGCAGTCAAAACTTCACACATTTCCTTGTGCTTGTACTTTACATATTTTATTTTCATTGTTTTCTTTATGTTACATTCAGCATACGTTATAGTTAATTTAATTTAATTTCGTTGTATGTGTTATGTTAGCCTACTATTAGTATTATTATACAGTACTTAATTCAAGTCTTCGTCACTGCACAATCGCTGAATGCGCGGAAAGTACGCGAAGCGCTTTGTACTGCCTCCTCTCATGAAGTGGCAACCCTGTCGTAACGCGCCATAAGACCAATGCTTCATTCTAAACGTTGGATGCTCTATAGAACTGAATTTGAATGTTGGAATCCTTTTGTTAGTGGTGAAACGCTGGAATTATTTGTTGAAAATACGAACTATCATAGACAGTGAAAATAAAGTTGAAATAGGCTTAATGATTATTGAGAAACATTACCATGGGGTCACCAGATCCGGCGCGACAAACGGCGTTCCACAAACCCACGCGCCTAAAGGAGGGTTAAATTCCACTTTGTAAGTGAATGCAATTAAAATAAATCCCTTTGTTATCACACGTCCTCAATAATGCACCCACAATCCACTTTACATTTTAATATTTCATGAGTAGCCTATTTATTAAATCACAACAAGACTGACCTAAACTACATAACATTGTCTCGCAAATAACTGAATTGGCTGAACGCATTAATGCCTCCCCTGGTCAATAAAACAGTCAATCAACATTAGGTCTACTTGGACCACATTGTCCTAGCATGAGGCTTTGTACTGAAATTTGCCAGCCTTCTGTTATCTTCTCACTCGAAGCATGCCTCTGATGAACTTCTAAGCGTCCAGGAGAGCCTAGTGGACGTACAGTCAATCATAGCTAAAAATTTGCGGCTTCGGTGGCTTAGTTGGTAGCATGCTGAGCTTCTATGCCCCCAAGATAGCGGGTTTAAACCCTGCCGAAGGCGTCGGATTTTTTAAGAGCGTTAAAAATCCCTCAGTATGCCTTCCTTCGGAGGGGAAGTAAAGCCGGCGGTCCCATGTCATAGATGTATGGCATGTTAAAGAACCTTCCACTAATTACACCTGTGTGAAGCTAAATTGTATAGGTTAGGAATGTAAACAACGCTCTTAGGTTCGTCGCCAAGAGCCGACTGCGGTGGCATCTAGTAGCTAAGTTCTGAACTAGGCCTAGTAGTCGTTGACGGTGGCGTTTGGCGGCAGAAGTCGGAACTATTTGAAAAAATCAAAGTTGCAGTCCTCACTTGAATAAAAAGAAAACAGATACACACACTAATACAGCCACCACAATTATCACTGGTTATCAGACAGATTCTACACACCCAAAGTACACGGGGATACATGACCCGGTTGTCGCAGCCCCTAAACTGAGGAACCAACCAATGAAAATATAGTATGGTACGCTGTTATGACATCTGACTTTCGTGACAACAATCGGCGTAAAATTTATGACAACAACACGATTTTCTTGTGCGCCTCTTTCTGCCTTTGGTGTTATGGAGTCCTTTTCCTGGTTACCCATTGAAGGCGGTGTATAATCTGGTTCCAAAAGCAGCTGCTCAGTTGTAGTGCACACCTCCAGAGGATAAAGACGTTGAAA
The DNA here is from genome assembly GCA_946902985.2 of Meconema thalassinum. NCBI lineage: Eukaryota > Metazoa > Arthropoda > Insecta > Orthoptera > Tettigoniidae > Meconema > Meconema thalassinum. Next base: position 943,475,547 of record OX336388.2, on the reverse strand, counting down.
CGGTCTAATCTTCTCCCCGTGCACAGTCCTCACTTTAGCCACTCTTGCATTACCATCCGCTCCCGGATATATTTCCAAGACCAGACCAAGAGGCCAGTTGATTCTCTTTATTCCATCGGATTCAATCAGTACAATCTCTCCCACCAGTAACGTCCCTTCCTTGTTTCCTCTGATATACCAACAAGGCTAAATATTCATTGCGGAATCGCTGCCGAAAATCATTTCTCGGCTTTTGGAGGGAAGGTATCGCAATCTTGTGTAATGATGAATAATAATTGTAGGAGTGATGTGGTAATAGATGTTGTCTCCTCCGCTGACTATAACCCACCACCTTCCCCAATTAATAACACGACTTATATAGTGAAATCTTCGGTTCAAGCTGGTGGCGTCAATAACATCCAAATCAGTGACTCCAGTGCTTGGTAGGACCTGTACGAACATGGCTGGTGTTGATGGCTTCAGAGATTCATGTGTGTCTTCCACATACCGTAGGTCAAAGGCCGAGAGTTGAACGTTGCCTCAATATCGCACAGGATGGTTTGTAGTTCTTGAAAACTTACGACTTTCCTGCCTAACATTCTCCGTAGAAGCTCCTTAACCATTCGGACCATCCTCTCCCACCATCTGCTGAGAAATAAAACCTTTGCATCACATCCCCTGGAAGGTAGGTCTACAGGATTTATCTCTGATATCATCACGTAGCTTTTCTTTAAGATGACCGATAGCCCGTGTTAACAAGCGTCTTATTTGTGTTCTTTCTTTCGTTTTTTCTTTCTTTCTTCATCTTTTCCCGTCCTGTCACGGTCGCCATTATGTTAAAGTTTGTTTTATTGCTGCAGTAGGAAAAATGAAGACTTTAATTATAACTCGAACTCAACGGTCATTTATTTATATCAATACTTGCTCACTACTCTTAAGCATCTTTAAATCGTGAACACTGAACAGTAATAATCAGTAAGTAGGCCTACAATCACAGTATAGATACCAATACAGTATGGACACTTCGGCAAAACCGGAATAACGGATTTTCAAAAAAACAATTGATAAGGGGGAGCACCAATACACCTGTAAGCCGCTAGGTAGCACCACTTATGGACAAACACATGATAAACAGCTGATTGATGAATGTATATTTTAAGTCGTTTATTTAACTCTATTTCAACACACTGGCTCTCTTTATAATCAGATATTTTAAGAAAATAAATAACAAGAAAATAGAAAGTGTTAATACTACTGTGTTTTAATTCAAAGAGGTGTGGAATTTAATGTTTAACACCACATTCCTCCAGTCCTGTGGTGTCGCATTGTGATTGCATCGTAACGATGAAAGGTTATGATATGTTTTTAATGATTAAATTAACACATGATATATTAAAAGTGGGGGAAATGTGGATTTTGTTTCTTAAACTTTTGTAGTCTGAAATATGCAATTCAAGTTTTCTACAGTACCGGTAACTGTAAATAAGTGTTAATTTTTAATGTTCTTAGCTTCCTAACGTAAATACCCGGGAATTTATTTAGTCAATAAAAAGTCATGTTGATGGATGGGGACAGCCTTATTATGCAGTGTTATTTTCACATTTCATGATATGCCTAGGCTACTTCTTACCCCTCATTTCTTAGCCTACTCACACTTCCGTTCATTATCTTGTGTTCCAAAAAGAATTCAATACCGGTACTGTAAGTCATGTGCTAAGGAATCTCTTTTCATTACCTTTATTAGTTCCACGTCTTTGTATGGCTATTATAGAAGCAACAAGTAGCTTTCAGATTCAACAAATAGACTATACATTTACTGGTAGATTGTTTTGTTTAGCCTACAGATGGCCTAAAAATAAGTAAAGTAAAGCTGAAATACAAGCTCAGGGCTTACAGTAAGTAAACCGGCCAACCACCCTTCGTACAGAGGCCTGCTTCTTTAATCCTAGAAGCCAAGGTCACACCCAGATCTCCATTCGGAGATCCTAAAGTCGTCATATTATAGTTTTGGACTGGGTTTTGATGCTTGGTTAATGCATGTTACAATTTCAGATGTGACAGACAGTTGGCAACAGTTATTTTTGTTTTTTTTGTGAGAAAAGGAGGACAAGGAACAGTGCATCCAAGATGGAGTCTTTTGAGTGTTATTTGTAATGTGTGTGCATTTTTCTTGTGAATAAATATCTTTTCATTTTCCCGAATAAGTACGAAGTGACGTTTCTGTTCGTAACATCTGGCGACCGTGACAGGATATAGAAAGAAAAATGAGCGATATTCGAAGTTTGATAAGAAAACGTGGTGTATACCGTGCATCGTTCACGAAAATTGTAGCTTCACTTCAAGTTTTGTTGGAGAAAGAAATAAAGGACATAGTCGCTATCCGAGGAGATTACGCCTTAGTGGAAGAGAAGGCTAACCTCATAAGTAATCTGGACCAGGAGATCTTCCAACACCTCATGGAAGATGCGGTGTCAGAAGAAGACCTGATAACAGAAGTAGACGGAGTAGATGACTATAAACGCAAGTTTCATATGTTAGCAGCGGCTGTTTCCGATGCTCTTGCAATGGAGAGAAAACGTGAAGACGAAGTCCAGTCAACAGTAAGCACCAGTAACACTCATAACCTAAAAAGTAAATATCGCCTTCCAAAGATCGAATTCCGAAAATTTGGTGGAAATCTACGAGATTGGTTAGGTTTCTGGAATCAATTTCAAAAGATTGATGAAGATGAAGGGTTAGATAATGCCGATGAATACGAATATCTTATCCAAGCAACATTGCCAAACTCCAAAGCTCGCGACATCGTTGATAGTTTTCCAGCCACAAGTGGAAATTACCCTAAAGCAATACAGAAACTTAAATCACGTTTTGGCAAAGATTCTTTGTTGGTGGAAGTCTACACTAGAGAACTATTGACAATGATGAATTCTTGTAGTAGTCTTGACATCTCATCATTATATGACAGACTCGAAACTCAACTTGGTGCTTTGGAGAGCCTAGGTGTAACTTCCGAGAAATATGCAGCAATGTTATTTCCTATGATTGAATCATGCTTGTCTCTAGATGTGTTACGTGCCTGGCAGAGGAGTGGCGGTGGGAAGGAATGTGAATCTAGTGAACGTCTTAAAGGTTTGATGAAATTCCTGGAGAATGAAGTAGAGAGTGAGGAAAGGATCAAACTGGCCATCCCAAGTAAAGGTAACATCAATGTGAATCCTGACAAGTCAAAAGGTACGAAGAAAATTGACATTTACAGTGAATCGCCACCTACCGCAGCTGCACTTGTGGATTGTAATCTTAAACTAAACTGTATATTTTGTGATAGGTCCCATGCTAGTTCAAACTGCTCCGTGGCAAAGCAGATGGCTTTAAAGGAGAGAGTCTCAATTGTGAAGAATAAGAGAGCATGCTTTCTCTGTCTGAAGAAAGGACATGTTTCAAAGATGTGCAGAAGTCAGTTAAAATGTGATTCCTGTAGCAAAAATCATAACAGCCTAATATGTCTAGGCCCAACACATTCCTCTGAAGCTACCAATGAGAAACTTCAGTCTCATTCTTTGATTTCAAATGAAGAACGTAGTGGTGTGCAAGGTGTTATTTTGCAAACATTAAAGGTGAAGGTCATTGGAGAATCCTCTGCAATGGAGGTAAGGGCTCTACTGGATACTGGCAGTCAGAGATCTTATATGCTTGAATCAGTGGCACAGAAGTTAGGTTACAGTAGTCATCGCACAGAGATGCTACGCCATTTACTATTTGGTGGGGTAGTCACCGAAGAGAGCCAGCATATGTGCTATAGGATCTACATAGAGAGTTTAGGAAAGCCTTATGCCTGCAATTTTGAAGTCTTAGGGCAACAAGTAATTACAGGGTACAATACTATGTTAAAGGGCCCATGGTTGCAAGAACTAAGAGCAAAGGGGATACAGAATTATTATACTGAAGGTCCCATTGAACTATTAATAGGCGCTGATGTCGCTGGAAAGTTAATGACTGGACAAACGTGTACACTAAGCAATGGTCTTGTATGTAGTATTGAGACTCTGCTGGGGTGGACTGTGATGGGTAAAGTAGTTTCCGGAGATCAATCAAGAATGACCAACCTCGTCACTTCTCTCTTTATCAGAGATGCTTCAGTTGAAAATCTGTGGGAACTGGACGTGCTAGGTATCAGCGATCCTGCCGTAAGGAAAACTAAAACTGAAGAAAACTTTGCAACAATGGAGCACTTTCAGAAAACCGTGTCTATTAATGGAGAATTTAGGTATGAAGTCCATTTACCCTGGAAAGAAAACAAATCATTTCTTGTATCTAACAGGGTCATGGCTGAGAAGAGGTTAGTCAACACAAGGAAGAAAGTGGAAAATTTTGGACTAGGCGAGACGTATGAAAATATTTTCACCGAGTGGGAAAGGAGTGGTGTTATTGAACCGGTTCAGGAGGATGAAAACTTCAGACACTATCTAGCGCATCGAGCTGTTGTGAAGGAAAGTAGTTCAACGACACCTGTTCGTCCTGTATTTGACGCCTCAGCGAAGGAAGCGGGAACCCCTGCTTTGAACGCTTGTTTGTATGATGGCCCCAACCTGATTGAGCTAATCCCTGCTATTCTTCTTAGATTCCGAGAGAGGAAAGTAGGAATTATTGCAGACATTGAGAAGGCCTTCCTTCAGATAAGCATACGGAAAGAAGATCGAAACTATATCTGCTTCCTGATGTGGCAGGACGTTTGGAATAATTACAAGATCTTCAAGCATGCCAGGCTGGTTTTCGGCTTAACTTGTAGTCCGTTTCTCCTGGTGGCTGTCTTGGAGTATCACCTGATGAAGTACTTGGAAAACCCGTAATTCAATCCCCTATTCATCGAGAGACTTCTACAGAGCTTCTACGTGGACAACGTTGTCACTAGCCTTGACAGGGAATCGGAGGTGGGCGAGTTTATCAATCAAGCTAGTAGGGTGTTATCAGAAGGCAGTTTTAATTTGAGGGGATGGCAGTTCTCTCAGGATGATGACCAGTCTGCTACCCTTTCATCTGTTTTGGGACTGTTATGGGATCGACAGGAGGATACACTTACTTTAAATTTGCATTGGTTGAATAGCCTTCAGGTGGGAGAAGTGACGAAAAGGACAATTCTGTCACTCGCACATCGAATTTTTGATCCAGTTGGTGTGACATGTCCTGTCACCCTTTGTGTTAAACTGTTGATTCAAAGGACCTGGAAGACTCATATAAGATGGGATAGTGCAGTTGATGAGAAGTCCAGAGACGAGTTTCTGGCCTGGGTAAAGGATCTACCTCACCTGGTAGAAATTAAGATTCCTCGATGGTTTGGAAGAAGTGACCATGTGCAAATTCATGTCTTCTGTGATGCCAGCCAACTTGCATACGCAGCAGTAGTCTTCATAAGATGCGATTCCAACAATCAAGTGAGTGTACAGTTATGTGATGCAAGATCTCGTGTGGCCCCCCTCAAGGAAGTGACAAACCCCAGATTGGAATTGCTGGCTGCTACAATTGGTGCACGGTTGCTTAAATGTGTGTTGGAATCTATTTCACTGGAAGTTCATGAGTTTTTTCTCTGGTCTGACTCATCCACAGTTCTAGCATGGATCTGCAAGACTGAGAACTGGTCGGTGTTTGTCCGCAATCGTGTGAATGAGATCAGGTATTTGACCATATTAAACTGCTGGCGACATGTTCCAGGTTCATTGAATCCAGCTGATTTACCGTCACGTGGCTGTTCTGCTTCGCAATTAGTAGCCTCTCGATGGTGGGAGGGACCTGCCTGGTTGTACGACTCTCCAGATTGTTGGCCTCAAACAAAAGTGGTGTATGACGAAGAGAGTATCGCAAAGGAAATGAAGAAAAACCCTGTGAATTCTATGACTGTAACCAATGAAGGTCCCCTCTGGTATGCCAGGTATTTTTCCAGCTATCACAGAATAGTTCATCTAATCGCATGGATTCTTCGTTTCTGTAAGAATTGTCTTAGACGTGAGAGGATCTCGCAAGAAAATCTGCAAGTTGAAGAGTTAGAAAGGGCTGAAATTAGACTCATTTCTATAATTCAACGAGAAAGCTTCCACGGATTAGTTGATAAACGTCTATCTTCACTACATCCATTCCTGGAAGATGGTGTTATCAGGGTTAAAACGAGACTACTACTGCGAGAAGATTTGAAGCAATTCAGGTTCCCAATGATTCTCCAGGCGAACCATGTCATCACCTCTCGCTTGATTATGGATGAGCACGTGAAAGAAAATCACATTGGAGTACAACTTCTTCTTAATAATCTGAGACAACGCTTCTGGATCATCGGTGGAAGGAGGACAGTTAGAAAAATTATAAGAAAATGTGTCAAGTGCCGGAGGCATGATGGACAACATACCGAAATCGCTCAGGCCCCTCTGCCCCTGGACCGCATACGGGAAGCCTGTGTATTTGAAGTGATAGGAGTGGACTTGGCAGGTCCGGTGTTCCTGAGGGATGAAAGTAAAGCTTGGATTGTAGTTTTCACATGTGCGGTGTATCGCGCTGTTCATCTCGAAATGGTTACTTCTCTCTCCACAGAGGCGTTTGTGCAAGCGTTCCGGCGGTTTGTAGCAAGAAGAGGACGCCCCTCTGTGATTTACTCAGACAATGGTACAAATTTCACGGGTACAGATAACGCGTTTCAAAGTGTTGACTGGGAGAATATTTCCAAACACCATTCGGTTGAACGTATTACTTGGAGATTTAATCCCCCTAGTGCTCCTTGGTGGGGAGGCTTCTGGGAAAGGTTAATACGTCTAATTAAACAGCTTCTGAAACGAGTTTTGGGTAAAGCCTGTCTAACTTACCAAGAAATGCTTACCCTTCTCTGCAGCATAGAAGCCACCATAAATGCAAGACCGCTAACATATCTGACCGATGGATGTGAAGATATAAGTCCACTCACCCCTGCCTGCTTTCTACAAGAAATTAAGACAACTGGAGTTCCAGAATGTGATGCATTGGATGCTATAACCCTGAATCAAAGAAATCGTCATCTTCTGAACCTAAGAATGGCATTGAAAAAAAAGATTCCTGCAGGAATATCTGGGACTTTTGGCACTCGGTAAACCGAGTTGTAAACCAACTCTTTTGTTCAAGAGAGGTGACATTGTCCTAGTTGGATCAGATGGCACTAAGAGGATAGATTGGCCCCTTGGAAAAATTGTGGACTTGTTCCCTGGAACTGATGGTAATACCAGACTTGCAAGGGTTGTTACATCTAAAGGAGAACTCTTGAGACCGATACAGCGACTCTACCCACTAGAAGTACCTGATGAAGACAGCACACCTTTAAGGACTGGCTTGAATAAGAAAACGGCTACTGCTTTAGGAGAGCCGACTGGAACTGGTGTTCAACCCCCAAAGACTACACGTTCGGGTAGAACTGTCAATGTTCCTGCAAGATATGTGGAGTAGTTGAGGATGTCTTGTTGAGGATGTCTTTCCTCAACGGTGGGAGGATGTGACAGACAGTTGGCAACAGTTATTTTTGTTTTTTTGTGAGAAAAGAAGGACAAGGAACAGTGCATCCAAGATGGAGTCTTTTGAGTGTTATTTGTAATGTGTGTGCATTTTTCTTGTGAATAAATTTCTTTTCATTTTCCCGAATAACAGGGTGTCTACCGGTAACGAAAGTAACGAAAAAGTAACGAATTTTACAAATGGGTAACGAAAGTAACGAAAAAGTAACGAATTTTACAAACGGGTAACGAAAATTTTCTGAAGGCGGGTTGAATCATTTAAACTCGCGCCGCTAGGCTCAGAGATTGCGAGTTTCACGCAAGCGGCGCCGTGCCTATTGCATAGTACTAAGCTATATGTCTCCGTGCCCGACCTCAAGGAAGTACATACCGAGGATACCTTGAGCGGTATACATCGGTTCAACGTATATTTTAGGCATCAAGAAGTCTTAAGTTTCGAGTGAAATATTTTTCTGTGTTACTGTATTAGGAAACCTGACTTTTCGCGAGACGTTTATTCGCGAATACTTCCGAAACTAAAAAGAAATCTCTCATTTCTGTTATTTGGAAACTATGTCAAATTGAAGTTCAGAAATAACGCGAAACAATTTAATGTCGCAATCTTGCGAAATGTTACCGTTTCGAAAAAAATGCGAAAAATCGTCGAGATACATATAACTTATTTAAAAAATATGTCAAGTAAATTTGAGTCATTCAGTATGGTTAATTCGAAATTCCGTTATAAGTCGATTTTTCCTTCGAACTTACGTTCCATCGGATATATAATCTAACCGATTATTTCGATAATTTGTTGATAATTCGTGGTTCTCAATCGAAATAAAACTTGCCCTCTTGTCGTATTATTCGTACAATCCTCTCAGAACAATTCGTAATATTCGATACCGTACCTACTTCGAACGTTCATCCTCCAAAATCGCATCCTCAAGACGGCCGGCTGACCGCACGACTTGCCTGCTGGAATCTCGTCAAACGGACCGAGATCGACGTCAGTTGCGTAAAATCATAAAACCCGTCCCCTATCGTGAATTTGTGACCACGAGGACTGCGGGAATCCTGTCAAAGGTGATTGGGCACCCATCACTGGGCACCCATCACTGGGCACCCATCACGAAACCTACTTGCCACTTTTCCCATGACCGTATACTTAAAAGCGTGCGGGGAGCGAGAAGTGCATCAACCCACTTAAAAATGGCAGCCTACGTAGCATCGAAATACTAAATCCTCCTCGTGATCCACCCTGAACTCATGAACTCCCAACAAAAGGAATCACGGCGCCGACCGAACAACATGTTCATAACTACGCGTGAATTTTAACCATGCCCAACCTTGAGCTTGCCTCCGCCATTCTATCAGGACAGATAGACAGGCAGACAATCGTTGAACCGCCGCGTGCGGCGACGATTGCATAATATCTCGAGGACAACGTAAAACGGCCGAAAGCGGCAGCGATTGCGATACATCGCGATATTTCTCCGCATTCAATGACGAGGACCACTATATTCTTGTCAAACGGACAGCAAGTGGTGCCGATTGCGTAATAATGCTATATTTTCTTGTGCCTGAACTCAAGGACAATGGAAATCTCGTCAAATGACTAAAAGTGACGCTGATGATCTAAATCGCGATTTTTCTCCGTGTTCTATCGTGAAACCTACGGGAAGCTCACCAAACAACTGAGACCAGCGCCGATCGTGTAACATCTCGATATTTATCCGCATTTGACTGCGAAGACAGAATTCGGTGACGATCGCGTAACATCGCATACATTTCTTCGCGACCTACCGCGGGGACGAAGGAAATCTCGCCAAATGGTCAAGAGCTGAGCAACCTCTTGGTACCGTAATAATAACAACATATTGTGGACAAGACGACATATTAGCTGAAACAACTCATTGGATATTAAATATCTAGTATATATTTATTATTTTTTAAATTTTTATAACATCATGTGAATTTCATTTAAAGCGGCTTCGGTGGTGTAGTTGGTAGCATGCTGAACTGCAGCTGTGCCCAATATAGCGGGTTCAAACCCGGCCGAAGTCGTCGGATTTTTTTAAAGCGTTAAAAATCCTTCAGTATGCCTTCCTTCGGAGGGGAAGTAAAGCCGGCGGTCCCATGTCATGGATTTATGGCATGTAAAGGATTCATCCACAGACAAAACTTGTGTGAAGCTAAATTGTTTGGTTATATTTCGTCGGAACGCTCTATCAAAGTCCCAACGTTCCCCACTAGGTGTCATTGATATTTGGTAGCAACTTGAAATTGAGCGGAACTTGTAGCTCACCCTAAGGGTGTCCGTGGAAGCAGCTACAGACTCAGACGAGCTGAACATGTCCTCGGACACTCTCGGCACTAAAAGCCATACGATAAATAAAAAACTTCTTTAAAAACAGTTCATTGTTGTTTTTCTTCACCGCGTGATGAGCGCCTATGCTTGTAGACCGCAGACAGGCCCGACGAGAGGGGGGGTCAGGCAGGGCTGGTGCCCCGGGGCCCGACCCTCCCAGGGGGGGCCGGCGTCCTAGGAGGATGGGCCAGATCGGGCATTGATGTGCCTTTATGTGACTTGAATTTGCTACTGTCAGTCATTTAGTGAATGCAATGAACTGTCTGTGAACAAAGTTACAAGGATGGAGAAACTTATTCTGTCAAGTGCAATATTTTCTTTTACAAAGCGTTTGTGGGAAGAACAACTGTCTCAAAGTGGTCAACTTAGGCGATGGGTCTTTGCTATGTATTGTTCTCAGAATATACCTGAAGACAGAGAGAGCATTCCATTAGTCTAAATTTAGCTTATTTGGCTTATGCACCAATCCTTCAAATAACTTTCTCATTCCTTCACTTATTACGCCAAGGCCACGAGAGCCTGGGCTGCCCTGGTGTGTTTGGTCATCTAGCACAAGAGTTTCAAGTTTGGTACGTCACATCGAGCTTAGATATTTAGTGGTGATAGTGTATGAAATGAATATATTGTCTAGCTAGACGTATCGTATGCCGTGCAGACAGGTTAGTAAAATAAATTTTCAAGTATCGTCCCCATAGTAATTCACTTTATTGTTATTGTTAATTTAAGGAGCGAAACAGCGAGGTCATCGTTCCCTAATAATTCACTTTCGCACTATGTGAAAAATTATCAATGCTGGCTAAATATCTTGCGAAAGGGTGGGATGAATCTGTTGTCAAACGTAGATAAAAGAAATGCATGCGAAATTGTTCATCTTCTCGTATACTGAACTGAGAAAACAATGCTAACATTTGAATAATCTGTGTGTTTAAGTGCAGTATAATTAATTATTATAACTGGTTCATTCAATACGATCAACAATCCCAGATACTTGGGATCGTGCGCAAATCATTTATGATTTGAAAACCTGTATTACTATTGGTACTAGAGTTGGGAAATGTATCCAAAGACTGAAACTAAGGTAACATTCCAGTATTTTTCTGGACTTAGTGTTAACCAGGAGAAGAATGACAATTAAACTAGGGCACTGAACCACTCAACTTTGTTTTCCAATTCATCTCATGGATCGTCAGTGGTAAGGACAGATGACCTACCGTAGCTGTCCACCCCATAAAACAACAATAAGTAACGAAAAGCAGCGTATAACCTACACTCTGCTGTGCTATTGCCTCTGTGACATGATCAATCGCATGCCGTATTCTTACTTGCCGACCGCTGGAAAGTGGGAATGCGTTGCCCGTCGTGACTATTACTGTAATTATTAGGGTTAAGAGTAGGGTGGGTGTCCCTGGACTTGAAATAAGGTACTATACCGGCATTTGTCTGAAGGAAGTGTGAAAATAATACTAAGGATAGCCGCTGTTAGCACCGGGATTCGAACCTCTGATCTGCGGACTTGTTGTAGACCCGTATCACGGTCATTGGTGAGCTACACTGCGGGGTCTTACTTGAAGGTGCGAGAGATTTTACTTCGATATCGGAGAGTCTTTTCTATAGCCACTAATGGTAATGGCCACCAAATGTTTACTCCAAAATATCACAAAAATAATCACACAAATGTTTCATAACTCAATAATTTGGACCTGATTTTTGCAAAATTTTCCGGAGGAGGACTCCTGGACTCCACTCTGAGCTTAGTGATATTCCATACCCCCAGATGCCCGGTGTGTCCACTCTCCCATAATCTTGGCTTAAATCTGCCCCCGATGGGTATTTTTAGGAGAACCTGGCTCTAGGTTTGTTTACTGCAAAGCAATATTAAATTATAAGAAGTCCACTGACTGCAAATTACAAAATATAGTTCAAATTCACATTTTCTTCTTTTGTGAAAACAATCACTGATCAGCTGCAATCTACTGATAGCACTACCTGTTGATTAATTTTTGGGTCTTAGGACGTCGTGGTCATCAGTCCTTTCTACTTACTGTGCCTGTAGAACTCTGTCCGACAACCTATAACTGAAGTTAATCATATATTTTGAATTAATTTGGGATATACTTGAGGAAGTGAGTGAACTACATACAGCATTTGGCTATAGTCTAGGGTTAAAACAATGCGTCATGGAAAATAAGCTTAGCATCACCGACGGTGGAATTCGAAGCCACCTGTTTCCGAGTTCATGGACAGCAGCTTTTTTCAATGCGAATTTTCTCCCCAAGCTAAATACGGTACTACTGTAAAAGCGATGAAATTACGGTCAGATAAATGCATTTCCTTTTTCAAATTTGTGTATGACTAACGATCATATTGCTTTTTCGAGAATCACTGAAGTTCTAAAATTATTGATATCAAAGAGGATCTGCAGAACTTGAAATCTGAACACTGTGCATGCTTATAGTGTTACCTCATCCGGACAAATTTAGATCTGTCAAACGCCAAAACTAAACAGTATAGTGAATTTAATAAAAATTATTACCTACTGTCGATCAAAGTATAATGTGCACTCGAGTTTGAAGGTTGTTTGTGAAGTAACCAATAGACCTATATAAAATCCAATAACATCATCATTTTCGTCGTTCTATTTTACGTTAGCTCATGTAGGTTTGGAATTTTTAGTTTATATTTTAATATTTTTTGTCGCAGTTGGAGCACAAAAAGTGCACGTTTTTAAGCGTGTTTCAACCATGCGTCACATTTAAGAATTATTATCTCAAAACCCCCGTCATCAGATCGAATCCAAATTTTAACACAATATACATTGGAATGTTGTATAACAGGATTATTAATTTCAAAATTTTGCGTGTCCAAGAAAAAAAGTTGTTATCATTTTTGTAAGGTAACTTTTTCTCGGCTCGGGGTGGTTGGAAAATGTAGTTCTTGGTTGCGATGTAATCCTTATACATCAAAACGTTAAGCTGTATGACTGTGAAATACGTAAATTAACTCACTTATTTTATATCGGTTTGTATTTGTAGGCGGAAATAACACATGGTTCACCAGCTACCCGCTCCCAGAAAAGCTGTACAGCGTTGCTGAAATGGAGCCCAACACGCATCATGGCGTGCCTCGCTCGGAAGTGATGGGCTCCATCACAGCAACGCTGTACAGCTCTCCCGGGAGTGGGTAGCTGGTGAACGATGTGTTATTTCCGCCTACAAATACAAACCGATATAAAATAACTGAGTTAATTTACGTATTTCACAGTCATACAGCTTAACCTTTTGATGTATAAGAATTACATCGCGACCAAGAAGTACATTTTCCATCCACCCTGAGCCGAGAAAAAGTTACCTTACACAAATATTAACACCGTTTTTTCTGGGACACGCAAAATTTTGAAATTATTAAACCAGTTATACAACATTCCAGTGTATAATGTGTTAAAATTTGGATTCGATCTGATGACGGGTTTTTGAGATAATAATTCTTAAATGTGACGCATGGTTGAAACACGCTTAAAAACGTGCACTTTTTGTGTTCCAACTGCGACAAAAAATATTAAAATATAAACTAAAAATTCCAAACCTACATGAGCTAACGTAAAATAGAACGATGAAAATGATGATGTTATTGGATTTTATGTAGATCTATTGGTTACTTCACAAACAACCTTCAAACTCGAGTACACATAATACTTTGGTCGACAGTAGTTTTCGATGGCTTTACTCGTGATATTTATTTTTGTTAATTGAAAATAATGCATTGGTACGCGCTTGTCAGGTATAAACATTGAATTTGCAAATAATTCTGCATGCATTCCTCCAGTTTCACTGTTGTAAATTTTACATACTAGCATTAACTTATTTATATTGTTATTACTTCACGCTCTGCTTATTATAATAAATATAGCCTGGATTTACGGGAATATATAATTGAAATATTATTAATACAGTAGGCCTATATTATACAGTATTTATTGCAGCCAATGGTCATATCAGGGCATATCAATTGAACGCCCGTAGGCTCCTCAACAAGATCAAATTCAAGTAGTTCCAACTTTGGCTACCAGACACCACAGTCAATGACACCCAGCGGCGAACATTGGAACTTGATAAAGTGTTTCTAACAAAATAACCTACAAATTTTGGCTACACACTACCAATTGTAGTGGAAATGAATGTACGATGGTGCAACTACAGCCTTTGGATGAGACAAAAATGTGTCCGGACTGTCGCAGCAGCTGGCGTGATTTTTGTCGCGGGATTGTCGGTCTCCTGTGTTATTGCATTCACGTGCGCACACTGGGGACAAAAGTGTCATTCACCACTCATATCCACGGCCTTCTAAACCACAGGCCCACCGGCTTTACTTCCCCTCCGAATAAAGGCATACTGAAGGATTTTAACGCTCTTAACAATCCGACGACTTCGGCCGGACTTAAACTCGGGAACTTGGGCATAGCAGTTCAACATGATACTATTATTATTATTAGTATTGCTTGCTGTTTTTTATGTTCTTCTAATTTATTTCGTCATGAACATTTTGTGCAAAATGAAATTGCGCAAAATCAGTTTGTGCAAATTTACGAGGTTTATAAATTAATTTTACATAGTTTCGTTATAGAGGGGGGCCCGGGAGATTCCATCCCCAGGGCCCGTCGCCGCTCTCCACGGCCCTGACCGCAGACATAACTTGAATTCAAAAGTAACTAAAATTAACTAAAAGGTAGCTAAAAGGTACCTAAAAAGTAACTAATTTTTACTTCATCCTTACAGTAGGCACCCTGGAATAAGTACGAAGTGACGTTTCTGTTCGTAACATCAGAGTTGCATCCAGTGGTTCAAATTCCAAATATAAAAAAGAAAGGTTCTGTGGCTTATGATCACGAGAGCCACGTGAAGCTACAAGTTTGCTTTGCTGTCGCTAGTGAATGTAATAAAGTAATATAACTGGTAAATAACATTATGTGCAATGGTGTCGCCAATCAATCAAGTAAAACGCTCAGTCCTAAACTTGCTCAAACCATAGCTTAACACCAATCAGACCTAACTTTAACCTCGTCACGACTAATAAGTTGCCATCTATCCGCACCGCACTTTTTACTTGTCATTGGTATGTCAACCCCTTATTCTCCCCATTCTGCAGAAATGGAGATAATGTAGGATGAGTTTTCCATGCGATGGATGGTTTTTACACCTGGATGAGAGAAATGTTAGGCTCATATTGCTGTGTTGCTTTTGGAGAGGCCTGGGGCAGGTCTTTCCAGTTGGTACCTGTAAGCGACATGTACATCATAGCAGAATTAATACTGGTCATTAGGAGGCCTAACTACATGCCATAGCTTCAGTTACTAGGCCCAAGAGTTTACAAAGGGCTATCGTGGTGTTATCAGTTCACACTTTGCGCAGAGTGCTGGGATTCAGTTTCAAGTCGTAACAGCAGTCTTATTTTAAACACTTAAGTTTCAAAGTGTGTATAATTTTATTAATGCAGCCAATGGCCATGTACTTTTCTTTTCAGGACGGGTCAGGGAAGGGATATTGGAGGGAAATTCGCCGTGGATTTATTGAAAGGAACTGTCCCGGCATTTGCCTGGTAGTGAAAATGGGAAACCACGAAAACTATTTTCAGGATGGTAGGGGTCGGATTCGAACTCACGCTCTCCCGATGCCAGCGAGGCACGAGGTAGAACATTAGCGCTCTCGGCCACCAAGGCCGGTTCAAAGTATGTATGCCTCTTGGTAAGCTATAATCTGGAGTCATTTATATAACCATATTTTTAGCCTATTTTCAATTTTGAAAAAATAGGCTTATGAGATCACCTTTTGTCCGTGTGTGTGTGCGTGTGTGTGTGTGTGTGATTCGTGTGTGTGTCCCCCCCTAATAAAATCTAAACGGCAGGAGCGATTTCAATGAAACTCGGAAAGTTCATAGCACTATTCCCGGCGACCTCGACCGTGCCCTTCAAATTTTGTTACGACTCACCAATCCAACATGGCGGCTGTGCGAAATATTTCACCAGCATTCAATATCTCCGAAACTATTACCGATATTACCCTGACATTTTCTATGGTGATAGAGGGAACTACTATAAGTTCACTTATGTGACTTTTGAAAACCTGGTAACTAAAAAACCAACATGGCGGCCAAGCGAATTTGCGACTTTTAAATAGACGTTTCTCGCGATTTGACCAACCAAACGCAATGAAACTTGGTACAGTATATGTTTATATACATTGTAATGCACCGACATCTAACTTTGTTCAATTGTTTACATAATCACAAGATGGCGGATGTGCGAAATATTTCACCGGCATTATATATCTCTGAAACTATTAGCGGTATCTCCCTAAAATTTTGTACGGAGATAAAGGGCACTACTGGAAGTCCATCTATAAGATTTTCAAAAACCGGTTAACTACAAAACGAACATGGCGGCCAAGCGAATTTGAAAATTTTAAATAGACCTTTCTCGCGATTTAATGTTCCAAGCGCACTGAAACCTGGTACAGGAAATATTTATACACATTGTAATCCACTGGTATCTAATTTAGTTCAATTGTTTACATAACCTCAAGATGGCGGCAGTGCGAATTTTAAAATTAAGTTTTTATTTCTTGTGATGTAGTCATGCGATCGAAGTGAAAGTTTGAATAATGAACCTACGCAATAATTTTCCTTTAATGGTACATGACTCTATGGCCTATACATTTAACAATCCAACATGGCGACCATCCAAAATATTTAGACGATACTGAATATCTACGAATCTATTTCAGCAATCAAACTGCATTTTTTAATGTTCATAGGGGCTATGAACTTAAGTTCACCTATAGGACTTTAAATAACCTGGTGATCACAAATCCAACATGGCGGTGACGCAAATTATAAATATTCACATGGACGTTTCTCGCAATTTAACCATCCGCGTCCAGTGAAACTTGGTACAGTAAATCTTTATCCGAATGTTAATCCACTGGCATCTAATTTATTTCAATTGTTTCCATAGCCTCAAGATGGCAGCAGTGAAAATTTTTAAATCTCCTTGTTTTTTCTTGTGTCCTAATTATGCGATTGAAGTTTGAATACTACACGTTCAAAATAATCTGCATGTAACAGTACATAACTCTAGGACCTACATATATAATATCCAACATGGCGACCATCCGAAATATTTAGTCAGTTCTCAATATCTACGAATCTATTACAGCAATCAAACTGAAATTGTGTATGTTGATAGTGGCAATTAACATAAGTAGGATATATGAAAATAGGCTGTATAGTTCTTCACGGAACTACTTGTTTGACATACCGGTACTGTATATATTATTATAGTTCCAATTAGGACCTCTTTGGTCTATGACCCGTGTACTTGTGTGTGCATGGTATTTGATAATCAGTGTTGTGGTGAATGTAATGTAATTGTTGTTTTAAAGGGAGGAACTTCGAGGTCATCTGCCCCTAGAGTGTTGTGGTGACTAGCAGTGTTTGCAACTTGAACAGTACTCAAAAAAAGGTTTTGCATATTGCGATTTAGTGTTTTGCTATGTGTACTATCCTACCAGCGAATTGTTACCGGTGGCGGAAATCGGAACTAATGCGCTCCGCTCAGCCACACACCTGTGATAGACGTGCAGTTGTTGCCAGCGAAACCTCATCGCATGTCATTTGTGTGCATGATTCGTGCTGGGTCGTGCGCTGTGTTCTCATTGTACGACTGTGCATGCGTTCCCCCTCTTGCCCAGCAACCGCTCGCGGCAGCCATAACGAGGCGAGCTGACGTAATGTATACACAACAGCCGTGCTCCACGTCTAGCAGTAACAATTCCCTGGTAAGGTAGTATGTAATGACATACAAAGAAAAACAACACACAATATGCTGTGCAAAAGAGACAAACACTAAAAGCATAACAAAAGTGGCAATCTTTTTCATGTTGGGGCATATCAATACCATGTATGGCCACCACGAGCCGTAAGGCATGCTTGTCGACAAAGAGGCATACCGTACTGAGAACCAACGAACCAACCTGGTTTCTGGCAGATTATACCACTCTTGGAAAGCAGCTTCAATCAGTTGCTGAATGTTTGTTTGTTTGTTTGTTTGTTTGTTTGTTAGAGGATTGGGACAGTGCGAAACTGACCTCTTAATCTCTTTCCATGCATGTTCGATACTGTTCATGTCCGCAGAATATGCAGGCCACTCCATTCTCCGTATGCCTTGCATCTGAAGGAACTGATGACCACCCTAGCTCGATGGGCATTATCGTCCACTAGTGTAAAGCCCTCACCCATTGTGGCAGCGAATCCTGTAACGACAGGTTTGAGGATGTTGTCTCTGTATACCAGACCGGTCATGTTACCGTGGATAGGAATTAGAGGCGTACGTCGACCAAACATGATCCCACCACAAAACATGACAATTTCCTTGCTGTTGGAGGCGTTCCTGGATGAAGAGCTTGTGAAATCTCTCACCCACCCGTTGCCACACTCGATTGCTCCTGTTTTATGGGTTTCTTCTCACGCCCAAGTACACAGGGCTGATGACCATGATGTACAACCTCCTACATGAAACAACAAGCATTAGCATAGCCACCTGGCTATGGCTTCATGAGACAGTGACGGCAGAGAATCCCAATCTTCTTGCTCCAATAGAGGATCAGTTTGACTATGGTATGATAATGCACCGGATGTTACAGCCATTCCAATAGACCAAGAGGCACTAAGGAGCAATCTGGCCACCATGTTAGACAACTTCTGTACATCGACTGCAATCTGTTGTTTCATTTCAGGGGCCTGGACATCGTGGTCATTTAGCCCCGTGTACTTGGGCGAGTGTGGAATTTTGATTGATAACCTGTGTTGTTGTGATGCCTGTCTTAGTATGTGTATTTGCAATTCCGGTGAGGATTGGTAAGGAGGCGGCATTGGCTTTAACTTAGGAACCATCACAGCATTTGCCTGCAGTAGAAGTGGGAAATCTCGGAAGACCACTTCCAAGATGGCTGAAGTGGGAATCAAATCCTCCTCTTCTCAGTTGTGCCTCACGAGACTGAGTGTGCCCTGTTGCAGCCCTCAGACCAGAATTACATTTCTTGGCAGAGCCGGGAATCAAACCCAGACCTCTGGGGCAACAGCCAAGAATGGTAGTCACTACGCCACAAGGTGGTCCATGACTACAATCTAGATCCGCTGTAAATATTCTCAGAATTGCTCATTAACATCACACATAGTATGGATAGTTATTGTTGTTTAAGGGGCGGAACAGCAAGGTCATCTGTCCCTCTTAACACAAAATAATACAAATTTTAGTTGAGTTAAAATTTATAGGTGGATGCCTAATATTAATAAAACAAACAAAAATAATATGTATGGAATAAAAAATCAGAAAAGAAAAAGTTCTTTGAGCAAATGCACATGCAGGTACAGTATTTTTCTCACCGAGATACGATGAACTATATTATTAGTAGGGCCATGATTCTTATGCAAGATATGTTTACGTAATAGTAATAATGTGTGAGTCCTCCAGAGAGACTCGTGCGGGTATTTTTAAAGTTAACACCCATATACTGTACATTCTAAGAAGACTATTGAAACCGTAGTCTCCGAACTACCATTAAAACGAAACAAACAAACAAACAAACCCCGTGGCACTACAGTCCATGAAGGGCCTAGGCCTACCAAGCGATCGCCACCCAGCCATTTGGCCTGCAGATTATGTGGTGACGCGTGGTGAGCGCCTCGGGTCCCCTCGGCCGTTAATCTTGGTCTCCATGAGCGTGGCGCTGCCTCATTGTCAGACAGCTATTCAATTGTCCTTGCGAGGCTGTGTACACCCAGTTCCAGCCCTCACGCCGATTTCTGAAATCCCTGACGGAGCCTGGAATCGAACCCGAGGTCTCCTGGTGCGAGGCAGGCGCGCTACCCCAACAACACCCGAGCTATATAACTCCATTTAATTGGGCATGCAAAATAATTTGAAGATGGAATGTTTGGTGCATGGAGCATTCTGGGAGGGGGGAAGGAGAATTAGAAACCATAGAAATTCACTTCTATTAGGACCAAGAGGTGGATTAGAATCCATCCCTTTTCACTTAGATCACCTCGTGGTGTAGCAACTAGCATTCTGGTCTGAGGGCTGGAACGGGGTACACTCAGCTTTGTGAGGCATAACTGAGAAGAGGTGATTTTGATTCCCATCTCGGCCATCTTGTAAGTGGTTTTCCTTGGTTTCCCACTTCTACTGCAGGTAAATGCCGAGACGGTAGGCTACCCCTAACGTAAGGCCATAGTCGTCTCCTTCCCTATCCTCACCTAAAATTATAAATGCACACACTAATACTGCCATCACAATAAGGCAGTTTATGAGACAAATGATACACACATCCAAGTACACATGACTACAGGCCAAAATTTAAATTCTCCTTGGCAAAACCAGGATTCAAAACTGGGCCAACCAGTTAGAAGGCAGCTATGCTTACTTCTAGACCATGGCAGTAGCTGTGGAAACAATGGGCTTATATGTTTGGCTATTTTTATTTCTTGGATATGAATATTTCTTTTATCCCCTTACTTCACTCCCAAAGTCTTTTTCATCCTAATTGACAGTGTCATGGAGCCCTTTCATTCTAGAGAAAAGGATCATCCATGCAGCCTCAACGTAGATGGAAAGTAGAAGAGGCTAAGAAAGGAATGGGGAAGTGACTGTGGTCTATGGGAAAGCCACCATCTCAGCATTTTGAGATGAGAAACAAGGAAGCTAACTTGAAATGACAGGTGAAGGGGCATGAACCAACTTATTTCACAAACCAGGTCTTCAGTGTGGTGATGTGATTTGCAGTTAATGTTGTACAACATCCTTAGGTCTCGAACCCTAATCCTTCCATTTTCTAACGGGATGGGATAACCTAGAACTAATGGATCGTTGCACCTGTCTAAAACCATGGAGGATTATGTTAAGTCCTTTGGCTGTCCAACAATAAAATTGTAAGTTATTTTGATTTAGAAGTTATTGCTTTATGCGATTACTTCCAAATCCTTTGTTGTAATGCAATAAACAAACATTCCTGATATCGCCATGATCTCAGATCACTGATTTGATTTCTGTTAGAGAGAGTCAGTTTTTGAAATAATGAACTGCTTCAGACCTATCACATTTGTTGACAACAAGACAAAACTATAGTTATCAGTCACAGAAGCTGCAGGTTATCTGACATGAATTCTAGTTTCTCTACTAATAGGTAGCGATAAACAATATGTTGGTTTTTGGTGTAAAGATTTGCCTAGGTAGCTCCATTCAAAAATTGCACATTACTTTTCTTAGTAGGTAGCTAAAACCTTGCAGGTATAGTATTATTAAATTTCTTTCGTGTTAGACTAACTTAAATGTTACAGTATTTAGGAAGTTAAATTTGCTGCTCAATGACAATGCCAAGGCATTAAAAATCACTATTGAGAAAACCTCTTTACGATTAAACACTCACTACCATATTTTATATACTGTAGGCTTTTAGGCCAAGCCACTCCAGGATATAGTCACAAAATTGGTGATCTTCACCTCTGAAAATTGAAAACAGGAAAAAATAATGTTTCTTAAAAAAAAGTCAAATGTTTACATGAAAATATATCAGAATACCCAAACATTTGCAGAAAAACATTCCTATTTGAGTTGGAATGTTTAGGCTTTCATGGCCAGAAAATAAATTACTGAAAATTCTTCTAGGTACGGTACTATGGATATGATGGGGCACAGGCATGGCATAATACCTAGAAGAATTCACTGTAATATTTGTACGAGTTGTTTCTACATAAACCATGTAAACAAGTAAGTAATACTGTAATGCAGAAAAAATGTCCGATTGCAAGCAGAAGTTTGTTCTTGACACTTATCATTCTCTCTGTGGAGTTACTTCAGGAAGAATATAGTGGTCGTAACCAGATGTGGCTGGTTGAACAATATAGGGAAAATCTGCTGGGACCTTTCCTTTTAATAGGTCACAGGCTTTTCCAGTACCTTGCCCAGTTTCATTCATCTCTAATTAACTCTGATGAGTATAATATTTCTTGAATTGTAATCTTCTGTAAATCTTTCTGCCTAATCAACCCTTAAATGAATAAATAATGTGCAAATAGTAGGACATGTTCTGGATATTAATTACATCCTTCATCAGCCATTACAATTTTAGTATGTCATTATAAAGACACACCACTCAGTCCTTCACACATACTTAAAAAGAAAGGAGACAACTTTTCCTAGCATCACTTAACAATCCATACGATTCCTGACCCCCACATAAATATGAATAATCAAGGGTAGAAATTAAAATTCATGCACATTCTGAAATTTATACCGTACCACATACTATGACAAGTGTAGCAAGCACAATGCCTATGTAACATTGACATAGAGGTACTGGTGCTGGATACTTGTGATAAACATTTATACCAAATTCTACACCTTTAGCTTGTATCACATGAAACCTTGGCCATGTTTACAGCTAGTATTAAACAGATTATTTCTGCAATGATGAGAATCAAGTCCTTGCCCAACAATAGAATAGGATGTGAGTTTCAGCTTGACATTATCTGAGGAACTTCCGACATCCCTGAACAGGTTTGAACAATGTGGCTTAATGTAAACATTGAAATCTGTTGCTATGACTTAAGATAACTGTAAATTTTAAAACCATTGAGCTTTAAAATGGTATATGAAACTCAAATTTATGAAAATATTTGGATAGGCAGTAGGCTATTTTCATGTAGATTTATATAGCCTATATTTATGACCAATACATTACATTTTCGCGAGACCACCTCGTGGTGCAGCAGATAGCTTTCTTGGCTGTCATCCCCGTAGGTCTGGGTTTGACTCCCGGCTTTGCCAAGAAATTTTGATTCTGGCCTTAGGGCTGGAATGGGTTACAGTCAGCCTCGTGAGGCAAAACTGAGAAGAGGAGGGTTCGATTCCCACCTCGGCCATCCTGGAAGTGGTTTCCCTACTCAAGGCAAATGCTGGGATGGTTGTTAACTTAAGGACACAGCCACCTCCTTCCCAATCCTATCCCCAATTTACAAATACACACACAGCCACCACAGTAACACAGGTTATCACACAATATGCCCACCCAATTTCTCAATTCCCGTGTGATAGTGTACGGCTTGTTGACACCCAGAGTTTGGTGTTACATCTCCTCACTTATGCAAGGCTCCACTCTTGTTTGATTATTATGTACCGGTATTCATTTTCAAATAACATGGACCTATACGGTATTGCTTTAGTGGCACCATGTTCTGCATGTGTCATAGTGAAGAAAAATCATCCCTCGGATCGTTGCTGAATGTATAGAAGTATCCAGGAATTTGATTAGTGTGTATCGAAGATACAGTTGTTGTTGCTTATTTTAAGGGCTGAGACATCGTGGTCATATATCCCCGTGTATTTGGGCGTGTGTGGAATGAGAGGCAGGTATCACTTGAGAAGAAATTGGGTGGGCTTATCATTTACATGGGTGGGCAAACTTTTAGTGGTCTCAGAATTAAATAAAATTAAGGGCATTGTGATATGTCTATGAGGTAGGAACATCAAGGTTAACAGCCCTAGTTTTTAAGTCACACAGCCTTAATGCCATGCCGAGTGTAGTGAGGGGTTGCTAACCTCAATAGTTTGTCTCTGAAAGCAAGATTATTTACAATTTTGAGGGACTGGAGTACCTTCAGTCATTTCATGGGATTGTAGCTTTGGGTACACGACAATCCAAACTTCTCCAGAACTCTTCAGGAATAGCACAAAGTCGCATAGGTGAGGGAGCAAATGTTAAATCTGATTTGCATTATAGCTTGTAATTAAAGCACTTAATTCACTGTAAAGGGCTGCAGCTTAACAAATTACGTTTAATAAAACACATCAACTAACTTCAGTCAGGAAACCATTTGCCTCCTAGGCTAAGTGGGGTTAGAAAACGGACACTTTAAAAGGAGACAATAGCTTCTCTAGGGTGGAGATTTAATGTTTGTTGGGCATTATTACCTAATCTCAGCCTAGCACTGCCCTCCTTGTGGTTTAAACACTTCCTTTGAGAAATAAAGGCTACATAACCTATATATTGACGTGTAGATTTGCCACGTATGCCAGTAAATCCTCCTGATTACAGGCCTTTATCCAGTATATCTGGATTAGAAATGAGGAATTTGTGAATTAATGGATAGGTGTTTGAGGGACTGACATCTCATGGGTATTAAAACCAGAATTATTCGATGAAACGTGTGATATTTGTATTTACCGCTCCAATGCACGAGGAAACCGGAATGCTGTTATGTCCAGTGTGACAAGAACTGCGCAAAAAATTACCGCACAGATGTTGGTTTCCCACATTTCTGCCATTGGTTAAAATGCAAAATTATGTTTCTGAGTTGATTTTGATAATTACAAACAATGTTTTCTTCAGACAAAATCGACAGGCCGCACTCAATGAATACGGGTAGACTGCTCTCTCGCGGATACATGGTGAACCGTCGCCGCCATGCGTGCGTGCGTGCGTGCGGTGCTTCCGGAACCGGCCGATTCAAAACCATGACGAAAAAATTACATGGTAAAGGCCTGATGTGTCCTTACTGTATTGATATCTATACTGTGGTACAATGAGATGTATATTCCAAAGAGAAATACAAGACCCTTGATTCCCGAGAGCGCCACCTCACGGCACGCGTCGCTGCAAATGGCTGCAACAGCACAATAGCAATGAACACCACCAGTACATCAGGACCTTCTATAATACCGGACCTGACACTGGCGGCGGGACTGTTGAAAGATGGCTGTCGCTGTTGGTGGTTACATGCTTTGTTTATTAGTTGAGTCGTTTTGTTTACGATGTGATAGTGATGTGAATTTCGGTTAGCAATCGTCTCCCTTGTTTATCTGTGCTTATTGATTATTGCTTAATGATATTACACGTTCGTGTAAGTAAATGTCTGCAATAGTGCCTCTTAAATACGAGATACCGGTGACTTCTGTACGCTTGTGATACCATTGCCAATCCGTGGGTAAGTTTGGTCTATTAATTATTCTGTTTATAGTTTATAAATTATTAGTAATGGTAATTCATTATGAGCAAGCATAGCAATAATTAACGTATTCCAATTCAAGGTTTAAGAAGATCTGAAAATTGATTACCGTACGTAGGAACATAACCTACTTTTTAAATTGTCTGCAGTGTTCTCTCATCCAATTATACGCCTGCTTGTCCAAGGATATCAATCTTATCACGTACTTGGTGTGGATCCCGTTTTAATAAACTACCAGTAGGCTTACTCATACATAGGTTATGCTAAAATTGTGGTGATATGCCTTGAAACTGTTGTGTGACTGGATCCAAATCCAATTATTATGAAGATAAGCCATTGGTGCCTATTTTCTAATTTCCCATCAGGGGAATTCAACCCACACCCAACTTCACGGGGTTGATGACCAAGAAGTCCTAAGCCCATAAAATGAATTAACAGCAGACAAAATCACGTCATGATGTTATTTTGGGTTGGGTTGGATTCTGACACACGTCATGCCTTTGACAGAGTTTGGTTGGTTCTTAAGTTTAGGGGCTGCGACAATGAGGTCATGTAGTCCCGTGTACTTTGGGTGTGTGTAGAATCTGTCTGATAACCGGTGTTAATTGTGATGACTGTATTAGTGAGTGTATATGTTTTTTAATTTAAGTACAGACTGCAACTTAGAATTTTTCAAATA
Organism: Meconema thalassinum; assembly: GCA_946902985.2. NCBI lineage: Eukaryota > Metazoa > Arthropoda > Insecta > Orthoptera > Tettigoniidae > Meconema > Meconema thalassinum. The sequence goes on along the minus strand of OX336388.2, from coordinate 943,449,971 downwards.
GTTCCTACATTTTGCCGCCAAACGCCACCGTCAACGACTACTAGGCCTAGTTCAGAACTTAGATACTAGACGCCACCGCAGTCGGCTCTTGGCAATGAACGTAGAAACCTAAGAGCGTTGTTTACATTCTTAACGTATCCAATTTAGCTTCACACAGGTGTAATTAGTGGAAGGTTCTTTAACATGCCATAAATCTATGACATGGGACCGCCGGCTTTACTTCCCCTCCGAAGGAAGGCATACTGAGGGATTTTTAACGCTCTTAAAAAATCCGACGGCTTCGGCCGGGTTTGAACCCGCTATCTTGGGCATAGAAGCTCAGCATGCTACCAACTACGCCACCGAAGCCACCCCGTTTGACAGAGTTCCATTTAATCTTATGAATAGGAATGAATGAATACGACTAGCCTACTTGTTGACGGATTTACAGGAGGCAGTCGTGACCTTATGATAGGAATTACCTAGGCATTTATCTTCAGTATGTGTGGGAACCCATGGTAAACCACTTGCTGGGTGGCTAAGCTGAGAATCGAACCCAACATTTCTCGGTTTACCTCACTAGGCTGTGTGTAGCCCGTTCTTACCCTCAGACTAGAAATGAGATTTCTTGACAGTCAGGAATCAAACTTGGGCCCCAGAAGTGACAACCAAGAACTACACCATCTGGTTGGTCACATTTATTTTTAAGAATAATATGTTTATCTGTTAGGTAGTCAGCCCGAAAGCTGGTTGGATCCTCAAAAGGCACTGCCGTTAGGTTATGTGGGTAGATACCCTCAGAAACCCATGGCAGCGCTATATTGAGGCGTACTAGGCAAGAAGAGGAGTGAGGTAGTTTGTCATTGCTTTCCTCACTGAGTCAGTACAGCAGTACTAACCCTATGAGTAGAACCTTTCACAGCATCCACAGGCACTTACTGTGCCCTGAATGTCATTACTAAGCACCACCCATACCTCAGTAGCTTCCATATAACCACAGCCATGAGTGAGACTGAGACATCGGTGATACTCTAGCCTGTGCCCACAGGCACTAACTGTGCCCTGAATGTCATTAATCAGCACCACCCACACCTCAGTAGCTTCCATATTATCACAGCCATGAATGAGACTGAGACATCGGTGATACTCTAGCCTGTGCCAACAGACACTGACTGTGCCCTGAATGTCATTTCTAAGCACCACCCATACCTCAGTAGCTTCCAGATAACCACAGCCATGAGTGAGACTGAGACATCGGTGATACTCTAGCCTGTGCCAACAGGCACTGACTGTGCCCTGAATGTCATTACTCAGCACCACCCATACCTCAGTAGCTTCCATATAATCACAGCCATAAGTGAGACTGAGACATCGGTGATACTCTAGCCTGTGCCAACAAGCACTGACTGTGCCCTGAATGGCATTACTCAGCACCACCCATACCTCAGTATCTTCCATATAATCACAGCCAAGAGTGAGACTGAGACATCGGTGATACTCTAGCCTGTGCCAACAGACACTGACTGTGCCCTGAATGTCATTACTAAGCACCACCCATTCCTCAGTAGCTTCCATATAATCACAGCCATGAGTGAGACTGAGACATCGGCGAAAAGCTTCATTTTACTCTAGCCTGTGCCAACAGAAAAATGCAAATGTACTGCATTCATCAAGAGATGGCAAACATGCCCAGAATAATATGTAACTTGCTAAAAAGGGATTGAAATTCCTACAGGAACATTTAGAACTTTCCCTGTTCACTCAGCCAAGATATTCTGCAAATCTCTCCTGTGGGCCTCAATATTATTTTATTTTATTCCTTTCCTGATGAAACTCCGGTGGTACCTTACTTCAACTCCTAGGGCACCTCCCCATGCCTGTCCCTTACACAGCTACACACACTACTACATTTATCACGTAATCGGAGGAATTCAACCCACACACAACTGTACGGGGCTGATGACCAAGATGTTCCAAGCCCATAAAATGAATTAACAGCAGACAAAATCACGTCATGATGTTATTTTGTATTGTGTTGGATTGTGACAAACGTCAGGCGTTTGATGTCCGACCACCAACTACGGCGGCCATCTTGGATTGCAGTGTCAGGTCCGGTAGTATAGAAGGTCCTGAGTACATACCACGCATGCGAAAATTCACCACTGCTAGGTGTAGTGTAGTGGGCTCTTTGGAAAATAATTGAAGTGTTGATGGACTCCATGTAGGAGAATGTAAAGAGTTGGAAAATAAACATGCAGTCAGATTGATATATTACATTGGTGACGAGAACAAACTTACGTAAAAAAACAACAACATGAATATTAACAAGCCTCAAATTTTCGACCCTCATTCTGATCCATCATCGCTAGGACAACGTTGGGCGAAATGGGTGAGATGTTTTGAAAGGTGCGTAGTGGCAAATGATATTAGGAATGATATACGCAAAAAAAAAAACGCTTCTGCTCAATCTCGCTGGTGATGAAGTATCAGATATATTCGATAGCTTGCCCGATACTGGGGTTACTTATTCAGATGCTTTGGTTTCTTTTAATTCCCACTTCCAGCCAAAGAAGAATCTTTTTTACAAGGCATGTCCTTTTCGTAAGGCCTACCAGAACCGTAATGAAACAATTACTGATTTTTCGGCCAGGTTACGGAATCTTGCTTCAACGTGTGAATTTAAGGAACGCTTGGATTTCGAATTAACTATGCAGTTATTAGTGGGTGCAAATTCAGTATCTTTACAAAAGCACATACTGTCCAAGTCTGGCATTAGTTTCACTGCCGCATTTGAGTTCGGCCGAAATGAGGAAATCGTCGCGGCTCAAGCTTTTGAATTTCAGGACAAGGACGTGAATCAAAGCGTAAACAAGGTCAAGACAGTAAGAAATAAGACGAAACGTGCGTCTTCAAATAGCCGCTTATGCTTCTATTGTGGTGGAAATTGGCCTCATTCACAAAGAAAAACCTGTCCTGCAAGGGGTTATGTTTGTAAATTATGCAATAAAACTAATCACTTTGAGAAAGTTTGCAAGAACACTAAGCAACAGAAGGTTAGAACTCACACTGATACCGGTAACAATATAGATTACATTGATGGGAGTTCATCAGATTCAGATTCCTCAACTCACTCTCGCATAAATAGAGTGTCCGGCAACAGCTCGTCACCTCCCCAAGTAAAAATTTCCCTTTTGGATAAAAGAATTTCATTTGTTGTGGATGCAGGCTGTTCTGACAACATAATTGATTCTGCAACGTTTGGTTCTCTGAAACCCGTTACGTTAACGGAAACAAAGAAACGCTTATTTCCCTACCAATCGAAGACAAAATTGAAAGTGTTGGGAAAGTTCTTTGCAACTTTAACCTACAAGTCACATTCCACTTTAGCTAAGTTTTATGTAGTCGGTGGACATGGTGTTTCTTTGTTGGGATACCAAACTGCACAAGACCTGAATTGTATTAAAGTCTTGTGTGCCATTTCTTCGGACGAAGTAGAGAAACGTTATCCATCTGTTTTTAACGGTACAGGCAAATTCAAATATGCCAAGATTAAACTGCATATTGTACAGCCTCCCAGGGGTATGCACCCCTTGGAGTCCATCCCCCCGGCATCTGGCTAAATCCCCTAAATGGCAACCCTTGGAAAGCCGGGCCAACATCCATAAAACGTAACAGGGACAGCTGGCCACTCTAAAGAGCAGCTCAGGCCTTGCACAATGGTTACACATAGCGACATACAATTAACTGGGCCAACACATTGCTGACAACATAGCGCCGGAGAGTATAAGAAGGCATCGTAATGAGGTCAAAGGATCTCTTCATTGTCAGTGCTTCATCGAGACGGCCCGAGGCTACGCTGGTGTCAACCGAGGTGAGTCAGTCAATCGTGTTCAGAGTTCCTACTTATGTAACCTGTAACCCACAACTTGTACTACATTGTGAACATAATTACATTCCCTACAAGGGACTCATACTCAGAATTACAGACCAATAAACACTTGGTCCACACTCTACACACGCTTTACTGTTTATACGCCTTTTTACATCCCAACGCCCTTCCTTATTCCCGTCACGTAAAAACGTGACAGACGGTAGCCTAATAGCGCTAACTCAGGTACCTTTGTGTTCCCCGAGCCGACTCGGCTGCCAGCAAGCAGCACGTGTCACTCGGCTGATACGAACAGAGTCAGTTACATAATAAGCAGTCAGCTGAGCTGCGCGACCAGCACAGCGACCCTGTGCATTGGGTCCCATCCCTTCAAACACTACTACATTATTTATAGGAACGCCCCCTAGTTCCTAGCACACCACAACACTCTACACTGGTCAGCTTGCCCTAGCAAGGGAAGCTACCCTTTTTAGGCACAACCTTATAAATTAGTACAACAACTCTCCCTTTTAGATCCACCCCCAAATAAGGGATCTAAAACACTGGTGGAGGCGGGGTACTACGCATAGAGAAAAGGACTCAACCAACGAGCCCTCGTAGTTAAAACGACCCCTTCCGTACCGCAAAAAGCCAAGCAAATAGTGAAATTTTTTTTCCCCCAGACAAAAAGCACCATTTTTTTTTGTGTGCTCCAAAACTAGCTAAACAGGGGAAATTCTTATTAAACCAACCCCCCAGCCCCAGAAAGAATCAGACAGATACGAAAATACACTGTCAAACACGCACAGATTTTTTTTATTATTCTTATTGTAGTCCCATACACTTCAGGCAGAATGGCACCTCATGCAGAGATTGCAAGCCATAGAGGCAATAGGGGTACGCCAATATTATTAACATTATTGTTCAGATGCCAGAGGCACATACAAAGCCGGCAAACACAAATACGGGCACTCCAAACAAAAGTCGGGACAATACAGGGCAAACAACCGTACACTCCGTCAGAGGGTAGGACAGCGCGATTAAGATGCGTACATAAGCACTTGAATCACACACATGAACACCTCAATAGGTTCCATATACAAAGAAACAAAATATACCAACAATTAATCACCACACATGGTCCCGTAATAGATAATGCAACCCTCGAGAGAATGAGGGTGCACTACACAGGTTTACACGCCCAATACAAGGAGCTAATTCGCGTCCAAGCGCTTCTCCAACTAGCGGCCACAAAACAATACAGAGCACAGAAACATTAATACATTAATACAGTAATTTGCAAGCAGGCCATGAGCCTCAATAGGCAGTACACCCAAATTTGGGACAAATACCGTGAGCTCCAAGCCAATAAGGCCATTTTTGAGTTCATGGTAGGGCCACCAGCCCAGCCGAGAGAGGACATAAGCGTAGATACGCTAGCTCGACAATTTGCGAGGATGTCCCTCTCGCCACGTACTACCACACAATGGAAGGAGTGCGCCGTGGCCACAGTCAAGAAGACGGCCAGGTTAGGCTCCAACTTACTACAAAATAAACCTAACACAAACACACGTCCTTCAGCTCCGGATCGGAAGGCAATTTTGCCAAACCGAGGGGCAGAGCCTAGAACAATCCCCTCGGAACAAAGGGACGAGAGGGAGTTGAGGCCAGGGCCATTAAACACACACGATATGACAAGGAAACAAAGGGACATAACCACGTCATGGGCTGAGGACGCAGAGCCCACCCTACAGTACATAAAGCCTACATACACGTACACAGATAGGCTAACACATTGGCAGGAGCCGGCCGTGGCCAAATGCCAGAAAGCGGTCAGGCTACAAGCCACCACATTGCCAGGGCATAAACAGGCAGTTAAGCGGCCTTTACCGCCAGTTCAAAGGGCAAATTTGCCAGAACGAAGGCGAACACCGGTATTAGTCCCTCAGGATGCACGATATACGCACGAACATTTTGACCGGGCACTACCACACAGTACACGGGGATTAGGAAAAGTGTTATTAACTACCCCACAAAACCAGGCAGTCAAAAACATACACACTCCCGTAAAATCTACTAGGGCAGCGTCAAGCACAATTAGGCCCTCGAATACAGGCACACTCAAACCTATAGACACGCGCTACGGTGGAAGTAGGCCAAAGCTTACTTTGCTAGAAATTCCGCCGGAAAGTAGCAAAGGAACACCCCAGTGGATTCCAGAGGCCTATCATCTAATAACAGGGCAAAACCCTTCACCTTTCTGAGCACTGAAGCTCGAAAGAGGATAACGACTTCCACCAGGGCCACAGAAACAAACTAACATCGCTAACACCAACATTATAGGCCACATAAGTTCTTTCACACGGGGGCGATAAGAAAATGGTCCAACAAGTACATAATAAACATAAAATCGCATATTTTTCTTTCTTATTTTATGTATATACAGTGCAACATAGCCAAATTAGAAGGAACAATTTTAAATCCTTCTTGTTTTTTTTCGGAACCATGGCATTTTTCTCTCAGGCCATCAATGGTTATGGGGCGAAGTGGTTAACGCCATAACGTAAAGTCTCTAATATGCTAAGCCAAGTGGAAGCCAAGCAGGCTTCAGGCCGAAAGAGAGATATTTTGAACACAGCTTAAGCATAAAATCACAGCATAAAGCTTAAGTGAGTCTTTCTAAGTAGAAATGACTAAACGTTCTATGTTAGGGTTCCACAGTTTGATAGATTCTCCTGTTGCGGGCGAAAGCCGTAAGTGTGGCAGGAATTAAGAATCACAAACTAACTTCAAAAATTTGGTGAGGTGTGCTTTAACCAACTGAAAAGCCCAATTGCACACCGGGACGAGACACTGTCATTTTGGTGAGTTACAATTACTTTGAAGGGCAGGTTTGACTCCCATAGTGCACTGGCTTTGCTCGTGACGTGGATACAAGTGTATCAATTACGTCTTGCAATGGCCTGCCCAATGTGTACTAGACAGTGTCGGTAGATTCCCCTGAGACGTAACCAGATTACGGTAGTACTCACGTTACCAAAATTGTAAATACTACACTCAGGTCCCAAGCACATTTTTTTAAACATTTTTTATAGTGTTCACGACATAATTTTTAGAGACTATCGCCACCTGCTATTATTTTCTTTCAAAGTGCTCTCTTAATCCAGAGCGGGGCATAGCTCATTTTCTTTCTATGACGCAGGCATTAGGCCCGATGAAAGAAAGGTGGCCAAGTTAAACATATATATATATATTTAATACATAGGTACACGTAAAGGCGGAAACACTGCCAAAAGGAAAGGAAGTAATCCCACGGGCAGGCGTGAAAAGAGGGCCAAGAAATAGCCCACTGACCGCACCGGGATACGATCCTAACACCCCACAGAACTGTCCCGGAGACACGCGGGCATAATGACATTTCGTACCATTGTAGGGACATAATCGAACCACGGTACAGTAACACAAAATCTGGGGACACAAATGTAGTCAATGGAAGGTTCTTCTACAAGTACGGCCAACGCATATGAGATTTCCGAAGTGAAATGCCATGGCCTGTGGTTTGGATTCCAAGTAAAACGGAAATCCCGTGGCTCATGATCTCCAGATACGGTCACGTTAAACCACAAATTCCCCTCTTTTCTGTCACAATGCGAAAAGCACTCATCACAGTCACAGAGAGTAAGCGATTAAAAACACATGTGCCGGACACACAGCGTTATCAAGACAAGTAACGAGCGTGCGCGCAAGACATTGTAATCCGATACCACCATACTCAGCAACAACGCAGGCCTCAGTGATAACCTGCAAGCTTACAGACAACAGCTCTCGGAGCAGAGCGCACGGCATCATTCACGCCCGATTTAGAGACCCTATATCTTACAAAATTACACTACAAGGGGAAATCAAAAACATACCAACTCTACACAGGTATGCATGCTTTCATTTGCGCATTGCACATCCACGGGAACGTGCCATAATATATGCGGCACGGAAATGATCACACCAAGTCTTTACAGACAACCGGATTCGAACCCATGACCACACACAACACGCTCGTACCAAAAACTAACTATCCAATGGTATTTTTGGTACGCGGAACACAAGCAAAAACCACACTGGGGAAGCCCCAAGCGCTGAAACACAACGCAAACATAAAACACAGAGAATGACATAAGGTCACGGGTCTGAGTGCCAGTAAAAAATTTAGACACAAAGGAAAACAGCTATTCAGGCGTCCAATCATACTGAAAGTGGCCCATACAAGTGCATGAACAGGGAATACTACATTTCCTCCAACCAAAAGCCAGACAGAAAATTTCGAATTACACCTGACATAGAGCATACATTTCACAGACACAGGTAGGAAAATTTCACAAGACACAAGTCTTAGGGAACAATGGCCACACAACGTCATTACCTAACTAGGACGAATTGCTACATTAGTCCGCTAGGAATCTAAAACAATGACCACACTTGATTACGTGCAGAAAAGCACATACCAACTGCTGACAGCAGACTATTTACACTGCAATACTGCGGTGACAAGACACTATTGCGTATAGCCAGTGACCGTGAAATTACAAACACATAACAATTATAACACCATACATTTTTTTTGCCACACTGCAAAAACATTTGGCAATGGACAAGACGTGACACAGCGGAACTTATCTTGGGCCTATAAGGGCACGTTCGCAAAGACGTTGGCAAGCCACGGGCGCCTTCTGCCCACACAGGCGATACCTATTACGACTCGGCCTGCAACAGACCAACCGTCCGCGTGGTGTAGCGGAACACAGTCACACACACGCACACGCACTCAACAATTAGGAGCAAACACAGACAAGATCGCCCCCCTAATAACTTCTCTTATCGATAGTAAGGCATAGGAGTCATTACAGATGACTAGCACATGACCAGTCGCACTACGACCACTGGCCACATCTACACTACAAATGGCAGACCAGACTAGGTCATGCAGCTATACTATCCCAAGGCGCGGATAGACAGCCAACATGGACCAAGGGAGGATGACAGGAGAACAGGCTACCAGCGTACCACCTTACTCCCTTCCCATAACCTTCTCACGCCCAACATAAACAACGCAGACATAGCTACACGACCAAAAACAGCTACACTACATTACGAAGTACACACAAGGGGTTGATGGACTTCATGCGTCTAAAGTGCAGGCATGCTACGCCTTGCGTCACGATGCTCCCACCTGAGTATTAGGGGTGGCTCAGCAAACATTCAATAAGCATAATGCGCCTCTCCAAATGAGAGAGGAGGCCATAGATATATATTAACCATTCTTTAGTACTTAAACTCTCCCGCATGAAAGGAACATATGGTATTATGCCCCATCCTACACCTATCCGTACATGAAGGCAGACACTTCATATCCAGACACATGCATGAGTATCCCATCCATTTACCAGGGATTTTAATATCAAGCCTGCATGAAATTTTCGTATCTTTGCAATCCCGGGAATTACCTCCCCACTCCACTCACTATAGAAGCATCCCAGTGGCATCACCGGTTTCAGGCCACCACTAACGTGGAACCCAAAGGTGCGCAAACCCTTCCTACCATACTTTAAGTCCACTCAACAAATAACTACCCCCAGATCCTAATAACAGGGTACCTGACATTACAGACCCTACTAACACCTCCATTAAGGTAAAGAAAGCATTATTGCTGGAAAGCTGACGTAGCAGTGGTAGACCAGAAGTAGCCTATGTACTTAGAAGATCTACAACCCCGCAACACTGGAAATATTTTACATTTTACACAGAGATTAAACTATTTACACAGGTTACGCTACATTTTTTTTTACAAAGGAATCTGATACGATCTGATTGATGACAGCGGTGTAAGCCGAAGGTCAGGAGCACCACACCGGAGCAGAGCTGGGGAAGGCGATGTGGACCCTTCCCCAGTTGGCTCGACAGCGCAGCGACCTCACTTAACTGACGACTAGACCAAACAGACGAACTACGTAAGGTCAAAGCATTCGGGACCTGACACGGGCAAACATCGAGATCTAGGGGTGCATATTAGCCCATCCCCCTTGTCGGAGAACGTTACACCCACTATGTGTCACGGTCATCGAAGCCGAGATCTGCAGGGTGACTTTCTGAGGATGGCGGGAGAAATAGCTCACTCGGCGCCGGCCTCGGGAACTATCCCTAGAGACGACCCCATTATGACTAGACTCCTAGTTAAGTTTAAATTTAAGTAGGCACGGCTTCCATAGCGGGAAGCAAAACTCCTATGCGTTGGAGTGGAAGATAACTGCGAAATACATATTACTGCGGCCCATAGAGGCAAATTCATATATCAATGCGAAAAGCATACTACGGCGGCCCATAGAGGCAAATATCAATGCGAAAAGCATCCTGCGACGGCCGATAAAGGCGAAGACAATATTATGCCATTGGACCACACTGTCCAATGCCCACATAAATGGCGACGCATCGGGCAACCAGAGGGCATTAAGAGAGGGGCATTGCGCGCCCCTCACAGGAGCCAAGTGGGCGGCTCAACTACGATACATCGGAACAGCAAACGGTCATGAACAAGGAAGTTACAGCGGGCGAAACGGTTAGCTTAGTGGCACCGTAAGCCGCCTGCGAATAGGTTAGTACTAGTATTAAGACCTAGAATAGATGTCGACAATAGTATTAAAACGGAGGGGACTACGAGGCATTGTTGGGTTCCGGTCCCGACAATGTACTACAAGGGCGCCACCGCGAGAGAAATCAAACGGACAGCCTCCATCTAAATTTTAGTACTTAAGTCATAGTGCCATTTTCAGGTCACTTAGATATAAGCAAAATTACTAACCGCTGTTGCTAATAATAGCACAGCACATTTCGGCTTTAGAGTAAGGTCCACTCGGCATGTACATACAGTATAGTTTACATTTAATTAATTTTATCAATAAGTTAAATAAGTAATGTAAGATGTAGGGTAACATAAACCTACATTTAAGGCAATTTTTTTTATATATATATATAGATCACAATAGAATATATCGGCACTCGGTGACTAAAAATCCGTTACCGAGGTAAGCCCGACAATACTTAGGATAAACTAGGTTAAAATAGGCTAACCTAGGGTAAGTTAAACTTCGGTGGCGCTACACTTAGTTTCCAAACTAAGCGCTACCGAAGAAGGTTATATATATATATATATACCTGTCATGAATCATAATGTATTGCACTGTAATATTCATAATTAACCCACTTTTACCCACACAGGAAGACCACGGAGATACGAGGAAATAAACATCTTAATATGGATGCATTTTTGTTCTGTTTTGATTTACAGGTAACCAAGAACGTGAATATGTCTATGGTAAACATATTACCCAAATACACATACATGTCACACACAATTACACTCCTTATCAGTTTTTAGTTGCACCCTTAAAGGTGACAACGCCAGCGGTCAGCGGTGGACAGCATACGTGGGATGATGACCATCGCTGAACGCACACACATTTCAGAATACGCAAATGAAGCGTTACTTCAGGCTCAAAGGGCGACACAGAGTTTGTAAGTGCCGGACCTTCGACCCTAAGGTGGGATTCCGACCCACGACGGAAAACCACGAGGTTATGTAATAACTACAGGGAGAGAGTAGTGGACTAGCCACTAAACCTCACCAGGAACGGCCGATTAGAGAACGGTCGGCGAGGCCTAATAGTACGGTGCGCGCCAAGTATAAGAGGTATGCAGTAACTGGGCAGGTAACAGAGCTCTATAAGGTTTATATATATATATATAGGATAGTGATAATTATAAAGTGTACATTATTTTGTATTTTCTCGCCATGTCATACAGTTGCAAGGGTCCACAAGAGTGGCAAGAGTACTTATACGTACAGGGTACCCACATGGCAAACATTTTTTTTTATGTTCATCTTCATTACATGTTTACTATGTTCAACTACAACTTGTCAGGGATTTTACAACTGTAAGGATTACCATTGTTATTATTATCGGGTCATATCTGTTACCCTTATCAAGACCACCAATGTACATAATGTGTATGATTTGTTTTCTTTAATTTTTCCTTCTTCTAACTTCCCCATTTGTCAGGGTGTTCCGTTTTTTCCCAAACAAATAAATACTATCCCTTAAATTATACCCTGGAACACCCATTTTTTTTCTATTCTCTCCTATCTTTCTATTTGCAGGGAGCACTTTTTCCCCAAGGTAAAGCCAGACGACACAATTCCGCGTCTAGCTGGGTTTTTCCTCCCTGCACAACTATGTAACGAATCACCATCAAAAAACCATGTTTTTTTTTTGAAACTAGCAATATGCCAGCAATAGCAAGGGCAATTTTTTTTACATGTCGAATTTCTTTTAATGTTAAATTTTTCTCAAATGTCAATTTTTTTTCCAATGTTAATCTTTTCTCGACATCAAATCTTTCGCAATGTCAATTTTTTTTGTTTGTTTTTTCACAATGTCAATATCAGTGTATACATATATCTGTACATCCCATAACCCTCCCCTCTGAACACGGGCTGACCTCACACCCACACTTCGATACGACACCACCAGGAGATACGAGGGGGTTTCAAGGACCACTACGTCAACGCCCCAACCTCCAGTTCCGTTCCCGTTCGCGAGGACGCGAACAAATGAAGGAAGACGCTTGTACAGCCTCCCAGGGGTATGCACCCCTTGGAGTCCATCCCCCCGGCATCTGGCTAAATCCCCTAAATGGCAACCCTTGGAAAGCCGGGCCAACATCCATAAAACGTAACAGGGACAGCTGGCCACTCTAAAGAGCAGCTCAGGCCTTGCACAATGGTTACACATAGCGACATACAATTAACTGGGCCAACACATTGCTGACAACATAGCGCCGGAGAGTATAAGAAGGCATCGTAATGAGGTCAAAGGATCTCTTCATTGTCAGTGCTTCATCGAGACGGCCCGAGGCTACGCTGGTGTCAACCGAGGTGAGTCAGTCAATCGTGTTCAGAGTTCCTACTTATGTAACCTGTAACCCACAACTTGTACTACATTGTGAACATAATTACATTCCCTACAAGGGACTCATACTCAGAATTACAGACCAATAAACACTTGGTCCACACTCTACACACGCTTTACTGTTTATACGCCTTTTTACATCCCAACGCCCTTCCTTATTCCCGTCACGTAAAAACGTGACAGACGGTAGCCTAATAGCGCTAACTCAGGTACCTTTGTGTTCCCCGAGCCGACTCGGCTGCCAGCAAGCAGCACGTGACACTCGGCTGATACGAACAGAGTCAGTTACATAATAAGCAGTCAGCTGAGCTGCGCGACCAGCACAGCGACCCTGTGCATTGGGTCCCATCCCTTCAAACACTACTACATTATTTATAGGAACGCCCCCTAGTTCCTAGCACACCACAACACTCTACACTGGTCAGCTTGCCCTAGCAAGGGAAGCTACCCTTTTTAGGCACAACCTTATAAATTAGTACAACAACTCTCCCTTTTAGATCCACCCCCAAATAAGGGATCTAAAACACTGGTGGAGGCGGGGTACTACGCATAGAGAAAAGGACTCAACCAACGAGCCCTCGTAGTTAAACGACCCCTTCCGTACCGCAAAAAGCCAAGCAAATAGTGAAAATTTTTTTTCCCCCAGACAAAAAGCACCATTTTTTTTTGTGTGCTCCAAAACTAGCTAAACAGGGGAAATTCTTATTATACCAACCCCCCAGCCCCAGAAAGAATCAGACAGATACGAAAATAGACTGTCAAACACGCACAGATTTTTTTTATTATTCTTATTGTAGTCCCATACACTTCAGGCAGAATGGCACCTCATGCAGAGATTGCAAGCCATAGAGGCAATAGGGGTACGCCAATATTATTAACATTATTGTTCAGATGCCAGAGGCACATACAAAGCCGGCAAACACAAATACGGGCACTCCAAACAAAAGTCGGGACAATACAGGGCAAACAACCGTACACTCCGTCAGAGGGTAGGACAGCGCGATTAAGATGCGTACATAAGCACTTGAATCACACACATGAACACCTCAATAGGTTCCATATACAAAGAAACAAAATATACCAACAATTAATCACCACACATGGTCCCGTAATAGATAATGCAACCCTCGAGAGAATGAGGGTGCACTACACAGGTTTACACGCCCAATACAAGGAGCTAATTCGCGTCCAAGCGCTTCTCCAACTAGCGGCCACAAAACAATACAGAGCACAGAAACATTAATACATTAATACAGTAATTTGCAAGCAGGCCATGAGCCTCAATAGGCAGTACACCCAAATTTGGGACAAATACCGTGAGCTCCAAGCCAATAAGGCCATTTTTGAGTTCATGGTAGGGCCACCAGCCCAGCCGAGAGAGGACATAAGCGTAGATACGCTAGCTCGACAATTTGCGAGGATGTCCCTCTCGCCACGTACTACCACACAATGGAAGGAGTGCGCCGTGGCCACAGTCAAGAAGACGGCCAGGTTAGGCTCCAACTTACTACAAAATAAACCTAACACAAACACACGTCCTTCAGCTCCGGATCGGAAGGCAATTTTGCCAAACCGAGGGGCAGAGCCTAGAACAATCCCCTCGGAACAAAGGGACGAGAGGGAGTTGAGGCCAGGGCCATTAAACACACACGATATGACAAGGAAACAAAGGGACATAACCACGTCATGGGCTGAGGACGCAGAGCCCACCCTACAGTACATAAAGCCTACATACACGTACACAGATAGGCTAACACATTGGCAGGAGCCGGCCGTGGCCAAATGCCAGAAAGCGGTCAGGCTACAAGCCACCACATTGCCAGGGCATAAACAGGCAGTTAAGCGGCCTTTACCGCCAGTTCAAAGGGCAAATTTGCCAGAACGAAGGCGAACACCGGTATTAGTCCCTCAGGATGCACGATATACGCACGAACATTTTGACCGGGCACTACCACACAGTACACGGGGATTAGGAAAAGTGTTATTAACTACCCCACAAAACCAGGCAGTCAAAAACATACACACTCCCGTAAAATCTACTAGGGCAGCGTCAAGCACAATTAGGCCCTCGAATACAGGCACACTCAAACCTATAGACACGCGCTACGGTGGAAGTAGGCCAAAGCTTACTTTGCTAGAAATTCCGCCGGAAAGTAGCAAAGGAACACCCCAGTGGATTCCAGAGGCCTATCATCTAATAACAGGGCAAAACCCTTCACCTTTCTGAGCACTGAAGCTCGAAAGAGGATAACGACTTCCACCAGGGCCACAGAAACAAACTAACATCGCTAACACCAACATTATAGGCCACATAAGTTCTTTCACACGGGGGCGATAAGAAAATGGTCCAACAAGTACATAATAAACATAAAATCGCATATTTTTCTTTCTTATTTTATGTATATACAGTGCAACATAGCCAAATTAGAAGGAACAATTTTAAATCCTTCTTGTTTTTTTTCGGAACCATGGCATTTTTCTCTCAGGCCATCAATGGTTATGGGGCGAAGTGGTTAACGCCATAACGTAAAGTCTCTAATATGCTAAGCCAAGTGGAAGCCAAGCAGGCTTCAGGCCGAAAGAGAGATATTTTGAACACAGCTTAAGCATAAAATCACAGCATAAAGCTTAAGTGAGTCTTTCTAAGTAGAAATGACTAAACGTTCTATGTTAGGGTTCCACAGTTTGATAGATTCTCCTGTTGCGGGCGAAAGCCGTAAGTGTGGCAGGAATTAAGAATCACAAACTAACTTCAAAAATTTGGTGAGGTGTGCTTTAACCAACTGAAAAGCCCAATTGCACACCGGGACGAGACACTGTCATTTTGGTGAGTTACAATTACTTTGAAGGGCAGGTTTGACTCCCATAGTGCACTGGCTTTGCTCGTGACGTGGATACAAGTGTATCAATTACGTCTTGCAATGGCCTGCCCAATGTGTACTAGACAGTGTCGGTAGATTCCCCTGAGACGTAACCAGATTACGGTAGTACTCACGTTACCAAAATTGTAAATACTACACTCAGGTCCCAAGCACATTTTTTTAAACATTTTTTATAGTGTTCACGACATAATTTTTAGAGACTATCGCCACCTGCTATTATTTTCTTTCAAAGTGCTCTCTTAATCCAGAGCGGGGCATAGCTCATTTTCTTTCTATGACGCAGGCATTAGGCCCGATGAAAGAAAGGTGGCCAAGTTAAACATATATATATATATTTAATACATAGGTACACGTAAAGGCGGAAACACTGCCAAAAGGAAAGGAAGTAATCCCACGGGCAGGCGTGAAAAGAGGGCCAAGAAATAGCCCACTGACCGCACCGGGATACGATCCTAACACCCCACAGAACTGTCCCGGAGACACGCGGGCATAATGACATTTCGTACCATTGTAGGGACATAATCGAACCACGGTACAGTAACACAAAATCTGGGGACACAAATGTAGTCAATGGAAGGTTCTTCTACAAGTACGGCCAACGCATATGAGATTTCCGAAGTGAAATGCCATGGCCTGTGGTTTGGATTCCAAGTAAAACGGAAATCCCGTGGCTCATGATCTCCAGATACGGTCACGTTAAACCACAAATTCCCCTCTTTTCTGTCACAATGCGAAAAGCACTCATCACAGTCACAGAGAGTAAGCGATTAAAAACACATGTGCCGGACACACAGCGTTATCAAGACAAGTAACGAGCGTGCGCGCAAGACATTGTAATCCGATACCACCATACTCAGCAACAACGCAGGCCTCAGTGATAACCTGCAAGCTTACAGACAACAGCTCTCGGAGCAGAGCGCACGGCATCATTCACGCCCGATTTAGAGACCCTATATCTTACAAAATTACACTACAAGGGGAAATCAAAAACATACCAACTCTACACAGGTATGCATGCTTTCATTTGCGCATTGCACATCCACGGGAACGTGCCATAATATATGCGGCACGGAAATGATCACACCAAGTCTTTACAGACAACCGGATTCGAACCCATGACCACACACAACACGCTCGTACCAAAAACTAACTATCCAATGGTATTTTTGGTACGCGGAACACAAGCAAAAACCACACTGGGGAAGCCCCAAGCGCTGAAACACAACGCAAACATAAAACACAGAGAATGACATAAGGTCACGGGTCTGAGTGCCAGTAAAAAATTTAGACACAAAGGAAAACAGCTATTCAGGCGTCCAATCATACTGAAAGTGGCCCATACAAGTGCATGAACAGGGAATACTACATTTCCTCCAACCAAAAGCCAGACAGAAAATTTCGAATTACACCTGACATAGAGCATACATTTCACAGACACAGGTAGGAAAATTTCACAAGACACAAGTCTTAGGGAACAATGGCCACACAACGTCATTACCTAACTAGGACGAATTGCTACATTAGTCCGCTAGGAATCTAAAACAATGACCACACTTGATTACGTGCAGAAAAGCACATACCAACTGCTGACAGCAGACTATTTACACTGCAATACTGCGGTGACAAGACACTATTGCGTATAGCCAGTGACCGTGAAATTACAAACACATAACAATTATAACACCATACATTTTTTTTGCCACACTGCAAAAACATTTGGCAATGGACAAGACGTGACACAGCGGAACTTATCTTGGGCCTATAAGGGCACGTTCGCAAAGACGTTGGCAAGCCACGGGCGCCTTCTGCCCACACAGGCGATACCTATTACGACTCGGCCTGCAACAGACCAACCGTCCGCGTGGTGTAGCGGAACACAGTCACACACACGCACACGCACTCAACAATTAGGAGCAAACACAGACAAGATCGCCCCCCTAATAACTTCTCTTATCGATAGTAAGGCATAGGAGTCATTACAGATGACTAGCACATGACCAGTCGCACTACGACCACTGGCCACATCTACACTACAAATGGCAGACCAGACTAGGTCATGCAGCTATACTATCCCAAGGCGCGGATAGACAGCCAACATGGACCAAGGGAGGATGACAGGAGAACAGGCTACCAGCGTACCACCTTACTCCCTTCCCATAACCTTCTCACGCCCAACATAAACAACGCAGACATAGCTACACGACCAAAAACAGCTACACTACATTACGAAGTACACACAAGGGGTTGATGGACTTCATGCGTCTAAAGTGCAGGCATGCTACGCCTTGCGTCACGATGCTCCCACCTGAGTATTAGGGGTGGCTCAGCAAACATTCAATAAGCATAATGCGCCTCTCCAAATGAGAGAGGAGGCCATAGATATATATTAACCATTCTTTAGTACTTAAACTCTCCCGCATGAAAGGAACATATGGTATTATGCCCCATCCTACACCTATCCGTACATGAAGGCAGACACTTCATATCCAGACACATGCATGAGTATCCCATCCATTTACCAGGGATTTTAATATCAAGCCTGCATGAAATTTTCGTATCTTTGCAATCCCGGGAATTACCTCCCCACTCCACTCACTATAGAAGCATCCCAGTGGCATCACCGGTTTCAGGCCACCACTAACGTGGAACCCAAAGGTGCGCAAACCCTTCCTACCATACTTTAAGCCCACTCAACAAATAACTACCCCCAGATCCTAATAACAGGGTACCTGACATTACAGACCCTACTAACACCTCCATTAAGGTAAAGAAAGCATTATTGCTGGAAAGCTGACGTAGCAGTGGTAGACCAGAAGTAGCCTATGTACTTAGAAGATCTACAACCCCGCAACACTGGAAATATTTTACATTTTACACAGAGATTAAACTATTTACACAGGTTACGCTACATTTTTTTTTTACAAAGGAATCTGATACGATCTGATTGATGACAGCGGTGTAAGCCGAAGGTCAGGAGCACCACACCGGAGCAGAGCTGGGGAAGGCGATGTGGACCCTTCCCCAGTTGGCTCGACAGCGCAGCGACCTCACTTAACTGACGACTAGACCAAACAGACGAACTACGTAAGGTCAAAGCATTCGGGACCTGACACGGGCAAACATCGAGATCTAGGGGTGCATATTAGCCCATCCCCCTTGTCGGAGAACGTTACACCCACTATGTGTCACGGTCATCGAAGCCGAGATCTGCAGGGTGACTTTCTGAGGATGGCGGGAGAAATAGCTCACTCGGCGCCGGCCTCGGGAACTATCCCTAGAGACGACCCCATTATGACTAGACTCCTAGTTAAGTTTAAATTTAAGTAGGCACGGCTTCCATAGCGGGAAGCAAAACTCCTATGCGTTGGAGTGGAAGATAACTGCGAAATACATATTACTGCGGCCCATAGAGGCAAATTCATATATCAATGCGAAAAGCATACTACGGCGGCCCATAGAGGCAAATATCAATGCGAAAAGCATCCTGCGACGGCCGATAAAGGCGAAGACAATATTATGCCATTGGACCACACTGTCCAATGCCCACATAAATGGCGACGCATCGGGCAACCAGAGGGCATTAAGAGAGGGGCATTGCGCGCCCCTCACAGGAGCCAAGTGGGCGGCTCAACTACGATACATCGGAACAGCAAACGGTCATGAACAAGGAAGTTACAGCGGGCGAAACGGTTAGCTTAGTGGCACCGTAAGCCGCCTGCGAATAGGTTAGTACTAGTATTAAGACCTAGAATAGATGTCGACAATAGTATTAAAACGGAGGGGACTACGAGGCATTGTTGGGTTCCGGTCCCGACAATGTACTACAAGGGCGCCACCGCGAGAGAAATCAAACGGACAGCCTCCATCTAAATTTTAGTACTTAAGTCATAGTGCCATTTTCAGGTCACTTAGATATAAGCAAAATTACTAACCGCTGTTGCTAATAATAGCACAGCACATTTCGGCTTTAGAGTAAGGTCCACTCGGCATGTACATACAGTATAGTTTACATTTAATTAATTTTATCAATAAGTTAAATAAGTAATGTAAGATGTAGGGTAACATAAACCTACATTTAAGGCAATTTTTTTTATATATATATATAGATCACAATAGAATATATCGGCACTCGGTGACTAAAAATCCGTTACCGAGGTAAGCCCGACAATACTTAGGATAAACTAGGTTAAAATAGGCTAACCTAGGGTAAGTTAAACTTCGGTGGCGCTACACTTAGTTTCCAAACTAAGCGCTACCGAAGAAGGTTATATATATATATATATATATATACCTGTCATGAATCATAATGTATTGCACTGTAATATTCATAATTAACCCACTTTTACCCACACAGGAAGACCACGGAGATACGAGGAAATAAACATCTTAATATGGATGCATTTTTGTTCTGTTTTGATTTACAGGTAACCAAGAACGTGAATATGTCTATGGTAAACATATTACCCAAATACACATACATGTCACACACAATTACACTCCTTATCAGTTTTTAGTTGCACCCTTAAAGGTGACAACGCCAGCGGTCAGCGGTGGACAGCATACGTGGGATGATGACCATCGCTGAACGCACACACATTTCAGAATACGCAAATGAAGCGTTACTTCAGGCTCAAAGGGCGACACAGAGTTTGTAAGTGCCGGACCTTCGACCCTAAGGTGGGATTCCGACCCACGACGGAAAACCACGAGGTTATGTAATAACTACAGGGAGAGAGTAGTGGACTAGCCACTAAACCTCACCAGGAACGGCCGATTAGAGAACGGTCGGCGAGGCCTAATAGTACGGTGCGCGCCAAGTATAAGAGGTATGCAGTAACTGGGCAGGTAACAGAGCTCTATAAGGTTTATATATATATATATAGGATAGTGATAATTATAAAGTGTACATTATTTTGTATTTTCTCGCCATGTCATACAGTTGCAAGGGTCCACAAGAGTGGCAAGAGTACTTATACGTACAGGGTACCCACATGGCAAACATTTTTTTTTTTATGTTCATCTTCATTACATGTTTACTATGTTCAACTACAACTTGTCAGGGATTTTACAACTGTAAGGATTACCATTGTTATTATTATCGGGTCATATCTGTTACCCTTATCAAGACCACCAATGTACATAATGTGTATGATTTGTTTTCTTTAATTTTTCCTTCTTCTAACTTCCCCATTTGTCAGGGTGTTCCGTTTTTTCCCAAACAAATAAATACTATCCCTTAAATTATACCCTGGAACACCCATTTTTTTTCTATTCTCTCCTATCTTTCTATTTGCAGGGAGCACTTTTTCCCCAAGGTAAAGCCAGACGACACAATTCCGCGTCTAGCTGGGTTTTTCCTCCCTGCACAACTATGTAACGAATCACCATCAAAAAACCATGTTTTTTTTTTGAAACTAGCAATATGCCAGCAATAGCAAGGGCAATTTTTTTTACATGTCGAATTTCTTTTAATGTTAAATTTTTCTCAAATGTCAATTTTTTTTCCAATGTTAATCTTTTCTCGACATCAAATCTTTCGCAATGTCAATTTTTTTTGTTTGTTTTTTCACAATGTCAATATCAGTGTATACATATATCTGTACATCCCATAACCCTCCCCTCTGAACACGGGCTGACCTCACACCCACACTTCGATACGACACCACCAGGAGATACGAGGGGGTTTCAAGGACCACTACGTCAACGCCCCAACCTCCAGTTCCGTTCCCGTTCGCGAGGACGCGAACAAATGAAGGAAGACGCTTGTACAGCCTCCCAGGGGTATGCACCCCTTGGAGTCCATCCCCCCGGCATCTGGCTAAATCCCCTAAATGGCAACCCTTGGAAAGCCGGGCCAACATCCATAAAACGTAACAGGGACAGCTGGCCACTCTAAAGAGCAGCTCAGGCCTTGCACAATGGTTACACATAGCGACATACAATTAACTGGGCCAACACATTGCTGACAACATAGCGCCGGAGAGTATAAGAAGGCATCGTAATGAGGTCAAAGGATCTCTTCATTGTCAGTGCTTCATCGAGACGGCCCGAGGCTACGCTGGTGTCAACCGAGGTGAGTCAGTCAATCGTGTTCAGAGTTCCTACTTATGTAACCTGTAACCCACAACTTGTACTACATTGTGAACATAATTACATTCCCTACAAGGGACTCATACTCAGAATTACAGACCAATAAACACTTGGTCCACACTCTACACACGCTTTACTATTTATACGCCTTTTTACATCCCAACGCCCTTCCTTATTCCCGTCACGTAAAGACGTGACAGACGGTAGCCTAATAGCGCTAACTCAGGTACCTTTGTGTTCCCCGAGCCGACTCGGCTGCCAGCAAGCAGCACGTGCCACTCGGCTGATACGAACAGAGTCAGTTACATAATAAGCAGTCAGCTGAGCTGCGCGACCAGCACAGCGACCCTGTGCATTGGGTCCCATCCCTTCAAACACTACTACATTATTTATAGGAACGCCCCCTAGTTCCTAGCACACCACAACACTCTACACTGGTCAGCTTGCCCTAGCAAGGGAAGCTACCCTTTTTAGGCACAACCTTATAAATTAGTACAACAACTCTCCCTTTTAGATCCACCCCCAAATAAGGGATCTAAAACAATATTAATCCTTATGTCCCTCCAGTAGTAAAGATGCACAATCGAGTACCATTCCATCTCAGGCCTAAACTTGAAGAAGAGCTTCGTCGCTTGGAAGAGTACGATATCATTGAGCCAATCGTTGGCCCAACAACTTGGGTATCACCAATTGTATTAGTACCCAAGTCAAATAATCCCGAACATTGCGCCTCTGCGTCGATATGCGCGCGGCGAACACTGAAGTTCTGCGTGAGAGACACCAACTGCCGACTATCGATGAGCTAATTGTGTCTTTGCGAGAAGCAGTGATTTTTTCTAAGCTCGATCTGAATGATGGGATTCACCAATTTGAACTTGACGAGGGCTCTAGAAACGTTACCACGTTTTACACCCATAATGGCTTATGGAGATACAAAAGACTTATGTTTGCTATATCTCCAGCCCCAGAGAAGTTTCAGAGTTGCATTCGAAATCTGATATCAGACATCACAAATGCCCGGAATATTTCAGATGACATTCTAATTTTCGGGAAATCAAAGGCTGAACATGATGCAGCCCTGGAAGCAGTTCCATGATTATCGAATGCTGGCCTCACACTAAATAGAGGAAAATGTGTGTTTCCTGTTGAGAAACTTAGCTTCTTTCGATATGAATTTTCTAAAGATGGTATCCGGGCAGATTCCAGGAAACTGGAAACCATTAGCAGCCTTCCAGAGCCGAAATCAGTATCTGAGGTGCGTAGCTTCTTGGGAACAGTCGCATACTGTGCCAGATTCCTGCCGAATCTGTCCACGATCTCTGCTCCACTAAGGGGACTGATAAAGAGAAATGTTCCATGGCAGTGGGGCCATCAGGAAAAATTGGCATTTAACTCCCTTAAAAATAAGCTAAGCCAAAAGTTGAGGAACAACTACTTTGACCCTAATGAAGTCACAGAAGTAATTGTCGACGCTGGACCTGAAGGGCTACTTACTGCAACTACTGCAGTTAATCAGCGAGATCCAATCAGATCCACTCCCCTACCTAACCAAGCTTGGACTGAACTTTCTATAGATTTTGCTGATAATAAATACCTGTTAGTCATTATAGATGAGTATACTAGGTTTCCCCTGGCAGAGCCAGTAACTTCAACTAATGCTTCTTCCATGATAAAGAAATTACGGAAATGGTTTTCCGAGTTTGGAGTCCGAAGAATTTTGAAGTCTGACAAAGGACCGTCTTTTAATAGCCACGAATATTCTACATTTCTTCAAGTAATGGGTATAAAAGCCCGCCATATAGCACCTTATTGGCCAGAAGCAAATGGGAACTCAGAGAGTTTTTTTTTTCGAACGGTAAAGAAAACTATCCAGGCAGCCGTTTTCGAGAAGAAGAATTGGACAGATGAATTGGATGGCTATCTTCTCATCTACAGAGCTACACCTCATGCAACTACTGGAAAGAGTCCAGCTGAGTTACTCTTCAAGCATCCTTTCAATGTTGGGTTCTTACCCCCTATTGATGAAGCAGTGGAAGACTGGGATATTAGAGTGGCAGGTGCTTCAAACAAAGCAAAACAAGCAGAATACGCAAATACCTCGAGGAACGCAAGGTATCATTCTCTGGCACCTAATGACCTAGTTTTATTGAAGCAACAACCTTTAAACAAATTTACTCTGGCTTATGATCCAGACCCCTACAAAGTGGTATCTCTAACTGGAAATCAGGTCACAGCAGAACGATCAGACCGACAAGTTGTAAGGAATTTTTCGCTCTTCAAGAAGCTCCCACTAGAAGCAGGAGACTCCTCAGAATCTGTACCCCCTGCTGGAGAGGAGGTTAGAGGCAATGAAGGCTGTGGATATTCAAATACTGGTACTTCGGGTCTACGAGAGAACCCAACTCCTCTTCGCAGATCGTCTAGAATTACCAACCCGCCGAAGAGGCTAGAGGACTATGTAACTTCCCGGAAAGGGAGGGATGTAGTGTAGTGAGCTCTTTGGAAAACAATTGAAGTGTTGATGGACTCCATGTAGGAGAATATAAAGAGTTGGAAAATAAACATGCAGTCAGATTGATATAATTACACTAGGTACCGTACCTGTCTTTTAGGAATGTTGATGGTTAAATGTACAATATTATTTGAAGGGCACGCATATTTAGAACTTTTAAATAATAAACAGCTTGAAATAACACCCTTATGATTGCTGGAATTTGGGGGTATTTGATGCAATAATATGCACACGTTGTTTTGTCACAGAGGAGTTAATATGGCGACAGTCAGAAGTATTCAGTGCATTTTTAGAGTACCAGTACCCAAGTATTGCGGTCATCATTAAACAAGGGGCTTGCTGTAGCCTACAGTATCTTGTAAAGTGTGTAAAATGGCCCGGAAATGAAAGAGTTTGAGAGAGAGAGAGTTTGGGCAAAGGCCCAAATCTGTTTATTTAAACCAAATCTACTTGTTAATTGTCACTTTAACTCAGAGAGTCATATCATGACGTACAGAATAATGGGAAATACAATAAATACATTGAATACATAAATTTAAAATATGGCGTTGTATAAATAAACCAAATGTTCATACGGCATTTAATAGCTTCCTAGTTTTTTTTTCTTCAAAAATTTAATAATGCTTTTGCAGTAGTTGTCTTCATTTCAAAAATAATTGGGCAACTTTTCTGATGGAGATTGCACACAGTTCTTTCTTGATCATAAAGAGTATAATGTGGGCAACAGTGTTCTTCATTTTTGACAGTTCTCCATGGGATACACATTTGAGCTACATGAATATGGAATGTTCCGTACGTACAACAAAGAAAAAAATACTTTTTATTTTCCTATCGAGCCCTTACTGTCTGTAAGAGACTGATAAGTTTTTTTAGTAAGGAAAAAAACAAGAACATGAAACTCACAGCATGGATTCAGAACGGAAAACTCTACAGGCAGCAATATATGGATGTACTGTAGTAGTAGTACACCTAGTTATTACAGATAGGCTCTCCTAGGCTTTAACAAGATTTATAGCTCAGGAAGCCATCTCCTGTACTCGTATGCTTAAATCACATGCACCTCTGTTCTGAATCTCATCCGACGCTTTCCTATTCCACATTGCCATGAAGATATTAAAATATTTTGCTAATTGACCTACCTTCCCCATTCCCGTTTTAGTAATTTTATTAAAGTGTGATACTCATTTACATTTTCTATTCTGTTTAGATCTGATTTGTCTACAAACTTTGCTCTCATCGTTTTAATCTCTTTGCATTCCCTGATCAGGTGTGCTGCACCCATAACCTTCCCACAACACAGGCAAAGGTCCTCTTTTCCTACTTCCCTCAACGCTTTGTTCTTATACACCCCCATTAACCACCAAATTATCCCTCTCATTTCTCTTTTCATTAGACATTGAGGCTTTATGCTCATAAAGTTCCTAATTTCGCAGAACTCTGTTAAGGTTCTCCTGTTGGTGCACTCGTCTCTTAGCACCTGCAACTCTACGTCATTAACTCTTCTGCACACTTTTTTACACACCCTACCTTCCTCTCCTCGTAAGTTCCTATCCCATAGATAACCCATTCCTAATCTTTCCAGTACACTTCTTACCCCGTCCACCCAGTAGCCCTCTTGCTGATGCTTCATTTGGTGCAGGTAGGCTACCTTTAGCATCCCCCCCCCCCCACCTTCACCTACTTTCAAACGAATCCAAGACTTTAGGACCCTTTTTATGATATGTTGTCGAATGCTTACATCCTCACACAACATTCTCGCTCCACAATTCGCCGTGCGACTAGGTAGACCCAAAATTATCTTGGCAAATCTACTTACAATACTGTACAGGGTTGCCGTTCCTTCCTCTAAACCCCATACTTCTACTCCATAAGTGCTCTTGAAACGAAGAGTGCGTTAAACACATTCTTATACACTTTGTAGTCAAGATTGTGTAACTTACGCTCTAACACTTTAACACTCGCCAATGCCGCTAGCCCTTTCGATTTTGCCCTTTTAATTTGTTCGGTCCATTTTCCGTTACTTGCCATTATCGTCCTTGGATACTCAAGTTTTTTCACTGTCTCTAACTTTGACCCATACATGACCCACTTTTCATTCTTAGCCAGTTTAATTCCCTTTTTGCACACCATGACTTTGGTCTTACGCGGGTTAATTTTTAAGTTCCAGTCCTCACAGTATTTCACAATCTCGTCAATACTATGTTGCATATTATGGGGTGTTAGAGCGAGCAGAAGGATGATATCAGCAAAAGCTAGGCCCGGGATATCATAATTGTCCAAGCAAGGGTTGGACCGTTGCTCAAAGCTCTTTGAAACGAAAATATCATTGATAAATAGCAAAAGAAGCACCGGGGATAATTTGCATCCCTGTTTTAATCCTATATTAGACTTTATCTCTCCTACAATTACATCCTCTTTAGTTTTAATTGCACATTTCTCTTCGGAATATACATTCTCAATTGCTCTTATCATTTTATGTGACACCCCGATTTTTTCCAGTTTAGCCATGACAGCTCCCCTGCTCACTGAATCAAACGCCTTCTCCAAATCAATAGCTGTGATATACAGCTTACCTCTTTTCCTCCTCATGAACATGTCCATCACCGTTTTCACCACCATTATATTGTCACTGGTCCTCATCCCTTTTCTGAACCCTGTATGTAGTCTCGAGAACACCGAACAGCCCTCTGCCCATGCTATTAAACGCTTGGATAAGACCCCGGTGTACATTTTGCTGAAATTGTCAAGCAAAGTTATGCCTCTATAGTTGCCTGGGTCTAGCTTGTCCCCACGCTTCTTATATATTGGACAAATTATCCCCTCCTGCTACGCCCTCGGAAAAATCTAACTCCTTCAAAAATCTTGTTTAAGATTTTTACCAAGCTTTCCATCATGAACCTATTCTTACCCAAATCTTGCCAGAATTAATTTGTTATCCCCGAAATAGCACCTGACTTTCCTCCTTTACTTTTTGCCATTACTTCCTTAACTTCATCTATTGACATGACTTGGTCCAGCATAGGCAGAACGACCTCCAGCCCCCTCGGGACGCCAAACCCATCTCTCTTTCCCCAATTATCTTCAGCATTTAACAGATTTTCATAATATGTAATCCACACTTCATCAGGGCCGTGGAGAGCGGCAACGGGCCCTGGGGATGGAATCTCCCGGGCCCCCCTCTATAACCAAACTCTGTAAAATTAATTTATAATCCTCGTAAATTTGCACGAACTGATTTTGAGCTTTTTGTTTTTGTTTTTTGCACAAAATGGTCATCACGAAATCAATTACAAGAACATAAAAATCAGCAATAATAATAATAATAATAATAATAATTGTGGCATGCTGAACTGCTATGCCCAAGATCTCGGGTTTAAGTCCGGCCGAAGTCGTCGGATTTTTAAGATAAGTGTTTTGGTTGAACGGCGATCACACACCACTGTACATTAAACAAAGCAAAATCTATTTTCATATTAACCACAGGTATACTCATACGTAAGTCAAGTTATTTATTATGTGCTATCAGTAGATTGCAGCTGATCAGTGATTACTTTCACAAAAGAAGAGAATGTGAATATGACCTATATTTTGTAATTTGCAGTCAGGGGACTTCTTACAACTTAATATTACTTTGCAGTAAGCAAACCTACAGTCAGGTTCTCCTAAAAGTCCCCAATCCTATCTATGACTGGTGACCATCGGGGGCGGATATAAGCCAAGATTATGGGGGAGTAGACACACCGGGGATCTGGGGGTATGAAATATCACCAAGCTCACAGTGGGGTCCGGGGGTCCTCCTCCGGAAAAAAATGCAAAAAATTGATCCAAATTATTGAGTTTTAGGCCATTTGGGTGATTTTTGTGATATTTTGGAGTAAGAATTTGGTGACCATTGACATTTACTGGCTATAGAAAAGACTCTCCGAGATTGAAGTAAAAGCTCTCGCACCTACAAGTAAGACCCCACGGTGTAGCTCACCAATGACCGTGTTGAGGGTCTACATTAAGTCTGCAGATCAGAGGTTTGAATCCCGGTGCTGACAGAAGCTACCCTGAGTGTGGTTTTCCACACTCCCTCCAGACGCATGCTGGGATAGTACCTTATTTCAAGTCCAGGAACACCTACCCTACTCTTAACCCTAATAATTACAGTAATAGTCGCGACGGGCAACGCATTCCCTCTTTTCTCAGTCGACAACTAAGAATACGGCATGCGATTGATCATGTCACAGAGGCCATAGCACAGCACAGTGTATACCCTGCTTCCGTCCAGCAGTGGGTGGTTTGAATATAATAATAATAATAATAATAATGCATTTTATTAATCCCTTAACGAGTCAAGGACTCATATACAAAGGAATTGTACAGTTTTAACATGTTGGCGACAAATTACAATTCAATGTTTAGTTTACAAAGTTTTCAGTATGAAAATATATACAACTTTCTGTAGCTTTCATAAGTTTTTGTACACAATGTAGTCTTCTTTTGTCTTCTCAGATTTTGGAATTTCTTCAAACTGATATTTTATAATCATTCCACATAAACTGTTTTAGCCTCCTTTTAAAGATTGGTAGGCTAGGTGCAATTTTTATATTTTCTGGTAGTCTATTGAACTTTACAAAGGCATACTTAATGCGATTACTGCCATAATGTTTGGAATTGATATGGAAAAGTGTTATGTCATCTGCATGTCTAGTTTTGTAAGCGTGTAAATCAGATTGTTTAGTGAAGTTTAAATTTGTGTGGATACCTTTGTGTAGGATTTGGTACATCAGGACATTTGATTTGATTTCTGCATTTAGGGTTACTGGTTGAATTTTACTCGTAATATAAAGGTGTTTGGTTGGTGTTAAAAAAGGGTAGTTATACATATTTCTTATGGCTCTATTCTGAATTACCTCAATTTCCTTTTTTAGGTAATTTGAGCGTTTTATCCAAATTGTATTCAAATAAGAGTTTAGTGCTTTTCAGTCGGTCAACACGGTGTTGACCGACTGAAAAGCACTAAACTCTTGTTTACTAAGGCAACACTGAAAATATGGCTTCAAACACCACAATTGTATTCAAATATTGTAAGTGGCTATGGATTAAGGAAAAATACTTTTTCCTGAGTAGATATTTTGGGATATAGTAGCTCAATTTTTTCATCATCCCAGCAGCAGGTGATATTTTTTTAACTAATGCATCAATGTGCTTTTGCCAGGAGAGATTTTCATCTATTATTAGGCCTAGGTATTTGACAGATGAGACCCTTTTAACTGCCTTTCCATTCAGCATTATATTCTGAGTGATGCCTAACTTTGTTCTACGCTTAGATATTATTAAATAATTTGTTTTATCTACATTTATTGTTAATTTATTTGATTGGGTCCAGCCAAGTATTGTATCCATGTCCTCCTGCATGTGTGTAATCAGCGTGTTGCTGGTGTACGCATTGTAAAAGATGCTTAAGTCATCTGCAAACAACGTTATATTACCATGAAAACTGAGTGTTGCTATGTCATTAATATATACTAAGAAGAGGGAAGGACCCAGTATTGATCCTTGGGGCACACCGTGGGTAATATTTACTTCCTCACTTCTGTAGCCATTTATTTCAACATACTGATTTCGATTAGATAGGTAATTTTTAAACCATGTCCAAGCTACTCCTCGGATACCTGCTTTATCAAGTTTCCCTAAGAGAATTTCATGGTCTAAATTTCTACTCTCCAACACAAACAGTTACAACAATATTGCCAATACACCTCTCTTATTATACAACAACCATTAGCCTCCCATTCAGTCTACATAATTCGCACGTTTCTTGGTTTTCTATTTTGTTCGCTGTTTGAGAATCTTATAATTTTTACTTCATTAATATTTGTGGAAATTACTACTTTACAGTCAACTTCATTCAATCATGTGGAGGCCTTCAGAAACACACCGAAGAATTAACGCGTCATCAAATACTGAATTATATCTACAGTACTAGTTGATGCAAACGATTCCCAACCGAGCGCCAATGGCTCATTGCCCGCCAGTGATACTAGACCTACTAGCTACCAAGTACACGGGTTAAATGTTGCAAGCCCCTAAATGAATTAACAACTGTAACGACAAATAGGCCTATTATTAATTGTTAAGTAAGACTACGAATGCCACCGCAGTCGGGAAACTGAATTCTGCATTCCGGCCGCGGCTTCTTCAGGACCCTGAGTCATTTCCAAGTTATAGATAAAGAGAGCAACTCATTTTATGTTTAACGGTACTGGGACGTTAAAGCGTATCGTGAAAGGGCTTGATTCGCACGGAAAAATATCTCTTCGCGTCCTGAAAAATAAGTGCTTTGCAGATCGATGCCTCTCTTTGGAATAAACGGCGTAGAAATATCCAATAATAATAACAGCCGCTGCACCAGATCAAAATAAAATTTTATTTATATTAATATTCGACAGTACTTCGTCTTAATTTTCTTCTAAATTAAGCATAGTTCAAATATTTGTCTCTTAGGAAAATCTGCACGTTTGCCTACATGCAATATATTAATTTCTTCATCGCCATGCACACCACTGACGTTACTTATTGTTGATGTAAGGGGCGGAACAGCTAGGCCATCTACCCCTACGACTGTCGTTACTTATTGTTGTTTTATGGGGTGGAACAGCTACGGTAGGTCATCTGCCCTTACCACTGAGGTTCCATGCGAGGAATTGGAAAACAAAGTTGAGTGGTTCAGTGCCCTAGCTTAATTGTCATTTTTATCCTGGTTAATTAAACACTCAGTCCAGAAAAATACTGGAATGTTACCTTAGTATAAGTCTTTGGATACATTTCCCAACTCTAGTGCCAATAGTAATATAGATGTTCAATAAGTCCCTTAATCAGAAGTGATTTGGCGCACGAACCCAAGTGCCTAGGAATGTTATCGTATTGAATAGACCAGTTATAATAATTATGATACTGTACCTAAACATACAGATTATTCAAATGTTAGCATTGTTTTCTCAACTCAGTATACGAGAAGATGAACAATTTGGCATGCATTTCTTTTATCTACGTTTGACCAACAGAATCATCCCACCCTTTCACAAGATATTTAGCCAACAATGATAATTTTTCACATAGTGCGAAAGTGAATTACTAGGGGTAGATGACCTTGCTGTTCCTCCCCTTAAATCAACAATAACTATAAAGTGAATTACTGTGTGGACGCTACTTTAAAATTTATTTTACTTACCTGCCTGCACGGCATACGATATGTCTAGCTAGACAATATATTCATTTCAGACACTATCACCTCTAAATATCTAAGCTCAACGAGACGCACCAAACTTGAAACTCTTGAGCTAGCTGACCAAACACACCAGGGCAGCCCAGGCTCTCGTGGCCTTGGCGAAATAAGTGAAGGGATGAGAAAGTTACTTGAAGGATTGGTGCATAAACCGAATAAGCTAAATTTAGAATAATGGAATGCTCTCTCTGTCATCATCATCATCCAGTTTCCACTCCAGTTTCCCGGGTGTGGTTTACGAGCGCTCTCCATTTTAGTCGATTCATGTACCACTGCTCCTTCAAGACTTCATCCCAGTTGATTCCCTTGGATGTGATATCTTCCTTCACTTGGTCCAGCCATCTCCTCCTAGGTCTTCCAACAGGTCTCTTTCCAGTAATCTCAGTATGTAACCATTGTTTTACAATTCTTCCTTCTGTCATACGTTTGACGTGACCAAACCATCGCAATCGTCCCCTAGTTATGGTATCCTTCAAGGACTGATTTATTCCAGCTTGTTCTCCTATCTTCTCATTTCTTACTTTGTCCTTCATAGTTTTTTGAAGCATGCTTCTTAGAAGTTACTTCATTTCTGAAGCCTGAAGTCTGCTGTCATCTTTTTTGGTAGTTGTGCATGTTTCCAACCCATAAGTTTGTTTTGATATTAGTGGCACTTGCTTATTCCAGAGTAGATATCGAACTTGCTGATAAAATTGACTTGATTTCTGAATACGGTTATGCTCTGTCTTCAGATATATTCTGACAGCAATACATAGCGAAGCCCCATCGCCTAAGTTGACCACTTTGAGACAGTTGTTCTTCCCACAAGCGCTTTGTAATGGAAATTATTGTCCACTTGACAGAATAAGTTTTTCAATCCCTGTAACATTGTTCACAGACAGTTCATTGCATTCACTAAATGATTGTCAGTAGCAAATTCAAGTCACATAAAGGCAATAATAAATCAATGCCCGATCGGGTCCATCCTCCTAGGACGCCGGGCCCCCTGGGAGGGTCGGGCCCCGGGGCACCAGCCCTGCCTGTCCCCCCCCCTCTCGTCGGGCCTGCACTTCATCACTAATAGAGTTCCCACCACCACTTCTGCGCCCCCTACAGTAAGAATTTATCCTGCTCCACACTTTCCTACCGTCGTTAGCTTTAGAATCCTTGTTAAGTGCTATTGCTCCCTTCCCCTGCCACTCATTTTTCGTTTTGTTAAGCAGTGTTCTTTCCTTAGACGACAAAATTCTACTCTCATCGTATCATCCCCTCCTCTCTTGTATAAAGGGGCCGATAACCTAGATGTTCGGCCCCTTAAAACAACAATTATCATCATGATATCTTGTAAAAATCCAGTGCCCTCATAACTTCGGTTTTCTTCCTTCTACAAGATTCATCGTACCATCCTTTAATTCTCCCTACCTTTCTCCTAGCCTTCACGCACATTTTCCGCCCGGCCATCATAATTGCATTCTCAATCATACGTATTACCCCTTCAATTTGATCATTACTGATCATTAAACTTTATCAGCTCAAAACTTTCTCCCTGGATGTAGTTCTGGAACTCTCTGCAGTTTTCCTCCCTCCATCTGAATCTATTTACCTTTCTCTCTTTAGCTTTAATTTGTGGATTCCCTTTTGATTTTGTCACCGGTCCCTGCATATTGACGACAATTCATGATGGACAGCTTGGTAAAAATCTTTAACAAAATCTTTGAAGGAGGTAGATTTCCGCGGGCGTGGCAGGAGGGGGTAATTTGTCCAATATATAAGAAGCGTGGGGACAAACTAGACCCAGGCAACTATAGAGGCATAACTTTGCTTGATAATTTGAGCAAAATGTACACCGGGGTCTTATCCAAGCGTTTAATAGCATGGGCAGAGGGCTGTTCGGTGTTCTCGAGACTCCAGACAGGGTTCAGAAAAGGGATGAGAACCAGTGACAATGTAATGGTGGTTAAAACGGTGATGGACAAGTACATAAGAAGGAAAAGAGGTAAGCTGTATATCACAGCTATTGATTTGGAGAAGGCGTTTGATTCAGTGAGCAGGGGAGCTGTCATGGCTAAGCTGGGAAAAATCGGGGTGTCACATAAAATGATACGAGCAATTGAGAATGTGTATTCCGAAGTGAAATGTGCAATTAAAACTAAAGATGATGTAATTGTAGGAGAGATAACGTCTAATATAGGATTAAAACAGGGATGCAAATTATCCCCGGTGCTTTTTTTTTTTTTTGCTATTTATCAACGATATTTTCGATTCAAAGGGCTTTGAGCAACGGTCCAACCCTTGCTTGGACAATTATGATATCCCGGGCCTATCTTTTGCTGATGACATCCTTCTGCTTGCTCTAACACCCTATAATATGCAATATAGTATTGACGATATTGTGAGATATTGTGAGGACTGGAACTTAAAAATTAACCCGAGTAAGACCAAAGTTATGGTCTGCAAAAAGGGAGTTGAACTGGCTAAGAACGAAAAGTGGGTCATGTATGGGTCGCAGTTAGAGACGGTGAAAAAACTTGAGTATCTAGGGTCGATATTGGCGAGCAATGGTAAATGGACCGAACAAATTAAAAGGGCAAAATCGAAAGGGCTAGCGGCATTGGCGAATGTTAAAGTGTTAGAGCGTAGGTTACCGAATCTTGACTACAAAGTGTATAAGAATGCGTTCAACGCACTCATCGTTTCAAGAGCACTCTAAGGAGTGGAAGTATGGGGTTTAGAGGAAGGAACGAAAACCCTGGACAGTATTGTAAGTAGGTTTGCCAAGATAATTTTGGGGCTACCTAGTTGCACGGCGAATTGTGGAGCGAGAATGTTGTGCGAGGATGTAAGCATTAGACAACATATCATAAAAAAGGTCATAAAGTCTTGGATTCGTTTAAAAGCAGGTGGAGGGGGGGAAATGCTTAAGGTAGCCTACCTGCACCAAATGAAGCATCAGCAAGAGGGTTACTGGGTGGACGGGGTAAGAAGTGTACTGGAAAGATTAGGAATGGGTTATCTATGGGATAGGGACTTACAAGGAGAGGAAGGTAGGGTGTGCAAAAAAGTGTGCAGAAGGGTTAATGACGTAGAGTTGCAGGTGCTAAGAGAAGAGTGCACGAGTAGGAGAACCTTAACGGAGTTCTGCGAAATAAGGAACTTTATGAGCATAAAGCCTCAATGCCTAATGAAAAGAGAAATGAGAGGGATAATTTGGTGGTTAATGGGGGTGTATAAGAACAAAGCGTTGAGAGAAGTAGGAAAAGAGGACATTTGCCTGTTTTGTGGGAAGGTTATGGGTGCAGCGCACCTGATCAGGGAATGCAAGGAAATTAAAATGATAAGAGCAAAGTTTGTAGACAAGGCAGATCTAAACAGAAAAGAAAATGAAAATGAGTATCACACTTTAATTAAATTACTAAAAAGGGAATGGGGGAAAGCAGGTCAATTAGCAAAATATTTTAATACCATCAGGGCAATGTGGAATAAGAAAGCGTCGGATGAGATTCAGAACAAAGATGCATGTAAATTAAGCATTCAAGTACAGGAGACGGCTTCCTAAGCTATAAATCTTGTTAAAGCCTAGGAGAGCCTATCTGTATTAACTAGGTAGCCTATACGATTACTACAGTACAGCCACATATTGCTGTCTGTAGATTTTTCCTGTGAGTTTGATGGTTTTTTTCCTTACTACAAAACTTATCAGACTCTTACAGTCAGTAAGGGCTCGATAGGGAAATAAAAGTAATTCTTTCTGTGATGTGTCTCCCATGGAGAACTGTCTAAAAATGAAGAACACTGTGTCCACATTTATGATTAAGAAAGAACTTTGTGCAGTCTCCATCAGAAAAGTTGCCCAGTGATATTGTGAATGAAGATAACTACTGCAAAGCATTATTAAGTTTTGAAATAACGTGGAAGCTATGAAATGCCGAATGAACATTTGGTTTAATTATTTAACGCCATACTGTAAATTTATGTTATATATGTGTTTATTGTCTGTATGTCACGATATGACTCTCTGAGTTAAAGTGACAATTAACAAGTAGATTTGGTTTAAATAAATAAATATTGACGACAATTGGTAGGTGGTGTGATTCTCCCCATTCTTCAACAGTGAACCTCTTAGTTAGGGCTAGTGCTCCTCTGGAACATATTGCTAAGTCTATTACACTTCTCTGTTATATATGTTAAGTTACCTCCTTCATCCCCCACACAGACACCATTTAGTATATATAACTCCTCTGCACCACATAGTTCCAAAATCTTTTCTCCGTGCTTGTTGCACTCCCTCTCTTTGTTATGCCTATCCCCATATGAGGCCTCGGAACCCCCCTTGCTGTAAAGAGGCTTTCTGTCTGCAATCCTCGCATTGAAGTCCCCTAAAAGCACAATCTCTGTCTCTTCATATACATATTGAATTTTGTTTATTTCAATTGCTAATTCAACGAAAAAGCTTTCTCTTGCATACGGGGAATTCTCGGGAGGGTTGTAGACAAAACCAAAACATACCATTCCTTTCCCCTGCCCCCTAATATCTGTTTTCACCCACACTACTTCTTCCAGTTCTGAACTAATAAATTCTGATAATTCACTCACCTCTTCTTTAATTAAAACAACAATTCCCCCCCCCCCGGAACCTACCGGTCCTAGCTTTCCTAATCTTAGGTTATATATATATATATTGAAGCCATCTATTTTAACCTCGCAACCTGCAGGGAGCTAACTCTCAACAAATCCTACAATCTGCATATCTTCTATTAGGGTCAAAACTACAACGTTCCCTCTCTTATTTAAAAAAAAAACCTCTATACTTACGTTTGCAATATTCCAGTTTAGTTAGTTTTTACCCCTACCCTCTTCACTGGTGGTGGCTTTGCTTCTAGTAACTCTAGCTTTCTCTACCTCAAGTATACTACCAGCTGGAGAAGAAATTACCTCCTTCTCCACACGGGACTGCTCTACCAAGGTTTTCTTGCCCCAAAGTTCTTAGTAACTCGTTGTTTGACAGTCTCGCCTTTCTGCAAACCACGCACTTCTCCGGTGCTCTTGGAGTTGACGTTAGTTGTTCCTGCTCGCGCCACTTCCGTATTGGACTTTGAGGTCGATGCTCTCTGTTGATTCACCATCGCACTTCCCTCTGAACCGACAGTTGCTTCCACCTCGATGCTAGGTCTAACTGGCTCCTGTTGTTGTTGTTTCTCCATATCCTGGAGTTGTGCCACTGTCCAAACCCGCTCCCAGTTGTTGCCGCTAACCTCCAGTCTATTGCCTTTTACATAAACCTTGAGACCCGAGTTCCTTGCCTTCCTTAAATGAAACTGCAAGGTCTGCTGCTCGATTACCTCTTCTTTGCTCATTTCTCTTATTACCCATATCCTCTCCCCTTTCAGGTTCCTTGTGTTCGCCAGAATTCTGTGAGCCATCAGCGTAGAAACTAATGACACTTTCACGGGCCTCGAGCCCTTTCCCCGCCCTATCCTGGTCACATTGTCAATCTCTGAAACCCCGATGTTTATCCGCATGGCTTCACAAATCACACGGAGCAAGCACCTTGGATACTAGATCCTCGATGCTTTCATTGACATCTTCCTTGATTCCGTAAATGAAGACGTTTTTTCTTTCTCTCATCCAGCTTGGTCTTCCTTGATTCTTTTACCTCCACTTCTAATATCTTCACCTTTTCTCATAGGTCTTTTACCTCTCTACTATTCTCGGCCAGCCTTTCTGTCACTATTCCCATCTCTTCTCTTATACATGTCTTCATCTCCCTGAATTCCTTGCATTGTTCTCGAAGAATGTCCCGGATCTGGTCATTTTGTGACACTTCCTTCACGATTTATCTTATTTTTTCCATTTCGTGCCATCCTAGCTGCCCAGGCCGTGGGTTTGACTCCACTCCTCGAATTTATAGTAGCGTCCCCACAACCAGCGCTACCATCCCCATCGCCAAAACCCTCATCTGTTCAGTGACGTTGCCCACTATCACCTTCCCGACACCGAAATCGCACTTCACTCTAGCCTGCCAGCGGCCGATGACCGCCCGGTACTGCTGAATAGCGATTCCCATTCTTCCTTACACTTCACTGCACGTCTATTCAACTTGCTTGCTTGGTTAAAACTGGCCAACTAGATAGACAGGCCATAAGGCTCCTCCTCCACTTTGGTCGTTACGTCACACAAGTGGCCGGCTGACGCCATCACTGGCATGGTTGTATACGATGAAAGGAATGCCATCTTTCGTGCAGAACACGATTCTACGGACATTTGTTGACAGTTTGACTGATAATATCGCCATTTAGTCACAGGGCGGAGAAATAGCAGTGTGTTGCTTTAATTTTGGACACCAGTGATTATGTCGTAGAAAATCCTAGCCACTTCACGAAAAGTCGGCATATGACCTTTTTGACTCTGAGAGACGCACATTTTTCCGTATTGACTGAATTATATTAAGAACAAAGTTACAAATGGTTCCGCCTCGTCAATACTGTTTATTAAAATTTCGTGATACAATCACTTGTCTTTTAACACATGGTACATGATCACTTTTGTGATACTTTCAATGGTTAGCTTGGCCCATTTGTCGGTCAAATTTTGTTTATTGTTACCGAGATCCTCGAATGGTAATTATTTCTTTGTAAAGGTATTAATTGCTTAAACCTTATGCATAATCTTGTTATCAATCACTTATTCATAGATATTATAGTTCTCACCTTGAGTGTTCCAGTCGCTCGCTACCTCAAGCGTCCTCACTCCCGACATACAGGGCATCTACTGGTTGATCCGCTGTCCGCTGAGTAGTGTCGACTGACGTCACCCTGACTTTCGTTCGACCAATGGCAGGTTTTTGTCTGGTCGGGCGATCTCCAGCTTCGAGATGGTTCCATGATCCCTATTTAAGACGCCACTTGCTGGCGTTCTTCACCACTTCTGATCAATCATCACTTCTGATCACTTCAACCTGCTGGTCATCGCTACTGCATCTCATGACACCATCGCTAGTCTCTACGCTACCTAGCAGCTACGTCACAAGATCTGCACCATGACGTATTGCTCAAGATGGCAAGAATAATTGCCAGCTGTTGTACTTTTCACCTTCACCTTAGAGAGGATACTTGGATTCGTCTTTCGAAATACTGCTCAATCATCACTTGGAAGCTATAAATGTCATTCCTTCGCAAGAAAAGAAGAGAAAGTTGACATTTTTATCAATGGTGTGCATATCTCTAGGCCATGTACGCCTTCTTCTGAAGAAACCGTGAGGACTTTTAAATCAACATTTATGCTAGCTGGAACTTTTAAAGAGCTGGCTCTTCAAAGATAAGTTTAATTTTATGAAGCATTTAAATTATACTAATCATTTTATACTCTTAATCAGTTTCATGGTTCTCTCTTTTTATAAAGTGCATTTTTATGTGTTAAACTCAACTTCTCTCCAATTAAACAAGCTTGTTTCATTGATATTTCCTTAATCTGGGTTTCTGTCATCAGGCCCTCACACTTTTGCTCCATTTATAATTGTTCATTTCTGTGATAAGCACTTAAGTGCAATTTGTTTATTGATTATACATTTATTATTAGAAATAAAAATTGTGGTGTTTGAAGCCATATTTTCAGTGTTGCCTTAGTAAACAAGAGTTTAGTGCTTTTCAGTCGGTCAACACGAATGTACCCAAAAGAGATGGGTTATGCCCTAATCCTGAAATAAATTACATGAGATTAATAACAAATTGTTAATGTATTGCTACCTACATTGGTTTTCTAGTCACGTATTTCATGCCCACTACCCCGCACCGCTTCAGTCTAATTTTCTTGACCACAGTAGTTATTTTGTCCAGGCTTTCGCCTGATGCGTTACCGTTCTCCCGTATGGGGAAGTTTTAGGGCAGAACTTATTCTCCATATTTTTGGTGCCGAAACCCGGGAAACATATCTGTTGCACCCTGGATCCCTATACAAATTTCATATCTTGGATTTTACATTAACAATTTTTGTTCATTGTGTTTCAACACTAATTCACATTGTACGTTTCAGCTTGAGGCGCATGTTCAGCAGAAGAGGAGAGAAACGTAAGCTAAACCGGTTTCTTCCGCATCAGACTAAACCTTACTACCTAGCAAGCTGTCATCTTCTGGCTTCCAGTACTCGAAGTCACAATATTGACGTGAGTAACAAACAACTTTTAATATGCCTAACCTTGATGAAAAACTCAGCAACGCCAGAGCCTCTTGTAAGGGCAAGCTCACACGGTTTCGTACTTTCTTAACGGAGCTTGAACCCCAAGAGCGTAATCTTGACATAATTTCGCAGAGGCTTAAGAATTATGAACAAGCCTTTGAGAAATATGATGAGATACAATGCAGTATAGAAACTCAGCATCCGGACCAGCAAAGTGATAGGTTGGAAGTTGAAAAATTATACTATCAGGGATTTGCTGAAGCTAAACAGTTTATTAGGGCTTTAACTTTAAAAGAAAAACAAGAAGATCAAACTTCTGCAGCATCTTCTACATCTTCTTCACGCATTATATTGCCCAAATTAGAAATACCCAAATTCACTGGTAAGGACATAGAATGGGAGCCATTTTTTGAATTATTCAATTCTTTAGTACATGAGAATACTTCTATACCAGTAATACAAAAATTTCACTACTTGCGTCTGGCAGTTCAAGGCAACGCACTTAACCTGATTCAAGCACTTTCTTTGACCAGTGATAATTATGAAGTTGCTCTGAATCTTCTTAAGGATAGATATGGGAACATTCGTTTATCTTTTCAACGCCATATACAAAGCTTATTCGAGTTACCTAACGTGCAAGCAGATAACAGTTTATCACTTCGTAAGTTGATTGACACTGCAGAGCTACACGTCAGAGCATTGTCCAATTTAAACCAACCTGTAAATCACTGGGATTTATTTCTAGTTCACCTTATTTCTGCAAGATTGGATGCAAATACATTAAAAGCCTAGGAAACAGAACTTTCCCAGAATTTGCAATGCACTTATGAGGCGATTATCAACTTTTTGAAAGCTAGAAGCCAAGTCTTTTCCGCCATAGCTAATCAAAAAACTAGTAGTTCAGATTCAAAAGCCTTCTCAAAAGATAAGGTTAGCAGTTCTAATCAAAGAATTTTAAGATCACAGGCTCTTCCTGTTGATGCTCGGTCACCTAACCAAATGCAAACGTGCGGTCTGTGTCAGCAATCGCATAATTTATACAATTGTGATGAATTTAAATCTTTATCAGAAGATGAAAGACGAAAGTTCATTACGAACAAAAAACATTGTTTCAACTGTTTGTCAGGAACGCATATGTTAAACAATTGCCGTTCACAACGTTTATGCTTTCATTGTAAGGCTAGACACCATTCCCTCTTACACAGACATGAAAGATCACGGTTATCAGGACCAAGCAGTTCCAATACCAAGTCTAATTCTGAGACTTCTCAAAATAGTGCGCAGTCGTATGCTCAAAGTTCTACCTCGCTTGGCAAAGTCCAGGTTTTATTATCTACCGTGCAGGTTCTATTGAAAAATTCTCACGGGAAATGGGTACCTGTCAGGGGATTATTGGACAATGCCGCTACCAACAATTTTATTAATGAATCGTTGGTACAAAAGTTAGGCCTCCCAAAACATCCTACCTCAATAGAGGTTACAGGAATAAACTGCTCTAAATCGCAATCCTTAAGCTTTGCTAAAGTGGATCTGAAGGACTCTAATAATCTTGGTACGCAGTTGCAATTAGATTGTTTGATTATCAAGTCTATAGGCAACAATATTCCTGGCACTTCTTATCCTATTCAAAGTTGGAATATCCCGAATTTTGTCCAGCTAGCTGACCCTCATTTCAACAGAGCTTCGCCCGTAGAGCTTCTTTTCAGCTCAAGCGTATTTTGGCAATGTCTTCATTCCAATAAAGTAAAAATTGCTCCTAATGTTTTCTTCCGCGAAACTGATTTTGGTTGGATTGCTACTGGCCAAATATACCGTAATCCTATTCAAACTGTATCGAATTGTTATTTTGTTGGTACCGATTTGAGTCAAGAGCTAACCAAGTTCTGGGATCTTGAGAATGTTCAGGCTACTTCTTCTTCTTCTAACGAAATTTGTGAAAAGTTATACAAGGAAACCACTGTCCGTACTGCTGAAGGCAGATTTATAGTAACTCTTCCACGTATTCCTAATTCTCCCGC
This sequence comes from Meconema thalassinum, assembly GCA_946902985.2. Classification (NCBI taxonomy): domain Eukaryota; kingdom Metazoa; phylum Arthropoda; class Insecta; order Orthoptera; family Tettigoniidae; genus Meconema; species Meconema thalassinum. The sequence continues at coordinate 943,408,181 of OX336388.2, read as the reverse complement.
CATTACGGGCTCGCATTCCAGAGCACTTAGGGCACTATTTGCTATTGAAAATCGGTTCAAACAAAATGCTTCTGTCAAAACTCAGTATGCTTCCTTTATGGAGGAATACGAATCATCTAATCACATGGAGGTAATTTCTAAATCAGAAGAAATTGACCATCCTTTAAATGAAATAGTTTATCTAAATCATCACCCGGTATGGAAAAATTCCTTAACTCAAGACAATATAAGAGTAGTTTTCAATGGCTCATCACCAGATTCCAATGGAATCTCTTTAAATGATACCTTGCAATGTGGTCCCGCGATTCAAACAGATCTCACCTCTGTTTTGCTTAATTTTCGAAGGTTTCCTATTGCTGTAATCTCAGATATTAAGCAGATGTACCGGCAGATTCTCGTAAATTCTGAGCAGCAAGATCTGCAAAGAATATTGTGGCGCGATGAGAGTTCCAAACCCATAAAGATATTTAGATTGAAGACTGTGACATATGGCCTGAAGCCTTCAGCCTTTCTTGCGATTCGGTCTCTCCACATGTTAGCCGAGCAAGATGGTCATCTGTATCATCCTTTGGCCTCTGAGTCATTAAAAACGGCATTTTATGTTGACGATTTCTTGTGCTCTTTCCCTAATATTTCTGAAGCACTCCTTGTGTGCGAAGATTTGAAATCCCTGCTCCTAGGAGGTGGTTTTCCGCTCCATAAATGGACCTCAAATTCTACTGAATTTATATCAAAATTTTCATCAGAGGTCCCAGCTGATGAATTTGTTGCTATTCCTACTGATGAAGCAGCCGTAAAAGCATTGGGTGTTTTTTGGTGTCCTTCTTCTGATACCTTCTCTTATCAGGTACATTTCTCAGAATCTCTCCCTATAACTAAGAGACAAGTTCTGTCAGAAATCGCAAAGATCTTTGATCCTTTGCAATATATTGCTCCTATAGTTATTGTTGCAAAAATGTTCTTGCAAAAGCTTTGGTCATTAAAATCAGACTGGGATGAAAATCTCCCCCTTCCTCTTGTAGAAGAATGGTTAGAGTATCGCAGCAGTTTGCTGGATCTCTCCAAGGTTTCTATACCCCGCCTTTTAATTTCTAATCTCTTATGCCAGCAGTATGACCTGCATGTATTTTCTGATAGTTCAGAACGGGCTTATGGCTGTTGTGCATACATAGTAGGACGTTCCTCAGCCACTTTTCCTGGATTTTCTAATTTAGTGTGCGCTAAATCAAAAGTTGCTCCACTTAAAACGGTTTCATTGCCGAGATTAGAATTATGCTCTGCTTTAATGGCAACAGAATTAGCTACTAAACTAAATGTCAGTTTAAAGTTAAAATTTTCCCGCACATTTTTTTGGAGCGATTCTTCTATTGTATTAGCTTGGATTTCCAAGCCTTCTTCTCATTGGAATACCTTTGTGGCAAATCGCGTTTCTAAGATTCATGAAGTCTCTCATTCTGAACAATGGAGACATGTTCCTAGCCGTGAAAACCCCGCGGATATAATATCACGTGGTTGCACGCCTAAAAAATTGATTTCTTCAGACCTGTACTGGAATGGTCCTCCTTGGCTAAGTCAGGAATCATCTTGCTGGCCTCGCTTAGCTAATCAATTTGCAGAAGAAATACCTGATGCCCGTAATGACCCTGTCACGTCGCATCTTACTTCTACTTCTACTAGCCTTTTTCATAGATACTCTTCATTTGATAAATTGATTCGTGTAGTGTCTTATATCTTCCGATGGAAATATTTAGTAATTGATCAACCTTTGAAGCCTCAACCCTTTCTCTCCAGAGTAGAGTTAGAATTTGCTACTTGCAAGATTTTGTTACTTGATCAGCAGGAAGTATTTGCTCCTGAAAAGCAAGCTCTTATAAGTGGTAAAGATTTACCCAAGTCTAGCAGGCTTTCACCACTCACTCCTTTTCTAGACCAGGACGGCATAATACGTGTGGGTGGAAGATTGGCTATGTCTAGTTGTGAGGATGGGAAAAAGCATCCCATCATCCTTCCTTCAAAGCATCCTATCACTACCCTTATAATAAAAAAGTTTCATTATAAACACCTTCATGCTGGCACTCGCACATTGCTCTGTCTAATTCGTGAACTCTACTGGATCATCAATGGCGTTCATGAGGTATCTTCTGTTGTCAAAAAGTGTATACCTTGCTTCAAGGTTAAACCACGGCCCGCCACGCAGATTATGGGTAATTTACCTCCATTTCGTTCAGAACCTAGTAAGCCCTTCGCTCTTACTGGGATCGATTACGCAGGTCCTTACGTATATCAGACTAATCCCTCTTCATCTAAGCGCAAAATCTTAGGTAAACTTTACATCTCGTTATTTGTATGTATGGTGACGGGAGCTATCCACCTTGAGTTGGTTACGAACGCTTCTGTATCTTACTTTTTGGCCGCCTTTTCTAGATTTGCTGCTAGAAGGGGTGTTCCTTCTGAAGTTTTTTCAGATAATGCAAAAATTTTTGTAAGCGCTTCTGATCTCTGGAAAAAAGTGTTAAGCTCCCCTTCTGCTAAAGAAAAAATGTCCAACTTTTCCTATTCTAAAGGTTTCAAATGGCATTTCACCCCGCCTTATGCTCCCCATCATGGGGGCCGATGGGAGTCCTGCATCAAACTTACTAAAAGACAGCTTAAGAAAACTCTTGGTCCTACCATACTTTCTTATGAGGAATTCAACTCTTTAATTATTCAAGTCGAAGGTATTGTAAATTCCAGACCTCTGACCCCTCTTTCAAACGATCCTAAGGATCTTTTACCTTTAACACCCAGTCACTTCCTGATTGGCTGTTCGCTTGCTGCTACTCCGCCTTTGCTGGTTCGACGCTGTGATCCTAACTTACCTATCTTTTGGAGAAAAGTAGAATTTTTGCGCTGTTCTTTTTGGCGCCGATGGAAGTTAGAATATCTCAGCTTGCTAAATAGGCGTGAGAAATGGCGGCTTCCTCAACCAGATGTACGAGTGGGGGACATGGTTCTTCTTCGAGACCCATCTCCGCCTCTCGTGTGGAACCTAGGCAGAGTTATTCACTGCCACTTTGGCCGTGATAAACACGTCAGAGTTGTTGATGTTTTAACTAGTAAAGGTCTTTATACTAGACCCATCTCTGCTATCTCTGTTTTGCGTTTCGAGTCTTAGTGTCTCCTCGTCTGTTATCCATGTTTTGCTTTGACTGATTCTTTTGTTTTTTTTTCATTCGGAGTTCTCGGAGCATGATCACTTTTGTGATACTTTCAATAGTTAGCTTGGCCCATTTGTCGGTCAAATTTTGTTTATTGTTACCGAGGTCCCCGAATGGTAATTATTTCTTTGTAAAGGTATTAATTGCTTAAACCTTATGCATAATCTTGTTATCAATCACTTATTCATAGATATTATACACACATCAAAAAAAGTTTTGCATCACCTCGGTTCCAAGAGTTCCGGAACCGTTAAATACAAAGGGAATAGAGATCAACACAAACAACATTTCAGCTCGTTTTATTGCTCATGAGACCCACACATTGCATGTTGTACCATCATACAGCTAGACTTTCAGCATTTGTGGTCCAGATTGCAGTACACACCACTACCTCTAATACCCAGTAGCATGTCCTCTTGCATTGATGCATGCCTGTATTCGCCGTGGCATACTATCCACAAGTTCATCAAGACACTGTTGGTCCAAATTGTCCCACTCCTCAACGACAATTCGGCGTAAATCTCTCAGAGTGGTTGGTGGGTCAAGACGTCCATAAACAGCCCTTTTCAACATATCCCAGGCATGTTCGATAGGGTTCATGTCTGGCGAACATGCTGGCCACTGTAGTCGAGCGATGTCGTTATCTTGAAGGAACGCATTCACAAGATGTGCACGATGAGGTCGAGAATTGTCGTCCATGAAGACAAATGCCTCTCCAATATTCTGCCGATATGGTTGCACTATGGGTCGGAGGATGTCATTCAGGTATCGTAAAGCCGTTTCGGAGCCTTCCATGACCACCAGTGGCGTACGTCGGCCCCACATAATGCCACCCCAAAACATCAGGGAACCACCACCTTGCTGCACTCGCTGGACAGTGTGTCTAAGACGTTCAGCCTGACCAGGGTGCCTCCAAACACGTCTCCGACGATTGTCTGGTTGAAGGCATATGCGACACTCATCGGTGAAGAGAACGTGATGCCAATTCCGTGGGGTCCATTCAGCATGTTGTTGGGCCCATCTGTACCGCGCTGCATGGTGTCGGGGTTGCAAAGCTGGACCTCGCCATGGACGTCGGGAGTGAAGTTGCGCATCATGCAGCCTATTGCGCACAGTTTGAGTTGAAACACGACGTCCTGTGGCTGAACGAAACCCATTATTCAACATGGTGGCATTGCTGTCAGGGTTCCTCCGAGCGGCAATCCGTAAGTAGCGGTCATCCACTACAGTAGTAGCCCTTGGGCGGCCTGATCGAGGCCTGTCATCGACAGTTCCTGTATCTCTGTACCTCCTCCATGTCCGAACAACATCGCTTTGGTTCACTCTGAGACGCCTGGAAACTTCCCTTGTTGAGAGCCCTTCTTGACACAAAGTAACAATGCGGACGCGATCGAACTGCGGTATTGACCTTCTAGGCATGGTAGAACTACAGACAACATGAGCAGCGTACCTTCGTCCTGGTGGAATGACTGGAACTGATCGGCTGTCGTACCCCCTCCGTCTAATAGGCCCTGCTCATGCATGGTTGTTTACATCTTTGAGCAGTTTTAGTGACATCTATGAACAGTCAAAGGGACTGTATCTTGGATACAATATACACAGTCAACGTCTATATGCCGGAGATCTGGGAACCGAGGTGATGCAAAACCTTTTTTGATGTGTGTAGTTCTCACCTTGAGTGTTCCAGTCGCTCGCTACCTCAAGCGTCCTTACTCCCGACATACAGGGCATCTACTGGTTGATCCGCTGTCCGCTGAGTAGTGTCGACTGACGTCACCCTGACTTTCGTTCGACCAATGGCAGGTTTTTGTCTGGTCGGGCGATCTCCAGCTTCGAGATGGTTCCATGATCCCTATTTAAGACGCCACTTGCTGGCGTTCTTCACCACTTCTGATCAATCATCACTTCTGATCACTTCAACCTGCTGGTCACCGCTACTGCATCTCATGACACCATCGCTAGTCTCTACGCTACCTAGCAGCTACGTCACAAGATCTGCACCATGACGTATTGCTCAAGATGGCAAGAATAATTGCCAGCTGTTGTACTTTTCACCTTCACCTTAGAGAGGATACTTGGATTCGTCTTTCGAAATACTGCTCAATCATCACTTGGAAGCTATAAATGTCATTCCTTCGCAAGAAAAGAAGAGAAAGTTGACATTTTTATCAATGGTGTGCATATCTCTAGGCCATGTACGCCTCCTTCTGAAGAAACCGTGAGGACCTTTAAATCAACATTTATGCTAGCTGGAACTTTTAAAGAGCTGGCTCTTCAAAGATAAGTTTAATTTTATGAAGCATTTAAATTATACTAATCATTTTATACTCTTAATCAGTTTCATGGTTCTCTCTTTTTATAAAGTGCATTTTTTATGTGTTAAGCTCAACTTCTCTCCAATTAAACAAGCTTGTTTCATTGATATTTCCTTAATCTGGGTTTCTGTCATCAGGCCCTCACACTTTTGCTCCATTTATAATTGTTCATTTCTGTGATTAGCACTTAAGTGCAATTTGTTTATTGATTATAAATTTATTATTAGAAATAAAAATTGTTAATGTATTGCTACCTACATTGGTTTTCTAGTCACGTATTTCATGCCCACTACCCCGCACCGCTTCAGTCTAATTTTCTTGACCACAGTAGTTATTTTGTCCAGGCTTTCGCCTGATGCGTTACCGTTCTCCCGTATGGGGAAGTTTTAGGGCAGAACTTATTCTCCAGTACATGTTTCGACGTCTGACACTTATTGACGTCTTCATCAGCCTATTTTATTTGGGCAGCACTTAAAACATTCCCTTTATATACTGGATGTAGTTAAAAATTGTACCCATCTTGGTGTTGCTAGGCGAAACCACTCACAAGACACGGCATAAACTTAGAAATATTGATGTGTTTAAGAATCATGGCATGATACATAGTTTGCACAATATTACTTGATGTAAAACTCAGCAATTCTTCTAGGTTTGTGCCGTGTCTTGTGTGGGGTTTCGCCTAGGACACCAAGCTAGGCTCATCGGCGGGCTCTTGGTGTCCCCGCCCGGACCCCCACAGGAGTGACGAACTGCGCGCCACCTTCCTTTATATAAGGTGCAACTGCACCACTTGACTACGAGAACTAAAAGCTCAAGCAGCCTTAACCTCCCTATGAAGGCTTCCAAAAAGATGGTATATTGGCTTTCACGGCCGGTGAATTAAAACTCAGCAATTCTTCTAGGTTTGTGCCGTGTCTTGTGTGGGGTTTCGCCTAGGACACCAAGCTAGGCTCATCGGCGGGCTCTTGGTGTCCCCGCCCGGACCCCCACAGGAGTGATGAACTGCGCGCCACCTCCCTTTATATAAGGTGCAACTGCACCACTTGACTACGAGAACTAAAAGCTCAAGCAGCCTTAACCTCCCTATGAAGGCTTCCAAAAAGATGGTATATTGGCTTTCACGGCCGGTGAATTAAAACTCAGCAATTATTCTAGGTTTGTGCCGTGTCTTGTGTGGGGTTTCGCCTAGGACACCAAGCTAGGCTCATCGGCGGGCTCTTGGTGTCCCCGCCCGGACCCCCACAGGAGTGACGAACTGCGCGCCACCTCCCTTTATATAAGGTGCAACTGCACCACTTGACTACGAGAACTAAAAGCTCAAGCAGCCTTAACCTCCCTATGAAGGCTTCCAAAAAGATGGTATATTGGCTTTCACGGCCGGTGAATTAAAACTCAGCAATTCTTCTAGGTTTGTGCCGTGTCTTGTGTGGGGTTTCGCCTAGGACACCAAGCTAGGCTCATCGGCGGGCTCTTGGTGTCCCCGCCCGGACCCCCACAGGAGTGACGAACTGCGCGCCACCTCCCTTTATATAAGGTGCAACTGCACCACTTGACTACGAGAACTAAAAGCTCAAGCAGCCTTAACCTCCCTATGAAGGCTTCCAAAAAGATGGTATATTGGCTTTCACGGCCCGTGAATTAAAACTCAGCAATTCTTCTAGGTTTGTGCCGTGTCTTGTGTGGGGTTTCGCCTAGGACACCAAGCTAGGCTCATCGGCGGGCTCTTGGTGTCCCCGCCCGGACCCCCACAGGAGTGACGAACTGCGCGCCACCTCCCTTTATATAAGGTGCAACTGCACCACTTGACTACGAGAACTAAAAGCTCAAGCAGCCTTAACCTCCCTATGAAGGCTTCCAAAAAGATGGTATATTGGCTTTCACGGCCGGTGAATTAAAACTCAGCAATTCTTCTAGGTTTGTGCCGTGTCTTGTGTGGGGTTTCGCCTAGGACACCAAGCTAGGCTCATCGGCGGGCTCTTGGTGTCCCCGCCCGGACCCCCACAGGAGTGACGAACTGCGCGCCACCTCCCTTTATATAAGGTGCAACTGCACCACTTGACTACGAGAACTAAAAGCTCAAGCAGCCTTAACCTCCCTATGAAGGCTTCCAAAAAGATGGTATATTGGCTTTCACGGCCGGTGAATTAAAACTCAGCAATTCTTCTAGGTTTGTGCCGTGTCTTGTGTGGGGTTTCGCCTAGGACACCAAGCTAGGCTCATCGGCGGGCTCTTGGTGTCCCCGCCCGGACCCCCACAGGAGTGACGAACTGCGCGCCACCTCCCTTTATATAAGGTGCAACTGCACCACTTGACTACGAGAACTAAAAGCTCAAGCAGCCTTAACCTCCCTATGAAGGATTCCAAAAAGATGGTATATTGGCTTTCACGGCCGGTGAATTAAAACTCAGCAATTCTTCTAGGTTTGTGCCGTGTCTTGTGTGGGGTTTCGCCTAGGACACCAAGCTAGGCTCATCGGCGGGCTCTTGGTGTCCCCGCCCGGACCACTTGACTACGAGAACTAAAAGCTCAAGCAGCCTTAACCAAGAGCCCGCCGATGAGCCTAGCTTGGTGTCCTAGGCGAAACCCCACACAAGACACGGCACAAACCTAGAAGAATTCCTGAGTTTTAATTCACCGGCCGTGAAAGCCAATATACCTTTTTTTGGAAGCCTTCATAGGGAGGTTAAGGCTGCTTGAGCTTTTAGTTCTCGTAGTCAAGTGGTGCAGTTGCACCTTATATAAAGGGAGGTGGCGCGCAGTTCGTCACTCCTGTGGGGGTCCGGGCGGGGACACCAAGAGCCCGCCGATGAGCCTAGCTTGGTGTCCTAGGCGAAACCCCACACAAGACACGGCACAAACCTAGAAGAATTGCTGAGTTTTAATTCACCGGCCGTGAAAGCCAATATACCATCTTTTTGGAAGCCTTCATAGGGAGGTTAAGGCTGCTTGAGCTTTTAGTTCTCGTAGTCAAGTGGTGCAGTTGCACCTTATATAAAGGGAGGTGGCGCGCAGTTCGTCACTCCTGTGGGGGTCCGGGCGGGGACACCAAGAGCCCGCCGATGAGCCTAGCTTGGTGTCCTAGGCGAAACCCCACACAAGACACGGCACAAACCTAGAAGAATTGCTGAGTTTTAATTCACCGGCCGTGAAAGCCAATATACCATCTTTTTGGAAGCCTTCATAGGGAGGTTAAGGCTGCTTGAGCTTTTAGTTCTCGTAGTCAAGTGGTGCAGTTGCACCTTATATAAAGGGAGGTGGCGCGCAGTTCGTCACTCCTGTGGGGGTCCGGGCGGGGACACCAAGAGCCCGCCGATGAGCCTAGCTTGGTGTCCTAGGCGAAACCCCACACAAGACACGGCACATACCTAGAAGAATTGCTGAGTTTTAATTCACCGGCCGTGAAAGCCAATATACTTTTTTTTTGGAAGCCTTCATAGGGAGGTTAAGGCTGCTTGAGCTTTTAGTTCTCGTAGTCAAGTGGTGCAGTTGCACCTTATATAAAGGGAGGTGGCGCGCAGTTCGTCACTCCTGTGGGGGTCCGGGCGGGGACACCAAGAGCCCGCCGATGAGCCTAGCTTGGTGTCCTAGGCGAAACCCCACACAAGACACGGCACAAACCTAGAAGAATTGCTGAGTTTTAATTCACCGGCCGTGAAAGCCAATATACCATCTTTTTGGAAGCCTTCATAGGGAGGTTAAGGCTGCTTGAGCTTTTAGTTCTCGTAGTCAAGTGGTGCAGTTGCACCTTATATAAAGGGAGGTGGCGCGCAGTTCGTCACTCCTGTGGGGGTCCGGGCGGGGACACCAAGAGCCCGCCGATGAGCCTAGCTTGGTGTCCTAGGCGAAACCCCACACAAGACACGGCACATACCTAGAAGAATTGCTGAGTTTTAATTCACCGGCCGTGAAAGCCAATATACCATCTTTTTGGAAGCCTTCATAGGGAGGTTAAGGCTGCTTGAGCTTTTAGTTCTCGTAGTCAAGTGGTGCAGTTGCACCTTATATAAAGGGAGGTGGCGCGCAGTTCGTCACTCCTGTGGGGGTCCGGGCGGGGACACCAAGAGCCCGCCGATGAGCCTAGCTTGGTGTCCTAGGCGAAACCCCACACAAGACACGGCACAAACCTAGAAGAATTGCTGAGTTTTAATTCACCGGCCGTGAAAGCCAATATACCATTACTTGATGTGTTTAAAATTGTTTTGTTATTATTACTTGAAATGATTACAGTTTGTTTTGTTAATTTACTCTTAATCATGGCATGATACGTAGTTTGCACAATATTACTTACTGCGGATATGACAATTGCTACCAAGTTTGATGTATTTTTAGCATACTTTGTTCATTTTTAAATGTACAGTAGCATGAGTACGTAACGGGATACGGAACGGTTAAAATGGTCAAACATATCATTCTTATTTTATTTTATTTTATGAATCTCTGAAGTCTGCTCTTTAAAATGATGTATAATACATTATAGTTTAACCATTAAAAGTTGCCACAATTTTAATTTAAACTTGCGCTACAGTGAGAAAATCATCAGTAATGGCTGCGAAAACTAGTTGAATTACATTGCCATAACTCCGCGATTATGAAGTCTAGGATGAAGGGACCTTTTGCAATCAAGAGTACTTTCTTTACCTTTTAATTCTGTGGTGGCTAGACTGCACTAATTTTGATTGTCTTTTGTTTATTCTGTGTGTATTCCATGACATGACTTTCCATGGTTACTACTTAGAGTTGTTTATTTTTGATGTAATTTGAGCTAATTAGCTGTGAATATACAGTAACTCAAGTTCAAAATGCCTAGAAGTAATCGTGTTTTACAGAAAAGAAGGAATATTGGTATTCCAAAGAGCAAAAATGCTGTAAATAAGTGTTTTACCACAACTGAGGAGAAGCCAAGTGGAGACTCGAATGTAAACAAAGACATTGAGGTTAGTGTAACTTCTGACAGTGCTTCAAAGAAGAAGTTAGCCTAAAGCAGTGATATTTATGAAGAAGTGTGTGATGAATGGAAGTAATGAAGCATATTTTTAGAGATCTGTCCAGCCCCCAGCTGTTTGAGAAGTGTCTTCATGGGAAAAGTCAAAATCCTAATGAATCGGTAAACAACGTTATATGGTCTCGCATCCCTAAAGGCACTTTCGTGGGCATAAAACGCTATGATTTGGAGTTCATGATGCAGTGACCAATTATAATAAAGGCAACATTGTTAAATGTCTGGCATTACAGGAGTTAGGACTGAAAATAGGGAGGAATTGTGTGAATGCCATGACGGAGTTGTACCGAAAAAGACTACGGAAAGCAGAAAAAATGGTTCAGGATGTGCAGAAGACAGCTAGGCAATCCAGGGGAAGGGCTAAACGGAAGCTAGAAGACCTGTGTGAATCACAGGAAGATCCAGATTCTCCTTCATATGTTGCAGGGATGCACTGAAATATGAAAACATGTGTGGAAAGTTTTAACTGCAGTTTTCTCAGTTTCCAATTATTCAAATATATGTTCCTTTTTCTAGGTGACTATTTATCACAGAGCTGTGTAATTTTCATCATGAATTTGTCTCATATTGGTTAACATTTTGACGGAGGGATTTCATGATTTATATAAAACTGTTTGAGATTTGGCTGTTTTTTTAGGAAAAAAATAATTATATTTATTGACTGTTTAAAAAAGTATGTATCTGAGTCCCCTTAAGTCCAATTACAAAAACTCTCCGTCAGTATGTCAATTAAGGTTTAAATAAATTGTGACATACATTTCATTTTCATAACTTTATTAGATCCTGAGAAAAAGGAAGATTAATTAATCAAATTTAACATTGGTAAGATAGGTGGCTCCGTATCCCCTTTACAGTTTGTTTTGTTAATTTACTCTTAATCACGGCATGATACGTAGTTTGCACAATATTACTTACTGCGGATATGACAATTGCTACCAAGTTTGATGTATTTTTAGCATACTATTGTTCATTTTTAAATGTACAGTAGAATGAGGACGTTAAACGATGGGTGTTCAATATTTAAGAAAGGTTATTTTGCCAACCACATAAAGAACTAAAAGGCCAAAGAAAATGAAAAAAGTGATTTCACGTTTAATCTAGCATTGTAAATGTGCGTTATGTATGAGCAGTTCTTATTTAAAGACGGACATATAGACTCTTAGATGATATTTAGTATGTTTTTATTTTTTGGTATTCTTTTTTCCCTAATCAAATGCATATATTATTATGAAGCTGGGATTCTAAGCGTTTATCCTCGGACTACCATTATCCTCTTAAAATGTTGCGGTTCGACAAAACCCGCAAGCCTAATATAATTAGGAAAAAGAAAATCATTGGCCCCTAAAATGTATTAATTAGGTTTATAATGCATATAATGATTAAAGTAGGCACCTTAAATATTCAGTTGTATTAGCGAAATTTCAGGCTTAATCTATAAGCTACGAGCAGTATAGAGCCGTTGTACCCACCTATTTAACAACTTCACAATTTGTGATCGGATCATATAAAAAGCACGCTCAAGGACATTGAGTGACATTAATATTGCTCATTATAATAACGACCTTCCTCCTAGTTGCACACAATACGACAATGCGAGCAAAGGCACAATCTCTTAATATCCAATTGTGATCCCGAGCAACGCCGGGCATAACAGCTAGTATATATATTTCGTAGGACATACAGAGGATACAGTAATCTAATACTACAGTACATACAAACATCCACAAACAAAACTAAAAGTCACAGTTGGATGTCCAGAGCAGTAATCCACTCCACTGCGACATCAGTTGCGTTCCGCAGGTCGTCATATCCTCCCTTGAAGGACCGCGAAGGGCATTTCGACACAATATGATGGATTGTCTGCACTGAATCGCCTCAATCGCATTGAGGACTAGAAACTTTCCCCCATTTGTGGAGCCAAAAGTTACATCTTCCGTGACCGGTCCGCACTCTGTTCAGAGACGTCCATGTCCTTCTTGGAAGATGGAAACCAGGAGGTTTCCTGCAGGATCGGTGATAAATCCTAGCTCATCAGGGTTTGATGTAGTCCATTCTTCTCGCCAAGTTTCGTCCATATTGAACTTGGATTCAACAAGCATCTTGCCTAGTTGTAACCTTAAAGTGGCCTACACGTGTCCCCCGAGTGGTGCCAAATAAGCAAAAACATTGGCTGCTGGACCAAAATAATTTTCTTGCGGATATCGCAGCAATTTGTGGATACAACACAATTGGCAGTTATTATGAACCAGCGCAACTTGTCAGGATTTGTTAGTTATATGTAGGGCTCGGATTCGAGCATATTTACATTTTTTTTTTTCTGAATAGTACACATTGAAAGAAGCCTGTCGGTGCTATTTTCACCTCTCTGCGACCAACAGAATTGAAATTTATCGAGCATATAAATGCATAAAACCACGGTTTCCAAATAGAAGCATATAAATGCATATTCTTGTGGTTTTCGTCTAAATAGTTGGTTTTTCTTCGAATCCCCCCCCCCCCCTCCCCTTCCCCGAATTCGGGCCCTGACCATCCTTAAGTTTCGAAAACAGAAATAATTATTGAAAACCCTATCTGGTGCGAATAATAGAACCGCAGGTTTTTAACCTTAGTGAGGTCGTTCTCGTCATTGAAACTTTTATTGACTGATTTTAAAAAATCATTCTAAACTGAAAACATAGAAAAAATTCTTGTTGTACAGACCAATGCAGATCTACTTCATTGACTCGCCTAATTCTGAACATTTTGTAAATGAACTTTTAAACTGTAACTTTTATAAGAAAACTTCTCTTATATATACTTGAAAAACTTGAATGCGAGTATATTGCAGTGTATCATACATACAATTAGAAAATAAAGCTCGTATATAAAGGTATGTTATTGTTTTCTTCGTTTCACTTTCCTTTCTATAGTTTTTAACGGTGTTTTTCGAGCATATTCTGCATATTTAACCGCATAGGCCTATAATGAGTTTTTCAAGCATATCTATCGAGCATATAATGTAGGTTTCGGGCATATCTATCGAGCATAAAACACATGGTTTTCGAGCATATCTGGAGATTTTATCAAGCATATCTATCCGAGCCCTATTTATATGTGATTCTTTTGTTAAGATAGACTACTGATTGTGGTGATTTACCTTCAAGTTTGCTAGCTTATTGTGATTTCTGTGATTGTTATTAAATGGTCAAGTTAGAGCGGATTGTGAACTTAGCTGACAGTTTGAGCTATGTGCGGTCCGTTAAGGCTCCCACACCCCGTAGCGATCGTGGCGGCAGTGGCTGTGGCGATCAGGTCTTTTCACACCCAGGCGCGTGGTGCTAGCGATCAGTTTGGAAAATCGTGTAGACCTACGTCAAGGAGGCATCGGTTATCTCCACTAGAAGAAGAAGCGTTACTGTTGGCAGTGGTAGTTGATGATGAGGAGCAGCAGCAAGCAATGAAATTATTAATTGCTTTGTGTATAATTAGAGAAATGTGAGGACGATTTACAAATAATACAAATCACAAATAATATACAGGGTCTTTATATTTGCTTGGCTACGACATTCTCGCTCACGCGCTCCGCCAGTGACGCCTCAGGTGCCGGCTGCCGCGCGCGCGTATGTACGGAGCAATACCGTGCTTAAAATCAGTATCTTGCATTTTTACTCACCATGCTTACAGTAGATGCTGAAAATGTTTCCCGTCCGCTTCCAACCATAATCGGCATTTACTCAAGAGTTTCCGATTACTCCGGTTAATTTAGCTTCAGTAAGGAAATAACGACCTGTACGTCTATTTTTGTTTGTTTACTGAACCTGTACGTTTGAATCTCAAATTAGCCAGTTGTTTTATTGTCCGATTTATAGGAATGGATCTCCCTGGAAATTTCACTCAAAACTTTTATCTAGTTCTAGCGCACGATTTCCTGCACTTTATGTACGTATTGTGCAGATATACACGTTCAAGTAACGATTTTTTCACATAAGGCATTACATCACTATACACAATTACAATAAAATAACTGGCTAAGAGATTCAAACGTACAGGTTCATTAAACGATAAAAATAGACGTTAAGGTCGTTTTTTCCTTACTGAAGCTAATATATATATATATATATATATATAGAATTTGGCCAATTATAGACCGCTTTGAACCTAAGCCTACGCTACATTGTTTCGTTTTTTCTTTTCTTCCCAAAACTTCTTTATACGTTGGCTGATGGCCTGCCTCTGTTCCGCTGATAACACTCTCCGTGGTTGATGTGGAACTTGCAGAATCGAAAAATCTGCAGTAGTGATCAGTCGCCTGAATTCCACCCTATTAGAAATGATGTTGTTTGCGATCTTCAGTTTTTGCAGATCACACCGTATCTCTTCCAGCCATCTAGTGGTGTTTTTAATTTGGAGATGTAAGTTATGTACTTGTCCACTTTACAATACAAAATATCTTTCTATTTATACATTTTGATACATGTTTCGGCCCTGTGAGCCTTCTTCAGTCAAAATCAATAAAATTCTCCTAGATCATTCTAAAGGTTGGTCTCTCATAAAAAAAAAAATTTGTAAATCAATTTTACATCGTCAGGATGCTTAAAATACATGAATATAAAATGCTTAAAGAAATTAAAAGATTTAATAAAAATGCACGAAATTTTGAAACGTGGGCTCCATTCTTGTTAATCTATTTTCAAAACGAGGGACCTGGAACAATAAAAAAATACCTAACAATCTATGGTTCCTACTTGGAAACATGAAGAAATGTTGACTTTAGTTATGTAGAAAACTTACCCCATTGTACAAGCATCTTGAAAAAGGAAAGTAGAACTAGGAATCGAACGTTGTTTATTTAGAGCTTTGCCAAAATGTTTTTCATCAACCTGTGAAGCGAAAAACTAAATGAAAATGAAAAATTGAAAAATTGAAATTATAACAAAAACCCACGCATAAATGACCAATGTTTACATACCGCAGTTTGGAAACCATAAACTGTCACCTCACAACTTGAAAGAGCTACTACAAATGTGTCCGTCTTGTTGTTCACCTTTGATCACATGTTGACTAGAATACTGCAAGTGTGAGGTCAACGGTCGCAGAAGGGGAGGTGTAGCATACGTCAGAACCTTATGTTATGGAGGAGGGAGGGCCGTTTCTTGTTTATGTCGGTCTCTTCGCCTTAATTTCGAGATCGTGTTAAATAATATGTTGTCGTTGAGAGTTAATTCGTTCAAATTGTTTACAGGGTCTGTTTTTTGGGCGATATAAATTTCTATGTTCTCTAATACATTAAGTTTTTTACTTTTATTAACAATATGTACAATTTCCAAATCCTTATCTATCGAACTGAAATTATGTTTTTTCTCGTCCATGTGGTTCGCCATGGCCGAGAACTTGTTATATTTCAGCGCACTGGTATGTTCCCCGTATCTTACGTTGAACGCTCTACCCGTTTGTCCAAAATAGGTGGAATCGCAATCCTTACATTTTAGTTTGTACACCCCCGATTTGCTGAATTTATTGGTCTTATTTACACTATTATGATTAAAGAAGATGTTGCTGTTATTATTTTGTGTTTTGTATGCAATATTAATATCAAATTTTCTAATTGAGTTTGTTATTGTATGTGCTTTTGGGTTTACATACGTGAAAGTAGCGAACTTTTGGTTCTTTTTGCGATCTTTTTCTAAAGTTGTTTCAAATTTGTTAATAATCTTATTTTTGATTCTGTTTACGTAATTTTGTGAAAATCCATTTTTCTTTGCGATGTTGGCTATGATTTTTAGTTCCTTGTTTAAACTTTCTTCACCGAGTGGAATATTTAGCGCTCTATTAATTAAGCTGTAAAAGGCGGCTTTCTTATGGCTCTCTGGGTGATTAGAATCTTTCTTGATTGTTATGTCTGTTTGGGTTGGCTTGCGATATATATCAAAATGCAATTTATTCTGTGTTTTCTTTATTTTTAGATCTAAGTAATTTAAGCAATTTTCTTTTTGGGATTCTAGCGTGAATTTTATATTATCTAACTTGTTTAACATATTCAATAATTCGTCTGCTTTTACCATTTTTTCGTCTATTATAGTGAACACATCGTCCACATATCTTCCCCAGAACACAATACCTGGTAGATGGTTAATGATTTTATTTTGTTCCAAGAAATCCAAATAAACGTCTGCTATAATACCGGATGCCGGAGATCCCATTGCCAAACCATTGGTTTGTTGATATATTTTATTATTAAAGGTGAAAAAAGTGTTTTCTAAACAAAAATTAAGTAGTGACCTAAACTCATTAATTTCTATTGCACTTACTTTTCCATATTTTCGTAAGTTATATAGGATTATTTTCTGTGCTTTCTTTATTGGAATATTGGAGTACATGTCTTGTACGTCAAACGAATGCATAGTGTGTTCATCTTCTATGATTAGGTCTTTTGTTTTTTTGCTGAAATCGATGGAATTAATGAAGCCTGTATTAGCTTCAAATTTTATATGTTTTTTTAGAAACTGCTGTATGTACTTTGCTAATTTATACGTTGGGCTGTTCTTAAAGTTAACTATGGGTCTAATAGGTATTTCTTTTTTATGGGTTTTGGGTAGTGCCCTGACTGTGGGGAGTCCGGGGTTCATGTTCACTAAGTTTGGGGGTTGTTTACCGTCAAACAGGACTTCTACATTTTTAATTACTTGTTTTAGCTTTTTTTGGATATTCGTAGTTGGATCTTTGTTAACCACTTTAAACTTTGAGCTTTCGAAAAAAAATATCCGTTTTTTCTATGTATTGCTCTTTTTTTTAAAGGACTATTGTATTACTTTTGTCTAATTTTGTGACTATTATATTGTTACTGTTAATTTTTCGTTTTAGTTGTTTGATGCTTTGCTTATCAGATTGCGTTATGGGTTCTGTGTTCTTAAGAATCTTTTCTATTTTTCTGCTAGTCTCGTGCCTTATTACATTTTTATTTTCCTGGCTTAACCGATATAAAACTTTCAACTGATGAGGAATTAATTTTAAATAAAGTTCCCAAGTATAATTGGAACCAAACATATGATGAACGCACAATCACTAATACTATTGCTGAAATAGAAGTAACCATACAGGATCTAAGCCAGGAAAATAAAAATGTAATAAGGCACGAGACTAGCAGAAAAATAGAAAAGATTCTTAAGAACACAGAACCCATAACGCAATCTGATAAGCAAAGCATCAAACAACTAAAACGAAAAATTAACAGTAACAATATAATAGTCACAAAATCAGACAAAAGTAATACAATAGTCCTTTTAAAAAAGAACAATACATAGAAAAAACGATTTTTTTTTTCGAAAGCTCAAAGTGTAAAGTGGTTAACAAAGATCCAACTACGAATATCCAAAAAAAGCTAAAACAAGTAATTAAAAATGTAGAAGTCCTGTTTGACGGTAAACAACCCCCAAACTTAGTGAACATGGACCCCGGACTCCCCACAGTCAGGGCACTACCCAAAACCCATAAAAAAGAAATACCTATTAGACCCATAGTTAACTTTAAGAACAGCCCAACGTATAAATTAGCAAAGTACATACAGCAGTTTCTAAAAAAGCATATAAAATTTGAAGCTAATACAGGCTTCATTAATTCCATCGATTTCAGCAAAAAAACAAAAGACCTAATCATAGAAGATGAACACACTATGCATTCGTTTGACGTACAAGACATGTACTCCAATATTCCAATAAAGAAAGCACAGAAAATAATCCTAAATAACTTACGAATATATGGAAAAGTAAGTGCAATAGAAATTAATGAGTTTATGTCACTACTTAATTTTTGTTTAGAAAACACTTTTTTCACCTTTAATAATAAAATATATCAACAAACCAATGGTTTGGCAATGGGATCTCCGGCATCCGGTATTATAGCAGACGTTTATTTGGATTTCTTGGAACAAAATAAAATCATTAACCATCTACCAGGTATTGTGTTCTGGGGAAGATATGTGGACGATGTGTTCACTATAATAGACGAAAAAATGGTAAAAGCAGACGAATTATTGAATATGTTAAACAAGTTAGATAATATAAAATTCACGCTAGAATCCCAAAAAGAAAATTGCTTAAATTACTTAGATCTAAAAATAAAGAAAACACAGAATAAATTGCATTTTGATATATATCGCAAGCCAACCCAAACAGACATAACAATCAAGAAAGATTCTAATCACCCAGAGAGCCATAAGAAAGCCGCCTTTTACAGCTTAATTAATAGAGCGCTAAATATTCCACTCGGTGAAGAAAGTTTAAACAAGGAACTAAAAATCATAGCCAACATCGCAAAGAAAAATGGATTTTCACAAAATTACGTAAACAGAATCAAAAATAAAATTATTAACAAATTTGAAACAACTTTAGAAAAAGATCGCAAAAAGGACCAAAAGTTCGCTACTTTCACGTATGTAAACCCAAAAGCACATACAATAACAAACTCAATTAGAAAATTTGATATTAATATTGCATACAAAACACAAAATAATAACAGCAACATCTTCTTTAATCATAATAGTGTAAATAAGACCAATAAATTCAGCAAATCGGGGGTGTACAAACTAAAATGTAAGGATTGCGATTCCACCTATTTTGGACAAACGGGTAGAGCGTTCAACGTAAGATACGGGGAACATACCAGTGCGCTGAAATATAACAAGTTCTCGGCCATGGCGAACCACATGGACGAGAAAAAACATAATTTCAGTTCGATAGATAAGGATTTGGAAATTGTACATATTGTTAATAAAAGTAAAAAACTTAATGTATTAGAGAACATAGAAATTTATATCGCCCAAAAAACAGACCCTGTAAACAATTTGAACGAATTAACTCTCAACGACAACATATTATTTAACACGATCTCGAAATTAAGGCGAAGAGACCGACATAAACAAGAAACGGCCCTCCCTCCTCCATAACATAAGGTTCTGACGTATGCTACACCTCCCCTTCTGCGACCGTTGACCTCACACTTGCAGTATTCTAGTCAACATGTGATCAAAGGTGAACAACAAGACGGACACATTTGTAGTAGCTCTTTCAAGTTGTGAGGTGACAGTTCATGGTTTCCAAACTGCGGTATGTAAACATTGGTCATTTATGCGTGGGTTTTTGTCATAATTTCAATTTTTCAATTTTTCATTTTCATTTAGTTTTTCGCTTCACAGGTTGTTGAAAAACATTTTGGCAAAGCTCTAAATAAACAACGTTCGATTCCTAGTTCTACTTTCCTTTTTCAAGATGCTTGTACAATGGGGTAAGTTTTTTACATAACTAAAGTCAACATTTCTTCATGTTTCCAAGTAGGAACCATAGATTGTTAGGTATTTTTTTATTGTTCCAGGTCCCTCGTTTTGAAAATAGATTAACAAGAATGGAGCCCACGTTTCAAAATTTCGTGCATTTTTATTAAATCTTTTAATTTCTTTAAGCATTTTATATTCATGTATTTTAAGCATCCTGACGATGTAAAATTGATTTACAAAAATTTTTTTTTATGAGAGACCAACCTTTAGAATGATCTAGGAGAATTTTATTGATTTTGACTGAAGAAGGCTCACAGGGCCGAAACATGTGTCAAAATGTATAAATAAAAAGATATTTTGTATTGTAAAGTGGACAAGTACATAACTTATCAAATCAATACGGAAAAACTTGAAAAAATGACTAAAGTCATAGATATTCATTTGGAGATGTAGTCAAAAATTTTCTTAGTTAGCCTGCTGCTATCCATTCTATGAAGGTGACCGTAAAATTGTAGTCTCCGTCTTTTAATTGAGTCTGTAATTTTTTTTTGCCACTGTGGGTGAGTGGATAGCGTGTCGGTCTACTAACCCCAAGATTGCAGGTTCGCCCCTGACCGTGGTAAGTGATTTTTGAAAGGCGGCAAAAATACAACACGCATGTCATACGATGTTGGCATGTCAAAGAACCCATTTGAATTCAGTAGGCCGAGTTCATAATGGCAAAATTAATCTCGGGAGTTTCCGCCAGCACAAAGTTCCTCATTTCTCTACTAGAAAGCGCTATTGTGTTCAAGGAGATTAGATATCTAACATCTAACCTCCTTGACTTTCATAGTCGAGGAACTACGAAATTCGACATGCAAGCTACCCTCTGGATGTCAAATAGCAAAGCTTGCACCAGGCACCCGAGGCCATACGATATTATATTATTATTATTCCACATTTCGGTAAAGGTCTTCATTTTTTCTCTTCATCCAAATATCTTTATTCTTTTGGGGTCCCAAAATTTTCCTAAGTATTTTCCTTTCTTTCTTTTCCACTTCCTCTTGTTCACCTCTTTTGTTCAACGTTAAACATTCTGATCCGTATAATACCTCTGGTTTAATTACAGTTGTGTAGTGCCTGATTTTTGCCTGGAATGAAATTGATCGTTTGTTGTATCTATGTTGGGTGAGTTTATAGGCATTTTCCATCTTTCTGAATCTCCTTGCAGGATGCGTTATCAAGTCCATTTGACTGGATCCATTCTCCCAAATATTTAAATTTATCAACTCTTTGAATCTGTCCATGTTGAGTTGTTAGATATTTTTCTCCATTGTGTCTGTGTTCAATATATTTGGTTTTCTCATACGAAATCTGAAGACCAGTTTTTATTGCTATTTCATGTAGGGTTTCAACCATTATTTGTGCTTGAAATCTGTTTTCTGAAATGATTGCTATGTCATCAGCAAAGGCAAGACATTTCACCTCAAATCTTCCTTTTCCTTGCCCCAAATGGACCCCTTCAATGTTTCTTTCGCATAATTTAAGTTCCCATTCCTTCATGATTTTGTTTAATATCAAATTAAATAGAAGTGGTGAAAGCCCATCACCTTGTCTAACTCCGGTTTTGATTTGGAAGGGTTCTGAAATGTCGTTTAGAAATTTAACTCTTGAGGTTGTATTTGTTAGTGTTTGTTCAACCAGTTGTCTGGTATTTTTATCTATCCCTAATTCTGCTAGCGTTAGGAATACAGACCTTCTGTCTATTGAATCATAAGCCTTTCTGAAATCAATGAAAGATACAACTGTGTTGAGATTACGTATTGTTCTGATTCTAAGGATTGTTTTGAGATTGAAAATTTGCTCTGGACAAGATCTCCCTTTTCTAAATCCGGCTTGGTATTCGCCGATAGTATGTTCTGCTCGTTCTTCCAGATTGTGTAGCAATGCTTTAGAAAGAACTTTGTATGCGATTGGCTGTAAGGAAATACCTCTATAATTGTTGGGGTTTGTCTTATCTCCTTTCCTGTGCAAGGGATGGATTATTGCCTGTTTCCAATCATTTGGAATTGTTCCTTTTTCCCAACATTCCTTGATAACTTTGTGTAAAGCTTCAGCTGCAAATTTACCACCGAGTTTCAACATTTCAGTTAGTATCCCATCCTCACCAGGTGCCTTATTATTTTTAAGATTGTCAATATATTGTTCTATTTGTTGGACAGTTGGTGGTTCTGACGGAGGGTTCTCTTTTTGTGGTGATGTAAACTGTAGTCTTTCTAAAGGTTCTTCGCAATTAAGAAGTTCCTCAAAGTATTTAGCTAGTAACTCGCAGTTGTCTTTATTATTAGTGACCAGTCTACCAGTTGAATCCTTGAAATGGAGGTTCATTGGTTTGTATCCTTGGATCTCCTCTCGAAATACTTTGTAGAATTGTCTGGTGTTGTTCTTTTTAAAATCTATATCTATCTCTTCCAATCGCTTCTTATCATAGTTACGTTTCTCTATCCTGATGATTTTGCATGTTAGCTTTCTGATCTCTACAAAATTAATCCAGTCATCTTCTCGTTTCCTGGAATTCCATAACTGCCAAGCCGCTAATCTACGTTCGATCGCTGCATCACATGTTGTATTCCACCATCGGTGTTTCCTTTTCCTTGGAGGCTGTCCCAATTCTAAATTAACCGGATTACCCGGAAACTTCATAAGGAGATGGGGAACATTTTCAGCATCTACTGTAAGCATGGTGAGTAAAAATGCATGATACTGATTTTAAGCACCGTTTTCTGCCGTACATACTCGCACGCGGCAGCCGGCAACTGAGGCATCATTGGCGGAGCGCGTGAGCGAGATTGTCCTAGCCAAGCAAATATAAAGACCCTGTACATTAATAAAGTAATGAAATGAAAATCCACAGCCTGCTTCCAGTCTCCGACCGGGTCAGGAATGGAATGAATGAAGCCCCCACCTAGCGGCGAGGATATGAACTGTGCCGGCTGCCGAGGCCTGACGCACTCCTCTGGGGCAATGATTAAATGAATGAACAGATGAAATGAAATGATAGTGGAGAGTGTTGCTGGAATGAAATTTTGACAGGGAAAACCGGAGTACCCGGAGGAAAACCTGTCTGCCTCCGTTTTGTCCAGCACAGATCTCACATGGAGTGACCGGGATTTGAACCGCGGACCCAGCGGTGAGAGGCCGGCGTGCTGCCGCCCAAGCCACGGAGGCTCAATAAAGTAATATATTTTTCAAAAAAAAAAAAAGAGTAAGAGAACGTGGATCCACAACCTGAATCTGCTTCATGAGCAAGAAAGAGAATTTCACACTTAATATCGACAGCTGCGACAACATGAAGAACGATTCTACATTTATTTTCGGGTGCCAATGGAATGCTTTGATGATCTACGGGACAGAATTAAGGGAGAGGGATGTACGAACTACATTGAACCCGTGAAACTCATTGTCATGCCAACACACAGTGACGCGACAGCGGTCAAACTCGACAAGCTCCATCTGATCGCCACCGCGTAGTAGAACGCTGCACTGTCCTGAATGCTGCCTGTCTGAAAGATTCTATTTAATTCTGCAGGAAGTATTTGACCGCCACAGCCACCGCGATCGCTTCTCTGTGTGGGAGCATTTATCGTGTAGCAGCTACCAACTACTGTCTACACTGAACTGGAAGAAATTGCATGTGCTCTCTCGTTATCTCTTACCCCCCATGGCCTTTCCACGCATTCCTAACTTTCTATGTTCGTCCGGCAATGTATTAGCCTACTTTCGATTTTTGCAAGAAATGAAAGTAGACTTATGAGATCAGCACAGGGCGAAAAATTGTGTGTCTGTGTGTATGGGTGTTTGTGAGTCTATGTGCGTACTCTGAATGTCTGCCCCCCCTATCAATTGGAACACGGTGAAACTGAATTGAACGAAATTTGGTTCAGAGGTAGAACTAGCAAAGGGCACCTCAGTGTCATGTTTTATATCGCCACCATCTTGACGGAAACGTAATGGCGGCCACTCGAATGTTCAAAGCTTAAATCAAATTACGACTAACCTAATCAGCCGATCTCTTCCGAATTTTGCAACAACATATATCTATATGGCGAGTGTCTTTTGACTAAACTACAAGGTCATCAGCCCAATAGTTTGCAGATGGCGGCCATGTATGTAAGCAAATCGATTCCCCCTATCAATTCAAACATGGTAAAACCAAATTGAACGAAATTTGGTACAGAGGTAGCACTAGCAAAGGGCACCTCAGGGTCATGTTTTATATCGCCGCCATCTTGGCGGAAACGGAATGGCGGCCACCCAAATGTTAAAAGCTTAAATCAAATTACGACCAACCTAATCATCTGATCCCTAACAAATTTTGCAACTACATACCTTTATGTGACAAGCGTTCTTTGACCAATATACAAGGTCATCAGTCCAATAGTTTGCATATCGCGGCCATGTATGTGTGCAAATCGATTCACCATATCAATTCAAACACGGTGAAACCGAATTGAATGAAATGTTGTACAGAGGTAGCACTAGCAAAGGCCACCTCATATTCATGTTTAATATCCGTATAACACGTTGTATTTCAACACGCTACTACAACCAACATTCAATTATACTCCTTGGAAAGGACAAAGAGTTATAACAATACCCATGCATTTAGGAGAAAGTAGGCTATATGTTCTTTACTGAACATCTTGTTTATTAATCTCATGTAATTCTTTTTCGGGATAATGGAAACACCCATTGAATTGGGTACAATCGTGGTGGAGGACTTACTTGACTTATGTCCTGTGTCCCCTTGCGGAATAAAGGGCTGCAACAAAGATACTCCATTGGTCCCTTCCCCTGGCAATCTGTTGTATAGTGCGTCCGGGAATGTTCTCGCAGTACCTACAAGCTCACAGTGGGACAGATTGCAATTCTAGCAGGACAAAATTACAATTTCACTGGAAATCTTTATTGCTGAAAAACTTCTAGGTCCAACCTATTAATAACTCTGTCTGAACATGAAAGACTACATTTGAGCTTTGTAATGGTAAAATTATGAATGAATTTTTTATGTATTAATGTATGCAAGTATTAATGTATGTGATCCTTTTATGCAATAAATGAAAATGCACCTACAAAGGCACTTCAAGCAGGAAAATGGTGTTTCATTAACACAAAATTACTAATCAATTACCCAATTTTGCATAAGTTACCTCATAATTTAGGATGTTCATGACAGAGCTGAACTGTCATGTGATGAATTGTCATCTGCATTGCTAGTTGCATGCATATGGCTTCTGGGTAAGTTTGGTTCTTCCAGCTGCTCCAAAACTTCTGACGGTAATTTTTCTTCACGTCTAGAAAATGTGTTTTTGTGGGATATTAATGGATCGGAAGACACAAGCAGCATATGGACTACATCATGTAGATTACTTCTGGGTGAAAATTTCCTTGCATGAGCTTCTCTGTATCTTCTAAAATCTTTGTTCCTAGACTCTTGTGCTTCTTCAGATAACTGTCCAATCGGTATAACACACGATTCAATTATCTTGGCTCCATGTACTGTATCAGTATTTATGTACAGTAACAGGCATATAATATCAGGAGTAATGTCTCAGGAATAAGTTGGTTATTTCTTGTGCATATTTCTCAAAAGCAGTTATGTTAATTGGATATGGACATGATATTGTACGAAGAATTACTGAAAACCTTCTAATAAGTTCCTCGTTTATACCTGTTATATTTGACGACAAAGTGGGGTCTCGGAAATATCGGCGTGCTGTATTGCCATCAATAGGTGTGCCACTTCCTCCTGATCTTGGCTGATCTACTAGCAAGCCCATTTCAATACGGAACCTCTGAAGTAATGATTTCTTTGTCAGCCATCATATTTCTTTTCTTGAGTTTGCCTAACTTGCCATTTTTAATGTCTAATCTGTATGGAATATGTAGCAGGCATTCGAAAAATCTAATCCAACAGTGAAGAGTAGAAAGTCCAAAACTATAATTTTCCTCAACCAGTATAGTTTTTCAAAGACCAGTATTGTTCATTTCCTTGGGGCCAGCCAGCATGACAAATATAACATTTTTGAGATGAAGTGCCGGTGAGAGAATTGCAGATTTTTCCATCTACCATAATTAACATCATATTCTGCTTTATGTGGATTTCCTTGTCATTAATTGTAACTTTTGTTAGTGTACGTAATTTAATTTTGTCTTCTATTGACCTTACCTCTTTTTGTTAGTTCAACTGTTTCTTTCTCAAATAACAATTTTATAGGTCTGCAAAATCTTCTAGGAGAGTTTTCCAAGAACTGTTCTGTTTTCATTGACCTCTCAGGGCATACTGAATACATCAGAAGAGGAACAAGTGGCGTAGCAAAGAGATCAGAATCACATTGTACAGATTCTTCCGATTATGTTGTAAATTTCTGTTTATATTGACTCTGCCCACTAGAACCAACACATCCCCATTTGAATGTAACATGCACATTTTCCAGAAATTGTTTGTAACAGCACATCCTCTTGCACCTGGACAAGTCTTTTAATTGTATGATCAACAAGAGACTGCAGTCTTATTGTTGCAGAAGTATCTGGTATTGTTATGTCCTCTTTCGGTGGATAGCACTGTGACTTTGTCTGCCGTATAATTTGGTAAGAAGGTAAATTATTTGCATTTTTCTGTTTAAATTCCCTTCTCATTTGTATGTATTGTTTTATTGTTAGGTCACTGTTTATTAAAAATGATAATGCCTCTTCATATTTAAAAGGTATTGGAGCTGCAGAAGGAGATCCCATGGCTATCTTAATTTTTGTGGCTCTTCTTGGTGACTTCTGCGTTTTCTAAGCAATTTTGCTGCATCTCTCCTACCAGATTTTCTTAAAGTAACTTGAGCACCATGCACAATTTCTTGCTATGTATAGTCACTGACAAGAGGTTTAAACTTCCTGCTTTTAGTCCTGTCACTGCTATCATAAAAAAAAAATTGGCCTTCCAATACCCGCAGTAGATGGTCCTGACTTTTTTTTTGTCCAAAATGTATCAGGAACACTTTCTGAAAACGTAATGTCTTTGCCTAACCAGTTAGATTACTCTACAAGAAATGTCTGTTTTACTCGCGAACAAATTTTCCAACGTTTGTCCAAATCACACTTAAAATGCATAATATCTTTCTTTAATGATTTAAGCACTTCCTCAGAACACCATCTCAATCCAAGTTCTGTTTTCACATAATCATACAGAGGTTTCTTTGGCGACAACATTAGAGTTCAACACATCAAATAACTTCCTACGCGTGATATGTGGTCACGCGCCTCCATCTAAAAAGTGAAAGTGACAAGTAATCAGCAGTTTTCAGCAAATAATTTTATTACTGCTATAAACCGTGAGCTTTATAATGCATTTTAACATAAATATGATTGTGCGGTCTCGTGCCGCTTTTTTTAAAATACTATCTCAATTCACAAAATGAAAAATAAAATTCAGTAATTACATCATTCCAATAATTTTAATCTGGAACGATAACTACCTAAAACAACCATAATAACAGGCACTTAATTGATAGAGCATACCTGTAGCAACATTTTCCATCTTGAAAGACTTAAGTAAACACTCTCCTCGCTAAAATTCACGTTCTCAAACTGAACCCTCATTTAACACTGCGCGCGCGTCCACTTATCTTATCTTATGTAAACAAACTTTGACTGCTAGTCTCACGGCTGACAAAGGCTATATTCGTATACCATGGTCAGGGGTGTATAAAATAACTATCCCTTTATAATATTAAAGTAATACTTTCCATTTCTGACGAAGTGTGAAAAATCACTTTTGTCCAGCTAGATTTGCAATCTGTCCCACTGTGAAGCTGCTGCGAGAGTTTACGTCACCAGTTACGTTGGCAGCACGACTGTCGCTTGTATCTTAACAAACAAACAGTAAACTTTATACTCACCACAGCCATTCATAACTGATGCTAGAAGTGCTGCTGACACACATGCTGGCTTATTGCAATACACACTGGAAAATTCGACAGCCCACAGCCCACGCATGTGGCCTTCACCCTATCAAGGACACTGTACTGCCAACTAAACTGATGACGCAACCACTCACAGCTGCACGTAGTTACTGCGGAGAACATTCCCGGACGCCCTGTAGATCTGCCCAGGTTTTGCCGTCTTCCCTCACCTCTTCCTCCACGCTTCTTTTCCAGGGCACCTAAGCTCTTCCCCTTTTTCTTGCTCCTTGCGGGTTCCATCTAAGTGCTTCTTTCTCTATGGCATCCTCCTTTCTCAGGCAGTGACCTATCTATTCTCATTTTCTGCTTTTAATCTGATGTTTTATGTGGAACTCTCCTGTACTCTTAAAGAGTTCCTCGTTTGTAATGGTCTCTGGCCAATGTATCCGCAGGAATCTTCTGAGGCAACGGTTGATGAAAACCTGCAAACTCCTGTTGATCTGTGAGGTTGCTTTCCAGGTCTCGCATCCATACAGGAGGACTGTTTTTACATTTGTGCGGAAAGTTCGTAGTTTGATCTTAGTTGAAATATCACGTGCTTTCCATATTGCATATAGTTGGACAAATGCGGAGTTTGCCTTCTGGATGCGACTTTTAACATCGGCGTCGGCACCACCATCTTCTGTTATTATATGATGATTATGATAATTGTTGTTTTAAGGTTATCTAGGTTATCGGCCCCTAATGGTTTGGGTGATCGTGAAGATGATAATGAAATGTAAACTATAACTAAAACTAACTAATAACTTATATACCGGTACTAGAAGAAGAAATGGAAAACAAAAGGAGAATAAGGCAAATAAAGGACAGGAGGAATATAAATGCCCTCAACCCTCGAAGAATACGGATTGAGGGACTTGGAAGGAAAGAGAGCCATGAAATGCAGTTAGGAAAGTGAAAGAGGAGAAGGTCCTCCCCACAGGTAATGGATAAAACGGCAAAACCGGACCCAGCTCAGGAATCCCTCGGGGTCGCCAACTCCCGAACTCACCAGCCGTGAGCCCCTGAGGGTGTAGCAATATCTAGGGTGCACCAGAAGTGGTGGGGCTACATACACCCTGCCTCCTTGAGGGCCTTGAGCAGAAGGCAGGAGATAACATGAAAAGAAAAATAAGGCTGACTCCTCGCAGAAGGAGGGTATCAGAAAAGATGTGACAAGGGCCAATTAAGGCGGGAAAGGAAGAGACTCCCTAGGCCTTGGATACCCTAATACCGTCGGGGTCGGAAGAGAACGAAAGGTGACCAAGTGAGGTCGACAGGAAAGAAGACGGGGAGGAGCCCAGCACAAGTAAGTGGAAGCAATGCCGGAATCAGCTGGGGCCCCGTGGTTGCCAACACACATGCCACTAGATGTGAGCCCCTGGGGGTTCTGTTATTATACTACCTAGGTAATGGTACTCAGC